>JAKFHU010002239.1:0-1250000 GCA_023783475.1 Daubentonia madagascariensis
ACACAGTGTGTGCAGGGTCCTGGACTCAAATTCAGACAGACGCAGAGAAGAAAAGACAGGGTGGGGTGAGAGGAGGAGGCACCCACAGGGGTGAGGGAGGATGGGGGCAGGGGGGCTTTCAGTTCTGGTAGCCCTACTGTAAGCTCAGGGCCTGGCACACATTGGGTAGTCCATGGGGTTTGAATTAATGAATGAAAGGCAAGCAGGTGGGTGTTGGGGAGAAGGAATAGGGCCCAGGAAGTGTGGGGAGTTGAGGACTCCTGGACACACCAGCCAGGTAGTAGGCATGTGCTGGGCAGATCCTGGGCACTCTGGTGCCAGGATGTGGGCAGTAAAAGCTCAATGAACATGGGACACAGGTGTCAGAGCCCAGGGAGGGATGGTAGTGCCCTCGGTGGCACAGGACAGGCCAAGCAGAAGTGGCTGGCAGAAGTGACCCTGGGCATTGGATGCAAAGTGGCATCTCTGAGGCCCAGGCTGGGTGTGGCTGGGGTGCTCAGGGCTGGGAGGGTCAGTGTGGCATCCTTCCTTCCCATACTGGGCTCTGCATGTCCCCACCCAGGAATAGCAACCCCTGAGGCTCAGGCCTCAGGGACTGAAGGACAAGGGGCCTGGAGGCTGGGTGGTCAGTTTGGGAAAGGATCAGAGAATGAGAGATGGGGGCATTTGGGTCCCTCCCTTGAGGCACCGAGGGCAGCCTGATGCCCACATCCAGAGGCAGAGCTCCAGCCTCCAGCCCGGGACTGGACCCCAGCCTCCCAGAGCCCCAGGGAATGATTTCCACCCAGGAGGTACCTGAAGGCAGGGGAGAGCCATGGGGCTGGAGGCCCCGGGGTCCAAGGGGCAATCGGAGTCAGCCGTGCAGGGCACAGTGGGTGAGCTGAGGCCCAGGCTGGGGCAGATGGAGCCAGCCAGGCATGACTCACATGTCTGGATGTAGAACAGAGCTAGAAGGGCACTTCCCAGTGTGTCCAGGGCACAGCCTGCGTGTGGAGCAGTGACCCTGTCCTGGGGACCTCCCATCCACAGCTCAGTGCCAAGAGTCACCAGAGAACCCGACCAACAGAGGCTCCTCATTATGTTGCTGTGTCTACAGGGCCAGTGGGGACAAACGTCTGAACACGGCATGGAAGAGGCCACTTGATGTGCAGGGCAGGGGAGGGGTCCTGGGATGGGGCTAAGGGCAGGGCGGGAAAGGGTGGGGTGCAGGGCAGACTCTCACCCAGGCTGTTCCTCTTCATCCCCACATGACAGGGCACTGGGTCCGGAGTCTCCTGTGGACAGCAGTGGTGTCGGAGACAGGGTCCATTGAGGGAGAAGGCAAAGTTTCTCTGGGGTGTGGGGCTGGCAGCCCCCCTCCCACTAGTAACCAGCCCAGAAGGGCCTGTGGGTGTGGAGAGATGTGCAATTTTAGGGCAGCAACAAAACCCTCACCAGCTTGTGTCTGAACCTGCCTGACTATGGAGGGCCCATATCTTGCCCTGCACCATGTCTCTGCCACCTGCCACTGTCCCTAATCCTGGAGAATCATGCCAATTAAAGTAGGAAGAAGGAAAAGTCAAGAAAACAGGAATTACTGAGCAGCTATGGTGTCCGTGGCCAGGGCTGGTGGCTTCTGCACAGCTCTGGCATCCAGTGTTGGGAAGGACACCTGTGGTGGGAGGAGTGACAACAGGAGAGGACATCTGTGGACACTTACTCTACCCAGGCTGAGCTCCTGGCAACAATGACCTCACTCTCCACAGCAGCTGTGGGGTCGGGCGCTGTGATCAGCCCATTTCACAGGGAGGAGACTGAGGCTCAAGAGGGCAAGTGACTAGTCCAGCCTTGTACGAAGGGCAACCGGGATGAGGCCGGCAGTGGCTTGGAAGCCCTGCTCTCAGCCATTAGCTGAGGCCTCTTGGGGAGGGAGGGACGCAGGAGCAGGAAGTGACAGGAGGAGGAGGTAGGGCCAGACCCAGGCCTGTCCTGCAGCCCTATGGGGCAGCTGGACGTTGCAGACGCCCAAGAGGGCCTGAGGGCCGCAGCACTCCCGAGAGCCCGGAGCAGGGAGTGACATGGTTTGTGTTGTGTGTGACTCTGAAACCCTGCCCTGAGCCCAGTGGCGTCTCTCACTGCAGCTGTCCTGGCAGGACCAGCCTCCCTCCCATAGGAGCCCTGTTGGCCTCCTTGTTCCCTCCACAGTGAGCAGGCTGTGCAGTGGGCTAGTCCCCAGGACACACTGGGCTGGGGCCTTAGTACCTACCCTCAGGCTGCTGTGGCCCTCCCCAGGGATGCACCTTCCTGCCGGCTCAGGGGTCCCTCTGGGCAGGGGTGGTCACAGGGCCTCCCTGCTGGCCAATAGTGACCTGCAGGCAAGACTGGGGCAAGCAGCAGAGTGTCCTGACCCTACAGCTGACCCCTGCACTCCACAGACTCCTGTCCTCTCTGGCTGAGAAGTTAGGACTTCCCTGAGGGTTCAGAGGTCACAGCCAGAGGGCGGCAAGGGGTCACTGGCCCAGAATCCAGGCCAGAGGGGTGGGGGCTCAGGAGGTCTGTGTGTCAGGGCCACAGAGCCGTGGGCATGAGCGTGAGTGAGTGTGAGCAAATGTGAGGTTGGGGGAGTGCACGTGACAGTGTGCATGAGAGCATGTGAGACTGAGTGTGAGTATAAATGAGTGTGAACAAGTGTGGGCATGCGTGTGTGGGTGTGTGTGTGCAAGTCCACGTGCATGTGCAGACCTGTCATCCCTGTGGTCTGAGGCTGCTCCTCAGGGAGAGGGGGGCCCAGTGGCAGGGGTGCTGTGGCCTTGCAGGGCTGACGGGGAAAGAGCTTCTTGTCCTGGGAAAATGGGGCCATGTGCCCACATCTCCCCAGCATTCCCCTGGAGCCTCACAGGGACCCCCAACAGGCAACCCGGTCACAAGGTGCCTGAGAGGTGACCCGGAGTCTCCAACCAGACCCACTGCCATCCTCTGTGGGGCTGTTGGCTGAGAGGAGTCCCCCTCACTGGGGTGGGCTCCAAAGGGCCTCTGGCCTCACTTTGCAGATGGGTTGGGTCTGCCCAGGAGCAGCAGCACCTTAGAGTCAGGGCGGGGGATGACACAAATGTCCTGCCTCTCGGGACAGGAAAATGCAAACAGTAGGCCACCCTGCAACAGTCCAGTGTTGTCCTGCTTCCTTTGCCCCTGCACACCTGCAGGCTGAGGACAGGTGACACCACGCAAGGCAGGGCTGGCGCAGCCCCAGGTGGTGTGGCCCCCACCCCCACACCCTCCCCTGCAGCATGTGAGCCCCATTGTACAAGTGGCCAGTGGAGGTGGGGGCGCTGAGGTCAGCATCCAGCATGGAGTTCCAGACGGAGGTGAGCTCGGCGGGCAGGGGCCCTGAGGCCCCACATTCCCTGCTCTGCAGAGCCAAAGCAAGGCCAGCCTGAGAGCACTGCCTTTGGGGCAGGTGGTGGGCTCCACCATGGCAGCCTGGTGGCAGTGGTGCTGTCTGGGCAGGGCAGGCAGGTATCAGCCCCAGGCAGAGGGCTGAAGGTGCCAGGCTTGCAGGTCAGCTCTCTGTGGGCCCCTGGGGGACAGCAAAAACCAGGGGGACATCAGTATCTGTGGGCTCCATCGGAGGGTGAGGGGACAGCACTGCCACCCAGGCAGATGTTCCTGGCAACATGGAGAACTGTGGCTAGACCCCCTCCAGCACACCCACAGGGTCCACCAGCCTTCAGAGCCCTGGGCATCAGGCTTGTGTGGAGGGTACCACTGGTGTGGCCACAGCCAAGGGCTGATGGCTAAGCTGGGCCCTCCCTGGGACTAGAGGGAGTTACAAGGGCAGCAGGAGTTCCTCTGTGACCTCAACCTAACACATGATCCTGGCCCCTGTGATGGGAAACTAAGCAGTGGGGGCTCAGGAACACAGTCCTGGAAGGGGTCCGGCATTTTCCAGCATGAGGAACTCCCTCTCCACACTCCCTCTGTCCTCAGGCCTGAGCAGATGGGGCAGGTCTTCCTTCACACAGGACCCGGCTGCAGCTTCTTGTGGCCATGGCCAGTTTCCAGCCCTCTAGACAATGAGGGGACATGCACCTCTCAGGAATCCCAGACACCTGGGAGAGGGGTTTGGCCAACGGGGATGAATATCACAGCCTGGCAGTGGCCATGGAAGGACTAGAGGCCTCCTGGGCCCCAAGGGAGACCACAGGGCTGTCCCCAGCACACCCAGGGCTCCTTGGACCTCAGAAGATCAGTACTGAGTGCCCATGAGTGTGTGTTCTCTTCAGTCCTGTGTCTAAGGGATGGAGCATCTGAGGCCCGCATGTGGGGGGGAGATAGTCACCCTGGCCTGTGCTCCCTAGAGGGCCTAGGGAGAGACCAGGGGAAGTTA
The DNA here is from genome assembly GCA_023783475.1 of Daubentonia madagascariensis. Lineage (NCBI taxonomy): Eukaryota > Metazoa > Chordata > Mammalia > Primates > Daubentoniidae > Daubentonia > Daubentonia madagascariensis. The sequence continues at coordinate 4,367 of JAKFHU010002239.1, forward strand.
GGGTTAGTTTGGGACTTGGAAGCCCTGGCAGGCTCTGGCCTGAGCTAGGGATCCTCCTTTCCCTTCTTCTGGAGGAGTTCAGGGCCAGGGTCCCCTCACCCTGCATCGTGGAGCCCTGTCCAGAGATGTCCAGGGCATGGGACAGCCCAGACTGGCTGCAGTAATTCCCCGAGTGGGCTTGGCTCCTGGCCCCTGCATCCTGAAGGGATAGAACCTGTCAACACAGTGGGCGTGTGGTCAGGATTGAGGGAGGGGATGCCTTCTACATCCCCAGGCTTGGTAGGGAGCCAGGCCCCTCCAGAGGAAGGAAGCTTCTGGGACCTAGACAATGTGGGCAGAGCAGGATCCTCACAGGACCATCCGAACCAGAGGATATGGACACCAAGGTGGACAATGACCTTTTGCTTTTGTTGAGTCTTTCATATAAACTCCAAGGCCCTGTATTGGCCTCGGTGAGTTTATTATATTGGGCTTTGCAGGGCAACAGGGGACTGAAGTGCCCATGCTCAGTGGTCACTCTCTCTGAGGGTCCCTGTGACATGTATGATCCCCTTCTGGCCTCAGGGAGGTGTCACTAGGCAGTGGAGGGCCCAGCCCAGAACACAGCTCTTCACTTCCCAGCCAGGCATGTCTCACAGATGCTCCGTCCAGGTTCATCTTCTCTCTGCCTAGGGGGCAGAGCCGAGGCTCCATGCTGCCCAGGAGACATGAGTGCCCAGTGGGGCAGAGTGTCTAGAAATGCAAAGGGAGTGGGATATTTCCTCCTGTGGCTCACCTGGAAGGGAGGAAGCTCCAGCGGAAAACCAGCCCTGGGTAGAAAGGCCACGTGGGAACTGCTCACAGCCATGGTGGGAAGGAGCCAGGTCTGTAGTGACTGGGGAGGAGAGAGGCCTCACAGGGTCCCATGAGGCAGCCTCAGTCTTCGAGGCCAGAATCTCTCTCACCAAATGTGTTCCCAGGGGTCTCAGTCCCAGGAGACGTTCCTCAAAAAGTAGGTTCTTGGGCATGTGGGCTTGGGAAATGCTCTGGGCAATAACTTCCTCATACTGAGCACAGGCAAGCAGTAGGAATACTGGCCTGAGCTAAGAACTTGGGTTTACCACCAGTTCTTTCTCCATACAGGCTGCTGCTGTCTTGGCAGTGGAGCTACTTTAGGAGGCAGAACGTGGGAAGGGATGGGGCAGTATCCTCACTCCATAGCCACAATCATGGGATACAGCTGGTTTTATACCTTCCTTTGTCTCCTTTGTCATTTCCCAGAATATTAGTGATGCTGTCTTGGGAGATGCTGGCCTAGATGGGCTGTGCTTTGGGGTCAGGCTGCGTCCACACTGAGGCCAGAGCTTCCAGGTGGGGTGATGAGGGGCAACCTTCTGAGGGCCCTCCCGGGTGGCCACAGCATCAGAGGGGGCCTGTCCCTCAGGAGGCCAGCAGGAGATCAGGAACCCCCTCACCACCAGAACTTCTTGCTTGATGAGACAGGGGCTTGATGCTCTCAGCTGTCTGCAGACACTGTTTGCAGGCAGTTCTCAGTGGGTGTCCTGGCAAGGCTGCCTTAGAGTGGTGGGCACAGCTGAGTCGTCTGCAGCCTGACTTGGCGTGCACAGAGGTTTAGTCTCTTAAGTGCAGTTGCCTGGATTTGCAGCTTCTCTTGAGCCTCGATGTACATCTCTGGTTCCTTCCCAACCCGCCTACCTGTTCTCCCTTGGCCTGAACCGTGTGGGCATCTGGTGGCCACTCCCCAGAGGGGCTCCCTCATGCTTGTCCAAATCCGATGGTGCTCTGGTGACCATTCCTGTGGGTCTGCAGAGACTGTCAACTGCCCCACGGGACATGCAGCCTTTCTTTGCCTAGGTCAGTGTTCTCAGCCTGTCTGTCCCATTGGATGGCTGGCCTTCCCATGATGATGCACACCCTAAGGGTTCTTAGGGCCACACACAGGTCCCAGGAACAAGCTATGGCCTCACCGTTGGTGGCCCCTGCAGCACGGTGTGGGCTGGAGACAGCCTCCTGGGCCACCCACCATTGCTGGGTCAGGTGTTATCAACTGGCTGGGGCTTAGCTCTGTGCAGCGCAATAAACCCGCTGGGGACTCTGGGTTTGGGGGGAGGCTAAATGGCTTAAATTGCAGCAGAAGAGACCCAGGTTTGAAATTAGCAATAACTCGGTTATAACCATCAAAGGGGTCACAAGACAAAGGAAGATGGGTGGGGAGATTGTGGAGATTCTCCCACAACTCCTTAAAGTCCCAGAAAACTCAAGTCAAAAGGGAGCTTAGCCAGCACCTGGCCCAGCTACCTCCTGCAGCAGGAGTGAAAACTACATGCCCAGAGATGTGAGGGTCCCCAGGAATGCCTCTCAGCACTCACCCCTGGGGACACGGCTGCGTATCAGTTCGCTGTTGCTGTCATAACAAATGACCACAAACTTAGCGGCTTAAAAAAAGACATGTTTTTTCTGTAACAGTTCTGGAGGTCAGAGGCCCAAAATGGGCCTCACTGGGCTAATGTGAAAGTGCAGGCAGGACTGTTCCCTCCTGGAGGTTCCAGGGCAGAACCCACCACCCACCTTTTCCAGCATCTAGAAGCCACCTGCATCCCTCAACTCGGGGCCCCTTCTTCCTCCTTCAGAGCCAGCAGCACGGCATCTTGCCATCTCTGACACTGACCCCCCTGCCTCCTCATATGAGGACCCTGGATGACACTGGCCCCCCACCCCCTGATAATCCAGGATGATCTCCCATATCAATCCATCTGCAGAGTCACTTTCACCATGAGGTGCCACATTCATAGGTTGCAGGAATCAGGACATGGACATCTTGGGGGCCCATCATTCAGCTGATGACATCTATTAAGGCACAGAAGCAACCATCACAGAGCAGTCTGCTCAAGTGCTCTGGTGACTGGATCTCGACGGTCACAGGACCCTTGCTGGCACCTTCTGTGCTCTCTGTATTAGACCAAGAATTTACAGGTAGCCATGGCCCAGTCCCTTCTCCCTCAGTATGCCTTTTCCGTGAGAAAAGAGAAGTGAAGGCTGGCTGAGAGCTGGCTGGAGAGGCAGCAGACAGGGCCCAGCGAGGTCACTGCAGCCCTCAGACGACACCACATCTCCTCTCCCTACAGCTTGGCCGGCTCTTTCCCAATGTTGGGCCAGGACCCGGAAGGCTGGTTCACTTTCTAGGTGTGTGCAGAGGGCTCAGTTCAGGGCCGGGCTCAGAGGAGCCAGCAAGTGAGGGGTAAGTTCTTCAGGGGCTTTCACATGGGTTTGTGGAAAATACTCACTCACTCCTCAGCAGGGCAGAGCAGCCCCCAAAACTTGGGGAGACAGCCAGGCTGGGAACCCAGAGGAGGGCCAGGAAGGTGTCTGGACACACAGATGCCCACAGTGTGGGATATGGCCCAAGTTCCTCTGCAGCCCTTAGGGCCCTGCTCTCCCCTTTGATCACCAGAGCCTGAGGGAAGGGCAAGTGGTTTGGGGAAACCACGTCCCTACCATCCTCCAGGGTGCCCTTCCAGACTTTGTCGGGGATAAGTCACAGACACCGTTGTGGGGATGGTGGAATGGCCTTGTGATTAATATGGAAAACGAATAGCTGTGCTCCAATTGGGCTCCCTGGGACAGTGGTGTGGCCCAGGAAGAGAGCATTAATATGTTGGTGCATTATGGGCACTAATCACTTAAAATGTGCACCTTTATCAGAGCTTTAATGAGCACCACTTAATCTGTGCATTAAGAAGAGGAACTGCAGAGAGGTGGGGAGCCAGGTGGCTGGCAGTCATAATTCTAATTGAAATGCTCTTAGTCCAGGGAAAAGATGCTGGATTCCGCAACCCTTTGTACCTTCCAGAACCTAGCCATTGTGTCTTTGCAGCCCAGTACCTCCACCTACTCTCCCACCTCAGTGTGTGCCTATGCACAAGTGTGCCTGCACTCTTGCACATGGGTATGCCCTCTCACCAGTGACCTGCTAGGGCCCGAAGTCAGGGTGGGCTTCCAGAAGGGTCCTTGAGCCAGCTGTGGCTGCAGGTCAGTCCGGAGCATGGGAGTAGGTTCCCATGGGCACCGCTCTGCTGCAGGCATGGCACGCTCACACCTCATGTCGTCCACATGGCAGCCCTCCTCTGCCACTTTGTAGTGCTGGGGACTGGGACACAGGTGCAGCCTGGGAGACCCTGCCCTGGGTGGAAGGCAGGGTGCCACCTCCTGCCATTAGCACAGTAGAGCTGGGTCGCCCACAAGTCTGCCTCACCCGGTCCACAACTGTCCCCCATTATCCTGCCTCCTGGAGCCCCTTCATCCTGTGCAAGTGTCCAGGTCAGCTTCCCAGCAGTTGTCACAGGCAGAGCGCATGGTAGAGGAGGAGGTGCCCGAGGGGGAGGTGAGTCCCTTGCTCTGCCTGCCCTTGCTCCCACGGTGCTGACTGCAGAGGGACATGGCTGAGCATGGGAGAGCAGCCTGGGCTTCTGGTTCAGGGAAGTCCCTTTGGCAGCAAGGACTGTGTGCATCACCTGAGGGTGTTGGTCTCCTCAGCTGTCCCTGAGCCCCCGGTGGGGTGAGAGGGATGCACCAGCCACCATCAGGAATCCCAAAACATACCTTATTTTAACTGGGAAATGAGCATCTTTGACTTGAACTTCAGCAAATGTGTGATTTGTAAACAACCCTGAACAGTTCTAGTTAAGAAGTTGTGGAGCAAGCACAGCTAAGGCTCTGAATTCCTTACATTGTAAACTCCATAGGTCAGTCATGGAGCGCGCTCATAGTGCAGAAAGCATTCCCAAATGTAAATCCATCCCACCTCATTTTGTGTGGCCCTGTGGAAGGTTAGGTCAGGAAGTGGCTGCTCTGTCATTTCCCAGCAGGGCTGGAGGCCGAGTGTGGGTGGGGTTGAGGCCCAGGCCTTGGTTTCCTGTCCACTGGCAGCGGGGATACCTGTGGGGCCCTGAGCATGGCAGGCATTCAGAGCAGGGCATGGGTCGGAGCCAGGCCCCACTGGGGCTGTCTCACCCTTCATTGTTGGTTTTTCCTGAGACTTGTTTGTGGCCTTGAAGGGAGTGCCTGTGTGGGGAACACCGCTCACTTCCCCAGTGATGGCTGTTCTGGCTCTAGAATGTCAGCTCCTGCAGGAGGGAAGCCATACCATGTCTTTTCTTCCAGGGCTGTGATCTCACATAGATGGTGGTGCAGCCAATTTTGCCCAGGGGGAGCTCAGAGGGAACGTCCACGCACAGCTGTGCCTCATGCACTGTGGGGGACCCAAATGTATGCCATGGGCAGAACCCCGTCACACAAGCAACTCTGATTGCTCCCATGGTGAGGAGACTCCCAGCTGCCTCCAACTGCTGGGCAGACCCATCCGGGCATTCCCTCACGTTGAACAAACGCTAGAGGCCATCTCTGTTGTCCACCCCCTAGAGGGTGTGAGGCCATGAGGTGGCTCCTGTGTGTTTCTTTCCCTCCAAGCTGTGGGCACAGGGTCCTGAGTCCCACCTGCAGGTCCAGCCAGGCCCTGCCATGTTCTGTGCTCTGACATACCCACATTACATGGGAGGATAGAACCTGCCCAGAGCATGGCATCCTCCCTACCGTGGCCCGTCAGACTGAAGCTTGTCCTTTCTTCCCTAGGGTTCTTCTCCAGGAGCTCACAGGGCTGTGACGCATTCCTGCGGCACAAAATGATGCTCATCTCGCCCATGATCCTGAGGAAGTATGGGATCCCCCTCAGCCAGGTGCATACAGGTGGGGCTGAGGCTCTTCTGGTAGAGGGAGGGTCTGGGCCCAGGCCCAGGGGGCCAAAAATGACTCAGGAGACAGGCTTCTTAACTCTGGAGGTGGTTCTAGAACAATGGCAAGCCAAGGGCTGGCTAAGTTGGCCTAGTGGTTAGCCTCCAGCTGTCCTGTGGTGGGGGAGAGGCTGACAGAGGGCAGAGCTTAAGTCCAGAGGGTCTCGACTTTCCCTTCCCTCCCAAACTAAATTAAACCAGAGCCTCCACCCAGGTGTGGCACCAGAGGCTCCTCTGCAGGGTCTATAGTGGGCAGAGGGGCAGGGCTGGCTCCTGCTGATTCATCAGGAAGCCCTGGAGACCATAGGGCAGGATGCCCTCACCTCCTTCCCACGTGGGCACCCGGTTCCACTGGCCCAGGCCACACCCCATCAGCTGGCCTTTGAGAGAATGAATACCTGTTCAGAAATGAAATATCTGCCTCTCCTGCAGCGCAGAGACTGAACTCATTTAGTTTACTGTTCCAAGGGCCACTCTGCTTGTCCTTGTGGAGGCCGTGGCGGAGAAGACCTGGAGTGAGGGAGTGAGGGGTCTGGCTCACAGACAAGCTGCTGGCCCTGTGGTATGTGTTTCATACGTTATTTCATGAAGTGTTAAATAAATTAAAATTTGTTTAAAATTGAATTATTCTGCTGCAAAATAAAAAAAAAAGAAAAGGAGAGAAGATACAAGTCATTATACTTAGAACAGCCAAATACTTTCGACACAGAAGAACAAATTTAGAGGACTTTCACTACCTGCTTTCAGGACTCTTACCATAAAGCTACAGTAACCAAGACAGCATGGCACTGGCATGAAGACAAATGGGCCAATAAATTAGTGATGTCCACCGTGTGCTACAAAGGGAGAAAGTAAATTACTCAATACAGTAGGATTTGAGCATATTATATAAAACAAAACAAAAACGGAAAATGCATTTTAAAACAGGCACACAGCCACTAATTAACACTCTCTGACTTATTAAAATGCCACTCTTTCATAATCCTCCCCTACACACATTTCTTGGCTATGTACTTCAAGTAGATTAAAGTTACGCGCTTTTGCAACAACCTTGCTACTCTAACACCTATGAAGGGTTTCCACTGAATTTCTAAGAAGCTGGTACTCGGCAATCTTCGGCATGACTCGGCAGGCACAGGAATCACCTCCCACCGCCTTCCCAGAGCAAGTGTCCTCTATGCTCTGGAATCACATGAAGACTCCACTCAAGAGCCTGCTGGGCAGCTGGACCACACCCGCCGCCCCCAGTTAATCCAGTTCAGGACCACTGGCACCAGGAGTGAGTGGCACGAGGAGGGCTCGACCGCCAGCGCCTCCCGCGGCTCCCGGGCCACCGCTTACCTGCCCTGGCTAGAAGAGCTGCGTCCTCCAGGCCGGCCCTGCCTCCTCTGCTCCTCCTGTGGACCTGTACCGCCTCCCGGTCCCGGGCCTGGCGCTCGGCGACAGCGGGCAGTACGTGTGCCGTGGGCGACGCCATCCGGGAGGCCTTCGTGGCCGGGGGCTTGCAGGTGGACGCCGAGGCCGTGCGCGGTGCCCCACGTCCCTCCGCGTGCACGAGGGCCCTGAGGCCACATTCCGCTGCCGAGTGGGCGCTGCCCGAAGCCGGCTGTGAGCCGGCCCAAGGACCAGTGGCGGCGCCGGGTGGAGCCGACGGCCCCCAGCGCCGAGGAGCGCGGTTAGATCACTGCGCTGCGCATGCGGGCGGCGGGGCGGGCGACGGCAGCACGTACGATGGCGGCACGTACGCCAGCGCCGCCGCTGCGGTCGCGGTGGACTCAGAAGCAGACGCAGCCAGCCCGCCTCGGCGCCGGAGGGCTGTCCCGCGCCTCGGCTACGTGACGGGCGAGCCCACGCCCGAGACCGCGTGGAGGAAGGATGGACGGCAGGAGACCGAGGGCCGGCGCCACGTGGTGGACCAGGACGCGCAGAAGAACTTCGTGCTCAAGCTCCTCTTCCGCAAGCAGGCGGACGGCGGCCTCTCCTCCTGCGCCGCGTCCATCCTCCTCGGCCAGACCTACAGCCCCGTGCTGGGCGTCGTGCTCGGTGAGCTCTCGGGCGGCAGTCGCTGCGCAGTGTGCGCAGGCCTTGGCCCTTCCCCAGCCCCTGCCCCCGCGTCTTTTCGCCCTGGAGGCCGCTCGCTGCCTTTTGCCTCCCACCTGAGTCTCCGATTGTGGAGTCTGCAGTTGCAAAAGGCGGGCGACTCGGGCAAGAGACCTTCAGCGCGTCCTACCTTTGTAGTGACCCACTTTCCCCATCCAGTCCCCTGCCCTGCCCCCACGCCCTTTGCCTCCTGCTACCCACCATCCGTGTTTCCATCCCTGCAGCCTACCCACACTCTCATCTCTCCACTACTGCAGCCTCCTGTGCCTTGCCCTGCCTCTCTCCCACCTATCACCTCCCCACTCCTGCGCCCGCGGCTTATTCTAGTGCAGGGCTCCCCCAACCAGCCCTCGTCCTGATCCCACCACCCACCCCCATTCTCCATTCTCCACTCAGGCACCTAGGCCCTTGCTCCTGTACCTTTCTCCTCCTGACCCCCTCATCAGCCTCCTCTCCACAGAGCCCATGGTGCCCTTCACCTTCAAGAAGTGGTTGCAGGACCTGCAGGTGCAGGAGAAGGAGTCGGCCACGGTCCTGTGTGAGGTGCCACAGCCGGCCACAGAGGACCCATGGTACGAGGAGGAGACTCAGCTGTGGGGGAGCACCAAGTCCAACATTGAGGGGGAAGCCGCAGAGCGCCGGCTGATTGTGCACATCTCGGCTGAGGACGACCAGGCGTACATCTGCTAGACGCAGGAGGGCAGCCACGTGGTGGTCTAGCTCACAGTCCATGGCAGGCAGGGGTGGGCAGGAAACGTGGGGTGTGCAGCGGGGCAAGTTGGAGGCTGGGTACGGCACCAGTATGGCCTGCTCTGGCCTCTCCTATCCACCCCAGTTAACCTTCTCCAAAGGCTCTTTTGGAAGATGGTGGTGCCCATGGGGACATGGCCATCTTCTGCATGGAGCCGGCCCTCCTGGAGGACCCAGTCCACTGGTCACAGAACCCAGAAAAGGTGGTGGTTGGGGGCTGCATGGTCATCTCTGTGGAGGGCATGTGCCATACGTTGGTCATCTGGCAGTGCAGCCTGAAAGATGGGGACGAGGTGGCCTTTGTGACTGGTGACAGCAAGACATCCACCCAGTTTGTCCAACCAGTTCTGTATGTCAGGTAAGGGCCGCCTGGGGAGTGGTCTTTGAATGGTGTCCTTTCCTTGCCTGCCCTCAGCCCAGCTCTCTGGGTCCAGCTTGCTGCTGGGAGACCCACGGGGGACAGAGACCATAGCCCTAGGCCCCCAAGCTTTTCCTCCCCCCGAGGCCCAGTCACCCTTCCCACAGCAATCAGAGAAGTGGCTTCAGATCCTGAGTAGGGAGCTGTGAGCCTACAGCCTCCCTGATGGCCGGTGGTTCGGACTCCCAGAGAAGCGTGCCCCAGGAGGGGTGGAGGGTTCTGTAATTCTTCCTTTGGGTGAATCCAGGCCCAGAGCTCAGAGAAGGGGTGCCCAGTGGGAGATCTCATCCCACAGTACACTTAGCCCCCAGGAATCTGCCACTGTACCCCCCCGGACCCCATGGTGAAGACCAGGAGAGAGAGTTCCATGACCCTTGGCTGATCCCCGCCATCCTACAGGAACCACCTTGTCACCATCAGTGGCTACCTGGTGGAGAAGAAGAGGCTCAGCACATATAGCTGGAGTCAGTGCTATGAGGTGGAGCAGGTATCCATGCCCAAGCTGACTGTGGCTGGTGTGGATAAGGAGAGGGACTTCCAGTTCCTGGTATCAGCTGTCAACGGCTTTGGCCAGAGTCTCTACCTCAAGTTTCTGGGCACTGTCCACCTGGGTTAAGTGGGACCTCCTGGTGACACCGCTTGGGGCTTCCTGCCTGGCCCTGAATCACCCAGGCCCGGAGGTGTGGCTCAGGCTTGGCTGAGCCCAGAGTGACGTCATGGAATCTCTTTATGGGGGAGGGGCTGCTAGGGTCCTGTTTCTGGTGGACCCTTCTTGGTTGGAAGGAGAGGGGACTCTGAGACAGTCCCCTGTGAGCCTGCCTGTCTCCAGCAGCCCCAGGGGACCAGGCTTCAGAAGTGCCCCACCCTCGTGGGTTTCTGGGATCCCAGAGGGCAGCAGTCCCCAACCTTTTTGGCACCAGGGACTGGTTTCATGGAAGACAATTTTTCCATGAATCGGGGTAGGGCAGCGTGGAGCTCAGGTGGTGATACGCGGCCAATTTCCTAACAGCCCAAGGACCGGTACCGGGCCAAGGCCCAGGAATTGGAAACCACAGCTAGAGGGGATCTTTGGGTGGCCGTCACTTGTCCCCACTTCTTTATTATCCTGACTTTTGCTGGTGGTGGCTGCATACATGCTGGCCAGGCTTCCTGGAGGAGGGGGCATTTGGGTCCAGGCTCTGAAGGAAGAGGAGGGAAAGGTAGAGACTTCTCTGCACACACCCTGCTCACCAGCCCTGGCTCCTCCCTGACATTGCCTGCTCTGCAGTCCCCAAGCTGGCCGTGAGGATGCCCCTGAAGGTGGTGGAGGAGGTGGAGGGTGGCGAGGACACCTTCTTTGTGGACCTCATGGTGGCTTCATCATGTAAGTGGTTCCTTGATGGCCAGGATGTGAAGGCCAGCTGTGTGTACGTGAGCTGCTGCAACCACACCTAGTATACACTCACCATCTGGGTGGTGCCAGCCAGCCTGCACGGGGCACAGCTCAAGTTTGTGGCTGACAGCATCAAGAGCAGCATCCGCATGGAGATCCGAGGTAGGCAGGGTGGGGGTGGAGGAACCTGGCCTGGGACCCTGAGCCCTGTTTCCTCCAGGGCAGGGGCAGGACAAGGGTTGCCGGGATGGAATGGTAAGGTTGTAGGGTGTTCAGGGAGCTCGCCCCAGGCTGGCTGGTGACACAAGTCACAGATGTGTGCCGATGAAGGGGGCTGGGTCCATGGGGGTTTGATGGCTAGACCTTCATTTCTGTCTGTTACTATTTTCTTTCTCTCTCCACCCATGTCTCCATCTCTTTCCTCATCCCCTTTGCTGTCCGTTTCACCCCTACCCCTGATCTGTCCTTGCCTGGCCCCAAGCGGCCTCTGGGCTGCCCACCAACAAGCTGCCAGTTGTGGCTGTCGAGGAAGTTCAGGCCTGACTGCAGGAGGAGGCGTAGGTGCTGGCCAAGGTGTCGGACTAGGCAGTGGTTGTGACCTGGCTGAAGGACAGCCACAGGCTGCCCCCAGGCTCCAAGTAGGAGGTACAGGTATTTGCGGGGAGGCAGGTGCTGCTTGTGTGAGACATGGTGCAGGATGTTGTCAACCTTCAGTGTGACAGCTGTGGGGGCCACATCACCTACTAGCTGTCAGTGCAAGGTGAGGCCCACATGTGGATGGGCAGGTGGGTGGGCAGGGCCTGGGTCCACATTCTCAGTCTCTGTGCTCTGGGCACTGGGGCAGCCATTCTCTGACACCGTGAGGTGGTGGAGTGGGCATAGCTCAGTAGGAGGAAAGACTTCCTGATGATGGGTGGTCCTTTGGGTGGGCAGTGAGTCCCCGTGGTTGGGAGCCAACAGGCCGAGACTGGTCAGGGTCTTTCTGGTCTGGGTGAGGATTGGTGTGCCTGGGCACCTCCAGCCTGCTGGTCGAACACAGTCTCCAACACACCATGTGCTCCCACAGGCCTCCTGCCCTTAGTGCACAAGGACATGGCAGGCAGCTGTGTGGACGCCGTGGCCAGGGCCCTAGCCCAGTTCAAGTGAGAGACCTTGGAGGCCCACGTCGAGTGTGCTGGTGCAAAGATGGCACTGAGCTGGGTCATTCCTGCCAGCGTTTCTCACAGGAAGATGTGGGGACAGGTCACCAGGCAGGATGAAGGCACCTGTTCCTGCTGTGTGGTCGACAACTCTGAACTTCTGGCTCCTGGTCTGTGGTGAGTGAGTGAGTGAGTGAGTGAGTGTGCATGTGTGTGTGTCTGGGCTCTCAAGAGGCAAGGAGCAGGTCCAGCTGTGCCCAGCACAGTGAGATTGATGTTCTTGGCACTACTTTCCTCTAATGAATGGTTGGGGGCAGTTGTTTCTCTGTTGGGGAAAAGAAATGACACAGAAAATTAATGTTCATGTGGGTAAAGAATATAAATGTGGAAATTAAAATAACAAGAAGGAAATTGAGGAATGACAAGTGTAAATTTGGTTTTATTCAGGCTTTAGGAAAATCTTTTCCATCTGCTCCAGAGCCTAGATTGCCTGTTTGTGTCTCATCTCTGGGATTTACTCACAGGCCTTTAGGTCCTTTTGTTCACTGTGTGTTTGTTGGTCGGGCTCAGCTCACAGAACTGAAGACAGAGAAGCCCCCAAACATAGGCACATGCCCAAAAACTGTACATTGCTGCCTTCCAGAGGCAAGTGTGTGGGCATTTTACACGTAAAAATTTACAAATATCCATCAACTCAGTCCTTAATAACTTTTACAGTCAAACGACTGATTCATGTGCAAAGCAGGAAATATTGTGCTGTCTGCTCTAGGTTGTTTTAGTAAATTAAGGAAATGTTTGTGAATATGAACTTTCTCTTCACCTTGACCTTAAGGACAGACCTGTGGCTATAGAAATCATATCTGGTGGAAGGGAGGGAGTGTAGAGGAGGGAGAGAGAAAGTGTGCCCTGACTGTCAGGTACAGTCAGGCTACCAGGCCATCTTGGCGATTTCTCAGAGGCATGTTGTGCCACCCTCCTGGGGAACACTAGGGTTCTCGCTTGGAAGGGGTTGGGCATCACATCCTGTGCTCAACCATACCTGAGCACCCAGACCATGGAGGATCCCTGTTTGCCAGAACTTGGTTGCCTGGAGTCTAGAGCCTATTAACAAAGAACCAGGACTTGGAAACCTTACATGGCAGGGCCTCTGACTGTGCGTCCCTCCCTGTCTCTCCCCAGAGCCCACAGCAGTGTTTGCCAAGGATCAGCCGGCCTGTAGGGAGGTATAGGCTGAGGTGGGAGCCAGCGCCACACTGAGCTGAAAGGTGGCCCAGGCCCAGATGGAGGTGGTATGGTACAAGGAGGAGAAGCAGCTGAGCTCCAGCCTGAAGGTGCACGTGGAGACCTCGGGCTTCACATGGCAGCTGGTGGTGCAGCAGGCTGGCAAGGCGGATGCTGGGGAGTACAGCTGTGAGGCTGGGGGCCCAAGGGTCACCTTCTGCCTAGACATCACAGGTCAGTTGTTCAAACAGACCTTGGACTATCTCATGGGAACAGGCCTGGGGGAAGTGTTTTAGTGTGGGCTGGGATAGTGTTTGGCTACTTCAGGGGTTCCTGCATCAGCTAGTTATCTGCTGTTGTGTAACAAATCATTCTAAAACTTACAGGCCCAAGAGAACCATCAGTTTACTTTTCACAGTTATGCAGGTCGGCATTTCAGCAGGGCTCAATGGGGACAGTTCATCCGTTCTCCACATGGTGTCAGTTGGGGCTGGGGGATCTGACCTGGCCTTATAGGTAAATGTGACATCCAAGTTGGGGTTGTTCTCGTGGACAAGGACTGCCTGGGATGATAGTCCTCTCTCTTCCTGTGACATTGGCTTGCCTCACTCCTGTGTCTGTGACCTTGTTCTCTCCTTGTTCTTTCCTTGTTCTTTCATTGTTCTTTCCTCCTGGTTGCTCTCTTCTCAGAGTTATTTCTGTTGTGGGTGGGGGAGGGGGTCTTTCCCCTAGGGAGTAGTAAAAGCTACAAGGCTTGTTAAGCTCTGTTCACAGGAGTCTCAATGTATCTTTCTCTGTGTTCAAAGCTGCTCAAAGCTAAGCATAAGGGAGGCCTAGTTCCAAGGATATAGAGAAATAGACCCCACAGTCGATGAAGGAGTGGCATGTCCCATTCTAGAGGGTTTTGGACACAGGAAGGCCTGACTCATGGAACCTTCTGAGAAATGTGTTACAAGGAGACAGGCTCTGTCTAACTGTCTGCCACCCTGACATGTTTCCTTTTTCATTCGAATGCTTATTGCCTCATGGTCATAAGATGGCTTGCACAGCTCCAGCCATCACTTTCAAGGTGGGAAGAATGTAGAAGTGGTGTGTATTCATATTTTCTTGTTTGTATTTGTTATTTATTTATTTTTTTACTGTTGTATAACAAATCATTGCCAACTTAGTGCCTTAAAACCACACTCATTGAGTAGCTCACAGTCCTGTGAGTCAGAAGTCTGGGCAGGCATTGTGTGGCTGCTTTCTCTGCCCAGGGTCTCCAAGGCTGAAATCAAGATGGTGGTGGCTGAGTTCTCTCAGTTCCTCTTCGAAGATCACTGAAGTTGTTAGCAGAATTCAGTTCCTCGCGGTTGTGGGTCCATGCGTGAATCTGAAGCTGTGTTTCCCTACCAGCTGTCAGCCAGGGGGCTGGTGTCAGATCCAAGAAGCCACCCCCATTCTTTGCACATGGCTTTCTCCATCCCACGTCAGTGATGGAGAATCTCCTTGTGTCGAATCACTCTCACACCTCAAATCTCTTTAGCCAGGAAGAACACCATACCAGTTAAGGCCTCGTCTGATTAGATCAGGCCCACCCTTTGTAATCTCCCTTTTGGTGAAATTAATGTCATCCTAATCCAGACCTTAATTCCACCTTGTGGAATTCCTTTAGGGTAGCACTTAGAGTTAGTGTTCAGGACATTCTTGGAATTCTGCTTACCTCATCATAGTGGGTGTCCCTGGCTGTGTCTCTTCTCTTTGGAACTTGTGGCCCACACCAGCCTGGTGGAGGGGATTAGAGCATGCACAGGGTCATATTGCGGGCCTGTCTCATGGCTGCCTCCTAGCAGCTGAGCTGTCTTCAGTGTGTTGTCTATGTTGTGTCACTCCCCAAATTCACATCCACTTGGAACCTCAGAATGGAACCTCATTTGGAAATAGGGTGTTGGCAAATATAATTAGTTAGAGAGTCTCATGAGATCATCCTGGATTAGGGAGGGCCCTAAGTGTCCTTATAAGAAATACAACAGTAGGAGACACAGACACAGAGGCAAGGCCGTGTGAAGATAGAGGCAGAGACTAGAGTTATGCAGCCACAAGCCCAGAAATGCATGGAGCCACCAGGAGCTGGAAGAGGCAAGAACGTTCCTCCTCTAGAGCCTCCCAAGGGATCATGGCCCTGCCAACACCTTGATTTTGGACTTCTGGCCTCCAGAACTGTGAGAGGATAGGTTTCTGTCATTTTAAGTTATTCTGCAGTGATTTGTTAGGGCAGCACTTGAAAACTCATACGGTAGACCTCTGTGTGTCTCACTTTCCTCATCTGTACAATGGGAGTCATAATAGTAGTAGTAACTTCTAGGGCTGTGCTGAGGAATGTTGCCCCATAAGCCCATCCCACCACCACCTTGGGGAGTAGGATTTCAACCCCTGAATTTTGGGAGGACAAAGACATTCAGTCCATAGCAGCAAGAGAGTGGGAGCCAATTTTGTGAGGGCTCCTGCAGGCTCCCAGGGTTTCACCCCCAGTGCAGGACTGGCAGGCCAGAGTCTTCTTTGCATAAAAGCTCCCTTTAAATAGACTTCTTGGAAAATTCTATCGTGTCTGTCTGCTGTGGTTTGAAGGTGGACTCCCTCTCTCCAAGTCTCATTGGAGAAAACCTGTCCTGAACCAGATCTCTGAGTCCCTCCCAATCCTGGGGAGTATGGCTGCTGGCAGTCAAGTCCCAGCTGGATGGGGAGAATGTTCTAGGAGGGAACCCGGGGCAGGGAAAAGAGGGGGGCACATGCACTGTGATTCCCTCCCAACACCTACACAGCATTTCTTGTGTCACCCACCCCACACACACACTGCCAGGCTGCAGGTCGTGGGTCTCAGGGGTGGCCTGGTGGGCAACTGTGAGGAGTGGGGTGGGTGATGCAGGGGATAGCCAGGTCCCAGAGTTGGGGGGGGAATGCACACTCCCATCCCCAGCCTGGTAGCCCTGCACAGAGAGGCTGTCGCCCTGTGAGCTGGCTGAGGGTGTGCGAGAGGGAGGGCTTTGAGCAGCCCAGCTGGCCTGAGTATCATTTAAAAGTGAGGGAATCTGGAGATGTCCTGCCTCTGTGTGACCCCCTGGACCCTGCCCAGGTGTTGCGGTCCCAGGTGCTCAGGTGCAGGGCAGAGACTGGCCAGTCCGTCACCCACCACTGCTTGTGGGCTCCATGGGCCTGGTACCCTGGCCCAGCCCTGTGCTCCCTACTGCTCCATGCAGCTGTGGGAGGAGGAAGCGCCTGAGCCCTGGTAGGAGGCTCCAGGCCTGCAGGCAGAGGAGCAGGAGGCACCTGCTAATCCCTGAGCTCCCTGGACATACTCATTGTTCTTTTGGGGCCTCACAGAAGCCTAAATGTCAGGACTCAGCCTGCCCAGCTGTGGTAATCCCGTGTTTTAAGAGTACGTTCCACGCTTTGTGTAGTGCATTTCCAGAGTTGTGGAAGCATCATCATAGTCTGTTTTAAGCATGTTTCCATTAATCTCCCCCACCCCCCAAAGCTTCATGCTGTTTGAGGTCACTCCCCATTCCCATCCTTGTGTTAGACAGTCGTTAGTGTCCATTCTGTCTCTAGGCCTTCCCCTTTCATGGCTGTGTCTTGTATTTGGAACCAGACAGTGTGTGGTCTTTTGCTTCTGGTTTTTTTGTTATGACAAATGGGAAAATGTCTATTAAAATTATTACCTAATTTTTGAAATTCTGATTTCCTTCTTTTTATTATAATTTAAAAAACTGGTATTTTTAAGTTTAAAATAAGAGTATTTTTTTAAAAAATTATATGTTTTCATGCTTTTTGTTTGTACTTTAAAACAACATACTGCTTTAATTGTATTTTCAGGATGTTCATAGCTAGTGTACAGAAATACAATTGACCTTTGTATTTTGATCTCATAGTCGGCAAAACTGCTAAACTTGTTTATTACTTGGGGTGGGTTTTTAGTGATATCCTCAAGTTTTCTTTTACATATGAGATTGTGTCTTCAACATCAAACAGAAATTTTACTCTTTCCTTTGAAATCTGGAGTCCTTTTTTTCCATATTTTTTTCCTACAGTGTAATGTTGATGAGGAAAGCTAAAAGTGAATATTTGTGTCTTGTTCTCAGTCTTATGAGGAAAACATTCTTTCCACTGAGTATGATGTTTACTGTAGGTTTTCTGTAGATGCCCTTTATCAGGTTGTAGAAGTTCTCTTCTGTTCCTAGTTTGTTTAGGAAACAAACTGTAGATATGTTAGATTAATACTTAAGGACATCTTCAATTCTTTTTCTGTGTGTAGTGTAAATGGTATTGTTTTCATTCTAAATGTAAATTTTTCATTACTGATATGTAGAATAGTGGTTGATTTCTCGTATTGACTTCCTTTGTCTCTTTGTTATCTTCATTAGTTATCTTCATTAATTTTCACCATGGCAAGCGATAGTGGGTATATTCTCTCTTGAATTTCCAAAATTATGAACAGTGTTTC
The DNA here is from genome assembly GCA_023783475.1 of Daubentonia madagascariensis. Classification (NCBI taxonomy): domain Eukaryota; kingdom Metazoa; phylum Chordata; class Mammalia; order Primates; family Daubentoniidae; genus Daubentonia; species Daubentonia madagascariensis. The sequence goes on from JAKFHU010002239.1 coordinate 21,633, forward strand.
ACTGATTCAGCTGTGGGACTTGGGGTGAGCGCCCCTGAGGACACTTAACCGTAAGGGCTGATTATTCTGTGCTGCACCTGTGAGTGGCAGGGGGCGCCCAAACCCATCTTTTAGGCCCAGGGTGGTGCGTGTGTGTTATCTGTCCACTGAGGACTGGGCCATGTTCACGCTGAAGACACACGTTTCCTTTTTCTCAGGACCTCGGGACTGAGCTGAGAAGGTGCAGCCAAGGCTTCGAGATGATTGGGGGCCGGTGTCCACCGTGAGGAAAGTGCTCCTGTCTGCAGACCTGATGGCTGAGGAGGCAGCTTTAGTGAGGTTCTCCAGGATGATGTTCACACACAGTGCAGAGCCTTCCTCCTTCTCATGCATCTTCTTTACTTTCTCAAGTGACATTTTAACAGTAATTATTTTAGGATACTGTTCATTCACTGAGAGTTTTCAGGGGTGAAAATCATGGCATTGCTATAGTCGTTTCTACAATTTTGGGATTTTTTTCTGAGGAAAAATTCCAATACAGATTCACAGGGAAACACACAGTTGTGAAGTGACCATAAAAACATGGGTGCAGGTGAGGGAGTTGGAGACAGGCCAGTGTTTGACTGCGCCTGTATTGAAGGATAAGATGAAAAATATTCTGATTATATATATGCTTTCATTAATTTTTAAATCATTGATTTTACTCCAATTGTAAATTAACTGGAAAATGAATGAATAAGTGAATTAAAACTCAAGTATTATTTTAACTTCAGTTGTTTTATCAAAATCAACATTGATTATAGTCTTAATTCCTAGCTTTTGAAAAAGGTAGACTTATCAATAATATTTTAAGCATATACTTATTTCCTTGTCTCATCTTCAGACATGAGTATTGCCATGGTTACTGTTTTCCTATGACCCTCTGATGGTCTTTAATTTTTAAGAAAATACTTTCAGCTTACCAAAATATTTTTTACAGGACCTCACTTTGAGTGGAATTGTTTAAAACATCCGTGAATCACGGCCATATTTAACTTTTTCACAAGATTGTAAAAAGCAAGTTTCAAGAATCAGTTTTAGAAGATGAGAACATTATGGTTGTTTTTCCATTATTATAAACTATTGCATGCTACTTAAAATTATTAGAGAAGAAGTTAAATACGAGACTCAAATCACCAGAATATATAAGAGCCAAGTTAGCGACTGAGTTTTTTCTAAATCAGTTGCATTGATTGAAAATAGCTGCTTCTGTTAAAAATCGAAAGTATGTGTTTATTTAGTGTAATTTCATGGTATCTTCGTTTCATATACTGTCTGCTCACTCCTCAGTTCTTTCTTGTGTGAAGCTAAGGACCCACTTGGACTTCAGCTGGTTCCCAGCATTTGGAGTCTCGTTCCTGTGCCATCTTCCTGGTGACCCAGATGGGACAAAAGGAGGCCCCACCTGGATGCCAAATTAAGACAGTACTGGTGAGTCTCCTTTGTCTGGTTGTTTTTCCTAATTCTAAAGTGTCATACCCTTTATTCCATCTCTCTCCTTCCAACTCTGTTCTTGAGAATGTTCTTGTGAATTAAAGGACACAAACTCACTCTGCCCATCTAACTACAGCTCCCATGGTAATGGGGTGACAGGAGTTTAATCTCTGTGCCCTGCAGAATGAGGTAGTTGGCAGACTCCAGGGGACTCTGGCCCTGGGAGTTGGTGCAGACTAATTCCCACACCAAGCAGGAGTCCAGCATCACTGTCTACTACTTTTACCTTTTTTCTTCAATCTCTTCTGTGTCTGCTTTATAATTTTTGTTTCGCACATTGGCCAGTTGTTTCCATTCTATGAAAAGCAGATCATTTTCATTATTTATGATGAAATACTTGTATTTTGTTAACAAGTCATTTATTGGGGTGACTCTAGAAGTGAAGAGCCAGGTTGTTTCGGAGAACCCAAACTTAAGGGCTGAAATTGGCCCCTTAGAGAAAGTTGGGTTTGCCCAACAAGGTAAAAGGCCAGAATAGGCTCCCTGGAAACCCCAAGATAAAGGGCAGGGATTGCCCCTTGGGGGCAGTTGGTCATGTCCTCCAAGTTAAAGGGCCAGTATGGGCCCCTTGGCCACCCCAAGAAAATGGGTTACAATGGGTCCCTTGGGCATTAAAAGGCCTTAACGGGCCTTTTCCCACACCGAGCTAAAGGGCTGAAGCAGGTCCTTGGGGATTACAAGCCCTTAGTGGGCCTCTTGGCTGCCCCAAGCTAAAGGGATGAAATGGGCTCCTTGGGGATTAAAAGGCCTTAATAGGCCAATAGACCACCCCAAGATAAAGGGCTGAAGTGGGCCCCTTGGGGATTAAGGGGCCATTAAGGTCCTCTAGGCCACCCCAAGATAAAGGGCTGAAGTTGGCCCCTTGGGTATTAAAGGGCCCCTTGGGCAGTAAAAGGCCTTAATAAACCTTTTGGCCACCCCAAGCTAGAGGGTGAAATTAGCCCCTTGGGGACTGTAGGATATGTGCAGCAAGTTAACGGGCCGAAATAGGCCTTTTGTCCACCTCACGCTAAGGGGCTGAAATTGGCCATTTGGGGATTAAAGGATTTAATAGGCCCCATGGCTATTCCAAGCTAAAGGGATGATATTGGCCCCTTGGGCTGAGTTGGGTATGCTTGCCATGTTAAAGGGCCAGAATAGGCCCCTTGGCCACCCCATTGTAAAGGGCTGAAATTGGCCCCTTGGGGACAGTTGCGTATGCCCACTCTGTTACAGGCATGGAATAGGCTTCTTGGCAACCCCAAGCTAAAGGGCTAAATTTGGCCCCTTGTGGACAGGAGGATATGCCTGCCTGTTTAAAGGGCCAAAATTGACTTTTTGGCCACCCCAAACTAAAGGGCTGAATTGGCCCCTTGGGGACAATAGGCTATCTGGGCAAAGGCAAAAGGCCACAATAGGCCCCTTGGCCACCCCAAGCTAAAGGGCTAAAAGTGGGCCCGTGGGGATTAAAAGGTCTTAATAGACCTTTTGGCCTCCCTAAGCTATAGGGCTGAAATTGTCCCATGGTTACAGTGGGGTTTGCCCAACAAGTTGAAGGGCCAAAATAGGACCCTTGACCACCCTGATCTAAAGGGCTTAAATTGGCCCCTTTTGGACATTTGGGTATGCCTGCCTAGTTAAAACCCCAGCATAGGCCCCCGCATACTACAAGCTAAAGGGCTCAAATTGGTGGCTATGGACAGTGGGATATGCCCCCTAAGTTAAAAGTCAGAAATGGGCCGCTTGGCCACCCAAAGCTGAAGGGCTGAAATTGGCCCCTTGGGGATTAAAAGGCCTTAATAGGCTTTCATGGCAACAATTGGGTATTTCCCCAAATTGAAGTGCTGAAATAGGCTCCTCATGGACCTCAAGGATCTAATAGGCCCCTCGGGGACATTTTGTTATTTCTTCATTTGTGTTATTATTTCTGCATGTCAATCTGATTTGTGCCATCTGCCTGTATTTTTCCACTGCCTTATTTACAGTTTTTAGTTCTGATGACCTCTCTTTGCTTGTCCTAACAGTTAGAATTATCATCTTCTCTGAAGGTTGGCTGACTGTTTTTTTTGGGTTGTTTGCTTCCAGGTCTCTTAAACTCCAGTGTTACTTTGGTATCTTAAGTGAGCTGGATTTATAATTTGTCTAGGCTGCTTGAGATCATGAAAACCTATTCTTTGGTCTGAGGTCTCTTCTTGCTGGCATTCATGCTGCTAGTCTTGCTGTTAACTTTATTTTTTCTTTTGCCCAAACCATAATCAGCTTCTTCAAGTCAGATTATAATTGCTTTTTTGGGCCTCAAGGTTACATTTGTTCTCAAACTGAAACCTGTTCTGTAACTTTGTGTGTTGCAACATTTGTGTTGCTGTGTTCTATCTTTTCTCCACTAGCCTTTGTGCTTGCTCAGCTGCACCAACCTTGACTTTGCAAGGTTTAGCCACTACTGCCTTTTTGACTTTCTTAGAGGAAAAGGGGAGGTGGGAATCTGTGAAACAAAGTACTTAGTTCTTTGACAGGCTTGAAGAAGTCCTCGTGTCTCATTAAGTTGGGTGCCTGTTTCATCAAGTTTGACTTGAGAGTTGTCTGGATGGGTTTCCCACAGGAGAAGAAAATCAGTCACACTACAGGGGCTTTTCTTTACCTTTTGGTAACTGGTCTGAAAAACAGAGATTTTGTGTTTTGTTTGGATGGTTCCTATGTTGTCTTTGTTAGGTTTTGATTGCTGGGAAGAAAACTAAACTTTAGAAAGTTGAGGTTTTTGCGTATGTGATTCTGTTTTGATTGGGTGTTTTGGGCCTTTTGACATGTTTGTCAAGCGTCCTCAAATCAGGTCAAGGTTGTGTCTAATATAGTTAACTAACCCTTGTGCTCTTAAGTTACAGTGCCTTGACTCATAGTTATCTAACACCAAACTCAAGTTAACGGAAGCCCTGTTTTCAGACCCAGGAAGAGACAACAATCAAAATAAACTGCTTTTATGAAACAAAGGACCAGGTCTGTATTCAGAGACATTAAAACCCATTTAATAATTTGGCTTCTATCTACATTAATATAAATTTGTTACTAGATAATTTAAATGTTTAGCTACCTATATGCTTCTTTTTCCTGTCATTAGCAGAACTATTAATAACTAGTTGGGAACATTTGTTAATAATTAAACCTGTTTCTCAAGAACCCCCACAGGTTGATGCTGGAGCTAGCACACTCCTGTGAGCCCATGGTGGACCCAAGGTACCTGTTCACAAGGCTGCCTCCCAATAGCAAGAAAGCTAAGTAATACACTCATTCAAATGACTAATGTGAATGTGCTTGCTCTCATTTTCTTAATCATTGTTAGTATTTTCCTAATAATCTACTGGTGTCATTACTGTGCTTGCTTCCTAGTGGCTGGAATCGAGTCACTTGCATAGTTATTAACCAAATTTACATTTTGCCTTAGTTCATCATTCTGTCCATCTCGGATATAGGAAAATAACCATGTTGCATTTTGGCTGAACAGGGAGTAGTAAGTGCTGTTGCAAATATGGCCTATTACATCTATATGAATGTTTCAGGGGAGGTAGAACAAAGAACATATACATGGCTACATAACATCCATCACCTCAGCAGGAGGTGGGGGGGACCCTGCAGCCTTAAGGCCAAATGTGGCCTTCTAGGTCCTTAAGTGCAGCCTTTTGACTGGATCCAAATTTTTCAGAACTAATTCTTTTATTTAAAGGGGTACAGCAGAGAAAAGTGAAGGTTTTCTTGCCTCCCATGCTTAAAAAAGAAGAATCTTGAAATCAGAAGGCCGAGTGAGTGAAGCTTCATTTGTATTTACAGCCGCTCCCCATTGTTCACATCACCATCTAATCTCTGCCTCCCCCCCCAACCTTTCCGTGGAAAAATTGTCTTCCATGCAACCTTTCCCTGTTGCCAAAAAGGTTGGGGACCACTGTCTTAAGGGATATTTGCCTAGTATTACTTGGTTTCTTCCCTTCTGAGGGCCCTTATTAACTACCTTTCTTCTTTCAATCATTGGGCCGTGTTTGTTTAACCCTCTGGTAAATTTGTATCTTCCAGGTTACAGTATTTGCAATTCAAAATGCTGCTAATACAAGGCTTCCAACCCATCCCCACCAGCTGATCCAGAACATGGAAGCATCCGCCTGGGCCCCTTAGACCAGGTTTCCAGAGATTTTTATTCCTCTAATACTAGGCAGGGCCTACGCCCATAAAGTCAGCAGGAAGAAGCTACAGAAGACAGACCTTCATTCTTCTACAACCCCTTAAGATTAAGGTGGAGCATTATCTCTGATGGGGGGGAATGAGACAGGGAACTGGCAGGTGCTGCTGTAGGTACTGTTTTGGGCATTGCCTAACTGAAGTCAGGAAGTCTCAAAGTGTTAAATTACCCTGATCAAAACAGATTGGAGACAGGGCCAGTTCCAACTGGTTAGAACAAAGATAGTGGAGCAATAGAGGATGTCACCCTGATTCCAGGAAAACAGTGCCCTGCCATGAGTATCCCTCCCCTTCTTGAGCATATAATTAAGCCATTGCTTAAGTATAGTAGAAAGGCGACAGGAACCAGGGGGCTGGTTCTCTTCTGCAGGGAGAACTTGCCTCTGCTCTGTCTGTGGAATAGACTTTCTATAGTTTCTGAATAAAATTCACTTTCACTTTATACTGTCAGCTCGCTCCTGAATTCTTTCTCACGTGAAGCCAAGGACTTCAGGTGGCTTCCAGCATTGGGAGTCACTTTCCTGTGTCATCTGCAAATTCACACCATTTGACCTACGTGTCCCCATTACCCCCACCTTCTGCTTCTGGTAACCACTATTCAATTCTCCATTTCTGTATCTTTCACTTTTTTCCACTTAGATTCCACATATAAAAGATATCATGAAATCTAGTTTTTCTGTGTCTGAATTGTTTCATCCTTCTTGTTGTAAATGGAAGGATGTCCTTATTTAAGGCTTAATGATACTCATATAGATACATTTCACAAATTCTATATGCAGTCATCTATCAACATTTAGTGGTTCCCCCCCATATCTGGTCTATAGTGAATAATGCTGCAATGAACATGGGATTATAGATATTTCTGGGTATATACTCATTTCTTTTGAGTATATACACAGAAGTGCGATGGCTGGGTCACATGGTAGTTCTATTTTTAATTTTTTTTAGAAATGTCTATACTGTTTTCCATAATGGCTGTGCCAGTCTATATTTCTACCATCAGTAGACAAGGCTTCATTTTTCTCCACACATTTGCCAACACTTGTTCTTGCTCTCTTTTTATGGCTTGCTGGGTTGAGCCTCCCAGCAAGCCATAAAGAACCATGTGAGAAGAGGCAAAGCTGCCACCTCCTTGGCATGCAGTTCCTCCTCCTCACTCTCCTCTGTGACCCTGTTGTCCTCTGTACTCTTCACACTAGGACTCCTACACTTGTAGGAGTGCCCCTCTTGGGAGGGGGGCTCTTTTGTGGTTTCATGAAGAAATCTTGCTCTGTATATCTTAGGGGGTTGTAGCAAATTGTGCATTTTGGGAATCTTGTTGAGCCCCACCAACTGGCACATTTCTGTAGCTACGAGAAGCAGCTTGGATCCTGTACCAAAAAATTTAATAACCAATTTGACCCCTTTTTCTCACTTTCCCTACACAAACCCCTCTAGGCACAGTTAGTTGTTTTTGTCTCATGTTCCTTCTGACGTCTTTTGAAATTTTGGTGTGTCAGACAGTGACAGCGAATACCTAGGGAGCAAGAAGATGTCACTCCATATGCTAGGCTGCTGCTTTCTCCTCCAGGATGTCCCAGTGAACCTATGAAGGTTCTGGGTCATTGTCCACCAACTCAAGGGTGGCAGGGTCTGTTGGTGTGGCCCCAAGTCTTGGGATTGCAAAACAGAGCCTTAGTGAGTTGGTAGCTGTGGCACCTAGGAGTGCCCAGGACATGTGAGTGTGCATCTTACAAGCACCAAAAAGGTTTTTCACCTTCTTCAGAGACTTAGGATGGGCTGACACCACATGCTCAAGACTACCATATTTCAGCAACAGATGTTTTGTGACCACTTTTCATGTGGAAGCCCCTTGGTATCCTTTAGGGTCAGGGATCAACATAGACAAATCAATAAATTTGATATGTCACATTAACACAATGAAGGACAAATTAATACAATCATCTTTAATGCAAAAACTCATCTGGCAAAATTTAGCATTCTTTCATGATATGTACTCTCAACAGCTAGATATTGGAGGAGTATACCTCCACATGGTAAAGAAATTACATGACAAGCCCACAGGTATCATCATTTTGATGGAGAAAAGCTGAAAAATTTTCCTCTATGATCAGGAACAAGACAAAGACACAATTCTACTTCTTTTATTCAATATAGTACTGTAAGTCCTGGACAGAGCAATTAGGTAAGAAAAAGAAATAACAGTGATCCTAATCTGAAAGGAAGAAAAAAGTAATACCTGTTTCCATATGACATGATATATATGTAGAAAACACTAAAGACTCCACATGGGGAAATCTGTTAAAACTAATACAAAATAAGTAAAATTACAGAAAACAAAATCAACATACAAAGACCAGTTTCATTTTGATACATAAATAACTGAAAATAAAGTTAAGAATATCTCATTTAAAATAGCATAAAATGATAAAATACTTAAGAATAAACTTAATCAATGAAGTGAAAGACTTGTACACAGAAAAGTATAAATATTGGTGAAAGAAGTTAAAGACACAGATAAGTGGAAAGACTTCTCCTGTTCATGGATTTGAAGACTTGATATTGTTAAAATGCTTGTACTATGCAAACAAGATAGAGATTTCATGGAACCACCTTTAAAAGTCCCAGTACCATTTTTTACAAAAACAGAAAAAAGAGTAATATTCATATGGAACAAAAAAGAACCTAAATAATCAGAGCAGTTCTACAAAAGGAGAACAATGTTGTAGACATCACGTATCCTAATTTCAAAATACATTGCAAAGCTACAGTAATCAAATTGATATGTACTGGCACAAAAACACACATAACAATCAGTGGAATTTTGCTCCATTATTCCCTCAAATAGATTATCTAACCCTTGTGTATTTTCTTCTTCACCCTAAGGGATGCATATGATTCTTATGTTAGGCCTGTTCACATAATCCCATATTTCTTGTAGGCTTTTCTCTTTTCTCTTATTTCTCTGCTCTATCTCTATGACTGACTTGTTGAATTGAAAGGTGTTTTCTTCAATCTCTGAGATTCTTTCTTCTGCTTGATGTTAACCTCTTCTTAAGGCTTTCCACTGTGTTTTGTAATTCCTTGAATGAATTTTTCATTTCCAGAAGTTCCATTTGAGTTTTCTCTAATATTTCAATTTCTTTTGTGAATTTTTCATTCAATTCCTACATTCTTTTTGTGGTTTCTTTGAGTTTGGTTTACATTTTATCTTGCATTTCACTGAGCTTCCTTAGAATGCATGTTCAAAAATCATCATCTTTCATTTCAGTGTTCTGATTTTGGTTGATGTCCATTACCAGAAAGCTGGTGTTCCCTTTTAGGGGTGTCCTTTTGCTTTGATTCTTCATACATCTGGAGTTCTTTCACTGATTCCTTCCCATCTGGAGCAGCTGTTGCTTCTTACCTTTGGATTTTCTTTTGTTTAGATAATGCCACCTATAGCTAATTCTTCATACTGCACTTACATAAATACCTCCACAGAAGTGGAAACACATATTGATAAAATTAGACAACAAACTTCATGGTTCAACAGGTTAGCAGAAATGATCTTGGAATGGGATATTGTTTCTCAACTATTCTCCTGGATTCCTCAGAATACTTGCTCTATTCTTTCAGGGATCTTAAAATATAGCCTTTCCCTTTTACTATTGATTTTCTTGATTTGCCTTATAAAAAATATATTAATTAAATGTGGACTAAAATGTTGATTCAAAACAATAAACAAAAACTCTCAAGTAATGGTACTAGAGACATTCAATCATTTAACTATGACTTATGACTACTTTCAGCATCAGACTCAAAACTTTCAATCATCATACCACAATGATGCCCCATTTCAGCAGGAAACAGCCAGATCAACTGATGCCCTGATTCCCCCAGTTAGAGGAATGAACTAAGAAAAGGGGAGAATTGTAACTGGCTCCATAAGCAAGAAAACATTTTTAATTTTTTTGTAGTTCTCTTATATTTCAAATTCCTAGGCCAGTATGATTGGAAGAATTTTTTAAATTTCTGTTGCACTGATGCATTCCCTTTTGAGTTTCTTTCCCAGAGATGGTGGAGACTCCTTGCAGTCACAAGATAACTACAAAGACTTATACCACCTGTTTGTCTGTAAAAGGCAAGATAAGCGATACTCCACCACAGATTGTGCCCAAGGACCCAGTGAGCCTCTGCACAAGGCTGAAAGGATGACTAATATTAGTCATTATAATACTAAAAGCTCCACCCTGGGAGGGAGTTACCTGCCATTTTTTGTTCATGAGATGTATTTACTGGCATGATTTCTCACTGTGCTTGCATGCACTGCACTCCACCCCAAACATGTAATGATGCTCACTGCCCTCATTCTTTATTCATTTCACCTCCAGGAAACCCCCCTGACCCTGTTGGTCAGGGAGGGAGATTTGAGGCAGTCCACACCTCCCCCTTCCAGCAGACATGTCTCCTGCAATAAATCCTTTCTTCCTTGACAATCCTTGTCATCTTAGTAATTGGATTTCTGTGCAGTGAGCAACAGTGAATCCCTCGTATGGGTACATTAGCAAGGTGGTGTTAGAGCTATTGCCCAAGGACATGAGTCCACGACTCACTTTCCACAGAATCCAGAGGCATATACTGGTTTGTCTACCTCTCATCAATTTATATATTGGTATCATATATTTATTGAAACTTGTTCAGCCTATTAGCTGTCGCCTTTATGTAAGACATGGAAAACAACTTTTAGAAACATTGGCTACTCATACACTTACAGAAAGGAGAAAAGCACCATCTGCTGAGACGTGGAAGTAGAGGATATTTGCTGAATGATGTGAATCATCAGGCATTTAATGAGGTGGATTTTTAATGAAAAATTTTAAAAAAGAATTAATGCTAGTTTCAGATTATAGGCACAACTTCTATATCCAAGGGGCATCCAATGAAGAATGTTTGTACACTTTGAGCTTTATGTATCTTTTGATGGTGAAAATAGATGGCAGTGGGAATCCAATGGATTTCCTGGTAGGCAATTTGAATGTCTACTGATGGCATAGACATCAGTGCCACCTTCATGCCTGTTCCTGGAGCAGACCACTGAAGATTTGGGACTTCCAGTGAACTTCCTTAGTGGCCTACACAGCATCAGCTCCAAGCACAACAGCTTTCCATCATGATCTCTTGTAGTTATGCTAGCTTCAACATTTGATTATAAAACACAAAATTATAAAACTCCTAGGAGATACCATAGGAGAAAATTTTAATGACTTTAGGCTTGTTGATGACTGTTTAGATCCAAAGGCAAAATCCACAAAAGAAGAATAAGCTAAACTTCGTTAAAATGAAAATGTTCTGCTGTGTGAAAGTCACTGTAAATAGAATGAAAAGACAAGTCAGGCACTTGCAGAAAATATTTGCAAAATACTTATCTTATAAAGGATGGTATATACAAAATATACAAAGAACTTTTAAAACTAAACAATAAGACAAAAACAACCTAACTTTAAAAATTTTGTAAAGACCCTATCAGACACCTCACCAAATAAGATATAGGGTTGGAAAATAAGCATATGAAATGAAGCTCCCTAGGATATGTCATAAGGGAAATGCAAATTAAAACACCAATGATTTATCACTACATACCTATCAGAAAGGTCAAAATCCAGAATGATCACAACACCCAATGACGGTGAGGATGTGGAGCAACAGGAAGTCTCATTCATTCCTGTGAGAATGAAAAATAGTACAACCACTTTGGGAGACTTTTTGGCATTATCTTGCCCCCGCAAAAAATAATTTTACTGTAAAATCCAGTAGCTGAGCTACTTGTTACCTACCCCAAGAAGGTGATAACATATCTTCAAAAACACTTGTATATAGATGTTTATAACAGATTTATTCATAATAGCCATAATGGCCATCTTGTTCATTAGCAAGATGTCCAGTTGGTGAATGGATAAGTCAACAGATAACCTGTTGTGAATCCACACAATGGAATATTATTCAGCTCTAAAATAACCTGAAGTATCACAACATGAAAAGACATAAAAGAATATTAAGTTCATTGTATAAAGCAAGGGAAGCCAATCTAAAAGGCTACATAGTGTTTACTCCATCTGTGTGATTTCAGGAAAAGGCAAAATTATGGAGACAGTGAAAAGATCAGTGGTGATCAACAGTTAAAATTAGGGGGGAGCTAAATAGGTGGAGCACAGAGGATTTTTAGGGTAGTGACAATACTCTCTGTGACACTCTAATGGTGAATACATGTCATTAAACATTTCTCCAAACCCTTGGAGGGTTTCAGCTACTTTGCCAGCTTTTGTGGGGAGTGAGGGTGGGCTTACCCAACCCATCCCTGCCAAGCCTCATTCCCCACCTGCCTCTGCTGTGGCAAAGAATAGGAACTCACCTTGAAGTTCCAGGGCCCCATCCACCACCTGGGACATTTGCATGGTTCTTCTGAGGGACTAGAGCCATTCACAGGTCCCAAAACCAACACTTCAGCTTCTTCCTTCTGGCAAGTGCCACCTACTGAAAAGGAGACCAATTTTCACAGCCCTGTATGGCATTTACTGACTCAACATACAGGATGTGGTTGATTTTCACCCACAATCACCACCTACTGTCTCAGAGATTAAACTGGGCTTGCCAATACAATTCACACTCTTAAGAAGACCACAGGGCTGGGAAGAAAGTAAGGATTTCAGAGTCCTCCATCCTTCCTCATCAGAGAGAGACAGGACATCTGCCCACTTACATAGCTCACCACTGCTACAGCCTACAAACAACTGGCAACTGAGATAACCACCATGTTAAAGATATCTATAACCAAGGAATCCTTCCAGAACCTAGATCACCATAAAAGTGCTCACAAGCAAAGCCAAGGGATCTTAGTCAACATATGCTACAAACACACCCATATGAGTGAGGGAGAGAAAGCCCCAACTAAATAAAGGAAAATCCCAAAATAAGAAACAACAGCTGCTCCAGATGAGACAGAATCAGTGAAGGAGCTCCAGAAGTATGAAACATCAGAGGGAAAGTACATCCCCAAAATGGAACACCAGCTCACTAGCAATGGATACAAACCAAAACAAAAATATTGAGGTGACAGATAAAGACTTTCAAATATGGATTGTAAGGAAACTCAACAAAATCCAAGAGGAAATGGAAAACCAATGCAAAGAAACCAGAAAACAGTTCAGGAAATGAATGAAAAATGTGCTAAAGAGATCAACATATTTCAAAAATTAAATAGAACTTTTGGAAATGAAAAATTCATTTAAGGAACTACAAAACACAGAGGAACATTTTAAGAATAGACTAGACTAGTCAGGAGAAAGAATCTCATAGCTTGAAAGCAACTCTTTTGAATTAATTCAGTCAGTCAAAAATAAAGAACAGAGAAATAAGAGAAAAGAACAAAGCCTACAAGAAACATGGGATTATGTAAAACAGCCAAATATAAGAATCATAGGCATCTCTGAGGGTGAAGAAGAAAATGCTCAAGGGTGGGTAAATCTATTTGAGGGAATAATTGAGGAAAACTTCCCTGGTCTTGCTAGAGATTTAGATATCCAAATAGAAGAAGCTCAATGAACACCTGAGAGATTCATTGCAAAGAGGCACTCATCAAGACACATGGCCAAAGTCAACATGAAGGAGGAACTCCTGCAAGCCATAAGGTGAAAATATCAAGTAATTTATAAAGAAAAACCCATCAGGCTAACTGCAGACTTCTCACATGAGACTTTACAAGCCAGAAGGGATTAGGGCTCCATTTTCAGTCTTCCTAAACAGAACAAATGCCAGCCTAGAATTCTGTATACTGCAAAACAAAGTTTCATATTTGAAGGAGAAACAGTTTTCCATACAAGCAAACACTGAGGGAATTTGTCAAGTCTGGACCTGCCATGTAGGAAATACCCAGAACTGCATTATGCATGGATCAGCACAATAGTTACCCACAAGTGTAAAACCACCAAAAAGCTAAAGCTCATACATTATATAAAACAATAGTACAAGAGGTAAAACAAAGCAATAAGGTACTACCCAACAGGATAAGCAGAACTGCATGCCATATATCAATTCTATTAATCAACATGAATGGTTAAATTCCCCACTCAAGAAACATAGGTTGGATGAATGGATAAAAATATATAAGCCAAGTATATGCTGTCTCCAGGAAATACATCTAACCCACAAGTATTCATACAACTCAAGGTGAAGGGATGGAAAAAAATATTCCATGCAAATGGAAACCAAAAGAAAGCAGGTGTAGCCATTCTCATATCAGATAATATTGACCTTAAATTACCCACAGTAAATAAAGATAAAGATGGTCATTATATAATGGTAAAGGAAGCAATTCAACAAGAAGACCTAACAATCCTAAAAAGTTTTGCACCTAACACAGGAGCACCCAGATTCATAAAGCAAACCCTACTCGATCTAAGCAAAGAGATAAACAGCATCATCATAATTACCAGGGATGTCAACACCACACTGACATAACTGGAAAAATAATCCAAGCAGAAAATTAATAAAGAAACACTGGGCTTAAATGGGACTCTAGAACAAATAGGCCTAACAGACATTTACAGAACATTTTACCCCAAACCTACTGAATATACATTCTTTTCATCAGCACATGGAACATTCTCCAAGACTGATCATATTTTAGGACAGAAAACATGGCTCAACAAATTAAAAAAGATAGAAATCATACCATTTATCTTCTCAGACCACAGTGGAATGAAACTAGAAATCAACTCCAAGAGAAATACTCAATTCTACACAAAGTCATGGAAATTAAACAACCTACTGCAGAACGATTATTGGATCAATAATTAAATTATGATGGAAATCAAAAGATTTCTCAAACTGAATGACAAAGGGGACACAAGCTATCAAAATCTGTGGGATTCAGCAATAGCAGTCCTAAGAGGACAATTTAGAACCTCCAATGCCTACATTGAAAAGACAGAAAGATCACAAATTAACCAAATAATGACACATCTCAAGGAACTAAAAAAATAAGAGCAAACCAAACCCAAAGCCAACAGAAGGAAAGAAATAACTAAGGTCAGAGCAGAACTAAATGAAATCTAAAACAAGAAAATAAATAATGCAAAATATCAACAAACTAAAAAGTTGGTTCTTTGAAAAGATAAACAAAATTGATAGACCTCTTGCTAGATTAACTAGGAACAGAAGAGAAAGGACCCAAATAAGCTCAATCATAAATGAAAAAGGATATATTGCAACAAAATACAAAATGTCATCTGTGAATACTATGAAAATCTCTACGCACATAAACTTGAAGACATAGAAGCAATGGACAAATCCTGGAAACACACAAACTCTCAAGACTCAGTCAGGAAGACACATTACTTCTGAATGGACCAATAATGAGCAACGGGATTGAAGAAGCAATAAAAAATCTTCCAACAAAAAATACCTAGACCAGATGGATTCACAGCCAAATTCTATCAGACCTACCAAGAAGAGTTGGTACCCATACTGCAGAAATTTTTACATAACATCGAGAAGGAGGGAATGCTCCCTCAAATCATTCTATTATGTGAAGCCAGTATTTGGCTTTCCAGTACCAAAGCCAGGAAAGGACACAAAAAACAACAACAACAAAATAAAACTACAGACCAATATCCCTTATGAATATAGATGTAAAAATCCTCAAAAAAAATACTAGCAAACCTAATTCAATTTCACATCAAAAAAATAATCTACCAATGCCAAGTGGACTTCATCCCAGTTATACAAGGATGTTTCAACATATGTAAATCAATAAATGTGATTCACCACATAAACAGAAGCACAAAGATCATATGTCACGTCAATAGATGAAGAAAAAGCATTCAAAAAAATTCAGTACCCTTTCATGATAAAGACTCTCAACAATGTAGGCATAGAAGGAACTTATCTCAAAGTTATAAAAGTCATATGTGACAGACCCACAGCCAGCATCATACTGAATGGGGAAAACTTGAAAGCATTCCCATTAAGAACTGAAACAAGACAAGGGTGCCCACTGTTACCACTTATATTCAACACAGTGCTGGAAGTCCGAGCCAGAAAAATCAGGCAAGAGAAGGAAATTAAGGATATGAAAATTGGGAGAGAGGAGGCCAAACAATTGCTTTTGGCTGACAATATGGTCTATTGTCTACAAAACTTCAAAGATTCCTCCAAAAGACTCCTGGAATTGACAAAGAAATTCGGTAAAGTCTCAGGTTACAAAATCAATGTACACAAATCAGTAGCATTCCTATACACCAGTAACAGTCAAGGTGAGAGTCAAATCAAAGACTCAATACCATTCACAGTAGCTACAAAGAAAATAAAATACCTAGGAATATACTTAACCAAGGAGGTGAAAGATTGCTACAAAGAGAATTACAAAACATTGAGGAAATAAATTGCAGATGATACAAACAAATGTAAAAACATATCATGCTCATAGATCGGTAGAATGAGCCCTGTTAAAATGTCCATACTACCCAAAGCGATTTACCTATTCAATGCAATCCCCATAAAAATACCAATAGCATGTTTCACAGATGTAGAAAAAATAATTCTATACTTTGTTTGGAACCAGAAAAGTGCCTGCATATCCAACGTAATCTTAAGCAAAAGGAACAAATCTGGAGACATTGTATTACCAGACTTCAAACTATACTACAAGGCTATAGTAACCAAAACAGCATGGTATTGGCACAAAAATAGAGACATAGAACAATGGAGCAGAACAGAAAACCCAGACCTAAAACCAGCCACTTAAAACCAACTGATCTTTGACAAAGCAGACAACAATATACAAAAAAAAAAAAAAAAAAAAACCTCTGTTCAATAAATGTTGCTTGGACAACTGGATATCCACATGTAGAAGAATGAAACGGGATCCATATCTCTCAACACTCACAAAAATTAATTCAAGATTGATAAAAGATTTAAATGTAAGGCATGAAACCATAAGAACTCTAGAAGAAAATGTTGGGAAAACTCTTCTAGATTTTGGCCTAGGAAAAGAATTTATGAAGAAGACTCCAATGTCAATCACAGCAACAACAAAAATAAATTAATGGGACTTGACTAAATTAAAAAGCTTCTGCACAGCCAAGGAAATTATCAACAGAGCAAATAGACAACTTACAGAAGCTGGCAAAGTATAGTAGGACACCAGATAATTTTGATAGTCATTGGGTGACTTGTGACACTGTAACTAAAACTGTCTGATATCCTAATCATGTGCTGTGACATGCAGCCATGGGAAGGATGACATTTGGAATCATGTGGGACTGGAGTCCTGATCATCAGATACAGTGAACTGTAGAGGGACAGGATAACTTAGTTCTTTCTATGTGTATGTTGAAATGTGGGTGAAACATCTGTGAAACTGAGGAGAGGTGGGGCTAGTGTGTAGGTGGTGGAGATTCTCCACTGGCAGGAGCACCTAAGCATGAGGAGTGAACATGTGAACATGCAGTGATGACAGGAAGGGTATCTGATGCCTCTTCTGAGAGGTGACACATCCAGGTAATTTGTCCATCTGGTATCTGCACCTTAAGATGTATATGTGGGAATTTTAAATTTGGAGACAACAGAGCTAAGTTTACATTCTACTTCTGTCATTGTCTAGCATGAAATTTTGTTATATTAAAGAAAACCTTTCTGAACATTATTCACCTCAGATGTTAAATGTGTATCCAATCCATAAACATCAAGGTTGTTACGAGGATTAAGTAAGAAATGAATGTATTTTCCATTCACAGAGTCTTGATTAATACCACTGGAATTGTTTTCTTTTTTTGGAACCCCAGAGTCAAAGGGTTATCATCCAAGCCCTGCTCATGGCACATTATTATTATTTGTTCATGCTCTACATCTGATCATTAGCATTGCTTTATTCAGAACTTTGGATAGGATAAATGCCTGCATAAACATAAATTATGAAATGAACTAATGATACTACTAATCATCTTTTTCATGAGGAAAGATCTATATAAATCAGTGCTGAAAATTAGAATTATTTGTTTAATGACACTGTAATAATTGTAATAAATGCAAACATTGACAATGACCACAGTACCAGTATACCAAAATGATGTCTGTCTAAATCTAAATGTATCACTACATATAATAATAAAAATTATAAAATACAAATAACCTATCACTTACCTGGAATAAAGGGTTAATGACACCTTGGTTGTTTGGCTGCTAAACAGCTCACATTAGTGTAGTTTGTGTATGTAAAAATCAGCAATACTGATTTCAACTGCAAAATTCACTTAAAGGTTAAAGAGGCCAAGAAACATCATTTAAAACACTAATAAATTTTTATTTTAAATATATGATACAAAAATACTTTCCTTTCCCAAAGATTCTCCCATGTGACATATTTAATGGGAAACAATTATTAATAATGCATGTAAATAGCCAGTAATAATTTTATTATCTTTCAGATCATAGATTTTTTTTCTGTGAAATTTGTACATATTTTCTAGATCTTGATTTACAATTTACACATCAAGAGATTACAAGAGAAGATATATGGGATCCAGATGCAAATTCAGAAGCTGCTAGAAAGAAAAGAAAGAATTTTATTCTTTATCTAAAAAATTCATAGGTAACTAAATGTAAGTCAGTAAATAAGAATTGAGAACTTTATCAATGTTAATAAGTATGAAAAATATATATGTACAACTACAATACAAAATTACCAGTAAATATAATTTTCCCATAATTGCATATTAAATTAATTATTGTTGTGGTTAAATATCACAGTTTCTGCTTTTCTCATTCTTCATTCATTCATTTAAAAACACTGTGCTAAGGTACTATGGCAACACTGATACAGGATGATGATACAGTCCAGTCTTCAACAACTGTATTCTATAACCTGAAAAATCAGACAAAAAATCAGGCCATTTCCATACAGAATCATAGATACCATGACAGACATAAAACAGGGCACTACTGGAACACACAGAAGGGACCCATCCTAGTTTTGTGTCAATATTATGGGCTTTCTGATAGAGACAATATGTAGGTTGATACCTGAAGGACAACAGAAAAGTATGGCAGGTAGAAGAAAGAAGCAAGTTCAAGGAGCTGGAGGTGAGGAAGCACACTGGGGAATTCTAAGTGGTCTAGTTCAGCCAGATAATAGAGGAAAGGGGCACAGCATGGTAAGTGGCAATAGATAAGGCTGAATAACTTTTCAAGAACCAAATTGATTTGGCTGTTTTATTCCATGCTAATGAATTTAGACCTTTTCCTAAGAGCAAAAGAAAACTGATTGCAAGTAAATGACTAGAGCTTGAAAATGTCACCTGTCAAATGACTCCTTATGAACAGTGATTGCTTGACTAAGTGTTACTAGATGAGTCTGTGGTCTTTGGGCCTTAAATCACTACCATAAACCTGAGAATATAATAGAAGATAAAGGCCTTTGTATTGCGACAATAGCTTCAGTGTGCTGTCTGACAGTTCCACTGGCAGAAGCAAAGAAAGTGTAGAGCCAGAGAAAAAGATGCATAGACTTCCTGAGATTTTTTAAAGCTATGGAACGTGATGAATTAATGAAGCATACATACAATTTTCATAATGGATGTTTATGTTTTCACAGTTTTAAGTAGATGTCTGTAAGACGAAATATTTAATATAGTGTGTATTAACGAAACAATGGAAAAAGATGCCACATACTATTTACAGTTTGTTTCAGAAATTAACAATTTCAATTTAATTCATAAATTTTGGCAACATACCCTCTTCTAGTTCATTTGCTATGTTTTCTCCCATCTCCTACATCTGAAATAAGACAAATATTATTTATAATGTTTAAGCTAAAGAAGAGACATTATCATGGAAATAGATATTGCTTACAAACTGTGGCCTTTAAACAATATTTTTAGAGACTAGATCTAACTTGAGAATTCGTAAATAAAAATAATCACACGAGTGAAATAAAATGCCTACTTATTTAACAAAGAATATCTAAGTGTAATGCTGTTTAGACTAATCTTATAAAAATACAATTAATGTTGGCTTATTGAATATGCATCACTTCTGGACAATGATGTTTTCTCTAATTAATACAAAGGTTAAAAAATTCAAGTAATATTTTGCAATGAGTGCATATTTTTGTAATTCTTAGCAACAGTTTGCTCTTTATAAAAGTTTAATCAGTTTTTTCACTTTAATGGATATTTTCCTTAAATGAACTTTCCACTCTCTGGTTTAGAAAGTTAGAATTTTAAGGTATATTCTATGCTGTTAGTTTTTCAGCACAGAATCCTAAATATATACATGAAGAAAGGTGTACTGTCATAATGTCCTGTGAAAATTCTACTGGCAAAAAATTAAGTAAAAATATTATGCTATCTGTATTATTATTCACATTTCTTTATTCATATAGACACAAAAATTTCAGAAAATTTCTTGAAGAAAAGAATAAATACAGGTTCAAAGCCAGTTTTCAAACTTACTTTCTTTGATTCAAGACTTTGTAGGTTTAGAAACAAACAAACAAAAAAACTCTTACAGTCCTTATTGTAACTTTGATTTCTTTTCAGAAAATTATCAATTTTTGAAATATCTAATTATAGTTATAGTTGTTTACTAAATTATGAAATGTGTGAAATATTTCAAACTATATTGAAAGTGTCCCCATCTAGATTGTTCTTATATAACTCTTTTATGAAAGGTACTTTCAACTAAATGCCAAGAAAAGGGTCTCAAATATTCTACTGAACATAATTAATACTTCAGGGTGATTTTGATAACATGATATCCAATGGGTTTACAAATTTTAGGCGCAAAGACTTTTTTTTAATTTTTAAAAATTTTTTTGTAGAGATGGGGTCTTGCTATATTGCTTACACTGGTTTCAAACTCCTGGCCTCACATGACCATCCCAGCTTGTCCTCCTTAAAATGTTGGGAATACAGGCCTGAGCCACTGTGCCCAGAAAAGACAAATTTTTTTCACAATCAGTGTTCCCAATATTTTAAGAGACTTTTCCGTAACATTTCTGTGACAATATCATTATGGACAAGCTCTATAAAATGTGTAATGAGACAATAACATTATCAGCTAGGTCTTGTAAAAGCAAAAACTCAATGCCAGATATAAGAAGGCTTTATGGGACTTTAATGGTAATCTTTTATTACCATTAATAAACACTACATTAAATGTACATCTTTACATGACTTAAGGAACTACAAATGTATTCTTATTATCTTTCCCAAAAAAACCTTTTCTTCTAAATATTTACTACATATGTGTAGTAGATTGTATTATTATACCTCATTCTCAAATACTTTCATAATACATACATTTAACTTTGAAAAATGAAATAATCTTCTGAACAGATTGCTTACTTCTTTACTAAGGAAATTTTATCTCTCTAGGTAGAGAATCCTTTTTGTATAACATTTATGTAGAGGTCACCTTTTTTTCCTAACGCTTAAAGAGCTCATGGTAGAAGTAGTTTCCTCTGTTCCAACCCTGGACTCAATTCTCCTCCAGGCTCTCGCTGACCCTTGAATACTTTACCAACCACAAAAATGACTGCTGAGGGCAACTGCCTTTGGGAAAGAGATACCAGGACAGGGGTGAAAAATCACAGGGAAAGAGGACAGACCCAGGACATGGGGAGGAATCTTCTCTGGGAAGGCACCTAAAAGCTTCAGAAAAAGGTCTTAATTATTGATGTCTCCAGTTTTGTCCTAGATGATGGGAGGCTGGGGTGGTTTTGTGCATATTCACAAGTGGAACCTGGCAAATGTTAAAGGACTTTTTTAAAGTCCCTTTCATTTTATTCCTATTTTCCTATTAAATAACACATTTTTTCCTCATATTTCTCTTAATAGGAATGTGGAATGCAGGAGATGGGAGAAAACATAGCAAATGAACTAGAAGAAGGTATGTTGCCAAAATTTATGAATTAAATTGAAATTTTTAATTTCTGAAACAAACTGTAAATAGTATGTGGCATCTTTTTCCATCGTTTGGTTAATACACACGACATTTTTTGCCAGTAGAATTTTCACAAGACATTATGACAGTACACCTTTCTTCATGTATATATTTAGGATTGTGTGCTGAAAAGTTAACAGCATAACTTAATAGAAATGTGGAATATATTTCTCTTAATAGAAATGTACAGTAACTTAATACAATGCCTGGCACAGATCATAGAAGCAAAATAAAGAGAGAGAGAGAGAGAAATATCTTGGTGGCATTAGTCACCATCCTATTCAATTAGACAGGGTGCCATCAATGGCTTCTGAAGTGTGTAGAGCAATAGCTTAGGAGAAACTGTATGTTGCCAGAGGAAATAAAAAATCTTAATAAATAGCTAATCATTGTTTTATGCATAATACTAAATCAAAAGCTATTTTAGCTTTTTATGGAGTAAAATATTCAGACTATTTTTTAAATAAAAACACTGCTCTTTTCTCCATGTCTTTTCTGTTTATTTCCAGGTGGATATTAGGTCTCAGATGGCAGAGGTAGCTTGAAGTCCAACATTAATAAGGGAGCACATCTGTAACTTCATTTCTACTTTTTCATTTTTAAATAGAATAATGTGAGAACATTATATATGGACAACAATGTATCAGCAAATTTTAGCTAATTAGGTTTCTCTTACAATTGGTAGCTTTCAAACTGTGTCCTAGAGAAATCTATGTGTTCACAGAGAACACTACAGGATTAAGGGATTAAAAAGTCACATCTTCAGAGGCCCCATCCCTCCTTTAGCCTGACAGCTGTACTTCTATCTGTTTTGGATAATATAGTTTCATGCATTTTTTAAAAGAAAAGTTATATTTCTAAAAACAATTGAAAAACTAGAAAAGTCATTGATTTAGTCAAAGTCCCTAAATTCACATTAGAGGCAACACTGGCATAGAGAGATTGAAGTTTGGGTGAAGTCAAAAAGCCAATTAGCTTCAGGCCAGAAATGGGCTTCAGGTCTTCTTATTGAACCCGGAGTTCTATGCCAGCTACGTGCTTCACATTGAGAAAACCATGTAGATTTTTAAATATAGCTCAGAGAATATGCAATGCATATATAAAACTCAATCACATTTAGGCATGAGACATAACATAGCTCTCTAACTTAATTGTAAGTTTTAAAGTTATAAATAAAAATTAAGCAACAGAGATTAATATCATTACTTCCTTTAGAAGGAGCCAATATATACTCAATTTATAAATCACAAATTTTTTCAAGCACAGAGAAGGGAACTTGAAGGAGAAAAATCTTTCGTAGAACCAAGCAAGCTGAAGTTGAGAAAATTCTTCCTTAAAAATTACTATTCATTTTCTCCAAATAAGACACCATTTACCAAAATCAATCAACAAAAATTATCCATGTTGTGGATTATTTATAGCAAATTGAAAACAAAAGCAGATTTTGCTTTACTATCTAGCATACTTCTGTCCAACTTCTCATCATTAGTTGGTCCATACAAAGAAATGGGCTTAACTTCAGTTATGATTTGAATCCAGGCAGAAACAATAGGAGAATCTTCATTTTCCCTGGCCTTAAGTTTCCAAGTAAGGATTTATAATCTCTCTACCTTCCTCTTGAGAGAAGGGAAGATTCACCCAATGGATGAATTTGGGTGAGGCACATTGAGTGTGCTTGCTTGGCTCTGCCTCTCTTCTTTGAAAAGCTGTGTCTGCCCACAGTGACCTAAATTCAGGTCTGCTGTCATCTGTGCAGTAAGCAGCCTGCCCCTGGGATGGGTGTCAAGCATCTGTTCCCTCCTCTTACAACTGTGTGGGTAAGTACCTAATCTGGGATAAAGTATTCAGAAGCCTTTGTGGCTGCACATCTAGCTACATCCTCCCACTGGTTATCAGGAGTCAGAGATAAAACTAGGACATTGATGTCCACTGTCTGACTCCTGTGTTCTGAAGTCAGAAGGGGAAGAAGAGTGTCATTTGCTGCTTATACCACCACAGCACCAACAAGAAAGATGACCATACAAGACATATAGAAATGTTTTCTTCTTCCTTGAGTTTATAATCTTACTGTACATTCTTCAAAACAACCCCCACTTTAAAGAGGGGAAAAGTTGAAAGAAAGATTTTAGAAAAAGAAATATAGTGAAATCAATAATAACTACACTACAAATACAAATATAAAGTTCACTCATTCAACAATAACTTATTGACAGGCTACTGTTCAATTGTACTTGAGATTACAGGTAGGAAAATCATGCTGCGTTCTCTTTTTGAGACTGATTTGATAAATACATACACCACACACACACACATATTTCCATAGTTAATACACTTTAAGTAACTATTGATGTTTTAAAATTAAACTTTGACATCATTCTCTATTTTAAGGAGCTCTCAAACATTATAAAAACAAATATGAACCCAAATATAATATAATCAAATAAGTTAGCTCATTTAAATCACTGCAATTCAATTTCAAATTGGAAATGCTCTAATGTGTGAAGGAAATTATGCTTGCCTCTTTGAAGGTATTAAATGCATGTATTTTTTCACAGAGAGAAGAATTGGGGAACAGTTTCTTGATTGAGGATGTGAAGCATTAAGTACAGAGCCACACATATAAAGACCTTGTGAAAAACGAAAAAAAGTAACAGAATTTGAAGAAGTTGAGAGATTACCTGCATCTTTTAAAGGCTAAAATGAAAACTGGGCATTTAGCTAAGTAGAGAAAATGAGGTCAAGACAGGAGGAATTATACAAAGCCTATAACTTACATAATAAACACATTTATTAAACTCTGTCTTTGCCTTATGAGTAATTAGTATAATTATTGTGATAGTTTATTAGTTAAAGTTCAGAGTAGACAGACACTGCTTTAGTGATGCAAACAGGCCTACTTTAGTGTGAAGAACTGCAATATCTAATATTCAGCAGAGATACAGTTTTCCATCATGTGAAAAGTTAAGTCTTAGGAATGTTGTTTTAGGTTTGATGCATCCCTAAAACCACATTCAGAAAGAGTTGCCAAATTGAATGAACATTTGAGAAATAGAAAATTCCATGTATTATTAGAATTTTTTGAAAGGGTCAGTAATGCACCAAAAAAAAGCCAAAATTAGTGTTCCTATTTAAAATGTTTAAAAAGCATTTGCTGAGTGTCTATTGTGTGCCATGTACTATGTTAAGTACACGAGTACCAAACAACTCTTGAACATAGCAAATTTTAAACCAGATAAGTTTTATCTTTTATAAAACTGGAATACATTTTTTAAGGTTTCAGTTATCAGAAAATAATTTTATGTGCAAAAAAATCTAATGTATCTGTTCAGGCTAATTGTATTTTCACATTTTATAATAATATAATTGAACAAGGAACCAATAAAATTATGAAATTACTTCTGATATATAAGATAAAACATCCTAGAATTAAACCAGAATGTGAAAACTGAAATTAAAAATTAGGAAAACATATGTTTAGTAATATATTACCATTGCAATGATCTTAAGAGGGAAGGCTAAACTTCATGTAATGGTGAGAAATACAATGATGGTAAATGTCATGAACAGAGAGAGAATTTGCTCCAACAACCAGTACAACTGAAATCACATACTAGAGGAATAATTTATTATAACCATTTTCCTTACAGTTAGGTAAAAAATGCTAAGTAAGATAGAACTTCAGACTAGAAATATTTCAAATGTTAAAACCCTTCAAATAAAGGGAATGAATAAACAAATTCGGTATTAATGCTCTTTTTAACATTTTACTTACTTCCTTTCTGTTTTGTTTGTTTGTTTGTTTGTTTTTTTAGAGACAGGGTCTTGCTTTGTCATCCAGGCTGGGGTGCAGTGGTGAAATCATAGCTCACTGCAGCCTTGACCTCCTGGGCTCAAGCTATCCTCTTACTTCAGTCTCCATAGTAGCTAGGACTATAGGCATGTGCCACCACATCAGCTATTTTTTTGTGTTTGTTTTGTTTTTTATAAAGACAGTGTCTTGCTATGTTGCTTAGGCTGGTCTCAAACTTCTGGCCAGAAGCAATCCTCCTGCTTTGGCCTCCCAAACTGCTGGGATTACAGGTGTGAGCCACTGCATCCAGCCTAACATTTTACTTTCTAGAATCATAGGTAAAAATCTCTAAAACCCTTGTTTTGTAATACCCTATCCAAAAACTCATCCTTTTCTATCAATTTTGATAATATGTTACCACCTCTCATAATATTATTTGATTTTTTTTCCTAGTGGAAATAAATTCCTAGCAACTCTAGAAGGCACCTTCTTTCTCTAACTTTAAGAATTGTGTAAACAGCAACTGTGTAAGAACTCTTTCAAGGCATTCTGCAGTGATTATGGAGATACGTCTTTGTATCTGGAGAGAATTATGCTTTTTAATCTATTATTAAGTCTAACATTATTTGGCAAACCAATGCTCCACAAGGAAATCATGCATACCTTGGAAGTACAACCTTAAGTTTAAAAGAAGCAATTTTCAATTTATTTAGAAATATTAAAAATAAACACCCATTTCCCCCAAAAAAATTATGGGAAAATATTTTCTCAAAAATCGCCCCTTTCATCACATCAGCATTTACACACTCTCTCATGATCATCCTGTAAAATGATACATCTCTTGATTTATCTGGTAAGAACTAATGGGAATATTTTATATTTGTATCATGCTTAACAATTTACAGAGTATTTAACATTCATTTTCTTTTTGTATCCACTAGTCCAGTTTCATGACTCTGAGGCAAGTAGGCCCTATCATCTCATTTTTTTCAGAAAAATAAATCAAAACTAAGCTAACAAAATGATGAAAAATATCAGCTAGCTAGTATCTTATAACTTAAGTATTAAATAATCATTTATTTTCTTTCCTCTTATGCTATTTGGCTACAGTGCTGTCTAAGAAACCTTAGATTTGGTTTTCTATGATTTGTCAGGACATGAAGTCAGGAAAAGAAACAAAGTTGAGGTCTTATTTAACGTAAGATTACACTGCTTTCCTCTGCATTGATATCATGAAAACACCATCAAAACTATAAGCCAATGTGCATTGATTGAAATGGATATTTTAATAGCAATGGCACACAATGAAAGTTAGTTGCTATTTTAAATTTTTGTTCATACTAATATTTTATGGTTTTTTGTATTTTTTTTCAGACAGGGTCTTGCTATACAGCCCAGGCTGTAGTGCAATGTCTATACACAGGCACGATCATAGCACTTGAGCTTATTGGGCTCAAGTGATCCTCCTGCCTCAGACTCCCAAGTAGCTGGGATTACAGGCATGTGCCACTGTGCACAGCTTTTGTAATTTCCCCCTAGTGGAAAAATGGTAAACATTAGACAAATAACTTAAACTGAGTTAAACATAGTTAAACTACTTTTTTTTCTTTTCCCACTCTATAATTGATACAGGTTGTCATGGTTGGATCCATTTTAAGACCTGAAGAAATGAGTTCTTACTACAGGTGAAGTCACAGGTTGGATTGTAAGGTTCCTGTTATAGCTGCAGGGGAGACCATATGTGCCTTTACATGGAATTCTAATAAGGAAGAATTAATTGATCTGTTTGGTTGTCTTTGCTATTTAATCATTTAATATCAGTCATCAATCACCAAGCAGTGGCAAAATAGAGAGACATGAGTGAACTTCATTTTAAAAATTCAAATAGTTGCTTGATTTCACTATTTAAAAAATGTGCTACATTTGCCCAGCAATAGGAACATTTTACAACAATTGAGATAAAAATTCCATAAGTTCCATAGAAATTAAGGATGTACTCTTAGGTAAGAAATAACAAAACTTTTAACTGAAAAACAGAAATTAATCTTTCTTAGTATGACAGGTTTATTTAATTCATAAAAGTATCCATATTGGCTTCCTTTAAATAATGCAAATCCCTATGTGGCTGAGTCTTTAGATGCCAGCCATTCACTTGTGACTAGGGGTGGAAAACTTGAGCTGGTGCAGGAAACCTTTGAAAGCATTATGAACCACAGCCAAACTAAAATCAATTAGAAAGCAAGGCAGCACATCTGAAAGTATCTCTTTAATTATTAGGTAACAATTAATATTCAATGTCTAAATCTAATTAAAGGCAGCTTTTAAAGAAATTTAAAATGTGTTAGCTTAGTTACATTTATTGAATCAAGTTAACAAATGCGTATCTCTTGAAAATGGGCACTCTAGGGACTTTTTTTAACTGTAAAATATCTTTTTCTTTTCTTTATTATCACAGATAATTATGACCTTTACTTAACAGGCATATGCCAATTAAACTACTCAGTATTTCACCAAATTAAAGAGAATTCTATCAGAAATACAAAACTCAAAGGAAAAAAGATAATATAACTGACCTTAGTCAAGCGCTTTACCAGGCTTTTATTTGAAGTCTCTGGGCTTGAGACAGGGATCACTGTTTTCCCTTGGAGTAAATTTTCTGTTGAGAATGAAACTTTCATTGAGATTTTCAACACAAGGTGAATCTAGGGCTGGCTTCACAGTGAGACTGGCACATAAAGATCTGTTCTGTTTTTCTGCAAACAGTTCAGTCCTGACCTCTGGTAGAGTCTCATGAGCTCTGTGAAGATTGCAAAAGACAAATGGTTAGTATTTCATTTTTCCCTAAATGATTCCTAAATGGCTTGCATTTTAAAATTTAAAAGTTGCCGTAAGAGTAAATAAAAAACAGTGTTTTAACACTGCAAATGTGTCAGAGCATGACTACTGTGTGCAATTATATTAGTACATATATTTCTAGGGGGATTTCTACCAAGTAAGTCATTCAAACAAAGTGTGGAGGGGAGGCAAATGCCTGGCAGTGATGTACAACTTAACAGGTAACACTTTCTGCCTTATAAGGGTCTTGAAGATGTCCTTAGAAATATATGGGAGATCATTAATATGTTAATTTGCTTGATTGTAATAACCATTTCACTATGTGTAAATGTGTCCAAACATCGTGGTGTACTACTAAAGTATAGACAATAAAAAAGTAAAACTAAAAAAATGCTAGAAATACTTTTATTTAGTAAATCTGTTCAGAGATTTAGAGAATCATCCCTCAAAGACATTTTCAAGCACTTGCTTTCACCACCCTTGTACATTTCACCCATTATCTGGGAAAAATTACATATGTGGCACTGAAGAATAATTCAGAGCAACAACTTATAGCGGAGAATGAGAGAGCAGAGCTGGTGATCAAAAAGAACTAAAGCAGCCTCAAAGAAAATTAGCTGCTAACATTGTTACGCAGGCATCAGAGGTGGGACTTGTCCTTTCTGTCTTCCACACACCTGACCCTCAGGCTGAACAAGGTATTATTTTTAACCACTTGTGAATTATCCGTCTCTTCGTCCCTATGTTAATCATTCTCTATTTCATAAATATGCTTTTATGTAGTGTGGAAAAACTATACAGAGTAGTTTGTCTCAAGGTGCCCTCTAGTGACAATACAAAGATCACAATCAAGGAAAGTTAATTTTTTGAGTGCCAGAATTTGCTGAGAGAGTAGCAGTCGTACTTGACTGTTTTGGTTTAAGTTGTAATCTTACAAAAATTGTTGAACTGCTTAATATTTATAACTTAGGGTAATGCTGAGAAGCAATTTAAAGTGATATCACTATATAAATTATAAACCTTCAAAAATAGCTAGGTGAAGGACAACCCCATGAGAATACTAAGGGGAAAAAAGCCATATAAAACCAAAAAAAGTGAGAGAGACATAGACTGTCTTTAACCAAACTTTCAAAGGTAAGTTCATTCACTAACATCATTTTTTAAATTATATTATCTAGTTAGTTTTCATTTCCAACTAATCTCATGGGCCTGCCTCACTAAAAAATTATGCTTTTGAAGTAAATTAATGAGCTTAATTTATTTTCTATGATTGTATGTTTTGATTTACTGGCTTACTTTATTAGACAATGATTTTCTAGCTTTTAATTCTTTCAGATAGAGTTGTTTATATTTTACAAATCTGGTTTTATCAAGCCTTCTGGAGAAGTTTCTGTTGTGGAGAGCTCAGATTCCAAATCTATTTTAATATTGAGTTCTGTCTGAGTTTCCATGGTACCAGTATGCTCTAAGTCTTCTTGACACATGTTTTTGTCTAAAACATATTAAAAGGATACGTTTTTAAAATAATTATAATCTTAACAGTTATTGTATATTTAAATCCTTTAGTTTTGAGTCAGTGATTCAGGGAGCAATTTTAAATATGTGAAAAAAGTTTAAAATATTTATCAATATCAACTGAATTATTAATTTAATTCAGAATTAAATGTGAATTATAAAAGAAATTGGATCATTCTTATGTTAGTACTCATGTAATCTGATAATCCAAAGAACAGAATCAATTTAAAATTTAAAAACTAAAAATATAACTTGAGAATGATTCAAGAGCATTGTCTAATTCCTAAATCACAATTTTTTTCTTTGCTAATAGGCTTGTTTTATGCTAAATGGTCTTAATAAACAAAGGATCCTCTAGTGATAATCATTAATCTGAAAACTCAATTTAGTTTTCATGATGATGGAAACTGAAACATTTAAAGGGAGAAAGAGATGCCACCTACCCTCTGGTGAGCTATGAAAAAAAAACACATTTTAAGTCTTCTCTATAATTAAAATTTTTACCTGATTCTTGTGTCTTTTCTATTACCTGTTTCTCCCCTTCCATTGGAGCCTGATATTGTTTTTTGTTTTTTGTTTTTTTGAGAAGGGGTCATACTCTGTCACCCAGGCTGAAGTGCGGTGGCACCATCACAGCTCACTGCAGCCTTGAATTTGTGCTCTCAAGTAATCCTCCTGCCTCAGCCTCAGAATAGCTAGGACTATAGGTGTGTGCTACAATGCCAGGCTATTTTTTTTTTTTTGCAGAGACAGGTTCTCCTGTGTTGCCCAGGCTAGACTTGAATTCATGGTCTCAAGTGATCCTGCTGCCTCAGCCTTCCAAAGGGCTGGGATTATGTGAATTCTAATATTCTTTTCTTTTCTTTTATTTTATTATTTTTTTTTAATTTATTTTTTTAATTTCGGAATATCATGGGGGTACAACACTTTGGCCATACACATTGCCCCTGTTCTGCCCGTGTCAGAGCCACAATCGTGGTCATCCCCCAAACTGTGCTCCCCACATCCATTCAGTGAGAGTTTTTCCCATCCCTTCCACCCCCCTCCCGCCCGCCTGCCCTCAGATGAATGTTATTGCCCTGTGTGATGTAAGTGTTCATCAGTTAGTGCCAGTTTGATGGTGAGTACCAGTGGTGCTTGTTTTTCCAATCCTGTGACACTTCGCTTCGAAGAATGGGTTCTAGCTCCGACCAGGATAATACCAGATGTGTTAATTCACTATTGTTCCTTATTGCTGAGTAATACTCCATGGTATACATATACCACATTTTATTGATCCACTCGTGTATTGATGGGCACCTTGGTTGTTTCCACAACTTTGCAATTGTGAATTGTGCTGCTATGAACATTCGAGAGCAGATGTCTTTATTATAAAATGTCTTTTTTTCTTTTGGATAAATACCCAGTAGTGGGATTGCTGGGTCAAATGGTAATTCTACTTTTAATTCTTTGAGGTATCTCCATATTACTTTCCATAGAGGTTGTACTAATTTGCAGTCCCACCAGCAGTGTATGAGTGTTCCTATCTGTCCACATCCCCGCCAACATTTGTTATTTGGGGATTTTTTGATATGAGCCAGTCTCACTGGAGTTAAGTGATATCTCATTGTGGTTTTGATTTGCATTTCCCTGATGATTAGAGAAGTTGAGCACTTTTTTATATGTTTGCTGGCCATTATTCTGTCTTCTTTGGAAAAGTTTCTGTTCATGTCCTTTGCCCATTTTTTAATAGGGTTGTTTGATTTTCTCTTGTTGATTTTCCTAAGTTCTGTATAGATTCTGGTTATCAGCCCTTTATCAGATGTGTAGCATGCAAATATTTTCTCCCATTCTGTAGGTTGTCTGTTCACTCTAGTGATAGTTTCCTTGGCTGTGCAGAAGCTTTTTAATTTGATCAGGTCCCATGTATTTATTTTTGTTGCTCCTGTGATTGCTTTGGGGGTCTTCTTCATAAATTCTTTGCCTAGGCCAATGTCCATAAGAGTTTTTCCAACGTTTTCTTCGAGAATTCTTATGGTTTCATGTCTTAGGTTTAGATCTGTTATCCATTGTGAGTTGATTTTTGTGAGAGGTGAGAGGTGTGGGTCCAGTTTCAGTCTTCTACATATGGCCATCCAGTTTTCCCAGCACCATTTGTTGAATAGGGAATCTTTTCCCCTCTAATATTCTTTAATACATGTTTCATTCAGAGATCTAGCTTGTCATCACTTATTGTCTTCTTTTAAACTAAAATCTGATTTTAAATCCTATACTTCCCATAAAAAAGAAACTCTGAGGGCCATCAAGGCCCCATTTCTTAGTCCGTAATCTGCTTTACTTCTTAGCACCAACTGCTAGTGCTGACCGCACCCTCCCCTCTGCTCCTCTGCTCCCACTTCATTTCTAAATGCAGCACCCCTGATGTTTAGTCCTGTCCCTTGCTATTCCTCTTTTTAAATTCTCTCAGAGCTCCTTAAATCTCAAGGGTTAGATTCCCCAATCTATGTTTCCAGCCCTGACCTCTCCACTGAGGGCTCCTCCTCCTCCTAGCTCACTTCTCATCAACAGTATTCTCAACCACACACTCAGCAACCATCCCTTGGTGTGGATTGCTTGTGCAGACAGCTACAGCTACTCTTCTACATTCCACGTGGATTTCTGTTGGTGTTATTTTGAGTGTAGTGTGATTTTCTAATGCTGGGGGGGGGGCACCCTCACCCTTAGAATATTGACCAGGATATTTTGTCTTTTTTTTCCCTTTATAATGCAAAACTTTTCCGCAAGGGTCATATTATGGATTGTTTGCCTTTGTTTTCTTGTGAAAAATCTCCTTTTATAAATAGAGTCAGGCCTTATGGAAGTCTTGTTGTAAAGTCTCTTTTGGATGCATGCTCAACCATATCACTTGGACCCTTGTGTGAACTAGAGCTCTCTTGTCTTCCCAATCCAGATTTTTCACCTCAATATTGTGTCCATCAAATATCTTAACCAGGGCAATTACTGGCATAGGAATTCATGTGATGAGAACCTTCTGGAGAAGTTAAAGACTATTGATTCAGTTGGTTGAAAGTTGTTTCTTATGAATTTTTTGATTCACAGGGTACACTTCAAAGTGGTAAATAATTCTATGCCATATTCCTAACTCATTTCTGTGGGAATCTATAGAAAGTCTCTCACTATTTTTAACTGAGCTCAATCAGCTTTGAGTATTTTTACAAATTTTTCAACTGTTGATACCTTGATCTATCCCTGTATGATGGACATGTAAGGGGCTCTCTCTGGCACTCTCCTTCACAAGATGCTCCTTATTAATATACTGTCATGTTGCTTGTATGAAAAGTATGGTAATAAAATGGGGCCAATTCATATGAAGCCTAGAAAAAATAGTTTTTCAATGTTTCCTTGGCCACCAGAAAGGCCAGTCAAAAAAAATTAAAATACATGAGAAAACATATAGTTTCATACCTGTTATTGTGAAAATACATTTATACAATAGGAAGAGAATGGCATCACACATTTTCGTGCATTCATCAACAATCTTATCTCCTCCCTCTCCCCACCCACTCCCCACATAACCCATACTGGATTATTTTGAAGAAAATCATAGACACCATATCATTAGCATTCAGGAAAATGCAAATACATGTTATAAAGGAAAACTAAGTTCATTTGAATTGAATGTGAATTTGAATGAATAAATAATTCTTTGATTCAATCACTCAAAAAAAAAAAGAAAAGAAAAGAAAAATAATGTCCTAGTTTCCCTGATAGGTAATCTCTATAATAGAATTGTATAAATCTTCCTCTTGTGACTTAAAGAAACTAGTTAGTAGTATGTTCCTCATTGCTCCAGTTTAGTATTTATAATGCAATCTTCTGATCTTCATTTCTACAAAGGAAAGCCTGGTAACAGGAGAATCCTGTTCTGCTTGATAAACAGTTATATAGTTTTCCCCATATGTCAATGAATTTCTATCCTGGAGTACACATCAATGTTTTCTGAGATTGGACTTTTAAGTTTTTAAAAGGCTGATGAACACAAGTGGATGGAAAAATTAGTTTCTGAACATGCAACACTAGGAGCACTGTGATCCTCTGTAATGCCCTGCTGGAGTGGCTGCTTCTACTTTTTCACTGACATCTCTTTTCCATCTTAAAACCCAGAGAGAAAAACACATTCCTTTGGAGGAAAAATGCTTGTATAATATAATGACCTAGTATCCATTCTTGATGGGGAATAGAAATTACAACATCAAAAGCAATTCATTCTCAAAATTTCACTGAACGGTTTAGATTACAAGAGAAATTCAGAATTCTAAAATCATTACAATGTCTTGTTAGAATTCTAAATGATATAAAATATTCACAGAGATAGGCAAGTGTACAGCAATGTACACAGCAGCATTATGTCCAATAGTCAAAATGTAGAAATAACCCAAATATCCATCAATGGAGGAATGGATAAAGTAAATGTGGTATACATCAATATTGTTTTTAGACTATCACAATCTTTTTTTAAAAAAAAATCTTACTACCAAAATCATTAATTTTAGGAATTCAGTCAATTTTTCCTATAAAGTCAAGAGGACTTGCACTGCTAGTAGCAAGTAATATCAATATGAATATAATAAATATCAATGAGACTTTTCATATTGTCTAAAATATTCTTATATACAGATAGTCCCTGACACATCATGACCTGACTTACAATTTTTCAACTTTATAATGGTCTGAAACCATTCCAATTTTAACATACTTTGAATTTTGATCTTTTCCCAGGCTAGTAATATGTGGTACATAAAATATTCAATATTTTGCTATAAGATAGACTTTCTCTAAGATGATTTTACTCAACTTCAGTCTAAGGTAAGTGTTCTGAGCATGTTTGAGGTAGGCTAGGCCAAGCTATGATGTTCAGTGGATTGGGTGTATTAAATGCCTTTTCATCTCATGATGTCTTCAACTTACAATGGGTTTATCATTATATAACCCCATTTTAAGTCAAGGAGCATCTCTACTACAGGTTAAATATCCCTAATCTGAAAACCTGAAATCCAAATGATACAAAATCTGAAACTTCTTGAGTGTGGATATGACACCATAGCTGGAAAATTCCACATATGACCTCATGTAACAAGTGAAAAAGCACTCAAACCTTTCATTGCAGTGAAAACACACTCAAAACTTTGTTTCATGCATAAAATTATTTTAAAATATTTCCGTATGTGCACATAATTTTGATCAATTAGTTCCAGTTAAATAGTGAGTACATGTAGTGTTTGTTTTTCTATTTTTGTGATACTTCACTTAGAAGAATGGTCTCTAGTTCCATCCAAGTTAATACAAGAGGTGTTAGTTCACCATTTTTTATGGCTGAGTAGTACTCCACGGTATACATATACCACATTTTCTTAATCCATTCATGTATTGATGGGCACTTGGGTTGTTTCCACATCTTTGCAACTGTGAATTGTGCTACTATAAACATTCAAGTGCAGGTGTCTTCTTTCTTGAATGTCTTTTTTTTTCCCCTTTGGGTAAATACCCAGTAGTGGGATTGCTGGATCAAATAGCAGCTCTGCTTTTAGTTCTTTGAGGTATCTCCATACTACTTTCCATAGAGGTTGTACTAGTTTACAGTCCCACCAACAGTGTATGAAGTGTTCCTATCTCTCTGCATCCATGCCAACATTTGTTGTTTGGGGACTTTTTGATAAAAGCCATTCTCACTGCTGGAGTTAAGTGATATCTCATTGTGGTTTTGGTTTACATTTCCCTGATGATTAGAGATATTAAGCATTTTTGTATATGTTTCTTGGCCATTCTTATATCTTCTTTTGAAAGTTTCTGTTCATGTCTTTTGCCCAATTTTTAATGGTTGTTTGATTTTTTTCTTGCTGATTTGCTTGAGTTCTTTATAGATTCTAGTTATCAGCCTTTTATTGGATGTATAGCATACAAATATTTTCTCTCATTCTGTAGGTTGTCTATTCAATCTAATGATTATTTCCTTGGCTGTGCAGAAACTTTTTAAATTTGATCAGTTTCCATTTATTTTTGTTGTTGCTGTGATTGCTTTTGGGGTCCTCTTCATAAATTCTTTGCCTAGGCTGATGTCTATAGGTGTATTTCCAACAGTTTCTTCTAGAATTCTTGTGGTTTCATGCCTTAGGTTTAAGTCCGTTATCCACCGTGAGTTGATTTTTGTGAATGGTGAGACGTGTGGATCCTGTTTCAGTCTTCTACCTGTGACTACCCAATTTTCTAAGCGTCATTTACTAAATAGCGATTATCTTCCCCAGTGTATGTTTTTGTCTGCTTTGTCAAAGGTCAGATGGCTATATGAGGATGGTTTTATATCTGGTTTCTTTGTTCTGATTCATTGGTCTATGTCTCCATTCTTGTGCCTGTACCATGCTATTTTGGTTACTACAGCCTTGTAGTATTGCTTGAAGCAGGAGGGAGGGGGGGAGTGGGATGGGTAAATTCATACCTAATGGGTACAATGCACACTGTCTGGGGATGGGCATACTTATAACTTTGACTGAAATGGTACAAAAGCAATATATGTAACCAAAACATTTGTACCCCTGTAATATTCTGAAACAAAAAAATAAAAAATAATAAAAATAACAAAAAATATTATATATATTTACCTTCAGGCTATGTGCATAAAGTGCATATGAAACAAATGAATTTTGCATTTGGACAAGTGTCCCATGCCCAAGATATTTCATTATGTTTATACAAATATTCCAAAATCTGAAACACTTGTGGGCCCAAGCATTTTGGATAGGGGATACTCAACTGGTACTACTACAAAAATAAAATTCCTTCTCAGTATGATAGAAAGTAAGAGATTAACTTACCAATCTTGCACTTAACAGGTTTTTCTCATGCTGCTCAAGTTTGGGTGCTTGTTCTCTGATTGTTACTTTTAACTTTGAATTTTTTATTTTGAGCCTAAAATGAATATTTTAAAATAATTAATCTCACAGATAAATTTTTTAAATACCATATAATTTCTGGACAAATATCTCAAGGTATAATTACATAAGTTCTTAACAATTTGAATAGCAGATAATTTGGCAACCGTATCATTTTCCTAGCTGTGTTTTGTCGATAATGTGAAAAATTTAGAAATAATATACAAAAAGTATGCATTTTAAAGTAGCTTAAAGTTGAAATTTTTCCTTTGCTTCATGTAAATGTATTTATTATCATAACTGATCCAATTCTTATGCTACAATACTTATTGGCTTTGTAATACTGAAGTTATTTTTTTGTACTGCTTTAAATTGTACTTTTTCAGGTTGTCTTTCATCTTCTCAGCATATCTTCTAGTCTGTTTTAGTTTGTCCTGGGTTTCTTGCAACTAAATAGAAGGGTAGAGAAAAAACTTTACCTTATCAGATGGCCCAAATTTCCATCTATGGATGAATGGATAAACAAAATGTAATATATATAAACAACATAATTTGTAGACTATCCCACTCTTTTTTATTAAAAAATAATAATAATCTAGTACAAATTTGCCTATCACCTGTTTTTGTATCTAAATCTTATTGGAACACAGCACACACCTTCATTTAACATATTTTTATGGCTACTTTTGTGCTGTAACTGCAGAGTTGAGTTGTTGCAACTGGGATCTTATGGCTCACAAAGCCTAAAATATACTATCTGACCCTTTACAGAAAAGATCACCTAGCCCTGCTCTTTAATGAAAACACAACATTATTCTTGTATTTAAGCGATATTTGATCAGATAAATACTCAAATCTACAAAATTGGTAAAATGGGAAAGATAGGAAATTGCCTTGTGGTGAAAACCACTCATATTTTTGAATTCCAAACACCAGCACATCAACTATAATTTTATTTCATTTTTTGTGTACACATTTAGTTTTTTTGTATCAAAGCAACTTGTCCACTTTTAACATATAAAATTTACCATCATATTTAGTTTTCAAGAAAAGAAAAAGAAAATTTAAAAATAAACAGGAAGAAAAGTACAATAGAAAATGTCAATTCCAAGTAAGATCCAATGGTTCTGCTGATTCTCCCATCAAGTGCCAGGGCTCAAGTCATCACTAGGAGAGAGTTTGTCATCTTTAACTGTAAGGATGACTGTTAAATGTCACAATTAAACTTGCTACAGGAGAGGCAACCTTGTTAACATGCCCATTTAACCAACCCAACCACGTCAAACCCATGCTTTGCTGACCATATGTACACCTATTTTTTAAAAGTTTTTTTTCCTTCCTTTTTTAACCAAGAGAAAGTAGACAGATATATGTTGGTAAATGCTAATTCTCCATATTCACACAGAGACATAACATACTTTCTGATCCAAATATGCAGGGAAAAGAGGAAAAAAGGTAAGATTTTCTGCACTAGTACACAGGAGCCCAGCACCCTGCAGCTTCCAGCACAGCAAGGGGAACACGTTTTTCTTCTTTCCCCACAGGGTGCAGTGGTGTCGATTCCACCCAGTTTTTGTTGAGACAAGGGATAAACATGAATTTGGAACAGAAAGGGGTAGAGATTCTTTTCCCATTGTGTTCTGCTCCAGGTATTTTCCCCCAAATATGTTGAGAACCAAGAAGAGAACTCTAAAACAGGGCAGCTGAGCACAAGAGGGACAAAACAAAACAAAACAAAACAAACAAACAAAACCCTGCAACTTGCTCCCAGGGAATGGAGAAAGTTTTTAAAAGGGAGGTTGGAATCCACCAGTGTCCTGTTAGCCAACTTCTCCTCCTTCCTCCCCCCTTCCTCTCTAACCCTCATCTGCACCTCCGTCCCCTTCTTCACCAGTATCGTCCATGCCTTCATCTTCTTCATCATCCTCTTCTTGTCATTCCCACTCTTCCTCATGCATGTCGGGAGTCAAGTAGTCCTGACATGGATCTGGCCCAGCGTCCCCTTTGCTGACCTCTGCCCCGTCACCCACACCCGCACCAGAGCCATCAGCCACCAGGCACACAGGCACAGCAGCTCTCGGCTTCCTCATGCTGCCTCTTCCTGCTGGCTTGTTCTGCATTTGACTTGAACGTTTCCTCAAATCGTTGCTGATTTCTGTTTGATTTCAGTGGAGTTTGAAGAGGGATCACCACTCTCAGATAAAATACTTTGGTGAAAACTTTATTTTTGAAGTAAGGATTTTCATCAAAATAAAAATGTATTCTGTAACCTGATTTCATATCTTCAAATTCTGTCACCACTCTCGTCAAATAATGCAGGGCCTCTTCCTCCACCTCCCCAAGCAGTGCACTTGCACTTGTGGATCGTTGAAAATTGCTGTTACCCACAAATTTGGGATGTTGGTGATCATTTCTGACCTCTTCTGACAAAAATGGTTGGCAGAATTAGTTACATTTCTGTCATCCTTTCAAAGCCCTGCCCTGTCTTCTTCAGTCCGTCCACCCATTTCATCTTGTACCTGGTCGATACAAGCAATAGCTTATCGCTGTTCTTTCTCTGAGGTGCGGGGTGGGGTGGGCTGGGCACCTTCTTCAGAGGGGAAGTGGTGGCCTGCGGGCGGCAGGCGGCTGGGCACCCTCACTCGGGCTCCATGCTCCACCCTCCAACTTGCTCCTGGCCGTCCCTGCGCCCCCGCCTCCTCCACACCACCAACTATCATTTTACATATTTACAGATGTGAATGACCCAGGCTGTGCCAGTGAGGATAGAAGTTAACATGATGCTTTAGGTGACAACCAGATGTTTCATAAGATAGTTTGAGAGGCAGCATCTACACAGAAGCCATAAGGCTTGGGTCTGAATTCCACCTCCACAAGTTCCTAGCTGTGACCTTGAGAAATCAACTCTCTGAATCTCAGTTTCTTCATCTATAAAATGGAGAGAATCATAGTATCCACCTCACAGGGATGTTGGGAAGACTAAGTTGGAAAATACACATAAAGTACTTAGAATAGTTGAAGGAACATAGTGAGTGATATATAACATTTATTATTAGCATTATGAGTTTTGTTGTATTTAATGTTCTAATAAAATTTGATATTTTAGGCAGTTGGCATGCCCATGGCAGTGATCTTCTACAGTTGCTCTGAATCATTCTTTACACACTGAAAGTGGCAGCAAATGGGGAGCGTGAGGTCCAGAATACATCTCCAGTATATCAGAGAATTCTCAGCAATTCCACTAGCCACCAGTACATTTGTCCACTTATGAGAATTTACATAATAGCTTACTTCTCTCTGTAGTACTCAGTGGGAAATGATCATGTACTGCAACGCACCGAGCACCTCCTGGATTGAGTAGTATGGAACTTACATGACCATCACAGGCACGCTAAAGCCACTGACCTCAAAATATAGGACTCTACTGCTAAATCAAGGTTCCTGAATCAATTCACGACCAGCAATTGTTCATGTTGGGCTGTGTTAGCAAGCACTCTGATGAGCACATTGAGGTTAGGTGGGATATCAGATCACAAGGGCTACAGCCAGAACTTTTCAGTTCATAAAGTGTTATCAATCTATAAATCCCAGTTCTGGCTACATAATGAAGAAAGACAAATTTAGATTTTTTTCAAAGTGCAAAAAACATGAGCATTTGATTGAACAATTCTCTTCTATTAGATTAAGTAGTTTCAATTTTATGTTTATGTTCCAGCAATCCCACTACTGGGTATTTACCCAAAGGAAAAAAAGACATTCTATAAAAAAGACACCTGCACTAGAATGTTTATAGCAGCACAATTCACAATTGCAAAGATGTGGAAACAACCCAAGTGCCCATCAATACATGAGTGGATTAAGAAAATGTGGTATATGTATACCACGGAGTACTACTCAGCCATTAAAAAAATGGTGAACTAATACCTCTTGTATTAACCTGGATGGAACTGGAGACCATTCTTCTAAGTGAAGTATCATAAGAATGGAAAAGCAAACACCACATGTACTCACCATTAAATTGGAACTAATTGATAAACATTTATGTGCGCATATGGAAATAACATTCATCGGAAAGCAAGCAAGTAGCAGGGGGTAGAAGATATGGGTAAATTCATACCTAACTGGTACAATGCACACTATCTGGGGGATGGCCACACTTACAACTTTGACTCAAATGGTACTAAATCAATTTACATAATCAAAATGTTTGTAGCCCCGTAATATTCTGAAATAAAAAATATATATGTATATATAATATAAAAAAAGAACAAAAAAAGAAAAAAATTAAAAAGAATAAAAACAGAAAAGAAAAAAATTAAAAAGACAGGCTCTCACTCTGTTGCCTGGGCTAGAGTGCAGTCCATCCATGATGAATATGAGTATGACTATGATCCAGTAAAGTTTTAGTCTAAAATGATAACTGATATAGCAAGTAAATGAGCCATTTTATTCAGACAATTGAATGGGAACCTAATATCATTTAAGCCTTTCCTATAAAAAAACTAGATCAATTTTTATGAGTCACCAAATTAAAGAATCAATATGCTAAGAAGAAAATTTCTCCATTACATTTTAGGAAAACAATCTTCTGAGTTTTAGGACTGTTAGACCTGGATGTCTAGTCTGAGACTGTCAAAAGCATTCTCTCAGAGTTTGATTTTCCTCCTGCTATGGTCTGCCTAGGATTCCCAGCCACCTATTGATTAGAAGTCTGTGGAATAAAAAAACACTTTCAGGCTGGGTATGGTGGCTCATGCCTGTAATCCCAGCACTTTGGGAGGCTTAGGAGGAAGTATTGTTAAGGCCAGGAGTTCAAGACCAGCCTGAGCAACATGGCAAGATCTGATTCTAAAAAAAATAGAAAAATTAGCCAGGCATGGTGGCTTGATCCTGTAGTCCCAGCTACTCAGGAGGCTGAGGCAGGAGGATGGCCTGACCCCAGGAGTTTGAGGTTGCAGTGAGCTATGATGATGCCACTGCACTCTAGCCCAGGAAACAGAGTGACACCTTGTCAAAAAAAAAAAAAAGGCACTTTCTAGCAAAGGAGGCAGACATGAAAGTGAACATTATGATTTATCTAATTTTTATGAAGTTCAAGAACTGACCAAACTGATGTATGTGACTAGAAATCAAAACAGTGGCTGCATGTGGTGGGGTGGGAGGTATTGGCTGAAAAGTTACAGTGGGCATTTTCTGTTTCACGGACATGATCCATGTACTGATAGGCTATTGGCTACTGTACACAATGTAAAGTTTAGAAAATATGTAAAGAAAAGCCATATACTTCACATCTGCACATCTCACTATATTTTAATTTCACATTAATATAAGTCAATAAGTAAAAGGGAAAGAAAAATGAAAAATAAACATTAATAGAGACAAGTATATTTTATTTACAGATTTCCCCCTCTCTCTGACCATAAAATTGACCAATCCAGGATACAGCGGCTGGTTGGGTTCCAGGCAGAATGTTGGGGTGTTCTCTGGTGTTTGTTAAGGGATCCGTGGTTGCTGGAGAGAGCCCTGTGGTGGCTGCAGTGCCATGGAGAGGCTATGATCCTCTGTGGAGCTGGGCCCTGGACTTACCCTTGGGAAGCTGGATAAGGTGGTAGTAGAGATGCTGTCCCATTACCTGGGTCTACAACTCACTTTCCACAGATTCCTGTTGGAGACACTGGTGTGTTTACCTCTCATCAGCTTATTGGTGTGTCTCTTATTTTTATTCACACTTGTTCAGTACATTAGGATTCAACTTTATATAAGTCTTGAAAAGAAGCTTCTGAAAACACTGGCTGAAGAGATTAAGAAGAAATGCCAACTCACCAACAAGCTTAATGCTCTCAAAAAGGAGTATGCAGAGATTGGGGCATCTTTAGAGAATATCAGAGCAGACAGGGAGTCTTTAAATATACACCCATTCTTATAGACACAAAAGGGAGAAGAGCACCAACTCGATGCTGGTGAAGGAATTAACTTTCTTTGTTCAAGAATTGAAGGAAAAGATATCCAAACTCTGCAAAAAACCATGAGGCAATGGAGGAGATGCTAACAGTGTTGAAGTCTCTAGGAGAGGTCATGTGACTCTCCCCACTGCAAGGCGCTTTTCCAAACCTGCCAGGAGGCCAAGAGCCAAACCCTGATAGTCCCTTCCCCAGGAGTGGGCCTGGGTCCTAAAGCAGCGCTGTGCCCCGCTCCACTCAGGCCTCCCGAGCTGCCAGGCCGCGTCCACCCACCTCCAGTCCATCTGAGGGTCTTTGAGGCCAGTGGATCCAGGGGTGCACCCCCCACCCCGGGCTGCAGTTCCTCCACCTTCACGTACTGGACACAGAAGTCAGCTTCTTCATGGTCGATTCCTGCAAGTCTAAAAAATGTAGAAGATCTTGGAACACGCCAGGAAATGTGGGACTTTCTTTCTCTTCATAGGAAGTTTAATTCTCTCTCATTAGCAGTGGAAGAAATGAGGTACTTGAGAGCCTAACCTTTTACTCACATTAAAACTTCACCAAACTGCATTTCTCAAGACAATGCTTTATAACTATTATTCATATATTAATCTTATAAGTGAACAATTTATATTTTAGGCTCTAAACAATTATCGTATTTTACGTTGAAAGTATATGCAATTTATCAGTAAAGACTTTTAGTACTCAATAGCAATATTTTTTCTAGAGTTATGTTCCCAGCAGTTATAAGTCATCAGCTAAGAGTATTATTTTTTGGCTCAGCATGTATTAATTGAAAATTTTAAAAAATTAAATAGATTTTCAGATGAAGTGAAATGGTATATGTTTAGAGAGAAATTTACATTATTTCATATTTATATTCTAATATAATGGGTAATTTTTTTTCAGAAAACAAAATTCATGAATTACATGGAGATGGTTTCTATCACTACAAGTGTGCTGTAGGGAGAGAATTGTGACCAAAAAGAAAACCCTTTGAGCAGCATCGGAGAATCTCCCCATCACTGACCCTCATCTCTTCTCAAATTCACCAAATACAATTCTCAGTGGAAAGCCATGGGAAGTTGTAAAAGGCCTCTCTCTCACAAAATTAAGCCAGGGTTCCCCAAATTGGTCTATTTAGTCAGCAATGATAGCCCCTCATGAGGCAGTGAGCACAGATTGGTGTTACAGTATAAGGGAAGCAGCAAGTGAGACTCTGCATATCTTGGGGGATGTAGGGAGGAGTCACAGGAGATCAGTGGCAGAGACTGCATCAGCAGAGGTGCTCAAGTTGGAGACAGAGTGATGGAGAATAGAAGGTTCCTGTCCTATTGCTGACACTCTAGGGAGGAAAGGCAGATACTAAACAATGCAATTAAGTAGAGGACACAGCAAGTCAGGAGGTGATACGTTTTATGAATGAAAATAAGGGCCAGAGGAGAGGCAGTGATGCATGGGAGGCTGGGGGCAATCCCAGTAGGAGTGGTCAGGAAAGACCACTGTGAGCGGGCACCTGGGTAGTCAGGACACCTAGAGGAAAGCTTTGCAGA
This sequence comes from Daubentonia madagascariensis, assembly GCA_023783475.1. Taxonomy (NCBI): domain Eukaryota; kingdom Metazoa; phylum Chordata; class Mammalia; order Primates; family Daubentoniidae; genus Daubentonia; species Daubentonia madagascariensis. Next base: position 65,866 of record JAKFHU010002239.1, read on the forward strand.
ATGAGGGGAGAGAAGTGAGGACAACCCTGAAGCCTGAAGTGGGCATGAGCATGGTGGGTGTGAGGACCAGCCAGAGCCCAGAGTGGCCTGAGCGCAGTGAGCCACGGCTAGACGGGGTGGCAGGTAAAGGCTGCCAGGGGTTGGGGGATGAAGGGAGCGCTTACCACGGTAAGAGTTTAATTTCAATTTAAAAGGTCAGAGGTTGCCATGTGGGGAAAAACGTAAAGCAGGGAGCCCAGGTGGGGGACCGTGACAGTGATCGAGGCTGAGGATGGTGACAGCTGGACCAGGGGAGCAGTGGGGGTGGGGAGGGAGAGATGGGGTTGGGTCCAGGCCCTGGGATGCAGGCAGAGACGTGAGACTCTCTGATCCTGTGCGTGCAGAGAAGAGGGAGTCAGGACCAGGACAAGGCGTCCTCCGTGAGCATCTGTGTGAGGGGTTGTCCTTCACTGGAACAGGGAGGGCAGTAGAGGGGTGCATCCAGAGGGGAAAGTGGAATGAGTCGTTTGGGAGGAGACTTTAGACCAGGACCTTTTGACACTAGAATAGAAATAGCAAGTGATCACAAGGATGTAAGGTGTAGGATTTAGAGGAACAGTGTCACAGCTGCAGCTATAAATGTGATGGTCCATAAGGGAGTGAAGTTACTACAGCAGAGAACTTGTCCAAGCAATTCCATAGCGTAAATTCAGTGGTCTAGCAGCCAGAGCCCTCCTTAGGTTTTCCAGTATCAACAGGATCGCAGAAAGCCTCAAGAGTGACCAACCCGAGTCTGTTCTCACAGGTTGGGGCTTGAGTTGTGCAGCATCCCCATAACTCAGACTCCACTGTATACATGTGTGTGTGCACGGCTTGTGCCATGTTATGTGTACACGTACAAAGTGATGAAGACTCTCTCCTTGACCAAGCTCTAGCCAGGTTTCCCTGAGCTCTCTTCTTGTCTGGGCCTCAACCTTGGCCTATAAAATCTACAGACTCAGCATAAATGATTTTGCCCACCCCTGCGCTCATATTAAAGGCCTTAAACACATAGTTCCTAACAGCTGAAGGCTGCATCGCCAGGATGGCCCCAGCCCCCCTTAAACTGCCTGCCTGAGAAAGCTTAAGGCTGCCAAAAGAATTCTCTGATTGTTCTGGGCAACACTGGATAATAGGCCCCTGACCTCCCTTTCCTAGGGAGAATGTGTGTCTGCTTTCTTGGTGACAGTGAGATTTGGAGCCATAAACTTTTAAATTTGTAGAGAATGTAGGAAACAGCTCATTGGAAGAGTGGAGGTTTGGGATCGTCTGTAAGTGATTCAGTATTTTATGAAGACATGTAAATTCTTCCAGACAAAATCTGTTCCTGTGCTTTTGGCTGCAGAGTATTTATAATTTAGAAAGTTTTCCTGGATTGGAGCCTCTATCATTAAATATATGTCACCAACACTCAAAAAAATAGAAATCTCTTCATACAACAAATACAAAACTCATATAATTTCAAATTATATTATAAAAACAGATGTGCAATCATTAAAGGAAAACTAAATATATGGAACAATAAACAACATGTTGAATACTGTGTTTTCTGGCCTTCATCCAGTAAAATAAGTTACACTAAGAATTGCCCTAAAAGTCCATTAATTACCTCATTTATACACCCATGTTCATAGCAGCATTATTCTCAATAACTAATACATGGAAGCAACCCAAGTGTCCACCAACAGGTGACTGGATAAGCAAAATGTGATAGATCCACACAATGGAACGTTATTCAGCCTTAAAAAAAAATGAAGAACACACTGATATATGCCATAACATGGAATTATATAGTATGTGTCTTTTTGTGCCTGGCTTATATCTCTTAGCATAATGGCCTCAAGGTTCATTCCATTGCTGGAAAATTTCCATTTTTTTTTTTTTTTTGATAATCTGATGTCCTGTTAAACTAATAAGAAAACTTTGTCTTTTGTTATTTTTAAATATTTTCAAAACTTACTGAAAGCATTCATGTTAGAAATTAGTTAGAAATTTCAGTTTACTTGTTTCTTGTTCTATGAGTAAGTATGAGTACTTTATTGGTGACACACCATTTCTGTCAACGTAATCACATGATGAAGAGAATATTTACGAACATCCAATACTCACTCCTTAGCAGATGATTCTGTAGAAAATCAACTTTCCTTTCACTTTTATTGAAACATCAACTTGATTTTGAAGAAATGATTTATATTTATTTTTTACAGCAGTTTGGTGGCATATTACTAAAAACCATTGTCATTACAGAAAAGATCAGCAATTCACGTTTTTATGTGAAAAAAATGTTTCATTTATCTTCAAGTGAGGCAAACTTTAAGTATATTGCAACAATAGAAAGTAATGTAAGAAAATCCATACATTTCAAAATTTAAATGATAACCTTCCTATTTTTTTTAAATTTTTTTGCTAAATTCTTTTCAGATCTGACTAGGTAGCACATGGCTGTAAGTAGAGTTCCACCTTACAGTGCAAGCATCACTTTGGACATTTTCTTGATCCCAGGAGATAGAATAATTAAAATGACTTCAACTGTTATTTTTTGGCAGATTTTTCTTTTTCAGTCACTTGTCTATTTTAGTAAGAATCTATTAGAAAGGGTCATGACTGTCACTTTTCTCTTTATTTCCTGATTTTACTTTGGCATATGTTAAATGAGACAAAAGTACATGTGTATGTTCTTTCTATTAGCTCCAAGACACACCAGCAGTATTTCATTTCCTCAGATACCTACTGATTCCTCGAAGATACCTCTAGACAGCAATTCCCACAGAAAGACAAATCAGAAGATCTTCCACTTTCATCTTCTGCTCCAGTTGTTTGTGATTATGATCAAGTCTAGCGAGTGATTTATGGAGGAGGAGCAAATCTCAAGAAGCCCTGTGCTCATCTGTGTCCTGCAGGATGAAGGTCTGCAGAATAGGATGGTGGAAAAGAACTGACTCATGTCTTCTGGATTTTCTTCTCCTCTCCTCTGTTCTAAGCAGAGTCTAGGCAGATGCCGTCATTCCAGCATGATGGAAAACCAGTCCTTTTGAGATGCCTTCATGTGGCCAAGGAATGTCCCAGCCATGTGAACAGAAACAGCTGGGCCTTGAGAACTGGAGAGGTTGCAGAGGATTTCCAGGAAGGGAGGCTGGCAACCACCACCGTGACCCCGATCACCCTGTGCGGCGCCCTCCGGGCCGCCGGGGACGCCTTTTCTGTCCCGCGGAGCGCCCGCGTGCTCAGCGCGCAGACGGTGGCCGGTGCCCGCGGCAAGGATAAGCTCTTCCTCTCCCTGGGATCCAGCCGCGGGGGCGCCACGCTTTCGGACGACTCGACCCCGCCCTGTGACCCGCGTCTCTGTGCGACCGTGGGGTCGGGGACGTGCGGAAGTCATCACACATTGACGCTTGCGCCAGACCCCGTGAGGCTGCGCCTGCCCAGAGGGGACGCGAGGGGTCGTGTTTCTCTCCCTGCCCGTGACCTTGGAGAGGAGGCGACTCCGTTATCCCGAGCCTGCGGCCGCACGTGGGAGAGGTGAGTGCGCAGCGCGGGGGCAGGTGTGTCCCAGGTGACCCCGCAGTCCGGGGTGGCAGGTAGGTGCGGGCTGAGGCTGTGCGGGGGAGGCGGGAGGGACCCTGGCGTGCTGCTGGAGGACCCGCCAAAGGGCGGGAGGAGTCTTTATACATACATACATATATATATATATTTGCAATTTTAATTTTGTTTTCACAGAATGTAGTTGTACATTTAGAAAACTCAAAAAAAAATATAAATAAATTACTTTTCTCTATCCTTGTCCCTAAATACCCAGTTTCTCCCTTGGTAAGCAATCTTTGTTCAGAAACCAGAAACAAACCATAGAAACTTTCCTGATGTTGGCTTTGCATTGAGGAGAACTATGGGACTTAAAGAAAATTTAGAAGACTGTGGCCGTTTCTGAAGGGCTGGAGCGACCTGTTCCCATTGAGAGGCTTCTATTACTCCATGAACAGCGAGACAGGAGGCAGCTTCAGGAGAGACCATGAAAATTGAAGCAGTGAAATCCCAGAGAAAACAGGGGAAAGGAGACTTCAGCCTACAGGAAGGGCCAGGCTAGGACAGCAGAGCTGTCCCCGGAGCCACTGGCTTGTGAAGGTAAACCTGTCTGTCCTCGAGTCTGGCAATGAACCCTTGATTTTTGTTCAGATGTGAGAGGCAGCGACTACTGACCTTGAGTTGTGTATAGCCTGTTCACCCACGTGGAGTGGTGGACATTGCAGCAAGTTTCTCTGACATTTTAATGAGTGATATCCTTGTGGATTTCATTTTTTGGGATTTTGGTATACAGTATAAGAAGCACTTTATCTATTAGCTTATTTAATCACTCCACACTGCTAAGAGTTTATTAAACCACTTACATCATGAGTGTTGTGAGGTTCATCATGAGGAAGAATTTGCTCGTAGGTACCATTGGTAAATGGCAGATAGTCGATATTGCTTGTGTTTTAAAAGAGGCTTTGTCGTTATTTGGGTATGGATAGGCAAGTAATACAGTTCAGATTACAACTCAGGCAGGACTCAGATTTCATGTTTCAAATTTCAGATGGGAATACACACCACCACCTGGCAAGTGAAACAGTAGTTGCAGCCAAGCACAAGCAGGTACCAGCAGGAGGTGGTGCATTTCCAGGCTTCTTCTGCCATCTAGTGAAGCCACATGGTAAGTGAAAAGCAGTCTAGTGGCTTGCCATTCCAGTCTGAGGCCAAACCACCCTGCTCCCTACACCAATTGTTTTAAAATATGTGTGTAATTATTATTCAGGTGCAGTGAGGCAACAGATCAGGGGACAAATTACATTAAAAAGATAGTTTGCTATACTCACATATCCAGAGAAGTGTGCACACCATGCCAGGGAGGCCACACGGAGGAGCACCAGGGTCAGTAAGGATGCAGAGCGAGTACAGGAAAAACGTGCACGAGAGCCTTTATTGTGGTTTCCATGGGAAAGAGTGGGCAATGCAGGGAAAGCAGAATTAGGATTGGCTGGTTTGAATAATTTCAGTTTGAATAATTTTAGGCTTTGGGGCATAGGGTCTGTCTCTAGTTGTCTGGTACCTGGCCCTGGGGTGATTAGGGCAGGGGGATAGTGGTCTGGAGTGTGAGAGCCCAGTAGGGAAATGACTGGGGGGTGTGGACTCTGGATTGATTAGTATGCATGTAAAATGTAAGGTCGCAGGAGAGTTGTTTGCTCTCTGTGAGAATTAGCTAAACCTGGGAGGGGCAGTCAAGGGTCAGCAAGACCCTAAGTTGACAAAGAATCAGAAAATGGAAGGTGTAGTTAATACACTTGCCTATGATTACCCCAGATTTAATTAAAATTTTGAGAGAAGAGTTTATGAATTCCCAAGCACAGATTGTACAATCACCACTCTGAAGTCAGAATTAACATACTAGTTCGGAAGGCCCAGGTTATCTCACAGCACACCGCATGTAATGTTCCTTTAAAATGAGGTCATCATGTATTGAGAGTGTACACATCTCTGTGATGTATCTGAAAGGCATATGCCAAGTCAGCCCAGAGAAACCTCTGACTGGATCTCACACAGGGTGTGAACTTTTCATACACACAGCTGCCTTTTCCCAGCGTTAGCATCCTCGACCATTGCCTGTAGACATTTTTGGGGATGGCAGAGGCTGAACCAGAATGTGTACCATGTTTTTAGGAATCAGTGACTTTCGAGGGTTTGGCTGTGGACTTCACCCAGGAAGAGTGGTCACATCTCAGAGGTGTGATGATGCTGGAGAACATCAGTCACCTGGTGTCTGTGGGTGAGTCTTTCAACATTCACTTATTTAATAAAAAATAAGCAGAGTAATTTTTCATATTTAATATGCCACATCCCTCTCTACCCTGATTTATATATATACTTTGATAGCACTACTAACATCGTTATATCTACATAAAGGAATTTTGCTTATTTATTTATTTACTTATACATAGTTTGTCACCTCATATGAATGTTGACTTCCTAACAATGATTTTATGTCTTTTTTATGTCTTTCAACACTGTTTTATGTGCATTACAGAGCAGTTAATATATCCATTGACAGATAACATTTGTTGTCAGCATGGTGTACAAGTAGAATTCTTAGAAACACCCCTTATACATGTGTCTTTAAACATTATTTTACACTGTGCTATGGTTTGAGTATGACCTTCCAAAATTAATGTTGACACTTAATCTCCAGTGCAATGGTATTAAGAGGTGGGGCCTTTAGGAAGTGATTAAGTCATGAGGCTCTGTCCTTATGAATGTAATTAGTACCATCAAAAGCTCTTGGCTTAAGATAATTAGCTAGTCCCTTTTTGGCTTTCCACCTTCCGCCCTGTGAGGATGCTGCAAAAAGGTGTAATCTTGGAAGCAGAGAGCAAGCCTTCACCAGCCACTGAATCTGCCAGCATATAGATCCTGGACTTTCCAGCCTCCAGAACTGTGAGAAATAAATTTATGTTGTTTATACATTACCCAGTCTAAGGCATTTTGTTATAGTAGTAGGAAATGTACTAAGACACATGTGTTTCAAGGTAGTTTATACAACCATTTACTTAAATAACACCTTTACAACTTGGAGTACAACTAGCACTCTTAAAAACATTTATTATAAATTTATCTTTTAACACTGGCCTGCATACATTAGAGTAGTGACTATACCCATTCACCAGAATAACACTGTTTCAGTTATACTTTTAAAACATCTTTTATACATGTGTTTTAAACACTGTCTTACATGCAATACAGAGTGATCAAGACATCCATTCACTGAGATAGCCTTTCTCCAGTTGGTGATTAAGTAGCACTCTTAGAAACACCTTTTATAAATGTGTCTTTAAACCATGTTTGCCATGTGTTACAGAGTATTGAGACCATCCATTCATTGAAAAACCACTGTTCTCAACTTGATGCACAAGTAGCACACTTAGAGACATCATTTACACATATGTGTTTAAACACTTTAATACATGTATCACAGAGTGCTCAGGCCATCCATTCACTGAAGTAACACTGTTCTCAACATGGCACGCAAGTAGCAGTCTTGAAAACATCTTTTATACATGTGTTTTTAAGTAGTGCTCTACGTTCTTTATAGTGCGGAGGACACATCCATTATATGATATAACTCTGATCTCAATGTGACATGTAAATAGCTCTCTAACAAACATGTTTTATACATGTGCCTTTTAACACTTCACTACAGTCATTATAGTGTGGTCACTATATCACATGTACAAACAACACTGCTCTCATTGTGGTAAGAAAGTAACCCTCTTGGCAACCCCTTTTGTTCATGTTTTTTTAAACATTAATTTACAGAGTGGTCATAACATCCATTTGATGAAATAATACTGTTCTCCACATGGTGTGCAAGTTGCATCTTATGAACATCGTTTATACATGTGTCTTTAAACCCTTTAGCACATGGACTACATTGTGGTCACCACATCAATTTACTGAAATGACACTGTTTTTGATGTGGCATGCAAGTAACACTCTTAGTAACATCTTTTATACATGTGTCTTTAAGCACTATTTTACCTCATTATGTGTTTATGAACACATTCATGGCTATACCAATTTACATTCCCACCAACAGTGTCCAAGGGTTCCTTTTTCTCCACACCCTCGCCAGCAGTTGTGTAACAGCCATCCTAACATGTGTGAGGTGATATCTCATTGTGGTTTTGTTTTGCATTTCCCTGATGATTAGCGGTGGTGAGCACCTTTGCATATACCTACTGGCCAGTTTTCTGTCGTCTTTGGAGAATTGTCTAATCAGCTACTTGCCTGTTTTTCAATCTGGTTGTCTCTTTTTGTGCTATTGAGTTGTGTGAGTTCTTTATATATTTTGGACATTAACTACATATGAGATGTATGGTTTGAAAATATTCTTTCCCAATTCATACACTGCCTTTTCATTTTACTGATTGTTTCCTGTGCTGTGCAGAAGCTTTTTCGTTTTATGTAGTCCTGCTTATTTATCTTTGCTCCTGTAGCCTGGGCTTTTGATGTGAAATCTAAAAAATCACTGCCAAGGCCAGTATCAAGGAGCTTTTCCCCTGTTTTCTTCTAGGAATTTCATGGTTTCAGGTCTTATATTTAGGTCATTAATTCATTTTGAGTTGATTTTTATGGATGGTATAAGATAAGAGTTCAGTTTCACCTTTTGCACGTGGACAAGCAGTTTTCTCTGCACCATTAGTTGAAGAGACTATCCTTTCCCAATTGTGCCTTCGAGAAGCCTTTGTTGAAAATTAGTTGACCTTCTATGTTTAGGTTTATTTTCGGGCTCCCCGTTCTGTTCCATTGGTCTATGTGTCTGTTTTTATGCCAGTACCATACTGTTTTGATGACTATAGCTTTATAATGTAATTTGGTATTAAGAAAGCGTGATGGCTCCAACTTTCTTTTTCTTTTTCAAAATTGTTTGAGCTATTTTTTTGTGGCTCCATGTGAATTTTAGAATTTTTTTATTTCTGTGAAGAATGTCATTGGAGTTTTTATAAGGATTGATTTAAGTCTGTATATTGTTTTGGGAATATGGACATTTTAAGAATATTAATTCTTCCAATCCAAGCACACAGGTTATTTTTCTACTTATTTTTGTCTTCATTTCTTTTATCAGTGTTTTACAGTTTTCAGAGTGCATATTTTTCAATTTTTTTGATTAAATTTATTGTTAAGTTTTAAAACTTTTTGGTGCTATCATAAATGGGATTGTTTTCTTGATTTCTTCTTCAGACAGATCATTTATTGCAATTGATTTCTGTATGTTCAATATGTATCCTGCAACTCTGCTTAATTTGTTTATTAGTTCTGACAGGGCTTTTGAGTAGCTTTTGGAGTTTTCTACATATAGGATCATATCATCTTAAAATGAAGAATATTTTACTTCTTCCTTTCCAAATTAGATGTCTTTCATTTACTTTTTTTGCCTGATTTCTCTTTGTAGTACTTCCAGCACTATGTGGGACGTAAGTGGCAAGAGTGGGCATCCTTTCCTCATACCGGATCTTTGATGAAAAGCTTTCAGTTTTTTCCTCTTTATCTTGAGGTCAGCTGTGTGCTTTTTATAAATGGTCTTTATTATAGTGAGGACGTTTCCTTCTATACTTAAGTTGTTGAGAGTTTTTATCAAGAAAGAAAGATGTTGAACTTTTTCAAATGCTTTTTCTGTGTCAGTGAAGATGACCATGTGGTTTTTATCTTTCATTCTGTGGATGCAATGTATCACATTGATTGATTTGTGTATGTTAAAACAGGCTTTCGTGCCAGGGATAAATCCCACTTGGTCATGATGTATAATTTCTTTGAAGTGTTGTTGAATTTGGTTTCATAGTATTTTGTTGAGAATTTTTGCATCTCTGCTCATCAGACATATGGGCCTATAGTTTTCTTGCAGGGTCTTTGTCTGGCTTTGGCATCAAGGTGGTGCTGACTTCATAAAATGCCTTTGGAAGTAATCACTCTAGTAGTATTTTTGGGAAGAGTTTAAATAGAATTGGTATTAATTATTCTTTGAATGCTTGGTAGAATTTAGCTGTGAATCCATCTAGTCCTGGAATTTTCTTTTTTGAGAGGTTTTAAATTAGTACTTCATTATCTTTGTCTTTCCTCTGTTCATGGTTTCTATTTCTTCCTCATTCAATTGGTAGATTATATTTTCCTAGTAATTTATTCATTTCCTCCAGGTTATCCAACTTGTTGGCATACAATTTTTCATAATAGCCCCTTATGATCCTTTTTATTTTGGAGGCTTTCATTGTAATGTCTCCATTTTCATTTCTTATTTTCTTTATTTGAGTCTTCTCTTTTATTCATAGTTAGTCCAGTTAAGGTTTGGTCAATTTTGTCTATTTATTTAAATAACCAATGCTTGGTTTTGTTGATTTTTTTCTATTGATTTTCTATTCTCTATTTGATATATTTCTGGTCTGATCTTTATTGTTTCCTTCCTTTCACTTTGGGATTAGTTTGGTCTTCTTTTTCTTGTTTTTTGAGGTGAAATGTTAGACTGTTTATTTGAGATGGTTCTTCCTTTTTAATGTGGGCAATTATTGCTATAAACATCTCCTTTAGAACTGCTTTTGCTGTGTCCCATAAGTTTTGGTATGTTGTATTTCTATTTTCATTAATCTTAAAATATCATTCATTTTCCCTTTTGATCTATTCTTTGACCTCATGGTTGTTCAGTAATGTGTTGTTTAATTTCCACATATTTGTGAGTTTTCCAAAACTATCCTGTTACCGATTTTTAGTTTTGTACCATTGTTTTCACAAAATATGCTTGCTATGATTTTAATCTTTCTAAATTTGTTAAGACTTTTTTTGTGGTCTAACATATGATCTATCCTGGAGAATGTTCTATGTAGAAGAATGAGTATTCTGGGGCTTTTGGATAGAATATTCTGTATATGCCTGTTAGTTCCTTTTGGTCTAAAGTGTAGTTCAAGTCCAGTGTTTCCTTATTAATATTCTCTCTGGTTGAGCCATCCATTCTTAAGAGTAGAGTATTGAAGTCCCCTACTATAATTGTATTGCTATCTGTTTTTGCCTTCAGTTCTGTTAATAGTTCTGTTAATATTTGCTTTATATATTTAGGTGCTCCAATGTTGGGAAGATATATATCCATAATTGTTATAGCATCTTGATGAATCAACCCCTTTATTATTATATAATGACCTTTTTTGGTCTCTGTGAAAGTTTTTAACATGAACACTATTTTGTCTGATTTATGTATATCCACATATGCTCTGTTTTGGATAGCGTTTGCATGAAATGTCTTTTTCCAACCCTTCAATTTCATCTTATGTGTTTCCTTAAAGCTGAAGTCTCTTGTAGGCAGCATAGAGTTGGATATTTTTGTTTTCTTTTCTTTTTTATCCATGTAACCATTCTATATCTTCTTATTAAATACCTTAATCCATTTACATTCAGGTTTGTTATTGATAAGTAAGGACTTACTACTGCCATTTTGTTATTTGTTTTCTGGTTGTTTTGTAAATATCATTTTGTCTCTTTATTCTTTTCTTGTTTGTTTTTTGGTGATTTGATGATTTTCTATATTTCTATTCTTTGATTCTTTTCTCTTTATTTTTTAATAGATCTGCTACAGGTTTTTCCTTTGTTTTCCATGAGATTTATATAAACATCTTATAATTATAATTGTCTATTTTAAGCTGAGAATTTGATTTTAATCACATACAAAAGCTTTTGATTCTTATCCCCCCTAGTTTATGTGTTTGATGTCACAATTTACACCTTTATATGTCGTATATCCACTAACAAGTTATTGTAGCTATAGTTATTTTTAATAGTTTTGCTCTTAACTTTTATCGTAGAGATACAAATTATTTACACACCACCATTTCAGTATTAGAGTGTTCTGAATTTGACTATATTTACCTCAACCAGTGATTTTTATACTTTCATATGTTTTCGTGTTAGTAATTAGCATCCTTTGTTTTCACTTGGAAAAGCCCCCCTTAGCATTTCTTGTAAGGCAGGTCTAGTGGTGATGAACTCATTCAGCAGTTGCTTATCAGGAAAATGCTTTCTTTCTTTTTTATTTCTGAGGACAAACTTACCAGATATAGTATTTTTGACTGGCAGGCCCCCCTACCCCAGGACATTGAGTATATTATTGCGTTCTCTCCTGGCCAGCAAGATTTCTTTAATGTGGATTCTCTTCTATGTGAAATGTCACTTTTCTCTTGATGCTTTCAAAATTCTCTTTTTCTTTGACTTCTGACAATTTCATTATAATGTGTCTTGGTGAAGACCTCTTTGGGTTGGACCTGTATGAGGAATTTTGACCTTCATGGATATGGATGTTCATATCTCTGCCAAAATTTGGAAAATTTTCAGCCACTGTTTCTTTAAGTAAGCTTCTTTCCCCTTCTCTGTCTCTTCTCCTTCAGGGACCACCAGAATGCATAAATCAGTTCATTGGTGGTATCCCATATGTTCCATATGCTTTCTTCACTCTTTTTATATTTTTCTCTGTATAATTTCGTAGGTCCTGTCTTTAAGTTCACAGATTCTTTCTTCTGCTAGATCAAGTTTGCTATTGAAGGCTCTGTTGCATGGCATTTTTCAGCTGAAGGGTTTCAGTTTGATTCTTATTTATAATTACTACCTCCTTGTTGAATTTCTCATTTTGTTCATATATTGTTTGTCTGATTTCATTTAGTTGTCTATCTTTATTATCTTGAATCTTCATAAGCTTCCTCTAAAAAATCATTATTTCAAATAACTCTTCAGCCCATTTATAGATCTCCATTTGTTTGGGAGGAGTTATTGGGAGAATTATTGTGTTTCTTTGGGGAGTGTCATGTTTTCTTGCTTTTTCATGTTTCTGTGTCCCTGTGCTGACGTCTGCACATTTGATAAATCAGTCACCTTTTCCAAATTTATACACTAGCTTCTGTGGGGAAAGATTTTAACCTGAAGGTGGGTCTGAGGGTGCCAGATGGGTGAAGTGTGGCAACCCTGGTCTTTGATGGTTACAGTGACATAGTCTCCTTGCAGCTCTGTTAGCTGAGGCAAATCTGTAAAGGCCATGGGTGCCTCATGGCCTAGGCTGTAGGGGTTTGTGGCAGCAGCTATGGCAGCTTGGGCTATTAGGGTCCATAGTGGCAAGGGTGTTGGGGTCTTCCTGTTCTCCTTTTCCCCAAAGCAGGGAGTCCTAACTGAAGGGATCCCTCTTGGATTGTGTTGACAAAGCCCACAGGCAGCTGTGGTGGCACTGTTCCAGGATGTGTAATTACTATATCTGGAGTGTGGGTGCACTGGCTGAGGCACAGTTGAAAACAGATCACCCACAGAGCTAATATGTGGGACTCTGAGGTACAACTCAGGGATGAAGCTGTAGGGATGTAGCTGTGACTCTGACCTGGGGGGAAGGGCACTGCAGCATCACAGCTCTGGGGAAGAAGGGGTGCCCTGGAGGCTTGGGCTTCAGGGAGTGGGGCACAGTGACAATCCAGCTACCAGGGATGTAAGGGTACAGCAGTGACTCAGGCCCAGGGTATCAGGCACAACATAGTGGTGACTTTGGACCCTGGGATTGTGGAACATCACCATAGCCCAAGCTCAGGTGGTAGGGTGCTGTTGCAGTAAGGATCCAGGAATAGGGGGAGCACAGCTCAGGCTCAGGCCCTGGGGGGCAGGTGACAAAACAGCAATAACACCATTCCAGGGATGGTGGGACACACAGCAGCGCAAGGCTCTGGGCAGTGGTGGGGGCTCTGTCCTCAGCAGGATCCTATTAGGGGACTTCAGTGTCTATGGAGGCGGAAAGGATTGATGTGATCTTGATAGAGATTTAACTAGTGGAGAAGTACTTGGGTTTATATGGTACAGAGATTTTCCCCTTTTTGCTGCCCTAAGAGGATTAAGTACAATCATGCTATAGAAGAAATTAACATTTATCAAATAATTACATGCGGAATATCAAATGAGGAAACACATTTCATTAAAGTCAAAAGCATCTTGATGTAAATAAATTAGAGAATTGTATGCAAATTGTCAGTGTGGGATGATATCTTGAACCAAATGGAAATGGATGCTGAAGCTCTCCAAGGAGAACTCTTGGTAGTTTATAAAGCAGCATGATAATCACATAGCCTGTCCCCTGTGTTTAATTTAGGAACTTGAAGATGGACAGCATCCCTTCAATGATTAGGAGAGATACAGTTGGAAGTAAAGATTTTATCACTTAGAGTCCATGGCACATGCAAAGGCCACACACACACACACGGAGATCAGGGAGCACATGAAGTTTAACATGGACCTGGAAAACCTGCCTTTACTAGGGTCCAGGCTGTAGAACACAAGCATCAGGGGAGCAAGGTAGCAATTGGACAGTTTAAGGCAAGCAGGCATGAAATTTGAAACAAATCTACATGAAAACCCTTTCCCCTGAGGAGGTGTTATCTTGAAATCCTGCTGACCCTAAGGCTGAGTGTATGGGTTTATAGCAAGAGCAAACTGGCCTCAACCAGAGGAATGAAAATGGGAATTTACCATCTAAGCTAAATGGCCAAACACAGAATGGATACCAAGGCTGCACATTTGCCATAAACTTCAACACAGTCCATCCCATGCTGTCTCAGTGCCTCAATTTTGTGGGACTTGTACAGCTGAAACCTTAAAGTTCAGGGGAATGGACCCCTGTAGCCATCTCAAGAGGCATTTTGTGGGGATGGTGAATCACTCAATAAACAGACAATGATCTGAAAGCTTGTTTGGAGCCATTGTCCCCAGCTGTGGGTATCTAGCCAGGTAAATAGATCAAACTCTTTGCCCAGAGTTAGTGTGGGGATGATGTTATTATAGACTTGGGTAAGGTTGTGAAATATGTGCACCTGTTTATCCATGGCTCTTAGTTTGTATGTGGCCGAAGTTATTCATACACATGCAGATGGTTGTTCCTAAGATGTAACAGAATCCTGCTTCTGGGGCCAAAAGATAATCACATGCAAGATGATTATCTAATACTATTTGAGCCAGAGATTCATGAATCATTGCATGAGAATGAGGCTGTGCTGTAGTAGGTTTACATGTTCACCTAGAATAGTGGCTGAGAGATTTGTGTTGGCCTGAGTGATCTGCTGTTGTGTTGTTGGGGTGGTAGTACCTATGCTGGTTCACACTAATGATGGTAATAATTCCAACCCCATGAGTATGAGCCTAAAGATGGCTCACCCAGCCTGCTGGCATGTGGCTGCCCAAGGGAGACAAGGGGGGTTCTGGCCAGGGAGAAATAACTGAACAGGTAGGTCCAGGGAAATCATAGTGCAGCAGAGTACTTCTCCCGAGGGTAGCTTGTCAGGGCTTGGGTAAGTGAGCAATGCCCCAAGTGGAGGCCCCCAGATGTAGCTACAAAGTAAAATCAAAGCTGGATGTCTCCAGGGTATAACATTCAACTGGATTTTTGGCTGTGAAGCCAGGGGCTTTCGTCCATCATTTGTTAATCTGTACCACATGGTTCCCTGTAGTGCAGTTGAATGGGTACAGTGTGGGCCACGAGCTGTTGGCACCGGGACATATAGTACCAGGGTGGTCTCAAAGGCCACCCCAAAGTGACTGGAGGAGCAGTAATTAGGATGTAATGCTGGTGGGTCGTCCAGGCAGAGAGAGGTGTGGGGAAGTGGTTTCTGTGTTAAGTGCAATGGGTGAAGTTAAGCGTGTTGGCAGGGTGGGCTAGCCGCCTGGGTCAGAGGTGAGTGGAAGGCACATTGCAGGCCCAGCACCGTCTGTGTCTCATGGCTCTGGCTCCAGCCTCCACCCATTTAATAAAGATATTTGACCCACTGGACTGGAGTGGCAGGAATGAGGGGTGGTATTCACAGGTTGGAGGTGGTTAGGGAAAGACCGGTGCAGAGGAGTGGGGAGAGGTGTGTTTGGAGGTAGAGGGAGAAATTGGGGAGTGGTGAAGCATGGGGTGAGTGAGGTGGTGTTGATGAAAAAACAGCTATCCCAAAAAAAGTCAAAATGGCTCTATCCTGAGAGGAAACAAAATCCACTTCAGCTCGGTGGGAGGGGTGCGGTCAGGCAGAGAATGGGTAGGCTAGTTGTACTGATCTTCCCACCTGCCGGAGAGGATGACAGCAGCGGAGAGTGGACTGGCAGGTGTGATAAGGCCTGTGGATAGTGTTGCAGACAGCAAGGTAAGCTAAGGGCTTGCAGACAAACAAAGCATCAATCCAGCAAAATAACATTCAAAAGGGTGATTGTCAGGGACCTCAGAAAGGCCAGTTTTGAGTGTGTAACCAAGTCCAGGAAGGGTTTGTTAGTCTTCAGTTGTCTCGTCTTCCTAGACAGCACTGGGGTCTGGGTCTGATGGGGTGGAGTTGTCCCACGTTGTCTCGGGCTGGGGTGATGTCGTCTGAGGAGCATTGTGAGAGGCCAGCCAGGTGGCAGGTGTCCTTCCCAGGTGGCTATCCTTGCTGGAAAGGAGTTATGGCTTACAGGGATCCCTAGCCTATATATTTCTGATGCTGTTTGGAGTACGATTTTGTATTTATTAGCTCTATTGCTGTTTTACTATATCTATATTACTATCTCCTTGGAATTGTAACAGAGGGAATAACCTAAAAAAGGGTAAAAATGTTTTCTGTCTCTTTAAAACTTCACCCACTCTTTTTGGGAATTAAAACCTGCATCCCTGCCTCAGGCCTGTGGTCAGGAGAGCAGGGGAGTGTCCTTTTTTCTTTGTGCCACAGGAGATGGCTCAGTAGAACTGTCCAGGTGGAAGGCACAGGATTGTCTTCCCTGAGATGGGGTGGGTCAGAACCATCCACTGTAGCTGAACAATAGCCTGAAGCTGAGGACCCTCCCTTTAAAAGTTCTGTATTTCTGCTCATGATTAGGACAATGGCACTTTAAGATGCAAGTCTCCATCTTCCTCATTTGCCAGCAAATTAATAAACTACTCCTTCGTTTTCCTCAACCACTTGTCCTCATTCTTCTGATGTGGCCTTGGGGACAAGTGCTGAGCTTTTGTTAACAGGATCTGTTTGGGCACATCTTGCAAAGGACTGTGCTGCCTCTTGATCTGCTGACCAGAATATTTCATCAATAGACTACAGATCTTTTGAGCACAGGCATTATCCTTGGATTAAGGTGATCTTGTCTAGATTTTTTTGACAATCTAGCCTTTGAGCCATGGGAATGACTGTAAGGTCACTTGTACATAAGGTATTTAGCCAGCCTGGTATGAAAAGGGGACATCCTATGGCCAGTTAGTGTGCATTATACCCATTAGGTGTGAATTTACCCATCCCTTCCTCCCCCCTCCCACCTACTTGATTTCCCTTGAGTTTTACTTCCATATGTGCACATAAGTGTTGATTGATTAGTTCCAATAATAAATATTATTTTAAAGAACTAAAAGAAAAAAGAAAAAGAAAGAGGGACATCATGTAGACACCTTTCCATTGTTAGTATATACTTAACAGTACAGGGGTGGTATTGTGAGTGCCTTAACATTGTTTCCAAGAGAGCCATTTGTAGCAGAGAGTATCCAGGCATGATGGGAGGCTGGGCATATCCCCTGGAGGAGTGCCTTCCAGCAAGGGCTTAGGCTCCAACCAGGGATGCAATTCAGAATTGGTTAGATTCTGTTACAGCAAAAGTCAACAGTCAGAATCTGGCCCTGGGAGTCTAATGCTGCCCCATGACCCAAAGGGCACATAACAAGCAGGTAAAGCCCAGCCAAATGGAGCAGCATCACCTTATGGTTTTGGTTGACTTTCCTGTGGGAGGTGTCATATGGGTATTTATTTGGTGAGCCGCCTATTGGGACATCCATGCATCCTATTGTCTTTGAGTCACCTCTTCCAGGGAGATCCCTGGGCCCCTGAAATAAAGCTGTATGTACCCAGGCTGGATCATCTCCAGATGTGACTGGCATCCAGCAAGCACAGGTTTTCCTGTCCTGTCTCGTAGATCCCCACAGTACTGATAACAGGTCCTTAGGCAATTATTTCCACCTCTTGAGATGATTTTGAAGAGGAAATTGGTAACCAGCCTTTGTGTCCCAAGTGTACTTCGAGAGCTGGGGGTGGGTCAGCTTCCTACCCATTATAAGGTGAATAAGCATGATCCTACGAGAGCAGTGTAGGTGTCTGGTCCTGTGGACTCTCTATTTTTAACAGGCCATACTTCACAATCCTTTCCTGAGCAGGTCACCAATGAGAGGTTGTTGGTGAGATGATCAAAATATTGTAACAAAAGGGAGCACATTTATCCAGAGAGGTGAGGTGTGTTATGTCTCCCTGAATATGGAAGGAAGTAGGGTTGCCAGATATAACCAATAAAGGCAGGACAGGAGCCCTTGTGGGGCATGTAGAAAGTTGATATGGAAGGTATAAATGCCTGAGGGCCTAGATTTTAATAAAATCAGGGTTTGTGGTTGGGGTTTAGTCCATTTAGGAAACTACTTGTTTTCTAGCAATTTTCAGGGAGTCTTTTAGAAGACCATCATGTCTTTCAGTGAGACTGCCATCTGTGGGCAGCAGGGGTTATAATGCTCCAAAGGATATGGTGTGATAATGGCCATTGTGGAAAGGCACCAGAATATGGTCAGTGAGGAGTTGCATTACCCGTTCAGGTTGGAGAGGCCATGTAGAGTCCTGTAAACATATCCATGGACTTTAAGGCATACCCCATGACTCTTTTGGCTGGTGGCAGTGGTCCAGTAAAATCTGTTTGCCAGTGTGGACAGGGGAAGACCCCCCCTTGCGATGTGGCCCCATCAAGGCAGTTTCTATTGGTGTAAATTAGCACAGGAAATACAATTTTGGGTCACCAGTTTGGCTGTATTTGGCATTAGGGGAATAATAAACCTCCTAGCCTATTGGACCCACACAGAAGTGCCCCTGTGTCCTGAGGTGACATGGCCCATTCCACCAGGGGACTTGGAAATTCTGGGATGTCTGTGGTTTTTATGGGTGTAGATTTAGGTGGGGCTTGGTTTGTGCTGTCTTGATTGGCACCAATAGCACGTACCTTGGTTAGGGTGTCTGCTATGTTATTATATGTTGCTTCCTTGGTTTTAGCATGAGTGTGGTCAGAAGTGTGTGTAACCAAATTGGGGAAGTTGGAGGAGGCAATCTTTCTCAAAATTTGGGCTCCTATGATGGTTTACTCTGTATTTGGAAGTCACAGTGTTTCCATTTGCCTGACCAAAGAACCAGTCCATTAGCTACTGGCCAAGAGTCAGTGAAAATGTGGACTGCAGGCAGTGTTGTTTTGTGCATGTCACAGTGCCAGTCTGACAGCTACCAGCTCAGTTAACCGGGCAGAATCAACAGTTTCTTCCTCAGTCATGTTGATCCCAGACATCGTGTGGTGTCTGCTTGCCAGCAGGCTCCGTTGTATACATTGTTGGTGCTTCCATCCATGAAATACACCGATTTGCTTTCTATGTCATTTGGCTTCTCCCACGGTGTGCCCCATGTGGCTAGAGGTTCCGGCAGCAAGGGTGCTGTGACCAGTTCTTCTAGGACTGGGGCGTGGGGCTGAGCATAGGGGAAGTGCATCCTCTGGTAATTTGGGAAGGCCCTGTGTGTCAGGTTTTGCCTCACCCTGTAGGAACCAGGTCCATTTTACCAAGGAGGCGTCAGTGGCTGTGCCGAACCTCTGCTGGGTTAAAACTTGCACCCATGGCATGATGGGGATCTGAGTCAGGAGGACTGGCTTCCACCCTGTTAGTGCCTCTGTTTCTAATAGCACCCAACAGGCAGATAAGATTTCCTTTCTAACAGAGGCTGTGTTGTGGCTGTTAGGGAAGATGTTTGGTCCAGAATCCCATAGATAGCCACTTTGCTGCATGTCTGGTCCATATCCTCCACTCTGGAAGTGGGAGCCTGGGGGAACCAGAGGCATGGCCTGTTGGCCCAGGTGAAGGGCAATATCTTGTGCCTCCCCCCACTGGAATGTTTGATCTTATAATTGTCATTTGCCCTCAGCTTAATGAATGGTCTTAAAAAATTTTTATACTTAAATACTGTTGCGTCCTTCTTTGGAAAGACTTGCAGATTCTAAGCATCCATTAGCAGAGCAGGCATCTGGCCCTGAACCTTAATCTAGCATTTTCAGGGTCTCTGATAGAGCCGAAAATAGGGAGCCTAAAGTTAGAGCACCAAGGACCCAGGATGGGCAGGAAAAGCCTTTCCAGGGGGTGTATGGACCTGGGGAGGTTCAGGGAATCAATTTCCATATCCTCACAGTCCGCAGGCATTCGTGCCTAAAACGAGTCAGCTAGAGAAAGTGTGTCCAGGGGAGGTTCCTGCCCCTGGGTCCCTCTCAGACTTCCTTTCAGCTCCCAGTTGCCAACCTCACCTGTCTGGAACTTACACATTGCCCCAGGCAAACGATAAAGGGATCCTTCAACTCTGTGCCCATTCTTCTGATCAGAGGGTGTAAGTCTAATACAGTTCTGAGTTTATGTTTAATAAATACTTATTATAATTTAAAACATTTAAATTGTTTGGTCAATGGTGTTTCAATAAATATCATATATATGTGTATATATATGTGTGTGTGTATATGTATATATATAGATATGTACATATATATAAAATGGAGAGAGAGAGAGAGAGACAGGAAATGTGCAATAAGTAAAATGGGAATGAATAAAAGATAAGACTATTAATCACAGAAGTATTGAAGGATGAAATGTGATGGGAAAAGTGAAGTAGAATTTATGTTGACAAAGACCTTCCTGAGAATGACCTCACAAGGAAGCATTCTAAAGGCCGAGTTAGCAAAATAAAAATTCAAACCACCTGTATATCAGAAAAAAATTAGCAAAATAAAAAACAACATACTTGCAACATATTTAGTGTGTGTGTGTATGCACATTCTTCATCGGATATGTATGTATATCAGATGTATATTTATTCTACACAAAATTATTTCAAATCAACAAGATAAAAACTCCAATTTTAATTTAAAATTGGGTGAAGTACATTTTTGTAGATCTACAAGTGACCTACACACACAGAAAAAAATATTTAGCATTCCTGGTAAGTGAAGGAATTTAAGTTAAAAGAGGAATCGAATATTGTTTTCTATCCACAAAGTTTGTGAGGATGAAAAGCAGTGGTATTTATAGTACAGGTTGAAGTTTAAGTTGCTGATGACTTTTCAGATAGACAATTTGGTGGTACGTACCACATTTAAAAAATATATATGCCCTTTATTCATCAATTCCATTATACTAACATATCTTTAGGAAATTAGTTATGGATACATGCAATTTATTTTTCTCAGCACTGCTTATAATAGAAATGTATTAAGAAAAATCCATATAATGGATTTTATAAATAAATTTCAGTCCATCCATAGGGTAGAATAATATACAACCATTGAAGGAGGCATAGATACAGATTTAACTATGTTATGTTATGTGACATGTGAAGATGTACTTTGGTATATCAAGTGAGAAAAAAAATTGGTTTGATTATACATACACACAGACAATAGTCTTGTGTTAGCCAAAGTATGTACAAAATGTGATAAAATTTGTTATTTCTGAGAATTTGTGTTAGAAGTGAATTCTTTTCTTTTTTCTTATTTGTGATTTCTGCAACGAGCATGTATAAAAGTTCTAGTAAAAGTTTGTTATTAATGAAATACTCCTTGGGAAGAGAATGAATATGAATCTTGCACAGCTAAAAATAATTCTCACTTTCTATTTATTTTTTTGATTTTTTGTGGATTGATATCTCCTGCCAACTTTTAGCCTCTTCCAAAATAAAGAGGATCTTTTTATCTATTCTTGTAGATTTTATTATGTATACATTTTATTATGTACATATGTTCTTATTATATATGGATTTATTATATATATGCAAATAATTATGTATTAATAATTTTATATTAGTTGTGTTCTTATGGAAATAAAAAATGGCAAATATAAATGATTATTACTATATCAAAAGTATTGCTTTACTAGAGTTTTCTTCAAAAATATTGAACTCCCCAACTATATTTATCCATTCTTTCAACCCATTTGTTCAACAAATATTACCTGAATACCCATTATGTAGCAGACACATTCTCGTATCTCTCAGGACCCTTCCATCCTAAAAAACTTCATGTTTCCCTGTCCAGTCTGAGTAAGTTGAGAGATTTAAAACCGTCATTGTTAAGACCTCATCGCAACTGAAGCTTTTTCTCCCTCCTTTCAAACAAAAGCGTTTCTGAAGGTAGAAAATTGTAAAAAATAACCTTTAACTGCCCCTTTGAAAATTTATAACAGTCTTAAATACTAATATTTATCATTGTAAAATCTGATTTGCATACATTTAATAAATCAATTCCTTCTCTTGCCCCTCAGCATAGGTTGCTAGAAACCTCTGCAGCACTGGAAGCAAGGTACCAGGTCCAAACCAGATCAATTCAGAAGTCAAATTTAGTTATATGTTAACTCTCATTTAGAGTTTTCCTCAGAAGTCTGGTTAGTCCGAGAGTTTGTCCTAGTATGTTTGACAATTGCAGTGGTAACCAGTACTTTGCTTTTACCATCAAAGGTTTTAGGGCAGATCTCACTTAGCTGTGGCCATGGGACCATAGGTTTTACATCAGCAAGACCAGGCAAGTCCTAGAGAGGAATTATTTTTACTGTAAATGAAGGATGTCTACATATAAACCACATTACGTTAATTACATTTTGCATCCATTGAGAGACTATTTCTAATTGATTTCTCTACTTTCGGACTTCCCAGTTTGGTTTTCTCTTTAGGCTCTTTCCTTTTCCTAGTTCCACGAAGGTTTTTCTCTTTTCTAGGGTCTTTTTTTCCTCCATGCCTTTTCTATAATTTTTCCATGATTTTTTTACTTCTCTGCTTTTCTTGTGCTCTATTGTTGTATTTTTCCCCCATTTCTGCCACCTTTCCCCATTTTTATATAGACAGAATAAAAAGCACATAGAATTTCAGGATTTTAAGGACTTTTAGAGAATAATCAAAGTACCCTCTAGTACTTCAACTCATGTTGAACATCCTGGTCAAGTAACCTGAAAGTCAAAGAGATTATAGTGACTTATTTGGATATAGTAAATAACAGAAATGAGATTTGGACTCAGATTCCTTAATTCAAAGCCCAGTACTCTTCTTGTATCATCTTGTCTGTGAGTGTTTTAATACTAGGAAGCGGGAGTGGGTCTAGTGAACCCAATGGAATAGGATAAGAATAGAATTAGCTGATAAATCTAATGGAAGTGGATGAGAATAGAATTAGCAGAGGAAGGCCAAGTTTGAAGAGAAACAGCACTGGATTGAATAGGAGTAAGGGTTTTAGAAAAAAGATCAGAATACTGGGGTTCATGACAGGTTTGATAAAGAGAAATCATAGGGGAATGAAGGAAACAGGGTGTTGGGAGTGATCTAGAAAGGCACATTAAAATAGTGGGTTCAAGGGAGTCTTAAACAGATTGCTGCTTTTTTGTTTGTTTATTTGGGGACTGACAAACTTCAAGTTTCTGTGTGTACCTGAATGTTTATAGCAGCACAATTCACAATAGCAAAGATGTGGAAACAATCCATATGCCCATCAGTACATGAGTGGATTAATAAAATGTGGTATATGTATACCATGAAGTACGGCTCAGCCATAAAAAACTGATGAACTACCTCTTGTATTATCCTGGATGGAGCTGGAGCTCACTCTTCTAAGTGAAGTATCACAACAATGGAAAACAAACACCACATGTACTCACCATTAAATTGGTACTAATTGATCAACCCTAATGTGCACATATGGGAAGTAACATTCACAGGGTGTCAGGCAGGTGGGAGTGGGGAGGAGGAGATGGGTAAATCCACACCTAAGGGATGTGGTGTGCGCTGTCTGGGGGATGGGCACGTTTGTCAGGTGCTGCAAAGGCAATTTATGTAACTAAAGCAATTGTACCCCCATAATACTCTAAAATAAAATAAATAAATAAATTTAAAATTAAAAAAAGATTTCTGTTGAAAGGTATCAGAATAAGTTAAGCCATGGGGAAAGGTTTCTATAGCAGATAGGAAAGTGGTATCACCTACTTCCACCCTATCTTACGGGTACTCACAGACCCTCAAGTACTGGGGCGGGAGGTTGCTGAACTACGCAGATGTGTGGCCCAGGGCAGGTGTTCCCTCACCTAGCTTTCAAACATTTCATGTTTCAGGGGATACCCTGTACCGTTTCAGGGTAAAGGGAAGCAGCGGGGCTTTCTTAAGTGTTTTCATGCTGAAGAACCAGGAGTGCCATTTTCAAATGACACAGATTAGTCTTTGAACCAGAGTTAGATAATAGAGAAGGGACACTACATCTTTCCACCTTGTTTGGTTTATCAGGTTTGTTCCAGTTCAGGTAACAAAAGTTATGTCAGCCACTAATTGGATTTTCAGTTCAGCCTTCAGGACAGACAATTTATGAAGACAAATTATTCTCAGGCTCTGCCAATATATTGGCTGTCACTATTTTTTAGGGAACTAAGGGTGAGTCTTCATTGAATATTTCACAAGTTGGGAGAGGTGGAGGCAGAAATAGGTGACCAAAATCTTTTTTAAAAAGTAGAGTTCATATGTTAATCATATCAAGGAGGGTCATTTAATATATAGATAGCTGACCTTTTTCCAGATTTTGTTTTTGTTTTTGTTTTTTGGAGGGGGCACTCAGGTATGAATTGGCAGATTTTTTTTTAAAGAAATGAATTCACTTTATTGTATGTTTTTGTTGTAAAGACTTTTAAGCAAACTGGATATTGATGCTTCATAGCCCACACTAGATGATGAAGACTTAGATTTAGATACCAAAGTAAAGTGATCTCTTGTAAAATCAATTTTCTCACTCTGAATCTAGTTTTATATAGTATTTACTATTAAAATTTAGTAGTGATCTACCTATCATTGCTTTATGTTTGTAATGGAAAGTTAGTCAGAGAAAACCATTTTATAGAAATGTGACTAGTTGATATTTTTTTTTGCTTTGGTAAATAACAAATAATTAATAAATATTTTGAGAAACTTGGGGCTGAACAAAAGAATGGGCTGGAAAATACATAGTGACAGGAAAATTCTACTAGGAAAAGGTTTTCTACAATAGAGGAAATAAGAGATTTTGTCAAGGTTTATTTGGATAAGTATTCTTACTGTGCCTTTTAAGTTATATTAGCATGACTTTCATAATACTTTTGCCTACATAAATCTTTAATGAATCCAATTACTGACTGTAGTAATCATGGAATCTCCCTGGTGCCTTTCATTTCCTAAGCTGTACAGCACATAGCATGTAATTTCTTTTTTTCCCTTGGGCACATATTATATTGGTATCATACAGGTTTTAGGACAGAGCTTTTTCTATATTTTTATCATTGGTTCTGTAGTTAGGCTAAAATAATATTAGAAACTGTGGAAATTTAGCTGATCATGGTGACATGAGCCTATAGTCCCAGCTACTCCAGAGGCAGAGACGGGAGGATCTCTTGAGCCCAGGAGTCTGAGACCAGCCTGAGCAACATACATAATATGCATAATATACCTAATAATTAAATCTCCTGCATTTCTAAAATATGGCTTAAACTTATATTCCCTTTTAATGTTTAGGATGTATAAATTCAGATGAGTTATGTTGAGAAAATGTCATAAATAAGGAAATGAATTAGGAATATGTCATAAATAGGAAGGAGAGTTATAATATATTTTTTAGCTTCTTCCAACTAGAAGCTTAGATTAGGATTTTGGATTAAAATTTCTTAAATTTTCTTTTAGCCCCAACCCATGTTCTATTAAATATATCTTTTCAAGCCACTTGTTACTCTTTAGAATTCTGATTCCCAATTCTCGCTCCAAGTGGAAAGTTAATAGAACGTTTATTTTTCCATTTTTCTCTCTCTGTAGTGATAATGTTACAGCTTTTAGGTAGTGGTAGATGATCAAGTGTAACTGATTGAATTACTTATTTTATAGTAATAAAATTAAACTCTTTATTATAAAAGTATTTAAAAAAAAGTAATTGTAGAGTCAATACCAATCAATATTATTATGACATACTATGAACAAAAGTCTCTGTTATGTATCTGTATTTCTCCATGTACCTTATTGTCCTTAATGTTCTTTCTTTCCTTCCTTGGCTTAAGCTCATACTTGACTGGTGATGTCTCATTTTTTGTTTTTTGTTTCTCCTTCCTCCCCTACCTGTTAGAAATGAACACATTTCTTCAGTGTCTGTTCTTTTAGTCCATCTCTGTCTGCATTGCAGCATACTTGGTTATAGCTTTCTATTTAGTAGCTATGTGTGGCTTTTGTTCATCAGTCATTGCCCCACTAGTTTTATTCTTGTTCTTTCTGGGAAGGAGCTGAATCTGCATAATCATTTGTCTTTAGCTTTTTGACAAACAGAATAGAAGCAACTTATACTATTTACAATGCCATCCATTTAAATGAGATACTACTAAAAAAATTAAACTCACACTTCCTTCCCCCCACAAGAGGTAACTCATGCAAATATAAATCAGGCAAACACATTTAAAATATAATATGTAAATATTTTTAAAATTTTAATGTTATTTTTTCAATGATACACTAAACTACCTAGGGATAAACTTTTGTTCTAGGTTATTTGGGTTAAGGAAATAATCTAATAGTTATCATAGTATTTGCATAATAATCAACCAGAGGTGAGGGAAGTAACATTTGTAGAGTATCTGTATCATTTCTCATAATCCTCACCCCATGAGAAGATGTAGGTTAGTAAATGGCAGACTTGAGGTTTGAATCTACATCTGAGTGACTCCAAAATCTATGTGAATATTATAATTATTTTATCAAATTTGATAGTTATTATTAAAGGTATTATTTTTTCTAGAATGTCCCCAAACTAAGCTTAACAAATGTATCAACTGCTTCTCAGCAATCCAAGAAAAATTGTAAGCTATTTGAAGACTACCTAGACTTGTGATATTTATTGACTCTTCATTACAAATAGTTTCATGTACCTTTACTTTGTTTTTACTGTAGTAGAAGCACAGTATGGCACTGTGAGGACAGAAGGTACAACCTCATTTGAGGGCAGGAATTCTGATAGCCCAAAGGAAGATGTGGTTGAAGGCCCTTCAATAAGAATCATCAAAGTCCGGCCCTTGGTTCACCCTGACTTTCCATCACCTGGCCCTGTTCCTCAACCTTCCCTCATGTCTTCAGCAAACCCTGCTTTTGCAGAGGTCAGTTGTTTTTATAAAAACTTTTTCCCCATGCTTTTTTCACACACCATCTCCCCAGTCCTCATGATGATGATGAGGATCCTAGAAAAGAACAGAAGTCCTCATGATCATAACAGGACACGAGTGTATTAACATGAGAGAGACATGCACAGATTGAGAATTATGAAAGCTGGTGGGAATAAACAGTGCTTGGGTTTACTATTATGGAAGGAAAGAATTGAAAAGCAACCCAAAAGAAAAGCTCAACAAATATGGAGAGAAGGTGGGGCTGATGGGGGAGAATCCATTGAAGAAGGGCAAGATAAATACAAAGATTGAATAAGAGAGCCAAGATGAGAGAGGTTATTATGAAAACACAGCAGAAATAGTGGGGTTAAATGAGAGCAGGAACTCTCTATATTACAAATATGATAGAAATTATCTTAAATGCAAATTAAGAAAAGAAAGCCAGGTAATTAAAAAATGCTCAGATTCTTCTGAATCTTCTGATTTTAGTGAGGAACTTAAAGAAAATTTAAGGGTGACTCTAGTTAACATTAATGCACTGTACATTTAAAATAGGAGAGAATAATTCGAATGTTCCTAGCATAAAGGAAAGATAAATATTTAAGGTGATGGATATCCCAATTACCCTGATGTGATTATATGAACGTATTAAATTTTGATGTGTACCCTGACAATATGTATATCTATTATGTATCAATTGAAAAAATTGAAAAAGGAAAGAAAATTTAATCCTCATTTCTAAAAAATTTAGTGATATGACATCTTATATTTCACTTAGTAAAACCTGTCTTCATAGATGAACATGAAATCTGTTTTAGACTTTATCAGCTTTATTATGAATTACTATTTTTTCCCTTTTTTTTCAAAATATTATCAGGGTATAAATGTTTTTAGTTACATGTATCGATTTTGTTATGCTTGAGTCCAAGTTATAACTGTGCCCATCACCCAGAGAGTGTTCACTGTACCTGTTAGGTAGGTATTCGCCTACCCACTCTCCCCCTGCTTGATTTTTGCTGAGTTTTACTTCCTTCTGTGCATGTGTGCTCATCAGTTAGTTCCAGCATAATAGCGAGTACATGTGGTGTTTGTTCTTCCATTCCTGAGATACTTCATGTAGGATAAGGGTCTCCAGTACCATCCAGATTGTTGCAAAAGGCCTTAATTCATCCTTGCTCCTGGCTGAGTAGTATTCCATAGTATATGTATACCACATTTTGTTAATCACCTCATGAATTGATGGGCACTTGGGTTGATTCCACATCTTTGCAATTGTGAATTGTGCTGCAGTAAACATTCAAGTGCAGGTTTCTTTTTGATAAAATGACTTATTTTCCTTTGGGTAAATACCCAGTAGTGGGATTGTTGGATCAAATGGTAGGTCTACTTTTAGTTCTTTGAGGAATCGCCATACTGTTTTCCATAGAGGTTGTGCTAATTTGCAGTCCCACCAACAGTGTATGAGTATTCCTTTCTCTCTGCATCCAAGCCAGCATCTATTGTTTTTGGACTTTTTAATAAAAGCCATTCTGACTGGAGTAAGGTGATATCTCCTTGTGGTTTTAATTTGCATTTCCCTGATAATTACTACTGTTGAGCATTTTTTCATGGGTTTCTTGGCCATTTGTCTGTCATCTTATGAAAAGCTTCTCTTTATGTCTTTTGCCCACTTTTTAATGGGGTTGTTTGTTTGTTACTTTCAGATTGCTTGAGTTCTTTGTAGATTCTGGTTGTTAGCTCTTTATTGGATGTATAGCTTGTGAATGTTTTCTCCCATTCTATAGGTTGTCTGTTTGCTCTGTTGATTATTTCCCTAGCTGTGAAGAAGCGTTTTAATTTAATCAAGTCCCATTTATTTATTTTTATTGTTGCTGTGATCACCATTAGGATCTCCTTTATAAATTCTTTGCCTGGGCTAATATCTAGAAGAGTTTTTCCCACATTTTCTTCTATAATTCTTATGGCTTCATGCCTTACATTTAAGTCCTTTATCCATCCTGAATTAATTTTTGTGAGTGGTGAGAGATATGGATCCTGCTTTATTCTTCTGTATGTGGCTATCCAATTTTCCCAGCACCATTTATTGAATAGGGCTTATTTTCCCCAGTGTATGTTGTCTGTTTCGTCAAAGATTAGTTGTCTGTATGTGGATGGTTTTCTGTCTGGGTTTTCTGTTCTGTTCCATTGGTTTACATCTCTATTTTTGTGCCAATACCATGCCGTTTTGGTTACTATAGCCTTGTAGTATAATTTGAAGTCTGGTAATGTGATGCCTCCAGATTTGTTCTTTTTGCTTAAGATTGCTTTGGCTATTCAGGCCCTTTTCTGGTTCCAAACAAAGCGTAGAATTACTTTTTCTAGATCTGAGGAATATGACGTTGGCATTTGGATGGAAATTGCATTGAATTTGTCAACCACTTTGGGCAGTATGGACATTTTAACAATGTTGATTCTGCATATCCATGAGCATGGTATATTTTTTCATTTGTTTGTGTCATCTACGATTTCCTTCCTCAATGTTTCATAGTTTTCTCTGTAGAGATCTTTCACCTTCTTGGTTAAGTATATTCCTAGGCATTTTATTTTCTTTGTAGCTGTTGTGAATGGTATTGAGTCTTTGATTTGACTCTCAGATTGACTGTTATTGGTATATAGAAATGCTGCTTATTCATATACATTGATTTTGTATCCTGAGACTTTGCTGAATTTATTTAGCAATTCCAGGAGTGTCTTTGTGGAGTTGTTGGGGTTTTCTAGATATAAGATCTTATCATCAGCTGAATTATTAATTCTTGACTCCCTTGTTTCTTGTTTAAGGTCTTTAACTTAGTGTTTGGTATATCCTTAACTTACTTAACTAATTTATCTTACTATTTAATATAATCTTGCTAGGTGTTTTAGACCTTTCTAAGAATAAAGAGAGAAAATAAATATTAATAAATAAGCATTTTACTTGATCGTTTCATTAATTAAAATTTATGGTTCAATAAAAGAAGTTTTAATCTGTATGTATTAAATGAGAAAATGAATTTTCAGCTATAATCTTCTTAAAGAAATAAATATAGAATTATTGATTTCTGGAGATATTCTGATTTATCTTTTTCTAATAATATCTCTATGTAATGGACACACATATACACACATCAGATGAATACAATCAAAATTTATGATTTTTTAATAAAATAAACTATGTATTACCATAGAATCATAAGTAAGGAAATATTGCCGAGACTATACATAGTTATCTTTGGAAGATTTTTTCCTTTTAAAAATATCTCCAGCAATGGGGACATTTTATATTATTTTATATATTAAAACAAATAAAATATAATTCACTAGTTCTACAATTCAAGTAAATAAAGCACAGTAGTAAGGGCACAATGGAGGAAACAGTCAGTGCTACGTGGGAAGCTCGGGAAATGCTGCAAAGATAGGGCTGTATTTTGAAAGACATTGTTATTATTATTACATTATTTTCAGTAGCTTTGTTAGGTTTAGTATTCATAGTTGTTATACCTTGCACATAAATTCTTTCATCTCTAAAATTCAGGAATTCTGTTGCCTTGATTTGTTTAGTTCCTTCTCTCCTCATGAGAATATTGAGTCCTGCTTGACAATCACAGATGTATTTTAAGGCTTTTAAATCTTCAGCTTTGATAATCATAGCTTTATTTTTTTTTAAACTAGATCCTTTCTCCAATTTTTAACTACCATCCTATGCTGTAATAGGGAATTAGAGCTATTACTATGTTGTTTACAGGGGAATAAGAAAACCATGTGAATTTCAAATTAGGGTTTTACATTTCTTTCGTACATCACAATAGTACTTAAAAATGCCTCATAATTCTATAATCACATAAGCATTTTTCTTCCACAAGATAAAACTTTTAAAATTAAAATTTAAAAAGGAGTCTTTTTGCAGCATTTCAAATTGGTGTTTTAGAATTAAATCTTTTCATTCAGCTTAAAAATGCATATTACCACAATATTGCAGAAATAAATATTTGCATATATTAGTAAAAGTATATTTTAGATCCTTGAAACAAATGCTGAAATATATAATTGAAAAATTAAATCCCTTGGTTTTTTTCCCTCGTTTTTATTTTCAAAATTTCAGAGTTCTGTATAGATTTGCATTACTTAATTCTAGCAGTTTGGTATATCTGACAAATATTTATCTTTTTAACACCATATGCTTTTCCTAAGTAGGGTCATCTACTCCTATTCCAAAAGTATATATCTAGATCTGTCTTCTGTGTCCCCATGTGCCTCAAATTTGATATGTCCCAAGCTGAAGACATTGTCCTTGACCATTTCCTGACTTTTTCCTGACCCTTTGTGACCTACTCTGTCATCGGGTTTCTCCATCCTTGTGCATAACACCTAATGAAGAGCCCTGAAACGCTGAAACAGGAAAACTACACTCCAGCCCTTCCTCACATCACCCACCCAGTCACTCACCAAGTCCTGTATTTTCTACACCTTTACAATTTTTCTTATCTTATTACTGTAATCACTTTCTGACCTACGATTTTGAAATACTCTTTTCAGTTTTTGCCCCCTCCCACGTTCATCTATCTTTAGATTGCTGCCAGGGTGACATTTCTAAAATATATTTGTGTTGATCTAGCTCATCTACTTATCACGTGGATCCCCACTACCTGAAAGGGAAAGTTCTCGAAGCTCTAGCATGACCCGAGTCTTTTGTGGTTTGGCCTGATCCTCCCAATTTCTCTCTCCATCCCACTTCCTATGACTGTGTTCCGGTTACCACATTACTTGGGGGGCCCTCATTTGCCAGGCTGCTTCATGCCTCGTCCTTCTGCTCACGCTTGCCTGTCTAGAAACGCTTCACGCTCTCACTCTGCACTTTGTGTCTTTCAAAATACAGCCCTATCTTTGCAGCATTTCCTGAGCTTCCCAGGTAGAACTGACTGTTTCCGCCTTTGTGCCCTTACTGTGCTTCATTTACTTGAATTGCAGAACTAGTGAATTATACTTTTCTTATTTGTTAGGATATATCTCTACCCGCACTTGAATATAGGGCAGAATCTGTCTTCTATTTCCATTCTCAGATTCCACCAGAATAGTGCCCGTGATTTGATAGACAGTAAATGTTTATTGTGTTAGTGACTGGGCATGTAAGTGAATAAATACAATGTTTTCTGAAGTTGTTTTTTTTTTTTTCTTAATATAGAGAAGGGGGCAAGAAAGCTCACAATTGGAAAAAAAGAAAATAGTATTGGTATTATCAAAAGTGCTCCACAAGAGCAAAGAAATAATGGCAATTTTATTTTTGTGCACAAAAATAATACAGGTGGTAAATTAGAGAATATCTGTGAAAATTTTTTCTGTGCTCAATTGCTATTATTAAAAAACCAGTGAACATGTAGAGACAAATATGATATCCATTTCTGTTAAATAGTTTTCTTTTGCTGTCTTTCTTGAAACTACCAAATTCTTCTTCCTGAAACCGCTTCAACCCTCTGAAGTTCTTTTTTGCTATTACTGTTATTTTATTGAAATATTCATGAATGGAGATAGACTTGTATATGTATTTAAAAGTCACAGAAATAAATGCTCTCATGAATATATCTGTGAATAACATTTTATAGATGTGATGTCTACATTAGGGTCAGGACAAGAGGAGAATATAGAATCACCCTGGGATTCAGAGGTACTGTCTTTTATTGTTGTTATTATTTTAAAGTATAAGCATTGAGTGATGTTAAAACATAAAGGGGGATGTTTTGACTTGACTTTCTTACCGCTCCATGTACCCATAGGAATTATTTTTTTACATTTTTCAGCCCATAGTTAATAAAGTAATTATGTGGTAAGAATGTTACTGCTGTGTAGTATGACTTTGCTAATTTCAGGATTCATTTAAGAAGCCAGCGTAGTAAGTGCAAAAAAATAAGACTTGAAAAACACAAGAAATCAGTTTGAGTTCTGAAGTTATCTAAAAACTAAAGAATTATTCCAGGTCAACCTATGGTCAGATATATGATTGTGTGTTAAATATGGTTGTGTAAAGGTCCTCATGAGATTCAGAAAAAAGCAGTTTGGAGTACAGATTTTTATAACTTGGAAATTGAAAAGATTAGGCATTAGCCTGGGACTTGAAAGTATTAATATATTTGGACTGTCCAGTACAGATCTGTAATAAACATTTCAGGAGAAGGAAAATCATGGGGAATAGTAAATATTTGGGAGTATAATAACAACAATTTGTGTAGTGGTGTTTTAATAAGTAGAAATTAATTTGGAAAATAGAATGCATTGAGTACCTTTGTGGCAGTCACACTAGTAGTAAGATAAGCATGAAATAGTGATGACCTATTCTAAGGTTGACAAGTATGGAAAGAGATGGGAAAGGCTTGACCTCTTAGATAGAAGCAGCTGCTGCATAGTGGTACCAGCACTGAGGGGAAGTCAAAAGACACATTAGTATCCTGGTTCTGTCACTTGCTATGGATGCTTGGACAAAATTATTTTATCTATTCAAATATCTGTCACCTCATTCATAAAAATAGTGCTCATATCTACCTCTTAGTTATGTGTAATGAACAAATGTGGTAAGAAATGTGAAAATATTTTGTAAACTGGAAACCGTGTATACAAATGTGTAAGACAAAGTGATCACAATGGTATTAATAAATATAGAGGGTACTTTTTTAAACCTGAAGGCAGTAGTGTCAAGAAAAGAATGGGAAAGTTAGAACGGGCACGTGGATTTCTATTTTGGGGTATGTTAAGTTTCAGCAGGCTATTACTGGAGGTATCCCGTAGGAATATAGTGATTTGGTGCTTGAGACCTTCCTGATGAGATTTTACATGTTTTGCTCTTGAATAAATGTCTGTTAATGAGTACTGACTATGTGCTAGGCAGTTATACATTGAATATACAAGATGAGGGCTTATGCTATAGTAGTAGGAACAGAAAAGCAAGTAAACAACAAACACTTATGACCACTATAAGTGCTTCATATAAAAAAATACAGAATGTTAGATTAGAGAATATCGAGGAAGTTTGTAGTTAAGTTGGGGATGGGAGCAGAAGTGGAATTCTGTAGTCAGAGTTCTCTCTGAGGGTGACATTCAAGCTGCCAGCTGAAGAATGAGAAGGAGCCAACCCAGTGAAAGTCTAGGAGGAGGACATTCTGGACAGAGAGGACAGTGGATCACATCTGTTCATCGTTATACTCTGAACATCCTGTAATGACCAGGAAGCAAGAAGTGGGGTAACCATCTTCATCATTGTTTTATTTTTATTATTATAATTTGTAGAAAACAAAATGTGCAGATAAGTGCCTGGCACATTTTAGTTGCTTCATAAATAAATATTCTAATTCTTCTCTTTTCATTAAGGCTTGTAATACTTTCTTGAAGTTATTTCTTAATTGGGAAAGAGTTGCGTATTATATCTAATATTTGTTTGCTTTTACTTAAACATAAAATAAAAGTTTTTCTTACTACTGTGTCATTTTATTCAACCATTTTTCCTATCAGTAAAATTTTATCAAAACTTATTTAGGTATTTTTCAAGCCCTTATTCACTTAAATGAAGCAGCTTTGGCAATGTTCAGTTATATACTCAACAAGAGGTACTCCGAAGTTTTTAGTAATGCCAAGTATCTAATTTTAACACTAAAAAAATTTCTATCATTAGAAGTGTTTTAAATGTTTAATGCTGTTTAATTTAATAGAAAGTGTATTGTATTTTTTAAGAAATAATCTCTTATTTTTGGTGGGGAATGCAAAGTACAGTTAGGTATTTTGAAGTTACTTCCTTATTGAAATATGCACATAAGTTAATATTTTGTCTGTAAATATGTTTCCTTTGGCCTTCCATGCTCAGTTTACAGAGTCAATAACCACATGCAGATAAGAATAAGCTTGATCTAGTCAGCGTATATGAGGTCCTCTATTGCACTGTTTTGGTTTTTAATAGGTGTTTCTCTTATTTTGAAGTGTAATTGCTTTAAGAATAGGAAATTCAGATATTTTTTAAGAAAGTGATTAGGAAATCTTGATGCAACTTATTATTACTATTTTAATTGAAACTCATTATTGATACTAATTTTAACAGCATTTCCCCAAGAATCTTCCACAGAAGGATGTTGTTCATTCATCTGGGGCTGCAGATCAAAAAGATAAAATACAGTAAATGGAGAAGTAGAAGGTAAGAACTGTATTTTATTTAGAAGGTCATTTGACAGAATGTTTATTTAAAAACCTAATTGTTGATATATTCTAATAGCCAAAGAAAATCACCTATTAAAAGCATAGTAAACAAAAAAGAGAAGCGAAATGGTGACAAGTTGTGCATCTTATCAGGTGTGAGTTTCATACTAAATGGAAAGCGCCACAAAGGAGCCGAATTACTTATTGCATTTAAATGGATCTTCCTCAGATGTAAGATCTGAGGCAGGTCAGGAAATCAGGAAGAGGAAAGGAGCAAAAGAGGGACTGGAGAAGGAGGGCAGACAGTGCAGGAAGTACATGAGGGGAGAAGCAACAGCAGGTGGGTGTAATGCCGAGTGGTCATGTAAAATAATTCTTTCAAAAAAGGAAGAGTGTGGTGTTAGAAAAGCAGGAGGAAGATAAAGTGAGCTTCTGGTACCAAAATGAGTCAGAGAAGTAGAGAAAAACTTCCCCACTCTTCCTGTCTTCCTCGCTGTTGGGAAGGCATTGAGTATTGAGGTCCTTGATCATGCAGAGCTGTTTTATCTACCATCCAGGAATGTAAGCACATGAGGTGAGCCATACATGTGTGTAAGTTAATATCATACAAAATGTGACTTCATAGGATAGTCTCATATGGGCCAAAGTAAGAGAGCTGGAAGAAGAGAGTAGGGTTAGTTATGAAGGCATGGAGGAAGCTATAGCCTGATAAAAAGTCCATTAGAAACTTTATGACCCATAATGCAGTTTCAATATGGGGGATGTGATAGGGAGGAGCTAGAGTCTCGATTCCAAAGGTAAGTCCAGGTAGAGGAATGTGGAAGCACACTCAGTATGGACTAGAGAGCTTCTCAAACTTTAAGTAGTCAGCTGGGGACCTTGTTAAAAATGTGCGTTGTGTGCACATATGGGAAGTAACACTCATAGGGTGTTGGGCAGGTGGGAGGGGGGAGGAGGGGATGAGTAAATCCACACCTAACAGATGCAGTGCATGCTGTCTGGAGGATGGGCACGCTTGTCAGGTGTTGCAAAGGCAATTTATGTCACCAAAGCGTTTGTACCCCCATAATACTCTGAAATAAAAGTAAATTTAAAAAAAATGTACATTGTGATTCAGCTGGTCCGGGTTGCTGTATTTCTAATAAGTTCACAGGTGATGCCAACAGTACTGGTCCTTGGACCACCCTGAGTAGCAAGAATATAGAATTCCCTGTAGAGAAATCTGGAAGAAGAACCATTCAAGAACAGTTCCAACATAGCAGGATCAAGGGAAAGCATTATTTTGCTCTTATTTCTGAGCATGTTCCTAACCCAGAGGGGAAGGAGCAAACAGATGAAATCAAAATTATAGACGTAAAACACTACTGCAAAATAAAGAGGAAAGAAGTGTGGGAATAATCTATCCAAAGAATGTAGAAGGGAAAGAATCAAGACCACAGATTTCAAGATCACTTTTGCGAAGGAAGAGGGATTGGAAGTGGGGAAGGAAGGAGGAAGAAAGAAGTTAACCAGGTAACTTTGCAGTTAGTGAATGATGAGGAAACTTGAGAGAACTCAGTTCAGATGGCTGCAGTGTATTTTCGCTCACATGGAAGACTAGATTATGGCTCCCCCAGAGCTTACTGGAAGCAGTGATTCATTTCTCCTCTCCATGATTATCAGGCATCAAAGATATATGCTACATTGCTATTAGTTCATCACCTGAGATTAATTTGAATATAGAAGCATTGGCTGTTTTTTTAATAAACCTGATTTTTGATAAAATAGCTGTTTCCTAAAAATCCTTAAAAGACTAACATGATATGCCAAACCAAACTAATTGTAGAAGCACAAAAATTATGGAGTTCATTCCTTAAACTCTATATTATTTTCAATAAATATTGCACAAATTTTGAAACATAAAAGGTTATTAATATCTAATAATTTTGTGGCAATTCATTTTTTTCTTTTTGGTAGATATTTCAGTATTGAAAGCTTCTTATACATTATTTCTTAGATGTGTTTTATATACCTTCTACCTTCTTTCATGAGTGGATAAAGAAACTTTTAGATGGCTAAACTAGAAAATACAATGTAGGCATACCTGTAGCCCACATGGGTATGGAAAAAATGGATATTTTTATTAACTACTAACTATTATTCTACAAGTTTATGCCCAAGCTGATCAATTCAGAGCACTTTCTCTGATGAGAAATGAGTTATACACTCAATTGCATTGTCATCGCAACTTTGTACTTCCTAAATTATAGGACAAATGGAAGAACATGATAAATACTTGTAGCATAATGTTATAAATTATTCTGATAGGTTGCATTAAAGATATTCTGTAGCATCCTACCATCAGCTTTGACATGTATCCTCTCAGGGTCATGATTTGCTCCTCTGATTTAAGATCACTGTTCTCATCAATCAGCGTGTTCATATTGGTATATATGCACTTTTTAATTTTAGTTATAGTTATTTGAAACATAATCTCACTTCTGAAATCTTAACCACGTGTGGTATTAAAACTATATTCGTACTTTCTTCAGTATATTTCTGTCATGTTGCTGTCCTAACAACAACAACAATAAAAAAAACACCAAAACCTAAAGTAATAATTTTCAAAGCCAAACAGGATTCAGCTCCATGCTAACTCTATGAGTGTGTGGTTGGCTTTGTCGTATTTACCTGTAATTGACTATATGTCCCATTTGCTTTTTTAAACTCCTGAGAAATCCTCACTTGAAGGTAATAACTTTTATATTTTTATCTTGAATAAGTCACTACATATTATATGAAATACACATTATTTATTAAACACTTTTTTTCAAAGCCCACTCAGCCTACCATTGAAGTGAACAATTCTATTCATAATAGAGCAGTAAGAATGAAGGATGTGCAAACATCCAGGTCAGGTAAATTTTCCAATATAAATTTAACTCTGAAAAGAAGTATATCAAAGTATTTGAAATGCTCACGGTCTTCTCATTCCTAATTCTTTCTTTTCCCCAAATTTGATGGAAGGATTTAATGTAAATACTACAGACATTATTGTTAGTATCCATGTTTGACAAAAAGATATTTACAAGCATAAGTAAAAGAGATTTTAAAAATGTAAATTTTCACTCAGATGTCTCTACATTTATGTTCTGACTCCCTAAAGTTCCCAGTTTGGAATCAATCCTTATACTTGTTAGGGATTCACAAAGGTGAATTGTGAGACTCTATGATTTTTCCAGGGTTTCAAATGCTTGTTGGAGTTCTGATCTTTACCTAGAGGAAAGTTTTACTTGCTAACATGCCAATTGTGGCTTAACTTTAATTATTTCATCTTAGTGCTGTTACACTGATGAACTTAGCCAATCAGATTTTCTGATTAGCAGATTCTGTGTGTGTGGAGGGGGTATCTTTGATAATTAAAACTGAGGAAAGTAACATTCCTTAATGACTGTATGGTAGACACAGTCTTTTAAGGCAGTGATTCTGAAACTTTTTAGCCTTAGGGTTCTTTTTACTTTTAAAAATTATTGCATAGAGTTAACCAACACCCTGAATTATGTGTTTATCATTCCCTTGAACTTTTAAAACATTTTACCACATATGTGTATAGTCATGAATAATATGTAGAATTTGTTTTCATGTCCTAAAATTTAATATAAATGACTGTACACTGTACATATCATTCAGCAACTTTCTTTTGCTTGGTCACCAATTATAGTTTTCAGATCTATCCATATTGACACAAGTAGCTCTGGTTTAATTTATTTTAAGTTCTTCATAGGATTTCATCATATGACTGTACCATATTTAATTAAACTCTCTTCATTATGATAAAAAATAAAGGTGATTGTGAATTCTAAAGAGCTTTTGCTTAAGTGGGTTATACTTATTGATATTAACTATATTAGAAATTAAAACTGAAAAATTTAAAATACAAGCATGTACACCATACATTCCAAGAGCTATTAGTCACATCCCCCATATTGTGACCCATTAACCATTAGAGCTGTGACATTATGACACATCATGTCTCTGAAAAACTCCACAGTACACTTCTAAGAGAATTAGAATGAAAATGGCAAATATCATTTTTTTATTATTTAACCTCTTGGACCCTCTGAATGAATCTGGGATTCTCAGATCACAATTTAGAACCACTGTTTCAAACCATATATGCAGTTTATGGGTGTCAGATGATAAATGGGCCCTGGATAATAATGAAATGGCCTTTAACTTTTCACTTCTATTTATTTATTTACTTTTGCTTTTTGCTTTCACTTGTCTTAAAAAGTTTAAATCCAACAATTTTGTTTATAAAGAGAAAAGGAAAGTATTTCTGATAAATATTCATTTCGTATCTCATGGCACTCTGAATTCTTTGGATCTTGTGTGAGCTAGACTTACCCTCTTTTTACATGGGAACAATTAGGTCACTTAAAGCTATCATTTTTCATATAAATTTCTGATGTTTACCCAAGGCTTCCAGTGTGGGTTTAGGCTGGAGTTGGAGCCTGGAAATGTGGGAGGAAGCCCTGCCCCCCCCCCCCGGGGAATAGAACCCTCCCCCCCATCTTGTGCCCAACTGTAAAGAACGGCAGTTGGAGGCTGAGTGGCTCCGGTCAGTGGGGCGTTCACTTGGGGATTCCAGCCTGAGTGGCCACTAGCGGGCCAGCTCCCTTTGGCTTTTTAAGGACCCTCTTCTGCCCCCAATGAAAGGTAGAGTCCAGACGGAGGCCGGAGTGGCTCACCTCACTTTGGTGGGGGCCAGAGGCATCCTAGTGGCTTCTGATTCAGGTGTTACTGAATTGTGGGAGGTGGGTGGGAGGGAGACACTGGCTGTCAGCAAGTGCTGGAAGTGGGAGCCTGATGACATTGTGTCTGCAGTCAGCATCCTGAGCTCTGGCACACAGGATGTCAGTGGTGGCAAAGAGACCCTGCTCGGCAGATGGCTGTGAATTCATGCTGAGCTCATGCTGGGCGGGTCACCTGTGCTGCTGCCTCTCCCCTCAAGCACTCTGTTTCCTTCATGCAGTGCAGCCAGTAGAGCTTTGCTCTGTGATACCCGCTGTCCCAAGCTGGCATCACAGGTGGGCTGCAGTGTCTCTGGCTGCCTTCCTACCCCCTGCCTTGGCAGCCTCAGCAAGGTGAAGTCTTTGCTTTTGGTGATGAGGTTGGGACTGTCTCCCATGTGGACACCAAGAATGCAGGCTGTGCCCGCAGCTCAGCCCTGCACTCCCCGTGTCACGGGGCTGGTGCTCTCCCCACGGTACTGCTTGCCTGGCCCTCTCATTGCAGACTGCTCACTTGCTGTGCTCCACTCAGGCCTTTCTGAGGTGTTTAGAAGCTGAGCCCACAGACACTTTGTGAAAGATGCTACTTGGTCCCCTCTCAGGCACTCCCTGCTGACCCCAGTGGGCTGGGACCATCAGGTCATCCACCGTATTGTGCCCACAGAACCTCTCCAGGTGCCTGCACCTGAGAGTGCTGCTGAGTAAATTGGATTTAAGACAAAAAGCAAGTCCCCCATGAGTATCCATTTCTGTGCCCCTTCCCCCTCAGCTTGTGGCACAGCATAGGAGCCTTCTGTAGTAAGTGGATACACTAGACCTGTGCAGTAAATAGGCATGGTCTCTTAGCCTAAGAGAGGCTGGATTCTGGCATCCTGTAGTCACAGGGAGGAAAAACTCTCTTGACAATGTATATGTATGTGCATCTGAGTGTGTATGTAGATATGTAGTTTTTGGTGGTGAGGAGAATAAAAAAACCCCATCTCTTATCTTCCCTAAGCACTGGCCCTCCCTTCTCCCAAGAAAGGTTGACAAGAGGGTTCTATGCATCCCTTATGTAGGTGTCTATGGGGAATGGCCAGGTCGGAGTGGGGTATGGGCTGTGGGTGTCTCTGGATTCTTGGAGGCAGCTCTTATGCTATTCATAGAGACAGGATCAATTTCATTTTTTATAGCACTTGATTTACCATTATCATGGGCAATGCTTCTAATCACAAAAATCCAGCCCAGCTCGCTTTGTGGAAGAGGCAGGACATGCACAGTGTTACACAACTCCTTGCCATGAAACAGAATCAGAAGTGCATTCTCTGGCTGAATAAAAGTTTGGCTGGAGCCTGTGTAATCTCCCCTCCCCCACTCCTCAATGGCATTGCGTACGTCGGAGAGGAGTGTTTTCTCTCATAGATGCCATAGAGATAAGTTTGGGCATCCTTAGAGAGCTTAAAGGCATTTCAACTAAGTTAGAAAACTGACAGACTGGTACAAAGAAGAAATCTTTGCCACTTTCCCAACCCAAAAGGAGCCTGGGCCTAACCTTTTCTGCCTCTGGGCCCCTTTTCCTGGATATAGAAAGTCTGAATGTTTTGTGGACACCTAAGGTTTTTAATTCCAGAGTCCAGAAGAGAATCAGAAATACTGGTTGATGAAATAAAGAGTTTAGGTGTTGTTAAAAACAAAAAAACAAACAAAAAAAGTAGAGTTCCTTCCTTTAGAAAAAGAAAAAGTTCAACTTCAAAAAGACGTGGAGGTTCACTTGCTGCTACTCTTTGGTTTTTTCTCTTTATTAATTGTCTGATCCATTCTGATTTCCTACTTTTGAAAAGCTCATGTATAATATGGAGTTATCTAAATATGTAATTGTGTGTAGAAGTAGATTATTTCTACTGTCTAAATGATAGGAGTTCAGGAAAACTTTCTGATAATCTTTGTTCCTTAATCACCGAAGTCTCTCTATCTGTTTTCCACCTGGCATATGAACTGGGAAACTAATTTAGCCATATACCATGTGACCTCGTGAACGAGGATAAGCATAAAGGACATTGCTGAAAAATGTAATCAGTGGTAGGTTTTTTTTTTCTATTAAAGATGAATTGAATTTATTTAAACAATAACATGGGAACATGATGGGAAGGAAGCAATGACTGAGAAGAGGTATAAAAATGTATCAAGCCTTCAGAGTTGCAACAAATATTCCCAGACAAAGGAATCTGTTTATTATAGTCTCATGTGTGCTGGTTTATCTGTTTAACTCAAACTGTTGGAATTTATAATTCTATCATGACCATTTTAAATATTTTTGAAAATAAATGTAAATACTTTCACATATTTTTAAAAATCACCACTCTCAGATATTTCTGTTGAATCATACCTTTACATTATATTGTTTATTATAAAGTATGGTAAGTTTTGGCATGTGTGATTTTATTATATAAGTAGCATAAATCCTCAGCCAAAAATTTAGTATTTGACTCCAAAGTAGACAGCTGAGTTCTGTACATTGAGTTTTAAAGGTAGACAAAAATCTAGAGATATTTTTCTTTAAAAGTGAAAGTAGATGAGGCCTCCCACCCCCTACTGAGGTATTAAATTATTTGGCTAAAGTCACCCTTTTAGTTTATATAATTAATTTGATGAATTTATCTGATTCAGCATTATGGAATTCTCTCTCTTTTGGTGTCATAAAATGCTAGGTAATGCCGCGTTAGGAGGTTTGGATGAATCATTTAATATTTCCTTGTTTTAATCCCATTATCAGTGGATAATGGGGCAAAAGTAGATAATTACTTATACTGTCTATTCCCCGGCTATAAAACTTTATAGTTATTGCATGTGAAACTTGGAAAGCATCTCATTTTCCAGAATTTCACACCGGCAACGCAGCAGTTTCACCCTGCTCCTTGTGTTGTAGCAAACTTTGGTTTCAATGAGCGCCTTCACTTTTGTGATATCCCAGGGTCCAAATGAAAAAAGAATTTTAAAAGGAAATGAGGAAAAGAGTAGCTTAGTGCAGAAGGGGGAAGCCCCACAATGTCGCATCCTCTGAGTCTGCCTGTGTAATGTAAAATCCAGGTGGTCAAGACAGAAAAGGACGCATTTTGTGTCTTTGTATTTTTATTTCTCTGATTCTGCCAATCAAACGGGGCGAAAATTCATATTAGATCATGAAGAGTGGATGAGCAATAAATGCACAAAATTAAGAAGAGCCCTTTTGAAATTTTGTAAAATTCTTTCATTCACTTAAACAGAAAGGA
The DNA here is from genome assembly GCA_023783475.1 of Daubentonia madagascariensis. Classification (NCBI taxonomy): domain Eukaryota; kingdom Metazoa; phylum Chordata; class Mammalia; order Primates; family Daubentoniidae; genus Daubentonia; species Daubentonia madagascariensis. Next base: position 108,837 of record JAKFHU010002239.1, read on the forward strand.
ATCAGACTTTACAAAAATATCCATGATAAAATTATAATAATTATATGTTAAAATTATATGATAATCATATATAAGGATAAAATTAAAGTAAGCACAAAATATTTTAGTGACTAAAATTATGACAGTGAAACTGGGTCAAGTGATAAAATCAATGAAAAGAAAAAAGTTCTCTTCACTGAATAAAGTAATAACAATTGTCCTTAGTGTGAAACTTTAATTAAAGGTTGAAGAAGAAAGCAAGAAGCACGGAAGTAATGCCATGGAAGTACCAGGAAACCTGTATGATGGTGCTGCTGATGACAATGACCAAGATGGATCAATTCAACAAAGAAAGGTTGGAAAAACTGATAATCAGCAATTTGCTAGGAAGGAGAATGACGAGTGGGACGGGTGAGCTTCTAACACTATTGAACAGTGCATGATCATTGCTGTACTATGGAACTATCTTAATTTGGGCCAATATTCATGATTAACAAATTTTATACTTTACTAGGGATATTCAGAAAAATGCAAATTAATGAGCAGTGATATACCATTTTTTCCAATCATACCAATATTTTATTAAAAAATAATAACCAGTGTTGGGAAGTGTGAGGAAAATAGCATTCTCATACACTGCTGGTAAATGCAATTGGTAAATCCTTTTTGAAGGGTAATTTAGTAGCATGCACCAAAACTTCAACTATGTCATCCCTTTAACCCAATAGCTTCATTGCTGGGACTAGATATTACAGGAAAACATGGCTTGTGCAAACACACAAACACACATGTTAAGGTCATTTATCGTATATTGTATATAACATACAATAGGCCAATATACATATAAAATATATATAATATGTGTTAAGGATATATAATATGTGTATGATAAGGATATTTATTATAGCATTGTCATATCAAAACGTTGGAGAAAGTCTAAGTACCCATCCATAAAGAAAGAGTTAAATCGCCATACCAATAATATAATATGGTATGCAACCATTTTAAAAATGAGATTATATCTATAGTGTACTGATTATTTCCCAGTGAAACTATATTTAAAGCATTCAATTTGATGATACATCTTAAATTTTGTTAGACTTATTGTAATATCTGCTGAGTTGCAAAAGGAAGCTACCTTGGCACTCTACTCTAACTAACAAAATTGATAGTTATTAAATTTTTTGTTCTGTTTATTCTCAATGCATGAATGCTCAAATATTGGACACTCACATTCATCTGAATATTGCCAAGGGATTGCACATGGGGACCCGTATTCCATATAAACATTTCAGTATATTGGATAAAACTTACTAAAATACATCAAAGGATCTTTGATCTACTAAACCAGGAGTTGGTCAACTTTTTCTGTAACAACCCAGGTAGTAAATATTTTAGACTTTGTAAACCCTAAGGTCTCTGTTGTAGTCTAAGATCTGTCATAGACGATACGTGAATGGGCTTGGCTATGTTCCAATAAAACTTTGCTCATTCAAACAGGCAGTGGGCTGGATTTGGCCCACAAGCACTAATTTGCTGACCCCTGTACTGAAACCAAGGTGTTGCTAATGCAGTGAATCTTTTTGAAGGTACCCTGCATGCATGGCATTATCCTTCTTTTTAAAAGATAATATTGGCTTCATAGAATGAGTTTGGGAGGATTCCATCCTTCTGGATATTTTCAAATAATTTCTGCAGTGTAGGCACCAGTTCTTCTTTGTAGGCTTGGTAGAATTCAGGTGTGAACCCATCTGGTCTGGGACTTTTTTTTGTGGGTAGATTTTTTATTACTGCTTCAATTTTGGTGCTTGATATTGGTCTGTTTAGAAATTCTGTTTCTTCCTGGTTGAGCCTAGGGAGGTAGTGTGTTTCTAAGAATTTGTCCATTTCCTCCACGTTTTCGTGTTTGTGGGCACAGAGATTTTTGTAGTATTCGAAGATGATGTTTTGTATTTCCATGGTATCAGTTGTGACTTCTCCTTTTTCATTTCTAATTGAGCTTATTAGAGTCCTTTCCTTTCTGCTTCTGGTCAACCTGGCAAGTGGCCTGTTAATATATTTCAGTATGCACCACAGCATATTTTCCAACAGTGACTTAATATTATATAATTTACAAAAATTCAGTTTATAAATATATAAGATTATTTTTTGCATTTCTCCTCTTCCTGTTATAGAATTCAGTATTTTAATATGACAATTTGTATATTTGATGAGTATCAGATATCCTAGAGTGGGATGATTTTTATCAACAAGAAATACTGCCCTTGAAGCTTTCACCTTTCTGTGGTCTTTATTTATATGTATGAGCAAAATGATAATCAGCTTATATAATATAGAAATGTTCAAGGGGTCTTTTAGTTCTATAATTTTGTGAACTTATTTAATACCTTGGTCTGGCATTTTAAAAAATGCCATATGTACATTATTTTAAAAACCTTCAAAGTGTTAGAACATACTATATAATTATTATCTAAGAATTGAAAAATACGCTAAACAAGAAGATTAGATCATGCACGATCACGCCACGTAGGTATGTCCTTAAAAGAACTGTCTATACTCATTATACTCATGGTCTTAAGTTTCCTTTCCATTTAGTCTTGAACTCACTGCAGTAATTTTCACTCCCATGATGCCTTCAAAGTTGTTTTTCTCGAGGTTACACTGATTTTCACCTTAATAAATCTAGGCATAGTTTCTTAGACCTCATTTTATTGACCTATCGGCAATATTTGACCCAGTGGAAAACTCTCCCCTGTACCCTTTCTTCACTTGGCTTTCAGGATATCACTCAACCACCTGGTTTTTCCTCCTGCCTTTCTAGCCCATCCATCCTAGTCTGGTTTGTGTGCTTCTCCTCATCCCCCACCTGTACACATTGAAGTGTCAATAAATACTTATTAATGCATGAATGTAGTTTACCTTGGGTGTATTGTTGTAAACATTATGCTAATTCTCACTGAAAAAAGCTTTGCATGGATCCATTCTGACAGTTTTGCCTGGCAATTGTATGCATCTGTTGGATTCTATTGGCTCTTTCTCATAAGCTATTCTCTATGTTACTGTTTTTTCCATTCAGGGAAAAAAGCCCAATATTGTGGTTACTCACTATTTTTTCATTTACTGGTAATTATGATAGTTTTAATTATGGTAAGATGGATCAAAGGAATTGCAAACTTCATTTGTATTTTATTAAGAAAAATACAATATAAAGGTGGTAAATTTAATGGATTTAAAAAATCTGTTCCCAAGGACCAGAAGCCTTTGATATCTAAAATAAAAAGGCAAAGTTGGAAAGTCTTGCTTTCTCTAGCATGAAAGCTACACTGGTCAGGCACAGTCTCTTCTGAGAGAGCAACTGCTGATTTTTTTTCTTTTTTTTTTTTGTCCTAATGAAGTTTTAATTTTTTTTATTTATTTATTTTTGAAATTTTTTTTATTTCAGAATATTATGGGGGTACAAACGTTTTGGTTACATGAATTGCTTTTATGCAGTTTGAGTCAAAGTTGTAAGTGCGCCCATCATCAAGATAGCGTGTATTGTACCCATTAGGTGTAAATTTACCTGTCCCCTCCTACTCCCCCACCCCCGCCACCGGCTTGGTTTCCACTGAGTTTTACTATCATATGTGCATATGAGTGTTGATCGATTTCTGGGAAGAGTGGAGTTTAAGGATTGGCAGACTTTTAGAGGCATACGTGTGTTGACATCATCTGTAGCAGCATAGCTATTTGAGTGAGACTGTTGATTGCTTGGGACTCCCAGTCATGTTTATTGGAATGAGTTTGTCTCTGGCTGTCTCTGAGAAGCAAATGGCGGACATTGATTGGTTGGTGAGTGAGGCCAGTGGTCATTGATTGAGTAGATTTAAAACTGGTTCTAGGTGGCTCCTTGTTACCATGGCTATAGTTCATTCCTGTCTGAAGTTTGAGGGGCAACTTTAACCACATGTTTTCTGCTTAAAAGTTGCTTTCCATCACTATGTTTACAATGAAAAATATTTCCAGAATTGTAGACTTGTTTTTGAAGTTTGAGTCAAAAAGAATTGTTTAATAATTGTTTTCAGCTTGAAGATCTTCCTTTTTTTAGATACTTAGTCTTAACCAAAAAAGTCATCTACCAATTTTTTTTTGTACATAATTGTTAGTTTTGGGGTTTTTTTTTTTGGTATTTTTAGGGGCTCATGTTCAACTCCTGACATTATAATCTCCAGTGGAAAATTTCAGTCTCTTTGTGAATTTATATAGGTATATGATAGGGATATTCTTAGTGTGTGTTTACACCATTACAAAGCAATTACAACTTTCTACAGATAAATTCAGCTCTTTATATTGAGATAAGATATGAAGCTAAAAGTGTACAAAAGCAACCAAATTATTTTTAAGTGGAATCTTAACTAGACAAAACATTGCTATTCTTGAAGTATAAAGACATATGGGCATTTTAAAAGTAAGGTTTATTCCCCCCAAGATAATTTTCTGATTTCTTCTTACATGTGCCTTGTGCTATTTTCAAAAGTTCATTTAAATGAAATGTCATATTTAACAAACAAACCAAAGATACACACAAATCTCCCGTGTCCGAGAGGCATTGCTTGTAGGCAGTGAGCTCCAGCCTTTTAGTGTAGCATCAAGTTTAGTGTAGCCTTCATCTCTCATGATTTTCTTCCATGTATTTTATACTTTTCCTTTCAAGTACATAGGAATCCAGCTAGATGCCGTGCGCCTAGTCTTTGTGCCCACATTCTGTTCTCTTAGTAAAATGGTTTTCTCTCCCTCTCCTTTCTGTTGGCCTGGTGAGCTCTTCTTACATTTTTCCTCTTCTGTGAAGCCTTCCTGTGCTCAGATACAAGTTTTCATAGATCCACTCCTACATGTTACATTGCATCATAATTATATATTTACCTGTTTTTTGAAGCAGGCAATATGTGTTTCCCTGTATGTTGTTGGTATTTCACAACTGATTTTTGAATTAATAAATGAATTGAGATGAGAAAGAGGTGGAATTTTACAATTTTTTTATTCTTTGTTAATAGACTTATTAGAAAACATTGACTTTTTTATACGGATTTTTTTTAAGTAGTGTTCCTGCCTTGAATATGAAGGAAGGGAAGACAAATGAAAAATGGACCTCAGAAGACTCTGTGATGACACCAACGTTTGAGGAGGCCGACTTGTTACCTGGTGACCTTCTACAAGTGGATGACGACAGCAGTTTAAGTGTAACAGGTCATGATGAAGGAAGGTAAAATCTGTAAGTTCTTTATTTCCCCAGGAAGGAGTGTTGGCAGTGATTCCTTTTTTCTGGAAATAGACTAGTGTAGTCTCCAAAGCTGGAGAATCCTCAGCTATATCAATGCTGCTGAAAGATTGATTAAGGTGAGGACTAGTGAATTTGACAAAGAGCAGTTTCAATAAATGGTCACCATGGAACCTTGACTGTAGTGAATAAGCGTAGACAACTCTTGAGAGAATTTTTACCGGGAAAGACAATAGAGAAATGGGTGGTAAGTGAAGAAGAATGTGGGATTCAAGGGAGTTTTCTTTCTATTTTTATTTTAAATTAAAAGCTTTTAGAGTATGTTTGTGTGCTGTTGGGAATGACCCAGTAGAGAAGATCATGTTTATGAAATTTAACTTTGTTTGCATGTCTAAAGCATTAGAAAGGGTGGTACATTATCTTTCAAAGATTTGTGGTAAACTAATTGTCCTTTGAATTTCATGTATAGTTTTATCGTAATAAGAGGTTTTTTTTTTCAGAATTAGTTCAGAAATGAAATATTCTAATGTAATTGAACATGCAAATGATGACCTAAAAGTTAAACTATCATATATAGGTTTTTAAAAATGATGTAATAATAAACATATGAACACTTAGGCCATACTGAACAGAAAACATTCCTTGATGATTGTATATGTTAAAGCACTTTAGACAGGTAGTATCATAAATAGCTATGATTTTGTAAGGTACTCTAAAATATCAGGGGTTAGTTTAGATTCTGGGGAAAAGAAGAGGATTTTGTTTATGTAAAATGGAAAAGCAAACTATTGAAAATCTATTGCAGATTTTTACTTTGGTATTATAAAGTTCTAAAGTATAAAAAGCATGTTTCCCTATACCAACAGTGTCGTTGACATATATTGCGTGCTCAGTAAGTATTTGATAAATGCATGAATAGACAGTTGAGTAGATGAATGAGTGCCTGTTGATGAATTTCTTTAGAAATAATTTTTAGTTTATTGTAAGTAGGTTTCCAAAATTGCCTAGTTATAAAGTCTTTTCATTTAAAAAATATTTGTGAGATTCAGAAGTTATGATTTATAATTATATCCAGAAATGGAATGATTATATGGATCCCTCTGCAAACATGTCACTTAAAAACACTAAAAAATAAATATTTCTTTCACAGCATATTGTGAAACCCATGTTTTGGAGCCAGAGTTCGTGGGTTTGAATGCTGGATCTGCTACTGACCAGCTATATGGGTTTGGGCAAGTTGCTAGGCCTTTCTGTGCCTACTTTCTTCCTTTATAAAATACCTAATATGTTACCTACTTCACAGAATTGTTATGAGTATTAAATTGAGTTTAACACACGTATAGTGCCTAGAATAATGCATAGTCACTGCATAGTAAATCCTGAAAATGCTGATTAATATCATCATTTAAAAAGGTTTTCCCTGATGTAAGGACTTAATTAATATTTTCCAAATAGGTTTTTGTGCCAGTAAAAGCTTGTCTTTATTGAAAAGGACAATAACAACAACAACAAAAACAAAAAACTGGTATATTTCTTTCTACCAAATAATACAAGTAACGTGTTTTTTTTTCAAGCTTGATCTAAATTTAGTTCTTTGTTATGATATTATTAGTATTTTTTTGCTCATTAATGTTGCTCTTTCTGTTAATAGTTTAGTACCTCTTGTAGAATATTATTGTATTTTACATTACCTGTAAAAAAATTACCTGTAAACTTTATGAATAGGAGAAATAAATTATATTAATAAGTGTAGAGATTTTATATTAAAAAGCAATAGTTGTAGATATTCTTTGTATTTTGTATATTTATTATTTGCCTGACAGGAATTGGGTTTTTTTTAGGCCTGCAGAGGAAACATCTAAGGAAAAGAACAAGGTATTGTAAATTATCAAAAATATTATTGTTAAAAATACATTATAAAAAGTAAAGTGAAAAAATAGAGAATCTTTTTTGTGAAGACATTAAATTTGAAAGAGTAATTAAGAAATAGCCATGGATATAGGTATCCTTTTAACAAAAATAAGTTCTTTGAAGAAGTATTTGTGTTTTTGCTCATATAAAAAGATGGATAATTACCACTTCTGTACATTTAGTATATGCTATAAATATTTTGGGGACATTTTGAAACAGTAATATTTATTTTATAGGTCAAAAACCAAATACCTTCTAGGGATGACCTTGATGACTTAACTCAGTCATCTGAAACAGTCTCAGAGGATTGCGAGTTGCCTTACTCGAATTATAAGAATTTTACGTTGCTCATTGAACAACTTGGAATGGATTGTAAAGGTAGGACCATTGCATAAGTCGAAGGGCTTTTCATGTATCTGGTGGTAGTGTATGAACACGCTGCTTAGCACTGCACCATCGAGCACTGATACGTTATAGTGATACTCATGTCAGAAATATGCTTTATGTTAAAATAGAATAACTACGGTATATTGTACACTCTCAGCCAAAGAGCTAAGATAATTCCACTGTACTTTTCTCAGCGTGAGTGGCACCCCCAGTGTCTTTGTTGACTCTGCTTCTCTCCTATGCTCTTAACCAAGTTCGTGTTACCATTATCTCCCAGGTGAAATACTGCAGTAAGCTTAGAACTGTTTTCTCTGCTACCCCACTGCCTGAAAGCCTGGTCTACTCTGCAACCATAGTTATATATTTCTAAAAATACAGATCTGATCATGTTACCCCCTTGCTTAAAACCCAGCTACCCCTTCTCATTGCTGTAAGGTCTCAGTCCTCCAGCTTTATCCTGCATCACTTCATGCCCTTCTTTCTCTCTGGGTCCCAGACACTGTCTTAGGTGTTTGTACCTGCAATCAGTGGCTTTGGTGAGGTATAAGTTATATATGACAAACTGCACATATGTAAATGTATAATTTGGAAGTTTCCACGTGTGTATACACATTAGAAGCCATAGCATGATCAAGAGAGTTAGCATCTCTGTCATCCGCAACAGTCTCCTCACGACCCTTTATATTCCTTTATTAAGAAACTGATAAATTCTTTTCCAAAGTATCTGTACCATTTTCCGTTCCCATCAGCAGTATATGACAGTTCCAGTTGCTCTGTATCATCACACTTAGTATGGCCAGTCTTTTTTATTTTTTATTTTTAGCCATTCTGATGTGTGTGTATTGTGCATATCATTATGGTTTTAATGTGCATTACCCTGATGACCAGTAATGTTGAGCATCTTCACATGTGTTTATTTGCCATCTGTACATCTTCGTTAGTGAACTGTCTTTTCAAATCTTTTGCCATTTAAAAAATTAGGTTGTTTGTTTTCTTATTTGTTGAGTTTTAAGATTTTTTAATATATTATGGATACTATTCCTTTATTGGCTATGTGTTTTGCAAAGATTTTTTTTCAGTTTGTGGCTTGACTTTTCATTCTCTTAATAGTATCTTTTGAAGAGCAGAAATGTTTAATTTTGATGAAGTCCAGTTTATCTGTTTGTTCAATTATGGATTTTACTTTTTGTGTCATATCCAAGAAATCTTTGCCTCGCACAAGGTTACAAAGATTTTCTCCTATGCTTTCTTCTAGAAATTTTATAGTTTTAGTTCTTATGTTTAGATCTATGCTCCATCTTGAGTTCCTTTTAGCTTGTGGTTTGAGGCATGGATTCAAGTTCATTTTATGGATATCCAAATGTTCCAGCGTCGGATGTTGAAAAGGCTATCCTTCCTCTGCTGCATTGCCATGTGCCTTTGTCAAAAAGAAGTTGGTGGTATGTGTGGGTCTATTTCTGGACACTCTATTGTGTTCCTTTGTTCTACACATGTTCCTCGAATTACTATAGGATCGCATCCTGATAAACCCATCATAAGTCAAAAATTCATTTACTGCCTCAATAAACCTATTGTAAAGTCAAAAAAATATAATTCAAACCATCTTAAATTGGGGACCGTCTGTGTTTGGCTCTCATTATACAGGTTGAGCATCCCCATTCCAAAAATCTGAAATTTGAAATGCTCCAAAATCTGAAACTTTTTGAGTGTCAACATGATGCCATAAGTGGAAAATTCCACATCCAACCTCACGTACACAAACTTTGTTTCACGCACAAAGTTATTAAAAGGATTGTATAAAATTACCTTTGGACTATGTGTATAAGATGTATATGAGACATAAGTGCATTTCTTGTTTAGAATTATGTCCCATCCCCAAGATATCTCATTGTTTATACACAAATATTTCAAAATCCAAAAAAATCCAAAATCTTAATCGCTGCTGGTCCCAAGAATTTTGAATAAGGGATACTCAACTTGTACCAGTGTCATGCTGTTTGGATTGCTATAGATTTATAAAAATTCTTGAAATTAGACCTCCAATTTTGTTCTTTATTTCATATTTATTTTGACTGTTCTAGATCCTCTGAATTTCCACATGAATTTTAGAATCATCCTGTCAATTAAAAAAAAGAAAAAGCCTGCTGGCTTGCTGGGAATTAGATTAGGATTGTGTTAAATCTAGGTTAATTTGGGGAGAATTGGCATCTTAACAATAATGAATCTTTCCACTCCTGAACAAAGTGTCTCTCACCATTTATATAGGTCATATTTAATTTTCTCAGTAATATGTTGTAGTTTTTAGTGTACTGATGTTTGTGTATTTCATCAGGTATTTCCGTATTTCATTTTTAGGAAGTTGTAAATGATTTTTTAAAATTTCAATTTGCTTATTTATTGCTAGTTTATAGAAATACAGTTGATTTTTGAATGTTGATTTTTTTTTATCCTCCAAACTTGCTAGACTCTCAATTATTAGTTCTAGTAGCTTTTTTGATAGATTCGATGAGATATTCTACATAGACCAAAGGTTGTCAAACCTTTTCTTTCTCAAACTACTCTACTAAGCATAGTAAATATTTTAGACGTGGCAAAATGGTCTCAGTTGCAGCTAATCAATTCTGCCGTTGTAGTATGAGAGCAACCATAGACAATACATACATAGATGGACATATCTGTGTTCCAACAAAACTTTATTTACAGAAATAAGCAGCTGACCCACAGGTTGGAGTTACCCACCCCTATTATGGGATCATGGTTGTTAATAAAGACAGTTTTACTTCTTCCTTCCTACCTGGATGCTTTTTATTTCTTTTTCTTGCCTCACTGCACTGGCTGGAATCTTCAGTACAATGCTGAATTAAGGTAGTGAAGGCAGACATTTCTGTGTTGATCTTATGGGGAAAGCATTCAGGTTTTCTCCATGACATATGTTTTCCACATACCCCCTGCCCCCACATATGCATAGGCACCCCCATTATCAACATCCCTTACCAGAGTGGTACAGTTGTTAACGACTGATGAACCTGCATTGACATCCAAAGTCCATAGTTTACATTAGGGTTCACTCTTGGTATTGTACATTCTATGGGTTTGGACAAAGGTATAATGACATCTATCCATCATTATAGTATCATACAAAATACTTTCACTGCCCTAAAAATCCTCTGTGCTCCACCTGTTTATCCTTTCCTCTCCTCCCCAGCTCCTGGCAATGACTGATCTTTTTACTGTATCCATAGTTTTGCCTTTTCCAGAATGTGGTATCATTGGAATCATATAGTATGTAGCCTTTTCAGATTGGCTTCTTTCACTTAGTGATATGTATTTAAGTTTCCTTCATGTCTTTTCGTGGCTTGATAGCTCGTTTCTTTTTAGCAATGAATAATATTCCATTGTTGGGCTGCACCAGAGTTTGTTCATTCACCTATTGGAGGATATATTGGTTGCATCAAACATTTTTGCATCCATGCTCATGAGGGAGTGTTCTTTTTTGTAGTATCATTGTCTGGTTTTTGTTGAGGGTGATGCTAGCATTATAGAATTAGTTGGCATATACTCCTCCTCTTTATTTTTTTGAGAGTGTTTGTGTAGAATTATATAATTTCTTTCTAAAATCTTTGTTAGGATTCACCAGCATAGCCGTCTGGGCCTGGAATTTCCTTTGTAGGAAGGGATTCAATTACAACTTTATTTGCTTTTCTAGATATCAGGCAATTCAAGTTATCTATCCCCTCTTGATTCAGCTTTGGTAATTTTTGTTTTTCAAGAAATGTTTCCATTTTGTTCTCATGTTTATTCACATAAAGCTCAAAATATTTTCTTGTTATTCTTTTAGTATCTGTAGAATCTGTAATAATGTCACATTACTCATTTCTGAAATTAGTAGTATATATCTTTTCTTTTTACTAATTAGCCTTGCTAGATGAGGTTTATCACTTTTACTGATCTCACAATGTTTGGTTTTGTTGATTATTCCTATTTTTATGTTTTATTGGTTTCATCTTTGATGTTATAGTCCTTTTGGCCCACTGTGACAAAATACTATAGACTGGATAGGTTATAAACAACAGAAATTTATTTCTCACAGTTCTGGAAGCTACAAAGTTCAAGATCAAGGTGCTGACAGATTTGCTGTCTGGTGATGGGCCACTTCCTGGTTCATAGATGCCTACTTTTTACCTGTGTCCTCATATGGCAAAAGAGGCAAGGAAGCTCTATGGCGTCTTTTGTATAAAGGCACTAATCCCATTCATGAAGGCTTGGCCTCCATGACCTAATCACCTCCAGAATGCCCCACCTCCTAATACCATCACCTCTGTGATTAGGTTTTAGCATATGAATTTTGAGAGGACACAAATGTTCAGAACACAGCAGATACTTATTATTAAATATTTCCTTTCCTCTGGTTGCTTTGGGTTTAATCTGCTGTGATTTCTTTTTTCATTTTTTAAGGTAGAAGTCAAAGTTGTTGATTTGAGACTTTTCAAATGCAAGTATTCAGTGCTAAAAATTTTTATTTAACTACTGTTGTAGCTGCATTCTACAAATTCTGATATAGTATATTTTCATTTTCATTCAGTGCAAAAAATTATTTTTAATTTCTCTTTTCATTACCACTTTGACCCAGGGTTATGTAAATATATGTTACTTAGTTTCCAAATATTTGAGTATTTTCCAGAGATATATTTGTTATTGATTTCTAATTTGATTTCTTTATGATAAGAGAACATACTTTGTATGACTTGAATCTTTTTGACTTAATCCTTTTATTGAGATGTATCATATGAACTAGAATATGGTAGATTTTGGTAAGTGTTCCATGGGTACTTGAGAAGAATGGTGTTGTTCATGTCTACCCTGTTTTTGCTGATTTTCTTCCTCCTTGTTCTGTCACCTATTGAGTTAGGATTGGGTGGTACAATCTCAAACTATACTTGTGAATTTGTTTATTTCTTTTTACAGTTCAGTCAATTTTTGCCTCATGTATTTTGAAGCTTTTTTGTTATTAGGTGCATAAACATAGGACTGTTATGTCTTCTTGATTATTTGAAACTTTAATCATTATTAAATGACCTTGTTTGTTGCTGGAAATATTTTTTGCTATGAAATCTACTTTGGTATAATATCAATATCCTGCTCAGCCTTCTTTTGTCAAGTGTTAGCGTGGTATGTCTTTTTCCATCCTTTTAACCAATTTGTGTCTATACATTTGAAGTGCATTTCCTATAGGTAGCATGAGCATGTAGTTGGGTCTTGCTTTTTTATCCAGTCTGACAATATGCTTTTAAATTGAAGTTTTTATAGTAGTTTCATTTATAATGCAATTATTGATATAGTTAGGTTTGTCTGTCATCATGCTGCTTGCTTTCTATTAGTCCCAGATATTTATTCCTCTTTACTTCTCTACTTTCTTTTATATTAGTCAAGTAATTTTTATGATGTAATTTTTATCTTTTTTTGGCTTATTAGCTATAATTCTTTGTTTTGCTATTTTAGTGGTTGCCTTAGGATTCAAAGTACATGATGTCAACTTATCAGAGTCTACCTGCAAGTAATATGACACCACGCCATGCGCGGCACGAGAAAATTACAATAGTAAACTTTCATTTCTTCTCTCCAAACCAGATCATTCCTGCATCTGTGCGATTGTAGTTTTCATTAAGTTTGGAAAGGTTTGGCCACATTTTCCGTCACATTTTTTTTTCTGTATCTCTTCCTCCCTCTTTGGGGACTTATATTTTAGCTGCTTAAAGTTTTTCTCATAGTTCACTGTTGTCTCAAATTTATGAAACTTTTCTTTTGTGATGTCCAATCTGTATTTATTTTCATTCAATGTAGTTTTCATCACTGATATTGTAATTTGCATCTGTACAACTGCAATTTGGTTTTTAAAAAATACCTTCCATGTCTCTACTTACCTTCTTGAGCTTTATTTTGGGATACAGATGAGTTACTTATAAATATCTTGATCCTTTCTGGTCTCTTAATGATTTGGGCTAATTCCCAACTCCTGAAGCAGGACCTTTCTGGTTACTTTTATTCATCATCCTGTGAAGTCTGAGTTTTTCCAGACTGGCTCATGGGAATGGACACTCTTCCTGGAACTGTGTGAGCACTGGACACAGTTTCCTCCAATTTTTAGATTTATTTTTTCTCTTGCCCCAGGTAGTTTCCTAGCGCATATGCACTGTTCATTACTCTGCTGACTACCCAAGAAGGGATCTCTGCAGATCTCCAGTGTTCTTTCTCTCTCCAGGGTTCTGTACTGTGATCTCTGTCTGCCTTGGTTTTACCAGACTCTCAGCTTCACCACTGCAACTCAGGGAGTGTGGCAAACTCTACCGCAGTTTTTTCTCCCCATATCATGGCCTGGAAACTCTGTCAAGGTGGGGAGCTGGGGCATTCCTAACGCTTATTTCATTTGTTTCCTGTCTTTCAAAGATGATGGTTTTCATTGCCTGAGTCCACTGTCTTGAAAATCATTGTTTTACATATTTTGTCTGTTTAGTTTTGGTTGTTTCAGGTAAGAAGGAAAATCAGTACACGTTACTCCATTGTGGCCAGAGCAGATTGCACTCGAGCTTCAGCACATGCTGTAGTCTCACTAGATGCTTTCCTTCCCCCTTAGGTTACCTGCTTCCTCCTCATCCTTCATTCCTCAGTGTTGCCATCTCCTCCTCAGGGAAATCTTCCCTGGGCCCAATACACATCAAATTCTCTTACGTGATCACAGGACTCTGTTTTCCTATAGCATCTATCTGGATTTATAATTGTCACTTTTTTTGTCTTTGTCTTCACTACACTTTAAGTTTAACAGGAGCAGAGGTCTTGTCTGTTTTATCTGCAGAGCTTAGTATAGCTCTGTGTATGAATGAGTGAATGTTAAAATGCACAGTCCTTTATATCCAAAAAGTACTGATATACTTTATTTCTAACTTTTTATTCTCCCTGAGACAGATTCTGTTAGCCTATTGAAAATCCAGGATGCATTTCTTTCATGTGAAAGATTAATAGAACTTAAAAAAAATCACTGTGAACGACTTACAGTAAAAATTAAAAAAATGGAAAATAAGGTTAGTGTGCTACAAAAGGATCTATCTGAAACAAAAGAAATAAAATCAAAATTAGAGCACAAAAAGGTTCATTGGAAGCAAGAAGTCTGCAGTTTGAGGTACGGCATCTTAGTTTTAAAGAAATGTTTGAACTATTTATTTTATCCTCAAGATATGTGTGAGAATTTTTGTAGTTACTGACTTGCCTTCTGGGATTTAACAGAGGAAAAAATGTTTAAGTATCGTAGAGTGTGAAATTTTTGGAAATAATATAATGAGTTTTTAACTTGAATATTTCTACTAGTAATTAAATGCATGTTCTTTTAAATCATAATTTTGTTGGCTATATAGAAGTCTGCCATATAGAAATCTCATTATTTATTTAACAAATTGAATTTTGGGTTTTAAAATTTTTGTATTATAATTAATGTTGCAAGGAACATCTTTTATGTGTCTTTTTCTACATTTTTAATTATTTACTTTGAATAAATTATTCAATATAGAATTATTTGGTTAAAGTATAGGAATGTTTTAAAAAAGGTCTTTGATCAATATTTTTAAATTGTTCTTAAGAAAGTTTATATTAATTTACAATTCAACCAACAGAATATGAATAGGCCATTTTTCTCAGTGAAGAATAATTCAACCAACGGAGTATGAATAGGCCATTTTTCTCAATGCTGAATAATTTTTTTTAAATTTATACAGTTTTTATTCTTAATATGCATGGAGAAAAGTAAAATGGAAAGTGATTACTGATTAGCTTATTCAACAGCTCTCTCTCCTATACAGATAAAATTTATTCGAAGTTCTATGTTGAAAACACATATTATTTTTTAATATTTAATTACATATTAGATCTTATCTTATTCCAAAATGGATTTAAAAGTTCTTTATAAAATACATAATTATCAGCAAGATAAATTGAATGTATTACCAAAAAAAGAAACATAAGAAGTGTGAGGTAATAGATATTAAAATCCTTAGCCTAGTGTTGGTTTATAGTAATCTGCAGGTGTGTGTTGTCTGAAAGACCTCTGAAGGTGCCCTCTTACACTGCAGATCATTTTTAGGGATACCTGCACTATTTCATAAAGATGAAAATGTATTTCTAGTGAATTTATAAACTTGTTCATAAAAAGCAACTTCTTTTAAATTAGTTAACTCCAAATGATCTACCCTACTTGAGGAGTATTTATGACTATGTGGGGAAAAAAAGGTAATTTTCAACTTGTAACTTTACTGAATAATTTCCAATATCTTTATTTATTTTTACCAGAGTGACTAGTAACAGAAACTTACCAATTAGCAGAATGTTCTTCCATCATTACTTTTCAAGTATATATGTCCTTTGGAATAATTGAAGTGAGAAATTAAAAACATGAGAACTAGAAAAAAATATTCCAGTACATAGAAATTTTATTAGAACAATAAGCTAACACATGAAGAGCCAGGTCAGAAAATGAATTTTTTATTTTCTAATAAAATGAATTTTAAGATAAGATATTTAACTTCAGATTTACCTTAAAACAAGAAGAAGAGAAGAGAAGAAATGCCTATATGTTGTATGAAAAAATTAGGGAACAGTTAAGAAGAAAAGAAGAGGAATATCGCAACGAAGTTGAAGTGAAACAGCAGCTTGAGCTGACCCTGAGAACACTAAATATGGAATTGAGGACAGTAAGAAATAATTTGCATCAGGTAAAAATTTTATATTTCTAACTTTATTTCATCAATAATACTTAGAATAATCCTATGATTTGATGTATGTTATTTAGGTTTAAAACAAACCAAAAAGGTTATCTTGTCTTAAAAATGAACTATGACGTTTATAGCTAAAATTATTTATTATAAATCTTGGCATCTAATAGATGCTCAGTATATGTTTTCTGAATGAAGGAATGGAGGGTAAGTTGAGTTTAATTACTAACATAAATGTTAATTTAGGCATTTTTATGTTAGAATACAAGCTGAATAGCTTTGAACCTATAATGAAACTCGTTTAATGTTTTGTAAAGAAATTTTTTTCACAATACTATATCTATTGTATTTAAGAACTGGTTATTTTTTGCTCTTTGATGAATTTAGCTCTGTCGTTTGTGCAAATAAAATTTGAGTAATTCTTGAGGGATAAAAGTCCTTGCATTTTAATAGGCTCCTTACTTTTAACAGGTTTTTTTTTTTTTTAAGATTCTGCTTTTAATTAACCTTTTAGACTTTTTTCCCCAATGCTGTTAGACCAAAAACTCAATATATCTCTAGGTTATACAAGAGCGAAATGATACCCAGAGGCAACTTTCTCAAGAACAGAATGCCAAAATAATGCAAGATGAGATTCTGAACAACCACTTTTGCAAACAAAAGAAGCTAGAAACCGCTCTAAAGAAAATGAATTCTGAGGTATTTTCTTTAGTCATTTTCAAATATCTGTGTTTATGTATTTGTATGTGTGTATATTTAAAAAAATAACTATACGTATCTTGGAAAGTAGGGAGGATTTTTAAGCCATATAAGTATATATATATATATTGGGGTGGGAGTGGTGGTGGTATTTTGGGCCCATCGCATAAAGTAATGTCCTTAATTCAGCTCCATTTGTCTGCAACAGTCAAGTAGTGACATTCACAGTGGTCTCATCCAAAGAAGAGGTTTTTAGTATTTTCCAGAGGAATTGATGGTCTTTTCCTTATCTGAAGATCCTTGCTACTAACAATAGATGTTTGTTTTTGGAAGTGATTTTATTCCCTTGATATATTAATGCAGAGGTTAGTTCATTACTTCCACAGACAGGTGAGGAGGAAACATATAGCCAGCTCAGAGACTATATTTTCAATGTCATTCTCCTCACTTTTGAAAAGAATAACAGTTTTTTCCTAGTGGTGTCTTACTTCAGTATCAGAAGTTTTGAAAACAATGATATGCCATATACTTAGTAATAATTTATTGATAAGTATTTTGGTCCTAGTAAAATAGTTAAGTATATTTTCCCCTATTTTACATTTATTACTGTTTCAAACATTATGAAGAGAAAACAAAAGGTATTGCAATAGCAAATATTCTCATGATTTTCTGAGAAAAGCTCTATAAATTTTGTCTTATTTACCATTAGTGTTTTGAAATAAAAGACATCTTTACTATTTATATATTTACACCACAGAAGTAACTGTGATTTGGTGGAGGAGCACTAGAAGTAGAGTCAGAAGAGCTGGGGAAAATCCTGCAGCTTGCTCTTATTTTTAACGTCTCCTTTTCAGAATTGTGATAACCAGATGAGTTCATTAATGTATGTAGAAGTGCTTTACAATGCCTAGATTTTTTCAATAAAAAACTGATTATAAAACTGATTATAAAACTGATTATAAAAATGTCAGAAAAGTAGAAAGTATCTATAGAATATTCTCAGGAAATAGGAACTTAAAGAAATTTGG
The DNA here is from genome assembly GCA_023783475.1 of Daubentonia madagascariensis. Classification (NCBI taxonomy): domain Eukaryota; kingdom Metazoa; phylum Chordata; class Mammalia; order Primates; family Daubentoniidae; genus Daubentonia; species Daubentonia madagascariensis. Next base: position 126,854 of record JAKFHU010002239.1, read on the forward strand.
GAAATGTCATCTGTCCAAATAAATACAGAGCTAAGACTCTTACTATAGGGTAGTGTATAGGTCAGATATCAGAATGTAAAATCAATTTTTTATTGTAGCCAAATTTATTAATGTTTTATCTTATGCCTTTGAGTTTGTTGTAATTCAGAGAAAGCTTTTCCAATTCTGAGATTCTTAAAAATTCTCTAGTGATTTCTTTTTCACTTTCATGGATTCATTATCTTTAAATAAAGTTTTGAACTTTTGGGAATTTGTGCTCTATAAAGTTTAAGGTTTTGATCCAACTTTTTGTCCAGTTGGATATCCACTTATTGTAGACCTTTTGTTGTATAAATGTACAGGTTATTCTTAAGTTCAGAGGAAATCTTGATATGTCATTTTGTTGAGTGCTAGCTAAAAGGTTTTTTTTGGTTGTTCTTGTTGTTTTACTTAGATTTCTCATAGTCATGAAAAAGAAAAAGATCTGTTGCATAAAAATTGCATGTTGGAGAATGAAATTGCCAGACTAAAACTGGAAATAGACACAATAAACAAACATAACCAGGAAATGGAAAACAAATATTTCGAGGACATTAAAATTGTAAAAGAAGAGAATGATGACCTTCAAAAGATTATGAAACTGAGTGAGGAAGCGTTAACAAAAACAGTATCCCAGTATAGTGCACAACTGAATGTTCTGACAGCAGAGAATACGATGCTGAATTCTAAACTGGAGAATGAAAAACAAGACAAGGAAAGACTGGAAACAGAAGTTGAATCATACCGTTCTAGACTGGCTGCTGCATTACATGATCGTGATGAAAGTCAGGCTTTAAAAAGAGAGTTAGAACTCACTTTCCAGACATCAAGAGATAAGTGGTTTAATTTACAGGACAAAATTAATTGTGAAATCTCTAACCTAAAAGATAAAAATAAGATTCTTTCTGAACAACTTTCTAAAGCTAAATGTAAACTCCGTAGCCTAGAAATTGAGCTCAATCACACAAGAGATGCTCTCAGACAAAAGACTTCGGTTTTAGAACTTGTACAAAGAGACCTTAGCCAAACACAGTGTCAAATGAAGGAAATTGAACAAATGTATCAAAAAGAACAAGGTAAAGCTAATAAACCCGTGGGAAAGCAGGAATCTGTAGAGGAGAGATTATCTCAGCTACAAAGTGAAAATATGTTTCTTCAACAGCAACTGGAAGATGCTCACAACAAAGCTGACAATAACGAAAAGAAAGTAATTAATATCCAAGACGAATTTCATGCTGTTGTAAAAAAACTTCAAACTGAAAGTGAAAAGCAAAGGCTTGTGCTACAAGAGAGAAATGGTTTAATCAATGAATGTAATCATTTAAAAGAAAGACTGCACCAATATGAAAAAGAGAAAGCAGAAAGAGAAGTAAATATCAAGAAGTATAAATATTTTTCAACCTTCTTGAAAGAAAATTTAAAGTAATATTTGGTTATGGCTAAATGTTGAATCTAGTTGAATATAAAAATATATAGATTATAAATGTATTTGCTACATCAGCACAGATTTCTGTTTATATAGTCTTTCCAGCAAATAAGAGCTGAGAGATGCTTTACTTTGAGTAAAGACATTGTGTCACCTTGAAATTTTAAGAGGTTAAGTTACAAGTTAGTAATACATACAGACTAATACTAATAATATATTCTTATACTGCTGCAATAATAGTTTTAGTGTCTTTATGTTGCCACATTTTAAAACCATAATGAAGCAGATAAGTAGAAATGCTCATACCTGAAATGAGTATTTTGGAATTAAGTGGATTACTTTGAAAGTTAATTCCAGATTTTTCAGATGAACTGAAGTGTATTGCTGTATCTCATGATTTTCCATCAGCAGCCTTTTATATATTTTAGTTACTATAATTTTACTTTTAATCATGTCAATTTGATTTGCCTCAAAGTATTTTAATCTCCAGTTATGTATTGTTATGACCTCTCACTTCTTTAAAGGCAGCTTCTTTTTATTAAATCATAATTTGGGACAAATATGGTGAATTTTAGCAAAGCCATATTTGATTTAATCTTCCCACTGGTATTTATAATTTTCTTTGAACACATTTATAAATAATTTGCCCATTATTTTCATCTCAAGGCCGAATGACTATCATTTGGATATATTGGATATAACCTTGTCCAGGACAAGAATAGTTGTAGCTATCCATGATTTATTAGTTTGGCACTGGGTCCCCATTTTCAGAATGGTGAGGGGTGGCAGGATTCACATCTAGTGGGAATGCAGTGAGTAGGGGAGAGAGTTGTGGGAGTTTGAGGTCAGAGAGGGAGGTGGAAGCCACCTTACCAGGAACCTTGAAGATCATTAGAATTTTACCTTTATTCTGAGATAGGAATATTGGAAGGGTTTGAGCAGACAATTGGATATGTGAGGAACTCTGAGGTTGATTTGGGCTTTTAAGACAGAGGAGGGAAAGTATTTCACAGTGTAGAATTTACCACCACCAGTCCCACGCACATACTTATTTCTTTGCAAGACTTTGGTTGGCGGTTAGGCATTTCACATTCACCAGGGGACAAATAAATAGTGGGCCGAATCTGTTGTCTGAAGAACAGAATACCAGCTTCACGGGAAGATGACACCTTCTGTGACCTTAACTGAATTCCCTGATAAACAGGAACACGTACACATGAGGAAAAGGAGGTGAACTGATGTATGTGGTTGATATTTTTCAAAGTGTATATGTTAGAGTTAAATATTACTAACGTAATTAAATAATAAGGTGATATATAACATCAGTAACAAAATTACCTTATCAGGTAGTTCTGAGACAACATCAAGAAGAGTTGGATGATACCCTAAAAAATCTATCTAGCTCAGAGGCTTCACTAGAGGCTGCACCACTTTGTGGCACTCATTTAGAAGATGAGACAAAGGATTCAAAGAAGAAATTAAGTCAAAGCAGAGGTCAAGTATGTATTAAATTTAACATGTCAACAGTTAATCTATAGGTGGGTGAATAATATAAAGTGTTTTAGCACACTAATTTCTGTGGAAAGCTTTCTTTTTTATTTTCAATATAATTAATTTCATTATAATTTTATTAGCTTTTTAATGCACTTATTTCTTAAAGTCTGACTTTCATTCTGCCATTTTTAAAATAATTACATACACTTTTTCTCATAATATTTACCCTTAGGAAAGTTGAGAATTATACATCATTTCTCACATAAGCTGAGAGACTTCTTTTCTGTTAAACAGTATTTTTTGGTGATTTCTCTATTGCCATGGTGAGGCAAGCCAGATTAAATCAGAGGATAATGTTTAATGGAATTTTCCAGAGAATTGTCTTATTTCTTATCTTTACTTTTATCGATGGATACAGAATCTGTGTATATTTATTTCATGGATTTCAGGATAACTTGTACAAAAAGGCCATTACCCTGTTCTCCAAAATGCATATGTTTAGGTTCATTTATTAACTGTTTGAAAAGATAGGCATGTTCATTTTTCTTTCATTTTAAATATATTATAAAAGCATAGAAATATTCAGATCATGTGTGGTATGTACATCCAAAATATAGAAATATAGAATTAAGAAAATTATCTAGATCCTACCATTGAGTTTTTAAAAACAACTTTATTGAGATATAATTCACATACCACATAGTTCACCCATTTAAAATGTACAACACACTGTCTCTTAAACAGCAGTCCCCAACCTTTTTGGCACCAGGGATTGGTTTCATGGAAGATAATTTTTCCACTGATGAGGGGGGGCGGGGGGAAGAGGAGGGATGGTTTGGGGATGATTCAAGTGCATTACATTTATTGTGCAGTCAAACCTCTCTGCTAATGATAATCTGTATTTGCAGCCTCTCCCCAACGCTAGCATCACCACCTCAGCTCCACCTCAGACCATCAGGCATTAGATTCTCATAAGGAGTGTGCAGCCTAGATCCCTCGCATGCACAGTTTATGGTAGGGTTCCCGCTCCTATGAGAATCTAATACTGCAGCTGATCTGACAGGAGGTGGAGCTCAGGTGCTGATGCAAGTGATGGGGATTGGATATAAATACAGACGAAGCTTTGCTCGCTCACCTGCCACTCACCTCCTGTTGCGCAGCCCAGTTCCTAACAGGCCACGGACCAGTACCAGTCCATGGCCCAGGGATTGGGGATCACAGCTTTAATACATTCACAGAGTTGTGCAACCATCACCACAGTCAATTTTAGAACATTTTCATCACTGTGAAAAGAAATCCCACATCACTTAGCCATCACTGTCACCTCCCCATGTCCCTCTGCCTTCTCCAGTCCTAGCCAACCACTATCTACTTTTTGTCTCCATAGATTTGCCTGTTCTGGACACTTCATATAAATAGTCATACAATATGTAGTCCTTTATGACTGGCTTCTTTTACTTAGCGAATTATTTAACTCAAGAGATGCTCCCACCTCAGCCTCTCAAGTAGCTGGAACTACAGGCACATGACACTACACCTGGCTTCCTTTTATTTTTACTTGGCACATATAATTATACATGGTACACAGAATGATATTTCAATACATGCATATAATGTGTAATGATCAAATCAGGCTAATTAGCATATCTATCACCTCAAACATTGATCATTTTTTTGTGTTGTGAACATTCAAAATCCCGTCTTCTAGCTTTTTAAAAACATACAATAATTCATAGTTAACCATATTCACCCAAAAAGGTCGCAGAACACCAGAACTCCTTCCATCTAGACATAATTTTGTATCTGTTGAAAAAAACCTCTCCCCATCCTCCCCTCCTACCTTTCCTAGCCTATAATACCCACAATTCTACTCTCTGCTTCCATGAGCTCAATTTGTTTTTTAGCTTCTACATGAGTGAGAATATGTGGTATTTATCTTTCAGTGCCTAACTTATTTTGCTTAACGTGATGGAGGCAGGCTCATCCATGTTGCTGTGAATGACAGGATTTCATTCTTTTTCATGACTGAACAGTATTCCATTGTGTATAGATACCACATTTTCTTTAGCTAGTCATCTGCTAAGGATCATTTAGGTTGATTCCATATCTTAGTTACTGTGAATACTGCTGCAATAAACATGAAGGGTCAGTATCTCTTCAATATACTGATTTCCTTTCTTTTGGACAAATGTTCAGTAGTGGGACTGCTGGCTCTTATGGCAGTTCTTCTTACTTTTTTTGAGAAAATTCCACACTGTTTTTCATAGAGGTTTTACTAATTTACATTAAAAAGAGTTCCTTTTTCCCTGCAACCTTGCCAGTGTATGTTACTTTTTGTATTTTTGATAGTAGCCATTTTAACTGTGGTGAGATGGTATCTCATTGTGGTTTTGATTTGCATTTCCCTGATGATTAGTGATGTTGAAAATTTTTTTCATAATATTTGTTGGCCATTTGTACATCTTCTTTTGAGAAATATCTATTAATATCCTTTGCCCACTTTTAATTAGATTATTGATTTTTTTGTAGTTGAGGTTTCAGTTCCTCATATATTCTGGACGTTAGACCCTTGTCAGATGAACTGTGTGCAAATATCTTCGCCCATGCCACAGGTTATCTCTTCACTCTGTTGATTGTTTCCTTTCTTGTGCAGAAACTTTTTAGTTTAATGTAGACCCACTTGTCTATTATGGTTGTATGCCTGTGCTTTTAAAGTCTGAGCCATAAAATCTTTGCCTAGATCAATGCCCGGAAGCATTTCCTCTATGTTTTCTTCTAGTAGTTTTATAATTTTGGGTCTTCTAAGTCTAATTCATTTTGAGTTGATTTTTATATATGATGATAGATAGGGGTCTGGTTTCATTATTTTGCATATGGATATCCAGTTTTCCTAGCACCATTTATTGAGGACAGTGTCATTTCCCCAATGTAGGTTCCATTTCTTGGTGCCTTTGTTGAAAAATCATTTTGCTGTAAATATGTGAATTTACTTCAGGTTTTTCTATTCTATTCCATTGGCCTATGTGTCTGTTTTTATACCAGTATCATGTTTTTTTGTTGTTGTTTGTTTGTTTTTTGGTTACTATACTCTTGTAATATATTTTCAAGCCAGGTAGTGTGATGCCTCCGGCTTTGTTCCTTTTGCTCAGAATTGCTTTGGCTGTTCAGGATCTCTCTTGGTTCCATATGAATTTTAGGATTATTTTTTCTATTTCCATGAAAAATAGCATTGGTATTTTCTTAGAGATTGCATTGAATCTGTAGATTGTTGGGTAGTATGATCATTTTAATAATATTAATTCTTCTAACCCATGACCATGGGATATCTTTCCATTTGTGTGTGTTTTCTTCAATTTCTTTCATCACTCTATTGTACCTTTCCTTGTAGAAGTCTTTTACCTTCTTGGTTAAATTTATTTCTGGGTATTTTATTTTTTTGCAGCTATTATAAATGGGATTTCTTTCTTGATTTCTTTTTCAGCTAGTTTGTTATTGGTGTGTAGAAACACTAATGATTCTTGTATATTGATTTTATATCCTGAAACTTTATTGAACTTGTTTATCAGTTCTAGGAGTTCCTTGGTGGAGTCTTTAGGTTTTTCTAGATATAAGATCATGTCATCTGCAAAGAGGGGCAATTTTACTTCCTCTTTTCTAATTTGTATGCCATTTATTTCTTTCTCTTGTACAATTGCTCTGGCTAGGACTTCCAGGACTCTGTTGAATAAGAGTGGTCAAAGTGGGTATCTTTGTCTTTTTCTAGTTCTTAAAGAAAAGTTTTTCAGCTTTTCTCCATTCAGTATGATGTTAGCTGTGGGTTTGCCATGTATGGCCTTTATTGTGTTGAGGTATGTTTCTTCTATGCCTAATTTGTTGAGAGTTTTTATCATGAAGGGATATTTAATTTTATCAAATACTTTTTCTGCATCTGTTGAGATAATCCTATTATTTTTCCTTCATTCTGTTGATGAGATGATCACTCTTTTTGATTTGAACGATCCTTGCATTCCTGGGATAAGTCTCACTTGATCATGGTGTATTATCTTTTTGATGTGTTGTTGGATTCAGTTTGCTAGTATTTTGTTGAGGATTTTTGTATCTATGTTCATTAGGGATCTTGACCTGCCATTTTCTTTTTTTGTTGTTTCCTTGTTTCCTTGTCTGGTTTTGGTATCAGGGTAATGCTTCAGTTAGGAAGATGCTGGAATAGTTTGAGAAGAATTAATGTTAGTTCTTCTTTAAATGTTTGGTAGAATTCAACAGTAAAGTTACCTGGTTTTAGGCTTTTCTTTGTTTGGAAACTTTTTATTACCAATTCAATGTTGTTACTTGTTATTGGTCTGTTCAGCTTTTCTCTTTCTTCCCTGTTCAGTCTTGGTAGGTTATGTCTAGGAATTTATCCATTTCCTCAAGATTTTCCAATTTATTGGCTTATAGTTGTTCATAATAATCTCTAATGACCTCTTGTATTTCTTTGTTATCAGTTGTAATATATCTTTTTATGTTTCTGATTTTATTTACTTGTGTCATCTCTCTTTTCTTTCTTATTCAGTATAGGTAGCAGTGTATTAATTTTGTTTATCTTTTCTGAAACCAACTTTTTGTTTTGTTGATATTTCTATTTTTTTTTTAGTCTCTATTTCATAGATCTGCTCTGATCTTTATTATTTCTTTCCTTCTACTAATTTTGAATTTGTTTTGTTCTTGCTTTTCTGGTTCCTTTAGATGGATAATTAGATTGCTTATTTGATGTCTCTCTACTTTTTTGACATAGTTATTTATTGCTATAAATGTCCCTTTAGCACTGCTTTCTCTGTATCCCATAGGTTTGGGTTGGTTGCGTTTCTGTTTTCATTTGTTTCAAGAATTTTTAAAAAAATTTTCTTCTTAATTTCTTCATTGACCCAGCGGTTGTTCAGGAACATATTGTTTAATTTCCATGCATTTGTATAGATTTCAAAGTTCCTCCTTTTATTGATTTCTAGTTTTATTCTGTTGTGGTCTGATAAGATACTTAGTATGATTTATAATTTTAAAAATTTGTTGAGACTTGTTTTGTGGCCTAACTTATGGTCTATGTTGGAGAATGTTCTGTTGTACTGATGAGAAGAATGTGTATTCTATAGTTGTTTGATGAAATATTCTGTAAATGTCTGTTAGATCCATTTGGTCTATAGTGCAGATTAAGTGCAAGGTTTCTTTGTTGATTTTCTGTTTAGATGATCTATCCAGTGCTGAAAGTGGGATGTTCAAGTCCCCAATAATTATTGTATTGGGAGCCAGCTCTCTCTTTAGCTCCAATGATATTTGCTTTATATATCTGGGTGCTTGGGTATTGGGTGCATATACATTTATAACTGTTATATCTTCTTACTGAATTGATCTTTTAATTATTATATAAAGACATTCTTTGTCTCTTTATATTTTTTGACTTAAAGTCTATTTTGTTTGATGTAAATGCAACTACTCCTACATACTTTTGGTTTCCATTTGCATGGAATATCTTTTCCATCCCTTCACTTCCAGTCTATGTGTGTCTTTACAGGTGAAGTGAGTTTCTTGCAGACAGTGTATATCTGGGTCTTGTTTTTTCATTCATTCAGCCAGTCCATATCTTTTAATTGGGGAATTTAAGCTGTTTGCATTCAAAGTTGTTATTGATAGGTGTGGACATACTACTGTCATTTTGATAATTGTTTAATGATTGTTTTGTATATCCTTTGTTCCTTTCTTCCTGTTTTGTTTTTTATGATTTGGTGGTTTTCTGTAGTGGTAACATTTAATTCCTTCCTCTTTCTCACTTGTGTTTCTGTTCTACCAGTGAATTTTAAACTTTTGTGTATTTTCATGATGGTAGATATTGTCCTTTCACTTCCGTATTTAGGACTTCCTTAAGCAATTTTTGTAGGGCAGATCTAGTGGTGATGAATTATCTGTTTATACTTGTCCAAGAAAGACTTCCTTTATTTTTGAAGGATAGCTTTGCTGGCAGTCTTTTTCTTTCAGCATTTTAAATGTATCATCTGATTTTCTCCTGGCCTGTATGGTTTCTGCTGAGAAATTTGCTGTTAGCTTGATGGGGACTCCCTTATATGTGACTTGACACTTTCCTCTTCCTGTTTTTAGAATTCTCTCTCTGTCTTTGACTTTTGACAGTTGGCTATAGTGTACCTCAGAGAAGACCTTTTTAGGTTGAATGTATTTGGGGATCTTTGAGATTCGTGTATCTGGACGTCTATATCTCTTGCAGGACTTGGGAATTTTTCAGCTAGTATTTCATTAAATAGATTTTCTGTGCCTTTCCCATCTCTTCTCCTTCTGGAACTCCTGACATTCAAATATTTGTTGGCCTTATGGTGTCCTATATGTCATGTAGGCTTTATTCATTCTTTCCTATTATTTTTTCTTTTTCTTTTTTTCTTTTGTGTGTGTGTGTGTGTGTGCGCGCGCGCGTGTGTGTGTTTTTGTCTGACTGGGTTATTTCAAAAGACCTGTTCTCAGAAATTCTTTCTTCCTCTTGATCTAATCAGTTGTTGAAGTTCTTGATTGTAACTTTTATTTAAGTTATTGAATTCTTAGTTCCAGGATTTTTGTTTGGTTCTTTTTAATGCTATCTATATCTTTGTTGAATTTCTTATTCAAATCATGAATTTTTTTCCTGATTGTTTTTTGTTATCTATCTGTGTTCTCTTGTATCTCTCTCTGTGTCCTTAAGATCATTATTTTGAATTACTTTTCAGACATTTCATAAGTTTCCTTTTCTTTGCGATCTGTTACTGGAGAATTGTTGTGTTCCTTTGGAGGTGTGATGTTTCTTTGCTTTTTCATGTTTCTTGTATCCTTATGTTGATATCTGCACATCTGGTATAACATTTGTTTCTTCCTTGCTGTTTTGGTCCTTCTTTGTGGAGGAGGCGAGGGCTGGGTGCCTCCTTCAGCCAACTTGATGATGTCTCTATCTACAGGATGAATATTAGAGAATGTATGGAAATGTTTTAAAGCCAGCACAATCTACTCTCTGTCCACTTGGAAAGTACACTTATTCCTGCTCAGTACCCCCCAGAAGTCTCATTTAATATGGCTTCAGGCTCAGGCTTGAAGTGCAAGTTCTTACCACCTTTATCACGTCCAAATGGACACCATCGTAAAGTCACAGAATTGTAAGTTGAACCATCACAAGTCAGGAACCATCTGTATTTCACAAATTTACATATGGAGAAGCTGCAAATGGGAAACAGGTACTTGAACCCAGAGAATCCTGGTTCCTTTATATTTAATAGTCTTTCTTTAGCTTCTCTCTCCTGTTGACTTTACTTTCAGCTGCTGTGTATTAAGGACAACAGTGCCCTTTCCTCCAGGTTTCAGTGTTACTTTCTTTACTGGCTTTGAAACCCTTCCTGTCGGCCTCTTCAAGGGCCATCAGGCTTCACGGACAGTCTCTTTGAAGCCGATTCGATTTTCATTCTTATTCTTCTCTAGGTCCTTTCAGCTTCTACCTACCTCTAGCCCAAAGTATCCTGCATGTTTTAGCAGTTCTTGTTATTTTTTAATGACAGCACCCCATATTTAGTATCAGTATCTGCATCAATTACCAGTTGCTGAATAATCAACCTCCTCAAAATTCATAGTCTCAAAACAACATTTATTTTGTCCACAATCTGCAGTTTTAGGCTCAGTGGGGGCCAGCTCATTTCTTCTCCACTTGGCATCAGCTGGGGTGACTTGACAATGGGGACTGGAACCACTGAAAGGCTTGTTCATTCACATCTGTCAGTTGAAGCTGGCTTTTGGCTGGGACTTGAGCTGGGGCAGTCAGCTGGAACACCTCCGTGAGGATTCACCAGGTGACTTGGGCTTCCTCACAATATGGTGGCTGGATTCTAAGGACAAGTTTCCCTAGAAAGACAAAGTCAGGTGGAACCTGTATTACATTTTCTAACCTAACCTTAGAAGTCACACAGCAGTTCCACCATATTGTATTCACTAGAAACCACTTACTAAGGCCAGCTCATATTCAGGAGAGGAAATTTCATGGGAGAAATGTCAAACAATTTGTAGACATTTTAAAACCACTACTCCATTCACGTTTTTAAAATCAAATAATCATTACAGCTAAAGGAGAGTAGTTCCCTCCAACTCAGTACCATAGCAATTCCAACAAGTTTTTTTTTGTTGTTGTTGTTGCTGTTGTTTAGTATGCTCCATTATTTTGTGTAAAGTAACAAAGGATTACAACATAATGTTATTGAATTAAGGCATTTTCATTCAAAGAAACATATGGATCATGTCACTGAACATTTATACTGGGAGATGATTCCCTTTTAACCCCATGAATCATTACTTCTTGGAATGTAATTCAAATGAGCATAAAATATTTGCTGTTCACAAAAAAGCTTATAGCATTAGAATCCATATTTACAGGATTCATTTAGTAGAGTCTTATTTTCTATTTTTTTATTTTTATTTTTTTGTAGAGATGGAGTCTCACTGTGTTGCTCAGGCTGGTATTGAACTCCTGGGCTCAAGCAATCCTCCTGCCTCGGCCTCTCCCAAAGTGCTAGGATTACAGGCGTGAGCCACCATACCTGGCATTATTTTCAAAGTATTATTCTGGAAGCCATTTATCGACTGAGGCCTAACTCACTCAATATGATGTCCCTAAACTTTCTTTAGAAATTATGGGGAGTGATGACTGGGGATAAGGGGTGAGAGATTTTCTGCTAAGAGGTGAGTTAGAGTCATTTTAAGGAGGAAAGACATGAAAGAATCATAGCAAAATAAAAGTCTAAGATCAAGTGCAAATGTTGCATGGCAAAGTTGATGATAGTAAAGAATATATTTTTGTGACTCTTGGTGGTTTTAACTTTTTTCCTGATTTTCTGAATAATTCAAGGGTCCATATTTTAAGAATCTACTATAGTATAGGTATCATTTTATTGGATCAAAACTTGTCAGCATTGTGTTAGTAGATCATTCTCAACCTACTTCCTTCCTTACCAAACTATATAATTCTGTTCATGCAGATTGATAATCTTACAGCAGAACTGGAAACTGTGTCTTTAAAATGTCGACATCTGGGCGCAAAGAATCAAATTCTTCAACAGGAGTTACTGTCTATGAAAACAATACAAAAGAAATGTGAAAAACTGCAGAAGAAAAATAACAAGTTGGAACAAGAAGTAGTAAATCTCAGAAGTCACATGCAAACGAATATGGTAGAACGTGGCCACGTAGAGCAGTATAAACGGGAGATTGAAGAACGAGCAAGACAGGAGATAGTCGAAAAATTAAAAGAAGTCAATATGTTTTTACAGGTTAGTTTATTTATCTGTAAGGTGCTTTCATTTATTGCACTGCAAATTATATTTTGGATAAGTACCTAGGTACTTCCTCTACTTATAACAATTTGTTTTGTGGATTTCTAGAGAGAAGGTGGCATCTGTTTCTCCCTTTAAATTTTCCAGTTTCCATTATTATGAATCAGACTAATGATTCTCTAATGAGATTGTCAAGACCAGTTGGCATAAAACAAGGCTATTAGGAAAAGAAAAAAATGTGATTTAGAAATTAGGCCATACACTTGAGTTGTTCTTAAGTTATATTGTTCAAAGTAAAAAATTTAAATTGATTCCATTATTCTTTGGGTTATCAGATTACATGAATACTAACCTAAGAATTATTATATTTTTATAACTCAGATTAAATTGTTAATTTAATTGATATTGATGATAAATATTTTAAGCTTCAGCTTCTTTTTCACGTATTTAAAATTACTCTCTGAATCACTGACTCAAAACTAAAGGTAACAAATATCCACTGATTACTGATGTTATAATTATTTTTAAAATTTATCTTTTTAATTTGTTTTAGGCACAAGCAGCATCTCAAGATAACTTAGAGCAGTTAAGAGAGGATCACATTGCTTCAGTAAATTATCAGATGGAACTCAGAACTAAAGATCTGGAATCTGAAATCTCTAAAATGAGAACTAAAGAAGAATTTAATAAAACCAAATTGGAAAGATACAAGCAACTCTATGTAGAGGAATTAAAAGTTAGACAATCCTTGTCAAATAAACTAGACAAGTAAGTCAAAACAGAATCGTAGAAAATAAATCTCATTAATGTGTCTCAAAAGCTCAATTTTTATTGAGACTGACTCATGAGATTAGTGGGAACTGAAAACTAAATAATATAATTTTGGAAAATGATGTTAGTGAATGAATTTACCTTTAAAATATTGGTCCAGGAGAGTTTGTATCTCTCTCTTTTTTTTATATGGTTTTTCCCTCTTAATATTCCTACATAGTTAACCTGATTTATTAGTCTTTCAGCAAATTATTTTTGAAGTTTTATAATTTAGGCAGTGATATTGTTATAAAATTGCTTGTCAGCATTTCCCTAAATAGAAATACTTAAGAGTTTAACTATTTTTTGGAAGATTACATCTTAAACTAAAAGAGTCAAGAACTACTACTACTCTCTTGGCACATTCTGGCACTCAGTTAGCTTTTCTCGATTGTGATCTTTGGTATTATCACTAGAGGGCGCCTTGATTCAAACTATCCTGTATAGGGTTCCCACTGTGCAGAAAGGCACACCTGTGAGACAGGGAATGATTAACATAGATAGGCATGAAGGGATGTAAATTCACAAAGTGGTTAAAAATAACACCTTGGTCAGCCTGAGGGTCAGGCGTGTGGAAGACAGAAAGGATGACAGGTCCCAACTCTGGTGCCTTGGTAACATTGTTAGCAGCTAATTTTCTTTGAAGCTGCTTTCATTATCACCAACTGAGCTCTCATTCTCCCCTAGAAATTGCTGCTCTGAATTACTCCTCAGTGCCAAATGCTTAATTTTTCCCAGGTAATGGGTGAAATGTACAAGGGTGGTAAACGCAAATGCTTGAAAATGTATTTGAGGGATAGTTTTTTAATACAAGTATTTCCAGCTTTTCTTTTAGTTTTAGTTTTTTATTTTATCTTTTCTTATTGCATATGTTTAACACATTGACTGCCACACTAGAAAAAATTTTTTTTCCCTTGGGGCCACAGTATTTTATTACAAAAATAGAATAAAAACTTCCAAAACAAAATGATACTTTCTAATTTAATGAAAAATTTGTTATTTTTTATTGTTTTCTGTGCATGAGTTATATGCAACACAATCCACGTTTTTGTAAATTGTCAGTATTAATTGTAACAATAAGAACATCAACAAGTAAGATATTTATGAACCAACTGCGGGGTTTTTCCCAGGGGCCACCCATCACGTAACACGTATGCTACGGCATGGCAGCATGAGTTGCCTGCGCACCACGCAGCTCCAAAGATAAAGAGATGTGTGAGTTACATATGCTTCATGGGGCCCCGGGCTCAAAACTAGCGTGATTGAAATACAACTCACATGGCAATCAATGTGTTAAGCAGTACATTATGTTTTGATGTGTTTATGCCTACTGAAATGGTTATTATAATAAAAAAATTAACATATTAATCATCTCATAGTTACACTTTAAATCAAGTATTTCTAATGGCATCCTCAAGAATCTTACAAGGAGAGCCATTGCAGAAGGCAGCAGGTGTTACCTGTTAAGCCACACAGCATTGGTAGCCATTTCTCTCTCCTCCCTACTTTGTTTGAATTACTCGTCTGTTAGAAATCCCCTTAGAAATATATGTACGTCTTTAGAAGGATTTTAAAACTGTACTTGCATACAGTCGGCATGCTCTGACACATTTTCAGTGATAAAACACTGTATAATGGGAAACTGTATTCACTCTTATGGCAACTTTTTTTAAAAAAAGCAAGTCATCTAGAAATCATTTAGAGAAAAATGAAATACTAAGCATTTTGGGTTTTTTTGCATTCTGCACAGAAGTCAGGAGAAGCTAGCAGAGGTCAAGACTGAACTGCTTGTGGAGCAAGAGAAGAACAGATCTTTACGCAGCACTCTTACTCCAAGGCCAGTCCTAGACTCACCTTGTTTTGGAAGTCTTAATGATATTTCAGTTCTCAACAGATCATTTATTCCAAGGGAAAACTTAACGATGCCCACCTCAAGCCCACGGACTTCAAACAACAGCCAGGAGAACTACTTCACCAAGGTTAGTTATATTATCTTTTTTTCCTTTGGGTTTCAGATTGTGATATAATTCTTGTTTTAATTTAGTGAAATGCTGAGTTGTTTAATTGACTTATGCATGTTAAGTAAAGGTCATAATTATCTGTGTTAATATAGCGAGGAAACAGAAATTTTACAGGTTTTTTTTTTTTGGTTAAGTCCCTGGACCTTTCATTTTCAAGGGATACCCATTTGTTAACTTTATTCAGTAAAAGTAACTAAACAGACACATTTGAAATTTCTTTAAAAGCTCATCTAAGTTAGATGTTAGGAACTGACTATTGTTATCTAATAATTAAAGATATACTTTGAGATGCTCAAAGATGAGTTGTATTTAACTTACTTTCTAATTGGTTTGAGTTTGGCTGTGGTTCACAACACTTTTAAGGTTTTTCTGTACCATCTCAAGTTTTCCACCCCTAGTCATAAGTAAATGATTAGCATCCAAACACTTTAGTACACATGGGTGTTTATTATTTAAATGAATTCAAGATAAATACTTTTTATGAATTAAATAAACCCATAATACTAAAAACGATTAATTTCTGTTTTGAAATTAAAAGTTTTGTCGTTTTCTTACGGAAGAGTGTATCTTTAATTGCTGTGATACTTACAGCATTTTTATCTCAAGTTTTTGTAAAATGTCTCTAATGCTGGCAATTATAAAGCAGTTTTTAAGCAAATTTTTGAGGTTTTAAAAGGAAGTTCACGTATATCTCTCTATTTTGCTATCACTTGAATTACTGATGACTAAGATGGCAATGATATGAAGTCTTTAAATAGCAACAAAAACTGAACACAATCAATTAGATTCTTCCTTACCCAGAATTCCATGCAAAGCTGCACATGGTTCCCATCTACCCTGGAGATGTCACAGGAACCTTCCAGTCCAACTACGTGATTTCACTCACAGTAAGAATCCATTTCTGGAGATCACAAAATGAACCCAACAATGTCAAGGTGTATCCATTATAGAGTTGATAAAGAAAAAAATAGTTCAACTATGCTTGGCACAATTTAAGATATTTGTCTAATGTTTGGCTCTTTTTCCAGTAGGGGGAAAATTACAAAAGCCAGGCATACACCCATAGTCCCAGCTACTCAGGAGGCTGAAGCAGGAGGATTGCATGAGCCCAGGAGTTTGAGACTGTGGTGTGCTGTGATTATGCCTGTGAATAGCCACTGTGCTCAACCCTGGGCAACATAGGGAGACCCTGTCTCTTAAGAAAAACAACCATAAAGCATTTGTTTGAAAAAAATAAATTAATCACAGCTAGTTTCCATTCTGTATCATTGCTATTAAAATACCCATTTCAATCAGTGCACATTGTCTTATAGTTTTGAAGGTGTTTTCATGATCTCCTTAATGTAGCATAGGCCCATGTTAAATCAGGCCTCAGAATTGTTTCTTTACTTAACTTACTGTCCTAACAAATCATAGAAGAGCAAATTGAAGATTTCTTACACAGCATTGCAGCCAAATAGTTTAAAAGGGATCAAATTAAGTTATTGTTTTAGTACATAAATTACAAGATCCTAGCTAGTTGCTATGTTTTTCATCATTTTAATAGCTTAATTTTGCTTTATTTTTCTGAAAAAAATGCAATGATAGGGGTCTATGTGCTTCAGAGTCATGAAATTAGACTACTGTGTACAAAAAGAAAATGAATGTTAAATACTTCTGTAAATTATTAAGCATGATACAAATATAAAATGTTCTCATTTCTTACCCAAAAAATTAGGTAATGTATCATTTTACAAGATGATGGTGAAAGAGTGTGTAAATGCAGATATGATGCAAAGGGAGACTTTTGGGAAAATATGTTCCCATAATTAATTTTTTTCGGGAAAAGGAGTGTTTATTTTTAGTATTTCTAGATAAATTGAAAATAGTTTATTTTAAACTTAATGTATTATAGTAGTTCCAAGGTATACATGATTTGCTTGTGGGGCATTGGTTTGCCAAATCATGTTAGACTTAATAAAAGCACCATTCTATCAAGATGCAAAGACGTGTTTCCATAATCGCTACAGAATGCCTTGGAAGAGTTCTTAATACAGTTAGTTGTTTACATAATTCTTAAGAGTTACAGAAAGAAGGTGGTTTCTACAGTTGCTAGGAATTTAATTATTTCCACTAGGAAAACATCAAATAAGACTATGAGAGGTGGTAACATACCATCTAAATTGATAGAAAAGAGTGGGGTTTTTGGATGGGGCTTTACAAAACAATAATGTGTTTAGAGATTTTTAGATATGAGTCTAGAAAATGGTAAAATAGCATTAATACTGTATTTGTTTATCTATGGCCTTTATTTGCAAGGTTTTAACATTTTAGACTATTCCTACTGTGAAGTTCTATCTTACTCAGGATGACTTTCCTAACTTTAAGGAAAATTATCATAATAAATTATTTCTCTGTGATTTCAATTGTACTGGTCATTTAAGCAGCTTTTCTCTGTGTTCATAACATTTAGCATTTGTTCCATCTCTCACCATTACATGAAGTGGCCTTGTCACTTAACACATTGTACTGATTGATAATAGATTACTATGTATGTATTTTGCTAATTTTTAGTTTCAGTTTTCACATTATTTTTTTAATTCTGGGATGGTTTGTCCTGTCTATGAGAAGTAATTTTATAGTTTTATTGGCTCCTTATTCAATTATATTATTATAAACTATGAAAATTAAAATTAGCTGGAACAGATACACCACTAGATTTTTTTGCACATAGAATTCTTTTTTGTAACTGAAATCTTAAAAATTTATTCCAATTTTATAAAAGATAAAACTTACCTGGCTTAAAATTTTTTTTATGTTCAGGAGTTGTTTAGGACTGTGTGCCTAACACAGAGCATGGCACACAATAGTCACTCAGTACATGTTTTTTAAATGTTTTAAACGGGAAGACTAATTCTTACATTGACTGGCTTGGGATATGATTTAATTACATGATTTTTCAATTTCTCAAATGTTCATTCAGTTTAGAAACTCCTTTTCTAAATGTGGTTATACAGACATATCAAGACTGGAACAATACCTCTAGTATGTTAACTTTTAGCATGATGGAACATTGTGTCTCAATGGAATATTGATTTGCATTTCTTCCCAAATAAAAATAGGCCTGTTTGCATCACCAAGGCAGTGCCTCTATACTCTGAATTTTTACTCTAGTCAAACTATTGTAATAGTTATGCTAATTATTAACAGAGCAAGGGCAAAGAAATGTATTTATTGTACCAGTTATATGCTCTGTACAATTCCTCCCGTCTCCACGTCATTTTATCTACTGAGTCCAATGCCCCGTAGCCATTGCATCCTAGGAAAGACTCAGGTCATCTCACAACTTTTTCCAATTCTGTTTTCTTTCATTCAGTCATTTCACAAGGTCATTAAATACATCTGTGGCTCTGCACCGAATCCTTCAGCTCCTCCTTTTCTCTGTGACAAAATACATGTATTTAATATTTACAAACTGACAAGTGTTAGTTTCCTTCATATATTAGCCTATTTACAATTTGATGTTGATTTGCAGTGGTTTAAATGGACAAACTTATTTGATTATATTACATTTGAGTGCACATTTATTTTTATAATGTTTGAGTGCTGCTTAAAATAGAGAATGATATCAAATCTTAATTTAAAAACATCAAGTTACTGAATGTATGATAAGTATGGACATATTTATTTGTGTATGTGTGGTGTGTGTATATATTTATCAAATCGGTCTCAACAAGAGAATGCAGCATTATTTTCCTACCTGTAATCTCAAGTATAATTTAACAGTAGCCTGTCAATAAGTTATTATTGAATGAGTGAACTTTACATTTGTATTTTTGGGGCTGTGCCTTTTTCTAAAATCTTCCTTTCAAGTCTTCCCTTCTTTAAAGTGGGGGTTGTTTGGAAGAATGTACAGTAAGATTAGAAAGTCCAGGAAGAAGAAAACATTTCTATATGTCTTGTATGGTCATCTTTCTTGTTGGTGCTGTGGTGATATAGGCAGCAAATGACACTCTTCTTCTCCTTCTGACTTCAGAACACAGGAGTCAGACAGTGGACATCAATGTCCTAGCTTTATCTCTGACTCCTGATAACCAGTGGGAGGATGTAGCTCAGATGTGCAGCCACAGAGGCTTCTGAATACTTTATTCCAGATTAGGTACTTACCCACACAGTTGTAAGTGTAGGGAACAGTTGCCTGACACCTGTCCCAGGAGAAGGCTGCTTACAGGTGGCAGCAGACCTGAATTTAGATCACTGTGGGCAGACACGGCTTTTCAAAGAAGAGAGACAGAGTCAAGCAAGCACAGTCAATGTGCCTCACCCAAATTCATCCGTTGGGTGGATCGTCTCTCCTCTCCAGAGGAAGGTAGAGAGAGTATAAGTCCTCACTTGGAAACTTGAGGCCATAGAAATGAAGGTTCTATCATTTAAATTATAATTCAAATTAAACCCATGTCTTTATATGTACCAACTAATGATGAGAACTTGGACAGAAGCATGCTAGATAGTAAAGAGAAATCTGTTTTGTGTTTTTAACTTTGCTATAAATATCCCATGACATGGATAATTTATTCCTTGATTGTTTTTGGTTAACCAAGTTTTATTTGGAGAAAACAAATAGTTTTTTTAAAGAAGAATTTTCTCAGTTTCAGCTGGCTTGGTTCAAGTAAAGATTTTCTCTTACAAGTTGCCTGTTCTGTGGTTTAAATTTTTTTTTCCTTTATAAACTGAATATAACAGAAGTTATGATAATTTGTGTTCCTTAATTTCTATTCGTAACTTTAGTACTTACAGCTTAAAGAGCTACTCTTTTGTGTCTTATGCCTAGACAGTATTGAGCTACATGAGAGTTTTACATATACATTTTCTCTGAGTTGTATTTTAAAATCTATGTATTTTTTGTGAATATGAAGGAAGCAGCTGGCACAGAACTCCAGGCTCAGTAAGAAGACCTAAAGCCCATTCCTGGCCTACTGTAGCTAATTGACTTTGTGACCTCAGGCAAGCTACAGTCTCTCCGAGCCTGGGTTGCCTTTATGTAAATTTAGGGTCTTTGACTAAATCAGTGACTTTCATACCTTTTTAATTTTTTTTCTTGAAGAATAGAACTTTTCTTTAAAAAAATGGCAAGAAATAATATATAAGGCAGAAGTAGAGATGTCTGGCTAAAAGAGGGCTGGGGGGGTCTCTGAAGCTGTGACTTCCTTATCCCTTATTCCTGCAGTGTGCTCTGTGGAACCTTAGATTTCTGTGGGACGTAGTTTGAAAACTACCAGTTAGGAGAGAATCCTTCTGATTAGCTAAAATTTGCTAGTACATTGTTCTCCTGTGTATAATTTTCTCACCTTCTTATATATTTTAAAAATAGGAAAGTATAAATGAAGTTGCAGATGTGCTCCCTTATTAATGTTGGACTTCAAACTACCTCCACCCTCTGAAGCAATCCCCACCTAGAAATAAACAGAAAGGCCACAGAGAAAACAGGAGTACTTTTATTAAAAATAGTTTATGTATTTTACTCCATAAGGAGCTAATATAGCTTTTGATTTAGTATTATGCATATAAATTAGATTAGCAATTTATTAAGTTTTTTAAAAATTTCCTCTAGCAAGGTTCAGTTTCTCCTAAGCTATTGCTCAGTCTACACACATCAAAAGCCATTGATAAAAATGCCATTGATGACATGATGTCTAACTGAAGAGGACAGTGATTAATGTCAACAAGACATTTTAATCTTTTTTCCTTTCATAATCTATACCACTATAGATTGTGATATATAGATGTTGTCAAACAGTTGTCAAAATTGTTGTCAACTGGGGACAACAATTTTGAATTTCTATTAAGGGAAATATGTGGAAAATGTGTGATAGAGTGGGAAAGTAAGAATAAAATGGAAGGGACTTTTAAAAAGTCGCTTGATATTTGCCGGTTTTTACCTGTGAATATGGACAAAACCACCCAGCCTCCCAGCAGCCAGGACTAAACTTCCTTGAGCACCATAAACACTCCAGACCCTTTTCTGCAGCTTCTGGGTGACCCTCCCAGAGAAGCTGCCTCCCTGTGGCCTGGGTCAGTCCCTTTTCCCTCTGAGCTTTCATATCTGACCTGGTGTCTCTTTCCCAAAGGCAGTTGCCCTCAGCAGTCACTTACGTGGTTGGTAAAGTATTCAAGGGTCAGTGAGAGGCTGGAAGAGAATTTATGCAGGGGGAGACCACTCCTGGCCTGGAAGAGAGTCAACTGCTTCTCCCATGTGCTCTTTAAGAGTTAGGAGAATATAATGTCTTTGCTTAAATTTGTTATACAAAAGATTTTCCCCATTTAGAGAGTTAAGACTTCTTTAGTACAAAAGTAAGCAATCTTCATTTTTACCTAAGTAAAATTTATGTATTTTGAAAGTATTTGTGAGTAGAGTATCAAGAAGTAATAAAATTGATTACACACATGAAGTAAATATTTCAGAGAAGAGTTTTCGGGGGAAAGATAATAACAATACATTAGTAGTTCTTTGTTTCAAGTCATGTAAAAATGTACATTGTACGTAGTGTTTATTAATGGTAATATAAGAGCCTTTCAATAAAGGCTTCTCCCTTTATCTGGTATTGAGTTGTTACTTTTACAAGACCTGCCTAGTAATGCTGTTTTCACCTTATTCATTTTATAAAGACTATCTATAATGTTCTAGTCACAGAAATGTTATGGTAAAGAGTCCCTCAAAATATTGGTAAACTTGTTAGTCAGAAAAATTTGTCTTCACACCTAAAATTTGTAAGGCATTGGATACCATATTATCATGATCACCAAAAAGTATTTATTATGTTCAGTATACTATTTCAGACCCTGTCCTGGGCATTTAGGGAAAGAATACCTTTTATACAAAGATTTAAATAAGAAAACTCTAGATGGGGACACTTGCAATATAGTTGGAAATATTCTCACACATTTCATAATTAGGTAGATAACCATAACTAGTCAGATGTTTCAAAAAATTGGAAGTAATTTCAAAAAAGATATCAAAGTTACAATTAAAGAACTACATATATTGTTTTCCTTGTGTCTAATTCTAGAATGTCATAAATCAAAGAAACTAAGTTTGAAAAATTGGTTGTAACCTATATTTTTCCTTTTATAAGCAAATTTTCTGACACCTTTGTGTCCATATGAATAAATGTTAATTATAATACAGATAGCATAGTATTTTTGCTTAATCTTTTGCCAGTATAATTTTCACATGACATTATGACAATACCACTTTCATCACGTATGTATTTAAGATTCTGTGCTGAAAAATTAATAGTATAGAACATACTTTAAAATCTTAATTTTTTGAAAGTGGAGAGTAGAAAGTTCATTTTAAGGAAAAATCTACTAAAGTAAAAAAACTGATGACACTTTATAAAGGGCAGAGTTTTGTTAAGAATTCAGTAATGCATTCTTTGCAAAATATGTCTTGAATTGTTTAACTTCTGTACTAATAAGAGGAAACATCACCTTACTGAAATGATGTGTATTCAATAGACCAATATTAATTGTACTTTTTATCAGATTAATCTAAACAGCATTACAGTAGATATTATCTATTCTTTTCTCTAAACATAAAATAGGTAGGAATTTTATTTACTTTTGTGATTATTTCTCTATTTAAGCAATCCTGAAGTCAGGTCTAGTTTCTAAAAGTATTAAAGGCCACATTTTATAAGTGATATGTCATTCCCATAATAATGCTTCTTGTTTAACTTAAATATTATAAATAATACTTCTCATTTCAGATGCAGCAGGAATTTGAAAAAAATATAACCAGAGAACTAGAGGAAGGTATGTTGCCAAAATTTATGAATGAAATTCAGATTGATTAATTAATTTCTGAAATAAATTGTCAATGCAAATGACATCCCTTTCTGTTGTTTAATAGATACTGCATTAAATATTTTTTCTTTTACACATCTAATGAAATGTTTGAAAACATAAACATTCACAATGACGAGTATACTTATGCCTCATTAATTCATCATGTTCCATAGCTTTAAACAAATCTCAAGAAGTCTGTATGGCTCTTTTTTTCTGGCTCTACCCTTTTTTCACTTCTGCCATCCCTATGGAACTGTCAGCCAGAGACTGAAACAATTCCCAGAAGACAGAGGCACTATCAGCTTCTTGGGTTTATGTTGGTTTAAGGCCCAAAGACCCAAGACTCATCTAGTAGCACTTAGTTGAGCAATTACAGTTCATAAGCAGTCACTTGACAGGTGACATTTTAAATCTGTAGCCATTTACTTTGTCATTGGTTTACTTTTGTCCTCAGGAGGAGTTCCAAATTCCTTAGCATGGAAGAAACACCCAAATCACCCAGATCAATTTGGTTCTTGTGAAGTTATTCAGCTTATCTCTTGCCACTTACCATACTCTGCCCCTTTGCTCTAGCATCTGGTTGACCTAGACCACTTAGAATTCCCCAGTGTCCTTCCTCACCTCCAGCTCCTTGCATTTGCTCCTTCCCTCCATCTGCTATACTTGTTCCTTGTCCTTCAGGTATCGACAAACATATTACCTCCCCCCAAAAGCCTACAATATTGACAAAAAACTGAGATAGATGACCCTTCTGTGTGTTTTAATAGTGCCTGTTTTATACCTGTCATGGTCTCTAATGCCTCTCTGATGACTCTGTGTGGAAATTACCTGTGTGTCTGTTTTTTCAGGTTATAGTGTACGATTATCGGAGGGTGGACTATACCATCTTCATCTTGTAATTCCAGTGCTTGTCATAGTACCTTGTCATAGTTGTTGAATAAATGAATGAACAGTGAGAAAACCAGGAGCTCTGATACTTAACCATATGGATAATTCAGTGTGTAACTATGGATAAATTATGTTTAACAGTAATTTTGTATTGTAGTTATACACCCTGTTTTTCATTCTTAACACTGATTAAGTTTTCAACTCTTTTTTACTGACTTAGTTAACTATGGAATCTTTTAGATAAACAATATAATTCTTTCTTTTGCTTTCCAGAAAAAAACAATTTTCCTGCTAAATGGGAATCTAGATCCTATGTAGCTTCTCCTGTAGAATCTACTGCTGATCTACTTAGGAAAGCATCACAAGAATATGTACAGATTTTGAAAAAAAACTATATGATCTGAAAGATAATAAAATTTATTTTCTGGGCTGTTTACATGACATTTGAATTGTTTGCCATTAAATATATGATGTGAAAAATCTTTATTAAAGGATAATATTTGTATCATATATGTCTGGTGAAAATTTGTATAGTGTTTTAAATGATGCTTCTTAGTCTCTTTAATTAACTTTTAAGCAGATTTTGCAAATGAAAACAACTAATATTATAGAGTTTTACATATTTAAATGCCCAAATGTCAGCTGTTTAATCAGCCAGACAACCAAGTTGTCATTAGTACTTTAGTGGTGTTAATTGATGGCATATTTGTATTTTACAATTTTTATCACTATATATAGTGATCAATTTAGATTAGGACAGACGTAATTTTGATATACCGGTACTGTAGTCATTGTCAATGTTTAGATTACAATTGTTATAGTGCCATCAAATTTGTATAATTTTAATTTTTTTATTTGTATAAACTTAAGGGGTACAAGTACAATTTTGCTACATGGATATATTGCTTAGTGGTGAAGTCTGTGTTTTTAGTATATCCATCACCCGAATAATGTACATGGTACCCATTAAGTAACTTCTCATCATCCACAGTCCTCCTACCATCCCACCCTTTCAAGTCTCTAATGTCTATTATTCCACACTCTGCCCATGTATACACAATATTCAGCTCCCACTTATACGGGAGAATAGGCATTATTTGACATTCTGTTTCACTTAAGATAGTGGCCTCTAAATTCCATCAGCACTGATACAAAAGACATGATTTCATTCTTTTTTTATGGCTGAATAGTATTCCATTGTGTATATACACCGCATTTTCTTTATCTATTCATTTATTGACGGACACTTAGGTTTATTCCATATATTTGCTATTTTGAATAATGCCGAGCTAAACATACAAGTGCAGTTATCTTTTGGATACAATGATTTCTTTTCCTTTGGGTGGATATCCAGTAGTGGGAGTACTGGATTGAGTGGTAGTTCCATTTTTAGCTCTTTTAGAAATCTCCATACTGTTTTCCATAGAGATTGTACTAATTTACATTCCTACCAACAGTGTGTAAGTGTTTTCTTGTCTCTACATCCTTGCGAACATGTTATTTTTTTGACTTTTTAGTAATAGCCATTATGACTGGTGTAAGATGATTCTTATTGTGGTTCAATTTGCATTTCTCTGATGATTAGTGATGTTGAGTATTTTTTCATATGCTGTTGGCCATTTGTATGTCTTCTTTTGAACAATGTCTATTCATGTCCTTTTCCCACTTTTTAATAGGTTTGTTTTTTTGTTGTTGTTGAGTTGTTTGAGTTCCTTGTAAATTCTGGGTATTAGTTCTCTGTTGCTTACATAGTTTGCAGATATTTTCTCCCATTCTACAGGTTGTCTGTTCACTTGATTGATTATTTCTTACGCTGTGCAGAGCTTTTTAGTTCAAGTCCCATTTATCTATTTTTGTTTTTGTTGCTTGTGCTTTTAAGGTCTTAGTCATGAATTTTTTGCCTAGACCAATGTCCAGGAGAGTTTTCCCTAGGTTTTCTTCTACTATTTTTATAGTTTCAGGTCTTAACATTAGTCTTTAATCCATTGAGTTAATTTTTGTATATAGTGAGAGACAGCGATCTAGTTTTATTCTTATGCATATGCAATCCAATTTTCCCAGCACCATTTATTGAAAAGGGTATTCTTTCCCCAGTGTATGTTTTTATCACCTTTGTCAAAGATCAGTTATCTGTAGATATGTGACTTTATGTCTGGATTTTCATCAATGAGGGCCTTCTGGTAATGAATCTATGTTTAAAAATGTCTTTATCTGGGAGGCCGAGGCAGGAGGATCACTTGAGCTCAGGAGTTTGAGACCAGCCTGAGCAAAAGTGAGACCCCTGTCTCTACTAAAAATAGAAAAAATCAGCTGGGCATGTTGGTGCATGCCTGTGGTCCCACCTACTTGGGAGGCTGAGGCAGGAGGATTGCTTGAGCCCTGGAGTTTGAGGTTGCTGTGAGCTAGGCTGATGCCATGGCACTCTAACCTGGGCAACAGAGCGAGACTCTGTCTCACAAAAAAAGTCTTTATTTCTCCTTATTCTTGACATATATTTTCACTGGATAGATAATTCTAGGTTGGTAATTTTTGCCATTCATCATATGAAAGATGACATTCCACTGTCTTTTGGCTTCCATAATTGCTGTTGAGAAATCACCTTTCTGTCCAACTGTTCCTCCTTTAAATGTAACCTGTTCACTGCACCTGTCCCTGCCCCCCACCATCTTATCTTTGTTAGGGCTCATTTGGCTGCTTGAATCTATGGTTTGGTCTCTCCAAACATATTTGTACTTTGTTGATCTAGCCTCCATACTTCTCAACCACTCATGTATTTCATGGTTTGAGAGGCCTCTTTCCTATATTCTAAATTATTTCTTATTTTAATTTCATTAATTTTCTCTTTTCCTGTATCCAATCTGCTGTCTAATTTGTCCATAGAATTTTAAATTTCAGTTGTATTTTTTTCAACAATTTTTATTAAGACCACTATAAGTACAAGGCTGCAGTCTTTTTAAAACATCCCAGAATCTACTATGAGGAACAAATGTCAAGGAATAAACACCAAAGCATAACAGCATATAGTGCTCTGATGTGATTTATGTAAAACTTTTCATTTATCTCATAATATTCTGTAATTTCTCCAATTTAGGCAAAGGTTATAGCAAAATATGCCATGTGTCATATGAGTGGTTCATTAAATGAGAGTGGCTGTTCTTCTGAATCTCATTCACAGCACCTTCTATGCGTACTGCATAATATGTTGTTATTCCTAGAGGTTACCAGCTGATGGCTCCAATTTTATAAGAGATACAGACATGGAAAACTTGTTCTTGTAACCAGTCCTGTCATTAGTAGAATAGTGACTTAGTCATATGCTCAGTGGGCTACAGAGAAACAGCATATTATATGTAATTAAAATAGAGAAAAAATTGTCAGATCTTTCTAGGCATAAATGTGTATTTAAAATTTCATAGTAAACAAGTACACTTCTAAGTAAAGATTTCCCCATATTTAAAGTCTTATGAATTCTTAAAGTCATCCTTTCACAAAAATAAGGCAGCTTTATGCTGTAAAAATATTAGTTCTTTGTCAAAAATTATGTTCTTCCATGCTCATCTATTGTTACCAGCTGTCAGCCTCTTCTTTAAAGACCAGCTTTTTCTTCATAGTGACATCTATGTATGCATCATTGGCTGTTCAAGTGTGTTTACAGCCCAAATGCTTAACATGGCCAAACAAGAGCTCTACTGTTGTCTCACAAGCCTGAACATGCTGAGCTGGTCCTGGTGTTTTCTGCACATCTGGACAGATCTTGAAGAGGCAACACAGGAACTTCTCATCCAGTCATCCTTGCTTTTGCCTTTGGTCTCATAGTACCTGCCACGCTGGTTGCAGCACTCTGTCAGGGAACAGATGCCAACATTAAGGTGAACACCACACAAGGGAGAGCCCCGTCCATTCAGTGGAGGTTTATAACCATAACGTGGGAAAGGCACTTATGCTGGTAGAGCCCATCCTCATCTCCCAGAGGTCTAAGGTGGCATTTGGGTACATGTCTATCTGGTGAACACCATTCCCATGGTTTCAGGGAGCCCCTGCAGTCTGTGGTCTGGATATGCTCCCAGCACCTGAGAGCAGTGGCCAGAAGGAAGAACAGGAGGGTGAGTGCACCTGGGGAGCAGGGCATCTGTGCAGCACGGGGCTGTGCCAGGGCCACCACTCCCTGGAGCCATGTGGTGGGCACACTGCCACGGTGTCCCTGGCAGCCTCCAAGCAGCAGCACAATCCTGGGTATTGGCAGCCACTACCCTCTCCATCTGTGTCCCTGTCCTATCTACCCGGTAGGCCCTTGCTGCCTTCATATAGTGCCCACTGACCTGAGCCAGCCACCTTGGTGGTTCTGTTTTTTATTTAGAGAAGTTTTGCTTGGGTCTTCTACAAATCTGCTAAAACTATATATATATTTTTTTCTACTTTCTGAAGAGAAAAAATTATATAGATGGATAGATAATTATTTTCTTGTCATTGTCCGTTTTCTACTGCTATAACAGAATAACATAGACTGTGTAGTTTATAAAGAAAAAAATGCTTTTGAATCTCTGCTGTCAAGAAACAGTATAGTGCAGTCTGTTAATGTGGGGTATTTGACACATAGAAGGCACAAGCAATGACATAACTAGAAATAAGTATATACACACATAAATGTGGATTTTTAAAATACATAAAGACATAGTAACATATAAATATATGCATCAACATGGAAATAAATAAAAATTAACATATAGATATTTATACATACAACATTATGGCATCATCTACCAGTCTGTAGTGGTTTTTCTCTATGCAAGACAGTAAAAACCATAAATATATATAGTATTTTACTGAGAAATATACTTCTTTGACGTATTTTGAGATGGCTTTTCAGAGGGAACTGCAAACAGAAGGAGCCCTGCAGAGTTGTCTTTTCTGGGGGATTTTTGCACCTGTGTAGAAAATCTGCACTGATGGAGCCATAATTTCTCGGAAGCCCTCCCTTGTCAGGATCTAGGGAGGATAAAGTGAGAGTCTGACACCTTTAAAGGTCTGAAAAAAAATTTACCATCTTGTTCTCTGAGAGCTGCCGCCTGTCTTGGGAATAACAAGCCCACCTTTGCTAGCCAGGCCTGCTCTCCCTCCCTCTTGCAACTGGTTTGGCCACCACTCCCCAGTTTGCCACTATCCAAGCCCCTATTCTTGTGTCACCTGAAAGTGTCAAAAAACATCAACTGCCTTGGCTCTCTTTGAGTTCTTATATTCTGTATGCCTCTTGTGCATGTTAACAAATTTCCATGTCTTTTCTCTTATTCATCTGCCTTTGGTCAGTTGTTTTTCCAGAGTAACTTCAAAGGGCAAAGGGGAAGTTTGCCCTTGGTCCATACAATCTGTTTATACATTTATAAATACAGATATTATGTATACTTACATATATAATATGTATTAATATATACATATATAAAGAAATTTATATAAATACTTATGTATAAAATAAACTCAACCAAAAAACACAAACACAAATAGATGCAAATACATTTATATGAGGGGCCATTGGATCATCTTGCCAGCTACTGACAGGGAAGGGAGCCACAAAGCCACAGGAGTTTCACCCTAACACTTCCATGTCACCCTACACTGATGGCAAACAGCAGCCAAGTACCATTCAACCCAACCCTGCCCAGGTGCATCACCTCCAGTGGGAAGGCTGCCCACTCCTCCAGAAGTGTCTATTAGGACAGGTGCTCTCTTTTTGAAAACCTAATGTATATACCTACTATGGTGTTCCAGTTTAAGTGGGTAGAGAAGAGGCTTCCCCCACACCCCACAGAGAAGGAGACACTGGGTCTGAGCCTTCAGGATATGCTGGGGGCAAGGCCAGTGGGGGTGAGGTAAGATGGTGCCAGGCTAGACTGTCAGCATGTTCAGTGCTCAGGGTGGGTATGCACTGAGAACCACTGTGGGCTTTTGGGAACCAGGAAACTGGAAAGACACACTGAAGGCTACACAGCCCTGAGTAGGCTTGTTCTGGCCAGTTCCATTGGTACTAGAGAACCCTTCAGGGCAGGCCAGAAGAACAAGTAAATTGTAGGTACTTGGGGAACCAGGTGCCTGAGGCTCTTCCACACATATGAAAAACATAGAAAACAGTTGTTGGCCTTCTAGACTCCAAGTGGGTGGCGGGCGAAGAAAACCAAGTCAGAGGAAGACTGTTGGACGTTACCACCCCAGGTGAATGGATGTGCCTACAGGTGTATGAATAATGCTTATCACCAAACTAGACTAGCTTGTGGGAGAGGCCCGTTCATTATTGCAGATGTGAACGGCCCATGCACAGTCTGGAAGCTACAGAAAGCTCCGAGCTCACCTTCTCTCAAACACCAAAAGACGAAATGACCCTGGCAGGCAGAGTTCAATGTACAGATGCCACTATCCAAGCACCTATTCTTTCTGTAACCTCAAGACATTATAAAAGCATCAATCATCTTGTCTTTTTTTGAGTTCTTGATGTAGACATAAATAAATTTGTATGCCTTTCTCCTATGTCATCTGCCTTTTGTCAGTTGATTTTTCAGTGACGCTTCAGAGGATGAAGTGGAAGTTTGCCCTTGGCCCACACAATATATTTATGCATAAATAAATATAGATATTATACATAATCACATATATGATATATAATATATAAAGAAATATATACAAGTATATAAAACATATATATAACTCAAGAAATATTATAAGTTAAGTTAAATATATATAACTCAAGAAAACATGCACAAACACATGATATAAATTCATTTATACAAGGGGCCATTGGATCCTCTTGCCACCTACCGACAGTGAAGGGAACTACAAAAGGTATAGGAGTCTTTCCCTGACACATCCATGTGACCCTATGTTGATGACAAACACCAGCCCAGCACCCTTTAACCAAACCTAGCCCAAGGGTCATTACCTTCCAGTGCAAAAGTTGCCCACTTCCCTGGAACTTGTCAATCAGGACAGGTGCTCCCCTTTTGAACACCATAAGGAAGAGGGTATGTGGTGTTCCAGTTTAAGTGGGTGGAGACGAGGCTTTCTGTGGAGAAGAAGAAAGGCTGGGTCTGAGCCTTCAGGATGTGCTAGAGGTGGGGTGAGTGTAGGAGGGAGTAAGACAAGTAAAAGGCTGGAGGGGCAGTGAGTGTCCAGGGAAGGTCTGCACTGAGGACCAGTGAGAGCTTTCAGGAATCAGGAGAATGGCCTGAGACACAGTCGGCTACACAGTCCTGAGCCAGCCTGTTCTGACTGGTTTCATCTGGGTCTAGAGAACCCTACAGGGCAGTCCTGAAGAGCAACTAAATTTGAGGTACTTGGGGAGCCAGGTGCATGAGGTTTTCTTTCATAAGTATGAAGAACATGGAAAACAGTGTTCTGACTTTCTAAGTGGCAAGCAACAAAACAAAATAAAATAAAAAAACCCAACCCCCCCCAAACAAAAAAACAGGTCAGAAGAAATCTGTTGGACACTGTAATCCTGGGTGGATTGATAATGCCTGTTGCCAAACGAAGGCCTCGCTTGTGCAGTGATGCAGGTCTACCGTGGCAGATGTGAACTGTGCATTCACAAGGCGGGAAGCTGTAGAGAGTCCTGAGGACCTGTGCTGGGCATGTGGCCTTGGGTCAGAAGTGCTGCCGGCTTTCCAGCTGGCCTTTGGGTCCAAAGGCCAGGCTGAAGATTGTATGCCTTTGCAAAAAGGCCCATGTTTTCTGTTTTTAAAATCTCAGGAAGGTAGCAACCAGATAGGACTTGAATGGAAGACCACCTGATATTACCTGGTCCCATAGGCTTTTGGTGTCCCCATTCACCCCAAAACAGCTAGTCAACTCTCTCTGCTCTGTTCTAGAGCACTAGAAAACTAATAAACAAACCTAAAGTGGGACACAAAGGAAAAAACCAAGTGTCAGTGGTAAGTGGCAGGGCAGGCAGCGAGTGCCTGTGCTTAACAATCCCTGCATGAGTATTGTGGGCAGGAGGTATGGGTGGTAGCAACCATTTGGACTGGCTAATAATGAGATCCTAAGGACTTGCAAGGACCTACTATCCTTGCCTTTGTAGGGTTGCCAGCACATCACCTATGCTCTCAATCTTTGGTCTAGATTTTGGTGATTCCTGGGGATGCTATAGAGTCATCACGTGCCCTGACAGTGAATGTGCAATAGCTCAGATTTTCTTTGGCAGAGAGTAGCAAAGACTCCTAAGGAGCAAAGCCTCTTGGGAAAAGAAGGATGGGTTGTGCCCAATTGTCTCCTTCCATTTCTGGACCTAGATTAACGACATTAGAGAGAACACTGAAGACAAAGGGACAACCTGCAGAGAAGACGCTTTATTCTTGAAAGAAGGACCATTAAACGACTTTTCATGAAGACACAAAGACTGGGAAAGGACTGTTTCAGCAAGACCAAAATGATGAAGTGGATTAGAAGCAATACGGAATGAGGACAACTGCATACAGGTTGAAACTTCTAGGTACACATTTATGTGAGGTTTTTGTTTTCATGCCTTATTCATACGCTCCAGGAAACAGGAAATGGAACGCAACCAAGAGAATATATCTCCAAGAGGAAAAGAAGCAATTTAGAATGAATGAATACCTGCTTCAGGTGTTAGGAATTAATCCCCATTTGATACCACCTTGGGTTGTTGGCAAGTACCCGACCACGACTCCTCTCTCAGTCAAGGTCAAAACATAAAAGGATCACTGGCACACTCACCTAGACTAACTCTATTTTTTTAGTTGTTTCTGGGACTTGGGTGCATAACTATACTTTTAAACACAATTACATATTTTAAATGTTATGATATTTTATCCCTTATATTTATGGTTCTGTAATGGCCCAGGGGACTTGTGAGTTCATAGTACATGTGGCCAGAAGCTGACATTCTAAATGTCTACTTAGAATAAATTTTTTTAAATGCCATGAAATTCTCAGGAAAGGTAAAAGATAAAATGCTTTAGTATGTTAACTTTGTTTTCTCCTCTGAGAATGAGTTAATATACCTAGTCTTGTTATGTCATGCCACATGATAGTGAATGGTCAAGAGAGACTCAGTAATAGACTTTGTCATTCTTTCGTGATAGCGGTTTGGTGGACAGCTTCTGAATGTTCTGTGCTCCTGTATTATTAGGTGGCAATTGAGGGTAGATTTCAAATATTTTTGGGAAGGAATGGGTGTCATTGGTGGCATTTGAGCATGGGATGGTGTTTTTGAAAGCAATTTAAGTGCCAAGATTTGCAAAGGCACATGTTCCAAGGTGGGGATTATTAAATAAAATGTAGAGGAGGCTATGGATTTGAACTGAGCTCCTGCACTAGGCCCAACAGACCAGACCAAACCAGAAGGGATTCACTTGTGCTACGTGCTGCATCATCAAACTGATCTTTGAAATGAGCCAGTTTTCCAAAAATTAGATTGCCAGCAACTTCTCATAAAGGGCTGGTACAATAGGGAAGTACTCGTTTGAACCCTATGAGGAAAGTGCCTTTGAAATAACCCGTCCATATGTTGTTCTCTGTGTCTGCTTTCCTCAGCCCTTTTCTGTCCATAAAGCCCACCTCCTCTGCCCAGCTCATCAGAATATCCATAGAATGAGGTGTTGCCTGATTTTAAAATCACAAGTACAATCAAGAGGAGATTTTTAAACTCAATGTGTTGTCATTTTGTCTCTTGACAAAATACATTGGGCATTTTGAGAAATGTCATGGAAATCTATTTTGTGGTCTAAAAATATTATTTGAAAAATTGTACTGAAAAAAATGATGGCTTAAAAGAATCACTCCCATTGAAGAGTAATATTGATTTTTAGCATGAAACCACCAGTGTGGGAGAGTTGAGATTTCTACAGCCATCCTCATAAAATAGACATTCATTTGGTTAAATAAAAATTGGAGAATTGCTTTTTTTTCTGACACAGCTGCAGGAAATTGATGATGTCAAAATAGGACAAACTTTCTGCGTAAGTGCTTTGGACATGCACATGAGTGTCGTGCTGTAATTCCCACCCTGCAGTTGTCTAACATCCAGAGTGCCTTCTGTCCTGCAGTCAGGTGAGGAGAGAGAGAGGGCTAGGTGGCTTGGGTGTGGGTGCGATGGCCAGTGCCTGGGGAATCCATTATTCCCAGTTCTCTCCTCCAAGACATATCCCTGCCCCACTCGCCTTAGCTTCAGAGTGCAGTGAGGACAGAGTGGGTGGAGTTGCTGTAGCCTTGGACCTCAGTGAAAGCAGACTGGCTTCCCAAGAGTCTTCATGTATCTGGCGCCTTGGGCAGTTTAGGCTGACGACAATAGTGATCCATGGTGGAGGCCTTGGGCCATTTGATATCCATTTGATCTTGGTTGGGGTCAGATTTGTAGAGATCTATGAATCCTTCTAGGGAGTCATCCAACGTGAGTGGTCTGAAGAACCCCACACATGACCTGACAACACATGTTCACACTAAATGCTAGACATGAATGTTCTCACCAGGCTTATGTCTCATAGCCAGAACACAGAAAGAACTCCTGGTATGTCTTTTAAGGAGTGAGTTGTTAAAGAAATGACTCCTGTTTCATTTCTGATTTTATTTATTGGATTTATTTTCTCTCTTTTTTTAGTTAGTGTAGCCAAAGGTTTGCTGATTTTTTTTTATCTTTTCAAAAAACCAACTCTTATTTTTGGTGTCTTTTCTATTGTTCTCTCAGCTTTATTTTATATATTTCTTCCCTGATCTTTACTATGTCCTTCTTTCCACTAGCTTTGGGTTAGTTTCTTCCTGTTTTTCTATTTCTTGAGGTATAATGTTAAGTTGTTTATTTTAGATATTTCTTCCTCTTTGATGTACGCATTTATTGCTATAAACTTTCCTCTTAAACCTACTTTTGCTGCATCTCATAATTTTTGGTATGACATCTGTCCATTTTCATTTGTCTCATAAGACTTTTTAAATTTCCCTTTTAATTTTTTATTGATCCATTGGTTTTGTAGGAATATGTTGTTTACTTTCCTTGTATTTTTGAATTTTCCAAATCTTCTCCTTAATGATTTTTATTTTCACACCAGTAATCAGAAAAGTTAATTATTTTCAATCTTTTAAAATTTGTTAAGACTTGTTTTGTGGCCTAATGTGTGATCCATCCTGGAAAATATTCCATGTGTGCTTGAGAAGAATGTGTATTCTGCTGCTGTTTAATGGAATATTCTACATATGTCTGTTAGGTCTATTTAGTCTTAAGTGTAGTTCAAATCCATGTTTCCATATTGATTTTATCTATGTATCTGTCCATTTCTGAAAGTGGGATATTGAAGTCTTCTACTAATATTGTATTGCAGTTAATCTCTCCTTTCAGATGTATTAATATTGATTTTAGATATGTGAAGTGTTGGGTACATATATATTTACAATTGTTATATCCTTTTGATGAATTGACCCCCTCTCATTCTATAATGACTTTTGTTATCTCTTTTCATAATTTTTGGTGTTTTTTTAACATAAAATCTAGTTTATTTGATTTAAGTATAATTACCCCTGCTCTTTTTTGGTTTCCATTGCTGGGATATCTTTTTCTATTCCCTCACTTTCAGTCTATGTGTGTCCTTACAGATGAACTGAAGCTTTTGTAGGCAGCATATAGCTGGATCTTGTTTTTTTGTTAAATCCATTTCATTCTTTACTTATCCATGTGTCTTTTGGTTAGAGAATTTAATTCATTATATTCAAGGTAATTATTGATTAGTAAATACTTACTTTTGCCATTTTGTTGATTATTTGTTTTGTAGATTCTTTTTTTCTTTATTTCTCCCGTGTTGCCTTTCTTTGTGATTTTATGTAGCAGTATGGTTTAATTTCTTGCTGTTTATATTTTGTGTATCTACTATAGGATTTTGCTTTATGGTTATCATAAGGCTTTCAAAAAACATCTTACAGTTATAATGGGCTATTTTAAGCTGATATCTTAAATTCAATTGCCTTAAAAACTCTACATGTTTATTCTACCATGCCTTACATTTTACATTTTTGATGTCATAGCATACATCTTTTAAATCTGTATCATTTACTATATTAATGTAGCTATAATTATTTCTAATAGTTTTGTCTTAACCTTTATACTAAATATATAAGTCACTTATACACCACCATTACAGTATTAGAGTATTCTAAATTTGACTATGTACTTAGTTTTACCAGAGAGTGTTATACTTTCATATCTTTTTGGGTTACTTTTAGCAGCATTTTCTTTTAGCTTGAAGAACTGCCTTTAGCATCTTGTAAGACAGGTCTAGTGGTGATGATCTCAGCTTTTGTTTGTCTGGAAAAGTCTTTATCTCTTGTTCATTTATGAAGTGTAGCTTTGCTAGAGTATTCTGGGTTGAAGTTCCCCCCTGCCCCCAGCACATTAAATATATCATCCTACTCTCTCATGGTCTGTATATTCTCTGCTGAGAAATCTACTCCTAGCCTTATCGAAACTGTCTTATATATTATTTGCTTCTTTTTTCTTGCTGCTTTCAGGATCTTCTCATTTTCCTTGATTTTTGACCATTTTATTGTAATATGTCTTGGTATAATATTGTTTGGCTTGTATCTTTTGATCTTCCCATATTTGAATATTTATGTTTTTCCTCAAATTTGGAAAGTTTCTGCTATTATTTCTTTAAATAAGCTTTCCAACCCTTTATCTTTTTCTTCTTCACAAACTCCAATAACTCAAACATATGCTTTTTAATGCTATCTCATAAATCCCATAAGCTTTCTTTGTTTCTTCTTATTCTTTTTTCTTCTCTGACCAGATATTTTCAAATTAATTGTCTAGAGTCACAGATTCTTTTTTCTGCTTGATCAATTATCCTGTCCCTACTTTCTAATGTATTCTTTGTTTCAATCATTGTATTTTTTTCAGCTAGAACAAGTCTCAGCAAATTCAAAAAAATTGAAATCATACCATGTATCTTCTCAGACCACAGTGGAATAAAACTAGAAATCAATTTCCAATAGAAACATTCAAATCTATACAAAGTCATGGAAATTAGACAACATGGTACTGAATGATCCTTGGGTCAATGATAAAAAATTAAGATGGAAATCAAAAGATTCCTTGAGCCAAATGAAAAAAGGGGCACAAGTTTTCAAAATCTATGGAATATAGAAAAAGCAGCCCTAAGGGGAAAGTTCATAGCCTTAAATGCCTAAATCAAAAGACAGAAAGATCATAAATTAATAACCTAATGTCACACATCTCAAGGAACTAGAAAAAGAAGAACAAACCAAACCCAAAGCCATCAGAAGAAAAGAAATAACAAAGCTCAGAGCAGAACTAATCAAAATGGAAACAAAAAAATATAAATAATCAATGAAACAAAAAGTTGGTTCTTTGAAAAGATAAACAAAATCAAGAGACAAATAGCCAGATTAGCCAGAAATAGAAGAGAAGGGACTCAAATAACCTCAATCAGAAATGAAAAAGGAAGCATTACAACTGATACTGTAGAAATACAAAATATCATCCATGAATACTATGAAAACCTCTATGCAAACAAACTAGAAAACCCAGAGGAAATAGATAAATCCTTAGGAACACACAACCTCCCAAACCTGAATCAGGAAGAAATAAAAATCCTGAACAGACCAATAATGGGCTGTGAAATAAAAAACCTCCCAAGAAAAACAGTGCCTTAGACCAGACAAATTCACAGCTGAATTCTGCCAGACCCACAAAGAAGAACTGGTGCCAGGTATCCTATGGAGACTGTTCCCTAACACTGAGAAGGAGAGAATCCTGCCTAACTCATTCTATGAAACCAGTGTCACCCTGATACCAAAGCCAGGAAAGGACGCAACAACAAAAATAAATAAATAAATGAAAAATAAAACTACAACCCAATATCCCTTGTGAACATAGATGCAAAAATCCTCAAAAAATACTAGCAAACAGAATTCAACAGCACATCAAAAAGATAACCCACTGTGATCAAGTGGGTTTCATCCCAGGGATGCAAGGATGGTTTAACATATGCAAATCAATAAGTGTGATTTGCCACATAAACCTAGCCTAGGGGCTAGATCTACAAAGATTGGGCTGGATCCTGAGGCCTCAGGGGATTTCCTGGGATCCTGGTACACATGATTTTGGGGCATGAGTCCATGTTGGCTGCTTCAGCATTTGGGTCTGGTGGAGCAAGACCAGAACCCGAATGTGTTGGACTTTGGGTTTGCAGGGCCTGGCCTGGATGGTGGGGCTGTGGGGACTTCCCTGGCACTGCATAGGCCTGGATCCTGTGTCTGCAGGTGTCTGCCTGATACATGGGGCCTGGGATACTGCTGTGGTGCTGTAGCAGGTCTGGAGCCACAGGGGATGGCTTGGTGATGGGTGAGCCTGGAGCATATATCTTCAGGGGTTGGCCTGGAGGCTGGGTCCACTGGGGCCAGAATGATGACTAGGGCTGCAGGGGCCAGCCTGGTGCTTGGGTGAGCCTGAAGCTCATGACTGTGGGGACCAGCCCAGCCATGGGGATGGTCTGGAGCCTGGGGCCACTGAGTTTAGTCTGGAGGTGAGGTGGCCCAGAGACCAAGTCAGCTGTGCAGGCCTGGAGGCCAAGGCTGTGGGCTCTGTCCTGGCACTGGGGTGGGCCCAATTTTGGGGTCCAAGGCAAAGTCCATAGCTTACTTTCCTCTCCTCCCATGAGGAGGGTATTTCTCCATGCCGTACTACCTGGGTTGGGAGAGGGGTGGATGTGGGTAATGCAAAACTATTCTTTCTACCCTCTTCAATGCATCTTCTCTTTTTTCTGTGCTATACCGTGGTGCTATAATCTCTCACCCGTTTCCCTTAGCTCTTGCGAACATATTTTTGTGCGTGGAGAGTTGTTCTGATTGGTGTTTCTGGATGGGAATGAGTGCTGGAGAGTCCTATTCTGCTATCTTGCTGACATCCCTCTATTATTATTTCGAACAAACTATTATGTGTTAGATCAATTAAAAATAAGAAATATAAACCTTTTTATTTTACCTTCAGTTGTTTCTTCTCTGATGTTCTTTCTTTATATAGATCCCAGTCTCTCACTTACATTATTTTCCTTCTCTCTAAAGAACTTCTTTTAACACTTCTTGCAGGGTAGGTCTACTGGCAACAAATTTCCTCAGTTTTTCTTCATCTGATAAAGTCTTACTTCATATTCACATTTGAAGGTTAATTTTCCAAAGTATAGGATTTTTGGTTGTTTTTTTCTCTCTCAATGATTTAAATATTTCACTTCATTCTCTTGTTCCTTGTATGGTTTCTGAGAAGTCAGATGTAATTCTTATATTTGTTCTTCTATACAGGTGTTTCTATTTCTTTGGCTTCTTTCAGGACTTTTATCTTTGATTTTATATAGTTTGAAAATATTATGCCTGCGTGTATTTTTTCTGGCATTTATCCTGCTTAGTGTTCTCTGAGTTTCTTGGATCTGTGGTTGATGTCTGACTTTAATCTTTGGAATTTCTCAGTCAATATTATTTTAAATATTTCATCTGTTCTATTCTCTCTCTCTTCTTCTTTTGTATTCCTATTATGAATATGTTATACATTTTATAGTTGTTCCACAGTTCTCATATATTCTGTTCTGGTTTTTTCCATCTTTTTATGTGTGTGTTTACTTTTCTGTTTTTGAGATTTTTATTGAGATATCCTTACAGCTTAGAGATTCTTTCCTTAGCTGTGCCTTCTTTATTTCTGTTACAGTGTTTTTGAGTTCTAGTATTTCTTTTTGGTTCTTTCCTATAATTTCCATCTCTCTGTTTATATTGCCCATCTATTCTCGCTTGCATGCTGTCTACTTTATTCATTAGGGTTCTTAGCGTATTAATCAAAGTTGTTTTAAATTCCCAGTCTTATCATTCCAATATTTCTGCCATATCTAATTCTGGTCCTGATGTTTGCTTTGACTTTTCAAACTGTGTGTATTGCCTTTTAGTATGTCTTGTAATTCTTTTTCTTGATAGCTAGAAATCATGTACTGGGTAAAAGGAATTGCTATAAATAGGCCTTTAGTAAAGTGTTGGTTAAGATGTGGGGTGAGGTGACATAGTCCTAGTTCTATAGTCCTATGATTTGGCCCCAGTCTTTTATTGAATTTGTGCCTCTGTACTGTGAACTTCACACATGCTTCTCAGTTTTCTCTGTTTAGGTGGGACAGGATAATGAGAGTTGGCTGAAATGGGTATTACTTTCTCTCATGTGGAAGGCTAGAGGGTTCTGGAGATGGATATTTCCCTTCTTTGATGTAGAAGGCTAGAACTGGCTAGATTTGGTTATTTCCCTTCCCCCAAGTCAGTTAGGCTCTGAAAAAAAAAAAAAAACAAACCAGCAGCTTAGGCTTGGGTTAAATAGTTTCTCCTGAGGACAGACCTTATTAAGAGGAAGAAAATGCTCTAGCATATTTCAAAATTCTTCCTTTTCCTCTGTCCTTGCCGGATTTTTCTCCAATATTCACTGAGAACCAGGTCAAGCTTCTGGAGGTAAAACTCGCAAAAGTGTGGTCTTCTCCTCCCATGGTTGGCTCCCTCTGGAGTTTTTAACGTTCAGATTTATCCATTCTCAGCCTCCAGCAATTTGTCAATTATAGCTCAGATTTCCCTACCCCTGCACTGGTTCCCACAGAGGTTTCATCTTGTTGGTTTCTCTTCCAGTAAATCATGATTCTTTTATTTGCTGTCAGTCTCTCTGATTTGGGATAGCGGGGGAGGAGTGGTTTGCCCTGTGACCTCACTTCTCTTACAGATCTAAAAAGAGTTGTTGATATTTTAGTTTGTTCAGATTTTACTTGTTGTTGGGATAGAGTGGCAAGTTCCCAGCTTCTTACGTGCTGGACCAGAAATCAGAAGCCTGAGCTACTTTTTTATTCTAAATTATATTATAACTATTTCTGAAATTTCTTAATTTTATCTCTCATACACACAAGACCTTTAGCTACTTGGATGGGAGGTTCTCTTACCTAATATATTTCTCCCATCCTAGCTATCTGATACATAGTGGAAACTTACATATTTGAAGTGCACTGCAGGAAAATGAATCACTAAGACAATAAATACCATAGACAAATTCCAGTTTTTATTAAAGGCAAAGACCAAAGAGGAAGGACATACAGTATTCCTAATACCTCAGCACCTCAGCTGCTGTACCAGAATATCAATACACGAGACAAAAGTACATCAAGTGTGAAGTTAAAGCTTGGCATGCAAATGAATTGTCAGTGAGGCCTTTAGAGACGTGCCACTAGAAATCTTCCAGACTGAAGTGCCTGAATACCTATCCTGACTTTTTGCTTCAGTAGGGAAGCACCCAGGAAACAGTATTGTTAAAAATATAATAGTCATGGCCATGAGCTGGAGGAAAGAGGGAATGGGGAGTTATTTTTCATGAGTATAGTTTCAGTTTGGAAGATGAAAAAGTTCTTGACATGGATAGTAGTGATGGTTGCACAACAACGTAGATGTACTTAATGTCACAGAACTGTATGCTTAAAAATGGTCAAAATGGTAATATTTATGTTATGTATATTTTACAATAAAAAAATATTCACCTGAAAAAAAATAAAAAGCATTCTTGGATAAGTCTTCTGTGTGGTCAGGTTTAGGAATTACGGATGTAGAACATGAATGTAAACTGGTTCTTGGCAACTAAAAATAGTCTATAATTTTGGTTCAGACCCTAAGCCTACTGTTACCTTCATTCACTTCCAAACAGCTGAGGGTCCGGTTCTTAAGTAAAGATCACTGTGTTGCAAGCTATGAATTACCCAGAATCCGTTATTTTACCTTATTTCAAAGTGAGCGTTTTGGAGAACAAAATAAAACTTCAATTCAACTCGAGGTGCTGGCCAAATGTTGCTAAATGCAACACATTAATTCAGTTTATATTTACATTTATATTTATTTACCAAGTACTATTTAATACCTGAGGAGTGTTGACCCCACCCAACATTAATTAATTTTATTCCAGAAGCTTTCTGTGAAAAGGCCACTTTAACATGAGTTTTTTCCCATGTGAATAGGGTTGCCAGATTTAGCAAGATAAAGGTCTCCCACTAAATTTGAATTTCAGATAAGCAACAAATATCTTTTTAGCTTATGCCTTATGCAATTTTTGGAAACCCTATGTATGAAGAACTTCACGTAGGATATTCTTCTAAATTAAGGAACCTCATGCTATTATTTTAAGTACATTCTCGCATGTGGTTACTTCATTTGTTATGTTTCAGAGACTAATTTATCACTCTGTAATTTGGGACAAATGCATAATTAAAGTAGTTTTATTTTCTACCCAATATTGTAGAAATAAGCTGCTACTCAGCTCCTGTTTCCACCCTTGCTTGTATGTTGTATGTTTCCATGTTAGTTGTATGTTGTTAAAAATGTTTGAGTATGATGTTTAGCTTACTGCTTTAGTTTAAATGTTGGTTCCTGGTTTATAACTTACTGCTTTCCATAAAATGCCCTACAATTGTCTATGTCCTTAACTATGTCGTTAGAGGTTGTCTTAGATGAGGAATAACTGACCAGGACTGAGATATCAAATGAGCAGATGCAGACAAGAAAAGACGATGTTTATGTCCTGTGAGTCCCCTTCTGATGTTTGGCACTGTCCTTAGTTTTCCAGCGCTAAGTGGATCTGGGCAACCATGTCCAACTTTTTTTTTTTTTAATTAAAACATTTATTTCACCCATCATGTCTCGTCTTGCTAAGACTACTATGAAATGCAGTTAGAGAGAGCAGATAATTTGCATGATTAGTCTTTCTAAATGTAACAAAGCCACAGAATTGTTTAAGGATATGTTAGTTCTGCCAGGATCTACTGTGGTACAAGCCTAATCGTCTTAGTCCCTTTAAATTCCAGTGTTTATGTGCTGCAAATATATATTATAAGATGGTATTAGTAGGGTCAGTTTTCACACAATAAAATGTTTCATGGAATACTTACTTCATTTATTGTATTTTTTAAGTAGATATACTACTTATCTGATAAGTAAGACCCTACTATAAAGAATGTTGGAAAGAAGGAGATACATATGTATCTCCCACATTCTGTGTGTGGAAGACACTGTTGATTTTCTACCCACAGACTGCTTTGTAGTGCCGATGAGAACCCAGTTTGAATTTTCCTGCACTAAGTGGTCAAGGCCATGTTAGGAAGGGGGCTAACCCAAAGGAAGGGACTCTCGGTGGATCATAATTGGTCCAGAGCAAGCATGGCCACCTCCTTCTTCTCAGTGGTTGGGTTAAGTATGACTATGTGAAATAATTTGGCCAATGAGACATAAAAGAGATTGGCTCAGGACTTCTGAGAGAGTTTTTTCTTAATAATATGAGAAGGGATAGTTTTGTTTCTTCCTGTGATTATTTTCCCCCTGCATGTACTGGCACAACTGCTGAGCTATCCTGAAACTACGAGGAAGCAGCTTAAG
Source organism: Daubentonia madagascariensis (assembly GCA_023783475.1). Classification (NCBI taxonomy): domain Eukaryota; kingdom Metazoa; phylum Chordata; class Mammalia; order Primates; family Daubentoniidae; genus Daubentonia; species Daubentonia madagascariensis. The sequence goes on from JAKFHU010002239.1 coordinate 170,083, forward strand.
ATAATAAGTCAACATGTGAAGGATGGAGGGGCAGAAAGTTAAAAGTACTTGAGTCCTTTACAATGTTAAGACACTGAACTAACCAACATCTTACTTAAAGCCTTCCTGTTATGTGAGATTATAAATATCTTTATTTTTAAACTCTTTTAGCAGGGTTTTCTGTTGTTTGCAGTTGAAACTATTCTAAATGAAACAATATTTTGGTCAACACTTGGATAGCCATCGTGCAGCTTTGCAGCCAGCAGATGATCTGGTTGTTCTGGGACATGTTGAGTTATTTGGTTTCAAACCATTCTTATCACCAATTCCAAAGAGCTCTTTTTAATCCTCTGCATATTGGTTACTCTACAAGTGTTTGCAGTATTTCTTGGAATGCTTTTCTCCTGTAGCTCACACAAACCGATGGTACGATTCCGTGAAATCACTGCAACTCAGAGTTCCTCATTCTCCTATTTTTCCTTCAACAACTAAAAAAAAAAATTTTTTTTCTTCCTCTTGGTTTCTTTTGCTGTCTCCTTTAACACTGTTCATCTCTTATTTTTTGGTGCCTATTGAGGTTGTATTTCTGGTCCATTTCTTTTATGAACCTCTATGCTGTTCGTAAGTGATCTCTCATCACTTTACAACGGTGCCTCTCGAATGTGTGTCTTCAGAAACTCCCTCCCTCCCTGATCACCAGACCCTAAAATTCAACTGTCTACTTGGCATCTCCATATGTTTCTTACTATTAACACCTCAAACTGCCTAAAACTGACCTTAACTTTTGCAAAAATCTCTTACATGTCCAAAAATCAGCACCATTTATTCATTTACCCAACTGAGAATCTGAAAATCATCCCAAATTCAGTTAGCCTCCAAGTACAATGATACTGGAGCTCCATCGTCTTTCTTATTCTTGCATTTATTTTCTCAGCAACACCTCCTGATTTGATCCCACCTCACACCTCTGTAACCTATCTTTTTTGCCCTTCATCCTGTTAAGAGTAGGAGTGGGAGTAATAGCGCACCAAACTGAGTAATCGTCTCAGCTCGTCATTGATGCTTGCGAATCCCCTGTCATGTTTCTCTACTTGAGTTACTTTTCACCATTTTCATCTGCACTTGAATTTCCTAATTTTTCCACATAGGTTTTTGCTGTCACGTGCTTGAAAAATGCCCTTGGAGATGTCTTTGAAAAATATATAATGCTGTGCTTGGTGTACATACATTTTAAATGTACATAAGTTATTTACGTATAGACAGCCATACACTTCTCATAATATGCTTAATGCAGTCACTCGGCACCATTTTTAAGGTCTACCAAAAGCAGTCTGTATGTATGCATGTACATACACACATATATATTTCATATGAAAGATATAGTTCATATAGGTATATTACATCATGAAATTGTTTACAGTAGCTGTACCACATCTTATGCATGAAATATTCAAGTGAGGACATCTAAATTCAGTACAATTTGCAGTACAATAAAATGCTGCAAAATGAGATCCTTGAAAATGTCCTTTCACAGAATTCTGTGACTATTTATCAGGGAAATATGCCCAGGATGTGATGGATTAGACATAAAGCATATGCATAATTGTTTTAACTAAGTACTAAGAAAACAATCTCCAAATAAGTCTGCATCCTTGAGATAAAATATGAACATGTCCATATACCCACATTTCCACTAATTTTTGGTATGATCCAGATTTCTAAAATTAATCAATAAATGGATATAAAGTATTATTTTAGGCCATTTATCTGATCACTAAATTTGATGAGTTTCTCTTCCCATATTTTTAATCCATTGGAGTTTTCACTATTTTGAATTACCCATTCATATCCTTTTCACACTCTTCTGTTGGATTTCCCAAGTTTTTTTTATTGTTAGTATAAATGAATTTCTTTAAAAGGAATCATTCCTGTTGTAGAATGGGTAATATGTGTGCCAAAGAGTCCTAGTTTCTTCCCAGTATTTATCCTCTCCTTTTTTCATAGCAACTACAACCCCATATATTCATCTGATAACATTATCACCCAAGTAAGCGCTACAGTTTTTAGCTTCCCTTGCAGCCCTCTGTGCCCGTGGAACTAAATTTGGAAAAGTAAGATATGGGCAGAATTGTTTGTGTGTGACTTCCAAGGACTCTCCTTAAAGGTCTTTTGTCCTTTCTACTCTGTTTCCTCTGTTTCATTACCACAGATTGGGATGCAGTTGTGTTTTCTGGAGTTCTAGCAGCCATGTATGACGATGAGTAAATGAGCCATGACCTGGAGGAGCTTGAGGAGTATGAAACCTTGATGACTCATGGAGTGGAACTGCCACACCAAACCCAGATGGTCCAACTTCTGTCTAATTTTATGTGAGCAAGAAGTATACTAACTTGTTTAAATGACTGTCATTTTGGGGATTTTCTGTCACTTTTAATTGAACCTAGTTCTATATAATAGAGGTAGTACATAGATATACTGTATAAACAAAGATTATAGAGGAGTGTCATAAATTACATGCATAATGTGGCTTTGCCCGTCATGAATCAATCAAGATTATTCTATTTTCACTTCTGGGTACCTTGACCATGTTTGGCATGCACTTCTATTTTTCTCTTTATCACAATTTTATTGTGATAAAGCATTGAATTGAATTGCACAGCATTGAATTGACTGCTGGGCTAAGCATGAAAAATGATTTTGCTGAGTGTACAATAGCCCCAGTTTCATATCATTGTGCTATGTCAGTGTCATTTGTGACAGCAATAAAAGAATGAAGAACAAAAGTGAAATAGGGGGAGAATAAATATTAGGAAAACACTTGGAATCTTTAACACATGTATCACCCATTTTATAATAGTAATGATTCCTTTTTAAGGAACTCCTTTAGATTAACAAGAAAAAACTTGAGAAATCCAACAGAAGTGTGTGCAAAAGATATTAATAGGAAATTCAAAGTTCTCAATGCTGACATGAATATTCCCTTAAATTTAAGTGAACAGGAAAATATAGACATAAATTGGAAAGAGGGAGTTCAAAAACAGTCTGTTAAATGAGGTCACACAAACTATGTGGAAATTTAATTTAAAATGTTGAACTCTGTCCACGGTTGTATGCACCTCTGCACAACAGGTCTATGTTCTTGAAGGTCAATATACTTCTTCTTGCATTTTTTTTCTTCTGTTTTCTCAGAAGCATCATGTAAGAGCAGAAGACTCATGAGGAGGCATCCAGAGACTGGCCCTAAAGTGCTTTTCTCCACAGGAATGTCACGCGGGCACTGCAGCCAGGGGTCTAACCTGCCATTGTGGGTGGCTGGGCTCCCATCCTCAGTGAGAGAGAGCTGGGGAGAGGCAGACATGGTTCAAATTTCCTTCAATTCACTTGCTTAAGATTAAGAAATACACTTAAGGTTCAAACTAAAAGAAGGTGGAAATTTTACAAAAATATTTACACCCACATATCAAGCTTGTGTCACTTTTAAATATTTGAAAATATATACAAACAGTATGAGTCTACTTTTGTCAAAAGTATGGCTTTTGCATTTTTCTCAAGTAACTACCATTTGGATTCTTCGTTCTCTTAAATTTTAGGTTTTTAACAGCTCAATATACCTTCCAAGTGTTCCTTGGAATATTTTTTCTGGTTTGACTATTTGTTTAGGTGACGTCTATGGTCCATTTTAACTCTAAAGCTCTCTGATCTGTATCCATTTGGTTAGAGTATGTATGAGTAAAGCCAAGGTCATTCAATGACTTCACCCTATTACCTTTTCCATGATCTCTAGTTCTAAAATTGGCCAGACATATTCAACAATAATGCTTGTTAGACAAATACCTCAGAGTCTCTGCCCTGAGAATCCAGAGCCAGTCATTATTAATGGTGAAAATGACATTGTTTTGCCTTATTCAATGATATTAACTTAGCAAACATTTATTGAGTGAGCACCTATTCTGGGCAAGACATTAAGAAATATAAAGATGACATAAAAAAGACAGGCAACAATGAATGCTGGCAAAGATGTGGAGGAAGGGGAACCCTTGTACATTGTTGGTGGGAATGTAAATTGGTACAGCCACTAATGAGAACAGTGTGGAGGTTCCTCAAAAAACTAAAAATAGAACTTTCATATGATCCAGCAATTCTACTACTGGGTATATATCCAAAAGAAAGGAAATCAATATATCAAAGAGATATCTGCACTGCCATGTTTATTGCAGCACTATCCACAATAGCCAAGATGTGGAATCAACCTAAGTGCCCATCAATGAACAAGTGGATACAGATGTGCTATATATACACAATGGAATATTATTAAGCCATAAAGGGAATGAAATACTGTCATTTATAGCAACATGGGTAGAACTGGAGGCCACTGTGTTCAATAAGCTGGGCATAGAAAGACAAACATCACATGTTCTCACACATATGTGGGAGCTAAAAAAAAAAGTGGATCTCATGAAAATAGACACTAGATTGGTGGATCCCCAAAGCCATGGAAGGGGAGGGGGGAGGGGGAGAGGAAGTGGAAAAAAAGAACATAGATGTATTTATTACTACTGATCTGTACACTTAAAAATGGTAAAGATGGTTAATTATATATGTATATTTACCTCAATAAAAAATGTAAAAAACGTGCAAAATGGTAATATATTGTCTTGATCATAAAGGGCTTAAGGGAAATATGAAATATTAAGAAACTACCATAAATTATAGTGTAATATATAATACAGTAAGAGAAGAGAATAAACCATCTTAGTAAAATGTTCTACAGGATGGAACATTGGATCTTGAAAAGTGGGTAGAATTTAACATTATAAGTTGAGAGACAAAGCATCCCACTCAGAGGTACCAGCAGAAAAAGTAGCTTTGAGGTAGGGATAAGAATTTTCAGACATATGTTTCTTCAGATTTTATAAAAGTATACTTACCCATTAATGCTGAAGTATTTATCTAAGTCAACATCTTGTTAAAGAGTTACCTAGGCTCAGAAAATAATCTAAGGAATTTTTAGTTCATGTTCTTCAGTCTTACCATGGATATGAATTACTGTTATTATTTAAATAATTATTTTTATTTAATTATTACATTTTATGTTAAGGACAGCAAATTATAGACTACCCAATTTACTTACTGTCTTCTGAAAAATCCAATAAGTGTGTATGAAGTCTGAACAATTTTCTCTGCAGTGATGCTTTTCAAACCACCCATAGTAAAGGACTATTTTTTGTAAAATGTAAAATATTGTGGCAATTTCAGATTGCTATAAAAGCTTTCAAATCTATATTCCCAGTTACCACACAATTAGTTTTCAGATTAGCACCAATCATCTTAGTACAATTTGAGTAGCTACACTAAGTAATGAATTAATACAAAAGAAATAAAAAGATATTGTCCCCGTCATTGGTGTAAGAATTTTGTGGAAAGGACTAGGCTAACATATGTAACCAAGTAGAAAATATAGCACATGGCGCAAGTACTAACGGTAAGCTAGACATATAAAGACGAACAAGGATAACAGAAAGAAATAGTTAAAGACAGCTGATATTTTTTAAACTAGGCATTGTAGGATGAGTAGAATTTGAAAAGGAAGGGAAACAACATTCTATAAGGAAGAAAGTGAATAATGCTTTGTATTGGAGGTGAGCATGGTGTTTGGACAAGAGTCATTTTACACAAGGTACATTAGAAGTCAAGGACCTCCAAATTGCCATCATCACATTAAAAAATAAATTGTTCTGGATCCCAGATTTGGAACTTTGGCTCAAACACTGTTTAACTCATGGAACCCACAATCCCCAATGTACAGCTTCACCCGCCGGAAACGAGTTTCTATGCCAGCAGATGAGGATGCATTGACTTCATGATCAGCCCTCTCAAAATGCAGTTCTACAGCCAGGATACAAAAACAAACAACAATGGAAAACCAGCCCAAATATTATTTAAACTACCTTTCATTTAATACTAAAAGTCATACAATGCTCATAACATAAAACTTTGTTTTTAAAGGTATGTTCAGTAAACCTCGGGTGTGAAACAATGAGAGCTCTTTGTCTACAAAGTATGAAAAGTAATTATACAATGAAATATCCTTCAACACTGGCCTTAACGAATGCGCTCTTAGTGCATGGCTCCTCCTTACCACCAAGTGGCAGTAGAAGCCAGATAATGACTCAGGTCTCCTAAAGTGTCCCCTATTCAAGTGAGGTTTCCCTATTATTTATACTTTTTAAAAAGTTGATGGGAGATTGCATTTTAAACTTCCACATTAAAAATAGAAGAATGGGGGATAGGAGGGGAGAGAGAGAGCTGAATAAAACATTTGCGTTGCCACTTACCTTTTAAAGACATGGAATGCCAATTTCAAGATCACTTAATATTCTAAAGTGCTGCAATCTGAACATTGTCATTACAACATGCTGATCGTTGGTTCACTGTGGTAGGTCTCCCGTCTTGCCTATATTTTCACTGTATTGCACCTGACCCTTGTGTGATGGTCCCCCAGCCTGTGGGTCCTCACTGACTACCTGCATGTTTTGCTCACCACTGCCCTTGCCATCCCTCACTCCCTTCTTTAGTGTTTGATCTCCAGGTCACCACCTCCCCTCCCATCCTTTTCCATCCCGCTGATTTTCTCTGTGCCTTTAGCTACCCTATCCCAGACCAACCATCGGGGATGAAAATGGGGACGTCAGGATTGAGAAATCAAAGGAAAGATGTTACTATAACCCTTCCTGTCTTATTGTCCTGTAAATTCTCTCTTTCTGTCTCTGTCTCTGTTTCTCTCCCTCTCTCTCTCACAGAAACCTATAGGGTAATAGGGATTTAGGAGATGAATTTGGTAGCAGGGTCGGGGAGTGTTGAAGTGCTGATACTAAACGACAAATTTAAGTTAAATGTTTTTAGATTTCATAGGTATTAGGATAACTCTACTGTGACACGCTATTGGTTAAAATTATTTTTTTTTATGGGCAAAGTAGGTCTCTGTCTCTCACTGACCGTGAACAGTTATTCAGTCCACTAACTGAATAACTCTCACGTATGGAATGAGAGCCGTGATGGCTCCTGCCACAAGGTTGAAGTATAGGCAAAGTAGTCGATACTGTTTCTGTTATAATTAAAATGCTAATATTGTCTATAATATTTTAAAAGTAAAGAGGTATATGATTTATATTTCTCTCTCTGTTCTACAAACTGATTCTTAGTTCAGCTGGGAGATTTGTCAACTTTTCTTTCAAACATTGAGATAAAATTAACTTTCATTTTATACAGATCATAGTCCTTTACTGAATATCATAGGATCGTTATTATAAATTTTGAGTAAGAGATTATGTACTTTATATAACATCCCCAAAATAAAACCAACAATATGCTTTGCTTTTTGTTGTTGTGAATCTGTAGGTTATTAAACTTGAAGTGTTGCCATATTGTCACAAATTAACAGTTTGACTTGAAACTATGTGCTCTTTCTCCTAAAAATAGAAGCATTTAGAAGCTTTCATGGAAAATTATAATTGAAAATTCAGGTTTAATTAGTTTTACATATTGCAATTGCTTTAAATAGAATTTTTGTTTTAGAATAATTTTGGATTTACAGAAAAATTGTGAAAATAGTACAGAGTGTTCCTGTTAACCCCCAAACCCAGTTTCTCTAATTATCAACATCTTGTTAATATATTAGTATGGCATATTTGTTACAACTAATAAGTCAATATTGATACATTACTGTATATAAAGACCATACTTGTTCAGATTTCCTCGGTTTTCATTTAATATCCTTTCTCTGTTTCAGAATACAATCTAGGATACCTCATTACATTCAGCCATTGTGAGACCCCAGTCACACGGTGCTGCTGGTACATTTAAAACTTCATGTTTGAAAATGTGTGACAAATTATATTTTCTGGTTTTAAAAGTCACATTTTTATCATGCAAAATATTTAAAGTGCACATAAATATGTGAAACATAATTCCATTATTAAAATACTATATTTGGGAATATATAAGTTTTATTTTTGCATAGAAAATATTTTTAACTTGTGGGGGTGTTTTATGAAAGCACTTTGGAAGTCTCCAACCATAAATTGGTGTCTCCTAACTTTTACCTGTTTTCTAAGAGTTTCAATTATATACATTTCACTGTTATTTTATTTAATGCATAGTTATTATTTTAAAGTGTGGTTTATATATTTTAGCAATATAAAAGGCATAGCTCAATAATTCTTTTTGCCTATAAAGTGGCAGAACTTTTATTTATTTTTTCTCCATATCACTGATTCAATTTTTGCAATGTAAATTCTTCTTTCTGCTTGAATAAATGCATAATTTAATCATCTTGTTTGTTTAGTTTCCTTAGGGTTTTCCTTTCTTGTACATGTCTGCATCATCCCTGCTCCTTTCTAACAGCTTTAACTAACATGTATTACCAGCCTACTCTGTGCCAGTTCTGTGTTCATGGGACTTGCTTGTAAGTCAGCACTGCCAGAGATTCTGGCGCAAGTGTCCACAGGCAGATCAGCTGCTTCCCCTCTTCCTACACGCACACCCATCAGTCCCGTGTTCCTTCCAACTCCCTCACGTGGCTTATCACATTGTTCATCTCTCATGTCAACAGAGTCAATGTTATCTGGATTTTTTTGTTTTTAACAAAAAGCTCATGCTCTTTAAAATTTAATTCTATTTCTTGGACTGAAATTTTTCTTTTTGTTTTATACTAACAGTATGTTTTTCTGCTAAAATATTCTTTTTCATTTAGGCTGTTTCTAAAACTTCAAAAATTGTTTTGGCTTTTATTGTTTTAGTTATTTTTTTTTCTGTTACTCATCTTCAAAATGAATTAGGCCTGGCGTTTGCCAATAAGCTGCCTGCATAAATTCTCCTTGGCTCCAGTCACCGTCCACCTGACTGCTGTTTCAGTCCCCACTGCAGACCTTAGGCGGAAGAGTGGAATGATGATTAGAATAGTCCCAGCCAAAGTTTTAGTGCTTGGTATTTTAGGCACTTCTGAAAGGTAGATGAAAATACTTATATACTCCCACTTCTCAGTTATATGAATATATGTAAGAGAATTTATTCAAAAATTATCTGATGCATGCGCTAAATTATACAGTCTTAAGAAACAGAGGGAAAGAAGTAAGATCAAGCCCGAGGAGCTCCCTTAAGTTCGTCTTTATCCATTTCTCTTGACTTCAGTATTCAAAAGTCAATATTTCAGGACACGCTGGTAGTCTGCTTCTATCCCTGATGGTTTTGCGCTAATGGGAAATGTGGTTTTCACATAAATGAGGGCAATAGATACTAACGGACTGTGCAGGGATACAGGGCAGGAATTAGACTTGGGTAGGCGGGAGACCTGGGGAGAGCTCCCTATAAAAAGCCAGTGAAGGCCCAGGTCTCTGAGGTGGGAGTGTGCTGTCAGGGTGGGTGGAGACCTCTTAGCCCTCCTCTAACTAGCCCCTGTATTTTGTCACTGGAGTCCAGCTCCATCTTGCTAATGGGATATTCTCATAGTTTCTGACAGAACAATGACCATGAGCCCAGTTTCTATATGGTTGTAAGTTGCCTTTCTTAGTATATTGTCATGAATCTTTTAATTTCGAACTTTGGGAAGCAGTCATCATGGACCGTTAACAATCCATCACCTTACTCAAATAAATAACTTCTTTGTATATAGTCTTCAAAAAATATCTTCTACTATTGAACATAATTTCTTTAACAAATGTGTTATGGTGTGCATGATATGATTATTTCAGAAAAACCACACCATCAAAACAATGGTATTTTTGTAGTCAAAATCTAGAACTCGTATTTGAAATTATTATGCTTTACAAAATCAAGATATCATCAGGAATCTTCTGTGCTAGGGAGGTTATCACCACCACTACTTTCTCATTGATGCATATTTTGTACAGGAACAATTGTAAACATGTTACATTCATATATTTTTTTAATTATGTTAAAATCCTATTAGGTAGGTATAATTATTATCCCCACTTAATAGATGAAGCAAATGAGTTAAAGAGCAACTAAGTAAATTAATCGGGGTCACATAACTAGTTAGATCCAATACGTGACCTGTGCTCTTAACCAACATGATAGAGCAGGGACTTAGAAATGACCATTAAGAAATAAACATTTCTAAGTAAGACATTCTGAAACCAGGGAGGGTGGTTGAGACATTTATTTGGGCAATTATGTAAAGACCATCCATGCCAGACTACCTATGCCTGTTCTACTCCAATAATATTTTAGAATCTATAGGATTTAAAAAATACTCTCAGGTGATTCTTCTTAATTCTTACTCTTTCCTAGTTAAAACCGAAACCTAAAAAAGGAAAGTAATTGAGAACTAGAGCGTTGATTATCAAACATGAGTGTATGTGCCAATCAACTGAGGATTTTGGTAAAATGCAGATTAGAATTCAGGAAGTTTGGGATGGGGCCTGAGATTTTGCATTCCTTACAAATTTCCCAGCAATATTGATGCTGCTGGGCCATAGACCACTCTTTGAGAAGCAAGGATCTAGATTCCTTGGAACTTGCTGCCAACCAAGCCCAGTTACCCTAATATCATCAATGTAATGACCAGAAATGATATTCTGTGGAATATTATGATGCTCATGTTCAATATTATATTTAGACGGGTTATCTAGTGATATAGTTCTCATAATATTTTAATAGATACATTTTTTTGTCTGAGCCACATTTTCTTGTTCTTCTTACTTGCCTTTTTCTCACTTAAATTTTTAGCTAAACTTTGTTATCCACAATAATTTGATTTGAGTTTGATCTGTTTGTCTGTCTTAGATCTAAGTAGAAAATGCTTTTCAAAGATTGAATATAAATGGTGATCGGCACATCATTCATTGAAATGGAACACTTTCTCTAACTTTCACAATAAAAACTTTCTTTAGGTAAAATATAAATACTTTGGGAATGATGTGTTTTGGACTGCTATTGTCCCCTTAAAAGGATCATCTGCATTCTCTGGAAATTCAAATTTCATGAAAAAATTTAGTTTTCTAAGTTTGAAGAACAGCTTTAAAGCTCAATTTTTAAGTATGCAAAGAGATATTGCTATGGTTTAAATGTGTCCCCCAAAAAGCATGTGTTGGAAACTTAATCCCTAATGCAACAGTGTTAACAGGGAGGACCTTTAAAGGGTGATTATGCCATGAGGGTGCCACCCACATGAATGGATTCATGCTGTTACTGCAGCAGTGTGTTTGTTATAATGGGAGTGGATTCCTTATCAAACGATGAGTTAGGGCCTCTCTTACCCTTTCTCTCTCACCCTCTTTGCCCTTTGGCCTCCCACCATGGGATGACCCAGCAAGAAGGCCCTTACCAGATCTGGCTGCTCAGTCTTAAACTTCTCACTCCCCAGAACTGTGAGAAATAAATTTCTGTTTACTCAGTCTATGGTATTCTGTTATAGCAACACAAAATAGACTAAGACAGACATTGTACAGAATATTAATGAGCAATATTTTCATTTCTATAAATGAGAAAAATAAGGTTCAGGTTGATTTTACAAAGAATCAAGCAATTAAAAATTGGGACCATTTTCAGTTCTTTCAAGCATCTGCAGAATTGGTGATGCCCAGTGTTCTGGCCACACTGCCACGTCATGCAGTGCTCTGTGCTGAAAACAACGAGGTCCTAACCACACTCTTTTTATGTCTGGATTTTGACTTTCCTCCAATGGCCTGCCTCAGTTTCTGCCCATATTTTTAAACCTGGATCCTTAAGCTTCCAGTCAATTCTGGGAACTCCATGATGTCTGTCCAACAAATTAGGTTTCTGTTTAAAACAACTGGATTTTCTCTCTGTTGTTTGCCGATCAGAGGTCTGATTAATAGGCATCTTTGATCTGCTTCAGCTAAGGCACTTGGGCTTCTGTTTCTTGTAACCAAAGAGCCTTGACTTAGGCTCCTCTCAAATAAAAAGGCCACAATGAATGGAAAGCCAGACACTTCTCTCACATTGTTTTTCAAATTGCCAAAAGATTGTACAGCAGTTGTTCTTTATCTTTTTTGAATCACAAATAGCAAAAAAAAATTGTTGGAGATTACTGTACCCATACTCCAGAAAAATGTACATGCATGCATTCACACAAAATTTTACACTCAATATTAGGGAGATCATAAAACTCCTGAGACAAGACAGTGGATTCAGGTGAAATGTTATGAAATATTTTAAAGGAAATTTTAAAGAAAAGGATAGAAAAATTTTTTAAGGGTTTATATTGTACTTTCCAACCTCTTGTCCAAGAATAGATATTGTATACAGACTCATTCTTGCCTGTTACAAATAGCTGGTTATGATTTTGGTTTGCTCTTACAACTAAGGTCTTTGACAATGGTCTCTGGGTTTTTAATAGCTTCTCACACTTCTCATTCTAGGCTAGAAGTTCTAATTTAAAGTTAAGAACATGACCAAGAACTCATTATGTATTCTTCTTTCCTTTATATCAAGAGATTCTTGATTTGTGCAGTGTGGTTTTATGCAGTGTAGAATTTATGTAATGCAGGATTCTAGCTTAAAAATGATTGGGGATCAGTTAGAGTGTGTCTGATAGGAGACAAGAGGATCAACAAATGTTATCCCACAACATCATGTCTAATTCCATAATAAGCAGCTGCTTAATGTGAAAACCGACAGGCAATCGGCCCAATGTTAGAAGGTTTAACCTTTTCTTTTCACTGAATCTTTTTCAGTTTTTCCCATTTACCCTTTTTCAATATTTTTCAGAAAAGGAAACTGTAATCTTAGAAAAAAGAAAAGCTCATTGAGAAACAATCTAACTTTTTAAATATAATTTATTACAATGCTTGCTCAGCAGCAGCTGATAGCAATATCTTGTTTTGCTTAAATGCTTATTGGGGGCACTCAACTTAGAGAATGGCCTGTCAACTTCAGCCCAGCAGCCCCTTCTTTTCCAGGTACTCCCCAAGGCAGATGAACTGCAGCTATTATGTGGCTCACTGACCCTCCATAGTCCCTGGCCCACACTGTGGTTTGGTGCCACAGGTGCATTTAACCACAGCAGGGGAAAAAGAGCAGAAGGAAGAGGGAGCACACAGTGCCAAAGGAGAGGGACACACAAGAAGGAAGAAAAATGCAAAGAGACACACACACACAAAAAAAAATAAGTAAAAAAATAAGTGATTTTCAAACTTCGTCTTTAGTTCTGCCTCTCTTTTACATTTGGCAAAGTCAATTAAATCATTTATGGTATTTCAGAGATTTCATAAGATGGCCTGTGACAGGTGTGAAAGGGGATGGTGTACCCGTCCCTCGACGTGATATGGCAGCTGGCAAGTGCGCACGAAGCTGTGCTGACCTTCCCTTGCTGCTTTTCGATCTTCTTTTCTTCTTCCCTTTCATCCAATATTTGTTGAGTGACTCCTATGTCCTCAACACCAGGGATACAGTAGTGAGAAAAGCAGATAAAAATCTCTGACCTCATGGAGCATATGTTTCTGGTGCTGGAGAAATACAATCAACAAACAGTCAAAATATATGCTCTGTCAGATGGTGGAAAGTTCTATGGAAAAAAAAATATATAGCAGGGAAGAAAGAGAAGAAGTATCAGGAAGTGGGAGAGGTTGCTATCTTAAATATAGTAATGTGACCAGGCCTCACCAATAAGGCAATATTTAAATGCAGACCTAAAGGAGGGAGTGGAGGGAAATGTCTCTATATCTAGGGACAGAATTCCACTCACAGAGGCGAGCAAGTGCAAAGGCCCTGAGGCAGAAGCACACTAATTGCTTTTGAGGAAAACTGGAGCCAGTGTGTTTGCCATAGCGTAGGGAGAGAGTATTAGCAGATGAGTTGAGAGAGTCAAGGATCAGATTGGCACAAACTCCAATTCTATAAGCCAATTTGTATTCCGCCTGTAAGGAGTAATGTTTGTTGAATGATATTTATTAATATTTAAAAAGTGGTGAGAAATCCTACAGGGTCATGCAGATATACTTGCTCATATGGACCCACCAAATTGCACCAAGTGAAATGAAAGGTCAAAGGAAGGAGTGGAACACACATTTGCATAGGGATATAGAAGTACTTGGTCCTGGGTTCAGATTTGTTGTTCATTGACCATATAATCATTCACTGAATCACTGATGTCCAAACCTCTGTTCTTGATAGGATCTTGGCCCTGAGCTTTTGGGGTTAAGGTTGTGTTCAGGGTTGCACAAAGCTGAAATTAACACTGCAGAGAATGGAATCCAAAGTGGTCAACGTAACAGCACCCCAGGGACAAAAACAGCTAAACCAGGTGGTGGTTACCACCGAAGTGTCCACACGAAAAAGTGCATTCAAAGATGAGATATCAGGACAAATTTCAGTTACTGCAGACCATGCTCTGAGGATTGGTTCAGTATAGGACACAAACTCATGTTCTTTATTACCTGTGTTTCTTGAGCCATTGAAACAAAGCTGCAGGAATTTCTTTTTATGTGTTTCTTGAGCCCTTAACAATGCATTGGGAAAGAGCTGTAGAGGAAACTAGCCATTTTGGAAAACCTGATTTCCTTGTACTTTAGTTTTCTTGAGTATAAATTAAAATAGAGCCCATTCCAGCTACAAATTTACTAAACTATACTGAATTCTTTAAGCAAATTAATAGTTTTAGGTCTTACAAATGAATCCTTGTCCAGAGGAAATAATAGTATATTCCTTAAAAGTTTCACCATAATCAAATGCACAGATTAAAAACCAGTTTGTGTGTATGTATCAAATGCTATTCAGAATGAAGCCAATATACCAACAAGTAATAAAGAATTAATAGAAGAATAAATTTATTAATCTGAAATTTGTATTTTAAAATGGTATATTTTAATTCTTAAGAGAAAGAAATGGGCAAATAGGTTTATAGTCTAAGACTGTAGTCCCCAATCCCAGTACTGGTTCATGGCCTGTTAGGAACCAGGCAGCACAGCAGGAGGTGAGTGGTTGGTGAGCCAGCAAAAGCTTCATCTGTATTTACACCTGTTCCCCATTGCTCCTGCTACCACCTGAGTTCCACCTCCTGCCAGATCAGCGGTGGCATTAAATTGTCATAGGAGTGCGAACCCTACTGTAAACCATGCATGGGAGGCACCTAAGTTGCAGGTTCCTTATGAGAATCTAACGCCTGATGATCTGAGGTGGAGCTGAGGCAGTGATGCTAGCATTGGGGAGCAGCTGCAAATACAGATTATCATTAGCAGTGAGGTTTGACTGCACAATAAACCTAATGCGCTTGAATCATCCCGAAACCATCCCCTTCCCCAGTCGGTGGAAAAGTTGTCTTCCATGAAATTGGTCTCTGGTGCCAAAAAGCTTGGGAACCTCTGGTCTAAGATGTAACTTTAAAAATGTGAAATAAAGGACCCATGAAAGAGGTATGTAGTGTTTACATGTGCAGTTTAAAGAATAAAATATAATGTCACTGAGAATGCACCACTCATTTTATGTAGCTGATTTAAGACAATGTTTGGGTCCCCTGAGGACCACATTCCTTCACCTCCTCGTCCCCACCAGAGGTAACTAACATCTCTAACATCTAGAATTTAGTCTGAAAAATAAAGAACAAATGTGATGAGATTGAAAAACAATCGGCCCATACATAATCTTATCAGTATAAATATCACCCCATTTTAAATAAGGAAATGATGGCACTGAGATATTGGGCAACTGACCAAGGTCACACAGCTAATTAGTGGCAGAGCTGGAACCAGAGCCATTTAATTCCTAAGTCTGTGCTTAGAACCTCTATGCTTTCTTGCCTCTATAATGATTCACCATTAGTCAGTCACTGTCTCTTCTTTGCAGTTTTAACACATGGAAATGTATTCCAAAACAAAATAATGTTTAATCTGGCCTGTTTCTGAATATTATGCAAATGGAGTCACACTGTATGATTTCCTCTGGGACTTACTTTTACTGCTCAGTAATTGGTTTTCTGAAATGCACCAAGTGGTTATTTGAAGCTCTGGTTCTTTGATTTTATTGCCACCTGTTATTCCATTGTATGAACAGTCAACTTTTTCTACATCCATTCTTCTGTTGTTGTAGATTTGGGCTGTTCATAGTGATTCTGTTGTAGAGAGTGCTGCTATACACATTCTTATACTTATGCATTTGTCTTGCACATGTGCCATTTTTCTAGGTTATTTCTATAACTGAAATTCTAATTCTGGTGTGCATAGCTTCATTTTGTCTAGATAATGTGAGATTTTTTCCAAAATGTTACACCCATTTATACAGTCTTCATTAGCTTATGAAAGTTGTCATCCCTCCATATGCTAATCAAATCTTTCTGACTTTTTGTTTGGTCAATCTAAGTATATGAGATGGTATCTCATTGTGGGTTTGTCCGGTCCCTGATTAGAAATGAACTTGAGAAATTTTTCATGTATTTATTAGCCATTCCTTGTCCTCTACTATGAAATGACTATGTTTCCATTATGTTGCTTATTTTTTTATTGATTTAAAGAAATACTGTGTGCATTCCAAGTACTAAACTGTTAGTTGTAAGTGTTATAATTACGTTCTTCCAATTTATCCTAATTTTAGCATAATCAAATTATTAATTCTTACTTTTATATTTGTGCTTTCTTGTTCTTATTTAAGAAACTTTTTCTTTCCTCAAGGAAATAAATATATTCTACTATTTTTTCTTCTAAAAGGGTAATTTATGTCTCACATTAAAGTCCTGAATCCACATGGAATTGATTTTTATATGGTGTGATGAAGGAATTTTTCATAATACTTTTCTTTATGAATAAATAAAGTATTACATGTTAATTAATTCTACATTTTCACAAATTTTCCATGCCAATTTATTTAAAAAGAATAATTAACTATTTGTGGAAAAGTTAGCAACATGAAATAGAGGGACCAAACTGTACAACCAGAGAAAATACTGTAAAATGATTCTAGAGTAAGAGTCTATTGGACAACATTTTTTCTTTTATTTTGATTTGTTTTTCCTTCTTATTAATTTATTTTATGTACTTCTGAATCCTCAGGTACTAGAATAATGCCTTGCTTATAACAAAGATTAATTTAATTACCAAATACAAAGTTTATCTATTATTATTTTCCAATCCCCTACTTATTTTTGTGATAGAAATTTTTGAAAGCTCATTTTGTGGCAAGCAATGAGCTAACAGCTTTAAAAATCTTATCACTAAAACTACAGCATCTATACAAAGTAGGCATTATTAATTTACCTATTTTATGGTTCATTAAACTGAGTATTAAAAAGAAGAAGATTAATGAAAGGAATTTAAAACAATTCTAATTAAAAGCTCAGTGAGGCTGGGTGCTGTGGCTCATGCCTGTAATCCCAGCACTTTTGGAGGCTGAGGCAGGAGGATGGCTTGAGCCCAGGAGTTCAAGACCAGCCTGAACAGCATACAGAGACCCTGTCTCTACAAAAACCAAACAAACAAAAAAAATTAGGCAGGCGTGGTGGCACAGCCTGTAGTCCCAGCTACTTGGGAGGCTGAGGCAGGACGATCCCTTGAGCCCAGGAGTTTGAGATTGCAGTGAGCAATAATGATGCCACTGCACCCTAGCCTGGGCCAAAGTGCGACCTTGCCTTAAAAAAAAACACAACTCAGGAAATTTCAGAAAATATCTTATAAACTTGAGAAATTCTTCTAGATCATAAGAAGTTATTTAAGACAATTTAAGGGGCATGACGTTTAGGCCCAGGAAGTCCAAGACACTTTCATCAGGGGATCCAGAAGAAACAAAAGGGATCCCGAAGTAGACATAGAAAATAAAACAATTAATGATACAATAGAACAAGACTTGTTTGATCTAAGGGCAGACATGACTCTTTAGATCAAAAGGGTTGACTAGATAGTAAGCTAAAAAACACACACGCAAACTGTGGGAGACAAGAAAATTCTCAGAATTGGGACAGATAAAAAGAGACAAAACTATGAATATATTTGTTGTAGGAAGAAATCTAAGATGGTCTCCAAGACGTCTGCCCCCGGTACGCATACTCTGCGTCCTGCCTCCGCTTGCGTGTGGTGGGAGCTGGGATTATGATGGATTAGCTACCGTCTGGTGGAGCTACTTTGTTACGTAAGCCTCTGTCATAGCTCACTGCAGACAACTTTTTCTGCTGGCCTGAAGAAGTGAATGGCTGTGAGTCCCACTGCCGTGAGGAACTGGATCCTGCCCACAGCCAGTGAGCCTGGGACGACCTTGTCCTAGGAGTTGCAGCCTCAGCCAACATCCTGATTCTCGCCGAGATCTTGAGACTCAGGTAAACTGTGCCCAGACTCCTGACTATGGAAACTGTGAGATAGTAAATTTGTGATGGTTTGAACCACAAATTTGTGGTAATTTGTAATGAACCAATAAAAAACTTTACAGCCTTTGGTACCTGGAAGTAAGGTGCTGCTGTAGCAAATACCTAAAATGTGGAAATGGCCTTAGAATAGGGAGTGAGTGGAGGCTGAAAGAATTTTTAAAAATTAATTTAAAATTGTATATATTTATGGTGTACAATATGATGCATTGAAATAGGTATATATTGTGGAATGGCTAAATTGAGCTCGTTACCATATTCATTACCTCACATAGTTATCATTTTTTGTGATGAGAACACTTAAAATCTACTATCAGCGATTTTCAAATTATACAATACACATAAGACGAATCTAAGATCATGTCATCTAAAACCAGAAATAATTTAACTTCTTTTTTTCCAATCTGGATGCCTTTTTTCCTTTCTCTTGTGTAACTGCTCTGACTTGGATTTCTACTGCTATGTTGAATGGAGGTGATGAGAGTAGACATTCTTGTCTTGTTCCTGATTTTAAAGAAAAAGCTTTCAACTTTTCACAGTTGAGTATAGAATCTGTGGGTGTGTTGTATATGGCCTTTATTCTGTTGAGGAACATTTTTTCTATACATAAGTTGTTGAGAGTTTTATGATGAAAGGTTGTTTAATTTTGTCAAGTGATTTTTCTGCGTCTATTGAGATGACCAAGTGTTTTTTGTCCTTCCTTCTGTTAATGTGGTGTATCACATTTATAGATTTACATATAGAACCATCCTTGCATCCCAGGGACAAATCCCATTTGACCGTGGTAAATAATCTTTTTACTGTGATGTTGAATTTGGTTTGCTAGTATTTTGTTTGAGGAATTCAGTGTTCATCAGGGATATTGGCCTGTAATTTTCTTTCTTATACCGTCCTTGTCTGCCATGAGGCTTACATAATATATCTTACTGTTATAACATGCTATTTCAACTTGCTAACAACTTAACTTTGATCACATAAAAAACGTTTTACTTTTATTCCACCCACCCCCCACATTTTAAATTTTTGCTGTTACAAATTGTATTCTTTTATACTGTATATCCCTTAACAAATTATTGTAGCTATAATTATTTTTAATAGGTTTGTCGTTTAACCTTCGTACTAAAGATGTAAGTAATTTACATACTACCATTACAGTATTAAAATATTCTGAATTTGACTGTGTACTTACTTTTACCAGAGAACTTTATACTTTTATACCTTTTCATGTTACTCACTAGTACCCTTTTCTTTCGGCTTGAAGATTTCTCTTTAGGATTTTTGTAAGACAGGTCTGGTGGTGATAAAATCTCTCAGCTTTTGTTTGTCTGAGAAAGTCTTTATCTTCCCTTGACTTACGAAGGACAGCTTTTCCAGCCAAAGGATTCTTGGTTGAGAGTTATTTTTCTTCCATCAGTTTGAATATATATTCCCACTCTCTCCTGGCCTGTAAGGTTCCTGCTGCGTAATCTGCTGTAGCTTTATTGGAAGTCTCCTTTTTTCTCTTCCTGATTTTATGATCTTCTCTGTGTCTTTAGTTTTTGACAATTTGGTTATAATATGTATAGTCTTGTTTTGATTGAATCTGATTGGAGAACTTTGACCTTCCTATACCTAGATATTTATGTATTTTCCCATATTTAGGTAGTTTTATTTTAGGTAGTTTTTTCTTTGAAAAAAACTTTCTACCTCTGTCTTTCTGCTTGTTTTGGAACACCTATAATGCATGTACTGGTTCACTTTATGTTGTCTTATAATTCCCATAGGTTTTCTTCATTTCTTTTCATTCTTTGTGCTTTTTGTTCCTCTGACTGGATAATTTCAAATGACCTGTCTTCAAACTCACTGATTTTTTTCTTCTGCTTGATGGAGTTTGCTGTTGAAGCTCTCTCGGAAATTTTTTCAGTCAGTCGTTTTGTTCTTTACTCCCTTATTTCTGTTTGCTTCTTTTTATGTGATTTTTATCTCTTTGTTGGAATTCCTATTTTGTTTGTGTATTGTTTTTCTGATTTTGTTTATTTGTTTATCTCTGTCCTCATGTAGCTCACTGAGCTTATTTAAAATAATTATCTTGAATGCTTTATCAGGTAGTTAATAAATCTCTATTGCCTTAGAGTCAGTTCCTGGTACTTTATTTTATTTCTTTCGTGGTGTCATGTTTCCCTGATTGTTCTTGTGGCCATGCATTGGCCTCTGCATATTTGAAGTGGTAAGGACCTATTCTAGTCTTTGTAGACTGGCTTCAGTTGGGAAAACCCTCCTTCAGTCAGCCCATCTGGGGATTGTAGGCAGGCCATCTGGCATGGCCCAGGGTTGGCCTTGCTGCTAGAGTCCTCAGGCAAGATCACCTGGTACCTGATTTAGCAGGTGGGAAGGCCTGGAACCTGTGTCCATGGTGATTGGCCTGGAGCCCGATCAAGCCAATCATCCTGGAGCCTGGGTTTGTGGGGGTCAGCCAGGGCACTGGGTGCAAGAGTGTTGGCCTGAATTTAGGTCCATGATGGCTAGCCTGAAACCTTGGGACACAGTGGCCCACTTGGCTCTGGGGTGGGTCTGGAGGCTGGGGCTTCAGAGCCAGCTGGAACCTGGGTTCACAGTGGGAGGTGTCCTGGAGCCTGGGTCTGTGGGGACTGGCCTGGCACTGGGACCAGCAGGGACAGGCCTGGACCCTGTGTCTGCAGGAGCATAGGGCCACAGGGACCAGCTTGGCACTGGGAAAGCCAGAAGCCTATGTCCACATTTGCTGGCCTGGTACTTGAGGCCAAGGGTGCCAGGCTGGCACTGGGGCAGGCCTGTAGCCTGGGTCTATAAGGGCTGGCCTGGTGCTAGGCTGGTCTGGAGCCTGGAGTGGGGCTGGCACCTGAGTCTGCTGGGGCTGGACTGGAGCTGGTGTCACAGGGCCTGGTCTGGCACTAAGCAGGCCTCAGACACATATCTGCATATCTGGATGTCTGGATCCATGGCTGCTGGGGTCTGTGGCTACTGACCTTGTACTTGGGCAGGCCTGAAACCCAGGGTGACAGGGACCTGCTGGTGCTGCGCTGGGGCCTACAGGCTGGGTGTGTATGAATGCACTAGATTCTGGGCCTTCGGGTACTAGCCTAGTACCTGGGGCCATGAGCCAGCCTTGAGCTGGGGGTCTGTGTACACCAGCCTGGAGCCTGAGGCTGCTGGGTCCAGCCTGGTGCTGTGGGCCATGGGGGCTGTCTGGCAGTGGGGCAGGCCTGGAGCCTCTACCAGGTTGGAAGCCTGAGCTTGTGGGCCTGGAGGCTGGGGCCAGTTGCTGGTCTGATGAGTAGGGATGCAGGGACTGACCTCAGCAGACCCACCTGTGGGCCCACCACTTGGAAGCAGACACTATCTGTTCCATGCTGTTGGGGTGGGAGACTTACCCTAACCTCCTCATACACTCATGGCTGAAAACTGACCTCCTGGTAAATAAACTCATGGTCTTTGTCAGGAGAAGGGTCCCAGCTGTGAAATGATTTTAGCAGAAAGTCTGTGGTTTGGAATTACTTAAAGAAACAAATATAGAATCTATGGATATTGAAAGCACACACAAGACCTGTAACTATCTGGTGTGTAAGATGAAGTTATTTTACAGCCTACATATTTTAGGTTTGGGTGATAACCTGTGTACCTGATATTAAAAGCTCATCAATACCATGGCCAGAGAGCACGTACGCAATGTGGGAAGGAAGCACATGGAGAGTCACCCTAAGTATCCTAGACTTTTTCCTACTTCATCTGTACCTCTTGATTACTTTTACTTTTAGGGATTATTACTAAAGTTCAGGTGAGATCTTTGATTTGTGTGCCTGAAGTGATAATTTCATCCTTTGTGTTAACTCACAGGAATTCTGTGAATCTGTGGAATGCTACCAGATACTTTAAATTTCCAAGAGGAGAAAAGAGCATTGTCTTTCCCAAAGTTGCATGGCTATGCAATCTTTTATCAAGGTATATTTTCTAGAAAACATTTGGGACACCTTCAATACAGTTTAGTATTTCTCTTCTACAGATGAATGACCAAGGTTTCAGCCTGATCTCAAATATTGTGCTCATATTAATTTGTTGATAAGAAATATTTATTCTATAATGTAGAAAAAGAATTACCATTTATAGAATAGACAAAATAGAGTAGAACACACAATAAGTATTTTTAAAAATTCTTCATGAAAGGCTAAATGGCGGACTACAAAATTAAATCTAAATCTCCACCTTGCACTGGCAGAAACCTGTAATTTTCAGGGTTTACCTAAAAGTTACGAATAAACTTTTTGCAGGTTGGTCTTAAAAATTATACCTGGTAATTCATAGAAAATGCCACACATCTCCAGTAAGTAATAGATGGATGTATGCATATAATATACACATGTATATATGTGAAGTATGCTATCTAGTTTTTTTAAAAATAACCCATTAGTTTCTGAACAGATTGTGTGCACTTTATCTGTTTATGTGCATATGCTGTGAAAGAAGAAACAGAGCTGGAGAGCTAAGTGATTTTATTCAGGGACTGTCAAAATAGGAGAAAAGAGACCTCAGTATAGAACTGGGCACAATTTTGAATAAAACATGGATAAGTGGGGATTTATAGCAAAGACCAGGGTTGGGAGCCAGTGGATGAAAAATTATTAAAATAAAACATCAGGGGAGAAAGGGGATTTCCGGATAAATGGACCCAACAGGATTTTGCTGAAGGCAGGCCAGGGTGACCAGATATCACCTGGGGGATGGTGGAGAAAGAGGAATTTGATCAGATATCAAGGGTGGGGGATTCTGGCTAAACCAACTTAGCAGCATTCTTGCTAAAAGTGGGCTCTGGAGGATGTACCCAAGGGTGGGACCCAGTGGAAAAGGAGCTCAGGGGAGCCTGTCTAGAGTTTGGTTAAGGAGAGCATCTTTGTCAATGTGTAGATAGACACATATGTATTAGGTTATTAAGTATGAAATCTTTGATTTCTTTAAGCACTAAGTTTGACAATTGATATCTCTGACATTTCACTTTGACACTTCTTGTTTTATTTTCATTGTGAAGGCACATCCTCAGTCTTTCAAATGCACAGTTTGGCTTGTGATTATCTTTCAAATTTATTTTTAGAGCAATTTTTGTGAAACCATGGATAAGTAAAAAATTTGAGTTATTTTTGAAAATGGGTTCTGTCCTGGAACCAACACAGTGCAGATAACTCAAAATACCAATGAAGTGTTTGGGAAGGATGTGGCTAATAAATGCACAGTACATCAATGGTTTGAGAGGTTCTGTTCTGGTGATTTCAATCTTGAAATTGAGCCATGTGGGCGACCTGAGACCAAAGTGGATAATGATGAGCTGAAAGCTGTAGTGGAAGTGAATCCATCTCAACCTACGTGTGAATTAGCAGCAAGGTTTGACGTTACTATTCCAATAATATTGGACCATTTGAAACAAATGGGCAAGGTAAAGAAGCCGGGCAGATGGGTTCCGCATGAATTAAACGAGCATCAAAAGAGAAATTGTCTCGAAGCTTGCCTTTCTTTGCTGATATGACATAAGGTGAACCATTTCTACACCATATTGTTATGTGTGATGAAAAATGGATCCTTTTTAACAATCACAAGCGTTTGACACAATGGTTGAATAAAAAGGAAATGCCAAAACACAGCCCAATACTGAACATTCATCCAAAAAAGCTAATGGTGTCTGTTTGGTGTTCCAGCGCTGGTATTATCCACTACAGCTTCATGAAACCTGGTCAATGGATTACAGCAGGTGTCTACTGCAGCCAACTGGACAAAATGATGAGGATGCTTGTGATTAAGCAGCTAAGATTGGTCAATAGATATAGGCCAATCTTCTTGCAAGACAACGCTTGACCACATGTTGCACAAACAACGCTGCTCAAACTACATAGGCTGGACTTGGAAACTCTCTGTCATCCACTGTATTCACCAGACCTTGCACCCACTGACTACCACTTCTTCCAGGCTTTGGACCACTTCTTGCAAGTAAAAATATTCAATTCTCAACAAGCTGTGGAAAATGCCTTTGGCGATTTTATAGCCACTCGCTCTCCAGGCTTCTTTGCTGTTGGCGTAAACAAGCTACAGTTAAGATGGCAAAACTGTGTTGATAGTTTAGGCGCATATTTTGATTAATTGTACTGTTTTTTTTGAGATATAATAAACTACACTTTTGATTTGAAATTGGACATTTCATATTTCAAATTTACATGCATAAATACACAAGTATAAATAAAATTACTTTATTCAAATTGATATTTTGATTTAAAATTGTATTAGTTTTCTATTATCACAAGCTTAGCAGCTTAAAACAATGTAAATTTATCATCTCATAGCTTCCCTGGGTCAGGAAACTGGGCACAGGCTGGGTGGATCCTCTGCTCAGGGTCGCACCAAGCTAAAATCAAAGTGTTGGCTGGGGCCGCAATCTCTTTTCAGGCTTAGGGTCATGTTCCGAGACACATAACTAGGTAAGTAAAGGCTCCTGATGAAATGTCTTATAGAGGTACGAATTGAGAGGAACCCACACAAGATCTTTAAACACTGAGTCAAGGCCAGATTCTTTCCTAAGGAGCATACTTAAAGAGCGTCATGAGCCCCTTTCAAAAGAACCTGTAGGACAAATACCAAACAACACATTCTCTGTTGTTGCCAATAACAACAAAAACGTCATTTACCCCATCAGGGCCAGGCAAGAACCTCTTCTGGTCGTGGTCCTAGTCCTAGAAACCTCATAACTAGAATGTCCTGGATGGTCTCGGTTTATGTCTCTTGAATCACTTCCTGTCCATTTAGAGCTAATCTTGATGTTTTCTTATTTAAAAGAAAATACAGTATTATAATAATTTAGGATGGATTTGAATACTGTCCACTTTTCATTTCCAGCTTCTGGTTCTCTTTTCCAAACCTGATCTAGTAGCTCAGTTTCACGGACATTATGCAAGGTGCCTGTGGCTGTGATGAAGTTTTGTGCCGACATAGAAGCCTGGGATCACAGGGTGCCTCCATTCCTGGGTGGAGCTGGGAGAGTCTGCTGTTGTTCCTGGTGCCCTTATGTATCCACATTAGTTCACCTCAGCCACTTGTGCCATGGTCCTGGCTAAGACCTGGGAGAGCGCACAAAGCCAGGTAGAATGTTCAGAGGGAAACTCGGGAAATTATAGTCTAAGTGTAAGAAAAAAAAATACAGGCTAAGATTTTTGCAGTAGTGACTTAGTGTGGAGTAAGTTTGTAACTATTTATTTTATTGTTTCTAACTTTATTTTGCAATAACTTTTGCAATAGAAATGCTCTTTGAAAAGTACATTTTAATAAAAAAACCCCACATGAATGGCTTTCCATTTCTCAAGAAAGCAGATGATAAATGTTTAGAGCCCCATTCACCATGGGGAGCCATAGTGATATCATTGACCATATGAGAACCAAAAGACACATAGCTCCTAAAAAAGTGTTAGTATGTACTTGAAAAGTTGATAGTTGTTTTAAGGAACCTATGCCTATAAACAATGTAAAACATGAAGATATGGAAAGTATATTTACCTATTACACTGTAAAAAATGTTTTCATTTATTTAGATTGACTTTTTCTAAATTGATTTTGTTCATTTGAGATTTTGCATATATAAAATTAAGTGATAACTGTTAACATGTTGGCTGAAACACCATAAAGAGAGTTGAACACACTGTTAAATAATGTCAGTACCATATTGGTGTCATGAGACACTTCAAATAAAAGAGCAGTTAATTCTAATAATAATTTATGGTTAATCTTTTTTATAGAATCAAAGCAAAGCTTTTTATCCTGTCAAAGGTGAAACTCCTGACATAATTTTGGATGCTACTGTAAACTTATTTTAAAAATAGCATCATGGTAAAAAAAACAAAACAAACAAAACAAAAAAGAACAAAAACGATGTTTTTATCAATCAAAGAAGCCCACAAAGCAAAAGTGTTTGTAGTACAGAAATGGTTCATTTTGGGGCCCAAACAATTGGTGATATTCTCCTAAAGCTTAGTTGTCAATGTTTTTTTTTTTTCTTTTTTACAGGCATGAGCCACTGAATCTAGCTAATTTTAAAATTTTTTGTAGAGACAGAGTCTTGCTATTTTGCCCAGACTGGTCTTGAAGTCCTAGCCTCAAGTGATCCTTCCACCTAGGTCTCCCAAAGTACTAAGATTACAGGCATCAGTCATGGCACTTGGCCTGAAAATATTTTTTGTATAAGCACTTGGTGCACATCTTATTTTTTATTTTTATGTTGTTTGTTCTGTATCAAAATGGAATGGAATTGAGAAGCCCTGTGGTTCTGAAGCATCTTGTTTAAAACTTAGTTTACCGGAATTATAGCCAAAAACAACGTATTTAATGGTTTTGCTTATAACATCTTGAAGAAAAGTCTCTGAATGGAGATAAAAATACAATACTTGTAAACATATTCGGGCTTTTCGTGAACATGTTTGTCATTGTATACATTTCAATACAATACAATTGGTTATAGTCTTCATTTAGTATAATTTGCTCTGAACTTACCAAACACTGCAGCCTTATTCTGGAAAAAAAGAAATATTTTTTCAACTAAAATTTGATAATCTAGAACAAAGAGAATACTGAAGGTGTCTAATTACAAATTTAGGAGCCATAGAATGTAACTTTGAAGAAGATTGCAGCAAATTTTATTTAAAACAAATGTTAAAAGACCATATTGAGAAAAAATAGATTTTTCAGAAAAATATTTGTGACTTGGGTATAAGTACATGGATATATATCTATATATATGATTATCCTGTTTGTTATTTTTAATGTTCAAATAATTAATATAATGGCTTTTTAAAATTTTGCTTTAGTATATGTATAGCTTATTTTTAGAACTAATTCTAAACACAAGAATTCTAAACATAAACACAAAAGTTTATGTTGCAGCCCAATTCTAGTATATGTATAGCTTATTTTTAGAACTAATTTCATTTCTGAAAATAGTTTTTGAATGTAATAGTCAATATATCAATATACCAATGTCAGTTTGGAAATAATTAAAGAATTATTTTAGAAAATACACAATTTTAATTAATGTTCCTTTTACTTTCAAGTGACCAGAACTAGACAGGAAATTAGGAAGTCCCCCTTCTCATGATGGATGTTTTCATGACGAACTCTGATATCCTGGACTGTATTGTGTGTTTTCTTTATATCTTCCCATAAAACAAATAATCAATAAATGCTATTTAATATATACCTTCATATGTCTGAAATTTACAATTTATGAAAAGAAAGGAAAATCTCCTGATGGAATAGAAAGAAACTATGTTGGAGTCAAGAAGTCCAGGTTCTAGAAGTGGTGACACTAAACTGTGTGTTATTTGTAGTTTAACAAAAAAACTTTCTGAACTTCACTTTTTTTACTAGTAAAAATATTAGTTTGTACATAATAGTACCTGAAACTTCTGTGGGTTTTATCATTCTAATTAGAAACAAGTAACGTACATTATCTAATCATTTTGAGAAAGTGTGATTCGTTCATTGCTATCATAGAACCTGTGGTCTCCTGGCTTTCTGCAACTACCTAATGTTTTAAATTATGATTCACATTCACATTTTGATTCTCTCTAATAAAGCTGCCATTGTTAAAGGTGGAGGTTGGGTTTGGAGTGGTGGGGGTGCATTGAGAGGAAAGAATTTTGAAAAATAGTTATGCCAGTGGAAAACTTTCTCTTTTGCCCTGGGCTTGTGGTTGTCTGAAGCATTATTTCCAAGTGCTAGTTTCCCATCAGAGTTTGTTGAAGCCCATAGTCATGTTTCTTGTGAGGACTCGTGATTCAAATTTTTACATATAAGTTTCTTATGCAAGTTAAAACCCCAAATTCTAAACGTGTATAATATAGCAGTGGCTAGTGTTGAAGAACTCAGATGTGCTTCTTAAAAAATACTGAGATTTCCCCGTAAAGATTATACCCAAATTATGAATACTGAAATTATAAATGTACCTTTGTGTGATTGGGAGGCAGGTCTCTTTTCAACTTAATCCCCTCTCTGTGGGAAAAAACAATCAACAATATCTGAGATGTAAATGACCTACAATGATGCCACTTTCCACACTTTCTCTGACAAGGATTTCTCCTAAGATACATCCATCTCTTCCTGGCTGTCCACCTACCCAAATGGGCTTTGCTACCAGGAGGTTCTGACTCGCTTGGTCTGCTCTTGGGCCAGGGGTCTCCTTTTGCAACTTCTTGTGCAATGATTATGTTAGAGGTGGTACGTGGGCCAGATTTTGAAAACTGTCACTGATCAAGTCTGACTTGAATACCATACATTACTGGGGACACTCTTCTAAGGTTGATATTGGGAGCTAGTATGATGTAAAAGATTCCTAATTTGGAAAAAAAATTGTTTTCTGTCTTAATTAGTTAATTCAAACACAAAAGTTTATGTTGCAGCCCAATTCTAAGCTAGTGATTGCTTGTAAAACTGCCCCTTCTGTTCCTCTTTGGAGGCTCATTTGCTGATCATATTGTAGTTATTTTTAAAAGGGCCCATTCCTGTTCATTTGGCCACTGACACCTCAGTGAGTTTCTCATTGAAGTATAATGGAATAAGCATTCATCGATGATCATGTCCCTTGAACACAACTCTGCCTCAGAGGCTGAGCAAGAATGCAGAAGTTACAAAGCAGCAAGTAAACAAAGTGAAGGTGGGGGAAAATATTGTTTTATTTTGTTTGTTGGTTCAGTTTGTTTTAGACTATGATGTGTCATTATCCTATTAACGGGGACAATAAAATAAAAGAAACCAAGTACATTTTTTAAAAAGTGGTACATAACTGCATTAGTTCTGCCCTTGTGGTACACCTGAAACAGGTGCTGAAATGCCTGGGTTCAAATTCTGAGCATAAAATGTATGAGCTCTGTGACCTGGATAGAACAATCATCTTCAAGAACCTAAGTGTCCTCCTCTGTTTTAAGTGCTTTTGTGGTTTACAAAAATATTGAAATAATGTTGTGACGTTTGAGATCAAAGAATGGTGTATTTATTTACTTATTTATTTATTTTAAGACCATTCAAGTGCAGTAGTGGGAAGGGGGAAAGAGTAGAAGAAGGAGTTCATCTGTAACTCACTGTGAACTTCAAGTAGCGGTTGACATCAGAGAAGGAGAGAATGGAGTGTGTCTCCCACAAAGAGCTTTTGCACTTGTATAACCAGGAGGTTTCACCAGTCTGAAGATTTCCACACATTCAATTACGAGTAATGTAACTTGGGCACTCATTCTGTTCCTCTTAAACAAATGCCACATTTTACCACTTGGCCTTGATGAATAGAAATTCATTTACAGTGTTTATGTTTTTTTTTTTTTTTAAGAGGTTGTTAGTATTTCGTTCCTCTGTTTCTGAGAAGTTAAAAATGACTGCTGGCACAGGAAGCATCCAAGGATTTATTGTGCTCTTCCAGCTCTCTCCAGGTAGGTGAGGCATGATCAGGATGGTAGGAGCATTGGGAGGGTGGCGTGGAAACCATCAAATTTTCCTAGTGCAGTTTCAAGTTTATTTGCCAAATGCACATAGGAAAAAAAGAAAGTTTCTTTTCTATGTCCCTTTGTAAATTTGCTTAGTCTTCCTTTGCTTTGCTAATGTCCTGGACTGAGCTAAAATACCACAATAAACAAGGAACACATGTAAGGACTCCATATATTCCAGAACAATAACAACCACTGTGGCAAAGGCCAACAAATGTGAACTGCAATCGGGCCAGGTCTAAATCTGTGTAGGTTCCATTTTTAGATGTGGAGTTTTGCAGGCCCAGTTTTGTCTCTAACGTCCTGCTGCGTGTTGGGTTTGGTTATGGCTATTGTTCTTTAAAAAACACCAGCTGATCTCCAAAATTACTGAGATTTATTTTTTAAAGAAGTTGAAGATGTAAGCAGGAAAATGATTAAACTGATTTAACATAGCATCAAAACAATACAGGAAGTGAATAGAAGGGAAAATGGCCAAAGACCTAGAAGTCCCAATAATGTCAATATACAAAGGTCAGTCATGTTGGCAGCCAAAAGGATTGAGGTCAGATCACAAAGTGGGGAGTTTAGTTCTAATGTTTCCAAGGTAGATCTGCTCCAATGTAGACAAGGTCCAAGATGTGGCGAGGCAACAGACGACCAATATGCCATGGAGGTAAAGGTCTTTGGAGATGAGAGGTTAAGAACCTGAAAAGCTAGAGTTCTGCACAAATATGCTGAAGTCAGCCAGAATGATGCTTGATCATGGGGAAATGATATAGACCACGATTCTAAGGAAAAGTCTTTAGTGACTGAGGAGAAGAAAGTGGAAGATACGAATGTGTGAGAGATTGCAAACATGACCATGAGTCTTCATTTCTCTCCGTATCCATGCCTTCGGCAATTATAACTCTGCAAATCTTCCCATCAAGAAGGGGTCTATTTCTCCTGCCCTTGAATTTGTGCTGGTCTCATAACTTGTTTTAGAGGATGTATATCATGTAGTGGAGAGGATGGTGTGCCAGTTTGGAGCCCAGGCTTCAAAAGTCTCGAATGTTTGTACTTGCTTGCTCTCTTGTAATCCTTCCCAGCCACCATGTGAATCAGTCCACACTAGTCTGTTGTTGGGGGATAAGAAACCACATGGAGCAGAAATATGCTGTCCCAGCTGAGTTCGTCCTAGTCTAGCCATCCTTCAAGCTGAGAGCAAGAGTGATTCCAGCTGAGAGCAGAACAGCCCAGCTGAGCAGAGTCCAAATTGCTGCCCTGCAGAATTACAAGTTAAGTAAATAATTGTTATAAGTGACTAGATTTTAGGCCAGTTTGTTATGCAGCAAAATCTAAAAAATACAGAACTGACTGTGCCAAGGATGTATAGGCAGTAGAATAACTGAATGGCATAAGCCTCAGAGAAGCAGAATCTTTTCAATAAAGACACAGATTACTCCAATCAGTCTAAAAAGTGGTTGTCATTATTGGAGATGCACTAAAATATTCAATACCATTTTTTTCCCCCTCTTATGTGGGACTCTAGGGGATAGTGTTATGACAAATAATAACTAATATGTTACATAGATTTTGGGAACTCCAAACACATGTTCAGTTACATAATCACTTAATAAAATTTAAAACCAGTTCTTATATTTTTAGATATGACTCAAATGCAATAAGAAAGGAGATAAGTTATATGTAATAAAACCCAGCTCTTATTCCTTTCATTGAACTGGTTTCTATTTTGTGTAGAAATTATTCCAGCTCTACTTTTTTGTACTAGACTAAACTTCATGCCCATCTTATCCTTGCTTAGATTTCCTAGGTGTTCCATTTTTTACTGATTACCTTATTCCATTACTACTGTTCAAAGGATAGTACCATAAAATATACTCTTCTTATATGCCATTGACTATAAACATTCAGAACATGGTCTTAAACTTAGCTTTTGTAATCTTGCTGCTCTTTTTAATATTTACTGATCCCCTGACTTTGAGCCTCTGTGTACAGAAATTCCAAATTTGCAGGTTCCTCTAATTAATTGTCCTTCTAATATTGGCCACCCATAGAGGGCTCCTTTCTTCCATCACAAACAACACAGTGTTAAACCTCCTTGGAATTAGAAATTATTCCCTATCCTTCATTATCTCCCTACAGTACCTAGTGTAATGCTGCACTGTATAGATAGCATACTCCATAAAAGCTTTATGATTTACTTTTAGAATAAGCATTACAAATGTGATCATGTCAAGATTAGGCTGAAAAACTAGAAAGTTATGAAACTATTTGGAACAAGATACTTTCAATAAACAAGGTACTTTCAGTAAAAACCTTAAACAATATGTCCTTTCCTGTTTGGTAGACGTATCTAAACATCAGTGACAAAAGCTGATGATCTGGGAATTATTTCTACTTGATATATTTTCTTCTCTGGGGTTTGTCATTCTCCATACAAGCACTTTATCAGGCCATTATATTTCACACCAATCCTTTTCCGACTCTCTGGTTATTAATACAATTAATTAAAATTGGTGTAAATATGAAGCATTTTCCCTTTCAGAAAAAAAAAAAATCCTGTTCTATAACCCACCTCTTAAACCCTTGCTTAATTTATCCTTGGTTTGGCGTTCCTGGGTTTATGCTAATTTACCAGTTTGCTCTACAGAGTAGCTTATAGACCCAGTGTGCAACCAGAAAATGAAGCTGAGTTCTAATTACCCATTTTTGTAAAAAACAAAATAATGCATATGCTCTTATATGCAATGAACATCTGGACTTGGCTGTATGCTTTTCCAGATACTATATTAACTGAAGCCTGTCTCTGAAACCTTTAACAGCAGAAAGAAAAGCATGCAAGAGTGTTATTATAAAGCCATCCTTGGATAGCCAGTGTGTTTGTGCACTAATGAAGCTTTTCCTAACCCAGTCCTGTGTTTTACTGAATGCCCTATTCCAGTGATGGTCTTAGAGCACATTCCTGGTACCAGGTCATTACCAAATATTTCTCTGTATGGCCATCAATTCTAAGAAAGCAGCTTCTTAAGAAAGTAATATATGGTTCACTGCTACCAGTGGAATAAGTAGGAGACAGGACAGAGAAAAAGACTTGTGACCAGGAGCTAATCTACAAAATGTCAGGATCACAGGTCTTGAATCTTGAAAGCAAATTAGCAGTTGTCTGGACTGAGTACGTTCTGCATGCAAATGCAGCTAGGTTTTTCCTTTTCATTTGTTTGGAGGAATTTTGAGAAATGCCAGTATTCACGGACATGAATTCATAAGATTTGGCAATGATTGCAATGCTGTTTCTGCCAAAGAATATTGCTTTTTTCCCACTTTCCATTTGGCTGCCTTTGAGCTGGATGGAGTGCTGCCTCACAGCAGGGGGAACAGAGCTGCAACCTGAGGATTGTTTGAGCACTTGGAGCCTTTGGCCCTGGTCTGGTTAGAGGCCTGCCAGGGATGAAAGGGAAGAGCCACTCAAAGGGGAGACATATGCAGGTTCCACTGAGCAACAATTTTGGGGAAAATATGAATAATCAAAATGCTACAGGGGTACATTGACCATAAAAACTGGATATTTTGTTTGCATCATAATGGAATGGCTTACATAGATAGATTTTCTAGGTTTGCCCAGGTCTCAGTATTTTTTACTTTCCTTCCATACACATTTTCCCCTCATATCCTTAGTCCCCAATTGAACAGACTCTCATTCAGTCTTAAATGATTAATTCATTTGTGTGTGACAGACCCAACCCAACTCGGAACCCAGGACCCAGTGTTTATTAGCTGATTAGCCAGATTCACATATTTCTAAGGAAAGGATTTTAAGTAAAAATTTTCAAGGAAACAGCTTCTAAGGTTGAACAGAAGCATTTCAATGTGGGACATGCCACAAAAAAGGGCACAGAAATCTATCCATTTCAACACATCTGCTTACAGGATGTTGTGTTTCTCACTCAGCAAGGCTTCTAACAAATATTGATTAAGGAGCTACTTTGCAAACATATGTAAGTTGTAGGATCATATGAAGCAAAATTTTAAAACTTGTTCAATTGCCAAGTCATACTTTTATTTATAGTCATTGGCTGTTACATTTGAAAAGATTCTTAGAGATTATTTAAGGCTTCCTCCTTATTTATTTATTTAGGCAGAAAAAAAAACCCTACATAACATAAAATTCACCCTGCCAACACACCTCAAGTATAGTGCAATATTGTCAACTGCATAAACATTGCTGCACAACAGGTCCCCAGTAGCTCCCATCATGCATGGCAGAAACTCTACACCCACCAATCAACTCTCCACCTTCCTCTTCCCCCTAGCTCCATTCCTTCTTATTTTTAGAAGAGAATATTTAGGCTTATGTGGATTAGATTTAGCCTATCCTTATAGCTAAATAAGGACAGAGATGCTATCAGAATCCAGGTTTCTTGGCTCTTCTAAATTCACTATGGCAACCTTGCAAAAGGTCAGTGAAAGAAGAGAAATGGGTTTCTCTCTATCCCAACATGAATATTAGGTTTTAAAGAAGTGTGGGTGAGTACATTGTGTGTGTGTGTGTGTGTGTGTGTGTAGGAGAGAGATCAGTGTGATATATTTGAACATAATCATGTGGAGAAAAGTAGAAAGGAAAATGAATACAAGGCAGATGCAGGCAGGGTGTGAGGCAATGTGGTTGGGAGGTGCCAGAGCTGTAGGCAAAGTTAGACTATTTTATCCTCTTGCAAAGCACTGGTGGCATCTTCATGATGAAAAGTGGAAGTAAGACCTCCTAGTTGACAAATACGGATTGGATTTCCACTCTGGCAATATGATGAAACAGGACTTCTAAAATAAAAATATTCCCACCCCAAAAGATTTAAGAATCCTGAGTAAAATACCAAAACGATAATTTTGATTATGTAGTTGAGCACTCAAAAACTTTAAGAAAATATGTGGGTCTCAAAACAAAGAGAGGACTACAGATCAATGTAGTGATAAGGCCCTGAAATCACTTCATTTGTGAAGGTTTTTCCTGACATCAGGCACAGTGGGCTTTACTGACCATACAGGGTACAAGAAACAAGGCCTCGGGTCTGCAGAAAGTGGAAAGTTATAACTGAGACTCTCTCATAGAACTAGAACATTCAGAAGATTAAACTTTTAGTGAAAGGACAAGATAGAAAAAAATGAGTTCTAAGAAAAGGGATACTAGTCAGTCTTCATGTTGGGTGTAAAACTAAAATTTTACAACTATAGTCCTACTCTCACATAAATTTAAGATTTTAACCCATACCATTTAAGTGCTCTGATAAATCTCTAGCCAAGAAACAAACTTAATGCAGGCCATGTGCAAGGGAGACATTTTTAGAGCAATCACTGTCCCAACTAGACACTTCAAGATTCCACAAATCAAGGTCACACAAAAAGAAGCTTCTGATTATAAATTATAAATTACAAAACACATGAAGGACAACACAAACACATGAAGACAAACAAAATCCTCAAGGGTTTCAGATACTGCAATTAGTGAATACAGATATAAAATAGCTATGAATAAATCCAGGGATGTGAAGACATGCACAGAAATGTGAGACAATCAAAAAATAACCAGGCAAATTTAAAAAGAAGCAGATAGAAGTTCTGGAAATATGAATATATAATAATTTAAATAACATCTCAATGGATAGATTTCAGAGCAAATTAGATACCACTAAAGAGAAAATTCATGGATTGAAGAGACTATAGGGGTCTAACATAATTCTAATTGGAGTTCCAGAGTAAGAGAAGACAGAAGATGGGAAGAAAAGGAGATATGTAACATTTTAGGAATAAAAAAGGTGGCAAATTTTTCAAAATATTCATATTGGGAAATAAAACCTCAGTAATTCAAAAAATGTCAGAGAAGAGATAAAAGAGAGATAGAATAAACAAAATATTAGGGATTGTTTTTAATAAGACAGAAATAAATATTTGTGGAATAAGCTTGATAGTTAAAAATTTAAATATTCAGGTGGGTTAATAAGAAAAAAATGAGCTATGTGCTGTTTATGAGACAACTATAATAAAAAGATTTTCCAAACCCACTTTATGAGGCCAGCGTTTTCCCGATACCAAAGTCAGACAAAGATATGACATGAAAATAAAGCTGCAGGCCAAAATCCCTGATGAACATAAATGCAAAAATCTCTAACAAAATACTAGGAAATAAAATTCAACATCATGTTAAAAAGGATCATACACTATAACCAAGTAAGATTTATCCCTGGGATGCAAGGAAGGTAAATCATCAAATGTGATATACCACATTAATAGAATGAAGGATAAAAATCACATATTCATCTCAATAGATGCAGAAATAATATTTAAAAAATTTAAAACTTTTCATGACAAAAACTCTGAATAAATGAGACATAGTTGGAAGAAATTTACCTCAGCATAATAAAGGCCATATATGACAAGCCCACAGCTAACATCATACTCAACAGTGGGTAGCTGAAAGATTTTCCTCGAAGATCCAGTACAAGGCAAGGATGCCCACTCTCATCACTTCTATTCAACATAGTACTAGAAGTTCTAGCCAGCACAATCAGGCACACACACACACACAAAATGGCATCCAAACTGAAAAGAAAAAAGTAAAATTATCTGTTTTCATAAAACATGATTTCATATATATCTTGTATACTGAAAACCATAAAGACTCCCCCCAAAATTTTTTAGAATTAATAAATTAATTCTTTAAAGTTGCAAGATACAAAATTAACATACAAAAATCAGTTGCATTTCCATACACTAACAGTGAAATATCTGAGAAGGAAATCAAGAAAAAAATCCTATTTATGATAGCATTGAAAAGAATAAAATACTTAGGAATAAACTTAATCAAAGAGATGAAAGACTTGTACACTGAAAACTGCAAAACAATGATGAGAGAAATTAAAGGCACAAATAAATGGAATGGCATCCCGTGTTCATGAACTGCAAGACCTAATGTTGTTAAAATGTCCATACTACTCAAAGCAATCTACAAATTTAATGCTATCCCCACCAAAATCCTAATGATATGTTTTTATAGATATAGAACAAAAATCTTAAAATTCATATGTGACCACAAAAGACCCTGAATTTCCAAAGCAATCATGAGGAAAAACAAAGATGAAGGATTTACACTTCCTGATTTCAAAATATATTACAAAGATCAAAATAGTATGGTATTGGCATGAAAACAGACATAAAGAACAATAGGACAGAATAGAGAGCCTGGAAATAAACATGGGCATATACATTCAGTGGATCTCCCACAAGGGTGCCAAGAATACCCAGTGAAGAAACGCTAATCTCTTCAACAGATGGTGCTGGGCAAACTGAATATTGACATGCAAAAGAAATTGCACCCTTACCTTTCACCATTCACAAGAATCAACTCAAAATGGATTGAAGACGTAAAGGAAAGACCTGGAGCTATAAAACTCTTAGAAGAAGACATAAGGGAAAATCCTCATGACATTGGTCTTGAAAATGATTTCTTGAATATGACACCAGAAGCACAAGCAATAAAAGCAAGAGTAGACAAATGGGACAATAGCAAACTAAAGAGTTTCTGCACAGAAAAAATAAATAAATAAAAACACAACAGAGTGAAAAGGGAAGCTACAAAATGGCAGAAAATATTTTCAAATTATATATGTGATAAGGGGTTAATATCCAAAATATATAAGAAATTCCTACAACTTAATAGCAAAAAATCAAATAACCTGATCAAAAGTAGGCACAGGACTTGAATAGATATTTTATGGAGAAAAAACCCCATACAAATGGCCAACAGGTACACGAAAAGGTGCTTACCATCAATAATTGTCAGGGAAATTAAAATCAAGACCACAATGAGATTTCACTTCATATCTGTTAAAATGGATGTTTTATATTAAAAAAACATAAGATAACAAGCATTGATGAGGATATGAAAAAAATGACACCCTTGTACACTGTTGGTGGGAATGTAAAATGGGTACAGCCATTATGGAAGACAGTATAGAAGTTCCTCAAAGAAATAAAAGTAGAAGTACCATGTGATCCAGCAATGCCACTTCTAGATATCTATCCAAAGAATTAAAATTATTGTCTCAAGCAGCATGTCAAACAAAGGCCATGAGTCAAAAGCTTTTTCAAAGTGTTCTTGAGCAAAAACCTTAACCTTTTTGGACCTTACACCCATGTCTGAAATGAGAAGAGTAATCATGTTTATTTATCCAAAAATATTTGTTGAGCATCTCTGTGAGCCAACCCTAGCCCCACTGGGAGGCTTCTGGAGTTTATCTGGTTATTATTAAAAAATTATTTGTGCTTATAAAAAAAGATCTGCACCCTTATGTTCATTGCAGCATTATTCACAATAGCCCAAATATAGAAAAAACCTATATGGCCATTAATGGATGAATGGATAAATAAAATATGGTATATACATACCATGGGATATTATTCAGCCTTCAAAAAAGGAAGTCTGCCATATGTGACAACATAGATAAACTTAGAGGACACTATGCTAAGTGAAATAAGCCTATCGTAGAAAGAGAAATCTTGCATGATTCTACTTAAATGAGGTATCTAAAATAGCCAAACTCACAGAAACAGAGAATAGAATTGTAGTTGTCAGGGGCTGGCACAAATAGCCGAAAATAAACTGATGAAAAAAATTTACCTTGCAAATATTAAGCATATGTATGTAGAAGTGGTTACATCAAAATCTGGAAGAAAGTACATTTTTTAATGCAAAAAGTATTAATAGAGACAAAACAAAACATTTCATAATTATAAAGGGGCCAATTAAAAGAAGAAGACATAATCATAAGTTTTTGTGCAACTAATTACAGAATTGCAAACATAGTAATCAAAAATTGACAGATATAGAAAATTCCACAATTATAGTTGGAGAATGTACAGTTAACCCTTGAACAATGTAGGGAGTTAAGGGTGCTGACCCCTCACACAGTAAAAAAAAATCCATGTATAACTTTTGACTCCCCCAAAACTTAACTACTAATAGCCCACTGCTACTGGAAGCCTTACTGATAATGTAATCAGTCAATTAACAAATATTTCATATATTATATGTGTTATATACTGTATTCTTACAAAAAAGTAAGCTAAAGAAAATGTTATTCTCAGAGATGAAGTGCACCCATGAAGATGATTAGTGTCACAAAGTGTTTTAAGAGAATGTTTGCAACGCTTGAGCTCACCACAACAATGACAGGAGGTGGCTATGAAACTATTACAGTAGTGTAGTGTGTACTACAGTTAATCTATGCAGTTATGACTAAATACTGCATTTTTACATTTGTTTACATTTCTTTTGGCTACAAATGGCACCATGTATGATCTTCAAGTGTTTGTGTGTATAAGTTTTGATAGATCTAAACTTTTAATAATAGATTTGCATGAATTTCATGGTAGTAAATAAAAAATAGGCTAGTATCTACATATATATATTTTGTGCATTCATGACATATATTTTCTTAATTTTTTGATATTTTTAGGCTACATTGTTTGTCTATAAGTTTTTTAATTTTTTTCAAATTGTTGAAAATCTACAAAAATTTTTCCAAAATATTTATTGAAAAAAATTTACATATTAAGTGGGTGGACCTGTGCAGTTCAAACCCATGTTGTTCAAGGGTCAACTGTATTAGCTTCTTAGGGCTTCTGTTACAAATTACCAAAATTTTGGTAAAATAAAACAGCATGAATTTATTTTCTCATAATTCTGGAGTCTAGAAGTCTGAAATCCAGGTGTCAGCAGAGCCCTGCTTCCTCTCAAGGCTCTAGGAGAAAGATCCATTCTTGCCTTGTCCAGCTTCTGGTATCTTTTGGCTTGTCTTCCTTTTCTGACTCTTACAAGGACATCTGTCATTGGATTTAGGTCCCACTCTAATCCAGGTTAACGTCATCTTTAGATCCTTACCTTAATTATATGTACAAAGACCCTTATTCCAAATAAGCTTACATTCCGAGATTCTGGGTTGACATATCTTTTGGGCACCACTATTCAAGGCACTAGAGAGAGTTAACATATTCTCAGAAATTCATAGAAGAACTAGAAAAAAACCCAGCAGAGATACAGACGATCTGAACCATCTTATCAACAACCTTGAATTAATTTATATTTACAAAACACTATACCCAACACAGGCAGATTACAGATTCTTTTTAAGTACACATAAAATATTTATTGGAATATATCATATGCAAGGCCTTAAAACTCCATTGATTTAAAAATATTGAAATCATTCAGAGTATATATATCCACTGACCAAAATGCAATTGCATTAAAAATCTATCACAATAAAATAACTAAGAAACACCAAATACTTAAAAATTAAGAAACATGCTTCTAAATATTCCATAGGTCAAAGCAAATTATCACAAGGAAAATAAGAGAATATTCTGAACTGAGTAGTAATGAAAAGTTATAATAAAAATTTTAGGACAAAGTCAAAATAGTGCTTAGGGGGAAATTTATTGTTTAAACGCAATGCATGTATCAGAAAAGGATAATGACTTAAAAATCAAAGATCTAGGTTTGATTTTATAAAATTAGGATGGAAGAAGAATGAAACCCAATTAAGGAGATAGAAGGAAATAATACATAAAATAATAATAACCAATGAAATTAAAGAAAACATAATAAAGAAAAATCAGTGAAATCAAAGATGGTCCTTTGATAGGACCAATACAGTTGATAAGTTTCTAGCTTGACTAGTTAAGAAAAAATAATGAAGACACATAGTGCCAAGATCAGAAATAACATAGAAACATCACTGCAGATCCTGCAGATATTATTGAAAAATAGTGATAAAATATTATGAAAAAGTATTGCCAATAATTTTGACAATCTAGATTAAATGGAAAAATTACTTGAAAAAGACTAATTAGTAGAATTGACCCCGGAAGAAACAGAAAACTTGAACTTGAATAGGCCTCTAAATATTTAAAACATTGAATATCGTGCTGCTATGTCAGACACTGGGTAATTTATAAAGAACAGAAATTTGTTACTTACAGTTCTGGAAGCTGGGAAGTCCAAGATCGAGACATCGGCAGGCTGGGCAGCTGGTGAGGGCCCAGTGTCCACCTCCAAGATGGTTCCCTGAATGCTGCACCCTCTGGAAGGGAGGAGCACTGTTCCCCATGCAGCAGAATAGTGGAAAAGAAAGAAGAGAGAACCCACTCCTGAAAGCCGTTTTTTTTAAAAGGCATTAAACCCGCCCATGGAGCCTCATGGCCTAATCATCTCTTAAAGGTTCCAACTCCCAATATCAGTACCTTGGCAATTAAATCTCAAGATGAGTTTTGAAGGGGACAAACATTTAAACCATAGCACTTGTGAAGTCTAAGAAATATCAAAATAAATAATACTAATCCTATGTCAGCTCTTTCAAAAATAGAGAATGAGGGAACATTTCTCAACTTATTTTATGAGCCTAGTGTTATCCAATCAAATCCTAACAGGATTTTGGAAGAAATTGGCAAGATGATGTTAAAACTCATATGGGAAAATAGGAAATATAGAAGAGCCAAAACAATGTTGAAATAGACAAACACGTTTGGACTGGGATAGGGGTCAGGGAGGAACAGAATAGGTAAATAGGTAAATAGGCAATTAGGTATGAAGAAACTATTAGGGTTAGGGAAATTTCTACATCTTGATTAGGGTATGGTTATACAACTGTACACAATTACCAAAATTCTCAAACTGTACACTTAAACTGGGTGAATTTTAGTGTATGCCAATTATACTACAATAAAGCTAAATTGAAAAAATAATTTTAGATTAATTCTCTCATATCTCCATCACATCATTTTCAAATTTTAGTTAGCAGCAGAATCTTCTAGGAGGTTTGTTAAAAATTCAGATATTTGTGTTCCATATCCAGATATCCTCATTCTGTGGGTCTGGCATGGGACCTGGGAAGTTGCATTTTCACCAGTAGCTGAGGGGATGGTCTACCTACAGGTGGTCTACAGACCTGGGACTATGGAACTATCTAAATTCCACAAGAAGCTAAATAAATCCCTCCTGAGTAAAAATAAAGTTTTAGATTTTAAACCATCAGGGAGCAAGTATTATGCACACATTATTTGTCTGTACAACAACCAGCTAAATACAACACTCAAGAAATCAGTTCTGTAACACAAAATTTATAAAAGTTGTCATATGTCAATGAAACTTTGGGAGTGGGGGCTGATGAATTATTTAGGAAAGTGTCAGCTAAAGAGAGTGTGGAAACCATGACTTTAGAGAAATCAGGCCTCACAAAGTCCTCACGTTCCTCATGAAGACCACTGGCAAACCCAGAGACCTGGGATGTACTTGCGTGCTCCCTATCAGGTAGAGAGAGCAGATGCTGTCACCCTGTGAGGTGCTGCCTGTCAAGGCCATCTGGAGTGGAGGTGCTGCCCAGCTCCACTGTGATCAGTGCAGGGGTCAGAACTCTTTCAGAATGTTCTTTCTCTTCTCATGAGAGGAGGCAGTGAGCAACTCAGCAGTATACTTTTCCAATTCCTGAAGAGGAGCCGGGGACAGCCAACAGAAATCCATGTCCTGCCTTGAGAAACTCTTTAGAGCAGGAAGACTGACCATGGAGGTCTTAGGTGTGTCCTCAGAGATGTAGCAAGAGGAAATTGCAGAAAGCCAATAACAGTCCATGTCCTCAGCTGGAGGAGGAGCTATCTCCCTTCAGATAAGAGAAGATTAGCCAGTAGGGAGATGCGTGGTCCCACTACTTTGGGAGAATTGTTACATTAAAGTAATCACAACAGAGTACATCACAACAGAGTCTAGGAAGTGGGGTTTTCAGAGTGTCTTATGCTCAACTCTCCAAGGAAACTTTGGCTGCCTGATTCTGCTGAAAAGAACACCACAGGGGGTGGTACCAGCTGTCTACTGTGTACCTGGTGCAAAATCAAAATGCCAGGCCCCTGGTTCAAAACGTGTTAAGAATTTCAAGATGACAACATTACACCATTAAATCGAATGTTCTAAGGGCTGAACCCCATGAGACTGCACAGGTCACAAGCCCAGGAAGCTAGCCCTAACTAGGAGGACGTGTTCTCAGTACAGTCAAGCAAGAAGAATACTGGAATTCTATGCTGGAGTCTTCTCAAATGTGAGTGATTAACAGAATCTCGTGCAGAACATTGAATTAATGAGGTTACTAGTCACTCAAACAGGAGAATCTGATATAAAAGGTGGGGAGCAGTTCAAGTGTAGCTTTTTAACTTGCCAGGTGATTCTGCTGAACAGAGAGGTTTGGCAATCAGGGTTACACAGGACGCATGCTCATTTACTTATTTAAAAAATTTTTTATGGATACATAACTCGTGCTAATTTATTTAAGAGCGGTTTTGAAGAGGCTTGAATTGTCTTCTCATATTGTTCAAACTGAAAAGAACTTTATAATCCCATCTGATCATCTCTTTAACACTAAATGTAGGTGATTATGGTAATTATATTATATCATTATGCAAATGTTGGACTCAGCTAGGGAATCTAAATATTGTTTCAAATTGTGCACTTCACTTTTCAGTGCATTCTCTGTTAAATTGACTGCTTCTGAAACATCTATTTTGTTTTTCTTAATCTCCACTTCTGCTACTTGGACCTTGAAAAAAAAACTAGTTTTAAAAATATTTTTATAATATTCTTTCTTAACACTGTTTAAAACTCTTAGATGATTCATTAGGTTCATAAAATATTAATAAGGAAGTAAATCTTATTCAAATGCCTGCAATATAAAAAGCTGGTGTATAAAAGAATTCTTAGCACCGTGCCTGGCAACTGATCTACTTCAAATTACCAAAGTCATTAGGAAATATTACCTAAAATTTAGTTTTGGGCTTTTGAAATATATTTTTATTATTTTTAATGTCTTTGTGAATCATGTAATCCTTTACATTCCATTTGAACAGAGTAGTGGTAAACCTCAGTGTCAGAGGTTCCTGTGCACAGCAAATATAGATAGGCTGTGACCTCAGAGCTTGACACCGAAACATGCAGCAATGCAATGTGAGAAACACAAAGTAGTTGACGAGTCTTTGAGACTATAGATTAAGCTGCTTACTAAATATCCTGGTGTCTGATCCTGTCCAGTCTCTACAGATGTCAGCTCCGTATTCTCCTGACATTTTCTCGTTTCCTTCATCTGGAAGCAGGGAACGGACAAGGGTAAAAAGAATATTTTCCCAGCACTTACTTTCCAACACAAATTTAAAAATAAATAGATTTTCAGGCAGCTATTCTTTCATGAGCAACTATCCAACTATGTTATGGTACATTTCAGTTCTCCTCTGGGCTGTTCCATGTACTTTCCCCATAAAAGTGCAAGGACCAAGTGCGTTTCCTGCCATCTGCTCCAGTTCATCTCCTGGTGCTTATTAGGAAGCTGGCAGCCTTGGGCAGATGGAGAAAACTGGCAGGGCTTGTTGTTGATTTGTAAAAAGCAGCCCAATTTGTTAGATTTGCCAAGCAAGTCCCCTGTGGTAAAGATACAAGGACTATTGAAACTCTTGGTTAAGGAAAGTCTTTCATAATACAGGGACGAGAGCTTACACTGGAAGACTACTAATATGGAGGGTCTCCCAAAAACCCAGCAAGGTACCCAGCCCT
Source organism: Daubentonia madagascariensis (assembly GCA_023783475.1). NCBI lineage: Eukaryota > Metazoa > Chordata > Mammalia > Primates > Daubentoniidae > Daubentonia > Daubentonia madagascariensis. Next base: position 214,514 of record JAKFHU010002239.1, read on the forward strand.
AACTCTGTTAATGTGTTACTGCCACCGTCACACACAGTCGGTGGCAAATGCAGATCACAATCTGCAGCCTGCATCAGGGCTTCCTGTCTCCCTGTCTCCAAATCTTGTCTTAGAAAAATGGGTGTGAATGTGAATCCACCATGTTATTTTTGCCCAGAGAACCCTTTGTCAAGTGTCTAGTCAGATACAAGTTTCAGAACCTTTCAAGTGGCAGAAGGGTTTGGTCTTTCCCTACAACCTGTCCCATGGTTGCCAGTCTTTACCAGTTGGGAATGTTTGCCATTTGCCTGTGACTTCCCCATACATTGAGGCCAGGGAGTCGCCAGTTCTCTGTATAGAGAAACTAATGCTGTTCCACTGACATCTCAACCCTGAGGAAGGACAGGGGAGGAGACTTCTAACACAAACATTCCTGAGAGAAACAGAGGAAAAGACATTTCCTTCAAACTACAAATATAGTGTCAGTGTAGCAGCAACGAGATTAGGGATTTATCATGTAAACATCTTAACTTCTAAGGATTAGATTTTCTTGTTGAAAATACGTCCAGAATATACAAGTATTATAGAATTTCTTGGAGTAGTTCAGCAGCAGCCTCACTGTCTACAGGGCAAGGATTGTGATTATATCCCCCCAATTTTATTTTTAAACCCAAACATTTGGAAAACCACAGTGGGTTTGTGAAGTCCCCCAGATGAGACAAAAACATTACTGTGCATTGCTCAAACCCAAAACATCTTGGTCAAAGTCTTGTAATAGACCAGCTGCTCTGAGCCTTTCATTCTTCAGGTGCCATAAAGCTGCCTGGCAGCAAGCAAGACCAGCTGCCTTGATGCTTCACCTCTTGTATCCGGGGATGCCCCCAAACTTCCACTGCTGGTTAGCCCCCCATACGCTCAATCTGCACATGCTTTACGAGTTGGGTTCCCTCCAGGTTCCTTCAGCCTCACATCCTCCAGAATCAAGTCCACCACTGCTCACATCTCCCCAGACTGCAGTTACCATCCGAAATCCAAGGCTGTCATGAACCATTGCTATATAAACTCATTTTCCCGATTCCCTGTGCTCTACCTGAACTCCAGCCCTCCCTCTCCAAACCTTCCACTTAGCCCTCTTGGTGGCTTAAAAACAATTCTTCCAAACCCTCCCCTGCTCCACTAAACATTCCCTTTGGTTTGTTGTTCCAACAGAAACTCAACTGTTCCTTGCAAACACTCCTTCCCCCCAAGTCCTCCAAAATAAAAGCTTTTATCCTTCTCTACCCTCATGCTTCAAGGCCTTCTTGTGAGGTTGACTTGCTCCCTGCTCCTTTTTATTTCTTCTGGACTCTTCTTCTTTCAAAAACATAAGCACCTTTGGAGTGTTTGTCATCAGACTTTATCTACCATGTAATCTTGTCAGTGTGTCCTACCACCTCCCAGCCAACGTATTCCCCTTCACTGAAGCTTGGTGACTTCTGACATCTGGATACACGACTCACCAAGTACTCCGGCTCCTCTGGTCCTTGAACTCCTTATTCGCAGTGAACTTTTTATATTTCTCACCTCTCATAAGGCTGTGATCCAGATCTGCCCGGCACCAGTGGCTGCACTGCCTCTGCGATCTTGATTTCATGTGTTAAAAGAGCCCTGGACTCTCACCTTTTATTTCAGAGCATTTGTTCTGTAATAATACACTCATTCCAGCAATCCTCGAGACTTCAAATCTGTCAACTCTGGTGCTTTTGCACTGTTCCTTATCTTTTCTTTCCTCACTTCCACATTCAAGAAAGTTTTCTTAAATCCTGTGCGCAGCACCTGCTATGTCCCCATTTGTTGTTACAAATTTTGCAAAAGAATTGCATAAAGTCTGTGTTTTCTTTTCATCACCTTCTGATGTCACCTTTAACCACTCCCATCAGGACTTTGTCCTCACCACTCCACACAAAGTATCTTTAACAAAGTCTTTAATATTTGCCAAAGCCAGTGGTCAATTCTTTGTTCTCGCCTAAGTTGATTTCTCAACAGTATTAATTATAGACATTCCTTCGAAAGTGCTCTGTTCTACTGGAATCCATGATGCCATATTCTTCTGGGATTTTCGTATACCTTGTTGGTTACTTCTTCTCAAATCACTTGCTGACCAATCCCCTTGTACCGTTAAATACAAAACAAAACTTTATCTTTATCACTCTTCTTTATGTTACGCTTTCCTAAGTGATCTCAACCAGTACCATTGACTTAAATGCCAGCCATACACTAATGATTCGCAAATGTGTAGTCTACCCTGGGCCTCCCTTCTGACTCTGACTCATTTATATACCTGCTTACTTGAAATTCTTTCCTGATGTCACACAAAACATGGTCAACACAGAAGTCTTAATTTTCTATCAAAATTTCCTCTATCCTAGGACTCCATCTCAATAATTAATACTATTCATTCAGTGTTGAAGCATATAATCTAGAAATCACCCCTGATTCCCTTTTTCTCCACATCTCTATTTATCCATCAGTACAGCCTGCTGGTACCTACTGGTACTTCTAAAAATATTATATATGCTAAAATATGACCACTTCACCACCACTATGACAACTTCAGTGCAAGCCACCACCATATTTAAGACAACTGCCGTAGCCTCATAACCTGTCCTCAGCCTTTGTTAGCCTGGCCCTTTACCTCCAAAGTCCGTTCCTCACTCTGCAGACTTTCTTTCAAGTATAATGATGTAATGTCATGTTTAATACCCTCTAACACTTTTCCATAGAAAGCAGGAAAAATTCAATTCTTACTAGGGCACTAACCCCATCTCCTTCCAATCTACCCAGAATTCATTATATTTTAGCTACAGTTACCTAAAAAGCTGTCTCTTGAACATGGCAATGCCACTCCCATCTCAGGGCCTCTAATGCTGATCTTTTCTTATATAATTATCTTTTTAATAATATTTCTATGGCTTTCTCTTGCTTGTAATCCAAGTCTCTATTCAAATGACATCTTTTCAGAAAGACCTTCCCTGATCACTCTAGTTAAAGCAGACATCTGCCTTCCAGTAATTCTATATCAGGTTACCATTATCTTATTCATAGCCTTTATCATCACTTACAGTAATATTTTTATTATGTGTGTGTTTATTTATTGTCTACTGGTCCCTTTTATTATGGTGCAGTCACATAAGACTCTACCCAGTTAATTGCTTTTTCTCAAGAAATGCAAATAGTGCCTAGCACAAAATTAATAATAATAACAACTAACATTTCTATAGTATTTATATGTGCCAGGCACTCTTCTAAGTATCTTTCATATATTGAATCATTTATTTTTATTTTTTTATTTCAAAATATTAAGGGGATACAAATGATTTTGTTTGTTTGTTTTTTACATAGATACCTTTAATAATGCTTAAGTTGGGGCTTTTGGTGTGCCCATCACCCAAATAGTATTCATTGTACCCAATAGGGAGGTTTTTACCCCTCCCCTCCTACCCCTTCCCCTGTGCTTGATTTCCAATGACCTTTACATTTCTCTGTGCCCATGTGTGCCCATCAATCAGTTCCCAATTACTAGAGAGTGCTTGTCATGTTTGTTTTTCCATTTCTGAGATATTTCACATAGGATAATGGTCACCAGTTCCACCCAAGTTGCTGCAAAAGGCATTAACTCATACCTTTTTGTGGCTGAGTAGTACTCCATGGTGTGTGCGTGTGTGTGTGTGTGTGTGTATATATATAAACAAAATGTGGTGTGTGTATACATATATGTATACACACATATGTACACACACATGTATATATATGTATACACACACCACATTTTGTTAATCCACTCATGAACTAATGGGCACTTAGGGTGATTCCACATCTTTGCAATTGTGAATTGTACTGTGATAAACACTTGAGTGCAGGTGGCTTTTTGATAAAATGGCTTCTGAATCATTTATTTTTCACAGCTCTATGACATATCCACTGTTATTATATACATGGGAAAAGTGCACAAGCTCAACAAGAGGCAAGATTCAAACCAGGCAGCCAGGACTCAGAGTCCAAACTCTTAACCACTACAGTATGTCTGTCTTCTTTATTGGCTGCCCGACTACTTCATTCTTGAAGCAAAGGGTTTTGAAATGCTTGTCTGTCCATATGCCCTCTGACCAGTGCTCTATACCATATCTTAGTGATAAGGGCATTAAATTTTGTAAATGCAGCTCAATGTTATTGTAGAACAGCATTCCTCAAAGTTTTTGTCTTGGGACACTTTTACACTCTTATGAAATTATTGAGAGACCCCCAACAAGCTTTCATCTATATGGGTTATATCCCTTAATAGTTATCATTTTAGAAATTAAAACTCAGATATATTAAAAATATTTAACTAATGAACTAATAAGTTCATTTAAACATAATAATACTATTGCATGTTACCATAAACAGCATTTTAATGAAATAAAATAAAAGAAAAATATAGCAAGAAGAATAGCATTATTTTATATTCAAGAACTTCCTTTAATGTCTGGCTTCATAGACTCCAGCTGCATTTTCACAGCTTCTGCATTCAATCTGTTGTGATAACACATACCCTGTAGCATCGAGAACACTTCACTGTACATTTGGGAGCAAATAAGAGTAAAAAAAGAAAATGATGTCTTAGTATTATTATTAACAGAGTTTTGACACAGCAGACCACACTTTGAGAACTGTTGTCTTGAATTAAATTTGCACATAAACTTCTGTTCCCTAACCCCTAGGTTGTTCTCACTAAGGTAAATAACTAACTTGCATATTTTTGGCCTGCATTTATGTTTACCATATCCATTTTTATTTCAATTGTTCTTATTTGCTGAGGTCATTTTTAAACAGCTGTTAAATGTTATTAAATTAAATCTTTTAAAAGACAGTGTTGGCTGGGGGCGGTGGCTCACGCCTGTAATTCCAGCACTTTGGGAGGCCGAGGTGAGGGGATCACTTGAGGCCAGGAGTTTGAGACCAGCCTGGGCAACATAGCAAGACCCTGTGTCTACAAAAAATTTTAAAAAATTATCTGGGCATGGTGGCATGTGCCTGTAGTCTTAGCTACTCAGGAGGCTGAGCTGGGAGGATCGTTTGAGTATCCAGTGAGCTATGATCATGCCACTGCACTCCAGCCTGGGAGACAAAGTCTCAAAAAAAAAAGGAAAGACAAAAAAAGGCAGTCTTAATATTTGAAGAGTTGCCAAAAAGATGAAATAAACCTCAACTGAAATTCACTTATTCATCTAGTCAACAAATTCTAACAAAATTTTTTATCAGGTATCTGGCTCTGTTTTTGGTCTTGGGCTACATCAGTGAACAAAAATAGACAAAAGTCCCTTCCTTAAGTGAGGGATGTAGACAATAAAGAAAGAAAAAATATATATATATTATGTTCAAAGGTGGTAAGTGCCATGGAAAAAGGTAAGTTGGAGCCTGGTCAGGGAGACACAATGTGCATTTTTGTGGGAAGGTGAAATTTAAACCTGAGTGGTAAGAGTCCTTTGGAGAAGGTAACAACTAAACAAAGGCTTGAAGAAGGTGCAGCAGTTAACGGTGCAGATGCCTGGGGGAAGAATGTTCCGTGGAGAGGGAGTAGCAGGGCAGGGGGCCCAAGCAGGGCATGCACCTGGTGTTCAAGGACAGTGGGGAGGCCTGTGTGCTAGAGCAGTGTGAGCAAGGGGGACAGCATTCCACATGAAGTCTGCAGGACAGGGCACCAGACCGTGTACATCTCAGATGCTGTTAGTGTTTATGCTGAGTGAAAAGGGGAGTCAGTTCCAATCTTGATTATGAACTTGAGCTTCATGAACTTGCACAAAATGTGTAATTAAATGACTCTTAGTATCTTTAATTATAAAATTAGAAAATTGTACTAGAGAATTTCCAAGATTCCCACAGACTCTATAATTCTGTAATTCTAAGTAAGGCATTTGACATGCAAATAAAGAAATGCAGAGCAACTAAGAAACACTAAAATTATTAATCATAAAACTGACATTTCAATGAGGATATATTTCAATGAGGCTAGATTTTAAAATGTGCAAATCAGAAACATAATGTTAACAAGTGATGGCACAGGAATTTAAACAGTTGAAAAAATAAAGTCTGGTCTCTAACGAGATAAACAGAAAGCAAGTAAAAAATTGAGATGAAACTCAGAACATTGGATGATTTGGGCCCAGATCAATGTTCCTGTTTGGGACAAGACCTTGTCTGCCTGGTTAAAGCTACTAATGTGGCTACGAGGACACATACGTTATTTATTTGTTTGTTTTTAACATGGGTAGAATATTATGTCTTAATATTGTATCTTGAAATATAATATTATGTCTTAAAAGAAACTAAGATCTGAATAATACTGGGGATTTTTAAAGAATGTATTTAAAGGCCTGTTTATTGATTAAGCCTAACTGTCCTCCAAAAATAGCAGATTGTTGGCAAACTATTATGTTTTCATCAGGGAAGTCAAATAAGCCTGTTGGGTCAGAGACAAGGATCTATAAATTGGAAGATGTGCAAGTGGATTTACTCTTAATAATCACTATAGCAACACACTCTTGCTTTTAGACGTCTTGGCCTACAGACCCTGCTCAAGTGAGGTTATGTTATCATGTTGGCTTCAGAAAGGCTTGAGGAGGTCTCCTTTGAAAGAACTAGTCTACACCAGTCATTTTTCTATTGGACTTTTCTGGTAATTACTTAAGGATTAAGGGCTATAGGATGTTATTTAGGGCTCTTTCTTCTCCTGGTCCGGGTTCTAAGATTTCTAAAGCCAGAGTTCAAGAGTCAGTGCTGCCTCAAAAGAAAGGGAAGGTTACCTAGTGTCCGTGCACAGGGGTACAGTGGGAAAGGTGTGCCCCAGACCCCAGCAGCTCAACTCAGCATCCTGGAAGAGGTGCTCCCACTCAGGGCTGGAGTCAAAGCATAATCCACTAGGCTGCCACACAAATTCCCAGCACCACTTTCCAGGCTCTTTTAACTTTTACTAGCATTCTGTGGTCTTCATATGCTTCTAGAAGTATCATTTGACTGGATGTTTTTAGCCCAGGTCAGTGCTTATATTTGAGACAAGAACTTTTCTCCTTGGTAAAGTTACTGATAGATTCCCATTGACTTCATAGCCCTGAAATAACTAAAGATAAGTTTAATTCAATATATTTTTACATTGATTTCTCCTGTGTGCCTAGTGTCACTCATAGTGTTATAGGAGATTTTAAAAATAATAAGGTAGGTTGTAGAGAAATTCGAATTCTAGAGCTGTACTGTCCAATCCAGTCGCCGCTACCTACATATGACTACTGAACACTTGATATGTGGTGAGTCTGCATTAAGATGTTTTGTGACTATAAAATGCACACTGGATCGCAAAGACTTAGTATGAAAAAATTACAAAAAATAAAATATTTCATTAATAATTTTATGTTGATACTATCTTGAAATGATAATATTTTGGATAAAATAAAAATATATTAAAAGTGATATCCTCCCTTCTTTTTTCCTTTTTAAAGATGGCCACTAGAAAATTTTAAATGACGTGAGTGACCCACATTGTATTTCTATTGCATAGCATTGCTCTAGAGGAAAAAGATTGCCATAAACTTTTAAGTAAGATTACAAACTAGATTATGCAAAATGCTATCACTGAGATTTTTTTAATGCAATGGAAGAACAGGAAGAGGTGCAGGAATCATGGAACGGAAAAGAAAGGATTTGCTCTGTGCTCTAAAGTAGGGGTAAACCTGAATATTACAGGGGGCCCAAGCAGGGCATGCACCTGGTGTTCAAGGACAGTGGGGAGGCCTGTGTGCTAGAGCAGTGTGAGCAAGGGGGACAGCATTCCACTTAATGTACTTAAGAGTACTTAAGACTTAAGTACTCTTTGAAGTCTTAAATCATTTATTTCAATTAATCCTCCTTACATTTAGCAGCCACAGTCCTGTACTAAACTTTTCTCCCTTTAGTACATCACAACATTTTCCCTTATCTTACGAAACTAAAGAGAAACTCTTTTAGTTAAGAACCTAAAAATAGAATCTCTGCTGCTATTTATAATGATGAACATTTGAACTTCCTTCCTCTGTAATGATCATTTGGCTCTAAACTAACCATAAAATTCAGCTGAGACCACTCACTCTTAAATCTTACTCTGCTGCACCAACTTTCTCCAGTAATGCTAGCTAACTCACTATTTGGACCAGGTCATGTTAGCACTATTGGTAACCGCCTTAAAAATGGGCCATAAACCCTGGAATTCACAATTGCTAGGCCTCATTTTCATTTTCTAAAACATGTACTTTGATCCTCAGAAATTGAACAATTTGCTGAAAATTGCTACCTTTTAACAGTGAAGGAAGTACAGAAAGTCAAGATCCTGCCTTTCTGTTTACCTTCTCTCCCCTAACCCCAGCACCCCCGCCAGGACCTGAAGCCAATTGAAACCAAAACCTGGCAGATTTGTGTATGTCAAAACAAAAAAACCCTAGAAATTCATGATACCCCAACCCAAATAATTTCTAATCGCAGGGGAATAGGTAGGATCTGCCTCTAAACCAGATGTTCAACACAGGTGTACTGATGTGGTAATCTTGTCCAAGATAGGCTTTCTCACTCAGAAAACTTTCAAGGCTTCCATGACAGTCCACGCTTAGGTTCAGGAGTTCTTTAAGTATAGACCTTCTGACTGATTAATCTCTAGTCAGAGGTAGTAATCCATAGCACATTCTTGCTTCGATCTCATTAAGAAATTTCAGATAACTTATAGTTAGTTTCTCATCATACCATCCACCAAAGAGAGAGCAGGAGAGAGAGAACATACTCACCTTGATTTCCTTTGGTTCACTTGTATTTTCAGACTCTAGTTCCAAAAACGTGGTTTCGCTTCTTCCTTTTTCTCCCTAATTTCTGATCCACAAACCTCAATAGCTCTATTGCCTGTGGATTTATCCCCACCCTCTTTACCCCAGGGCCTGGCATCTCATCACAGTATTTATTGACCCCAAAGAGGCTGCACTGTCAGTTGATCTCAAAATAAGTCAGCCATCCTGAAATGCAAGAATCTCCAAGTATGCCGGTGCATTATTTGTGGGTGTAGAATATTAACCAAGTAACACAATACCGAAAGCCTCACTAGTACCCACCCTGTTGAGAAGATCCTTCTGGAGATGTACCCAGACTATGTAGCAATGTAGAAGCAGTTGGCAGAATAGGAAGGAAAGGTGGAAAGCAATACCTTCTGAGAGCCTTGCTTTGTGCCATAAGCTGCCAAGGCACACATCTCCATTTTATCAACTTGGAAATGAAATCTCAGAAAGATTAAATATATATGGCACAGCAAGTAAGTGGGAAAAGGCTTCTAACATGGTTCCATCTAACTCTTAACCACCCTCTTTCCTTTTAACATCTGTTAATACATCAAAGCACATATTTGTGTATTTTTGGAAAATGTCTTCAGAACCAGTTATAGGGAGAAATAAAATTGGGAAAGAAAGAGCTTAGGCATCCCTTGGGACTTTGCATTCTCAGGCATGGCGCTGAGATCAGGCGGTGATTTTACTCATTTCACAACAGCCCTTGGAAGTGCAGGTGATGACATCATGGACGTCTTCCATCTCCAGGCTCTGCTTTGAATTTATTTCCATTTGAGGCCAATATTAGGTCAAATTTACAATCTTCAGACTTTCCATTTTTACTAATAAAGACCAAGTTTTACAATGTCTGTTTTGTTCAAATTCTTCTCTGAGGTGATTCAATACCTAGCACATATGGAAAACTAAAATTTCTTAAACACATAGAGTAAATGAAACAAAAAAACTCATATATTTTAGGCACAAGCTGTTAATTTATTGGTTTGGACTCCTTAGAGTTGTTCAAGCAAACTTTTTGTTAGGCCTTAGTACATGTCTAAGCTGGAGTACAGGTAAAATTAGCTCCATGCTAAAGGTCCAAAAAAAAAATGAAGCTGATGGGTTTTGGGCTATTTTCTAAAGCAACACAGGTAGTATGGATACATCAATAGATGTAACTTATAATAAGTTTTGAACATGTGTGGCCTCCATGTAAACTGCATTTTTGGCAACTAAACAACTTGTAAAGTCATCACATTGCGATAGTGTGATGTAAGCTGTGCACACACATTTCCATCAGGTGTTTACTAATGTCTGATTAGAATTCTTGCTTATTAATGATGTTAAGGGTAGAATGGAAGCTGAATTGTAGAAATACAAACACAAGCCCATAAAACTTAGAGAAAATAGCCCCACTATATTTCTTTAATTTTAATTTAGTTTTCTTGTGTTACAGATGAGAAAATTAAATCCCATATCACTGGTTTAACACACCCTACTTACCCAGGGCTATACGTTAGAGTAGACCTTTATTCCCCGATGACTACTCATCTTATGTCCTATGACTTTAGAGGAAATAGTAGTCTCCCTTAGGACAGGCATTGGGTTTTCTACAATACTTAACTTATTCCTAGCATAGAGTAGCCATTCAATACATGTTTTCCAAGTTGCATGGAGTTCATGTCAGTGAATTTTTTTATAAACACATAAGCAAATTTATACAGTGAATATTACTTTTCCATAATCAGTCTGTTTATTATATTGACATTGATTTCTTACCATTATAACTCTATTAAAAGCCCTTTGTAAATGAAGATTTTTGATTTTAAAAAATGAACCAATATATAACACAGCATTTAACCATAAGAACATTATTGTATGGAGCATTAAATAAAAGCAAGCAGGTTCTACCCTGTCGGTCCAAAATTTAATATCATACAATAGTCTTTAAATTATACTGTTATAAAAATGATGCTTTACTGGGCCCTTAGGAATTAATAATGGTCCTGAAAATAAACTGAACTGTTTCTTGTCCTTGGCCTCCATTTTAGGTCTGAAATGGCATTTCTGGGTTCAGCCATCTTTTTTATTGAGTAAACTTGTCTAACATCCAGGAATCGCTTTGGGGGAAAGAGAGTCTACCCATAAAGTTGAATTTTTTTTTTTCTCAGAAGAGGGGAAATTGGGTTTTCCAAACCACTGCTATTTCCATTCCAGACTGGCCCTTCTTTTCCTTTGAAGTGCTTTTTGGGTCTGCACTCTAGAGCATGAGCCCTTTTGTGGAGAATGATCCTGAGTGCTGTCAAAACAACGACTCTTTGAGAAGTCCAACGAACTGGCAGAAACCCCTAACTGAAAAGACAGTAAACTCAGATCCTGCTGCAGTGCAAAGTTATAGACAAGCTGAAAGTTTGAGTTCTGTGCATGGTTCAGGCCAGCCAACTAGAGCTAATGTAAGCATATCTGTGCAAACATGAGCCACTTGCATTTTCATATAGCCCAAGAGTTGGCTTGGGCTAGTAAGATGGAGCTTATTTTCTACAGGGAGACATCTGCATTGCTAAAATCCATTCCAACCACAAGTTTGAGCACTGCCAGGTTGTTTAACTCTTCAACAGCAGGTACTAAGGCTTTTTAAGCTTTTTAAGCCGTAAAGAGATCAGCACAATGTTTTGGCATTACATTAATTCCTATTGAGATGAAATTTGTAAATAGATTTTAAAGGTTAAAAAAAATATTGTTTGCTGTTTCAAAAAATACACTATTTTTAGGAATTTTGAAGACTGTTTTTGTAGAAGTAATTTATCGTTAAATCTGACCTCATTTTTCTCATCTGGGAAATGAGATAATAATAGAATCTTAATTGTAAAATCGTGAGGATTCAATGGCTAATACCGTTAGCATTTGGACAGTGCCTTGCACTGTAAGCCCTGGATGAATTTTAGTTTTTATTCTTACTCCACTTCTTTTGCCTTTTATTGCTATTACTGATTATTAAACTCTTAAGGCAGTTCATTGTACATACTTAGTTTAAGTTGTTCCATGTTTGAAAGCAAAACAGCTTGTAAATACACATAAACCATCATATACGTATAGATGCATTTAAATGTTTTGTTGGTAATTGATTAGTAACTGGAGAATCAGTGGGATCGTAATGAATTTTCACAGAATTTTCTTTTTCCAGGAACAAGTTTACCAATCTTTTCAACTCACATAGGAAGCCCACTTAACCAGCATCACTCCACTAATAGAACAGAGAAGAGTACAGTCTGTTCAATAGCTGCAGCAAGGCAGCCTGATGAGCAGGTGCCTGCCTTCTTCAGCGGCTCCTAAAGCAGAGCTGGGTGCTGATACTGCTGGAAGCTCATGGTGCTTTGGTGTAAGCTGGAAATTTCAAAGCCTCTTCCTCCAAAAAAGACTCACACATATATGCTCTCTCTCTTTGTCCCTCTCTCTCTCCTTCACACTCACATACAAACACACACCCCCACATTTACCCACACAAAATTTCATTTGCATGCACTGGAAGAGGTAAAGCAGGCATGTCTGTGGACTGGGAGAGGACTGTCTTTCATCCTTTCTTCCCAATTCTGTCTCTTCTCTCATCCTTTCCACTTCTCTTATTTACCATTTTTGGAACTCTTATTTTATCATTAAAAGACAGTAACCTTATAAATTCTGATAAAAATAATTTTGAACGAGTGAAGTTTCACCTTGGTGTGTTGTCATCTTTACAGGAAGAGGGACAGCGATAGACCAGGACCTGGTGATAGCAACCCTTAAATAAAAAATGAAAAACACAGTTCAGATTCCTCAATATGGGGACATATAAGAGGAGTGTTTATGTGATTCCTCGTTTCAAACCCTGTATACAACAACCTACTTCTCTTATGTGTAAGATTGGTCTGCAACCAATTGAGATGACTCCAAAGCCAGCCCAGATACCTGGGACATGCGGCTAAGAATGCATGCAGGACGCGGAAAACTTTTGGCTCTCATATGATATAATATTAATCCAAAACCTTTTTGATTCTGGCAAGGTACATCTAATCAGAAGTGACAGCGTGCACTATTCACCTGGGTATTCATGGTAGGTACATTCAGCTCCCTTTATCCCATGGAGCCTGCTCTTGCTAATGGCTGTTACAGGGGAAAGCCCCGTGGTCAGGCATGTGGGCTGAGGGGGCTGAGGTGTAAGACAAAAAATATATAGGCCCATGCTTCTTACCACCCCTTTCCAAATCTCAATGTAGGCAATACTATTGCTGATGATCTCAGAAACTTCCTTGGCTTTTCCTCTCACTAGTAGCCTGCCAAGCTACTACAGTACTTGCATTTGTCCTTTGACAAGCTACTGCAACCTCAAGGAATTATCTGGAACACCTACAGTGCTTTCTGTGCATCATGATTTTTTTTCAGTTACCCCTAGTTTGCCCTGTGGAGTGCAACAATCAGATATTTACATAGGGACTTGCCAAAAGAAAATCTAGAGAATTGGCTTATCTACATGAAGGTGCCAGAATGCCGCCAATCCAAAGAAATCGGACAAATACGGAATTTTCTTACTTGTTCAAACAAAAGTTAACCCAATTATTTTTGAACCAATATCTTCCTTGTGTCTTTATAATAAATGGCCTCTGGTCTGTTGTGAACCATGGCATTAGGACCCGTTAGTTTGAAGTTGTGTTCTGGTTCTTCTGTGCAATGTTGGTCATTATTCTTGATCTCTTCTTTCATAATACTCAATCCATTGGGTATTCAATGACCGTGAAGTCTCCTAGATTAATACAATTGATCAATGGAAATTAAAAATAAAAAGCACTTGGGTTCTTTCTCTGCCATTAACTCATCACTTCTTGAAGGAATTTCTTTTCTCTTTCCTCTTGTTTGGTTAAAAGGTTTGCTAGAGGCTTCTCAGGAGGCAATTCTAGTCTCACAGGAGCCTGAAACCAAAGTTTTCTTTTGGCTTCATTCCCCATATGGTCTCAATTTCTTTTTTTTATCCTTTACTTATATCCATTTTGTACTTTCTTCTCCTGAGAGTGACTTTTCTTCATTTTTCTCCCCTTTTCCTTCTGTCCTTGTGTTGGCATGATCATTTTTGTACAGCAGAGAGTCTTGAGTTGTGCTGTGGACTGCTAGTGGGAGCACTCTGATTCTTGTCCTCCGCTCTCAAGGCCACACTCAAGGCTTGTCTACGTATTCCTCATGGAAGTGTTTGATGGGCCTGTTTTAGTACCTGCTTCCTTGCCAGACCCAGGCTGTGGGGGTAGCTTCGAGTTGGGACCAGTGAGCACCAGCAGAAGCAGGACCTGGGAGACCCTGAGACACTGTCCTCAGTGGGGCAGCATACGCCTGGTGACAGGTGTTTACACATGAGGGGACATTTGCTAACATTTTCCTTGTGATCTCGGAATCTATTTTCACTAATGAGATTAGCCAGTATTTTATTTTCTGAGAACATATTTATCTCATTTGGGTATCAAAATGTTTCTCAATTTATAGAATAATTAAAGAATATTCTCTAATTTTCCAAGTGTTTGGGTGCATTTGTATGTATGTGGAATTTCCAGACTCTTGAAAAAAAAATTTAAACATACCTCTTTAAGTGTTTAGCTCTGATGCTTTCTTTGTGGGAAGATTTTTAACTACTAATTCAATTTCTTTAATGGTTACAGAATTACATAAGTTTTCTATTTTTTTCTTGTCAGTTTCAGTCATATATATTTTTCTAGGAGTTTGTCATTTCACTTAAGTTTTCAAACTAAATAGCAAAATGTGTTCCATAATATTTGAGGCAGATTAATTTTGTTAAGGATTCCAGTCTTTCATGTCTCTGTATACCTTGGACATGGGACTTAGTTTGGCCAACAGATGCAAGCAGAAGTTTGAAAAAGCACTTACATATTTCTGCAACCTTTTTGGGACTCTGCCACTGCCATGGAAACATGTGAAGTCTAGCCTGCTAGAGAGATGTGACGAAAATGTGGAGGAGAGTTGAGTTTGCTCATCTTAGGCTGACATCCAAAATCAGCCAGACTCTAGACAACCCACCAGCAGATACCTGCTCAAGCCCAGCCACGACCAGCCACATACAAATCATTTTAGCAGATCTTCCCAGACTACCTGTAGAATTGCGGGTGGTTTTATACATAGCAAATTAAAAATAAAAATAAAATAAAAATATCCTCATTAAAAAAACTCTGTGCATCTATAGTTATCAAATTATTCACCCTGATATTATATGATTGTCTTCCCTTTTTTGCTTGCTCTGTCCTGAAAAATTTGTTTTATTAGTCCTTTCATAAACTTTTTTGCTATATTCATATTCTTTATTGCATCTTGTTTTTCTACTTATTTCTTCTCATTATTAGCTGTGGTTTTTATTTACTTTTCCTGAGTTTATTCTGCTAATTTTTTCCAGGTTAAGTCAAATACCTTTCATTCTTTTAATATGAGCATTAATTACTATAAATACAATTTTCAGCTGCATCCCACAGTTTTTATAGCATTTTTCATTATATTAATTTCTAATTACTTTTAAATTTCTTTGATTTTTTTCCTTTGAGCCAAAATTATTTTGATGCACAATTAATTTTCCAAATATCTTGTTCTGGGTCATTTATTTTTATCTTGAATGCATTGCCATAGGAGAATATACTCTGTCATACCACTTCTTTGAAAATCATTGAGGCTTGCATAATGACCCAGAGTGTTATCAATTTCAGCAACTGTTCAGTTCTTGTTGAGAATTGTGTGCATTCTCTAACTACAGAGTGCAGGGTTCTGTAGATATCAATTAAATCTGTTTCTCTTTGGATTTTTAAAATAACCTCTACCTTCCCAGTCAGTAAAAAGCATGATATCACATCTCCAATTATGGTGGTGGATTTGTACATCACTTCTGTTAAATCTCAATTTATTACCTTAAATATGAATATTTTGAAATTGTATTATTTTTAAAAGTTATTTCCTCCCTTAACTGAAAATGAATCATTTTATACGTTGCACATCCTTCTATTGGCATTTGACTGAAAAGTGTATTTTGCCAGATATTAATATAGATATGTCAGGTTTCTTTCTGTTAGTTTTTTCTGAACTTAAATTTGTTCCATTTTTCTAATCTCTTATCCTTATGTTTCAGAATGTTTCCTTTTTGGTTATTTATCTTGTGTCCCTATATATGCTTTTTGTAAATGTCTCTATGTATTTTAAATTGTAAGTTTAATCCAGTGATCACATATTTGGATATATTCCCATCATTTTACTTTTTGCTCTCTCTGTGTCTTACTTTTTCTTAATTTCTTCTCTTCCTTTGTTTTTGTATGATTAATTTTTATTATTATGTTGTTATTATTGTTTGGGTCTTTTATTTTCCAGCTATAAATTCAAAAGTTATACTCTATAAAGTTTGTGATAATGTATAAATAGCTAGATTTTGGATATTATATAACATATAGTTTGGAAGTATAACTAAGCAGAGTAGTTATTTTAATTATTTTAGTTATTTTAATTAATTAGATTTGCCTTAACATTTCACAGTGCATATTTAATGAAGCACAATGTCAATCAACAGCACTTTTATCCATTCCTGAAATAAGAATACCTTAGAACATTTGATCTCCCATCAACCCCAATGATTCACATGCTTCTGTTCACCTGACTTTTAGATCTCTTATTATCTTTACTTTAATCCCATTAGTTACAATTTAGTACTGTCGTTTCAAACTGAAAATACTTTTTACTTTTACTCTGTCTTTTTTTAAAAACAATTTTGTGATCACTATTTGTTCTTGCATTTTAAAAGCTGTCTTATTGGGTCCTTTTACTCCTTCCTGACGTATATATTTAAAGTCTGTAGTGATTAACTTTATTCATTTTTGTTACAACCTCATTCTTGAAAAATATTTTTGTTGGGTACCTAAGTCTAAGTTACCATTTCTTTCTTTTATCTCAGCTCTTTGAAGCATTTCTTCCATGGTGGTGTTGCTTATTCTTGTTGATAAGAAATATGTAGTCATTTAATTGTAACTCCTTTTATTGAGCTAAAATTTCTTTCTGGCAACTCAACTTTTGAGGTTTCTTTGTCATGATTGATTGATTAATTATAAGCAGACTATCTTGTCAGCATCTTTTAATGTTTGTATATTCAAATTGGCCAAAACATTCCTTTATTTTTCTTTTTGTTGAAGGCTCCTTATATCTGTATATAATCTTTGTTTTAAAGCAATTTTCAGATTGTGCAATTAATTGCATATGAGAAAGGCTTCTTCTCCTAATTGCTGATTTTCCTTTATGTTAGTTTCTAGTGTGCACTTGAGGAATTTAGATTGAAGCTCTTGTGTAGAAGTGCTTTCTTTCTCTTTGCATTGACTGTATTCTAATAAGGTTTTTGGTTTCTTTACATGGCCCCCTGCAGCCCAGAACCAGGCCAAAATGAGGACCTTTGGATTTCTGTGCAGTAGATATTTAAGGAACATCACAGAGAGAGTTCCTGACCATGGAAACTGGAAACTGGTTAAAGTGTTGGGGGCTAGCTGACCTTTTTTTCTCTCACAACTTTATAAACCTTGCAGTACAGAAGGGAAAACACACGTATTTTTGTGTTTTTTCAAGGCCTGGAAAGTTCAGTTATTTTATGTAATGGATTTTTCTTTGCCCCTGCTTAGCACCACCATAAATAGGGTAACTTTGGCTTTGTTAGCCCGACAGGAGTCAAATTTTTGACATTCCCTACTTATTTCTAATTAGTTGCTCATAGTTAATGCCCTCTGGTCTCTGTGTAATCCTGTTCCACTTTTGGTCCAAGAGGATATTAATCTTATTTTTATTTATTCTATGTCTTTTAATTAAAAATATTCTACTTATCATTATTATGTGTTTGGAGCACAGAGAAAAATTGAAAAATAAATTAATACTCTCTTGACCTGCTGATTTTTTTCTTTTAATAGAAAAGGGAATCCTAAAATATACCATTATAACCTCTTGATATGTAATTTCCTATTAACTGGAAATTTTCTAAAAACTTTTCATATATGTATTCTTATTTCTCACTTTGCTTGTAACATTTGGTAATGGTGAAGGAGTTTTCTTTTTCATCCATACTAAAATATATTTGTCATCCATAAATGGGTTAGTTTCTGTTTTGTCTTCTCCTATGGAGATGAAAGAAAAAAATGCTTATGGTAAAAACATTTATTACATAAAACATCTTGGGATTATGTATTGCAAGCAGTTCAGTTTAATGAAAATGCCTCATGTACAAGGCATGACACCAGGTTGAAATGACAAACATGAGAGATCAAAAAAGGCTTCTGTGAGAAAGCGACATTTTTACTAATACTCACTTTGAAAATAGTGATCTGATATACTCCCAGACCAAATCTAAAGGGAAAACAGTTCATTTAACACCTATCATGGGCTTCAAGAGACGTGATCTAGGTTTTGGTGTCAGGCAAAATATTTTGTTCTAATTATATGGTAGAGACACTTTAAAGTTATGCAAATCATTACTACTTTAAGGAGTATGAATTTGTTCCAACTAATTGCTGTTACAAGTAATAAAAATGTATTCTCTTAATCACTGCTTTAGGTTGTCTATCTCATTTATGTCAAAATGCATTTTAACCCTCTACTTCTAAATAATTATTCTCTAAAATGCCAATAGTGTTTCCTTTTTCCTCAATAATTAGATATTAGTATGTCACTGTACTGCTTCAAAATCTTCTAATATTTTTCCACTATTTTCAAGATAAAATCTAAATTTCAAAGCATTGCTAAGCCCTTGCGTGTTCTCACCTGTTGTACCCTATTTTCCCCTATGTGCTTCCTCATAGCATTGGAACTTTGCAAATCTAGGCCCTCTGCCTGATTTGTACTTCAGTTTCCTCACCTAACATGCTTATTCTTCAACATACTGACATTAGGTGGTGCTTTTATTTTTGTGTTACCAGCTATTGATAATTCCTGGTGCATTGTGGCTCCACAACAAATATTTCAGAAATTATTGATTGAATGAACAAAGTACAGATATTGAGTTCATGCTGAGAAAGGATTCAAGGAATGGTCTAGGCTGAAGCTGTTTAACTTACCAATAAACTGGTTTTCGAATAAGTGTGAGAGTCATTTTTTATAACTTCAAGCACACTGTACAGAGCAGTGAATATACCACCTCTTTGAAAATGTAGATATTACTTGAGAATTATCTATATTGATAGCATCAGCTCTGACATATCTTTTCAACTCTCCCTTAAAATTATCAAAGGTGTCTGATTTTGTATTTCTTTTTCTCATTCGTAGATAACCCTATAGCAAGACATTATTTTTAATAAGTAAACATAATATATTGAGGTAAAAACCCAGAGGCCAAGAGGAAAATGACTTCCTGCAACAGTTACCACAACTGATGGTCGAGGACAAAATTCATGCTTTTTCACTCTGGCTCATAGCTTTGCATAGATGAATAATCTTAAATCAGAATTTCCTAATTTAAGGAGTTTTCCATATGATATTAAAATCTATATACAGAATATGTAAATTATATGTCTCTGAATACTTTGGGTAGCTGTCTTATAGATGTATGTGAATTGTCTGACTGCTTAGCCTTCTAAACACAAATATGTACACATGTAATAACTTAAAGTAATGGAAAATATTCATAGCATATTGTTCTGTACCTCAGAATCTGGGAAAGTAACAGTAGACATTGTTCATAAACTGGAAGAGCTTTCCTACACACTAATAGAAGATCATATCTTTAACATTTTTCTAGTCTTAACATATTATGATACCCTTGGGCTGTTTTTTTGTTTTAAATTTCTGATATGGTTGAACACACAAAGTGGGAGTTTGGAAAAACATTAAGATTAACAAAAAATATAATTTTCTTAAATCAAAGATAGTGCTAAATTATGTAGGTTTTATGTTCTCCAAATATGTATGATAACTCATTTGGTTATCGTTGTTGCTGTGAATATTGTTCTTTTTTCCTAACGAAGTTTAAGTGAAGAAATGAAGAAATTCATTTTTTCTATTAGAATTTTATGTTAAATTTATTACCCACGAGAAAGTAAACTTCATACCTGGCTTTAGATAGTTCATTTGCTCCTTGCATAGAAAGTCCTTTTATTTTGTTGTCTTCTTTTCTTATCCATTTTTTGTACTTTTGGTACCAATTAGTATTTCTAGCATAAAGTGAGTGAACAAAAAATAAGAAACTCCTTTACAACATCTTGTACCTTTTGACAGCTTTTCTGAGGTATTTAAACCTTTAAACCTTTGGACAAAAAGATTTTGGAAAGTTAGTGAATGTAATTAATTTGTGTTGCCCTCATCTCCAGATTGTTTGGATTTGCACAGCTTGTAATGGAAACAGAATATTTGCTTGCCATTCTCAGAGTATGGCCTGAATTAAACGAAAACATAACGTTATTATTCTTTCTTGAAAAAATTTTCTCTGTGTATTAAACTTTTCTTTAGTAACTTCAAAATGCTGCAAATCAAGAGGAAAGAAAAGAAATTCAGCGTGCTGTTTCTCCATTGCATCTTATCTAACAAAGAAGAAATGATGGCACTCCAGATGAGAAAGCGCTGTAGGTTAGTTTCTTATTTTTTGTTCACTCACTTTATGCTAGAAATACTAATTGGTACCAAAAGTACAAAAAATGGATAAGAAAAGAAGACAACAAAATAAAAGGACTTTCTATGCAAGTAGGTTAGAAATAAATGAACTGATTTGTAAAATTCTCTACTTCAAGAGTCTGTCACCAAAATTCACCATCAATCATGTTTTAAAATAGAACCTGGGCACAGGAAACATTCAGGGAAACACTATTTTTCCACACTATTGTTTTCTGTTTTATTGGTGGCACAGTGCCTTACAGGGATTCTTCATTTTTATTTTAACCACAAAATTTATCCTGCTAAAAACAGGGGCCGCTCTACTTTTACTGATCATATATTGTATATCAGAGAGCAAACTACCAAGGATTATGTTCAATATCTGGATACACAAAGAGAATAATGTTTGCTTCCTGAAGATTGAATTCTATGTATTTGTCTATTCATTCTTTAATTGTTTATTCAGTCTTTAATACAACAAAATATTTTTAGCCTTTATTCTATGCCAAGCCCTTGGTTAGGTACTAAGTACTAGAAAATGAATAAAATACTATACTTTCCTCAAGGATATTCAATATTCCAATCCCAGTCACTCCTCCTTCTAAGGACTGTGCCAAATGCCAAATGAAAAAGTTACCGCAGTCCCAACTATCCATAAAGAACCACGCATTGTTATTCCCACAATGTGTCTAGCTTAATCAGTACTCAAGTCTTAAAGCTGTCAAACAACATTAATTTCAGTGAGATCTAAAAGAAGCACAGACCCAAAATCCTGCTTGAATATAGAAAAACCTCTGTGCTTTGCTACTCTACTGTTGGAAAATTCTTTGTTATTGTTGGAAAATACATTAAGCTTATAAAAAACAAATATCTATTGCCATCATGAAGCCATAATGGACTTTCCATTAATCCTCAATTTTAGGCTAATAATAAAATTAGGGAAAGAGGGACAGAGGTAAGTTGATGAGAGCTGGGTTTTTCTTTTCTGATCAACTGCAATCAAGGAAAAATGCTAAATTTTTATTGAGGGACTATTGTTAAATTATATGGCTATTTTGAAGATGTAACTTAGGTTGCAGCATGCCAGCCAATGCCAAGGTTTTATATGGGGCACATAAAGAACAATGACTTTGGTAGTACTGTAGATTTTTACTTCCTGGCTCTAATGCACAATTTTTGGACATTTAGCTGGATTTATTTTGAACTGTTTAGAGACCCAGAAAGAATGCCAAATCACTATAAAGAATAATGTTCCTACTTGGTTTCCTTTTGTTATTACTCTTAAATTTTTGTATTGCATTAGAAGGAGTAACTGGCCTATTTAATTGTAAGTATACTTCAAATTGTATAAAATATTCCTTTCTAAAAATCTGTGTTTTCTCTTGTGGAAATGATGTCAAGTCTTGATTATTGTCTGCTAAAAAGAAGAGTAATGATACTTAAGATCTGCTGTTCATAGGCAGATAAACAGCTTTGGCCAAATGTGTAAATATAACTTTTGAACAGGCTCAAGTGAAGAAAAAAAATTTAAATGAAGGGTTGTGGAAAGATGATGAACAATAACAGGGAAACAGCAATGACAGAATAAAAAACTACAATAATGTTAACAACACACACATACACACAAAGTCATGAGGAATCCTCCTAAATCCCAAATTACAAACCACCAACAGCCACAAGACTATTTAGTATCATCATTTGTGTGGGGAAAAGCAGAAAAAAGTATATCTGTGCTTCCAGTGGCTCTGAGAGCACTAGGACAGCACAATTGCTGACAGGACTTCACTGGAAAATACAACAGGCCAATCTGCAAACACAGCCAAAAGCAGGAGGGGCTTCAGTAGCATCCACATATCAAGTTAATGTAAGGGGACAGTGATAGGATCCCTGATGTTGCTGAAGCAGTATGGATTTTTTCAACTCTCAAACACAATCTCCTTTCCAAGATAAAGCCATGCACTGAGTTAGAAAATCCTTTGAGTTGAACATAAACTGTGCTGGATAGGAATCAGATGATCAAAGGAAAGAAAAGTTTCAGATAAAAGTATGACAGTGGGAGTCAAATTTAACAAAGCATTATGAATGTTTTAACACTTTTCTATAGAAAAGTAATTAAGAGAGGGAGCATTAGAAACATAAAGGTGGAAATTGTCTCTTGACCCATTCCAACTTTCCAAAAGTAGAGGAGAACTCATTTCATTGAAAGAGTGGTTCATCGTAAATTATCCCAGTTAAGTTACATATAAAGTTACATAAGAAAAGAATATAAGAAGCAAAATAATATCCCTATAGATAAACCAGAAAAGCATATTTTAAAAAATGGTGGAAATTTTAACCTAATATTTTAAAGTGATCCCAAAGAAATCAAGAAAATGTTAAAAGCTATTAAAAACATAAATCATAATTAGAAAGACTCATAAATGATCTGCTTGAAGAAAAAGAAGACCTGAATAACTGATAACAAAATTAATTAAAGTACTAAGAATGTAAGAAAAAAATAACTTCAGAAATGAGGACTAAACTACAAATTACATAAGAACAAGTAACACAACAGATAATGCCTTAAGAGATATATGAAAAGGAGGAAAATTTTTAAAAATCAAAATAAAGGAGTTGATAAAGTGTTAGCTATATAAGATAGAAAAAGAAGGTCCTACACATGTATAATAGGAGACCCTGAAGACAAAAACTAAAACAATTAATATGCACAAAGGCTAAAAATTGTAATTCAAGCAAACTTTTCCAAAATCAAAGACAACTTGAAAATGCACATGGAAAGGACACATTGCACTTCTGGGAAAACTAACCTATTAGGACCAACATTGAGAAATGTTATAGTAAAATGATTAAACTTTAAAGAGAAAGCAAAATAGAATCCTTTAGTGTTTAGGTAAAAAATACTTGGTTATCTAAAAGTGAAAAAAATCATATTGTCACCTTTTCTTTAAACAAGAAGTCAAATGACAATGGAGTAATATATTTAATATGCTCAAGGAAAGAAATTGTGTGATTTGATTTTATACTTGACCCAATTATTCAGAAATAACTGTTATAAAATTGCAAGTATCAGAGAATACTTTTCTCTTAGGTCCTTCCTAAGGAATATACAAGTAGATAAGTTACAGACAAATGACGTGACTGGAGAGACAACATAAGCACTGATGGATTTGGTTAAAAAGACTTGCTACAAGCAAAGAATATTTTCCATGTTAAGCAAGCAAGGGCTTCAAAGATGAAATGCAATGGAACAACATGTATAAAGTAGCAAAGTAACATAGAAAAAGAACATCTTTTACCCAATCAGTGTGAATGTGGCAATAGGAAGAACCCAGCATTGGTGCTGAAATAGCTGAGGCAAGATCATGGAGCTTGATATATAGGTCAAAATGATTCCTAGTGTTTCTGAGCGGAGCTACTCCGTCTATGGTCATCTTCTCAGGATGATCATGACAATAGCATAAATGTCTATCTTCAGAGATGGTAATGATTTTCAAACCTGTATAAGATTAGACCTGTCTCCTAAATTCCAGATCCACATATCCCAAATCTCTATAAATGTGTCCACCTGAATGTCCCGCAGTTGTCTTAAGCACAACATATCCAAAACTTAACTTATTATCACCCCTTCGCCCAATGTTCATTTTCTTCCTGACCCTGATTTATGCTTGTTTTTCCTATTCTGTCAAGTGACCACAAATCTTCCTTCTCTTATAAGACAGAAAGAAACCTGAACAAAGTTTGAAATCCACTTCCTTAACATCTTTAAAATCTGCTTCTTCCTCTCTGCATTATTTTCTGCCCTAGAATAAAAAATTAGAGCTGTCGCTTAAGACACTGTGATCGTCTTCTTCCTGGCTGGCCTACGTGTAGTTTTATCATTGTCAACAAGTCACCAGAATGATCCTTCTAAAATCAAATGTGATCATGTACTGCTCTGCTTGAAAGTATTTAAGAATTCCTCACTATAGGATAAAGTCCAAACCTTATTTCAGTAATTATAACCATAAGAGAGGAAATAGTCCCTTCCAATATGTTCACATCCATCTGTTACCACAGCCCCTCAGGTACCTGATGGTTCACTCATTTCAAGCAATATGCTGCTCTATTCACTTTATTCATACTGCTTCCCAAATCAAAGATTACAATGCCCTTCTCTCTGGAATGCCTGAAATGTCTCTCTTCTTTATTCCACCTAGTGACTTTTTACATATCCTTTAACACCTACCTCAATTATTTCCTGTTTTGTGCCAATGGAAGAGAGTTGGTTGTTTTCTACTTGTAGTTGCCTCTATACTTAGTGCATATTGCTAAGATTATATTGTACTTTTTAACACTGAATTATCTTCTTTTTTTGCATATTTCTCCCCAACTAAAGCAGAAGAACCTCAGTGCAGAGATCATATTTTTTTTATATTTGCAATATAATACCCTTATATACCACTATATAAGATGTCTCTTATATAAAATTTGAAACCATGAAAAATAACATTAAAATTGGAGTAGTTTTTATATTGATGCTTATTGATCTTTTTTTTTTTTGGCATGGTTGAAAAATTTTTGAATATATTTTTTTAAAAGAACTGTGAATAAAAACATATTAAAGTGATAATGTAATACAAATATTATTGGTTAGAATTACCACTTCTTCAGTATTTTTCTGCCTGGGCTATATACGCAACTATGTGAAACACCATATCATTTAACCATTAAAGTTTGTATACAGTAAGTCCTCACTTAACGTCATCATTAGATTCTTGTAAAGTGTGACTTGAAGTGAAATGACAAACTATAAGGAAACCAATTTTACCCTAGGGTAATCGATATAAACAAGACTTAAGTTCCTATGGCATACAGTATGTTGTTTCATTTAACTATGGTAAAAGAAAACCCTTGACTTAAAAAAAACTACAGAATCCTTTTATATAATCTTAAAGAACAGGCCTTCTAATAACATCATAATAATGATAAAAATAACTATTACTACTACAATCACTTATATTACCACCACTGTCATAACTCTAAGTCATAATTTGAGTATTTGTAGGAGATTGAATATATTGGGGGCTATAAGAAAGTGTTGATTACTATAAAGGAGGTGTGTGCATGTGCCTGTGCGTGTGTGTACACATGCGTGTGTGTGGCTATAGTACTGAATTCTGCACATGTGCCGACCACACATGGGCACCTCCTAAAATCAATTCTACTAAATGTATATAAAGCTGAAAATGAAAAAGTTACTTTAAGCCTAGACTCCTGTACAACCTTTACATTATTTGTTCTTTTGAACTTAGGCAGAGAGGTTCCTATAAAAACATAGACATTACCTGAGAACTACTAAACAGTTAACTTCTTATCTTGCATGTGACTACCTAATTATCATAGTAGGGAGAAAGTATGAGTGTTGCTTTACTATGTGTCTTCAGGCCTATGTGTTTATTTGAGCAGCCTGAGCCCCAGATTCATGTTGCTAAATTGAGGAAGGTGTTCATTCCAAGTCAGCGAGTGATGCTCCCCTATCAGGCAGGAGGCAAAGGCCTTCATTTGCTGGGCTCCTCTGGCCACCAGGAGCCAACTCAACATGGTAGATTGCTGTTGGGAATACCTAGAGATCTGTCTGGGAAAATGTCATTGTTGAGGCTGCACTTTTTTCCCTGTTAAAACCCCAAAGGGTGATTCAATAGCCAAGAGGAAGGAAACAATTCTGCTAGGGAAAGACAAGCACCCCATGTTGTCCTGTATCCATGTCAAGTGGGATGCCCCATCCCACAGCAACTGCATGGCAGATAAAAGCCAGCCACCTTCAGTCACTGCCCTGTAGCTTCAATTTCACTGAGTACTTTCCGATGCATTGCTTCAGATTCATCTTCTATAACATGGGAGAAATTATTCTATTTTGAACTTGTTTTGTTGTTTTTTTCTTAAGAAATGAAGTAGGAGGACACTTTGGAAACTTACTGTACAAAGATGAGAAATAAAAGATTAGAAAACTAACTTTGGGTTCTAAAACACTAAATATTCCCAGATAATAACATAGTAATGGCTAAAAGCATTGCCAATTGTGAAATGCATATTATTCTGCTCCATAAAAGGAATAAATCTAAATTGAAGGAATATTCATTTTTCCTCGACTAGACTTAATAGACTTTTTTCATTAATAATGGAAAAAAACCAAATATGGCCTATAAATTCTACAGTTTCTTAAATAAAGTGCCCTTCTCTAAAGGGTGATTTCTAGTAGGATTGTGGAAATTAAATGGGCTTTGGGATTATCTTGGCCTGAATTTCAATTTGGCTCTGCCACTAGTCCACTGTGAGATTCAGTGAAGAAAGAAGCTCCCAAAGTCATGGTTTACTCAAATAAAGTGTGTGAAATTACCCAGTGCATTGTCGCCTTGAAGACTTTTGGTTTTTTCTCTTTCTTGTTACTTAGCAGAGTAATAAACATTGGATGTCAGTGACAGAGAAGAATCTAAAATCAGACAATGAGGACCAACACTGCTTAGTACGCAGAAACGTAAGCAGGCAAGTGGGCTGAGCAGTTGCCCTTGGCTAACGGGCTGCAAAAGGGGGTAGAGAGAGGGGCAGGAAATGACCTAACAGTGTGTGTGTGTGTGTATGTATGTACACACACACACACATATAAATGAACTTCCGCTCCGTCTCTTAAGTATGTGTGAGTGGATGCACAGATTGTTATCAAATTTGAAGGCCTTTCAGGAAGATCTGACTTAAAATATAGGTTCTGTGGAATGAGAAAAATGCGCTTTGCAGGGTAGGCAAACTGTGTGTGTTGGGAAGTTCTGTTACATCCAATTCCATCAGTGGATGGACAGGCTCCATCGAGGCGCCAAGCTTTGATGTGAGGTGGGGTCTGCTACACACCTGCCATCTGCTCCAAGGCAAGTCCCATCAGGGTTCATTGATTTGAGGACAGCAGTGCTCTCCAGGCCTGATCCGCTTTTAAACTTTAGGGGTGAATGTGGCAGATGTGGCTTGTCTCCTTCTACTGAACACTCACTTGCCAGCCCAGGCTTCAGGGAGCCGTGCAGAGATGGTCAGTAGCCACATGTGATGGTGGAGAGGATGGTCTCTGGAGGCACAACCTTGACATTGCAACTCACTCTTTTTTCTTGCCACATTATTTAGCCTTTTTGAGCCCTGATTCCCTTACCTTTAAAAGTGGGGATAATAACAATTTCTACTTCATAGGGACATTTGGGGGATATAATAAGTTAATCCAAGTAAAGCATATAATAAGCAGACAATAAAGCATATACACTAAAAGCCCCTTTCACCACTATACAATGTATATATGTAATGGAATTCAACTTGTACACCCCCCCAAATCTATTAAAATAAATAAATAAATAAATAAAGCGTATATGAAGCAGGCAACATTATAAGTTTTCACCTGCATGTGTGTGTGGTGGTAGGGAATGAAATCTTTATACAATTTAACCCTACCCTCTATTCTAGTCAGTTGTCAAGGAGGAAAGCAATGAAGCCAAATCCAAGAGTTTAGTGTGACATCAGTGTCTAAGTCATCTTAATTTGGCTGTCTTTCTGCCACATGGGATCTGAGTCCTGTAACAATTAACACAACAGAACTATATTTACATAAGTAACTTTATAGTCTCTACTTATGTGCTAAACAGGGCTGATTCATTTCACACATCATTTGCAACTTGTTATAGAGCTTCTTCAATACTAATACCCAAACATGTTGGACAAAGAAAAGAAGATAGACACTTCTGTTGAGTTGCTTGTTTTACACTGATTTTGTAATTCTGTATTTTCAACTTCTTAGTGACATTGGCTATATTAAAGGTCTGTGCCACACACCCTGTTGTGAATAAAAAACTAATTTTTTACAGTTGCTATTGCAATGGAAAACCTCTATTTGCATTAAAAGTAATTTTGTTGCCCTTTCAATATAAAATTGTACTGATAGATCATTTTAAAGTCACACATTTTTCTTAAACAGATGAAATAGGAAAATAAAGTGGTAATAATGTGTTTAATTTTTAGGTAAACCCTAGGAACACAACTTATTTCATTTTGTTATTATCACAAACAGTAAAAATTTATCTTGTTTTTAACAGATTTCAGTTATTAACAAGTCCCATTTGTCTCCCATTTATTCATTTGTTAATACATGAAGGTCCTTTCCTTCTTCATGCTGGAGGCCTAAGTTGTGATGATCAAATTGAACTGTATAAACAAACAATTGAATGGTTAATTTGCTATAACCTACTGTAAGATATAAGACTCATATTATCCACTGATTCATATTCAAGGCCAAGGTTATCAATGAAATATAGGCAGAAGTTATACAAAATGATAAAAAGTAAGATATATTCCTGTGTAATTCTCAAGTCCAGTTTTTTTCTTGTTTTCTCATATCATTTGAGTCACCAAAACTTTATTGCTTATTATGCAACAATAAATATAATGTGTTAGATACAAAATGAATAAAGAAAATTCTCTACCCTCAATAAATCTAAAATTTGAAGAGAGAGAGAGAGAGAGACAGAGTAATATAACACTATAATGGAATCCATTGCAATGAATACCATAGACTGTAATGATGATTCTATAAAAGATTTGATAATGAAGTGTGTAGGAGAACAGAGGAAGAATAGTGACTACTGGCCCTGGCTTCTGGAGAAGACCAGAAAAGGCAAGAGAGAAGTATACACATTTACTGACCTTGAGGAATGAGGAGGCACCCGGTGGGAGAGAGGGAGCATTGCACACAGACCATGTGCAAGGCAGAGGTGGAACTGTGTTTTGGGAGGTAAACAGGATTTGGGTTGAAAGGAACAAAGAAGGTATGACAAGGATTAGTAAGAGAAAAAATTAGAATAAATGTTGAGGCCACATTGTCAGAATCTACATATCATGTAAGGTCATTATCATGAAGGCTTTAGGGAGCCCTTGGATAAGTTTAAACAGGAGCAATGTGTTGATAAAAATTCCATTTTTTAAAAGCAAAAAGCAAAACAAACAAATAAAAAAATCCCCTAAAAACAAAAAAAATAAAACTGAGGGCACTTGGCATTTCCCAATTGGGAAATGGCAGAATGTAGAAACAGATGGACCCAGCATGATCAAACAAAAAGGTGGGAAATACTTACATTTGACTAAATTACTAAACTGAGGCATGTTAAATAGAGCATTCATGAGTTCATGTATTTTTTCAAGAGAGCCCGAGGTTCCTGAATTATTATTCACTTCAGCCAGAATCACTGCAGTTCTATGCACACAAGTAAAACATAAAGACAAAACAGACACATTGAAAGTTGAGAGTATTGTACCAGTAGATTAGTCTATTCTTCAAGATTCTTGTAGACTTCTCAAGATGGTAAGAGCACTGTTCGTGCACAATGTATTATATAATATACTGATGATTCTTAAATTGGTGCAGATTTCAAGGAAAATTCAGTATATATAGTCTTGATTCATTTACAATTAACTCATAAACTGTGGTTTTGTAAGAAGTAACTGATGCACAGGAAATATCCTTTCTCAACATTTTTATAGTTAGATTTTAACATAAAGTAAAAGAGCAAAAGAAGCATATGATGCTATGGGAAGATTTGAATTTAATTCAAAGCCTTAAATCCATGAAGTTTAGGCGACATCAAACTTGGCAATAAGTGTCTTTGAATCCTTATACTCCCTAGGATCCAGGAAATTTGCTTTAAACTACACTGAAAGTAGAAATTGCTTGGAATAGGTTATTCTTTCTTTAACATAGTAAAATCATAATGTCTAGAATACCATGTGCTTCCAATGTTCAAATTATGTTGCCCAACCTTAGCATTAAAGATTATTAAAAAGTGAAGGTTAATGTAATGATTTTGACAGAAGGGGGGGAAGGTGCTAAAGAATATAGGTGAAATGGAAATAATAAAATATTTTAATAGAAAATCAAAACCTTTTAAATAAGACACATACTTCATTGTATTTAGAAAGCAAAAAATAGTAAGAATTTGGCATAAAACAGTTGTAAAATCATATGAGCGAGTACTTTGTGCATGCATAAAATTTTCCACTGAGTTATTTAGCAAATCAGTTTGTTTTTCAAAATAAGCATGAGTTTTAAATTTCAAGTGCAGATATAGCAAAACACACAAACCATTTTGAAGCAAACTGATTTAATTCAAACAAAGTAGACTGATTTTCAAACCACCAGTTGTTTAATTGTGTTGTCAATTAAATAGTTTTGACTCTCTTCAAACGTATCAATTTTTAACACTAATGTTTTCATATATTTATTCATTTTCCTATGCACTTAAAAGCTATGTATGAAGCATTTATTCTCTGCCAGGCATTGTGCAACTCACCAGATGCAATGGCAAGCGAGACAAGCTCAGACTTTGCCCTCACAGATTACAGTCAAGAGGGGGAAACTGGCATTTAAAATGGAGGAAACAGCATGGATGGGCATATTATGACATAGATATTTACAGAACGGAGAGAAGTTGGATGTTATTAAGTCACCGCTGCGGAGGAGACTGGTAGGACGTGAAACTGAAAAACTGGAGTTAGAGCAATTAATTCACATTGATTGAGTGGATCCCAGGCACTGTGCTAAGATTATAGTGTAGAGTAGCCCAATTAGGAGGTTATATTATTGCTCCTTGAGAGATCTAATGGCAACTTGGACTAGGATGGTGGTAGTGGGTAGAGGTGTAGAAAACAGAAGAGAAAGCAAACTTTTTTTGATCATAGTCTGGATTAAGAAATAATTTTTACATTTCAACCCATGTGTGCACATATGGGGCCACAAGTAATCACACACAAGTAAACCTATAAGGAAAATAAATATTTTGTGACTCAAAATGTGCTATGTCTAATACACTCTGATCTCTTTCAGTTTTACTTTATTCATTTTCACTAAAAGAAAAAAAGTGACAGTCTCATTGTCAGACCCTCAGACACAATAACCCGACCTCTCACCACGCAGAGACCTTGCCCCGTCTCCTGTCTGCGTGCTCACTGTGGCATCTGGTGGCGAGTCTGACTCCTAATCCAGCACTCTGGACAGATTTCCAGTAAAGCATGCTGAGGACAGATTTTGGTTCTCATGATTTTGACACTGGGTAAGAATCCCGGACTTCTTTTGCAAGGCACCGCCTGGGCTGGAAGCTTTTTCTTCCTGGCTCCTTGTTTTGAGAGAGATTCATTCAATGACTCCTGGGGTGAGGGCTTTTTGTTCTCTCTGTTTGACTCTTCTCTTCTCAGGGGAACGTCTCAGTTGGAGGATACCCCCTTCTCAAACTCCCTTCTCAAACTCTTCTTTTCTTGGTGGCATGACATGACTTAGGATAATTGGGAACATCGGTGGCTTCCATGGCTTCTGTGGGAAACCTAAGATCTCCCCAAACTGGCTCCTTTAAGACTTGTCCCTTCCTGTCCCTCCACTCCCCCATCCCCCCTTCACTACCTTTGACCTTCCCTCCAGCTTCTTTGAATGCTTTGATCTGTCCTGGAGCCCCTGCCTCTTGTCCTGCCTCTTCTCCCTTGTGTTAGTCCCCGCCAGACATTCTCCTTCCCATGCCAGCTCCTCAGCTGCCTCACTGGAACTTTAGGTTCCCTGCCCTGTCAGCGGCTAACAAGGGACTCAGGGACCCTCAAAAGCAACTACCTGCGGCTTAAAAGGAAAAAGGCCAATGGGAAACAGGCTGGATATTTTATCCAGTTGAGACTTTGGAAACATCCAGAGAGCTGCTTGATGTCACCTTAGTCTCTTGCCTAAAATGTAGTCCATAGCCTCCATAAGATTACCTATCAGGGCAAATGAAACTCTTAAAATCTCCTCCACAAATATTGGTAAAAAGCATTAGCCCTCATAGTAGGCTAAACTTTTAAAAATGAGAAACCATAAGATATCTGTTTGCATCTGTCTGTCTGTGTATGCATGTATGTTATGTGTGTATATTTTTATATATGATATTTCCCTGTGATACCCTATTTCCCATATGCTATATGATAATGGATGGAATTACCAAATTCATCTATGAAATCACTTAAAGGAGTTCTATCCTAATTGGTTTAAAGAGAAATAGGCACTTACATAAATTAAATCTTCCTAAACTTCCAGAAATATAGGAACCAACTCAAACGTCTTCCAAATTCACGTGGGTTGGACAAATCTTTGGTAAAATGTCTGCCTGAGAAAATCCAGGGCTGCCAACATAACTTATTTTTGTTCCAGCTGACATCTGAAGACAGGGCCCTTGTCTACCAGTCATCTCCGCGGAGGACAGGAGCCTGAGCTGACTTCAGTGAGCACTAGTTAACCCACGTGGGTTTCACAGGGACCACCCATTCCTGTTCTTTGTATTTTTCACTTCCCTAATTCTACCAAGTCCCACCCTTCCCCCCTCTGCTCCCTCAACCTCCCTTTAAAATACCCAGTTACCTCTGTACAAATCGAGGTTGAGTTCAGTTCACTCTGGACGCTTTTCCCTATTGTAGTAGGATATTACCGTCCTTACCATTTTAACTAGTGTCCTGACCTATTCAATGATATTAAAACTTACTAATGACTTGGGATCTGACGATTGCAAAGCTACTGATAGATAATTAAGCATAATAAAAAAAAATCCTTATTTTATTGGGGAAGGGAGGAGGGAATAGTGAGGGGAAAGTATCAAAATTGACTGTCAAGCATTTTGCTTCTTAAAATGAGATAGCAAGTATAACATTCACTGAGTAGGCCAGGTTTGGGGAGGAAGTTTACGAGTTTGGTTGTGGACAAGTTGAGTTGGAGGTTCCTTTGAGATACCCAAGGATACACATCAAGCGGGCAGTTTGATTTATAGGGTCCAGGGCTCAGTGCAACGGCCTAGTGTGTAGATATTGACTTATGTCATCTGCTCTTACGTGGTCATTGTGCTGCAGATGTGGATGCAATCCTCTAGGAAGAAACAAGAGAATAAAATGAGGAGAAGGCTGAGAACTCAACCCTGAGGAGCACCTGACTCTTAAGGGTTGCTTGGAGCTGGATAAACCTCAAGGAGCTGGGGAGAAGGTATCTAAAGGGAGGGAGGTCAGGCAGAAGTTGTGTCTATAAAGTCAGCAGCAGAAGAAAGAGCTCTAGGAAGGACACGTGTTCATTCCATTAAATGACAAGGAAGTGACTGGTGACATTTCATCAGTGCCAGCGCGTTGAAGGTGAAAGCCAGGTTACTGAGCAGTGAGTACTTGGTATGAAAATGGAGAAGCATAAATAAGACTTTTGAGAATTGTGGCCGGGAAGTAGTGGGACAGTGCAATGAGGGAGGAGCAGTCGGGAACAGATTGCACAGGGCCCTTATTTGCTTCACTAGGGAGACTGGAGTTGGTCCCGCCAGCACTGGGCGCTAGAATGTTTTTACTTAGTAGTAAGTGATAAAACTGTTTTTGTGCTGTAGAGAGTTGACTTGGCCACAGTGTGTGAGTGGAGGGGCTGTGTGGAACAAGACTGGCAGTGGGAAAGCTATTTAGAAGTCCATTGCTGTAATCCAGGTAGGAGAGGGCAGTCCTTGCACATGATTGCAACAGGATATATAAAGTGAGCAGAAAGTCTGAGCCTCTTTCTCTCGTGCTTTGCCCCCAACCCCCCATACTTACATCAAGTTATCTTCCTTCTTTGTTTCCATTTTATAGAAGGTACTAATTCTTTCTCTTTTTAAATCTCCATAGATGAGAAGGTTCCTCCCACTCCCAAGGGCTTCTAAAATAAAATATAATGTTCCCAACAAAATAATTGTGGAAAGAATTCTAGCAGTTTTTAAAGAACTAGTGGGAAATAAAAATTACCATCTTTTCAGAACTTGAGGAAGGAAAACGAGAGAGAGACTCACCATCTACTCCGGATTCTGGTTCATTTTCCATTAATAAGTCATTTACTGAAGAAATGAAATTATGATACATTACAGCATATTTAAAAATTAATCTTATCTGCTCTGTGAATTAGGACAGTAAAATGGTTTCTTTTAATTGACATGGGAAGCAAATTAGAGCCCTTAGGAGGCTTTATATATTACTCATTTTGAAAAGGAGTAGAGCAACTAAAACCACAGACTAGATAAAATCATGCTGTCCTGTTGGATGGAAGTGTTAAAATTTTGAAATGATTAACCATAATAAGTAATTTTTAAAAATCCACTCCAGTATGTGTTTTCTATTTTTTCTTTCTTTTAGTTTTCCCCTAGACAATTTTCTATACTAGGAGGACATGTCAAAAACACTTTTGAAAATAGACAGTGCTTTAGAATTAATGAACAACATTCCAGAAATATGAATCTGACTTAGCTAAAGGGCATAAAAATGAAACTTTCAAGACAAGCCTAAATGATCTAGAATGTTGTTAAAACAAAAGCAGACAGAAAATAAATGTACAAATTATCAATTAAAATATGAAGGTTATTGCACATTTAATAATTTTACCTTTTTAATATAAAAATATGATACCAGCCCCTGGCAACAAAGCATTTGAATTCCATTCCAGTAATGGACATGGATTTTTACTGAAACTCCTTAGAAAGGTAGAAGGAAAAGTAGACATTATTATATTATTCAAGAGACAAACATGGGTTAAAAGTAAGGGAAGGTGTGCTGGAAAGGGAATAGATTTTGTAGGGTTTTTTTTTTTTGTGCTTAATAAGATGGCCAAAATACTGAAATGAAGTGTGATTAAAAAAAAAATCTCCAGCTTCCCTTGGGAGTCATTAAAAATGAAAGAAATCAATCATATGAAAACAGATGCTGGAGTATTTGGAAGGTTTTACTGCCAATTGACAGCCTTGAAGTTGGCGAGAGCAAAAAAAAAAAAATAAGTACTTAATATGGCTAATGCTCTATGTTGTATCTTTGTTTGAATGTTCTACATATGTGTATTGGTTGCAAGAGTGGAAGATGGAGAATAAAGCTAGTGATTTTGGTTCTGTTGAAATTAAAATTTTAATCATATCTATAAACACTGCTGCTCTGTTTGTGTTTGTATTTTTTTAAAAGAATTCATATCATGCAGTGTACAAGTGAAATAGTGCAAACGGGCTGAGAAAAGCAACCATCTCTTTTACCCTCCTAAAAATAGAATAGATTCTTGGGGGCAATTACTTTTAAATATTTGTGTAATCAATATTTTGTGATTATCGTCAAAGTACAAAATTATTACTATTTATTTATGTTCAAATATTCCTATTCCAATAGAAAAAAATTTTGTTTTCTTAAATCGTCTGATTTCTCCTTCCTGTACTCCTGTATTTTGATTTTTATATCATCGATTTTAGTTCCTTTAACAAATATCTTTGTAATTATCAATTGTACCTTTAAAGTTCAATTCATCAATATTCCACAAGTGTCTTTTGACTGGCTGCTTTTTTAAGGTGAGAGCATTAATTTTCTGAGTATACCCTGTGCTCTACTCAACTTCTACTTCCAAAATTCTGTCACATTCTATTTTTGTTCTATAATCAAAATTAAGTTCTTCACTCTTGATTTTAAAATTTGACAGCTTATAAACAGTGTTCACATAATTATGTACAAGTGAATATTGTTCAACAAACAGCC
Organism: Daubentonia madagascariensis; assembly: GCA_023783475.1. Taxonomy (NCBI): domain Eukaryota; kingdom Metazoa; phylum Chordata; class Mammalia; order Primates; family Daubentoniidae; genus Daubentonia; species Daubentonia madagascariensis. Next base: position 250,525 of record JAKFHU010002239.1, read on the forward strand.
AAGTAGTGAGCTATTGTTATCCCTTCTCGTCAGTTCTGCTGATATAACCCTCGTGTCACATACACAAAAACAATATTTCTAACCTCAGTGAAAATTATATTTCCCCTTCTTTCTTGTCTCCCAGTTATTTATAATAAGTCACATTCTACTTTGTTTTACAATTAGATCATATCTTTCTTGGGTATGTTTTTGTTTTTCCTGGAATTTGGGATTGCTTTTAATTTTCTTTTTGAGATGTGAAATCAATACCATATTTATTTCTAAAACCGTCTTAAGTTCTTACAAAATATAACCTTTCATTGTACTATACTTTTCTCTTATGTGGAAAACTTCCTTCTTGGAAGCAGTTAGCTTCCAGTTCAAATTTGGAAAGATCAACTTGTAGGCCTCCTGCATAGCTAAGAATTTTTTTTTAAATTGGACCCTTGGGCAGTTCTAGCATTTTTTGTACCCAGCATCTTTTTCTTTCATGGTTTCCACCATTGTTTTGCTGGAGTACAACTTCAAAACCTTCCTTATGGAGGATACTAGGAAGATAAAATTTGTGAATCTGGTATCTAAAAAATACTTTATTCATAGTCATACATGATACTTTTAGCTTCTTAAATATACCCCTTAGTCTTTTAAAAAATTCTATCCTCTCTTTCCTAGAATATATTCTGATTGTGAAAAAATTAGATGCAAGACTGATTCTTGTTTCTTGATAGGAAGCATTTGGTTTTGTTTTATTTTCCTCTATGAAACTTTTTAGAATCTTGTTTTGATATATTCAGTACTTTAATAATTGAGAATATTTTTCTAGGTATGGGTCTCTCCCAAAGTCTTACTATGTAGCACTTAGAGAGTCCCTTAAATATGAAAACATATGTCCTATCTCAGTTTTGGGAAAATTTCTTCCACTATTTCTCTGATAATTTCCTTTTTATTCCCCTCATAAATTAGCTGGTCAGAGACTGAATTTCCTGGATTAACATTTTATGTCTTTCAACTTAAGTTCTTGGAGATCTCCTTAATTTTATTTTCCTAGTGTTGTATCTTATTTAATTTAATCAATCATACTTAAAAATGTTCTAAGATTCTAAGACTTTTTTTTATGATATTATGGTTTTCGTTTGGCTGGTTTTTATTGTTGATTTTTCTTTGCTCACCTAATACTTACTGAAACGTTCAGATACTAAGTAGAGGTAGGGTTTCATTGAGGTTTTTTTTTTTTTAAAGTCCATTTCATTTTCATGAATATTTACTTTTTTGGGGGTCAATTTTATTTAGGTCTTTACCTTTCATACTAGAGGCTTTCTTCAAATATCTAGTGTCTTTATTTTCTCTTTTCTATTTTATGTTGAGAGATTAAGATGACAAACAAGCAGCTTGGAGGCAGGCAAGAAATGCCACGAGTGAGTGAGGAGTTGGCCTTTATCCAAGAGGTTCTCGAAAATTCCAGAATCATTAGTGTTTTACTCTAGGATGACAATATCCATCCCAGGGCCCTAGTTTTCCCAAACTATTTGGCAGTTTTTGGAGAGAACAAGTTTGCAAGGCGTTGCCTGAATATAAACTCCTGGTCTGCTCGAGGGATTGGGGTGAGGCATGAGGAGGTCTATGATTCCCTGTGATTTCCTTTATATTTTATAGGAACTAAATTATCCTTTAAATTTTCACCTTGTTTTCATTCCCACTTTCCCTTGTTCTCTCTGAGTCTCCTTGAACAAGTAGCCTCATCTGTGCAGATTTCTCCCTCTTGTAGATTTTGCATCTTACACCTGGTTTAACCATCTGTATCATTTTATCTACTTTTTATCTTCTCTACGGATCCCTTCTTTCTTGTTATTTTTGTCATTATGGGCTTACAATTTTTAATTCATTTACTGTCACTTGAATAGGGTCTCAGAAGAGGTGAGAAAAAAGAATGTGCTGAATCAACCACCTTGGGCCGGTTCTTTGGGGCAACTTTGTTTAAACATGGTTTTAATCTTATAACGTCTTTGTATTTCTGATTATACTTATAACTTAAGTTCATCTGAGAGCATGAATTCAATCTGCTCTTCTTACATTATTTACTCGGTCATTTCTCACTTATGTGTATATTTAGCCTGCTTTAACTTCAGCTTTTATTTGCAGAACTTTGGAGGAGAGAAAGGTATTCCAAACCAGGTGATGCTAGAAAAGGTGAGATTCTTAGTTAATTCCTGTGAACAGAACCCAGTTCTCAGCTGGCCTGGAGGTAAGTCATTTTCCAGCTACAGGACCCTCTAGGGCTCCGAAGTGAAGTGTGATCCTGGAGTATCAGGTTTCCAGACAACAGCAGTTATGCACAGAGGTGATGGCCCAGGATTGGAATTCTAATTGCTTGTGGCAGTACAGTTGACAGTGGAGGAGACACTCTCCGTGGTGTTTTCCCTGTGTCCACACACACCTATCTCCTTGGCTGTCAGCCCTGGAAGACATATCACCCTTTCAAACTGGCCCTCATCCAATTTTAATCATCCTCCCCAGAAGGAGATGAGGAAGGCTTTGTGGAAAGAGGTAGCAGATTGCCTTTCTCTTCCCTGGCTGCTTCGTACAGTAACATATGTTCAACACATTTACTAAAGCAGTAAATAAGTAAGCAAGTGCACACACAGGCCTCCGCCTCCACCCCTCCCGCTCAGCCCTTTCTCCTGAAGGGAGAACTGCATACACAGAAGTGTGTGGCTGGACCAAGGCCCAGAAATCTGGAAAGTGTATTATGTGGGATCCCCACGGAGGAGCACTTGGCTGCCGGCAGCCCTGGCTCTGGGCTTCCACACACCATCAATCTGGTGCTGGGCAGTCACCCGCCCTCCTCACCTCACCTCATGCAGAGAGCAGACACAGCGCAACTATTTGTCTCACGTTGCAGCAGCCAAGCCATTTGGGGGTGGGGAGGAAAGGGGGAAGCAAAGACGATGGGGGTAGGGAAAAATAACAACCTTCCAGCAGAACTCACAACTTCATTTTACTGTAGGATTCCTCTTCAGCAGCTTGAAGGCTTGAAGGTGGACCTCTGGGTAGAGATGGTGGGAGGGAAAGACCAGAGTTGACGCCACAGTGGAAGGGCATCTTGACCAGCCTTGGAGAACCCTCTCACAGGAGAACTAAGTGAAACTTCAGGTGTCTGAGAAAGGAAGGTTGATTTGGAAAACAGTATCTGAAGCCCTTTTGCAAGTGAGAACAGGAGCTAAGGCTCCCACTAAACCCCTGTGAGCCTGATTTACACCCTTCCTAAAGAACAGGAAACCAATGTGTGCAGAGGTCAATCCAGCCATGAAAAGCATGCCCATACTATCAGGCCCAGTAAAATACACGTTAGGCATCCTGTTGTTAGAATAAAATGTATGTGCTTTCTTACCTTTCTGAAGCCAGCTTGACATTCTCAAAAAAAGCAGTAGGGAGAATAGTATTTCTGTAGGAGACAGAATTTTCTCAGACCTCATGATACCTGTGATTTATAAAGTTCTTACTTCTGTTTTTTCCAGAATAGGACTCGGTAGGCTTATGTCTTTCTAACTACTGCTTCAACAGTGGCAGGAAAAAAGCCAGGCTATGACTCAGAGGTCATGAGGATGCTAAACCTTCACTCTCTCTAGCTTCAACTTTGACCTTAGCCACAGGCACTAGAATTTTCTTGTAATAGGAAGGGACCCAAACTGGCTTGATTAGTTTTCCTATATCTGGCCTAAGGCCCGAGACCTGAATCATATTTGATTAGTGAGTAGAATTAGTTGTCTGCCATAATAAAATGAATGCACATTAGAATAGTAAGAAAATTTGTAATAAGTGCTGTGTACTACTTCTAATAATGAAAAAACTAAACATTTCTATATTCTTTAATTTCCTTTATCCAGACTGGAGGGTTGTGTCAAGAGGATCAAGTATTTTTTAGTGACTGTAAGGAACACACAAAAACATAGATTTGTCCCTAAAAAAAATCATTGTCTCATGTTGATGGACGCTCAAGTATGTTTTTTACTAAAACTCTTGAATTTGTGGTTTCTGGATGTAGCCTAAGTGTTTGTTCTCCCCTCAAAACACCCATGACACCACTCAGGTTTTCCCACTCTTTCATGAACTCAAACCCCACCTTCTACCCTGGAGATTTTCATTTTATATTGACAGACTTGGGTGAAATTTCACTGTTAGCAGAAAACAGCTTCATCCAGCCCATGGTTATTTAGTATCTCATGAGATTAGGAGAATTGTGATACTTAACAAACATATAAATGTTCAACTCCCTGAGTTCACAGTGTGTTTGGTTTCCAAGAATATTACAGAAAGTTTATTATACTTTCAAGCTTGGCAGTGCTTTCTGCACAGGAGCTTTCAAACTGGCAATGGATCTGGAGCAAATGAAACTGTAGGAATAACACATAGCAGGAAATGGTTCACTGGTTTTGAGGCTTCATTTATTCCAAAGAAAAGAGCAATGTTATTGTAAAAGTTTAGGAGTATTTGTGTTAGAGCAATTGTAAAAATCATGTATTTCACGTATGCATAAAATGAGAATAAAAATTTGTTTAACTCTTAAAGGGAAAAAAGTCATTGAAACAGTAAGCCTGTTTCCCCCTTTTAATAAAGATATTTAACACAGTCATTTTATAGTTCTTCACACAGAAGCAATTACAGTCTAAATGTTTAGCCTTAATCAGCTAAAGGCAGTAAAACAATAATTTAATTCTTTATTTCCAGAGGATCAAGGAGATAGGCAATTCAGTAACGATGAAGACTTTACCTTTTCCCGGTAAAATTATTATAGCTGCTCCCTTCAAACCCTAGGTAAACATGTTTTCCTCCTAATTTTTAAAAATCTGAGCCTTTGTTAACATTTTATGTCTCATGTTAATTTTTAAAAATTCTTTTCTCATTCAAGGAAGGGAATTTTGAAAGCTAACCCCAAAGAATTGCCTTTCTCCATTATATCTATTGGACTTTAAACAAATCAGATTCAGAGAGCACGGCTAGAAATAATTTTCTTTTTTTTTTAGCTGGGGATGGAGGGGGTACAAAGCATATCAAAATTTAAAACAATAAATAAATAATTGCTTTGCAAAGTTGTTTACTCTTGGGAATATATAATTACTTCAAAAGTCAATGTCAGAGTACTTCATCATAGATAATTCTGTGTGCTGGAGTCCAATTAATTGTAAGCTCTTTGAGGTCAATGATACGCGGCTCCTCTAGACTGCTTCTTTTGTTTCTAAATGACTAATACCTAGATCAGGGCCTGTTAACTCTTTCACCCCTCAGTGACTATTAACTGATGTTTTTCTGAATGGATATGTTTGTGAATTTCTTATTTTCTCTTGTTACCTAGTACTAAAGTATAATCAGCCAATAAATATTTACTGATTTTATTATATATTGGTAGCTCTTGAAGGTTATTGGTAAATCAGCAATACTAGAATTAACTTCCAAGAGTGGGATTTGGTTTATACAATATTAAAAAGCTCAGTTTTTGATGTGAAACTGACCCCAACTTACCTTATGAATTGATAAAGTTAGTATGGGAGTCCTGAGAAAAACAGTTGAATAGGTGAATAGGTTATGCACAAAATGCTGTTTTCATCACTATTTTTAAAATTTCTACCTCTAATCAATTCCATTTTGGAATAAAAACAAAAAAAAATTCTTTTTAAAAAGTTCATTGCACGTGTTTAGATTGATTTAAGAAGGTAAATAGTTATAAGTAATAGGGGAAGACTTTCATTTATTCCTTAATGAAGCAACTTGATCTTTTAAGAATGTACCCTAGAATTAATCACTCTTTTTTTATTATTAGCTTAAATAGTTTATTTTATTTGAGTCAATTGCATTTTCTGAGCGCTGTTTGTTGTGTATCTAATTGCTGAGCCTAGCACAGCAAAGGTGATTGAGAACACCCAGCCTGCTGGATATGCAGGTGTTAGCTTTGGTCAACAGAAATACCTGGTTTAATTTGGCATGATTGGTTTCTTTATTTGCAGGATCTCACAAAGAAAGCTGGGCTCTTTTCTCAGCTGTATTTGATATCCTTTATTAAAGACAAAAAAAAAAAATCCAATTGTTGAGCACTTGAACTTGAAATTGAATGTTTACAGATGCTGATTCTAGCTGACATGGAGAAGGCATCTTGTGATACAATGAAAGGATTTAAATTGCTTTTATTGATTAGTTTTGAAGCCTGTGAAATAAGGGATTTCAGTGGTGATATTTGTATTTAATACGGTGAAATGTGTACCTAATATTTGTACCAAATTAGAGTACTGAGAGTTTGAAGGTGAGAACAAAAGGGGTTTCTGTAAGGTGAGGGTTGCAATAGCACAGCGATGTTACCCAAATTCTCCATCTGGCCAAGGAATCAGTTTTAGAATTATGTATTTGTAAATCAAGTTGGGCAGTCATATGGGGATATTTAGCACTTTTGAAAAAAAGTTACTAAGTCAACATAGGAAGGAAACTGTGCAGCAACTATAAGGGAACACAGTTTATGTCAAGTTTAGGTCGTAAGTCTGCCATGACCAGACCTGGTGGTCCACAGGTGGTTAGATCCTTGGTCCTTTTAATCTCCCCTTGGAAGGTGAGATTTACCATTTCAGCTTTATATCAACTTCAACTTTCAAAAAAGTCAATTTTGGGGATTTGAAATCAGAAATAAATATATATGCTTCACTCATTCACTCCCTCACTCATTCATTTACTCATTCAGTTGTCTATTCAACTCATAGTTTTGAGTACACAGATACTATGTGTCAGATACTGTAATAGACAATGGAGATATATACGTGAATAACATACCATCTTTCTTTAGGGTGATTAAGTTCTAGTGAGGGGGGCAAAATAAGAAAAATAAAATGATATAGAGGGATAAATAACATGACAGAAATAAAATGAAATAGATAAGACATTTTACCTATCTTGTTTTGTATGATCAAGGAGGTCTTTTCTGACATTGGTAATATTTGGTGTGATTTTTGAAGAATGTTTAGAAATTGTTTAGGCTTTTGTGGCTGGGGGGAATTTTGAGCAAGGGAGAAGTATTTAGTGTGGATTAATTAGCAAGGTGATATATTCTAAGAAATACAAATAGTTTGATTTGCATGGAATGCACAATGTTTGGACTATGAATATGACTTGGAAGATGTGTCTAGAAAGATAAAAATAACCCAAATGAAGTCCATATATGTCAAGATAAAGGGTAATTTTTTATTCTCCTTCTTGAGGAAGAGATTTAATTAAGAAGACTTTTAAGGTAGGGAGAGAGTGCTGAAGAGGTGGAGCACAGGAGGTTTTTAAGGAGGTAAAACTATTCTGCATGATACCACAATTTTGAATACATGACATTATGCATTTGTTTAAACCCACTGACACAGATAATAAATCTTAATGTATGTAAATTTTAAAAATTATTTAGGAGCTCAGTGGATCCCATGAGGAAATGCAGAATGTAACAAAACACTCTAACTGTATTACAAATATATGAAACAACCACACTGAAAACAGTAGGGAAAAGTTGCTGACTTAAGTAACTTCAGAAATGAGTGGAGTCTGTAAAACTGAAAAAAAAAGTAACTGTACATAACACTGTACTCTTGTTGATAAAGGTGTTTCCCACAGGAGTACGGGTTAACAATTCTGATACTGCTAGACATGTAATCTAGAATTGAAAAATTAAATAAATGGTTGGAGGGTGGTGGGAATCAAGTTTCTTACTGTTGGAATGGGAGATTACAGATACACAGGGGAGAAGGCTGGATGATCCATGGGTAATAGATCAGAATTGGAGACATCAGCATGAATTCCTGTCTAGCTTAATATATATGCAGATGGTTACATATAGAAATGTAGATAGTGATGTGTATATAAATGACTTGGTATACACACATCTAGTTCCTTTTTTTGTCAGCTGAGAAGGGCTAGCAGCAATGACATCTCAGTAGAAACGAGCATACCTATACCTAGCACCCAGATCTTGGTTTCTAACATGATTCTCCAATGGAAGGAATCAGCAATCCTTGGATAAATGGCTTCTATGGACTGAATGCTGTGTCTCCCCAAAATTGATATGTTGGGGTCTAATCTCTAATGTGATACTATTTGGAGGTGGAAACTTTGGGATGTAATTATGTCATGAAGATGGAGCCATCACTAATGAGATCAGTGGTCTTATAAGAAGAGACACGAGAGCTCGCTTTCTCTCTGTTCTCCACCATGGGAGGATACAAACCAAGAAGTGGATCCTCAACAGATGCCTGCTCTTGGACTTCCCAGCCTCCAAAACTATGAGAAATAAATGTTTGTTTAAGCCACCCAGTCCATGGTATATTTGTTATAGAAGCCCAAACTGACTAAGACAATGGCTGATTCCAGGACTGGGGCAGAATTATGCAAGAGGATCCTGGAGCATATTGGAGTGTCAGAAAGTGAGGAATGTTCAAAAATAAAACAAACAAACAAACAAACAAAAACCTAACCATAATGAAGGACATATGAAAAAGGGACACAGGGGCCAACTGAAAGGGTTTCTAATGACTGAAGCTGGAACAACATTTTTTTATGCATGACATTGTGGAAGATCCTATAATAACAAGCTTGAAAAGCTGTGAACTATGCTTAAATTTGCCATCAATTGCTCATATCCCAATGATTGCACAAAAGTCTACTAAGCTGGAGCTTATCGTGCATCATCTCACCCAAGTAAAGGACGCCTTAATTACAGGTTTTCCAAAAGCAGATGCTACTTTTCTTTAGAATTCAATAAAGCACATTTAGCTTTAAAACAAACAAACAAACAAAAACTTAGGTTAATTTATTTCTTTTGATCTTCCATTCTATCTTTTACATACTTCATATGTGAAAAAATTGTCAGTCATATCAACTTTTTTTGAGATTTCTTTCAGATATATTTGTTGAAAATCCAAATGAATTCTATGTACCAAAGTTCATTCAAATTTAGTATTAAATATTCTATTCCATATAGTTCTTAAAAAAATAAAGATAGCATTTCAGATGTCACTAGGATCATGTATCAAAACCAAAAAATATTGTGATGACCTTGTCTCTTACCTTTTCAAGACACAAAATTTTCAAGAAGCAGATAAATCCAAAGCATGTGTTTTTGTTCCATCATATTTGAAGTCCTTTGTATGTTATCAGTATTGTGGTCCCTAATACTTTTAAAACCAGATATAATATATCTTGTATGTATGCAAAAGGTGCCTTCAATCAGCTATCAAGGAAGAATTTTCTACATTTGGAATCTTTTTCAAAAATTTTTTTCTCATAGGATTTTCAGAAACTTAAAAGTGAAAACAAGCAAACAAAAAACCCACACAGATAAAGGAGAGTCTAGGACATGCCCAGTTGAAAGCTAAAGGCATTTTTAAGGAATTTAGGTGGGTTTATAGACGAGAATCTGAATCATATATTTCTCAACAATTCACCTTTTTAAAATAAGATTGCAACCTTTACTAAGATTTTAAAGCACTTGAAAGAAAAATTTTCTGATAAGTTTTGGATGGGTTTAAAATTAAAAAGCTTCATCCAGCCCTAGGGATGTAAAAAAACAAATAAATTAATTAAATTAAAAAACTGTTTTAAATTGAAAAGCTTTATCACTATTTCTGATTAGGGAGTTGGTAGATGGGGTGAAAAAGCCAAATAGCCAATTTTCTTATTCAGAAAGTATTAAGAAGTTGTAGGGAAATTTCATATGCATATTCCACAAATTTAGTCAGGTATAAGAGGTATCGTGTCAGTGTATCAGAAAAATGATCCATTTTCCATGTGTCTGTCTAGTATTTTCAACATGCTTCATTTTCAGCTAGACCCGCTTATGCCTTCTGCTATATTTAGCAAAGATTCCATGATAAAATGTCTTAGAATTGACTACCAACTATCAAAATAAATGCTAAGTAATTTAAAAGTGGGAATATTCTGTTTTGTATGCTTTTATTTTTTCAGAGTTCTTCTACATATGCATTAGAAGATATATTCCTTATATATTATTTTTGAGATAAAGAAATACATGAATTGTCCTACTTGGTCTAATTACTAGGGAATCTCCAAACATGGTCATACAAGTTGGTATAAAAATCTAGCAGAAACCAGGAGATGTGGGAAAGAGTAAACTCTGGGCTAATCAAATATGAAACAATGTGTAGATAGAAACACAAATTTTCAGCTAAGCGCAGTGGCTCATGCCTGTAGTCCCAGCACTTTGGGAAGCCGAAGCAGGAGGATCGCTGGAGCCCAGGAGTTCGAGGCTGCAGTGAGCTATGATTGTGCCACTGCACTCCAGCCTGGGTGACAGAGCTAGACCGTGTCTCAAAAAAAAAAAAAATAAAGAAAAGGAAAGAAACACAAATTTTCCGTTGTTACCTACTAGATTATCCTAGACTAACTGATTCTATATTACAAAATGAGAATGATGTCATTTCCCAAAGAGAGTAAGTCAGTTTCATCACAGAGAGCACAGCTTGAAGAATTAATCCTGTTGAACCTCACAAGTTTTAATTTTCATTTGTCATTTTTCAGCACCTTTAGAGAGTATTTAAATGACAGGAAGTGTCATTCTCTTCACTGTCACAGTGAATTGGGACTTTACTGTGGTCCATTATGACCCTGGAATACTTTCTTTATCCCACATTCTACATCTTCACACTATTGTCATTTGTGTTCTTTATGCTGCAGAAATGGTGCCAACTCACCTATTTCCTCTTTTGGTCAAGTTCAATGGCCACTTTCCAGTCCATTCCAAGGTGGCATCATTATAGCACCCAGCACTATTGTTCTGAAATTAGAGTAGGCATCCCTGAGTCCTTGTTCAACTACATACTAACTGGTGACCTTGGGAAAGTTACTTATACTCTGTAAGCCTCAGTTGCTTTGTCTGTAAAATGGACAGAATAACAGTGTCTACTTCCTAAGATTGTTTTAATATTAAACAAGGTGATGCATATAAAGTACTTCTTGTCAGATATGTAATAAGTGCTTAATCAATACAGTAGTGGTCAGTCTTAAACAATATTTAGCAGTATTTTACCTGGTCCTTTTCCTACCTTCCTCTTCACTTGTCCTCTGCTCCATTCATGGCTCTTGTGTATTCCAAAGTTTCACTTCTCATCATTCTACACATTTTTATTAGACAAACTTGTGAATTTAATGGGTACACTACGCACTGGTGGGGGATGAGCACGTTTGTAGCTATGACTCGGCAGACACACAGGCAATGTATGTAACCTCAACGTTTGTACCCCATAATATTCTGGAATTAAAAAAAAAACAAATAATAAAAAAAAGAATGTTAAAAAAAATTGTGAATTTAATCTGCTTGCTAATTACTTCCAAGTGTGTATCTCCACTCAGGTATAGTTTCTGAGTCCAGAGCCTTGTTTATTCAATTTTCACAGCATGTTTATTGGTTCTTCAAATATAGAAACAGTTTTTTCTTTATTTCTGTATTTTTACGCAAAGCACTTTATGCAGGACTTGGCTATTCAGAAGTGCTAATTTGATATTTACTGAATAAGTAGACCCATCAAACTCACTTATTTTTTATTGTTTTGTCTCTAGCTTTTGCATGTTTTTACTTTGGTTTTTGCCTGTCTTTACTTTGGTTTATTGTTCCGGGTAAATTCTTAGGGAAAAGGAACTATTTCTGGATTGAAATTTTGTTTCCTGCACAAGAACTGGCACAAGATCCTTAATAAGTATCTGTTACCAGGGACAAAAGCACTTTAATCCACAGTTTTCCAGAGCTTTTGAGGTGTATATTGAGATGCAATATACAAGGTTAATGTTAAGAAATATGAAGTGTTAATCAAATGAATATGAAAAAAGGAGTAAAAACCAGAAAACGAGTGAATTTGAGAAAAGAACCATGTTCAAGTGAAAGACTTCCTTGAAATAAACAGTAGTGTTAGTGCCAGAGGACAAAAATTAGTAAAAACAGCAAACAAGGAAAAATAGAAAAGAAGATAAAAAAGGAATCTTTTCCACCTCAATCCACAAATGATTAACATTACAATCTTTCTTCTTTTAAAATGTTCACACAGAAATATAATGAGATGGTAAAACGAATGTATTGACATTTTGAGCCCTTGGCCAGAAAATCCATACATCCATAGAGAATTTCATAAGAATAAAGCAGAATAATATCTCACACCTAAACAATAAATTTGCCTTACCTTATCATTTATTTCTGAATTCCTTCTTTAACATCTTTGGCCTCCTTGGGTCATCATCTACCTCACATGTTTGCAGATATTCCTGATAGATCGCCTGAGGGACATTGCGTCCTGACATCCCCTGGCATTATAGTCTTAGGCGAAGAAATTAATGTTGTGACTTCTTGCCAATAGGCTTAAAAATAAACTGAAAATGATGACTTGGTCTTGGGTTTTAGGTCTTGGTGCCAAGTTTCAGCACCAAAGCCAATTTTGCAGCCAGTTTCTAAACCTCTGAAAATTAGGGTCAACAGAAGGGCAAGAAAACCAAAATGCTAACTCAGTTTTAATCTACCTAGTGAAAGCTACACATAGAGATTGACATGCAGAAGGTCTCATTTGTTTACTATCTTCCCCAAGAAAATATTTTTTAATAATTTGGCATGCAAAATATAGTCTCAGAATGGCTAAATAATTTGATCTGCTTAACCACATACTCTTTAAATCTGTAAAAGTAATCTTTGAAAATAAAACAGGCTTCTTTAAATACATATAGATAAGCAATTCTTATTTAATTGCAATTTAAAAGTTTAAAAGTAATTATAAAAAAGGTTAAATAATTTTACAGAGAATATTCAATATTTACTTCCTAAATTTTACCAATAACAATTATTTATACTTCTTTATCATGCCATTTTCCCATCCATCCATTTATCTTCTTTCATACATTTTTGATACACATAATTGATAAACATTAATACATATGCCCTTAAATACTTAATGCACATCATTAAGAAGGATTTCATAATTTTTTGCAGTTCATTTTTTTTCTTTTGTGGTTAAATTTATATACAGTGAGACGCACAAATCTTAAACATACCATTTGATGAGTTTTGACAAATGCATACACCCGAATCCAAACCCTATCAGGACATGTGGGATATTAATATTACTTCAGATAATTCCGTTATGTCTTAATCATAATTTTAAATTGATAGGATTTTAAGTAAATATTTCATATTTAGAGATTAGAATTCATTCATCTACTAACTTATTGATCTCGTTAAAATAGCAATTCAAAAACTGTTTTACTGATTCAGTAAATAACAGCAGCTCTGTTTGAGGAAGACATTATTGGGTAAGAAAGTTCAATTCATTTTCTATGCTGGGAATAGAGAAAGTGTAATTGAAAATAGAATGGAAACTATCCTCATTTCTGAAGAGAAATACTTAATACCAAATAATTGCCAATAAAGAATTACCTATTATTTTCCCACAGCCTTTGCCCTGTTTTAAGAAAACAAAATATTGGTTATTCATGAAAAAGTATTTTGTATTGATCTTTGTTGATAAATTCAAAATTGAAAGCATTCTTCCCTTAGTTGTTGGAAAATTTATTATGGATAATACCTTGCAAACAGCTATTCAGTGTTTCAAAACCTATTACAATTAATGACATAGTACTAATACATCATTCACTTCCAAATCAAAGCCTCCATTAGATTTAGTTCAAATATTAGAAATGTTATTGCAAAGAGAAAGCCAGACACTTTTTTAAAACTCAGGTTTTAAAACTTTCCAATAGGAAAGTAAAGTGCCATGTTACTGAGTGAGTACCAATTTTATAAATTTTACTCAATTTATTCAGGCTTAAGAATGGTTGGTTACAATTTTTAGGCTTTGGAATACTGAGCTATTTGAGCTGAACTCCTAGATTTCTTGAATGTTACCTGTTAAGTTGAGGAAGACACACAGTACTCTTAAATTAAGAAGTTTGTTAGCAGGATAACCTTTAAGAGAAATAGGCTGGTTCTTCCTATATCTAAAGAATATTTTGAAGAGCAAGATTTTCATCTTGAAGTTCTCTGTATTAGCAGACAACTAGGAATTTTAAAAGATATATATTTTCCCCCTAAATTCTGCATCACTTGATCACAGATATTAAAACCCTGCTCTTGTAATTACAGTAAATGCTTATCCAAATGCTGTAAATCACTGTTCAGTTTTCCTTGAACTTTCTTTAAAAAAAAATTACTCACTGGCATTGTAGAAAGAGACCATTCAGTCAAAAGCACACAAATCTGGATATTATTTTCCCCAGCAATAGGAGATGGGCTGGAATAAAAGAAAGCAATTTTCCCCCTTAAAAAAAGTTTCATAACTCGGACTTTCTTTATTAACCACTGTTTGAGATTAAATTATTTTTGAAAAAAATTCAAAATACTCAAATTCAAGACAGAATAATTAATATGTTGACATGATTCAAGTGTACTTTTATGAGTAAACAGAAATCACATTCATTTAGTTCATCTGTTCCTCTATAGTATATAAAATTTCTTTGGGCTGAGCTTAAATCCTGGATTATCTTTTCTCAGATTTCAGGCTATTGATATGTCTTCACTGAAACTTTTAGGCCACTAAAGTCAATAATTGAAAGCTCCAGTGATGCTGAAACAGAACCTTGTTAATATACTCTATTGCACATTGGTTCTCAAAATTATGAAAGTTCTTTTAAAAAAAACCTTCTTTTAAAGAATAAATTCCAGGAGTTAAGTAGCTAAAATAAAGGTGTAATATGCTCCTCTTATATGCAAGTTAAATCTACTAAACTCTTCTCCATCATTTTTCTATATTTGCTTCCCCTGCCTCTTCCTCAGCCTATCCCTCCTCCAAGGACAAAAGAAGAAAGACGGCTAAATGGAAGCACCAGAAATAAATTACAGTATTCACTAACAGTTCACTGATTTTGAATGTTTAAAATATACATTTTCATGATTTTTTGATCTGTAGAGATAATTTTAATTATTTTAAAATTACCTTCTTGAATGGAAAATTTAGTACAGATCTGGGATGTAGATTTTACCTACCTCTTGATATAACTACTTATGCAGCTTTAAGTCAGCAGATATTGGTTCCACCACTATGACCTGTAAATATATTCAAGCTCCTCTTTCAGTACTGTGCCTAATTAGTTTCAAATGTATAGACTCCTAAGCTATATAGTCTAATTTTACAACGACTTCAAGGCAACTCATTTCAAAATATTTCTGCCCACTTACCCACATTTGCATATATTGATTTTTTTCCTACAAATGTCTCTATCAAGCACAAGGATAGGAATTAATCACTGGAGTCAGGTTCCAGGGACATGCTGGAAAATAGGTATATTATTATGTTTGTGTAGGAAAATAGAACCCAGGGAATGTTCAGAAGGAGGCTTCAATCATTGTTCTTTCTTGTCTCCAAGAATAAGACTGGAAGAACAGAGAGTTTCCCTTCATAACAACGCAAAATTTGGATGGATCCATCCATTTTCTGCAGCTCATTGGCCTCCCTGTAGACCTAATACCATTCTAAGCATAAAAAATAGGTAATTTCACAGATTACCCGTAGAATATTCTAACTGTCATGCACTGGAATGCTGCTTCAATTGCTCCTCTTTTAATTACTGCATTATATAAACAGAACACCTGGGAAAATGCTTTTGGATCCATCAAGATCTATTAAAGAAAATGGACACAACTCTAGGTATTTCAACAGAGATAATTTAACTCAGGGAGCTGCTTAGATAGGTGACAGAAAAGTGGGAAGGTAAACATTCAGTTGTGAAAAGGCCAGAGATGAGAGCTGCAAGGACTCAGACAGGAAGAGGCATTACCAGGGCCAGAGGCCACGGTATGCCAGCTGGAGGGAAAACTTCCTTAGGGGCTGCCTGGTGGGAGGCACAGCAAAGCGAGTGTGACAGTCTGAGAAGATGTGTCAGAGATCCAGGACAGAAGAGAAGTTATAAACTTTGTCAGAAAACACCACTGATGCAGGGAGAAAGAAGGAGTAATGCCTGCAATTCTGCCTTCCTCCAGCTTCCCATTAGCTCCTTGTGTGACTGCACCTCCAGAGCTTGGATCCCCATTTCTACCCTGGTTGGCATCACTCAATATGTACAGCACACTGAGTTAGCAATCCAGTGTGTTTTCTTTATCCACTGGGAGGAGAGCATGTGCTTACATTTGAATTTTAAATTCTTCAAATGTATTGCTTTAAATGTTTATATGTATTGCATAGTAATAATAGTCTCTTAATAAACATAAATTTACAACAGGAGATTTTAGGAACTAGCATACATACAGATGTAATGAAGGAATTAGACTACGTGATAGACCATCTCCATTCTGCAATTTAATTTGAAGGTTAATAAAGGTTCTACTTTCTACTGAATTCAATTTGCTAATGAATAATAACATGTCCAGAACACAGTGAGTGTGTGTGTGTGTGTATATTAATAAAATAGTGGTCAATAGTTGTGTTTTAAAACCAATCAGAAGTGGGTTTGAATCTCAGCACCACCACTTAAAAATCATTTATTTGAACATGGGAAAGTTACTCTACATTACTAGGTTTCAGTTTCCATATCTGTTATCTGTCTCAGAATAATTTTGTAAGGATTGAGTAAATAATTAATTCTGTAGGTACAATGTATGTATGATGCTGAGTAGGCCTGCACATGACATTCAGTAAATTAAACAATTATGATTATTAATACTCTGGTAATAGAAAGAATAAGTCATTTATCAAACATTCTAATATTTTTCTCACTGTGTCTTTCTGTTTTATAAGGATGTCCCCACTATGCAAAGTGAACTAAAGTGATATCAAGGAATTATCTAAATTTTCTTGCAAAGATGAAAGTAAATCTCCTACATATTAAAGTATTTACCTAATCCACATTTTTCTCCTGGAAAATATTCTCCATTTCTCTCTTTCTACTATAGTAATAGTAATAAAGTAAAAATTGGGGAAAAGTTTACAAATAAATTACGGAAGTAAAGGAAAAGCATGGCATGGAGGAGCCATGTGCCAGTGCACCTATGGGATCCTTTCTCTTTGATGCTGATCCTGTGCTAACTAACTTTTACGCTACGTAATACCCACATGATAAGTACTCTGTATTTTACATTTTTCTGTTTTTCTCCTCCCATGTTGATATCACTGGTGCCTGGCACCAGGCCCCCAAACATATTGGTCCAGCATTACACAACTATGTGAAAGTAGATCTCCAAATAGTTCCTCCTGAGCTCATCTCATATGAATGGTGCCAGTAGCAATTAGGAGAAAACTGACATAAAATATCTGTGCATCCATAGTTGCACTTTTTATTTCTTTTAAAGAAAATGTGTTCTCTAAGTTCAGAGCAGAAAATATGTATAGATATATAAATACATCATTTAGCCTATTTTCCATTTTTCCAAAAATTGGAAGAATGGATCTAAGCCTTGTGAGGTAACTACAATTAATCAATTTAATCATCTATTTTATTCTCCAGATCTCTTTTACTTAATAGAAAATTCTCTAATACAAAACCTAGGAAAAAGTCATTTAATAATATTTTGTCCTATCATTTTCTCCTTGTGTCCTCGGTGAATCCAATTCTACTTTCTACACCTACAGCTACTGAAGTCTCCTTCTTTGAGATTATCCATGTATTTCAAGTTATCAAATTCAGGCCATTTTAGGTTTTTTCCTTCGCGTTCCTCTTCAACATTTAATACCATTGCCACTCTCTCCCAGCTTTTTTCTGGTGGCTTCTCTGTGACTACAATGTCCGTTTCTTCTCATTCCTCTTCTTTATTTATTAAAAATCTTTATCTAGTCCCGATCACCATGAGCGTATAAGAAGATCATTTTAATTAGAAAGAGAAATAAAAATTTTACTCTTAGCAATCATGTCTTAAATGTATGATCCCAAGTAGCAAAAAAAGAATAAGAAAGTAATGATAGTTATAACTTATTAGTGTATTATCATGTGATCATTTATAAGCTCTTCTATATTGGTTGCTTTGTACACATTATTTCTTACCTTAAACGTCCATGACAATGATATAGAGTAAAGGTTATTGCACTGTGCTTAGTGATGAAGAAACTAAGGCTTGGAAAATTTACGCAGCACGGCCACACTTGTATGTGGCAAGGCCAAGACTGAAGCCATTCTGGTTCTTTATGTTTTGCGCTGAAGCCCACTTCTGCCAAGTCATTCCCTAGACCAGAAAGGATAACACCTGGTATATATGTCACAATTCCTTCACCTCTGTGCACAAGGTGGGCCTCATTATTCAAAGATAGAACTACCGACTGAGGCAGAACACGACCTTGGAATCCTTAGAGACACAGTACTCAAGGCGGCTACTACCAATTAATTAGAGTTGGCATTCGATGAGGTAGACAATTTAAATTTCATGGGTCTTCTTCATGTGTAAAATTTATTTCTTGTATTTTGCTAAAATGTGTTCTCCCCCCATAAGTACTACTTATTGATCACAGAATAAATCCAACTCTTTTTTTAAAGGCCTGAAACCTTTTTAAAAATATAACACACCAAATATATGTTTACTTTGTTCCAATTCAAACATCTCTTCTTCCTTCAACCACTTCTGCTATGACAAAATATAATTGTACAAACTTTATTGGCATATATCTGTGAGGTTTCCTATCTGTGGCAGTGGCTCATCGTGGTGTTTAGACACCCACTTGCAAATACTGTTTGTTAAGAATTGAGTCAAAACAATGGCATTTGAATTGCCATTGAGTTGTAATTTTTCCTTAAGAGCCTCCTCTAGGAAAGAAGGAAGGAAGGAAGGGAAGGAGGGCCAGAGAGAGGAAAGGAGGGAAAAAAATAGAAAAAAACGTTCCTCAAAGTCTCTTCTTTGGGAGATGGTGTATATAATAAAAAAACAATTAAATAAGTATCAAACCATTATTCATTCAATCAATATTTGTTAAGCACCTTTGAATGAGCAGGCTTCATCCTAAAAGACAGATATATAGCTAACAAGAAAAAAGCGTATTTTCTATTTAGAGTATAAAATATTTCTTATAAAATGTTACATATTCCGCTCAGGCTGCATGTGCCCTCTTGGTGAGCTTCTCTCTTTGCTGTGGGCTCACATTTTTCATGAGGAAATCCAAGGTAAATTCAGAAAAAATTAGGTGAGTTACTTGGAAAGCTAGCTTGCTTCCAGTGGTCACAGGTTGTGCTCTCCTGGGGAGAGCATGTGGCAGCCTTGTGGGGTCTCTGTTCTGTTTTATTCCACACGGTGTCACTCTGTCCCTACCGAGGACATGATTATCTCTAGTTCAGTTTTTGAACTTTTCCCCTGGATCTTAGGAGAAGCATTATATTTATTCTGAATGACAATGATGGGGAAAAATACAAATTTTCACTATAAGATAGTGTGGTAAATTTTCCCAATCCACCCTCACTTCTTTCAAACTTTAAAGCAAACAGCACATTGTAACATAAGTAGGAGTGTATTGCTTTACTATCAAGTTAATGGACCAAAACTGTAATACATCCAAAATGTATTTGCCACAACATCATTATAAATATTCATATATATAATATGTAATGTTATGTGTTATAATTAGGGACCAATAAAATATTTAGATAAGTGCAAACAACAAGAAACTAAGAAGAAAAATTTTATTGTGTCAATATAGACACTTGTATGTGGTTCCAAAAAGCCAACCCCACAAATTGGCTAATCCTTGTCTAGTTTAGGGATTAGGGATTTTTAAATAGCAGTAAAAAGAGAATATTTGGAGGTAACTAAATAGTGATGATCTCTGGTGATTAGGAGAAGAAGGATTGGACTTGTTCTTTACTGGAAACCACAAGTAGATGGCACAAAGTGGAGAGATCTTGGGAAGAACTGAGTTGCTGTTACTGCAGGTGTCCAAGTCTGGAAAATGTGACTACTTGGTGATAATGTTGAAGGAGACATTCAGGTGAACAATGGCTGATTACCCCTTGAAGGTTGTTCCGGCTCTTTTTCAGTCTAGGCTTCTATGCCTCAAAAATAAATATAGTACAACTGAAGAGACTGTTTCAGGGAAATAAGCGCAATGAGAGAGGCATTAAAAATATATAAAGCCCAACCTCTGAATATTTTACATCAAACTATTTAATAGATGTAGCTCCCGGTAGAAAAATTCTGAATCTTATCTATTAATATTTTTTCCCCCAAAAGTTTGCAAGCAATTCAAAAACTGTTATAAAATCTTTCCTTTCTTCCATGGCATCTAGTTAAGTGCTAACAACATAACAACTTAATACATAATTGTAGAATATAATTTATGAAATCAAATTACGGCTCAAATCCCAGTAGCATGATGACACTCCAGAAAGTGATATGCAAAAGCATCTGAAATTCCAGGTACTATAAATTTCTATCCAGATGTAATAAAATTGGAAGCAGGATTTATGTTCTATTTTATATGATTATTTGATTGAATCGTACAGGTGACTTATAAGAGCATTTTTATTATAATTACTATAAATAGTGTGCTATATCGTCTTCTAATTACTTTTTTTGTGGTTACGTGTGTGTTCGTGTATGTGTTTGTTTAAGAGTTATTCTTGCTTATAAATTAGGTCACACTATGGGCATTTGGCTGCACCTTTATTTTCTTGTCATTTATTTATTAAGTGATTTATTAAATAAACATTTAATGAGGGCCCTCTACATGTCACGCTGATTGTGAGGCGCGACGGTGACTAGGCTACAGGTGAAGAGAAGAGGCAACGACAGGACAACACGATTGCTGAGCTGGTGCTATGCACCGCGCAGAGGTCCGCGGCAGCGTGTGGACGGTCCAGCCAATCCTGCCTTCGTTACTGGGAAAGTCTCCTTGGAGGAGGTCATGACTAAGTCCCTATTACAAATGGAAGGGTTTACCCAAGATGAAACAGGAAGAGGTAAAGACATTCTAGTTCTAAAGAGAGGAAACAGTATGTAAAAATCAAAAATAAAATAAAAAAGAGGATACAACCTGTTAAAGAGCTATTGAAGATGTGCCAAAAGGCTAACAAGGGAACGGGAGCTAGACCAGGAAATGCGTCCAGCCCCCGCAAGGGTGACCCCGGGGGATATGAAAAGCTATTGAATCGCCACGCATGTGACATCATCCCAGTTTTGCCTTTTAGAAAGATCAATTTGACTGCAGTTTGAAGGGTGGATTTAAGCCTGGGAAAAGCGCAACTAGGGACACATACAGGAGGCTGACGTAGTTCCAGACAAAGGTAACAGTAACCAAACTACGGTAGGAGAGCGAGGGTGGTGAGAAATGGAGAGATTTGTGGCAAATTGGAGAGAGGGACATAAGGGAGAAGAAGGGACGTGTCTGTCACTCAGGGACCTTATTGGTGACCTTATTGAAGAGGTGCAGCTCTTGCTGGGATGTGTGGCTTGTGTCGCCCCCTTCGGCCCGGCGGGGACGCCCTCACCCGCGGGGCGCCCTGGCCGGGCGGAGTCTAGGCCGAGGATGTCTTCGGCTCATGCCCTTTCCCTAGACGATGCAAAGAAAGGAAAGAAAAAAGGGGGCAAAGGGAAGGCAGGACAGAGACTGAGAGGAAAGGAGGGAAGTGAAGAGGGAGTAAGGGAAGGAACAGAGCGTTGGTGCAGAGAAGACAGTGCTACAACCGTACTTGGTTTCATCTAAGGCTGGTTTCAGTCTCGGCTCCACCATTTGAAGACAAGCAGATTTTGAAGAGTTGCCTAACGTCTCTGTATTCATTAGCCTCCTTTGTAAAATGCAATTTCATAGGGATTTTACTAACTAGTGTGATAATAAATGTAAAGTACTGACATAGAAAAGACAATTCATACATTGTGAAGAGAGAAAAAGAGAGAGAAATTTTTTAAGTACTTATGTTTTAGACACTCTCTTTACAAGGCGTTGATTGTCTAGCCTATGCCCGGCACCGTCAGGCATTAAATTAAGTATAGTAATTAAGAACACAGACCAAGATGCAGAATAGAATGTGTGTGTGTGTGTGTGTGTGTGTGTGTGTGTGTGTGTGTGTTTGAAAGCATCAGGAAGTTCCTAAGTGGATACTTGATGGGTTGCAGGGGCAACATTTGGAGTTCAGAGATGTGAGTTCAGAGGTGTAAGTTCAGTTCAGAGATGTAAGCCCTACGTTCTGTGTTCCTTTTCCCCATAAGATATTTTTTACTTTTTTATGGGGCTGCTGAAAGCCTGAGAGGCTGGCAGAGCTTTCAAAAAACCCTCAAAAATATATTTTTGAGGATGAAAATTGGAGTTCAGAGCTCACGAAGGAGATGGAAATATTTGACACTCCAGGTCATCAGCTGGGACTCCCCAAACGACTCTAAGCAAATAATTGGGGTGAATCAAAAATAGGCCAGCTCTTAAAAATTCTAAAGCCCTGCTGTGGATCAGCCCTGACTAGCATGAAGGTAGTCTTCCCTAACTCTAACTGCTTGCCAGAAGTAGCAGTAAATCCCCTACGGAGGAAGACAACATTATTGAGATCTGCAAGTGACAGTTTTTTTTAATATACAATGTCCAGAACTTAATACAATTTCCAATCATATAGGGACATGACTTCACACAATTGAAAACCAAGGGAAGAAATAGATAATAGAAACAAACCTAAAACAGACCCACAGGAAATTCATATGTTAGCATTTATTGCCCAGAGACTTTAAAATAACTACAATTAATATGTTGAAGAAATTAGATGCCAAGGTGAGGAGATGTAGAAAACTAGAAAGTATAAAAAAGAATCAAATGAACATTTTGGGAGCCTGAAAATGCAATAATCGAACTTAATAACCCAGTAGATATGTTTAATAAGTAATTATACACAGCTAAAGAAAAAGATTAGTGAAGCTGAAGATAGATCAGGAAAAAATATCCAGACAGATTCAGAAGCCTAAAAGATAGAAAAATTTAGAAAAAGAGTAAGAGAAACATGAGACACAGGGAAAGATTTACCATATGTTCTAGTGGAATTAAAGAAAAAAAAAGGAAAGAGAGAACGAGACAGAAAAATATATTTGAAAAAATAATGGCAGTGAATTTTGCAAAATATAAACACGAATCCACAAGTTCAAGGACTTCCCAACCAAAACAGAATAAATACAAAGAAAATTATACCTAGACACATCTAGCAATGATTAGAATAATTAATTTCAGTAAAAGGCTTAAATGAGTACTTGGAAAAAGAACCACACAATTATTGTAATCATTATTTACATATTATTATTGTTGCTTATAATCAACTTCCTCTTACACTAAGCAACTGGATAATCTTGTGAAAAAGTGTGTGAAAATAAGTCATTCTTCTAAAACATTAATTTTGAATAATAGCCCTTACAGTTATATATTGTTATGTGTTGTTCAAAGCTTTTCATGGTGTCATGTGCATTTTTTTGTTTGTTTTTTTTTTAAATCTAGGGTAATGCCCTACATTTAATAAGTGCTCAATAAATTTTTTTCATAATGTTGATGAAAATATTATCTAAATTCAAGCAAGAAAAAAATCATGTCTTTTAGATCTCTAGCTTTTCAGATATCAATATTCTTTTTTTTTAATTTCAAAATATTATGGGGGTACAAATGTTTTTGTACAACAACCAACAATGTAACGAACAATGGAGGCATCACATTACCAGACTTCAAACTATACTACAAGGCTATAGCAACCAAAACAGCATGGTATTGGCACAAAAATAGAGACATAGACCAATGGAACAGAGCAATAATTTCAAAATATTGTGGGGTACAAATGTTTTTGTACAACAACCAACATGTAACAAACAATGTTTTGGTTCCATGGATCATTTTTATAATGTTTGAGTCAGGGTTGTAAGTATGTCCATAACCCAGATGGTGTTCATTGTACCTGTTAGGTAAGTTTTTGCCCATTCCCTTCTCCCTCCGGCCCCTGCTTGATTTCCACTGAGTTTTACTTCCCTTTGTGCACATGTGTGCTCATCAGTTAGTTCCAATTTAATAGAGAGTACATGTGGTGTTTGTTTTTCCATTCTTTAGATACTTCACTGAGGATAATGGCCTCTAGTTCCATCCAAATTATTGCAAAAGGCATTAATTCATCCATTTTTATGGCTGAATAGTATTTCATGGTATACATACATTTTGTTAATTCACTCATGAATTGATGGACAATTGGATTGATTCCACATCTTTGCAATTGTGAATTGTGCTACAATAAACATTTGAGTGCAGGCATCTTCTTGATAAAATAACCTCTTTTCCTTTGGGTAAATACCCAGTGGTGGGATTGCTGAATCCAATGGTAGGTGTACTTTTAGTTCTTTGGGGAATCTCCATACTGTTTTCCAAAGAGGTTGTACTAATTTGCAGTCCCACCAACAGTGTATAAGCATTCCTTTCTCGCTGCATCCATGCCAGCATCTCTTGTTTTTGGACTTTTTAATAAAAGCCATTCTGACTGGTGTAAGGTAATATCTCGTTGCAATTTTGATTTGCATTTCCCTGATGATTAGTGATGAACATTTTTCTCAGATGTTTTTTGGCCATTTGTCTATCTTCTTTTGAAAAGCATCTGTTCATGTCTTTTGCCCACTTTTAAATGTTTTTTTTTCCTTGCTGATTTGCTTGAGTTCTTTGTAGATTCTGATTATTAGCCCTTTATCAGATGTATAGCTTGCAAATATTTTCTCCCATTCTGTAGGTTGTCTATTTGCTGTGTTGATTATTTCCTTAGCTGTGCAGAAGCCTTTTAATTTAATCAAGTCCCATTTATTTATTTATTTTTTTGTTTCTATAATTGCTATTGGGGTCTTAGTCATGAATTCTTTGCCTAGGCCAATATCTAGAAGAGTTTTCTACATTTCTGACATTTCCTTCTAGAATTTTTACGGTTTCATGCCTTCAATTTAAGTCTTTTATCCATCTTGAATTAATTTTTGTGAGTGGTGGATATGGATCCTGTTTCATTCTTCTGCATGTGGCTATCCAATTTTCCCAGCACCATTTATTGAGTAGGGATTCTTTTCCCCAATGTATATATTGTTGTCTGCTTTGTCAAAGATCAGTTGGGTTTATGTGGATGGTTTTATATCTAGGTTCTCTGTTCTGTTCCATTGGTCTATGTCTCTATTTTTGTGCCAATACTATGCTGCTTTGGTTACTATAGCCTTGTAGTATTGTTTGAAGTCTGGTAATGTGATGCCTCCAGATATATTCTTTTTGCTTAAGGTTGCTTTGGCTATTCTGGCTCGTTTCTGATTCCAAATGAAGTGTAAAATTATTTTTTCTAGATCTGTGAAGTATGACATTGGTATTTTGAAGGGGATTGCATTGAATGTGTAAATCACTTTGGGTAGTATGGACATTTTAACAATGTTGATTCTGCCAATCCATGAGCATAGTATGTTCTTTAAAGCAAATTCTTTAATTGGATTCTTTTAAGTAGAAAAGCTTTTATTATTTTCAGTATATAAGTTAGGATATAGAGTCTAATAATGTTCAAAATTTGTACACAATTAAACAAAGTCTTGGACAAAGAAGATGGCAATATGACTTCCACTTGATAAAAAATTGAATAAAGGATAAAAGATAGACGTGAATATATTGTGAACATACTCAAGTGCAGACATTGAGCTATAAATAGTGGGAAGTAACAGGCATTATACAAACAAGAAAGGCTGTCTTTCTCTTGGGGCAACTACCTATTCTTAATTTGGGATGTGGAGAGTAATCCAGGAAATTTTTAGGAAGTTAATGTGGTCCCACCTGAGTAGCACTTCCTCACATCTAGGTGAAGCAAATGCCAGTGCTGTCTGTTGGAAAGCATCTCCAAATTTATCACCTCTAAATTCCATGGATGAGGATTAACTAAATAGGAGCTCACAAAAAGCCCCCTCACCCAAGGAAAAGAGCTACTATGAATGAAAGATGGTAAAAGTAACAAACAGCAGATTTAGACCTCTAAATACCCCACTTATTGGAAATATTAGGTAGAGAATAGAAATAACTATGTAGAAAAAATTTTTTTTAAGAAACTGAAGTTTTAAAAAGTGAGAAGCCATGAGCAACTACCAAAAATGATCAGTCAGGTAAGGGAAAGAACTAAGTACAATTTCTAGAAATAAAAAATAAAATAGTTGAAATGGACACATTGGTGGTTGGATAAACAGCAGATTGGATACTACTGGATAGAGAATTGGTGAACCAATGGTACATCTAAAGATAGTATCCAGAGTGCAGCACAAACGGTCCAGAAGACAGCAGAGAGGTGAAAGAGAGATTAAGAGATATCAAGGAGAGAATGACATGGTCTAGTGTATGTCTCCCAGCAGAAGAAAATGGATAGAATGAAGGAGAGACAATGTTCAAAAATAAAATGCCTGAGAATTTTCCAGAACTTAAAAAAAAGTCACAGGTAAAGAAAGCTCAACCTTATATCAAGAAGCATAAATAAAAGAGATACACACCTAAGCACATTTCAATGAAACCGCAGAATCCTAAAACAAGAGACCATCTTATAAAAATGTAAAAGGAAAAGAGGAGCACCCACCATACAGGTAGCATACTTCTCAGCCAGAACAGTGGAAGTGAAAACGTAATGCAATGGCAAAATTGAGAGTATTTATCAACAGACCAACATTGACCGAAATTCTGAATGATGTATTTCAGAAAGAAAGTGACTCAGAAAGACGGTCTGAGATATAAGGCAGAGCAGAGAGCAAAGCAAATGGTAATCATAAGTAAATCTAAATAAATAGTATCCACATAAAATAATTAAAAATCACAATGTCTTAATTGTCAGGTTTTTCAAAACAATGAAATTCAAAAGCAAGCAGAGTTCAAGAAATAGCAAAGCAAGAATAAAACAAGAAATAAATAACAAAGCAAACCAAGCAAGGTAAAATAAGACATATGTTAAGCTAAACGTAAGATGATAAAGAAAAATCTAGGTATATCAGTAATCAGCACAACTGTTAATTACTGAATTTGCCAGTTAAAAGATACAAATTATCAGATTCATTTTTAAGAATCTAGCATTATATTATTTATAAAAGATATATCTAAAACAAGAACAAAGAAATGTTGAATATAAAATGGTGAAAAAGACGTAGGAGCAAATACTAATAAAAGAACTGGAAGAAATATCTTAATTTCGTGAATAACAAATGTTAAGACAGAAAGAAATCATAGGGTTAAATAGGAAGTAAACAAAACATTTGGGTTAAAAAGTCAGAACTTTTGAGCCTTATTTCCTGATTTCAAATCCTGGCTCTACGATTTATGATGTTAGTGACCTTGCATGTTACTTAAAATTTGTAAACCCTATTTTACTTATCTGTAAAATGCGGATAATCATAGTATCCCTCTCTAGGGGTTGTTACGAGGATTAATTGAGTTATATATGCAAAACCTTTAGAACCATGCTTAGGGAATGGCAAACCCATATGTCTATTTCTTAAAAGGAATAAGGCTATTAGTAAAGTGAATCGATTAATGTAAAGTTCTCATATTAGAGTATTTTCAAATTAGTTCCTCATCAGTAATCAGAGCAATATAGAAAATCCAACAGATTTTTTTCTATTCCATTTTACCTTCTAATAATGGTAGAATGTTTGAACAGCTGAAAAGAAGAACAAATTGCATAGAAAATATAAACCTAAATAACCAAGAGTTGACTAGTAGAATATTGGTATACAAGAAAAAATATTATAGAGATTAATTTGAAATAAAGCCACTTCAGAGACTTTTCATTTTGTATGGAGATGTTCAAACCATATTGCCAACAAAAGGCCCAACTTAAAGTCTGTGATTCGCCATGTCTTTGCTGGTGGTATCATTGGAATAATTGAATGCCCAGATAAAAGAAAGTCATTAATAGTTGTTGCTATCCTAATTGTTTTAAAATAGGAACATGGCTACTGAGACCAATATTAATTGTACCTTCTGCTGAAACAAAATAAGAATAACAGCATTTTGTTGGTAGAAAGAATGTGAATAACATTGACCTTTCCTAAAAGAGCTATTTGTTGCCTGAATGAAGGGAAACAATTAAATACTGTCTTTAAAGATGACAAGTTAAATTCACAGTTAAACATCTGCTGTTAGGTCAGAGTTTGCTGCAGCTTTTGAGGTGGTCCGAAGGACCCATATATCCCTGTTACAGGGAGTTAATATGCCCATAATGACAATGCTGTGTGATTCATTCCTGTTTTTGCTCCATCTTTTCTAAAGATGAAGATTTTTCAGCTGTTCTTTATTAGTTTCAAAATAAGGTTTAAACAGGCCAGAAGATCCAATTCTGAGAATAGTTTAATTGTAAAATCAAAGATCCATATGTGTGCCCCAAAGTAAAAAAAAAAAAAAAAAAAAAGATATCAAGTCTTCATGCTCAGTGTCACTTTCACATGATCTCGATAGTGTTACTAATGCAAAGCACTGAAATCACTTGTGAATTACCAACTTACAGAAAGCTTCTGAGTTTAGTGGCTTTTCTCTTGATTTGGACCAAGTGTGAGAAAGAAGTCAAGGATACTCCCTTCCAACAAACACACATAAGATAAACACCATATGTTTTTGTTTTTAAGGAACTTACTGGACTGAGTGAAAATTTGTTAATTTTTATGGTGATGGCATTTTCCGTCCCTCTGGGAAATGGAAACTAGAGAAAGCCCATGCAATACACAGTTATCTTAGCACCAATGTTCCTCATATTCTGTAACCCATGATGTTCAAACTCCTGGGTAATGTCCTCTTTTGAGATTTGGGTAGAATTACGATCTACTCCTCAGAAAAATGCACTTATACAAGTACATACCAACTGTGGCATACTGTTTCAAGAATTTCCTCGGTTTCTTATATACATTCATGGATCTCTAGGAATCCCTGGACACTAGAATCTTCTGTAGATGAAGTGGATGACTTGTTCATTTGGGAGAAAATGAACTACTGCAAACCATAATGGGGTGTGTGACCAATCTGCCATGGGATTATTCCTGCTGTTTCTTTATCATTCTCTTCCTTGTTTTTTGTTCAGAATGATGTCATTACTAATTTTTTAAAATTTGAAATTCAGTCCAGAAAATTTTCTTTTCCTAAGGAGAAAGGGCCCTGAGAGATACTAAGGCATATAGACAGACATAGCAGAATATGTTAGGCACCATTGTCAAGGCACTAGCCTATCTGCTCAGACTAACTGTTGATAGTGAGCCTTCGTCAGGCGTTGTAACACTTTCTTTTTAGTAACTACCTTTTACATTTGCTTCTTCCTCTATAGACTACTTTTAAGCACTTAACATAGACTTCTTTTTTTTTCTATTTAGAAACATTACAAAAAAAGTAGAATTGCTTGGAATGCATGGATTTAAAAAAATATTAATAGTACCATCTCTATTCCACTGCCTCTTCTCCAAGATACACACAGGGGTAGGCTTGGCACTGATTGAACACAGGCTTTCCTGACTTATCTCAGCAGTTGAAACCCCCAAGGTGTATTTTAGTGCTGTGGAGGCTTAAAAACAAGTAAACAAAGCTGAGGGCTTGGTGGGAGCCATGAAAGGAGACCAGTCAGTCTCCAGCCCTCTGACCGTGAAGTGCCCTTTACCTCCACCCAGTGCGGGATGTTTTGAGTCCTAGCCTTGAAATGACAATATCAAGCTCCATGGAAGTCACTAAAAGTATCCATTTCTACCCCTCTTCACAAGAAAGCCATCAAGATTTCATCTAGGAGATCAAAACTTCCAGAAATAATAGTAGTGGCTCCCTACCTGAATCTCTGCATCAAACAATGCTTTTTCACAGGGAAACATCTGATTCCAGCTCCAATACATGAGGAAAATGACCTTTGGACCTGTGCATTTCAGTAACTGTAGGTTGTCAACCCTAAGGATCCTAAACATTAGAAAAAAAGAAGTAGAAGAAATGAATAAAGAAGAAAGAATTTTAAGACCTTTGTCAAACGCCTAAAATACTATGAGTCTGGTGTCATTTAAATTGCTGAAAAGATTTGGGACAATTCATGCTTAAGTCCTAGAACTAATCCATTCAGAAACCAAAGTCATTACAAGTCTCATTTCTTTGTATATTATTTGATAGCTGACAAATCAGAACTGAGAAAACATGTATTCTTCTGAAACTACTATAGAGTCAAAAATCACAGAAACTCTGCAGAGCAATGTGGTACCTGTCAACTCACTTGGATTAAAAGCATATTATATAATCTTCATAGTGAAATTTGCTGATGAAGATAAGTTTATAGGTATGCTCATATATTTCCAACAGAACTAATTTGTAATGAAGACACAAAATCATTAGCAAATTTATTTGAATTATTTTTCTGGATTAGCAAATGTAAATAAGAATGGTCTCTTAGAAAGTTAAATGAAGCAGAGGAAATACAGGTATGTGTACGAGAAACTTGTGATACTAAATATGAAATTTTAAGGTTGGTATCTGATTAGCGCACCTCTAACCAAATTGTTTATGATATTGTAACACATAAAATGGGATAAAAATACCACCTTAAAATTTTTAAAAAGCAAATATCAATTTATACATGCTATATCTAAGATGACTTTTCCTGAGTTTTCTGAAATATTTATCTAAAAAAATTACATGAACATGACAGATGGCCATCATGATTCTTCCAACCAAATAATGTGAAATAGTTTGTAGGGCCCCTTTTATTCTGTTTTTGTTCTTTGAATAACTATGGCGTACTTTATTGACAACATGGAAAGCACACTGCAACTTTAAACTGCACAAAGATAATTTCTTATACTGCATATTGTTATAGGAAACTTTATAATTCACTGATTTTCTTTGCCTGAACTTTGAAGGATGTTAAAGAATAAGGAAAATATAACCTTACAAAAAGTGGTGAGCTCCTATATGTCAGTAAAAAAGTCTGATGTTATATCTTATTTCATAGTAAACGAAATAACTTCGTACTGTATCAAATGTGTTTCCAAATGGGAAGCCAAAACCTACATAAACTCTGTTTTGCCAAGAAATTTTCTGCCATGGATCTCACTGTTGATATAGAGACTAAACGAAGGCCTGGGATGAGTAGGGAAAGTGCGTCTTTACATCCAGCCTTCTTGGCAACAGAAGAAAGTGCCGTATTGTTCTTCACACAAGCCATCCCCATTAGAGCTCAAGATGTTCTTTTCCTTCTAATCCTCATTTGTACCCCTTAGCCTTTTGTTTAGAATTAAATTAACTGCAATTTGGAAAATGCGGATGAAAGGTAGTGCATTGAGTAGATATCACATGTTTCCTGAATGGTGCCTGTTCAGCCTCTTTCACGGCCATTCATTGTGCTTGAAAGGGTGTAGTGTGTGAATTGTTGGACTGTCACTCTCTGCAGAAGTCTGGCAGCCAGTATTACCATGGAAACAGCAGGAAAAAGACAATTAACAAAATGGTTCTGATTTTCTTCCCCCATTTCTTTTTCTACTCTTTAGATTTAGGGAGTATATTCCCCCCTTTAAAACACACACACTCATGCATATACACATACACACATGCACAGATGAAAAAAACCAATATTTGAACTTCTACCCACTAAATTGGATTTTCCTTTGGATGGCACCAGTGGATTAAAACAAAATTATACTCTAATATAAAATTATTATAAATGGTTCTCTCAACTTATTCCTCCCTCCCCCTTAAGGTTTTGTTCTTTTCAGACATTGAAGGAATTCTTTGGAAATATCCTTAGGTAAACGACTGTTAATGAGCATAGCCTGTGATTTTAACCCTGGCACATTCACTGGGCTTTTAATTAGTCCCTCTTACCATCACTCCTGTGACAGAAACACAATGTGGACCCAAGAGCTTAAACTCAAAGGGGGCTCTCTTTAGAATTCTCAACCTCAGTTTGAGTTAGAACATCAGGAAAGGCTGGTTCTGCACAGCCACTGGGGCCAGAATTGGTGACTGAAGGGTTAACAGAGCATAATGCATACATGTTTGATGTCACCATTAATACTAAAAATGCACTGCAATCCAAACCTTGTCAGACTCTGATTTCCTTTAAAAAGGCTATTTATAAATAAAGGAAATGATTGTACATTGTAAGCATCATAATTAAAGTAAAACGTGAGTGAGAGACGGATGGAGCCTGTGTGTCAAATATTCCATTGAAATGAAACATTGCACTTTGCAGATAAGCCCTCTTAAGTGCAAAGAGATACTTGGGAGTGTAAAAATGAAGCTTTCTTTTGCATGTTGTATTTAAAATCTGTTCTCTTTCCTACGCCTTATGGAAAAATACAATTCTGTAGGAGGCCGAAGGCTAGCAGTGACCTTGAGCTAGCTCTGACTTTAGTATAGATTAAAAAAAAAAGTTTTCTGCCAGAATGAAATGTAGTACCTATTATTTTATAGAATGTTTATTGGCATCCCTGAAATCCTAGGCAAGCCTCCAGATACCATTCTTAAAATTTACCAAATCAAGAAAGGCTTCACCAGTGCTATATTATACGTTCTTTTACTTTTCTCCAACATTCTGTGACCCACTCAGAGAATTCTGTTCTCTTCTTTAGTTGTTTTCCTCTATTTTGAAAATGTTAACTGTAAAAGATCATTTAGCGTAAAATTCCATGAAAGATTTCCAGGCAAGGAAGTAATCTGTTTTTTCCAAATTTCAGCATCTGTGTGAATTAAAGACCCTATAAATATCTGTTAAAATCTTTAGATTATACTTTAATCAGGCTGGACAGATAATTGTCCTTATGAAGGAACTCTAAAAAAGAGCCTTAGAAAATGGGAAAGCATTCTTGACTTAGACATTCTCATATTTTTGAAGGATATTAGACATTTATACTATTAAAAAGAAAGCATCGGCGTATTAGGCAGTTGGTATTTCAGAGAAAAGTCATGTGAAACTTTGAAAAATGTGTGTGGTTTTGAATTGAAGTCAAGCAAAACTTGGCATTTTTAGCAAGAGAAAAATCATAAACCTAGCAGAGATTTTCAAATTCTCTAACTCTGTGCAGTTCTCCTGTTAGCTCTATTTAACTTATTGGAAACTATGTCTTTGAGGTAGGCACAAATCACTACAGAAGTATCCATGAGGCATATGAGAGGATAATTATTTTTAACTCATAGTGCAAGATTCTAGAGTAAAGAAGTTGAAACCTAATATCCTAAAATGAAATATTGAAATAACTCTCCTAGCCATTATTATGACTTATATTTTATTAATAAAAATGCATATAGCATCAATTGTGCCAAGTAGCTACAGGGCAACAAATCTTTGTAATGGCCAATAAATAAGTTTGAGATTCATTAGTTTCACTGAGAAATCAGCTTCATCCACATATTTACAGTCATCCCCAAAAATGTTCACCTAATGAAGACAGGACTTAATGCTTCAAACTGCTCTACCTTTAGTGCCCACACCAGAGCCCAACATGGAGTATGCACTTGGAAACATATTTGCTTAGTGAATGAATCTACCTTTGTCATTATGACAAGCAAGAAGTTCTGACCCATCCATCTGTCCACAGACCCTTCAATCTGCTTAATTTTTTTGTTCTATATTTTCTCCATCAATACAGTTCATACAAGGTTGTTCAGATTATGGATTTACACATCTCTGGAACTGACCTAACATATATTTCTATCTTTTTGCCCATTTCCTTATGTTTCCTGGGTTTTTTTTTACATTATTTATAGTCAGTATGGTGTAATAGTAAGTTATAACTATTAATAATATAATTCCTTATGTACAGAAAATATAACTAAAATTAAATATTTCAACCTTATTTCCTCTTGTACTTCCTTTATTTTCTATTTTAAAGGTAATCTTACATTTTCCCCATATTATACTATATGACTTCAAATAAAAAGAAAAAGATACAATAAAAGGAAAATGGAAATAAAGAAGTAAGAAGGAAGTAGAAGACTAGGAGAAAAATGAATGAAAGTCAAAAACAAGAAAGAACAATAAGATATAATATCATATTCCTTGCACCATAATAGAGCCCCTAGGCTTAGAAGAAATTTTATCTTCAAGACAAAGTTTCTTCCTGCAAATATGACAACTATCTTGTAAATCAGTTCCTCAGTATATATCTGAGTGGCTTTACCTGTTTCCTTGAAATTAGGAAAGCAATGAGTAACTTCAAATTCAATATAAGCAATGAAGCTGGTTACAAAGAAAAATATAGAGAAAGTAGAGGATACGGAGACACTACAGAAATAAAAAGATGAACATTTAATCTTGCAAAAATAAATGTGAGGACTTCAAGAACTTAGGTATCAAAAAGGCCAATACAGGCTAATAAGCCACAGTTGTATTGACCCGACTTTGGAAAAGAGGTATGTGTCCTAACATCTTGTCTGAGAATACTGTAACCAGGATATTCTTGAATGTGGTCAACATTTTTTAATTAATTAATTAATTTTTTTCAAACTATTAAGGGGGTACAGATGTTCTTGATACATGGCTTGAGTCAGGGGTATAAGTGTGCCCATCACCCAAATAGTGATGGCCACCACTCTAGAAATTGATTTTGGATGGTTGATGGATTCTACCATTATCAATTTACAGCGTTTCCGCACAGTAATTGTTTATTCCACATATGTATCTACCTGTATATATGAATATATAGTTTATTTGACTACTTGGAAAAATACTAAAAGGCCTCAAGAATAAAATAAAAGTCACTCACAAGACTGTCACATATAGAAAATCACTGCAAACAATTTGCTGATTATCTTTTTGCTAATTTTCTAAAGTTTAGATAATCACAGAAAATATAACTTAGTTTACATTCTAGACCTGTGTTTTCCAAAGGGTTAGGTGGTTAGTTTTATGTGGCTCTTTAAATATAAGTTAAAACTAATTAGATAAAATTAAAAATTAGTTCCTCAGTCACATTAGTGACCTTGTCAAGTGCTCAGCTGCCACATGTGATTGTTGACTATCATAGTGGGCCATCTGGATAATAGGACTTTTCCATCACTATGGAAAGTTCCCTGGGGTGTTGCTGTTCTAGGTCCCACTCCCTCCAGTAGTGCCATATTGTACATATTGCTTTGTTATCAAATTTTTTCACTTAAAATTATGTTGAATGAATTTTCTTGTGATGTTAAATATACATATTATTAAGTAATATGGAGTTACCTTAGTTATCTTGATAAACAGATGTTGCCAGACATTGAAGTCACTATATTTTGTTATTGAAAATTATTTCTATCATTAATATATTTTAGAAATATTCTTGCACACAAGACTTTAAATGTGAGTTTTAGGAAGAACAATAGGCAGACATAGCTCTAGCCCTATGAACAGATAGGAATTATTAATACCACACATTTGGTGGTATTATATGTTGCATTTTAGATTTAGGCAGTAGTTGACAGTGTTCTATATAATGATTTGCTGGAAAAATAATATTTTTACATGTGTGACTAAAATAAATATTTTATTTTTGCTAAAAACCCATAAAATCACATAGTTCTTTAAGTTTCTGAAAAGACAGTAATTATCTCACCATAATCCATTCCAGTTCCTTATGTATATAGTGCATTATTTCTTATTTGGATGATTTAGGTGAAAATAGAATTATCACTACATACCATCTGGTCTATCAAGACTTAGAGGTTAGCCATTCAGGATTCCTCTTTCATGCACTTCAGTTATACAGCAATTTAAACTATGCATAATTCACTCTTTTGAATTATGACTCGCATTACTGATTAAGGTAATTGCAGTTTTCACCAAACTCATTTAATTTTTCTTAGGCTGTGTCCTTGGTCTAAATAATCTTGTATTCAAACATCCTTGTCCTTTATGGTAATGTCTCAGTATCTATTTCCGTTAGGAGTTTAGAGGAGTCCTTTAGACCACTCTGTCCATAAGCTTTATAATTTATAATGTTAATCTTTATATTTTGAAGGAAAGAAAAAATAAAATCAAAATGTTTAAACACATATATTTCAGAACCTTGATAAGTTAAATTAGATTTTTTTTCTGGTAGTAAAAATATCCCAAGATGGTGAAGAGTTCTCAAGAAAATAATAGGATTCAGCAAATCATTATATGAGCAGAAATTACTCCTTTAATATAGAGTCTCAGAATTTAAAATCCTTAATAGTTCAAGCATTTTTCAAGTACAAAAAGTGCAGTTGACTTCCTCTCACACAATACAGATTTCAATGGGTGTAGCCTGTTTGCTTTATATGTTTAGTTGCTAGTGACAAACCCATATATTGACACGGTGTTGTGTATACGTTTATTAAGATTATTTCCACTTACTGTGTTGACAGCAACATACAATTCTACATTTCCATGCATTTTGGCACATGTCAGAGTACAATCTAATATTCTTTGCAGATGTTAGGAATTCAACCTGAATCAGTACTTTTTGGATTGCATTTTTTTTTTTCCCTTTGCATTTGCCGACTTCACAGGGAATAACTATGGGTCTTCTAGATTCATGAAATGTGAGGTGCCAAATTTGTCTGACTCAACCCTATACTTTTAGCTCCCAGTCTGTCTTCATGCCCTGTTGCTAACACCAAGAAACAACTAACTCTCCACATCCTCAATTTTTTTTGCTTTGTTTGTCTCCACTGATTGCACTCCCTGCTTTCCGGCCTGTTCCTGGTTTCCTGGGCTCCAATCTTCTCTTCTCATCTCAGGACAGCGGGAAGGTTGGCTGGTCCAGAGGGCACAGTAGGTCAGAGTAGGATTTAGGCTCAGCCATCCTCTACTCATAATTAGAAAGGTAGGGTTCTGAAGAACTTCCAGAATCAGGCATTAGAAAATACCTAATGAAGCATTAATTTTGTGGCTGATACATGCCCCAGCCTTCCCCTCTCTTCAGGACAATTTCATTTTAAAACATAACTGTCTTTCCCTGACACTGTAGCATTGTTAAGTTTACTTTAGTCTATCCTACAAGCTTGAATTTCAGGAGGCTTGTATTGGAGTTTCAGCCTTTTCCACAGAAAATCGTTGTAAGATAAGTTGGGGGGAGTAGGTAGCAGGTGTAATTGATCTTTTGTGATTTCATTGAGGCAACCACTCCCAGAACCCTCTAGAATGCAGAAATAGTTACAGGCTAAGGGAAGAGGAGTTATATCAGCCTACTATAGAAGACTTTTTCTATCTGCCTGATCATCAGAGTGATTTTCTGAATAAATTAATAAATACATAAATAAATAAGAAAGCAAGCTCCTAACACCAATCTTCTATTGAAACTTTACAGCAGTTTCCTAAGGCCAATAGCATAAAACTCAAACTCCTTTACATTAGTACAAGACCAAACATGATGTAGCTCCTAACTACTTCTTCTGCTACATGTTGATTTAGTGCACAAGCAAATTAAAAAAACAAAGAAAGAAAAGAAAAACAAAACCTCAAAGAATAAATAATTTAGTTTCATCTAATTAAATTGATGATTTTTTTCCCCTCAAAAACTTCTATCATCTACTGACTGAGAAGCATCTTATGTTACGTTTATCATATTTCTGTGGTGAACCCAGGCTAAGAGCAGCATAGAAAAATGGAAAGGATGAGTGCATTAGGTACCCAAGAAATCTGAATATTTTTCCCCAACTCCAACTATCAAGTAAAATTAGTGTTTTGTGAAAAAAAAGTGCTAGAACACTTCACAACTCAAACAACTACTTTTGTCTAGAGGAATACATTTCCTCAAGACGACTATCATAATTTGGTATGCAACAGTGCTTTGTGCATAAATCTTCAAAGGGTCTCCCTTCTGGTTCAGATATCACTGTATTCCACTGCATGATGGCGCTTTGGATGATGTATCATGAACAACCACAGGTGGGTCCTCTTGAAATATCTTCAAAGGGCTTGAGATTCTTCCTCTTCGAATATCTTCAAGGTTAAGACATTATCTCTTCAATAACTAATGTATGCAGAATGTCCTTGCTTTAAATCGCACACAAAGCCTCCTTCTGGCTGGGATCAACATGCTCACCAGCTGCCCAAGGTCAAGGTCTGTCTGAAAGAGAACAGCCAGGTGCCCTTCCCTGCCTTCACGCACCTCCCTCTGGGTCACTTCAGCAGCTGAGGCTGCACAAACAACCCCAAAGCCTCTAATTCTAACTTGAATTTTTCCTGATCTTTAAACTGTTTAGCCAAGTTAGACTAGACAAAGCCATATACATCATAAGGAGATCTTTAAAGAAAGTGAGCAATAAGAAACATAAAATGATTATTCTTCATAAGGCTGTGCAGTGTGACAGAAAGAGCAATGGCTTTGGAATGAGACAGAAGTGCATTCCAAAGCTGTGAATATTGGCTATGTGATCTTGGGCGGATTACTTTTTCCTGAACATTAGTTTCTTATGTGCAATAGTGAAGTAGGGTTAGTTATTTTGAAAGGTGGTTGTAAAATAGGCAACATGAATAGTGCTGTATATGGTCCATAAATGGTCCTAAATAAATTGAGGCTGTCATCATGATAAATTAAGTACTTTAAATTTATTTATTTTCCTCATAATTGTCAAGAATTCAATGGCATGATTCTATTAAAGATCTAGACATTCTTTGCACAATATGGAAGAAGCCATGAAAATTTCCTATTTGTTCTAGATTTCACTGGAGAAAGTAGTCATCTCTTATGTCATTATTCTAAGAAGGCTGCTGGAGTGAGTGATATTTTAATAGTTGCTTCAATAAAAGAAAAAATAGTGCATAATAAAATTATAAGATGTGTGATTCATCAGAGATTTACTGAAATTTGAGAGAAATTCAAAGCTTGAATATATAAAATTACATATACATTTAAGAGAATTTTAAATACAAAAAAGTTTCATTGCATTTTATACAGAGAAGAATAATTGTTAAAATGATTAAACTATTATTTTAAATTTAGGTGTTATAAAGGCTGACATGTTGATGGGATATTGGATTAGGGCATGAAAACGCAAGATATAAAAATTCTACCATTATCTCAGTAGAGGCTGAGAGGCTGGTGGGAGGGGAGGATGGGGAGAGGGTGGTTAATGACACTAAATTACAGCCTGACAGGAGGAATTAGTTCTAGTGTTCTACAGCACCGCAGGGCGAATGAACATAGTTATTAATAACAACTTATTGTATTTTTTCAGAAAGGTAGAGGAGAGGATTTTGAATTCTCCCAGCACAAAGAAATGATAAATGTTTGAGGTGATGGATATGTTAACCACCCTGATTTGATCATTACACATTGTATACATGTATCAAAATATCACTCTGTACCACATAAATATGTGCAATTATTATGTGTGAACTAAAAATAAAAGGAAACAATGTTAAAATTAAAAAATTACATATCTTTTTTGTAGAATGATGAACCAGTCTATCCCCAATATTCCCACTCCTGTTTCCTGGCCTTGATATATTCATATTCATCTTACTAACAGTCCTTAACTTTCTGTTCTTCTCTGGAACTTATCTGCTCTTATTTCTTTTTTCTCACTACCCACCAAATAACTTTAAAAAAAATAAAATATAGAAATAGAGTTGAAAGAGCATGGAAATGCAAGAGTTTGAAGTTTCAATATCAGACACTTATCAATTAGGTGTATGTGTGGCTTAGGCAAGTTATACAAGTAAATTTCTGTTCCGTCTTCTGGAAATTACTGAATTGAAAACATTCTTAAAATGTTTTTTACAGAGCACTAATTCTTGAAGTTGTTTCATGATTTCCTATTTTAAATAATTTTGGAAACATTGTATTCCTGAAAATTCACTTAGAGATTTATAATTTCCCTTTTCCATATTAAAGTTTCTTGAAAGGCACTTAATCACCTGTGCTTAATTCAATGGCTCACATCATTCTTAATATTAGCCTCAGCAACAAGTGGGCCATGATATATTTAGGAAAACATTAGAATAAATTCTCTCTAAATGCATTTTTAACAAACATTTCAAAAAACAATTTTCAATTTATAGAAATATCGTGAAGATAGAACTCCTTACTCTGTTTCTTCTATTATTAGTAATGCAATATTTGTTACAATTACCCGTGTCAACACATTATTATTAACTGATGTCCATACTTTATTCAGACTTCCCATCCCATCCAGGACACCACATTTCATTTACTTGTCATGTCTCCTTAGGTTCCTCTTGGCTGAGACAGTTTCTCAGACTTGAGACTTTTGAGGAGTTTTGGTCTGGAATGCTGTAAAATGACATTCTATTCAAATGCGTTGGACATTTTTTCTTCATGACTAAACTGGGGTTTGGGTTTTGTGGGAGGGAGAGAGCAGAGATGAAGTGCCATTAGGGCTCCTACTAATCAATATGACTTATGGCTGGTGATGTTGACCTTGATCACTCGGCTAAGCTGGTGTTTGTCAGCTTTTTCCACTGTAAAGTTACTGTTTTGCCCTTTCTCATACTGTATTCTTTGGAAAGAAGCCACGATGTATAGCTAACACTTAAAGAGTGGGAAATTGTTCTCCACCTCATGAAGGCCAAGTATCTACGTGAATTATTTGAATTTCTTCTGTATGGGATATTTGCCCCTCATCCCCCAATTATTTGTTTATTCAAAAATATATTTATAAGGCTGGGTGCAGTGGCTCACCCATATTCCATATTAAAGTTTCTTGAAAGGCACATAATCACCTGTGCTTAATTCAATGGCTCACATCATTCTTAATATTAGCCTCAGCAACAAGTGGGCCATGAATTGTAATTCTAGCACTTTGGGAGGTCGAGGCAGGAGGATTGCTTGAGGTCAGGAGTTCAAGGCCAAACTGAGCAACATAGTGAGACCCTGTCTCTATAAAAAATAGAAAAATTAGCCAGGGCTGGTAGTATGTGCCTGTAGTCCCAGCTACTCAGGAGGCTGAGGCAGGAGGATCACTTGAGCCCAGAAGTTTGAGGTTGCAGTGAGTTATGACCACACCACTGCCTTCATGCCCGGGCAACAAAGTGAGACCTTGTCTTAAAGAAAAAAATTTTTTTTATACCAATATTGACTCACAGATATTTATTTTATACTTTGGGTTATAATCTAATACTACTTCATTTATTTTGTCACTCAAATTTTTCCAGGCTTGGCCATTGGGAGCATTTTCATTGTGGGATTTATTGTTGCTGTTTTTGTACTTTATTTGCTTCTGGCACAACAAGATACTCCAGGCTAATTATGTATATTTCCTGCTCTATTGCCATTTCTAGAATCAGTCATCTCTCCAAGGAGCCCTAGTTCTTTTGATTGGAGGGTTAGAAACCAAGATTTGGGTGTCACACATGCTCATTTCTACTGGGATATTATTGGTTCTACCAGGGATGGGGAACCTGCAGCCTTGGGGACACATGTGGCCTTCTGGATCCTAGAGGGTGGTCTTTTGACTGAATCCAAATTTTACAGAGCAAATCCTTTTAATAAAGGGATTTGTTCTGTGAAGTTTGGATGTGGCCAAGGGGACACACTTGGTAACCTGGAGGGCCACATATGGCCTTGAGGCTGTAGGTTAATTAGGCCCTCTCAGCTTACAAAGAAAGGAAATTAATGTGTGTATACTAAGCTGTATATATATGCACAACTATTTTCTATATGTAACTATCTGTATCTCTAAGTGTTAGTGAGTTCATACTGATGTCTCCATCAAGTTCATTACACATGGATGATGTTGGCTTCCTCTCCTTGCTCACATGTAACCTCCCACTTCAACAGTGAGAACCTGGCTCTATGACTTGCCATCCATGTTCTCAACTGTTCTGTTCCCATATACCTTTATTGTATATCAATACCAGAATTGCTATTCCATTCCCCTGGGGGAAGCAACTTTACCAACTAGAGTACATGGCTTCTTTGCAGTTCCTTTTGCTTTTAGTGTTGCCATCTTCATTCATTTCCAAAGATACTGGGTTGGTAAATTCCCCTCCTCCGGTGAGGATGCTTTATACA
This sequence comes from Daubentonia madagascariensis, assembly GCA_023783475.1. Classification (NCBI taxonomy): domain Eukaryota; kingdom Metazoa; phylum Chordata; class Mammalia; order Primates; family Daubentoniidae; genus Daubentonia; species Daubentonia madagascariensis. The sequence goes on from JAKFHU010002239.1 coordinate 292,388, forward strand.
TTTGCAGTACAGTTAGACTGTCTGTCACATCCTGCATTCCATTCCAGGATCTCTAGGACACCTAAACGTCTTCTTGTTGTTATTTTTTAAATTTCCATACATTAAGTTTCACTTTTTGTGCTGTGGAGTTCTTTGGTTTTTGACAAATGCATAATATCATGTTTCCACAACTACAGTATCATACGGAATAGTTTCACTGACTCAAATAATGTCCTGTGCTACACTTATTACATGTACTCACTGAACCTCTTGACAGATCATTTACTTCTATAGTTGAATAATATTCCTTTGTATGAATGTACCACAGTTTTTTAAATCCATTCATCTGTTGTAGGACATCTTGGTTGCTTGCAGCTTTTAGCAATTATGAATAAAACTCATATATGTATATATATATATAAAGATATATACACATATGTATATGTATTCATGTGCCAGTTTGGGTGTTGACTTAAGTTTTCAAATAAGGTGGATAAATACTTAAAAACAAAATTACTGTACTGTTTGGTAAGACTATAGTTTTGTAAGAAACTGCCAATCTCTGTTCCAAAGAGATGGTCCCATTTTGTAAATGGTGACGGAAAAAAGTCTTGCCTTGTTCCTGATCTTTGGGAAAATCATCCTGTTTCTCATCATTAAGTATGATAGTTTTAGGGGTTTTGTAGATCTTCTTTATCAGGTTGAAGGAATTTACCTCTATTCCTAATTTGCTGAGAAATTTTTAAATCATGAATGGGTGAAAGATTTTGCCAAAAGTTTTTTCCACATCAATTGATACATGCATATGATTTTTCTTCCTTAGCCTATTGATTTGGTGAATTATACTGACTGATTTTCTAATACAGAACCAGCCTTGCATACCTGGAAAAAAATCCCACCTGGGGAGATATATATATATATATATATAGAGAGAGAGAGAGAGTTGGATTCAATGTTGCTAGTATTTCATAAAGGATTATTGAATCTTTGTTCTTGGGAAATATTGATCTGCAGTTTTTGTTTCTTGTAATTTATCTGTTGGGTTTGTTATCAGGGTAATGCTTACCTCATAGAATGAGTTAGGAGTATTCCCTCTGGTTCTATTTTTTTTAAGAGACTATGGAAATTTTATACAATTTCTTTTCTAAATGCTTGGTACAATTCAGCACTGAACCCATCTGGGCCTGGATTTACCTTTTTTTGGAAGCTTGTTTGTTGTGACTTCAATTTCTTTTATAACTATAAGACTATTCAGGTTATCTATTTTTTTTTATGTGAGTTTTGGCAAATTATTTCTTTTAAGGAATTGTTCCATTTTATCTAGGCTATCAAATCTGTTAGCATAGAGTTTTCATAATGTATATTTATTTTCCTTTTAATATCCACAGAATCAGTAGTAATAACCCCTCTTTCTTTTCAGATATTTGTAAATTGTGCCTTCTCTGTTTTTTCTTCATTAGTTTGACTAAATGTTAATTAACTGTATGGACCTTTTTAAAGAAACAGCTTTTGGTTTCATTGATTTTTCTCTATTGTTTTCCTGCTTTCAATTTCATTGATATCTGCTCTAATTTTTATTATTTCTTTTCGTCTAATAATTAATTTGGATTTTCTTTTCTTTTTTTAGTTTCTTAAGGCAGCTTAGGTTATTAATTCTATATTCTTTTCTTTTTAAAAATATATGTCTTTAATGCTATAAATTTGTGTCTATGTACTATTTTTACTGTATCCTACAAATTTTGGTAAGTTATAATTTCATTTTCTCTTGATTCAAAATATTTTAATTACTCTTTAGACTTATCTTTGGACCCATATGTTATTTAGAAGTGTGTTATTTAATCTTTAGATATTTGAGGATTTTTCAGCTTTTCCTGTTATTTATTTCTACTTGAATTTGTATTCTGAAAGTTTGTTTTACATGATGTTTTTTATTTTAAAATTTTAAGGTGTTTATGGCCCATGATGAGGTGTATCTTGTCCCATACAAGCTAGAGAAGAAGGTATATTCTGCTGTTGTTGAATGTAGTGTTCCAAAATAACAATTAGATAAATGTAATTTACAGTGCTGTTCAGGTCAACTATATCCTTATTAATTTTTTGCCTGCGTGATATGTCAATTATTCATAGGAGGATACTGAATTTTGTCACTATAATAGTAAATTCGTCAATTTTTCCCAGCAGTTTTATCAGCTTTAGTGTCACATATGCTGGTGTTCTGTTGTTAGGTGTGTACACAGATTAGATTGTTATATCTTCTTGGAGAATTGACCCCTTCATTATTGCATAATGCCAGACTTTATCTCTATCTACTCTTTTGTCTAAAATCAATATAGCTACTCTATCTTTCCTTTGATTTGTATTTCCTTTTTTCATCTCTTTACTTTTAACCTGTAGGTATTTTTATATTTAAAGTAGTTTTCTTATAGAAAACATATAATTGGGTATTGTGTCTTTATCTATTGTGACAATCTCTTTTGGTGCATGTAGACCATGTCCATTTAATGTAATTATTTATATATTTGGGTTGATATCTGCCATGTTTATAACTTTTCATGTTTATTACAGTTCTTTGTTTTTATTCCTGCTTTTCTTGCTTTTTCTTGTTTTAATTGAGCATTTTATATGATTGCATTTTATCTCTGCTCTTAGCATATCATATCAACTTATGTATTTTTAAAAATTTGTGGTGTTTTTCTTAGAATTGGTTATATATATTTTTAACTAATCTAAGTCCATCTTCGAATAAAACTACTAGTTCACATGTAGTTCAGCTACCTTATAAACAAATATTACCAAATCCTACCTCCTATACCTTATGACATTGCTATGATTCATTTCACTTATCCACATTCTATAATTACCCAATGTTTGGGTGTTAGTACTTTAAACAGTTGCCTTATAGATAAGCAAGATTAAGAAAAGTATGTTTTTTAAACTTTCATTTATTTCTTTCATTTATTACTTTTTTATTGTAGATTTGAGTTTCTGACCTATACCATTTTCCCTCTCCCTGAACAACATCTTTTAATATTTCCTGTAAGACAGGTATGCTGACAATGTATCCTTCAAATTCTGTTTTTCTGAGATAGTTTTTATTTCTGTTTCACTTGTTAAAGATAATTTCAATATATATAGAATTCTAGGTTGTTTTTTGTTCCCTAAAGTCATATCTTGTCAAACATCTTTCCAAATGCTTATTTGCCATCTTTATATTTTATGTGGTGACCTATCTATTCACATTGCTTCCTTATTTTTTAATTGAGTTGTTTACTTTCTTATTGTTATGGTTTGAGAGCTCTTTGTACATTTTGAATAAGTAGTCTTTTATCAGATATATCTATTGTAAATATTTTTTCCTAGTCTGTGACTTGACTTCACATTCTCTTGATAGAGTCTTTCTAAGGGTGGAAGATTTTTAATTTTAATGAAGTCCAGCTTATAATTTTTTATTTCATGGATTATACTTTTGGTATATGCTGCACCCCCACACAGCAGCACACTATTATTCAGCTGAGCAACTATGGTTCTCTACTTCCTGGGAATAAGCTGCTCAAGAGGCACTCCATTTTCCCCATCTTAGCAGCTGCAGCACCTCAACCCCAGCTACTCAAAGTCTAAGCCCAGTGGAATAGCCATAATCACAGCACCAGAGCTGATGCTGTGCCCTGTTCCCCAAGAAGCATACATTTCTGCCTAGCAGCTAGGCTGTGCTTGACCTGGCAGAGTATCCCTGCATACTTTGGCATGCAGAACAGCCTGGCACCCTCATCCCCAGCCGGGAGACTGCATTCAACCCAGCAGTGCAGCTACACAAACTTCTACAGGGTAGGCAATTGAGGCACTCACAATCATTGCTGACATTTACTAAAGCTGAAGAAACTTCATAAAAACTACACTACCACACCCATCTCAACTCAAAGCCAATGCATCCTACCCAAGTGACACCCTAGAACACATCAGCAAGCAAAAATATTTCATACAGAAGCCCCGTTATAAAATTGAAAGAGGCAACCATCACACCAGATGCACAGATATCAATGCAGGGATGCAAGAACCATGAAAAAGCAAGGAAATGTGACACCAGCAAAGAAACATAATAACTCTCCAGTTACAGACTCCAAAGAGATGGAAATTTGTGAATTGCTGAAAAGGAATTCAAATAATGATCTTAAGGGAACTAAGCAAGATGCAAGAGAATATAAATAGACAATTCAACAAAGTAAAAAAAATTCATTGTCTCAATGAGAAATCCAACAAAGACATAAACATGATCAAAAAAAGAAAACCAAAAATCTTGGAGTTGAAGACTTCATTGAATAAGATAAAAATACAATTAAGAGCTTCAACAGCAGACTAAATCAAGAAAAAAGACTCCGAACATGAATATATATCTTTTGAAATAGTCTATTTGGGGAGTGAGGAAGGAAGGATGAAAAAGAGCAAAGAAAGCCTACAAGACTAATGGGACACCATTAAACAAACAAATTTTGCATTATGGGAGTTTCAGAGGGAAAAGAGATGGAGAAGGGCACAGAAAGCTTATTTAACAAAATAATAGCTGGAAATTCCCCATGTTTTGGGAGACATATAGACATCCATATCCATGAGTGCAAAGGATCCCAATTAGATTTAACCAAAAGAGGTCTCTTTTTGACATATTATAGTCAAACTGTCAAAAGCCTAAGACAAAGAAAATTTTAAAAGCAAGAAGATAAAAGTGTTAAGTTACATATAAGGGAACCTTGATTAGACTATCAGCAGATTTCTCAGCAGAAAACTTGCAGGCCAAGAAAGAATAGATGATATAATAAAAAGCGCTAAAACTGCCCACCAAGAATACTATACCCAGAAAAGCTATCCTTCAGAAATGAAGGAGTAATAAAGTCTTTCCCAGATAAGCAAAAATGGAGGTAAATTTATCACCATTAGACTGACTGTATAAGAAATGCTTAAGGGAGTGCTTCAAGTGGAAGAAAAAAAAAAGTTAATTACTATAATGAAATCCTATGAAAGTATAAAACTGGTAAGCTTATAATCAAATTAAGAACATTTTATTACTGTAATGGTGGTATATAATCTTTCAAATTTCTACTATGAAAGTTAAAAGTCAAAATGGTCAAAAATAATCATAGCTACAATAAGTTAATAAATATACAATATAAGAAGATGTAAATTAAGGCAACAAAATTACAAATTGTGGGGGGAGAATAAAAGTCTAGAGTATTTGTATGCAATCAAAGTTAAGATGTTATCAGCTTTAAATACTCTTTTGTAACTGTATTATATTTAATATAAGCCCCAAAAAACCACAAAGAAAAAAATACAACAAATATATAAATGATAAAGAGAAAGGAATCAAAGCTTATCACTACAGAAAATCACCAACCCACAAAGGTAAACAAAAAGAGAGGAAAAAAGGAAAAAATAAGGATCTATAAAAAACCCAGAAAATAATTAACAAAATGGGAAAATTAAGTCCTTACCTATCAATAATAATCTTGAATGTAAATGAATTAAATTCTCCAATTAAAAGATACTGAGTGGCTAAATAAATTTTTAAAAAGACACAACAATATGCTGCCTACAAGAGGCTCACTTCACTGTAAGGACACATATAAACTGAAAGTAAAGTTGTGGAAAATGATATTCCATGCAAATGTAAACCAAAAAAGGGCAGGAGTAGCTATACTTAGATAACATATGTTTTAAGTCAAAAACTGTAAAAAAGAGACAAAGATGGCTATTACTTAATAAAAAAAGGGTCAATGCAGCAAGAAGATATAACAATTATAAATATATATGCACCCAACACTGTGCCACCCAAATATATGCAACAAAAATTATTAGACCTAAAGGGAGAGATAGACTGCAGCACAATAATAGTAGGGGAATTCAACATCCCATTTTTAGCAATGGATAGGGCATCCTAATGGAAAATCAATAAAGAAACATCAGATGTAAACTGAACTCTAGATCAAATGGACCTAACAGACATTTTCAGAAAACCCTATCCAATAGTTGCAGAATACACATTTTTCTTATCAGCACATGGAACTTTCTCCAGGATAAATCATATATTAGGCCACAAAACAAGTCTCAACAAATTTGAAAAAATAAAAATTATACATAATTTTTTTTCTTGACCACAGTGAAATAAAACTAGAAAACAAAAATAGGAAGAACTTTGGAAACTATACAAACATATGGAAATTAAATAGCATCATCCTAAAAATAAATGGGTCAATGAAAAAATTAAGAAGAAAATTTAAAAATTTCTTGAGACACATTAAAATGAAAACACAACATACCAAATCTATGGGATACAGGAAAAGCAATTCTATGAGGGAAGTTTATAGCAAAAATGCCTACATGAAAAAGTTAGAAAGATCTCAATGAATAACCTAACAGTGAACATCAAGGAATTAGAAGAACAAAAACAAACTAAATCCAAAATTAGTAGAAGAAAAGAAATAAAAATCACAGCAGAAATAAACACAATAGAGGTTAAAAATTATACAAGAATCAATAAAATGAAGGATTTGTTTTTTGAAAAAATAAACAAAATCAACCAACTATTGACTACAATAACTACAAAAAAGAGAGAATATTCAAATAAATAAAATCAAAGATGAAAAAGGAGAGATTACAACTGATACCACAGAAGTAGAATCACATGAGACTATTATGAACAACCATACAACAAAAATTTGGACAGCCTAGAGAAAATGGATGAATTTCTGGACATATACAACCTACCAAAATTGTATTATGAAGAAATAGAAAATCTGAACAAGCCGTTAATAAGTAATAAAATTGAATCAGTAATAAAAAGTCTCCCACCAAGTAAAATCCAAGGACCTGATGACTTCAATGCTGAGTTCTACCAAACATTGACAGAAGAACTAGTGCCAATCATTTGCAAACTATTCCAAAAAATTGAAGAGAAAGCAATTCTTTGAATCTCATTCTATGAAGTAAGCATCACCCTGATACTAAACCCAGACAAGGGCACAACAGCAAAATGAAAACTATAGACCAATATCCCTCATGAACATAAATGTAAAATTTCTCAACAAAATACTAGCAAACTGAATTCAACAGCCCATTAAAAAAATCATTTACCATAATCAAGTGGGATTTATTACAGGGATGTGAGGATGGTTTAACATATGCATATCAATAAATGTTATACATCATCTTAACAGAATCAAGGACATAAATAATATTCATTTCAATTGATGCAGAAAACACATTTGATAAAATTCAACATCCTTTCATGATAAAAACTCTCAACAAATTAGGTATATAAGTGACATACCTCAAAACAGCAAAGGCCATATGACAAACCCACACCTAAGATCATATTGAATGGGAAAATGTTGAAAGCTTTCCCTCTATGATCTGAAACAAGACAATGATGTCCACTTTCACTACTTTTATTCAACAGAGTAATAGAAATTCCAGACAGGGCAATTAGGCAAGAGAAAGAAATAAAGGGCTTCAGAATTGAAAAGGAGAAGATCAAATTGTCCCTGTTTGCAGATGACATAATCTTATATAAAGAAAACCCTAAAGTTTTCACTGAGACCTCTTAGAACTAAAGGAATTTAGTAAAGTTGCTGAATACAAAATCAACGTACAAAATCAGTAGCATTTCTACATGACAGTAGTGAACTATCTGAAAAAGAAATTAAGAAAGCAATCCCATCTACAATACCTATCAAAAATTAAAATACCTAGGACTCAATGTAACCAAGGAATTGAAAGATCTCTACAATTAAAACTATAAAACATTAATGAAAGAAATTGAACAGGACACAAGTAAATGGGAAGATATTCTCTATTTATTTATTTGTGGAATTAATATTGTTAAAATGTTCATACTACCCAAAACAATTTACAGATTCAATGCAATCACTATCAAGACACCAATGATATTTTTTCACAGAAATAGCAAAAAAAATCCTAAAATGTGTATAGAACCACAAAAGACCTGGAATAGACAAAGCAATCTGGAGCAAAATGCACAAAGCTGGGGCCATTACAGTACCTGACTTTTGTATATACTACAAAGATATAACCAAAATAGAATAGTATTAGCATAAAAAGAGACACACAGAGCAGTGGAACAGAATGGAGGACACAGAAATAAATCCACATACAGCTAATTGATTTTCTACAAAGGCACCAAGAATGCAAATTGGGTAAAGGATGTTCTTTTCAATAAATGCTTCTGGGATAATGTGATATGCACAGCAGAAAAATAAAACTAAATCCCTATATCTCACCATATAAAAAATCAACTAAAAATGGATTAAAGACTTAAAAGTGATGCCTGAAACTATAAGCCTACCACAAGAAAACACAGTGGAAACACTTTATGACATTGATCTGGGCAAGAATTTTTTTTGGTCAGAACTCAAAAGCACAGGCAACAAAAGCCAAAATAGACAAATTAAGCTAAAAACTTTCTGCACAACAAACTAAAAAGCTTCTGCACAACAAAGGAAACAGTCAACAGAGGGGGAGAAAATATTTGAAAATTATGCATCTGACTAGAGGTTAATATCCAAAAGATATGGAAAACTCAAACAACTCAATAGCAATAAAACAAATAATCAGATTAAAAATGGTCAAAAGACCTAAACTGACATTTCTCAAAAGAAGACATACAAATGGCCAACGGGTATATGAAAAAATGCTCAACATCACTAATCATCAGGGAAGTTCAAATCAAAACAACAATAAGATATCATTTCATATAATTAGAATGGCTATTATCAAAAAGACAAAAAATAATAAATGCTGACATGGATGTGGAGAAATGGGAACCCTTACATATTGTTGAGAATGTAAATTAGCATAGCCACTCTAGAAAACAGTAAGGAGATTCCTCAAAAAATTAAAAATAGAGCTATTATACTATCCAGCAATTCCACTGCTGGGTATTTCTACAAAGGAAATGAAATCATATGTCAGAGAGATAGCTGCACTTCCATGTTTATTGCAGTAATAATCACAATAGCCATGATATGGTATCAACTTAAGTAAATGAATGGATGGAGAAAATGTGCTATATACACATAATTGAATACTAATTAGACATAAGAAAGAATAAAATCCTGCCATTTGTGGCAACATGGATGAATCTGGAGGACATTATTCTAAGAGACAGAAATACAGAAAGACAGGTACAGAAGCACAAATACTGCAATATCTCACTCATTTGTGAAATCTAAAAAAAAGCTGACCTCATAGAAGTACAGAGTAAAATAGTAATTATCAGAGGCTGGGGAGGTTAGGAGGGTAGGAGGATGGGCAGAGATTGGTCAACTGGCACAAAATTACAGTTACATGGGATGAATAAGTTCTGGTATTCTACTGCACAGTAGGGTGACTATAGTTAACAATGTTGTATTATATATTTCAAAATGACTAGAAGAGAGGATGTGAATGTTATTACCATAAAGAAATGATTAATGTTTCAGGTGATGAATATGCTAAATACCCTGATTTGATCATTATGCAGTGTATGCATGTATCAAAACATCACACGTTACCCCATAAATATGTATGATTATTATGTGTCAATTCAAAATAAAATAAACTTTAAAAATAAGAAAATTTAGAAAGACATTACTAAACCAAGAGCATTTAGATTTTCTCCTATATTATCTTCTAGGAGTTCTATAGTTTTCTGTTTTAAATTTAGTTCTATGATCATTGTGAGTTAATTTTTGCAAAAGATGTAAAGTCTGTATCTAGATTGATTGATTGATTGATTTATCTTACATGTGGATATCCACTTGTTCCAGCACTTTTTTTTTTTAAAGAATATTGTTTCTGTATTGAATTGCCCTTACTTCTTTCTCATATATCAGTTGACTGTATTTGCATGGGTCTATTCTGAGCTTTCTATTCCATTGTATTGATTTATTTGTCTACTCATCTGCATTACCAAATGTTCTTGATTACCGTGGCTTTATAGTGAGTCTTGATGGCAAGTAGTTTCAGTCCCCTGCTAATATTGAGTTGACTATTTTGAGTCTTTTGTCTATCCCTACAAACTTGGATATTGAACCTATAGGTCAAGATGGGAAGAACTTTCATTTTGACAAAATTGAGTCTTCCTATCCATGAGGATGGAATATATCTCTGTTTACTTGGTTCTTTGATTTGTTTCATCAAAGTTTTATAGTTTTCTTCACATAAACCTTGTAAATATTTTAACAACTGATACCTAAATATTTTTCTTTTTTGGAGTTGATGTAAATGTTATGATGTTTTTAGTTTTAAATTCCAATTGCTCCATGTTAGTACATAAGAACCTTATTGACTTTTATACATTAACCTGTATCTTGCAACATTTCTGTAATCATTTGTTAGTTTGGGGGATATTTTTTGTTGATTCTTTGGCATTTCTACAAAGATGATCATGATATCTGTGAACAAAACCAATTTTATTTCTTTCTTTCAAACCTGTATACCTTTTCTTTCCTTACCTTGTCTTAGTTTATTAGCTAAGAATTTTAATATGATGTTGAATTGGAGTGGTGATAGGAAATACCTCTGCCTTTCCTATAATCTCCTCAGGAAAACATCTAGTTTCTTATCATTAAGTGTGATGTTAATTGTAGGTATTTTGTAGATGTTCTTTATCAAATTGAGGAAGTTCCACTTTATTCCTAGTGTGCTGTGAGTTTTTTATCATGGGTAGTAGATTTTCTCAAATGCTACCTTTGCATATATTGATATAATCTTGTGGTTTTTCTTTGTTAGTTTATTGATATGATGAACTATACTAACTGATTTTTGAATGTTGAGCTGGCCTTGCACACCTTGAATAAATACTGCATGGTGTGATGTATTATATTTTCATACATTGTTGATTTTATTTGCTAATAATTTGTTGAGTATTTTTATATCTATGTTGATGAGAGATATTGGTCTGTGGTTTTCTTTTCTTGTAATATGTTTGCCTGGCATGGGTATTAGGGTAATGCTGGTCTCATAGAATGAGTTAAGCAGTATTCTCTCTACTGTTATGTTCTGAAAGAGACTGTAGAGAATTGGTGTAATTTTTTAAACGTTTTGTAGAATTCGAAACTAGTGAACACAGGTGTTCACTAGTGTTTTCTGTTTTGGAAGGTTATCAGTTATTGATTCAATTTCTTTAATTGATAAGGCCTATGTAGATGATCTATTTCTTTTTATGTGAATCTTGGCAGATTGTGTCTTTCAAGCTAGTCCACTCTCAATGAATTGTTCCATTTCATCTAGATTATCAAATTTGTTGGCTTAGAGTTGTTCATAGTACTGCTTTACTACCATTTTACTGTCCATGGGATTCATAGCTATGTCCCCTCACTCACTTTTGTTATTGATAATCTGTATCTTCTCTCTCTTTTTCTTTATTATCCTGGATAGAGGTTTATCAATTTTTTAAATCTTTTCAAAGAACCAACTTTTGGTTTTGTTGAGTTTCTCTATTGATTTCCTGTTTTTAATTTCATTGATTTCTTCTCTAATTTTTATTTCCTTTTTTCTTCTTATTTTGGATTTAGTTTGCTCTTCTTTTTTATGTTTCCTAAGATATAAGCTTTGATAATTGATTTTAGATCTTTCTTCTGTTCTAATATACTCATTCAATCCTATAAATTTTACTCTACACACTGCTTTAACTGCATCTAACAAATTTTAATAAATTTGTTTTCATTTTCAGTTAGTTCAAAATACTTTTAAATTTCTTTTGAGAGTTCTTCTTGAGCCACATATTTATTCAATGTTATCTTGTTTAAGCTCCACATATTTGGGGCTTTTTCAGTTATCTTTTTTTTTATTAATTTCTTGTTTAATAGTAGTCTAAGAACACACACTGCATTATTTCTACTCTTTTACATATGTTTTTAAAGTGGGCTTTATAACCCAGAATGTGGTTTAACATTGTGAACATTCTGAGTGGGCTTCAGAATAATGAACGTTCTGCTGTTGTTGGGTGAAGTGATAAAACCTATGAAGTTTGGGAACCCCTTAAAACCTCCTCTCTCAGCAGTCTCTCTTTCACGCTAGTCTACTCCCAAACCTCCAACAATTCATCAAAATTACCATTTAAGTGTTCCTACCAGAATTTGGCTCCAGTCACTTCTTTTTCAGCTAAGCACATCTTGGTTGTGGCTCTTTGGGCTCACCTGTCTCTTCAGCTTTCAGGGTGGTGGTTTTCTCTGAGATCTCAGTTCTCTGATGGGTACTAGAAAAGTCATTGATTTTCAGTTTTTCAGATTTTTCTCATGGTAAGGATGAAACTGATGATTTCCAAGCTCTTGACATGTCATAGCTTTAATGGCATTTTTACATCAGAAAGTCTAATATCCTATAGTGATGGATATTTTAGCGTTGGACTATTTAACAACTTTAAATATCAAATTGCGCATGGAATCAATTTAACCTTCACACATGGTAGGCTCTACTGAGTGTTATTTAAAATGTTTATTCGTAACACATTTAGATTAATAACACCTCATTTTTCTTAGTCATATTTTGGAAATTAATTGTGACTTTTGCAGTGGCTGCACTGGCTTACCATGACTGCTCTTCTCTGGTAATGACCGAAGTGAGCTTCCAGTAACCATGGCTCTCTTATGTGATTTTCCTTCCAAGGTGTAGGGCTGTTCAATCCAGACAGAGACATTTCATTTAACCTGGGCAAATCAGGTGAATTTTTAATTTGGAACAGAGAAGTTTATGTATTCCTATTGCCAAGCATTTGAACAGACACTTCATCCTTCCTCCCTCTTAGATACTTCATTCTTTCTTGAATTACATAAGACTCCACAAACTTTTTAAGCCATTCATTTTTGGATTAACACTAATAATAGCACTTTTCATATGCCAGTCACTGACTTTTTAATGCCTTTTTATATATCAAATTATTTGGTCCTCACAACCACCTTGCAAATTAATTACTATTATTTTTCCTATTTTACTGATGAGAAAATGAAAGCATTACACAACTCTGCCAAGGTCTCACAGCTGGTAAGTTGTGGAGGTAGATTTCAAATATTTGAGTTAATTGGAGATCTGCTAGGACAAGGGATAGATTGGTATCAAGTGAAAAATACTTAGAGACCATTAATATTCAGGTGAAAAAAAGATGAAGGCTTCAATTCAATTCATTTTATGGTGGTAGAAGAAATGGGCAAATTTGAAAGATATTTCTAAAGTAAAACTGAAGGGATTTAGTGACTAGTTGAATCACTTTTCCGAGGGTTGGTGGGAACGGATGTCGATGATAACTCAAACTTTATAATCTGGAAACATAGGTGGATGGTGGCATCATTACCTGACATAAGAAGAACAATTTGAAGTGGATTGAGAGAGAAATAGAGATGAAATTAGTTCAGTTTGGGGCCTGATGAATTTGGGTTCTTATTAAATACCCACATGGAGATGGATATGTGGATTTCAGAAGATAATTTAAATCTAGAGATATAGGTTTGGGAGTCAGGAACCTAGTTAATTAGGTTCTAGGTAAGCCAAGCAAGTAGACATAATTTTCTAGGCAGTAAATATATATTGAAGCTTTAGGGTAAAAGTTATGGTAATTTCTATTTGCTTAGCAAGACATTGATGAACTTCTTTAATTTTATTAGCTGCTGCTGATAGCTAACACGGGGTGATGCTTATCATGTGAAAAGCCTTGGTCTAAGCACTTCACAGGTAATAATTAATTTTTACAAACACACAAGAGGTTGTTATTAATTTTTTTCCTTCTTTTTAAGAGCTCTCACACAAACTTTTTTCAATGCATTCTTCCAAGCTTCTGCTAAAAATACATCAGAATTGGGCAAGTTAAAACCCTGTGGCAGTCCAATCAGTGGGGGAATTGTTACGCTGATGGACCAGCCTTGGCTTATTAAGCCAAGGCAGAAGTATTTGGATAATTTCTGTAAATTTTAAAGTGGAAATCACTGGAGATATTTATTATACTCCAAATTAAACAACTTAGTATGGCTTTCTGAGGTAATATGGTTTAAATAAATGGACTTTTAAAGTGCCTGACAATACATTTCTCACATTGTTATGTTAAAAAAAGAAACCTTTTACATTCCAATCACAACTTTCCTGTTCTTCCTACTCATTCCCCAAGAATTTTATCCAGCACATCAGCCATGCCCACAATAAAGTTTTTTCAGGCAGTGTAGGCACAGGATTGAAGAGTTCTGTAAACTTTATTTAGTAAACGTGTCTGAATTGCAAGGAGTATTTCCATCTCCGTAACCAAGGGAAAAATTTAGAATAGACCTACTTCTACCCAAGAGGCATGACAGTAACCTGTGTTTAGGGAAGTTTATAGAAAAGAGACATTGGAAAAGATTAGGTTAATTGAGATTTTGGCTTTTGTTAGGGCTGTGCTATCTGAGGTAATGAATATATTAATTAGCTCAATTTAGTCATTCCACAATGTACATGTATTTCAAAACATCATGTTGTATGGAATAAATATATACAAATTTTATTTGTCAATTAAAAAATTTTAAAAAGATTCTTTTTTTAAGTCAAAATATATTGTAAGATTCAATTTAGTTCAGCAATGTAGGTACAATCCCAAAGTTCAAGTCCATTCATTATATCTCCAGATAAAAAATATTTTTTCTCAAAATTGGGTTTTGTAGAGAAGAAAGTTTTCAAAGGAGGAAGGGAGTTGACAGTTAATAGGAATAAAGAAACTAGGCTGAATTTTGGAGTCTTCTTTATGGAAACAAGGGAAAATCCAAGACACAAAGTTGGGCCCAAGAGATAGGCCCCTACTGCTGAGCAGAAGAGAGGCCATGTGTGGAATTTTCCCTCATGTAGTGACTGGGATTAATATTGTTTTATTTTAATTATCCACTCTTTTTAAAAATTATTTTTAATTTGATCTTTTGTATAAATAACTTATCTCCTATAGGCATCCAAGCCCTACACTTTTGAATTGTACTATTTCCACATTAGCAAATAAAGGAAAGCAGTATTTTTGCAGCTAGATTCAGAAATTTAAATTGACAAAGATACTATTGTTCCCATGTTCCTCAGTGTGGGCCGTAATGAGCACATTAATGTTTCTGCTCCAAATTATATGCGATCAAGTCAGGTTGAGCTCAAGGTGATGATTTCCTGCCAAAGGAGTTTAAGGCAGGCCAGTTTCAGATTTCAGAGCTTTTTGGACTTTGGAATTATGGATAGGGAAATGTGGACCCGTTTATTTACAAAAGTGCAGAGTACAGGTCAGAAAAATTTTAAAAGGGTTATCTTCGATGAGGTGTAGATATACCAGACATTCCCCTCTGTCCAACTTGCCCAATTGAGAAGACTAGGATACGGTAAAATTCTGGCTTCAATTTGGTATCAAATTCTCATACTATGTTTATGACTATGTTTCAAAAGAAGACGAAAGGAGAAAAGAGGGAAGAAAGGAAAGAAGGAAAGAAAGAGAAGAGAGGGAAGGGAAGGCAGGGAGATAAGTAAAGTAAAAGGGGGAGAGAGAGAGATAAAGAATACTTTTAAGGATCTCAACTAAACTGAGACCCTGATCTAAATGGAAAGCTATTTAGATTCAGGGGACAGAGAAAGATATAACTTGTGTCATGGCAGACTTTCTACATTCAACTTTGAACAGATCAGTGGCTTTTAAACTCTGTTCCTTTTAATCTTAGGGTTTCTTTGAAAGGTGGGGGGCAGGTGAAGAAATGATGTCAACGATTGGAATACAACGAGAGAATTGGATTGGATTTTGGACTTTCTCCTGACATTTGAACGAGACAGTTTAGTCTTCTTTTGTAAGCCTTCATTTGAATAGAGCTTCATGACCTTTCTCCTTCTAATCTTTAATGAAAAGCCATTGGCCTGTTTCAAATGTAGAGCCATTCAATTATTTTATCATCTAAAAAGCAGTAAAAATTTAATTATTGGTAAGTGTATACCATGTATTATTAAATAGATACTGCTTCTACAATTTAAGAGCATCAGCTAATATCAGAACTAAAAAAAAAAAATCTTGCAGCACATTGATAATCTGGACTTCTTCTTCATTTTGAAAATTGGGAAACTGTCTTAGAGGCATCATGATTTGAATAATGTTGATTAATGAGAGATCAGAAGAATTTTAAGATCTAGAAATTTCTTCAAACTTATTACACATTATATTATAGGAAAACTTATTTTATATTTTTTTACAATGTTTGATAAGGACAATTATCCAAAACTTGGAAATGAGGCAAAAGAGGAAGAGCCATGTCTTTTCTATGAATATTCACAAATTGTTTAAAAGGCTGACACAAAGATT
Source organism: Daubentonia madagascariensis (assembly GCA_023783475.1). Lineage (NCBI taxonomy): Eukaryota > Metazoa > Chordata > Mammalia > Primates > Daubentoniidae > Daubentonia > Daubentonia madagascariensis. The sequence goes on from JAKFHU010002239.1 coordinate 308,688, forward strand.
ATATAATTATCTAAGCTAATTTTATTAGGGCCCAAAAACTGATCAGTTACCTGTTGACTTGCAGATTTATATTTGATACAAAAGATAATTACAAAAGTTATGGTTTTATTGACTTGTAGAAACAGTTTTGTATCTAACCTGGTAATCTTATTTGAAATTTCTGACTTTCTATAAAAAGGTTAATAAATACACACTTCCTCCTATGTTCTTGGCACAAGGTTTACCATCTCAATGTGAACAAATGACTTAATACATTTTTAACATGTATAAAGTCTATATTCACAGAAGAAATCTGTTTTTAACATTTTGAAAATTACTTTATTTCACCAGGATGCACAGATAGACTCCCTGCTGGAGCCAAAGAAATTATGTCCAAGAAATGTACCTCATGTGCCATTTATGCCCTCACCCACCTCACTGGGCCCTTAGAGGGAATTTCAATTGGGAATTAGAAATAAAACATTACCTTCACTGACTCTCTCTCTCTCTCTCTCTTCCTGACTCTAAGGGGGTTTTTGCTTGTTTGTTTCTGTTTCTTGTCCAAGTTCAATTCTAGTTTTAGTTAATACATGGCCAGTAAGTTTCCCCCACTAGTAGCAACAATGATTGGAAATCTAATTTTATGGTCTGACCATTTGGTGGTACCTACTAAAGAAATGGAAGTCTACACTCACATGGTAGAGAGACAACAACGATATAATTTGTTAATCTTTTATTTTGGCTATTTGTGACAAATTGATTAAATTAATCAAGAAATTATTTTATGCCCACCTAGGGATAAGAGCCCTTTGGGGCATAGGCTGGTGAGTTTTTCTGTTCTGTGCTTTAACTTTTCTCCTGTGTCTGAGATTATGAAACTGAAACTGCAGACTCTGCGATTGTTTGTCTATCACTGGGGAAAACCTTTAGCTCTTGTGTGTGTGTGTGTGTGTGTGTGTAACATTTTCGTACTCCCAGAAGATTTTAATAGAGTAACAAGTTATATTATAAATCAGACTAAAAGAATTTCTTCATATTAGTTTATAGAGATTAAGAGATAATTCCATAAATATAATAGTCTTTCATAGTTACCAGAAAATTAAGATACATAACATTTTCTGTTAAGAAAAAGCTTTCTCAAAGAAATTGCTGAGGAGCAATTTTATATAACAATCCAAATTTACATGATCAAGATGAATCTTTGGACTAATAAGGATGGCTTAATAATTTTGATTTAAAAAGAAAAGCTATAGCTCTTTCCTCTGATTTTATCAGCATGGCAATAATATGAGTGTTTCTTTTAAAACATTTAATATTTAGGTGTATTTCTTCATTAAGATAGTAATTAATTTGACCTTTCTTAATCTCTTATAGTGATTTACTGATTTGATATGTTAATATTACTTAATGATGTTTAAATAATGCTTAAGATAATGATGTTTAAAATAATGAATTTTAATTCTATGGTTACCAAAATGTTTAAGATAATAAAACATATAAAAGTACAAAACTTTGTTCATCTTAATTGAATTCTGACAATTTTCATATCAACAGCAATTATGTTCTGAAGTGTGTTCACTTAAACATAATTTCCAAGAAACTTAGTTAATTTAAAACTTTGGACTAAAACTAGAGTTAATTAATGTAATTTCAAAGTAAGATAAAATACCAAAACCTGAGTATATATGCAGAATGACACATTTTTTTAACCATGTAGAAGATATAAGAGGGGTACATATGGATTGCTTTATCTGAAGGTGTGCTTTATATGTGATTTAGGGTCCCCAAATTTCTACTTCCCTGTTGTCTCTGTAAAGTAGAGATTAGTTATTTTGGTAAAATTTGTAATTAATAGGAGTCATTGGGAATATTTACGGCAAATTATATATATTTAAGGGAATAGGATACATTTTTTTTCTTCAAAAGATAAAGCAGCTTTGTAAAGATTCAGGTTATTCCAGAATATGAAAGAGGATCATGAAGGAAAAAATTTGAGTATTTATAACAAGTTGTATGAGGTTTCAAGAAGTGATGTTTATTTTCCCTTGATTACAATACATGTAAATGATGAGTTTAAAAAACAAAATATAATGTATTAAAATATGCCCTAAATTGGCTTTGAGTTGATATCTTTATTTATTTAAAAAATTGTGAATTCTTTAGTGTCAGATATTATATTAAAGCAAGGCTGGACTTGGATATTTTCCTCTAGTAAAATGATAAATTGATATAGTAATATTTAATCTTATGTAAGGAGTAACAAAGTCCTCACTTCCACGTTCATTGCACCATTACTCACAATAGGCAGGATCTGGAACTAATCTAAGTAATAATCTGTCTACAGACAGATGAATGGGTAAAGAAAATGTGGTATATTCATACAATGAAATATTACTCAGCCTTAAAAGGGAAGAAAATCCTGCAATTTGTGAAAACATGGATGGACCTGGAGGACATTATACTAAGCGAAATGAGCCCGACACAGAAAGGCAAATACGCTGCATGATCTCACTCATCTGTGAAATCTAAAAAATTCTAACTCACAGAAACCGACAGTAGGACGGTGGTTACTAGTGATTGGGAGGTGGGGGAAATGTTGGTCAAAGAATATACACTTTCAGGTAGAAGATGAGTAAGTTCTGGAGACCTAATACATAGAATAATAATATACTGCATACATGAAATTTATTAAATATTCTCAACACACACACACACACAGAGTACCTATGTGAGTTGATGGGTATGTTGATGGTGGTTATCATTTCACAATGTATACAATGTATCACATAAGATCATGTTGTACACCTTAAATATATACCGTTTTTATTTGTCAATCATACTGCAATAAAGCTGGAAATAAAAAACGGGAAAAATATATTTTATGCAGCATAAGTTACTAATGCTGAAGAGGATAAGTTTCATTACAATTATGATATCATCTTCTATGTTTATTTTAGAATATTATATTGTCACTTTGATTATTAAATAGTAAGCTGCCAGTGTTTAATTCTCTGCACCTATATTCCTATATGAATCAGGGAACCTAATCTCCTCTGATAACACTTTTGAGTTTTGTCTGCCCAAAATTACATCCTAAATTCAGAAAAATCAATATTGTATCATTTTTTTTTAGGACAAAAGAAATATCTTTTAGATTTTCAAGACAGCAGTCCCCATACTTTTTGGCACCAGGGACCAGTTTCATGGGAGACAATTTTTCCACAGACCAGGGGGGGCAGGATGGTTTTGGGATGATTCAAGTGCATTACATTTATTATGCAGTCAAACGTCTCTGCTAATGATAATCTGTATTTGCAGTCACTCCCCAGCACTAGCATCACCACCTCAGCTCCACCTCAGATCATCAGGCATTAGATTCTCATAAGGAGCACGCAACCTAGATCCCTCACATGTGCAGTTTACAGTAGGGTTCCCGCTCCTATGACAATCTTATGCCCCTGCTGATCTGACAAGAGGCAGAGCTTATGTGGTGATGTGAGCCATGGGGAGCAGCTGCAAATACAGATGAAGCTTCTCTGGCTTGCCTGCCGCTCACCTTCTTCTGTGTGGCCCAGTTCCTAACAGGACATGGACTGGTACTGGTCCGTAGCCTGGAGGTTGGTGACCACAGTCCTACAAGACCTCTGGAAAAATCAAAAAGATTTTCACCTTATGAAATGGGTGATGCTCAAAGAAATTAGGCTTGCCTGGCATGCTCCACATTCTTCATTAGCTCCACACATCTGTATGAGTTACATGAGGTAAGCTGTCAAATATATAAAGCTCAGCTTTCCTGATTAATTTTATTTAGGCAAAGTATTATTAATATGAATGGTTTAGGTACAGTACACATTACCTAATAGATTGGATATTGTAATTGGAAACTGGACATGTTTCAGGTGAAACATTGATCAAGTCTTTATGAAATAGTAAAATATTGCACCCTAATGCAGAATTTGACTCTTCTTCATTTTGATGTTATTGGTTACCATAATAAATCAAACAGCCATTTAGTTTCATCCCAAGGTATTTTTTGCTTTCCTTTAACACTTGCTTAAAGGTTCTGCTATCAAGTATTGATCATACCAATTACTTTTGAATCTTGTTGTTTCAAGGGTTTCTCTTTTTGGTTCAGAGGCAGATGATTTTATGAAAGCTGAAGGCTGACTCATAATCCAGTAGAACTAGTATCAGTTACACAGGCTTGAAAAAATTCACAAGGAAGCCTATAATCCTAGCACTCTGGGAGGCTGAGGCGGGAGGATCGCTTGAGCTCAGGAGTTCAAGACCAATGTGAACAAGAGCAAGACCCCATCTCTACAAAAATATAGAAAAATTAGCCAGGCATGGTGGCGCGTGCTTGTAGTCCCAGCTACTTGGGAGGCTGAGGCAGGAGGATCGCTTGAGCCCAGATGTGTGATGGTGCAGTGAGCTATGATGACACCACTGCACTCTACCCAGGCAACAAAGGGAGACCCTGTCACAAAAAAAAAAAAAAGAGGAAAATTCACCTGTGGAACATGGACAGCAATTATTTAGAGTAGCAATGTTGTTTAAATGTTCCATTTTCTGATGGATGTAAGAGAGCCCTTTCCTTCTTTTTCTGTCTCAGATTCTCAGCTTAGTAGATTATGCTTTTGTAAGTGAAACACATCGTTTAAATAGTACCTGGTTTTTATTGTTCTCTGAGAATTTAGAACTATATACTTTTACTGAGTCTCCTAACATTTTATGGCAACATATTATTTGCATAGTTTCATCAAGAATCTGTCCTTTTTTCCTGGGATTTAACTGGAACATCCAAGGCCACACATTTTTTATAAGGTATGAAAATCCTACTATTAAGGAACAGGATTGCACTTTAAATGTTGAGCCAATACCTACCAAGTCCTCCCAGGAAAAGTGTATACCTGTTTTATAGTTCCAGACTCACCAGTGATAAGTAAGTCCTTTTAGAGGCCACAGATCTTAGCACATTTGAGAACCTGTAAGAGGAAAGACTTCACCTATATGTTTAACTCTTCTTTCTGCAGCTCCATAAATAATCAGGGCCAAACATAGTCAGACCAAATTTTTCTTTTTTGATCACGAATGACATTTGAAGATTATTGACAGCAAAATAAGGAACTAGTAATCACAAATTAACATTAACCAAACAAATTTTGTGATAAGGGACTGCTAAGGAAAGTTATTTACAACTGATATAAGACGTGTATTTTCAATGTTATATAACGTTATTAAAATGTATCATCTAACAGGCCAAACTATTGATTACTTAATTCTCTTTTGACTCGATTGTGTGCTATTTGATTTGATTCTAGACACTATGTGATTACCTGTTAATTTGTAGATTTCCGTCTAGTAGAAAAAGACAATGCCAGAAGTTATGGTTCTTTTGCCCTGAGGGGATATTAATCAGTCTTTGTTCAAAACTATTAGCAGTTTATGGAGCATTAGAAAAGGTGCCCTTGAGTACATTTATCATACACATTATTGTGAGGGTTACTATATTATATCAAATTTCCAATTCCATTTTTCTAATAAAGTTTAAAATTTATATTCAATAACCGCAAATACAATGCAATTGGAAAGACTTTTTTAATTATTTTAACTTTTTAAAAAAAAATTGTGGTAAAATATACATGTCATTAAATTTACCATTTTAACCATTTTTAAATATATAGTTCAGGGGCATTAAATACATTCACAATATTGTGCAACCATCACCATTATCCCTTTCCAGGACTTTTCATCATCCAAAACAGAAACTCTATAACCATTTAAACGATGACTTTCCACCCCGCTCTAAGCCGTAGTAACCTCTGTTTTTCTATCTGTCTCTATAGTGTTGCCTATTGTAAGTATTTCATACAGTATTTATCCTTTCGCACCTGGATGATTTCACTTAGCATAATGTTTTCAAGGTTGAGCCGTGCTGTGATGATAAACACTCTGTAGTGTGTATCAGAATCTCTTTCCTTTGTAAGGCTTAGTAATTTTCTGTCGTGTGCCTACATTGCATTTTGCTTATCCACTCATCTGTTGATGGACATTTGAGTTACTTCCTCCTTTTTGCTATTGTGAATAATGCTGCTATGGACATTGGTGTTGAGTATCTGTTTGAGTCTCTGTTTTCAATTCTTTTGGGTATATACCTAGGCATGAAGTTGCTAGGTCATATGGTAATTCTATGTTTAACCTTCGGGGAGCCACCAAACTGTTTTCTACAGCAGCTATACCATTTTACATTCCCACCAGAAAATCACAAAGGTTCCAATTTATTCTAAATTGTCACTGACACTTGTTATTTTCTGTTTGTTTTTTATTGGGTTTTTTTTTTTGGTAATAGTCATCCTGATGGGTGTGACATGGTAACTCATTGTGATTTTGATTTTTAATTTTCTAATGGCTTGTGATATTGTGCCTCTTGTCTTGTGCTTGTTGGCCATTTGTATACCTTTTTTAGAGAAATGTCTATTCAAGTTCTTTGCCTATTTTTTTAAATTGGACTGTTTATTTTTTGTTGTTCAGTTATAAGAGTTCTTTATATATTCTCTCTCTCTTTAAATTCTATTCATATATATTAATCCCATATCATATATATGATTTGAAAATATTTTCTCCCATTCTTTGAGATGTCTTCCCACTTTCTTTACAGTGTTCTTTAATGCATAAAATTTTTAATTTTGATGAAGTCTAATTTATCTCTTCTTTTTTTCATTCCCTATACATTTGGTGTCATGTCTAAGAAGTAATTGCCAAATCTAATGTAATGAAGATTTTCCCTGATGTTTTCTCTTAACTCTTACTTTTAGGTCTTTGATCCATTTTAAGTTTATTTTTCTATATCAGTAAAGTAAGGGTCCAACTTCATTCTTTTGCACGTGGGTATCCAGTTTTCCTAGCACCATTTATTGTTATTAAGCAGTTTCGACTCTAACATAGGTATATCTAATCTTTCTTGTTTTTGGGAAAAAAGTCTATAATTTTTTTTCTCACATGGTCTTGGAACAGGCTTTTCCATCTCACTGGTTTTCTCAGGAATGGGTGAAATAAAATTTGACATAGATTCACTTTATATTTGTATGAGAGTTTTATTAAGCTTTTGTAAAATCATACTCTGTGTAAATAAACAAACTCTATTATTTTCAGAATGCCATAATTTTTTTTTTTTACTATAAAGAGGATTAATGGCATTTAATTACACAGGGATGTTAGGATCAGGCAACCTTTGCCAACTGGTGAGTTAGGACAACACATAGATTTTAAAAACAGACAACAGCAATAACAACCATTTCTTATAGACAGAGGATATATGTCCGTTCTTTCTTTACTCCTTTCCTAAAGAACATAACTATGCCCATTTTCTAATTCTGGGACTTCTCTAAAGAGGTCTTGATTTGTACTATGAAAGATAACTTGATGCAGCTCAAGGAGGTTTAAAATAGTACAATGTGAAATACCCAATTATGTGTTTCTAAGTGTTATGTGGTGGCATTTGTGGTAGGGTTTCATGAAATGATACAAAGCTTTGAGATCATGGGACAAACTTTGAATCACTCTGTTAACAGTGGCTATAAATCAGTATTAACCAGAGGGATTTTGAGATATTGTGTTGATTTCTAAGATATATTTGTGTCAGCAAGGCAACTGAAAGTTAATCTCTACTCTCAGGAAAAAGGCTTAATCTGCACATCTGTAAAAATCCCCAAGTGTAATAACTTGCAGGAATCCTACAAAAAGGACAGCATCATAATGAGCAAAGCAACATCCATTTCTTCAGGACAGATAAACAGGCCTAGGCACTAGTCAACTTCTCCCTTAAAAATAAATCTCCGATTTATATGAAGCTACAACTTTTTTAAGGAAGAGAAATGTGCAAAAAATAGAAATATTAATATAAGGTGACATTAAACAATAATACCAAGGCAAATGAAGAGATAAGACTAAATATCAAAGTTGTGGGTGGTGAGTTATATTCAGCTACTTCATTTGGCAGCTATAACAGTCAAATCTATAGTAAAAGGAGTAAGTTTCATCTTGTTAGAAAAGTGAATTGATAATATGCTATTGGCAATAATTTTGAAGATGGTATCAAGTGCTCTCTAAACATTTAAAATTTTATAAGACACTTATTCATGTAAAAATTAATGATCTTGTTTGTTATGGGGCTTTTAGATAAGAATTTAGGATCATCCCTTTGAGTAAATATACATCCTGTCAGTGTTGAAAAAAATCAGATTGTGAATTAATTAGCCATCCTTTCCTTCAATCCAAACTCTAGTCTCAAATGCCAAAGGGACATATAGGACTTGGAGAAAATTAAGTGAAAATAGAAATCATCATTAGTAATTAAAGAAAAACAATACTAACAACTCATTTGTTTAAAGCAGAGCATTATGTTATGCCTAGGATAGAGGGTGAACGATCATTTAAATTGCCTTTAATTGTATCCTTTCCACTCTTTCTAATCTAAGATTCCATATAGATCTTGTGCAAAAGTCCAGACTCAAAAGAACCCCATTTGCTTATATTACTAAGGTCTTTAAAATTTTAAGTAGATTTAAGTATTTGCCTCAATGAAAACAAAATGCCCAGAGACCTACATGTCTCCACAGGAAATAAACTTAATTCATATTTTCCTCAAACACTTGCCAAAACCCTAAACTTAAACCCATTTTACAATACAAGTAGTAGTTAACGTTTTCTTTTGCATGTCTTTTTGCCTTTTCTAGCCATTGTCTTAGACAGATGTGCCTATATTTTGAAAGGACCAAAGTCTTATCCAAAATAAAGGAAAAAAAAAAAAGCCTGCAAGATTTCATTCTGAGATTCAGTCAAGGCATGGTAAGACAGATAATTTAGAGCAAGCTTTGAACTTATCAATGTTTATCTGAACTGAAAGAAGCATTTGCACGTTTGGAGTCTTTCCTAGTGATTAAAGAATTTAATTTTAATTTAAAATTCACTGTAAGGAATTGTTTAAAAAGTGCTGGATTTCAATATATCACTTTTCTTCTTTCCTTTGTTGTTTTAATGGCATGGTAAGCTACGTGTAAGGTTGACATGAGGAGAGACAAAAGTAAAAGTTTATAAATGTGTTCATTTTGTCCCCAAACCAAGGAAAAAATGACAATCTTGCAATTAAAATTGTGCATTTTATATAATTTCCTCTGCTTTTAGTCACATTACTATCTGAGATCTTTCTCCCCTCTGGCTTTCTAGGGAATTGTTTTCTTTTTACAATTGATGTACCATTTTAAATGTTACCCATAGCCAGCATTAGAATTTCATGGGATTTTTTAATTGCTTTTTTGTTTTGGAAAATATGACCCTTGAAAATGAAATTAATTTTAGAAGGTAGAATCTATCAAGGCAAGGACATTTCTAAAGGAAATACTTAAAGAAGACAATTGATAGGTGAATTCACTAATAAGCTTAATTCAATTTAAAATTAATTTAGCAAATGATATGTGCATGGTACCCTGTTGAAACAGCAGGGAATGCAAACATAAAAATGTCATTATACTGTTTTATAAGAAGAGAGATGGAAACCATTAACTAATTAAAATAAAAGGCAGAGTACGTTAAGTGCTAAATTATTACATATACAACATAGGGTAGGGGAATCACAGGATACATCAATTAGCTTCAGTAAAGGCCCAGGGACATCTGCATGGAGGACATAATAATAATAATTTTCTGAGTTGAATTTCGTGGGGAGGGTAGGAAATTCCAGGTGTCCAGATGGTTTAAGTAAACGCATGGTGGTTGGAAAGTCTCGGTTATATTCATGAAACAATGAATTCCACATGATTGGGACATTGTGTGCTTCTGTGAACATGGAAGAGAACATGTGGGTGCGAAGGAAAGAAGTATGGAATGGTCATTTGTATCTATATTGTGCCAAGCACTGTGATTTTCCTTTTTAGACCAAGAAGAGACTTTAAATGTTTTTGAGAAAACAATTGACAGAATCAGATATTTATGCTTTGGAAAGGTTGGTTGTAGTAAAATGTAGAAAATGTTGTAGAGAGAGAAATAAAGACTATATGGTGAACGTAAAGATTTTTTTTTTGTATAGACTAAACTAAAAGCCTAAAATAGGAAATTATTTTTCAAAGAGAAATAATGTGACACAACTAATAAACATTATAGTGGAAAAATTGATGGGATTTGGTGGCCAATTAAATGTGGGATATCAGGCAATAAAATAATTTGGTAGAATTCTGAGGTTTTGAGCCTGGGTTACTCAAAAGTTTGTCACTTGAGGATGTGATGGCTTTTGCAGAGATAGCAAATATCGAAGATATAGCATGTTTTTGCGGACAAGTAATGTTATTTTTTTTAAGTTTTTAAAGATTTTTTTATTTTTAATTTTTATGGATTCATAATAGTTGTATATATTTAAAGGGTACATGTATTGTTTTGATACTGTCATACAATGTAAATTAATCAAATCAGGGTAATTGGGGTATCCATCATCTCATGCATTTATTATTTCTTTGTGTTAGGCACTTTCCAACTCTACTCTTTTAGTTAATGTATACCCTAACTTATTGTTGATTATAGTCACGTTGTTGTGCTATCAAATATTGTTCACTTTATCTAACTATCTATCTATGTATATTTTTGCACCCATTAACCATCCTCACTTTATCCCCCCTCCCCACTAACCTTCCCATCCTCTAGTAACCATCATTCTACTCTCTGTCTCTATGAGATCAATTGTTTTTAATATTTAACTCCCACATATGAGTGAGAACATGCAAGGTTTGACTTTCTGTATTTGGCTTATTTCACTTAACATAATGTTCTCCAGTTCGATCCATGTTGTTGCAAATGGCAGAATTTCATTTTTATGGCTATATAGTATTCCATTGTGTATATGTTCCATAATTTCATTATCCATTCATCTGCTGATGGACACTTAGGTTGATTCCAAATCTTGGCTATTGTGAAGAGTCCTGCAGTAAACATGAGAGTGCAGATATCTTTTTGATACACTGATTTTTTTCTTTTGGATATATAACCAGCAGTGGGATTGCTGGGTCATATCGTAATTCTATTTTTAGTGTTTTGAGTAACCTCCATACTGTTCTCCATAGTGGGTGCACTGATTTACATTCCACCAACAGTGTATGAGGGTTTTTCCCTTTCTCCACATCCTCACCAGCATTAGTTGTTGCTTGTCTTTTTGACAAAAGCCATTTTAACTGGGGTGAAATGATATCTCATTTTACTTTTGATTCACGTTTCTCTGATGAATAATGATGTTGAGTATTTTTTCATATACCAGTTGGCAATTTGTATGTCTTCTTTTGAGAAATGCCTATTCAGATCCTTTGCCCATTTTTTAATGTCTTGAAATTTTATTTAAAAACAAATATGACAGAGGGGTTTCTATAAACCATGCAGAAGAAAAATATTGCAATTATTCCTGTAAATTTATTCCATTATAGCATGTTAGTGTACCAAAAAAATCACCAGGAAGTCCTTTAAGAAAAGCTGTTATTTTCTATTCATTAAGGAAGATTTACATGGCAAGAAGTAATGCATCCTTCTTTGTAAGTGGCTTTTCTTTTTTGCTGTCCTTTTTATTTTTTTCAATTTCAGAGTATTGTGGGGGTAAAAACGCTTTGGTTACATAAATTGACTTTGCACCACATGACAAGCGTGTCCATTCCTCAGACAGCACTCAACACATCTGTTAGGTGTGATTTACCCATCTCCTCTTCCCCCCTCCCACTGCCCAACACCCTATGAATGTTACTTCCTATATGTGCACATTAGTCTTGATCAATTAGTATCAATTTAATGGTGATTGCATGTGGTGTATGTTTTTCCATTCTTGTGATACTTCACTTAGAAGAATGGGCTTCAGCTCCATCCAGGATAATACAAGAGGTAGTTCACCATTTTTTTATGGCTGAATAGTACTCCATGGTATGCATATACCACATTTTATTAATCCACTCATTTACTGATGGGCACTTGGGTTGTTTCTACATCTTTGCCATTGTGAATTGTGCTGCTATAAATATTCGAGTGCAGATGCTTTCTGTAGAATATCTTTTTTTCCCTTTGGGTAAATACCCAGTATTGGGTATGCTGGATCAAATGGTAGTTCTACTTTTAGTTGTTTGATTTATCTCCATATGTACTAGTTTGCAGTCCCACCAGCAGTGAATGAGTGTTCCTATCTCTCTGCATCCATGCCAACATTTTTTGTTTTGGGACTTTTTGATAGAAGCCATTCTCACTGGAGTTAAGTGATATCTCATTGTGGTTTTGATTTGCATTTCCCTGATGATTGGAGGTGTTGACCATTTTTTCATATGTTTCTTGGCCATCAGTCTATGTTCTTTTGAAAAGTTTCTGCTCATGTCCTTTGCCCACTTTTTAAGGGGGTTGTTTGATTTTTCTTTTTTAATATGATTACCTGATGTTTTTCCTATTGAGTTTTTGGAGCTACTTATGTATTCTAGTTATTAATCACTTGTTAGATGGATAGTTTGCAAATATTTTCTCCCATTCTGTGGGTTGTCTGTTCACTTTGTTGATTGTTTCCTCCACTGTGCAGAAGCTTTTTAGCTTGATGTGATCCCGTTTGTCCAATTTTGCTCTGGTTGCCTGTGCTTTGGGGGTGTTACTCAAGAAGCCCTTGCCCAGACCAATGTCCTAAAGCATTTTCCCAATGTTTTCTTTTAGTATTTTCATAATTTCAGGTCTTAGATTTAACTCTTTTTTTTTCTCCTTTTATTTCAGAATGTTATGGGGGTACAACACTTTGGTTATATATATTGCCCATGCACTGCCTATGTCAGAGTTACAGTCGTGGACATCCCCCAAACTGTTTAATCCATTTTGATTTGATTTTTGTATATTGTGAGAGATAATGGTCTAGTTTCATTCTTCTGATATGGATATCCAGTTTTCCCAGCACCATTTATTGGAGAGACTGTCAAATCCCCACTGTATGTTCTTGGTTACTTTGTTGAAAATAATTAACTATAGATGTGTGGATTTATTTCTGGGTTTTCTATTCTGTTCCATTGGTCTATGTGTTTGTTTTTATGCCAGTACCATGCTGTTTTGGTTACTACAGCTCTGTAGTATACTTTGAAGTCAGATAATGTGATTCCTCCAGTTTTGTTCTTTTTGCTCAGGATGGCTTTGGCTATTCTGGGTCTTTCATGGTTCCACATAAATTTTAGGATTTTTTTCTATTTCTGTGAGGAATATCATTGGTATTTTGATGGGGATTGCATTGAATCTGTAGATTGCTTTGGATATTATGAACATTTTAACAACATTGATTCTTGCAATCCATGAGCATAGAATATCTTCCCATTTTGTGGTGTCCTCTTTAATTTCTTTCATCAATGTTTTATAGTTTTCATTGTAGAGATCTTCAATTCTTTGGTTAAGTTTATTCCTAGGTATTTTATTTTATTTGTAGCTATTGTAAATGGGATTGTTTTCTTGGTTCAGATTGCTTGCCATTGGCATATGGAAATGCTACTGATTTTTGTATGCTGATTTTGTATCCTGCAACTTTAATAAATTTGTTTATCAGTCCTAATAGGGTTTTTTTTGTGGTGTATTTAGGTTTCTCTAAATATAAAATCATATCATCTGCAAACATGGATAATTTGACTTCTTCCTTTCCAATTTGGATGCTCTTTAATTGTTTCTCTTATCTGATTGCTCTAGGTAGAATTTCTAGTCTTATGTTGAATAGCAGTGGTGACAATGGGCATCCTTGTCTTGTTCCAGATCTTTGAGGAAAGGCTTTCAGTTTTTCCCCATTCAGTATGACACTAGCTGTGAGTCTGTCATACATGGCTTTTATTGTGTTGAGGTAAGTTCCTTTTATACCCAATTTTTTGACAGTTTTCATCATGAAGGGATGTTATTTTATTGAATGCTTTTCAGCATCAATTGAAATGATCATATGGTTTTTGTCCTTCATTCTGTTGATATATTTTATCACATTGATTGATTTGCATATGTTGACCCATCCTTGCATCCCTGGGATGAATCTCACTTGATCATGATGAATAATCTTTTTCATGTATTGTTGAATTTGGTTCACTTGTATTTTGTTGAGAATTTTTGTGTCTATTTTCTTCAGAGATATTAGCCTATTGTTTTCTTTTTTGTTGTTGTTGTATCTTTGTCTGGTTTTGGTATCAGGGTGACCCAGTCTCTTAGAATGAGTTTGGGAGTATGACATCTTCCTGGAATTTTTGGAATATTTTAAGTAGGATAGGTATTAGTTCTTGTTCAAATGGTTTGTGGAATTCAGCAGTGAAACCATGCCAGGTCCTGGGCTTTTCTTTGACTGGAGACTTTTCATTACTGCTTCTATCTTGTTACATGTTATTGGTTTATTCGGGTTTTGGATTTCCTCCTGGTTCAATCTTGGTAGGTTGTATGTGTCCAGGAATTTACCCATTTCTTCTAGATTTTCCAATTTATTGTTATATATTAGTTGTTCATAGTAGTCTCTAATGATCCTTTGAATTTCTGCATTATCAGTTGTAATGTCTCCTTTTGCATCTCTGATTTTATTTATTCAGGTCTTCTTTCTTTTTCTCTTTGTCCAGCTAAAGTTGTGTTAATTTTGTTTGTATTTTCAAAAAGCCAACTTTTCAACTCAGTGATCCTTTTTATTTTTTTGTTTTCTGTTTCAGTTTCATTTATTTCTGCTGTGGTATTTATTATTTCTTTTCTTCTACTAATTTTGGGTTCAGTTTACTCTTGTTTTTCTAGTTTTTTTGAGATGTATTGTTAGGTTGTTTATTTGGAGCTTTTCTACTTTTTTTGATGTAGGCACTTAGTGCTATAAGCTTTTCTCTTACTATTACTTTTTTTGTATCCCATAGGTTTTGATACATTTTTTTCATTTTCATTTGTTTTGAGAAGTTTTTAAATTTCCTTCTTAAGCTTTTCATTGACCCAGTTGTCATTCAGGAGCATATTGTTTAATTTCCATGCATTTGTATAGTTTCCAACATTCCTTTTGTTACTGATTTCTAGTTTTATTCCATTGTGGTCAGAGAAAATGCTTGATTTAATTTTAATTTTTAAAAAATTTTTTAAAATTGTTTTGTGGCCTGACATATGGTCTACCTTTGGGAATGATCCATGAATTGAGGAGAAGACTGTGTATTCTGCAGCTGTTTCATGAAATGTTCTGTAGTTATCTATTACGTTCATTGGATCTATGGTGCAGACTAAATTCAATGTTTCTTTTTTGATTTTCTGTCTGGATGATCTGTCCAATGCTGAAAGTGGAGTTTCTAGGTCTCCAAGGATTATTATATTGGAGTCTTTCTCTCTGTTTAGCTTTGATAATATTTGCTTCATATATCTGGGTGCTCCATTTTTGGGTGCATATATATTTAATATTGTAATATCCTCTTGCTGAATTGGTCCCTTTATCATTATAGAATGACCTTCTTTGTCCCTTTTTACAGTTTTTGTCTTGAAATCTATTTTATCTGATAGAAGTATAGCTACTCGTGCTCTTTTTTGGTTTCCGTTTGTGTGGAATATCTTTCTGCATCCTTTTACTTTCAGTCTATGTGTGTCTTTATAGGTGAAGTGGATTTCTTGTAGACAACATATATTTTGGTCTTTTAAAAATCCATTAAACCACTATATGAGGACAAGTAATTTTATATAGTCATGAGCTTCATAATGACGTTTCAGTCAACAAGGGACTGCTTACATGATGTTGGTCCCATAAGAATACAATGAAGCTGAAAAGTTTTTATCTCCTACTGACATTGTAGCCATTGTAATGTTGTAGAACAATGCATTACTCATGTGTTTGTGGTGATGCTCGTGTAAACAAACCTAGTGCACTGCCAACCATATAAAAGTTTATCACATACAATTATGTATAGTACATACTTGATAATGATAATAAATAATTATGTTACTGGTGTGTATATTTATTATACTATACTTTTATCATTATATTAGAGTGTATTCCTTCTACTTATAAAAAAAGTTAATGGTAAAACAGCCTCAAGTAGGTCCTTTAGGGGGCATTTCAGAAGTCATTGTTATCATAGTAGATGACAGCTCCATGTCTATTATTGCCCTGAAGACCTTCCAGGGGGACAAGATGTGGAAGGCTGTGTTATTGATGATCCTGGCTTAGTGCAGGGCTGGACTGATGTGTGTGTTTGTGTCTTAGTTTTTAACAAAAAAGTTTAAAAAGTAAAAAATAAAAATAGAAAAAAAGCTTACAGAATGGGAAATAAAGAAAGAAAATATTTTTATACAGCTGTACAATGTGTTTGTGTTTTAAGCTATGTGTTATTATGAAAGAGTCAAAAAGTTAAAAAAATAAAAGTTTTATGAAATTAAAAAGTTGCAGTAAGCCATTTAATTTATTATTAAAGAAATAAAAGGTATTTTAATATAGATTTAGCATAGCCTAAGTGTACAGTGTTTATAATGTCTACAGCAGTGTACAGTACTGTCCTAGGCCTTCACATTCATTCACTACTGACTCACCTAGCACAACTTCCAGTCCTGCAAACCACATTCATGGTAAATGCCCTGTACACATGTACCATTTTAAAAATCTTTTATACCAAATTTTTGCTGTACCTTTTCTATGTTTCAATATGTTTAGATACACAAAAACTTACCATTGAGTTATAATTGCCTACAGTATTCAGCAATGTAACATGCTGTGCAGGTGTGTAGCCTAGGAACAATAGGCTATACCGTATAACCTAGGTGTGCAGGCTATACCATGTAGGTTTGTGTAAGTACACTCTGTGATGTTCACACAATGATGAAATCACCTAAACATGCATTTCTCAGACCATACTCTAGTCGTTAAGCAAGACATAACTGAACACACACACATATGTACACACACACAGAGAACTTACTGTGTCCCAGGCAGTGCTTTACACTTGTTACACCCATTAATTTATTTGCCCTCACCACAATCTTATCCCAGAGATAAGCACTATTACTCTCCCCATTTTACGAATAAGAAAACTAAACATAGATGAGTTATATAATTTCCCTGAGATCACATAACTAGAAAGTAATAAAAAAGACTTAAGCTAATCATAGAGCATTTTTTGTTAATCATTATGCCATACTTGATAATGTTCTTTCTAGCTTTGATAGTCAATTATTTGATGATGAAAAACAGAATAAATGAACATAAAATTCACAAAAAATATTTATTTAGTTTAGGAGGTATGAGATAAACGGAGAGAAAGAAACAATAATAGGGAATTTCCCCTTAACTTCTACCAGTAGCAGCAGACACATGCACACAAAGACGTAGCCAAAAAGAAAATTTCTTCTCATCTGAATTCTTCCAATTACAGCTTAAATATCCCAGGAGCCACATCTACGAACAACTCTTAAAAAATGGAGGTGTGTATACACTAATATGTACTTTGTGTATATGCAAGGTAAATGGTTCTTTTTATTAAAATAGAGACAGGAAAAAAAAATAACCTGTGGGGTTCTCGTCTCCCTTGAGGAACATGACACGATGAATTATTTAGGTTCAAGATTCAGGGAGACTAATTTAACAATATAGTTAGTTACCAAGAAAATTTATGAATTTTTATGCAATTGTCCTGCCTGACCCCAAAATAAACACTAGTAAATGGAAATTCAGCATAATAATGAGTAATCAGAGACTATAAGAGAAATAATTAGAGATGGATAAAAATTAAAAATAAAGACAAATGCATGTAAAATTATTATCTTGAATTATAAGTCTAAAACCATCTTAAAAGACCAGATAAATAATAATATAGTAATTTAAATTGTTAAAAATGATGATTTCTTCCTTTAGGGAGTAGCTCAGATTTTGCTCTGAAAAATTAAAAAAACTGTTCACTATTGTGTAAAAGTTCACTGATATGTGAAGTTACCACATTCACTCATAGAATTCTCTTCCTGAGTGAATGACAAAGAAATCCCAATAAATAAATTAATATGTTAAAATATTTACAAAGAGGATAGATTTGAAAGACTTTGATTATACTGAAAAAATATGATATATAAAATTTTTAAAATTCACCTTGGATAATATCATAAATTATTTCTAAGGCAGAAGATTCAGTTGTTTTGGAAAAACACTTTTGAGGATCTTTTGTGATGAAGCACTAAGTTCTTTGGCATAATACAGTTCCTTGGCATAATATGGAGCTCTGGTTTCTTAAATTGTCTCTTTTTATGAGGTATAATGCATCATAAACATGGTGAAACATGGAGTGAGTTGTAGCACTAAATAGCAAACTAAGAAGAACACCAAGTTAATGCTAGTGGCTTGCAAGAGGGGCACAGCAGCCCAGACATAGTGTTGAAAATTTGAGAAAAGTCTAGATAAGAAGTTATAAAAATATGTTAGGGTGAGTCTGGAGAAATTTATTCTGATGGGAATAAATGAGGAACTTCAGGACAGTAATGTCAAAATATGTATGTGTGTATATTTGTATGTGCATATGTGTATATTTTACTAGTATTGGTGGGATGTAATTCTCCCCTTGTCTCCTCCACATAGCAGCCTTGAATTAATGGTACTTGGAGTGATGGTGGGGACGGAAGTGTGGTGGCTGTCCCTGCCAGGGGGAACTGAAGTACAGAAAATGTGAGGTACTCTAAAGCAGAGAGAGCACTACTTAAGTGGGAAAAGGACAGGGCAGACTGACACAATACTGAAAAACTCTCAGAGAATATTGAAGCAGACTCTGAATGCTATGAAGTATATGGGATGGAGGAATCAAGATTTGTTATTATTAAAATAATGAGTAATCCTGAAAGACTGAAGAAAGTAAAGGCAATCTAACTGTGGTTAAATGTTTTGTTGTTGTTGGAGCATTCCCCAAACATATAAACATGATTGTTTAGGAGTAACATACTTTCTTTTACCCTAATCCCTTACAAATATATTGATATTCTGAATGCAAATGCCTTAGGCATATAGGATCTGTGACACTGTGCACAAGAATTGAAGCTCTGTGCTCCTGCCCCCTCCCCCACCCTGCTTTGCATAGTTAGGTATCTGGGAGATATAAGTCGTAGCTTGAATAAAGGGAGAGCATAGGGCTAAGAGTAAGAAGATGATGGTTTTAATTGTCAGCCTGCTATGAAAACAAACTAACTTTTTATAAGACACATATTTGTTAGGGCTACAATCTCCTTGTCTGCAGAGTACGAGTATCTAAAACTTACTTAGAATTTATAAGATGGCTTTACATACGTATTCAATTTGACCCTCACAATAACCTTGGGAGCTATGTAAGGTTGCCAGAACAAGTATCATTGCTTCATTGTGCAGATATGAAACAATATCTGGGAAGCTAAAGAGATTTGGACACATCCTGTAGTTAATATGAAATAGGGATGAGAAAGCTAGGACTCTTAACTCCCAGGTTTTCTGACTGTAAGTCCACTTGTCTTTACGCACTGCCTAATTACCCTACACTCAAAAATTTACCTAGTGTTATGACAAAGGAATTGCTCCTAGCAAGTTCATTTAATCAAAACGTTTTGAAATTCTATTGAGAAGTTCCAACATTAATTGAAAATTTTTATATTTCTATTCAAGTACTTGTTCATTCTGTAAAAATAATTACTTTAAAAATAATTATATTGAAAACATACCAGGTTTTCATGAACTATTCCTAATCTACTTTTTGTTTCTTGTTACCTGACACTTACCTACCATGACTTGACTATCTTTCAAAAATCTTAAAAATCTATTTTACGTGAGTATTTCCTTACACATGCTATGTTTGTCATCACAAAAATTCTTCTCTCGTGAATCAGGTGTATTTTTACTCATTATCCTAACCTGAGCTCAGTGTCAAACCTTCAGAAGCCCTTTCTAATCTTAGTGACTCCTGATAAAGTTAACCATTCTATTCCCTCATCTGGGAGTGTTTATTTTATTTTCAGCAAAATTCTATTCTTGACCTTAATATGTGGAACCTTATTTGTTTGTATGTCTGGTTTGTGAACAAGGATTATAGTGGCTACTCAAAACCTAGAACAGTGCAGTAGTAAAAGGCTCCTACGGAAGTTTCAATAAATATTTGCTAAATCGAACTGAATTGAAACGTTCCAGACTTTAGGATGGAACTTAAAATTCTCACATTCTTATAATATTCAAATAATAACCTTTACTGAGTCAGCAGCATCTAATATCACCAAGGAACATTGTTATGAATTCAAGTTGAATAACAAATTAAACTCTAATTTTAAAAGTATGCTTAAGTTACCCCTCAGTCTGGAGATAAGTCTGAAGTTGACGTTAATTATATATGTATAAAATATGTATTCATATGAATAATAAAATGTGACATCCTATAACTTAGTAAGGACATCTTCTGTCTTTTCTGATTTTTTGACTTAGATTTGTTTGACCAAAATTCAGGGATTCCATTCTAATTCCAATGAGCAGAATATCTTAGATAACTGGAAAGGTGGCACTTCAGAACACTTTAACTTACTCTACTTACTATCCGGCTAGTTGGTGTCTCAAAATTCCTTCTCAAAATATAAGGTCCAATGGCCTTAATGCTGAAGATGATATATTTATGCAAAGAACATAGAAGAAGGCTGGACAGTGCTCTGGCTCTATCAGCTCCACACAAACACCTCTCAGCAACTCTTGCCACCAGACAGAAGAAAGCAGTCCCCATGAGAGCAGCCTGTGGGAAGGTATTATTGTAAAAAGAATGATGATTATCAAAGCACATCTTGATTTTAAAAAGATTTTTCATTCTGGGACTATGGCAAGAGATTATGTGATGGTCATAAGATTGTCGTCATGGCTCTGCCCAGGCCTTCCTAACATGCAGAACACAGACACAAAGGGGGTCCCAGCACTACTCCATTCACAGAAACAACTTGTCACTCCATGGTAGATATAAATAAGGAAACACGTACACACATGCACACACTATATTTCACAGAGAGAACATACCCATATATATCACATATGAAAACTAGAATATCCTTTAAAAATAATAAAAAAAGAAGCATTCTTCTTTAAAAAGTCATCTTTCTATTTGATGCCTTTCCATCTCAAAATGCAAGAGGTAAGTTTTGAAATAACATAAGTAATAGTTAATGAAAAAAATATACACCCAGTAGCTAACTAGAATTGTTAAAGTTAATTTCTTAAAACTTAAGGTTTGTTATTATGGTATGTTAACAGGATCTGTAAATCTAATGACATTAGAACAACATTGTGAGGGGAAAAAAGGGAGCCCGGTTTTGAACAGGTATAGATTTACTGTTCTCTGATAATTGTCAAGTTGTTTAATTTCTTCATGAATGACTAGGTCTTGTTGAAAGTCTTCAGCTAAAAATTCTGTCCATTGCAGTCAAGGAACTGTGCATGGCATGTAATGAGAGTTTAATGCTGGTATTTATTATAATTTTATTAAAATAATCAATATAATATTATTCTGTATGTCTCCAAAATAAAAAGCATTAGGCTAATTCTACATATGAACTCAAAATAGATGTATATTTGTGTGTCAATGTGGCATAACTGAAAAAAATTAGAACTATACACGGCTCTCATTTTTTACACATGCCAAGTGTACAATTACTGTTATTTGTGTTTTCCTGGTCAGATGTTGGTGAAACCTGATATTATAGTCAATGATTGAAGGGCACTGTTTTGCCAAAGTTCATCGAGTTCAAAAAAATATTCTGGATCAACAAATGTCTTTCATAAAAATATTCACATACCTAAAATAAGTACTTAGAATTATATAGGATATATGAATGTCACATTCCTTTTGCTGTTTATTTACTCAAGATCATTTTCCTTGCCTTTGTATGTACAGGGTTGAAAATCATAGCCCACACTCTTTTCAGCTAAGACTATCTCTGCACTGGGAGTATCTAGAATTTCCTGGAAGGATTGATGATATTGCCAATGAAGACTTTAGGTAATTCTGATGGCTGGAATTAAAACGGGCAGCTGAGATATTTATTTTGAAAAGAAAATAATAGGAAATTTTGTAAATGTGCTTCTCAGGAAGTAATTATTAAAAATAGTGTTTTCTTTCTTTCCAATTCTCCAGTTTGTTAAGTGCAGCTGTTGAAGTTGTCTATTTGTCCCAGGAGATTACAGGGGTAAATGAAATTAAATCTATTTAAACATAAATAGTACATAAGTAACCAGTTTCATAATGGATCCAAAAGTTTTATTAGAGATATAAGTCAGCTAATTTAATATATTTCTATGCCTCAGTTTGTATTTTCTGTGCTAGAAGTATTTTTTATATGCCTAATTTATACTGGAGAATAGTATCTCTTTATATGAATGTACATACTCTGAGCATCCAATGGCCATTGGCTTTGTGTTTTGCACTCTATAGTCACTGCCACAAAAAAAAAAAAATGAGGCTTGATTCCCCTTCTATAATCCAGATATGATTAAATGAACACAAAAAGCACATAACTAAAAAATTCCAAAATAGTAGGATTTTTAGATTTATGATGGGTTTATTTATTTTAGGATTTATTTATTTTTAGGCTTTATTTATTTTCTCCATCAATGTCATTAGGAAACTAGTAATGATAATGATAGAATGCAGGAGCTCAAAATATCAAATTAACACTCAGCTGCACAATAAAGACATACGAAGTAATCCAATACTTGCAACTTAGAGAAAGAAGTTCACATCAATTAAAATGACATTACATATAAAAGCAAAGATCTGTTCTGCTATGTACATCTGGCTTATTAAGTCACACTAGAAAACTGAGGTTGCCTAAATAGTCATTGTTCTGGACTTGTAAGGGCCTCCAAACCCAGTTAAGGTGATAAGAAAAAGGAAAAAGAGCAACTAGTAATTTTCAGCAGGGAGGACAGTCATCGGAAAACTGGGGCCACCTTTAACCCAATTACAGGTTAAACCAATTTGACTTATAACAATGAAAGGACCTTCTGCTTCTACTTGAGTTATTGCACACCCCTTTGTAGACATCCATACAATAGAAAACCAGGGCAGGTGGTATACGGTAGAACAAAGCATTAATGTCAAATAAAGAAAATTCTACACTTAGGTGAAATTTTATCAGCTTATTTAATTAAAAGGTAGTAGGTAGGAGCAAGTAAGAAAACCACGAGCAGACGCATTTAATATGCTAGGTAAGAAAAACAAATTCCATGAGGCTGTATTTAGTAATATTCATTTCAGATGTCCCCAACTAATTGTGATTGGCTCATTATCTTTTGACAATGAGACAAAGACTTTGTTCACTGTTTTAAAACATCTCCTAGAATGTAGTTTGAGTCAGTCAGACATGAAAACATATTACAACGTTCTTTGCTTTATCCTTTAGTTTTTAGAATGATGCATGAAACAGTGCCCTAGGTAAATACAGTGGTATTCCATATTTCCTGTGGGTTTTTCCTATTCAGAAAGTTTCATTTACATAGATGCTATAAAGTCACAATCCCTGGTGATGTATCAGCTAGAAATTTTTTCTCTGCACCTAAAAGGAAACATTGAGTCTTCATATTTCTCTTCTCCAATACTTAGAAAATTAAAAGTGCCTCTTCTGCATTCTGTGGTTCATTAATATGAAGGAAAAAATACTTGGCAAAGTAACTGGAGTTATCAGTTCAGTTCAATTTATAAATCCAGTGACATACACTTATTGATCCAAAATAGTCTGTAGATACTTTATACATTATACATAGCCCCCACAGTTTCTGTTTTCAAGCAGAGAAAAAAATTAATTATTTTAAATGTTACAACCTTTAGTAAATTTTTTCCTAAGTTGATGGGAAAGAGCACAGCAAACCAAAGGTTGGTGATGTAAAATAATGGACCAAAATCCGGCTCAAAAAATTTAACAACTCTTGGACTCTGCTAACTCACCTGGAAAATGAGGGTAATAA
Source organism: Daubentonia madagascariensis (assembly GCA_023783475.1). Classification (NCBI taxonomy): domain Eukaryota; kingdom Metazoa; phylum Chordata; class Mammalia; order Primates; family Daubentoniidae; genus Daubentonia; species Daubentonia madagascariensis. The sequence continues at coordinate 332,602 of JAKFHU010002239.1, forward strand.
CCCCCTACGGTTATCTCACAAGGCTGCTGTAGGGTTCATTTGAGAAAAATATGCATGAAAATGGTTAAAAAATTATAAAACTGCATCCTAAGAAAGAGGGTAATTACAAAATTAGATTTGAACAGTAACAATCAGTTGAGGGTAAAATATGTTGCATACAGAGCTCCCTGAAGCAGGCGATGTATATATCATGGACGTCATCAAGGAGGACACGGTTTCAACTTGCCTAGGTCACAAAGGCCGTGCTTCTGTGCCCTGGACACACTGATCAATCTTGCTTTGAGGGCACCTTTTCTGAAAGCTAGAAGTCTCCCATCAAAGGACTACTTTCAGAACATAAAAAAGAGTTTTACTTCAACACATTATGTCCGTGTGTAGAGGACAATGAGACAAAACTATTGAATCATTTCCCGGAATAGAGTCACAGTATCCAGAATTTGGGAGGGAATTGGAGGAAAGTTTTCATTCAACTCGCCATTTTATGTATAAATTCCCCCTTTGGAGTGGAAGAGTATACGACTTGTGTGATGCAGGTATAAATTATACACTATACATGACTGACATTTCATGGGCGTGTTAGCAATATGAGTCTAGCACGGGGAGGTAGCCAGTCAGATAAACATAATTGATCCGCACTGATATTAAAAGCAAACAAAGCTGAAGTTGATTGCTATCCATACATTTAGACCTTTTATGTAGTAAATTATGATAACCACATGCAGGTTTCCTTGTTTCAGGCATTTCCCCCAAAACCACTCCACTTAAAAAAAAATTTCTTTATGAATCTGGCAGTTTTTGTATCTATTATAAATCTTCCAAAACATACTATTTTAGAATGTGTAAATAAATATAGTGGGTAGAAGCAAATTAGTTTTTTAGAATCTAATGAATTTTTAAAATCAACTTGAGATTTCATTTGAATGTAATAAAATACACCCAAATTAAGTACAAATGTATGCAGTTGTGTAACTATCCCCACAATCACCATATTGAAGATGTCGCTTGCTCCAAAAATTATTTTATATTCTCTTGGAGTTGTCCCTACCCAAACCTCTCATCCCAAGCAACCTCTGATCTGCAACTTGCCACTATAAATTCAATTTACAGAATTTCACAATAAAATTGTACATATGTCCACTGTTGTGTCATCCTCTCAGTATATGTTTTAGAGATTCATCCACATTGTTGCAAAAATCAGTAGTTCTTTCTGTTTTATTCCATTGTATGGAAATACCACAATATGTGTATCCTTTAGCCTGTTGTTGGACATTTAAACATGTTTCCAGTCTTTGACTATTACAAGTAAAGCTGCTATTTTCACTTGTATACACTGCTCATTTTTCTTGAGTAAATATCTAAGAACAAAATGTCCTGGGTCAAATGGTAAGTGTATGTTTAACTTTATTTAAAAACCTGCTAAACTGCTATCCAAACTGATTATACTGCTTTATACTTCCACCAGGAGTGTATGAGAGTTCAGGGTGCTCTATGTCTTCTCAAATATTATGCATTGAGATTCTTTTTTTGGACCCATTATAGTTTCTGTGTAGTGCTATTGCATTTTGATCTTAAGCTCCTTTGCCTGATGACTAATGATGTCAGCATTTTCTAAGTGTTTATGGGTCATTTATATACCTTTCCTTGTAGTTGTCTATTGCAATCTTTTGGCCATTTTGTTATTGGGTTGTTTGTCTTCTTACTGTTGAGTTTTCATGTTTTTATATATTCCAGACAAAGTCTTTTTATCTGGATTTCGCTCTCATTCTCTCTCTCTCCTCCCTTTCTATTATATGTCTCTCTGTTTCTCTCTAAATATGTATATTTATAAACACACAAATCCATAAAACTCAAGAAACCCTAAGCAACATAACACAAACTAACTACAACAGGACCAGCTAGAGTGTTGGGAGGCTGCCAGGTTGGAATGAGTACAGAAGCAGGAACGGGCTCTGCCGGGGGTCTAGGCTGCAGTGTCAGCAGCCCTCCTGCTTGGGCCATGAGATCCACCTCCACCCATAGTTGGAGGTGTCAGTGGTGGAAACAGTGTGGTGCATTTGGCAAGCCTCAGTGACAGAATCACAACACTAGCTCCTGGGACTCAGAAGCAAAAGCACACCCTTCCTAGCATGAATTATATGTTGGACTTGGGAGAGATGAAGTGATTGACACATGACTATGCATCTGGAACTGCCCATTACAGGCTGGGTTCTAATGGAAATACCATGCCATGAAATCAGAAGGGCCAAGAAGCAGTCCACCATAAGTAAATTTGGAAATATTAAATATGAGATCAAGGCCACAGAGCGCTAGAGGAAACGAGTTAAGTTGAATAGCAGGTAATGCAGATCCACATGTCAGCCACTATGTTTACACCAGCAACCCCCTCCAGCTCCCACCTGTGTCTGCCTTTGGGTCGCTGCGGCCAATTAAAGGAGGAAGAAAGGGCCAATCTTGGTTCAAGGATGTAGTTGTGTTTCAGCCACATGCAAGTGTGGCTCTTAAAGACAGAAGGAAGGGAAAGCTTCCCAATCAGCAGAGAGGGGAGCAGTGGCCACGCCATCTACCCCACGTGGAAAAGGAAGTGGCCTGAGACAGGAATATAAACAGATTTCTTTGCCCTGGTCAGTGGGCCAGGCATCTGGTCAGAGGCTTGGATGGGAAAGGACTGGAAGGGTCGAGAAGAGGAAGTTGGAGATAGAGCATGGAAATGGGCTTATAGGAGTGGGCACTGAGTGTGAAAAATCTGGTAACACACATTAACACTCACAAGAAGCACTCATCAAGGACGAGGCACTGAACAACCAAGCAGACAAAATGACCCCACTAGTTGCCAGAATGGCTAAGGTGATTGGCCTTCCCGGAACAGGCACAGCAGTCACGTGTATGGAGGCACCTGTGGGCATGTTGGCAGAAACAGAGGATGCATATGGGCCCAACAGCCTGGACTCCTGCCTATCACGGTTGATCTTGCTACTTCTGCCTCTGAATGTCCTACTTTCCAGCAATATATCAATATGGAGACCCTTACATGGCAAGTTGTTTGTCCTTGAATGACCAGTGGTTCAACTTCAGATGGATACTTCCTTATTCTGGAGCTGGACTTGGCATTTCTACCCACAGAGGCTGAGCCAGGAGCAATCTTCTGAGGCTTACAGAATGCCTGGTCCACAGGCATGAAATCCTACACAATACAGCATCTGACCAGGGTACCACTTCACAGTGAAGGACATGTGGAAGTGGGCCTGTGACCATGGAATCTACTATTCATATTACATACCACACCAGAAGCAGCAGCTGGATTCATGGAGTCCTGGAAAAGCATTCTAGAGACACATCTGGAGCACTGCATCAAAGGAGACATTCTGAATGCAGGGGGTCCTGTCCTTTACACATATTCAATCACAGATCTCTATATAGCAGAAAGCCAGCCGAGGGGCAGAACCAACTTTTGCTCAATAAAAGTTGTTATGTTCAATAGAAGCAATGAATCACAATCCATATCAAGAGGAGAAAAGCTAAAGAAGTATTTAACAAAACAAATCAAAATACGGTATTTAATTTCTCCAAATATTTATTAGGTTTTGAATGCTATGTGGTTGCTCTCATATTAATTTTTCAGTAGAGATATTAAATGTAATTTAATGGATTTTAATTTGACATTTTGATGTGATAATTTTGAAGTCATGATTTGAATTAGACATAATGAATTCAAATGTAATAATGTAAATAAAAGAAATTGGTTTTCTTTAAATTTTATCAATTATTTCTTTCTCACAATAATTAAAATAAGTTATACTACTAATGATGTAGATTAATGCCAAATTCTCTCACTTTTAGTGTCATTAAAGAATGATCAGCTTTTCTATATGATAGATGTCTAGCTACTTTCAGAAAGATTGTAATCATGTACTTTTAACACTGAAGGTTTGTTTTCACTTATGGATACCCACCCTTTTGTGCTATATTTGATTTTACAATTATGTATTTATTGTTTTCCAGTGGCAGCTGTAGTTGTGTATGGTAAGTACTACAATGGAGGAAGTTACATGGTACTCCAGGAGTTTAAAGAAGAGAGGGAAAAAAGATCCAGCCTTTTTATTAGGTAGTGTTTCAGACAGATGAAAATATTTTAATTGGACCTTGGAGAATGAATGAAAATTGACAGGGAAGAGTAAAGAATGGAATAGAACAAGTAACATTAGAGTCGTGTGAAAGGATGTGTGTCTTTGAAGGAACACAACCAGTTCTGTGTGGCTACAGCGTGGGCTTGTGGAGGAAGATGGCAGATAATTGAGGAGAATGTCTCTCAGTATCAGTGATTCCGTATTTCACCCTCAGATGATGGGACGTAACTGAACGATTTTTATAAGCATGCTATATATATATACATTTTCATTCTAGATAGATGTCTTTGAGATCCACTTGAAAAAAAGGCAGAAAGAACAGTCAAAATCATTCCAACAGTAGGGGCACACACAGTGTGGTGAGTGACGGAATTATCAGCAGCCATATGGGAGAGAAGTGACAGATTAGAAAGACAATTCAAAGTAGAAATCGCTAAACTTAATAATTCATTTAGAAGGAAGAGTCAGGGAATACTCTCAGCTTTCTTGGTGACTGGTTTGATGTTGCCATCATTAGCTGACATGGGCAATGCCTTAGCACATTGACTGCCACGCTAGAAAAAAAAATTTTTTCCTTGGGGCCATGATGTTTTATTACAAAAATAGAGTAAAATCTTCAAAAGCAAAATGATCCCTTCTAATTTAATGAAATATTTGTTATTTTTTATTGTTTTCTGTGTGTGAGTTGTATGCAACTTAAAAAATAGTTCTCGTGGCTCCCAAGGTGAAGAGACGTGTGAGTTACATGTGCTCCATGAGGCCCCGGGCTCAAAACTCAATACAACTCACATGGCAGTTAATGTGATAAAAAATAAGTTTGCTTGCCAATATTGAAGGCTTGCTTATAGATATGTCAAATTTGAGGTGCCAGCAGTGAATACAGATGGGGAGAATCAGTTGTCATTTAAAAATATGGGTTTAGAATCTTCAAGAAAAATCTAGAGAAAAGAACTTGAAAATCAAAGGTCAAAGGAAATGTTGGAAATATGGAGATGGATTTTAAAAGCCTAGGAAAGATGTGTAGAGCATTGTTTCCTAAACTATTGTGGAATTTTTATACACAAACACACTCACAAACACACAAATCTTTCATGGTGAAAAAGTTTAAACTTGGTTAAACAAAGTCAATAATTTTTATTTCCTGCTACATTTCTTGGAGTTTTTTACATACACATTGACAAGTATATGGTCAGAATTTCCCAAACTTATCATGGAATCTTCTTTCGTGAATACATTTCAGGAAAATTATTCTCAATTTGGGAAGCATTGGTGCAGAATAATAAAATAAGAAATGCCTGTTAAGCTAGTACATACATAGTGGAAATAAAAATAGAATCCAGGAAGGGGAGAAAGAAGTTGCTAAAGAGAAAGCATAGGGCCAACATTGAGTGGTTTTTAAAGAATTCAAAGCAGAAAAAAATAAAAAAGTAAATGGGAAGAAATGCAAAATGTTTTGAAAGTCAATTAGAATGCTCACATCAAAGTTCTCACTGTATATTATAAGGAATGCATTGATAACTTCAATAATGCTACCCAAAAAAGGTGATCATTGTTGAAACAAGATGGCAGTGGGTTAAAGATTTTAAAAGGTGAGAAGACAGTAGGCTATCACTTGAAAAGGGAAGACAACATGGACACAGAGTTAGAGGAAATGTGATTTATGATTGTTGCTATTATTTGCTTTGAACGGAGAAGATAACACACCACCGGACTTCAACTTTTGGGTGCTTTAGAATGTGGAGAACCAGGATGAAAATAAAGTATATAGCATAGCATAGTGGCTACATATGTGGTGGTTTCTCTCTCTTCCACTGTGTGGCTGTGTGACCTTAGGCAAATTATGTAACCTTTTAGCGTCCCAGTTTCCCATCTATAAAATGAGAATGATAACAGTAACCTAATTCATGTCTTGTGAGGATTAAGTACATGTAAAGGACTTAGTGGAGTTCTTGTTATGCAATATGTATTAGTTTTAAAATGCAGATTCTAGAACCCCTTAGATTCTGATTTAGTAGCTGTGAGACAAGAGAGGGCCAGAAATCAGCACTCCAGGAAATTCTCATGCAGATGACCTTGGGACCACACTTTGAGGAACCCTGATAGAGACTGATCTGTAGGTTTATTCAAGGAAGGAATTTAAAGAATGACTAGAGAATTATGGATATTGCCCCAAAGAAGAGTTAGGAGTTATAGTTTCCTAGGTCTGCTGTGACAAAGTACCTCAAATTGGGGGTTGCTCACAACAACAGAAATTTGTACCCTCACAGTTCTGGAGGCTAAAAGTCAGAAACCAAGGCTTTGCCAGTGCCATGCTCTCTCTGAACCTCTAGAGAACGAATCGTCCCTTGCCTCTTCTAGTTTATGGTGGTTGTTGGCAATCCTTGGCCTTGTGTGGCTGGTAGATGCATCACTCCCATCTCTGCCTCCATCCTCACACGGCCTCCTCCTTACGTATGTGTCTCTCCTCCCCTTCTTATAAGGATACCAGTCGTATTGAATTATGGCCCATCCTAATCCAGTATGACATCATCTAACATATAATTATACAGTATCTGCAAAATCCTTACTTCCAAATAAAGGCAAGCTTACAGAAATCAGGGGTAAGAACATTAAGATAAGATAGTCAATAATTCTAGTAACAAGATAATGTGCTTTAAAGTAGCATTTCAATCTCTACACATGCCAGATGATTTAATTAGGTAAATGCCAACCATGAGATAAGCAATTTTTGGTCTTATGATTGGCATTTAACTTCAATCGAGCTATTGTGGTAAAACACATTATCTTCAGTGGTTGTGGGCTTTGGGTGAGCATTCACAAAGCGCACAGATATTATAACCTCATCCATCTCACTCTTACTGATCTGCCTACCGATAATATTCTGGTCACATTCTTCCAAATCTCTGACCATCAGGCCAAACCATAAGATCCTCCACATGGATTGGTAAAATTATTTTTCTAAAAAAAATAGTAAATGATATTCCACCCAATAGTAAATGATATTCCACCTCTCTTCTGTCCAAGGAGGTCACCCTTGAGTAGGGGTAGAATATTATTGAAATGTGCTTGCAGAAGAAGAACACAGAAGATGAAGGGCCATCTATAATCCAGACTTGTTTCTGCTTCAGTCATCCAGTCATAGGCAAATCTCCATGAAGCACTGACATATATAGAAAGAGAGGTGGCGGTGTGTCAGAGGCAGGCATGTTGAAAATGTGAATAACCTGCTCATTAAATTACGCCTTGGGAACCGACAAGGCAAAGCACCGTGTACACAATTTCCATGTGATGAGGGAAGGCTGGTTGTAGTAAATGTGATCATATAACACTCAGGTCACAACGAGTCACCCTTATCACATGATCAGGAATTCCTTCTCATCAGTACCCAAGCATAAAACTGTTTCTCACAAAAAGAGTAATTTTGCAAAAGGGCTTTTACTCCAAAATCAAGTGGCTGTCATTATACTTCTCCTCTGGGGACTTGCCCCTGGCTCCATACAGAAATTCTACTTACCATAGATACCTGAGGCATTGGACCCTCTAAACAAAATTGCAGATCTACTTGTAAAACAGGCTGTGTAGTTCAAAACTTTTCTTTCTCTGAGCTCGACTCATAGCTGACATCTTTCTTGACACCTGTATGTGAATTAGAATACAAATCCAAATCTGTTATGTGCTGTCTCTAACATTCAAAAAAGCCCACTAATATTTTTCCTGTTAGGGTACCTCCCTTCCATTTGGAGGTTATATACCCCAAATCCCATACTATTGGATTCTTAGACTTGCTTAAGGTGGAAAACCTCATTTTTGTCATGTGTCTTTTCAAGATATCTAAGGTAGTTGTTGTTTCTCTCCAGAGCTTATCGGCCTGATGCATGTAATACACCACTTATGTCCTTTGGGCTGAAGAGGTGGGCAGGGTTCCTGATTCTGCAAATCATGAGAATCACTCACAGTTACTTAAGTAGCATGTTGTTCCTGGAAACTCTTGTAGCTAAATTATATCAGCTACAGGAGACACCTGTATGTGACACATGAAAATAGTTCATTGATACAGAGAAAATATAACATGGAAATATAACCAAACCATGTTAAAATACATTTTCAATGAACTTAAACAAATGTAAAAGCATGTTTCTCTCTCCTTGGTCTACCATAGAATCCATTCCCACACAGTTTTCAGATGTTTCTCAATATAAATTATCAAAATTTTGCAATTCTTTTGGGGCAACAACTTTCTGTTCCAAGATTTGCACAGAATCGTCAGTGGTTATAGATCTGGGAATAGGAAGAAGCGCTAGGAGTGATACAGGAAAAAGAACTGGCTTCCCCTGGTGAGATAATTCCCTAAGGTGAGGTCATTACACAGCCTTCAAGCAAGGCAGGAACAGCATCAAACAATAGGCTGATTGTCTGCTGCGGCTGGTGAGGCAAGCTCAATCCCCTCTCTAACGTCTTCCCTAAAATTCCTCATGTTAAACATTTGCCCAATTGTGCCAAAACTTTCACATAAAGGATTTCAGGAGGCATTAAATTCAACTAAATTGATATTTCAGCAATCAACAGGATCAATATTTTCATTTTGCTTTCGGCAAGGCCAGCCTTTGTTTGCAAGAGACAAAATATTTTAACACAGACACAAAACCTCCCTAGTTTTCAACCCACATTTTAAACTGAGAATTGTGTGGAATTCGAGCCAATCATTTTCTTATTCTTTCTTTCTGTTTTGTTAGTGCTGCGAAGAGTTGGGTTTCAGGCAGCAGACCCTTAAAGAAATGGAGGAATAGAGAAGAAGTTACTTGATCAAGTTGGGGCTGGTAAAAGTGAGGACGTTTATTTGGAGACTGGACTCTGGCAGCTCACAGAGCACAGTGACACGTGTAGGTCACGGTGTCATCAGTGGACATCAGGTATGACGTGCCTATTGAAGGCAAGATAGGGGCCTAGTAGCAAGAGGAAGTCATTGGCAGTTTAAGAGAAGAAAACGACTAGCTTAAATTCCATAAAGGATTTGGGAGGCCCAGACAAGGAAAAACAACGTGCAGTATTGTAGAGCCCAGTGCACCACGTGAGATCGTGTGTATAAAGAGCAATAGTTGTATCAGGGTTCAAGAGTGATTCAGAATAGGGGACTTTTCCCAGTTTGGGAGAGGGGTGGTGCTTAAACATCCAGAATTCACTTCTCCACTTAAAATGCACTAATATTGAATTTCTCTTTGACCTTGGCAAGTGATGTGTTTCAAGTGGATATGATTGGAAATAGAAAAAAAATAGGGAAATATGCTATTCCTTAGCCCCAGTGTCATGGCAAAATTCATAACAGTTTTTGTAATGATTAATTTACTTTCCTTCTTGCTGTTATTTATTGAACTTTGAGATATACACCAAATAGCTCATTCTGCTTCTAAAATGTTGGTTTTGTTTCCCTGCTCTTCCCCCCAAATATGTCAGACTATCAGAGAGTCCAAGATAGCCTATCTGTCTGTAAATAAAATGTTTCAGGCTACTTTTAATTTTATACACATGTTCTTGCCTTTACCTGTCACAGCTACATCTTATTTCTGGTTTGTAAAACACCAAGTAAGGAAGAAAACAATGCTTTCTGAGTTCTACGTTATCAAACTGGAAGAGACATCCTTCCTCTACCCTGAACTGAGTGCCATCTCTTAAGGGGAATGCAAGAGTTGAGGAAGGACCAATTTATATTCTGTGCTCCTGACACAATTGTCCATATACAAATAAAATCAAGTTAAACGAGCAATAGGGTGTTTTTCCTAAAAACTAGTTATTACTCTAATGACATTGCTATAATAATACTATGACATAATATTAGCATAATAACTAGTTATTAGAATACTAAATAGTTGCAAATGATCTTAATGTCTCACGAGGTAACTTGTCAGCTACAGAAAATATATAAGATTTAGTATTATTCACACCTTAAACTTATGTTTAGAAAAATAATGACATAGGAAAACAGTTTATTGTTACAGAGATTGTATATCATAAAAATATAACTAACCCATGCTAAAATGTATTTTAAAAGAAAATATGCCAAAATATGATTAGTGCTGATTTTAGATGATGGAATTATTTCTAACATTTTTCATTTTCTCTTCTTCTCTTTATTTTTGGTACCTTTCTAAATACTTTTATAACAAGATTGGTGTCTTAAAAATAGCCAGTGAAGTCTGGAAATCAGAAGAAAGCACATTGCCAAAGGGGGACTGAGTGGGTAGATTTGGGGCTCCATTAAATTTTGTTTTAGGATCAGTAGACAAAAACAAAACAGACAGCAGCAGCAACAAACATCTCACAGAAGTAAATGAAACTACAACAAATTTCCAAAATTGGAAGAGATAAATTTCAACTTGGTTTGTAATTAGTCAAATCATAGTTTCCAAAAATAATGGTAAAGTTTTAATTCACATTGCAAGGCTTATTTAAAAAAATAAAACCCTATCAATGTTGAAAGAAAAATGTCACAAGAAAAAAGAAGCATTGACTCATTAGGTTTTGTAGTCACAAAGGAGAGAAAAATGTCTTCTCTTTGCTCAATGTTGCCTTAGTTTAAAATAACACTTTAGATTTTCTTAGCTATTAGACATGAGTTTGCCAAAATATAGTATCAGTTTGCTGCCTATAATTTGTTCAGTGATAAAACACAAAGACAGTTACTTATGTGAAGATGTAAAGGATAAATTTATGCAAAATTTACAAAAGTGTAAATTGTAAAGATAATAAATCTTTCCATTAAATTAGTGGGAAAGTAGCTCAAAACCCAGCCGGGTGATTCATTATTTTAATGACTTCCTGCTCTACTGCAAAACCTCTCTCTTCATTTGGTGTTGGCAGTTTGAGCCCCTGTTAAGGATTCAGGCTTACAATGAAGCTTCTATAAATTTCTGGATCTCTGTCATGCTGGCACGTAGGTCATTCTCCTTTAGGAATGAGGAGGAGGCCGGAAAGCGGTTGCCCCAAGGGAAGGGGAAAATTTTCAAACCTGAGCTGTCCAAGCATCAGTGTGAAATGGAGTGAGCTGCTGACTCAGGCGCTGACAGAGGCAGCCGCTGAACAGAAGCAAATCTGCAAGCCCTTCTGCCAGGGATGTCCCAGCAGGTGTCACTAAAAGGCAGTCACTGTACCAGCTGAGAGAGGGACAGTGGAAGGGAGAAGAGACCTAGTGCTTACCTCCAAGGAGAGACTGGGCTTATTTTCTCTCCCCTCCCACCCTGCATTTCCAATAACATATTGATTTGGATTTATATTATAAAACTTTTATAAAATGGATATAAACAGGTCGTTCTTTCCTTTTACACATAGTATGTTAGCTCACATATTTATATCCTAGCTGAACAATGTCTAAAGACGTACTTGAACAGAAGTAGAATGCAGATGATCATATGACCACATGTTTAGTGTAAGAAAAAACTTTGAGATAATTGAAGGAGTAGTCCCTCCAAATAGAGAAATGGCAAGTATTTAAGATATATGCTAATTAAAGTGCAGCAACGGAAGGGGCAAGGCAAGAAGAAGCTTTCAATCCAAAATTTTACAAAAGCAACTAAGTTTCAGAGTCACTCAGAGAAACAGTTCACACAGTCCTTGGACAAATTTTTGTATCTGTTTTCTCTGCAATGCAGGTAACAATTGTACATATTTTAGCAGTGTGGTGATGATTAAATGAATTAATACACAAAAAGGTTCAGAACAGTGCTAGAATATGGTCAGAGCTATATCAAGGATAGTTACTTGTATTTTGTAATAGATCTACAATATACTTTTTTTTTTTTTTTTTAATTTATTTTTTTAATTTCAGAATATCATGGGGGTACAACACTTTGGCCATACACATTGCCCCTGTTCTGCCCGTGTCAGAGCCACAATCGTGGTCATCTCCCAAACTGTGCTCCCCACATCCATTCAGTGAGAGTTTTTCCCATCCCTTCCACCCCCCTCCCGCCCGCCCGCCCTCTGATGAATGTTATTGCCCTGTGTGATGTAAGTGTTCATCAGTTAGTACCAGTTTGATGGTGAGTACCAGTGATGCTTGTTTTTCCAATCCTGTGACACTTCGCTTCGAAGAATGGGTTCTAGCTCCGACCAGGATAATACCAGATGTGTTAATTCACTATTGTTCCTTATTGCTGAGTAATACTCCATGGTATACATATACCACATTTTATTGATCCACTCGTGTATTAATGGGCACCTGGGTTGTTTCCACAACTTTGCAATTGTGAATTGTGCTGCTATGAACATTCGAGAGCAGATGTCTTTATTATAAAATGTCTTTTTTTCTTTTGGATAAATACCCAGTAGTGGGATTGCTGGGTCAAATGGTAATTCTACTTTTAATTCTTTGAGGTATCTCCATATTCTTTTCCATAGAGGTTGTACTAATTTGCAGTCCCACCAGCAGTGTATGAGTGTTCCTGCCTGTCCACATCCCCGCCAACATTTGTTATTTGGGGATTTTTTGATATGAGCCAATCTCACTGGAGTTAAGTGATATCTCATTGTGGTTTTGATTTGCATTTCCCTGATGATTAGAGAAGTTGAGCACTTTTTTATATGTTTGCTGGCCATCATTCTGTCTTCTTTGGAAAAGTTTTTGTTCATGTCCTTTGCCCATTTTTTAATAGGGTTGTTTGATTTTTTCTTGTTGATTTTCCTAAGTTCTGTATAGATTCTGGTTATCAGCCCTTTATCAGAAGTGTAGCATGCAAATATTTTCTCCCATTCTGTAGGTTGTCTGTTCACTCTAGTGATAGTTTCCTTGGCTGTGCAGAAGCTTTTTAATTTGATCAGGTCCCATGTATTTATTTTTGTTGCTGCTGTGATTGCTTTGGGGTCTTCTTCATAAATTCTTTGCCTAGGCCAATGTCCATAAGAGTTTTTCCAACATTTTCTTCGAGAATTCTTATGGTTTCATGTCTTAGGTTTAGATCTGTTATCCATTGTGAATTGATTTTTGTGAGAGGTGAGAGGTGTGGGTCCACTTTCAGTCTTCTACATATGGCCATCCAATTTTCCCAGCACCATTTGTTGAATAGGGAATCTTTTCCCCAGTGTACGTTTTTCTGGAATTTGTCAAAGATCAGGTGACTGTATGAGGTTGGTTTTATATTTGGGTTCTCAGTCCTGTTCCATTGGTCTACATGTCTGTTCTTGTGCCAATACCATGCAGTTTTGGTTACTATAGCCTTGTAGTATAGTTTGAAGTCTGGTAGACAGATGCCTCCCAATTTGTTCTTTTTGCTTAAGATTGCTTTGGCTAGACGGGGTCTTCTCTGGTTCCACACGAAGCGTAGAATTATTTTTTCTAGATCGGCAAAAAATGATGTTGGTATTTTGATAGGGATTGCATTGATTCTGTAAATTAATTTAGGTAGCAAAGCCATTTTTACTATGTTGACTCTGCCTATCCAAGAGCATGGTAAGGTTTTCCATCTATTTACATCCTCTGCAATTTCCTTTCTCAGTGTTTCATAATTCTCTCTATATAGGTCTTTGATCTCCTTAGTTAGATATATTCCTAAATATTTAATTTTCTTTGTTGCTATTGCAAAAGGTATAGCATCTTTAATTTGTTTCTCGGCTTGATTGTTATTAGCATATATGAAGGCTATGGATTTGTGTGTATTAATTTTGTATCCTGAGACTTTGCTGAATTCATTTATCAATTCCAGTAATCTCTTGGTTGAATCTTTGGGGTTTTCTATGTATAATATCATATCGTCTGCGAATGGTGAAAGTTTGACCTCTTCTGCCCCTATCTGGACGCCCCTGATTCCTCTGTCTTGTCTAATTGCTGTGGCCAGGACTTCCAGCACTATGTTGAAAAGAAGTGGAGATAGTGGACACCCTTGTCTGGTGCCAGTTTTAAGGGGGAATGCCTTCAATTTTTCCCCATTCAGTATGATATTGGCTGTGGGTTTATCGTATATGGCTTTAATAGTTTCTAGGAATGAGCCATCTATGCCTATATTGTTAAGAGTTCTTATCATAAAAGGGTGTTGGATTTTGTCAAAAGCCTTTTCTGCATCTATTGAAAGGATCATATAATCTTTGTTCTTGCTTTTATTTATATGGTGAATTACATTTATAGATTTGCGTACGTTGAACCATCCCTGCATCTCGGGAATAAAGCCCACCTGATCATGATGGATTATTTTTTTGATGTACATTTGAATTCGGTTTGCAAGGATTTTATTGAGAATTTTTGCATCTATATTCATAAGGGATATTGGTCTGTAGTTTTCTTTTTTTGTTGTGTCCTTTCCTGGCTTTGGTATCAAGGTGATATTGGCTTCGTAGAATGAGTTTGGGAGGATTCCATCCTTCTGGATATTTTCAAATAATTTCTGCAGTATAGGCACCAGTTCTTCTTTGTAGGCTTGGTAGAATTCAGGTGTGAACCCATCTGGTCCGGGACTTTTTTTTGTGGGTAGATTTTTAATTACTGCTTCAATTTCGGTGCTTGATATTGGTCTGTTTAGAAATTCAGTTTCTTCCTGGTTGAGCCTAGGGAGGTAGTGTGTTTCTAAGAATTTGTCCATTTCCTCCACGTTTTCGTGTTTGTGGGCATAGAGATTTTTGTAGTATTCAAAGATGATGTTTTGTATTTCCATGGTATCAGTTGTGACTTCTCCTTTTTCATTTCTAATTGAGCTTATTAGAGTCCTTTCCTTTCTGCTTCTGGTCAACCTGGCAAGTGGCCTGTCTATTTTGTTTATCTTTTCAAAGAACCAGCTTTTCGTTTCATTGATCTTCTGTATTGTTCTTTTGTTCTCGATTTCATTTAATTCTGCTCTAATTTTGGTTATTTCTTTTCTTCTGCTGGTTTTAGGATTGCTTTGCTCTTCCTTTTCCATTTCCTTAAGATGATTCATTAGTTTACTGATTTGTGACTTTTCTGTCTTTTGGATGTGGGAATTTAGGGCGATAAATTTTCCTCTCAGGACTGCTTTTGCTGTATCCCACAGATTTTGATAACTTGTGTCCCCATTATCGTTTAGTTCGAAGAATCTTTTGATTTCATTTTGAATCTCCTCTTTGACCCAATACTCATTCATCAATAGATTGTTTAGTTTCCAAGTTTTTGGAGGAAGATGTGAGTTTCTGTTGGAATTGATATCTAATTTTATTCCGCTGTGGTCTGAAAAGATACATGGTATGATTTCTATTTTTTTGAATTTGTTTAGATCTGTTTTGTGGCCTAGGATGTGGTCAATTTTAGAGAAAGTTCCATGAGCTGATGAGAAGAATGTATATTCAGTGTTATTTGGGTGGAGTGTTCTGTAGATATCTGTTAGGCCCAAATGTTCTAGAGTCCTGTTTAGGTCTTTTATTTCTCTGTTTAATTTTTGTTTGGAGGATCTGTCCAGTTCCGTCAGTGGGGTGTTGAAGTCCCCTGCAATTATGGCATTCCTGCTTATTATGTTGTCTAGATCTAGCAGCATTTGCTTTATGTACCTGGGTGCTCCTGTGTTGGGTGCATAAATGTTTAGGATTGTTAAATCCTCTTGTGAAATTTTTCCCTTCACCACTATATAGTGTCCATTTTTGTCCTTCTTTACTTTTATACAATATACTTTTATTGGTGGTCAGTAATAGGTTTTTTTTGGAAAGCAGCCATCTCCTGTCCCAGGAACACCCATAGTCCCCACTGAGTGACTGTTGGCACCTGCTAACCGCTGCCTTAATTTCTCTAAATAATATACTGTCAAGCTGTTTCGTGATTGAGCAATTTTATTTATTCCTTTCTGAAAATGGCAGAGTATGGATTAGCTCACTAAACCAAGCCTCAAACTGCTCCTTTTTGTTTCCTGCATTGGTTACTTTGTAATTTTAAGTAACATAAATGTTAATATAACATTTCCATCAAATGTAGCGCTCTCTCTGCTTTGTGGGGAGAGGAGGTGTTAGTGTCGACTCTTCCACTCAACTCTCCCCCACATGTTCCACTTCCCAACTTCAGTCATTTGTGCTTTTCCTTTTATATATTTAGGGTTTGTTAATATTTATCAAGAACCCAAACTGGTTACTACTGGTGATAATATTGCAAAGTACTTTTATAAACAGAATGCATTAACTAAGCAAGGCACATGATCTCTTAAGCTATAGGTGCTACCCAGCATTTAAAAAAAATCTTTCTTCTGCACATGGATATTACATTACCTGCCTGGCCACTAAGAACACACATATTTATGATAACTGATCTCAATTCCCTTTGGTAACCAGAATTAAATCTTTGACCTGTAGTGACAGATAAGTAGTAAGATATCTGTACATTTCCTTTATTGCCCAGCTTTTGTTTTTCCTGCTGTTTCTGTCTTTTTTTTTTTTTTTTTTGTATCCTGTTTCCTTAGCATTTCATCACTTTTTTCCAAATCTTCTCCCAATTTTCGGTCCTTCAGCTTCCTTCCTCCCCTGGATCATATGTCTGTCCACAAAAGTTTTGCTATCTCAACCTACCCTGCAGCTGAAGTACTAGAACTTTCTTCTCTTCTCCTCTGGCGTAGGTCCCCTCTGTCCTGGGTTCCATAACTTCTTCCTGGTTTAATACTTCATTTTTTTAAATTGTCTACACAAATTCTTAAGAAAGTTGCAAGGAAACGAATTTTCAGAGTTCTTGTACCAAGTTACCATACCTTTATTTTACCCTCCTCCTTGCTGATTTTTGGCCAAGTATTTAATTATAGGGTGAAAAAAACAATTTCCCACAGAATATGGAAGCATTGCTTCACTTCATTCTAATACCCAGCATTGCTGAAAAGAACTCCCAATGCCAATCTGATTCTCATTCCTTTGTACAGACCTCCCATCTTCCCTCTCTGAATGTCTAAGATCTGCTCTTTATTTTTAGTGTTTTTGAGTTGCACAATTATGTTCTGAGATGATATTTTTCACTTCTTCACTCTCACTGCATTGGTACTTTCAATGTGAGACTAGTGTCCTTCAACTCTGGCAAACTCAAATCTTTTTATTTCTTTGATGACCTCCTTTTTTAAATTAAAAAATTTAATTATTCATACATTATAGTTGTACATATTTATGGGGTACATGTGATGTTTTGATACAGGCATACAATGTGTAATAATACAATCAGGGTAATTGTGGTACCCATCATCTCAAGCATTTATCATTTCCTTCTGTTAGGAACATTTCAGTCCCACTCCTTTAGTCATTGTAATCAAGTGGGTTTCATCCCAGGGATGCAAGGATAGTTCAACATATGCAAATCAATAAATGTGACTCACCACATAAACAGAATTAAAAACAGAAACCAAGTCCCATTTGTTTATTTTTGTTGTTGCTATGATTGCCGTTGGGGCCTTAGTCTTAAATTCTTTGCATAGGCCGATACCTAGAAGGGTTTTTCCTACATTTTCTTCTAGAATTCTAATGGTTTCATGACTTAGATTTAAGTCCTTTATCCATCTTGAATTAATTTTTGTGAATGGTGAGAGATATGGATCCTGTTTCATTCTTCCGCATGTGGCTGTCCAATTTTCCCAGAACCATTTATTTAATAGAGATTCTTTTCCCTAGTGTATATTGTTGTCTGCTTTGTCAAAGATCACTTGGCTGTATGTGGACAGTTTCATGTCTGGACTCTCCGTTCTGTTCCATTGTTCTATGTCTCTATTTTTGTGCCAATACCATGCCGTTTTGGTTACTATAGCCTTGTAGTATAGTTTGAAGTCTGGTGATATGACGCTTCCAGATATGTTCTTTTTGCTTAAGATTGCTTTGGCTATTTGGGCTCTTTTCTGGTTCCACACAAAGCATAGAATTGTTTTTTCTAGATCTGTGAAATATGACATTGGTATTTTGATAGGGATTGCATTGAATGTGTAAACCACTTTGGGTAGTATGGATATTTTAACAATGTTGATTCTAACTATCCACGAGCATGATATGTTTTTCCACTTGTTTGTATCATCTGCAGTTTCTTTCCTCAGTGTTTCATAGTTCTGTTTGTAGAGATCTTTCATGTCCTTGGTTAAGTACATTCCTAGGTATTTTAGTTTCTTTGTAGCAATTGTGAATGGCATTGAGTCTTTGATTTGACTCTCAGCTTGACCATTATTGGTGTATAGGAATGGTACTGATTTGTGTACATTGATTTTGTAACCTGAGACTTTGCTGGATTTATTCATCAATTCCAGAAGTCTCTTGGTGGAATCATTGGGTTTTTCTAGATACAAGATCATATCATCTGCAAAAAGCAATAGTTTGTCCTCCACTTTCCCAATTTGGATACCATTAATTTCTTTCTGTTGTCTGATTGCTGTGGCTAGGACTTCCAGCACTAAGAGCTTCTGCACAGCCAAGGAAATAATTAACAGAACAAATAGACAACCTACAGAATGGGATAAAATATTTTCAAGCTATACATCTGATAAAGGACTAATAACCAGAATCTACAAAGAACTCAAGCAAATCAGCAAGAAAAAATCAAACAACTCCATTTAAAGTGAGCAAAAGACATGAACAGAAGTTTCTCAAAAGAAGATGGAAAAATGGCCAATAAACATATGAAAAAATGCTCAATGTCACTAATCATCAGGGAAATGCAAATCAAAACCACACTGAGGTATCACTTTACCCCAGTCAGAATGGCATTTATTAAAAAGTCCAAAAACAATAGATACTGGTGTGGATGCAGAGAGAGAACACTTATATGCTGTTGGTAAGACTGCAAATTAGTACAATCTCTACAGAAAACAGTATGGAGATTCTTCAAAGAACTAAAAATCAATCTACCATTTGATCGAGCAATCCCACTACTGGGTATTTGCCCGAAGGAAAAGAAGTCATTTTATCAAAGAGACACCTGCACTCGAATGTTTACTGCAGCAAATTCACAATTACAAAGATGTGTAATCAACCCAAATTCCCATCAACTCATAAGTGGATTAACAAAATGTGGTATATGTGTACCATGGAATACTACTCAGACATGAAGAAGGATGAGATAATGTCTTTTGAAACAATTTGGATGGATCTGGAGACCATTATCCTAATGGAAGTATCTAAAGAATGGAAAAACAAACACTGCATATACTTACTATTAAATTGGAACTAACTGATGAGCACACATGTGCATAGAGGGAAGTAAATCTCAAAGGAAATCAAGCACAAGGGAGGGGTGAGGAGGGGATGGGCAAAAACCTATCTAACAGGTACAAAGATCCTGTGATGGGCACACTTTTAGCCCTGACTTGAGAATTACAAAAGCTATCCATGTAACCAAAAACATTTGTACCCCCATATACTTTGAAATAAAAAAAAATTATTTTCAAATAAAAAAATAAAAAAACCTCCAAAACCATATGATCATCTAAATAGATGCAGAAGAAGCGTTTGATAGAATCCAGTGCCCCTTCATGATAAAAAACCCTCAGTGAGTAGGCATAGAAGGAATATACCTCAGAATTATAAAAGCCATATATGACAAACCTGCAGACAACATCATACCGAATGGGGAAAAGTTGAAAGCATTCTCCCTTTGAACTGGAAGAAGACAAGGCTGCCCACTGTCACCACTTCTATTCAACATAGTACTCGAAGTCCTAGCTAGAGCAATCAGGCAAGAGAAAGAAATAAAGGGCTTTCAAATTGGGAAAGAGGAAGTCAAACTATCCCTGTTTGCTGACAATATGATTTTATATCTAGAAAACCCGAGAGACTCCATGAAAAGACTCCTAGAATTGATAAATAAATTTAGCAAATATCAGGTTACAAAATTAATATACACAAATCAGTAGCATTTCTATATACTAAAACAGTCAAGCAGAGAGTCAAAGCAAGAACTCAATAACATTTACAATAGCTGCAAAGAGAATAAAATATCTTGGAATATGCTTAACCAAGGGAGTAAAATATCTCTACAAGAACAACTACAAAACACTAATGAAAGAAATTGTGGATGATACAAACAAATGGAAAAACATCTCGTGCTCATGGATTGGAAGTATCAACATTGTTAAAATATCCATACTGCCCAAAGTGATTTACAGATTCAATGCAATCCCCATCAGGGTTTTTACAAATCTAGGAAAAAACAATCCTATCCTTAACTTGGAACAAAAAAGAGCCCAAATAGCCAAAGCAATCTTAAGTAAAAACAACAAATCTGGAGGCATCACATTACCTGACTTATACAAAGCTATAGTAAACAAAATAGCATGATACTGACATAAAGGTAGAGACATAAACCAATGGAATAGCATAGAGAACCCAGAAATAATGCCATCTTGCTACAACCAACTGATTTTTGACAAAGCAGAAAAAAACATACACCTGGGAAAGGATGCCCTGTTCAATAAATGGTGCTGGGAAAATTGGTTAATTTTGTTAATACAAAAATTAACTCAAGATTCATTAAAGACTTAAATTCAAGACCTGAAACCATAAAAATTCTAGGAAAAAACATAGGAAAAAGTCTTCTAGACAATAGGCCCGGGCAAAGAATGTATGGCTTTGACCCAAAAGCAATAACAGCAAAAACAAAAATAAATAAATGGGACTTACTTAAACTAAAAAGTTTCTGCACAGCAAAGGAAATAATCAACAGAGTAAATAGACACCTATAGAATGGGAGAAAATATTCAAAAACTACATATCCAACTAAAGGCTAATATCCAGAATCTACAAAAACCCAAACAAATCAGCAAGGAAAAACCAAATAACCCCATCAAAAAGTGGGCAAAAGACATGAACAGATATTTTTCAAAGGAAGATAGACAAATGGCCAACAAACATATGAAAATATGGCCAAAATCATTAGTCATCAGGAAATGCAAATTAAAACCACAATGAGATACCACCTTACCCCTGTCAGGATGGCAATTACTAAAAAGTCAAAAAACAATAGATGTTGAAGCAGGTATGGTAAAAAGGGAACATTTATACACTGTTGATGGGAATGTAAATTAGTACCATTTCTATGGAAAACAGTATGGAGATTCCTCAAAGAACTAAAAGTAGACCTACCATTCCATTGAGCAATCTCAATACTGGGTATCTACTCAAAGGAAAAGAAGTCATTTTATAAAAAATATACCTACACCTGAATGTTTATCACAGCACAATTTACAATCACAAAGATATGGAACCAACATAAGTGCCCATCAACTGAGGAGTTGATAAAGCAAATGTGGTGTGCATGCATATATCTATCTATCTATCTCTCTATATACACAGGAGACCATTACCTTAAGTGAAGTATCTCAGGAATGGAAAAACAAACACCGCATGTTCTCACTTATAAGCAGGAGCTAAACTATGGGTACATGTGGTCATAAAGAGGTATAATGGACAATGAAAACTAAGAAAGGGGGAGGGAGGAAGGGGGATGAGGGATAAAAATCTACCTATCATGTACAATGTACATTATTCTGGTGATGGGAATACTAGAAATTCTGACTTGATCATTACATACTTCATCCACGTAACAAAAAAACACTTATACCCCCTAAATCTATTAAAACAGTAAAAAATATATATACAATAAATTATTGTTAACTATGGCAGCCCTACTGTGCTACTGAATACTAGATCTTATTCATTCTACCTAACTGTGTTTTAGTACCCATTAACCATCTCCTCTTCCCCCCCGCCCCCGCCAGCTACCATTCCCAGCCTCTGGTCACCATCATTCTACTCTCTATCTCCATGAGTTCAATTTGTTTTAGCTCCCACTTATGAGTGAGAACATTCAATATTTTCCTTTCTGTGTCTGACTTATTTCACTTAACATAATATTGTCCAGTTCTATCCATGTTGCTGCAAATGACAAGATTTCATTCTTTTTTATGGCTGAATAACATTCCTTTGTGTATATATACTTCATTTTCTTTTTCCATTCATCTGCTGAAGGACACTCAGGCTGATTTCATATCTTGACTGTTGTGGATAGTACTGCAATAAACATGGGAGTGCAGATATCTCTTTGATATACTGATTTCCTTTCTTTTGGATATATACCCAGCATTGGGATTGCTGGATCATATGGTAGTTCCATTTTTAATTTTGGGGGGAACCTCCATACTGTTCTCCATAGTAGGTGTACTAATATGCATTCCCACTAAGAGTGTACAAGGGTTCTCCTTTCTTCACATCCTAACCAGCCATCATGATTGCCTGTCTTTTGGATAAAAACCATTTTAACTGGAGTGAGATGATATCTCATTGTAGTTTTGGTTTACATTTCTCTGATGATTAGTGATTCCTTTTCTCCATTTTCTCTATTCTTTATAGAACTCCTATTGGATGGTTGAATTTTTTAGACAGATTATCTGCGTAACTCATCTTTCCTCCAACAGCATTGTCTTTTTTAAAATTTCATTTTTGTTTAACTTTAATGACTAATTTTATTAAATTTATCTTTCAACTATTTGATGGAATTCATTTTTTGTGGCAATCCTATTATAATTTCTTGGGCTATTTATAATTTGTTGTTTCTTCTTTAGCTCATGAGTTTTTTCTTTTGTGGGTGCAATGTTTTCTCAAATGTCTCTGATTTATTTATTTACTTGTTTGTTTGTTTATTTATTTATTTTAGTTCCCTGAACTATGCCAGATAGTTCTGGGGCCATTTTTCATTTATCTTAATTTTTTTTTTTTTTTTTATGTATGGAGTACATTCTCTCTCTTAAAATTTCCAGTAACTGTTTGCTGTCCATTTACATTTAAGATTGAGACAATAGCAATGTTGGCTGTGAACTCTGTGCAGCCAGTTGGGCCCTGTTTCACACTCAGGCACCATTTTACCAAGAGAGTTTGGGAAGCACTGTATGTTTTGAGACAACAAATGACTTTGAGTATACAGAAGGCTTTAGTGTGTAGTATTTGCACCCACTCTGCCCTAGACTTCTCCACAGAGGCCAAGACATCACTCCACATAAGCACCCTTTGTCTCTGTGGTGGTTGTTACTTAGGACGTAGAGATGCAACACGGGCCTACCAGGACATCTTTGTATTTGGCAGCCTCCTCTGTCCTGCTTCTTCTCATCTGTTTTTTATCTTCCAGAAAACATCTGAAAACTCTTCTCTCCCAATGATTGTCTTCATTATTGTGGTTTTTCACCTTTTTTATTCCTTTTTCTCTTCTGAATTGTGTCTGAGAAAGGATTAATGATAAAGATATGTACTTAATATACTATACTAATTCAAAGTCCTTTTGAATGTTCCATATTTTATTTAACCTCATTCTTGGACATTTATTTTGCATCCATTTTTTGTTTTTGCTATTAAACATTCCATAGATAAACAACTTTGTGTTTATGTATGTTTTAATTATACTTTTATTTATTTCTATAAAAATGCTTTTCATACTTGGAATATCTGTATTTTAGGACTAACACATACTCCTAAATTAATGCCTGAAAATACTGTAAAAATTACATCTCCAGAAGTCAATTAAAAGAATACTTATGTCAATATTATTGATATTCTAACATGAAAGACAAACCTGGTTAATTTGATATCTTGAATTATTTTATTATAGAAGTAGAATCCTTTTAGTTATTATATATTTTCTCTACAGCAGAAAAAATGTTCATACCTTTTAATCTTTTGTGGTTTTAAGAGTTTACTTATTATTTTATTAAACCCTTACATAGTGAGAATATTAACCTAGTGATTCCTACTTTTCCAAATATTTTCTCCAATTTTCTAAAAAGAATAAACAACTCTATATACAGTTAACAATTTGATCTCATTTTCTTTTTCAAATTATCTACAATAACACTTTGTGGTATCCTTACTTTATGTAAACTCAGAAAGATGTGATTTTTTTTTCCCATTGTAATATGGTTATTATAAATATCTTTTTTCATATGAAACTATTTTCCCTGATATATTTTAATGCTTTAATTCTTAGTACATGTAGATTTATGACTGTTATGTTATATTTAGATTTTTGCCTTTATTCATATAAAATTATTCTTTTAGCCCAATTTAATATGCTTTTCTCCCTTTAATTTCACTTGGTTTATTACAAATTTTGCCGTTTTGACAATTTTTTCCTTCAAATAACTTACAGTATTTTGACACCTCCTGTTATTAACATTTTTGTGTTATTTCATTTTGGCTGTCATTTATGAAAGACATTCTTTTCTAAAGCCTAATCTGAGAGGCTTTTCCTTTTAATTGGCTAATTGAAATATGTTTATATTTATTTACATTTATTTTAAACATTATAGTTACCAGTCAGAAACTGCTCTATAGGCTCTTATATTCTACAGCCCTTTATTTAGGCCTTTATGAGTTTTTGCCTTTCAGGGTGCATGGTCCTTTTCTATGTCCTCTGATTGTCATGTAAGTCAGCATGGAAATAGGGGAAGTTTTAATGTACATGAAAGTGCAATGGGACATTTACTGTTTGTTGTGTACCTGGCACTGGCATCATCTATTTCAAAGCCCAGAGTTACTCGACATGGTGCACATTATTATATCTTTGTGTTGCATGGGAGAAAACTGACCTTGGAGAGGTTAAGTGACTAGCTCAAAGACACACCGCTGCTAAGAGAAAGAAAAAGGAAACAAACTCAGGTCTGTTTGACTCCCAGAGCAACGATCTTAATTGCTGTATTTCTCCATATCTGGCAGATGTGTTGCCTAATTTCCATCTGTTAGACTCTGTACCTCATAGAAGGAGCGTGGGGTAAGCACCAAGGTATCTCCTCCCACTTTAGGTATAGTAGTTGGCGAATCATGCATAGTTTCTAATAACAGTGCATATCCATTCAGATTTATCAGCCTTGAAAACAGTGAAAAATCATCCTCGGCTCTAACAACATTTTGACATTTATCCTTGGTTTTCAATGCTGTTTGGGTTTTTATATCTTTCAGGGAATCTTCTATATTTTCACAGAGAGTTGCTTTTGGGTAAAATAGGGACTTTCAAAGTAATGACATTTTAACTTGGAAATTAACTCTAGGCTGATACATATTTTACAAAAAGGAGAAAATGTTATTATTTGAGCTGCTGGCAAGATGATTCTCCTTTGTTTGAGAACTGATTTTGTTTGGAACAAGCTTTGATAAGACAGTTTGAATCAGAAGCTGTGCCTCCAGGAGCTGGGTATAGACAGGGGGTACACTATAGAGAGCGAGAAAGTTCTCTTAATAATAGAAGGAAAATGGTTGTGCAGAGAAATGTATGCAGAGAATCCTGAATGTGAGCAAAGCAAAAGAAAAGGAGAGAAAGAGAGCATGCTGGTGAGAGGAATTATATGTGACCTCTCTTCATTAACACCCAAGTCTTCTAGTGTTTTTAAAAATTACAAAATATTTGGTAAAATTGGATTATTGAAAAAAAATTGGTAAAGCAACTAAGTTTTGCAACTTATGGACTGGTTATAATTGAGGGAAAATGGGGTGGAGCAAAGACAGCACACTCTCTTCAAGGGCTTCATGGCAGCAACGGATCTAGAGGCTACAGCAACCTATTTGGATTACAGATACCATTTTTATCTCTTTATCAAAGGAAGAGGTCTTGATTCTCCTGGAAATAGAGAAAACTGGACACTTTGGATGGCAATGTCACTCTTATTAGGTTGTCAGGTTAGCACCAAGTCAAATACTGTTCCTGGACTTTTCTGACTGTGCTCAAAGGGCGGGGCAGTGCTCTGGGAACCCATCCATGGGACCCAAGGCCCATTATAATTAAAAGCAGAGCTTGTCTTTCTCATAAAGCTCCCCTGTAGCTACACCCTACTCCCTTCACAGCCAAACTTCTTAATCATGCTTTCTACAATGATGTTTTTCTACTTACTCAGCACTCACTCACTCACCAAGCAACATGCTACCAAGCCATGGAAGTCTTTGTAAACATGGAGGAGTATTTTTATTTAACTCCTTAAAAGACAAAAAGAAGTTTTTCTTCACTTTAAAAAATGCCAAAACATATCATTTTTTTCTTTTTATATGGAGATTATTATTATACTGTCCTTATTCCACCCAGTCTTTTTTAAAAACTAATGAGAGAGAATATAAGTGAATTTTTATATGATTACATAAGAACTTTTTTCTATTGAAGTATATCTCACATATACAAAAAAGTATAAAAGGAGTAAGTTATGTCTTGTTAAATTCTTAGAAATGGATCTCACCTATATAATCAGCACCAAGATCAAGAAACATTATCAGACTCCAAAAGTTGCCCATCTGGGTACTTTATCCTTCCCCACAGGTAACTACTGTACTGACATCTATCAGCTTAGATTAGTTTTCCTGTCTTTGAACTGTATGTAAATGAAACTAAACCTAAAGCGTTGTTTTCTGTCCAACATCTTTTGATCAAAATTGCTTGTGAGATAA
This sequence comes from Daubentonia madagascariensis, assembly GCA_023783475.1. Classification (NCBI taxonomy): domain Eukaryota; kingdom Metazoa; phylum Chordata; class Mammalia; order Primates; family Daubentoniidae; genus Daubentonia; species Daubentonia madagascariensis. The sequence continues at coordinate 359,064 of JAKFHU010002239.1, forward strand.
ATAGCTATTGTGTGTAACAATAGTTTGTTGACTCTTGTTACATAGAATTCTATTGTATATTCCACACGAATATACTCCAATAATCTAACGTTGATCACATTGGATAGTTTCCAGTTTGACCGTGTTGCTGCTATAAACATTCTTGCACGTGTCTTTTGAAAAATATATGTACATATTTCTGGTGAGGATATGCCTAAGAGTGGAATTGCTGGGTCATAGGATATCCTTATATTTAGCTTTAGTAGATATTGTCAAAGAGTTTTCAAAGTCATTATATTAATCAACACTCCCGCCAGTAGTGTGGGAGAATTCTTGTTGCTGTATTCTTTGCCAGCACTTAGCATTGCCTTTTTCATTTTAGCCATTATAGGGAATATGCAGTGGTATTACCTTGTAATTTTACTTTTCATCTCCCTGTAGAATATTAAATGTGGACATTTTCATATGTATATTAGACAGTGGATGCCGTATTTTGTGAAGTATCTGTCCAAGTATTTGGCTGTTTTCAAAATTAGGTTGTCTTTCTTTATTTTATTAATTTGTAGGTATTTTTTATTCTTGATATGAGTTTTTAGTCTTTATACATGATGCCGTGGCCTGTCTCTTTATTCAGTGGAATCTTTTGATTAAAGTTCTTAATCCTAATATAGTTTGATTTGTCATTTTCTTCTCCTTGTGGTTAGCACTTTCTCGTTCTCTTTAAAAACTCATTTCCTACTCTAATATCATGCAAATTTTTAATGTTTTCTTTTAAATCTTTATTGTTTTATTTTTCACACTAAGATCCAAAATCTATTGAGTATTGATTTTTTGTTCTTTTTGGTTTGCTTTAAGTTAGAGGTGAAGATATTTTATCTTTCCATACAGATATCCAAATGATTCAGAGTCATTTATTGAAAAGACTACCCTTTCTCTATTGCAGTACAGGGTCATCTTTGCCATAAACCATGTATCCCACTTTATACATGTGGATTTGTTTTTGGACTAGTATTTTCGTTGGTTTATTTCTTTGTCTTTTTTCCTTCCTTCCTTCCTTTCTTTTCCTTTTTCCTTTTTTAGAAACTTTTCCAGCATTACTCTATCTTAATTACTTTGACTTATCATACATCTTTATATCAGGGAGTATAACTCCTCCACTTTTATTTCAAGACTGCCTTGGCTATTCTTGAACTGTTAAATTTTATTTAAATTTTACAATCAGCTTCTTAATTTTTAATATTAAATCTCCTGTGATCTTGTTTGGAATCATACTAAATTTATAGACTAATTTGGAACTATATAACATCCTTATAATAGTAAATCTTCTGATACATGAACAGTCTTTCTTTAACTTCTCTCAATGATGTGTGCATTTCTTTAGAGTAGAGAGTGATCCCATTCACCTTAGTCAGCTTTCATTCCTGGGGACTGTTCGGCTCTATGGTCTAAGTGTGACCTTTCTGCCATCTCCACTGATGCTTCAGGTTTGATAGCTATGGCTAGGGGTTTATCAAGTTTGATTTTTAAAAAAAAAAACACTTGGTTCCATTGACTTTCTCCAGTATGCCAATATGTTTGTTTTACTAGCTCACTGATTTCTGTTCTTATCTTTATTTTATCATCTTGAAACTTTGGAGGAGGTTACCTTCTAAGGGAAGCAGGCACCACCTTTTCCTCTGCTAGGCAAATGGAGTGTGGGGCTGGTTCCCTCACTCAGTTAGGGACCAAAGGGAGCAAAGTGTCAGTTTGGTGAGACTCAACCTGTGGGTGATTTTCCCCCAGTTCCTAAGGTGTAGCCTTCCAGGTTTTCTCCTAAGGTGCTCTGGGAAATTCTACTCTGATTCTCAGATTTTTTTGAATTTAGAATCTTGTACCATAGAACCTCAGAATTTGACAAATATCTTTTTAGATCATTGGCACATAATGACTGTACATATTTATGAGGTACAGTGTGATGTTTTGATACATGTATGTATTCTGTAATGATCAAATCTGGGTAATTACCATACCCATCACCTTAAATATTTATTATTTCTTTGTGATGAGAACATTTCAGAAACCTCTCTTCTAGCTATTTTGGAATATACCATACATTATTAACTCTAGTCATCCTACTATGCAATAGAACACCAGAACTCATTGCTCCTCTCTGACTGTCACTTTGTACCGGTTGAGCAATCTCTCCCCGTCTCCCTCCCTCCCAAGCTCTCCAACCTCTGCTAACTGCTATTCTGCTCTCTATGACAACATCATTTTAAATTTCACATATGAATGAAATCATGCAGTATTTGTCTTTCTGTGCCTGGTTTATTTCACTTAACATAATGTCCTCCAGGTTCATCCAAGATAACAAGTGTTGGCAAGGATGTGGACCTTACACACTGCTGATGGAAAGGTAAATAAATACAGCCACGATGGGTGGCAGTGGGGGGGCTCCTCAGAAAATTAAAAATGGAACTACCATATGATCCAGCAATTCCAATGCTGGGTATATATCCAAAAGAAAGGAAATCAGTATATCAAAGAGATATCTGCACTCCCATGTTTATTGCAGCACTATTCACAATAGCCAGGACATAGAATCAACTTAAGTGTCCATCAATGGATGAATGGATAAAGAAAATGTGGTACATATACACAACAGAACACTATTCATCCATAAAAAAGAAGGAATTTGAACAAATATCTTGAAGGAGAAACCAATCATTTGATTGCAGACTCTTAATTCTCCATCTTTGGCACTTGAACTGTGCAACTGCTAAAATTTCTACTGTTTTTTCCTTTCCAGATAAGTTCCATCTTCTGAGGGCTAGTCTGAGATTCTGAGCCTCTAGTTATTTAAAATCAGGAAGTACCCCCAGGGCAAATAGCTTCAGATGACAAGACAGGTGCACAGTTCCTCTCTAGGACGTTCAGCTGGGCTCTGGTGCATCCTCAGCTGTCCCTCCACCTGGTGAATCTTTGTTTCTTCTGCATCCTTAAGCTTAGAGAAATTGCACTCTGATATACAGAGGTTTTGGCCTAAGCTCTCTACCCTCCAGCCCCTCACAGCTTCGGGCTCCAGTATGTGCCCAGAAGCCAAAGTCAGCCATTTATGAGGACCTCCAGTCTCCAACTGAGACTCTGACTGTTTTATTACAGTGCCACACAACCACCAACATCACTGCCTGCCTGGACCTAGCCTGAAATCTCAGCCCAAAATTGCAAGTGGACCCAAAGAAAGCAACAAACCGCATTCAACTCACTTCTCAGAGGTTTTCTACCATCTGGAATTTACTACTTCTTGACCACCTTGATTCTGCACTTTTCTAATGCCTCTAAAAGTATGATTTTGCATGTTGTCTGACTTGTCTAGTTGTTATTAGTGAGGCTTTAGCTGGCCAAACCATTCCAGCCTTCCCCTGGTTGTCATATTTTCCTCAGATAGATTGATAGCTGTGCATTGTTTTTCCTGATTGCCTTAGGGATACAAATATGAATAAATTATTCACTATAATTAAATATAAATTAGAAACTTTGCCGTTTCACAGACTATGCTGGAAACCTAACACGCTAATTGAGTGTACTCTTGTCCAGACTTTGTGTAAATCTTTTTTATGATTCCACATTCTGCATGTATTATAAATCTCACTAAGCGTTGTTATTATTGTTGTACAGTCAATATTTATTTAGTTTTAACCTTATATTTATGGGTCTTGGTATTCTTCATTATTTCTTGGATTTCTATTTCTTCTGTGATACTTTTTCTTCTGCATAAGGAACCATTTTTGTTTTATGTAGGCCTGCTAGTAAAAATTCTCTTAATAATTTTTTTTGTATTTACCCTACTTGCATTTATTATACTTCTTGAATCTGCAGCTTGAGGTCCTTTTTAGTTTTTCAAAAATATGGGCCATTAACTCTTCAAATACTGCTTCTAAAGAATCTCTCTCTCTCTCTCTCTCTCTCTCTCTCTTTTTCTCCATTTCATGGGATTTCAATTACAAGAATCTCCTATGTATGTCTTATGGTCTTCTCTGTGTATGCATGTGCACATGTGTGTGTTTTTAAGGCTTTCTGGTCTACAATCTTCTGCTTGTATATTTTCTACTGACCTAATTTCAAGACCACTAGACCATTAGTCTGTGAAATGGCAAAGTTTCTAATGTCTTCTGGTTTGCCCAATTTCCTGCATAACCCATTCATTAAGTTCCCATTTTTAAACATATAACTTTTTAATTCTTAATTTTTGCTTTACTTTTTAAAGGTTCCCATTCATTGATATCATTGTATCTTTTGTCATCTTTTTAATGGAACATATTTATTGCTTCTTTGAAAGTCTATGTCTGGTAACTTCAATATTTCCATCACTTCTGTGTTTGTTTCTATGGTCTATTTTTTCACTTTTATCTCTTTAATTTTTTTTATTAAATTCTAGAAATTGGAATAAAACATTACAGCAGCTCTGAATAATGTTTTCTTCTTCTATAAAGTGGTCACTACATCTTTTGGTAGGCGACTTTGCATGGGGAGCTGATTAGCATGATCCAGTCAGAGATGGATCTCATTCAAGCCTGCTCTTCAGTCTTTGTAAGGTTTGATCTGCCTCTCCCCACCCTTTACCTGTTACAGGCATCCCAACTTAGAGCTTCGGGTATTTACCGTGGTCTTTAAGTCCTCGCTTGTTCCTGGCCTCCATTTTCTTCTTTTCTCCCCAGGACTGTGTAACAGCCAAATACTCTGCTCTTCACTGCCTTACTTCTTGTCTTCTTAGCTTATTGCTACACAGCCTAAAAACTCAGCAAATGCCTTAATATCAGACTCCCTTCTCTCCACTTTCCTTCTCCCTAAGATCTTGACTTCACAAGTTCTTACTTTCTTGACAGTCCAATCATCCAATTTTTTCTTTCTTCAAAATGGTCAGATTGATAAGTCACTGATACATTTTACCCTCTTAGAAGCAGTTCTCCATAACAATTCTCAGCTGCTTGCCCTATGCCAAAATTTGGCAAATGTCCCCAAAATTAAAAAAAAAATATTGAGCATCAGTTCATTTCTCTGCAGTTCTTCTTTTCCTTGCTTTCAAATCCTGGTTACCTCAGTAGCTCTCAGATGCCTCAAAACATCTGTATTCTTAAACTTATCCTGCTTTTCCCGCTGTTCTTGGTAGTGATGTTAGTCAGTTACAAGCTATTTCATTATAAACCAAGTGGGGAACTCTCACTGCATGATTTTAAGTGAGAGATGTATTCAGAAATGTCAGATGGGCAGCAGGGTTTACATTCTCTAACTGGCCCACTAGTTTATATATATATATGTATGTTGCATTACAGTACAACACTCATTGGCTGATATGCTTTGAGGGTGAATATAGACTCTCGTAGGGTCCATACTATTCTGAACCTCACTGGAAGGACCAACTGTGTATTTGTGGAGCCCATTGAAAAATGAAAAGGCAGAGAAATGTGTTCAAAAATTATTAAGAATTTCTAGACACCATCAGCAGAGCTTAGACCAAGTGCAAAGGACTTCTAAGTGTGGGGTCCTAGCCATTCATTGCCCAGGCTGCACACCCTTGCCCCTGGTCCTGGTCTCTGGACCACTAGACTTGGGAGACACTGAGAAGCAACTAACCCTACTCCAGCTCCTCTTCCTCTCACTTTTTAAAAATGGTAACTCATTGACAAGGTACAGGATATCGCATATATTTGCAAAGACATAATCATTTATTTCTCTCTCCTTGATGACCGCATACTGTATTTTAACTCTACATTTTGCAAGAATAGAGCTGTTGATAAAAATGAATGAGGATAAGTTTTTAATGTCATATTTGGAATAATTTATATCTGGGACTGCTATCTCTAGCTGTTGACAAGGGGAGTATTAAAAGTATTATTCCCCCAAAGAATGGGAATAAAGTCTTCAAAATATCATATTGTGCAGCTATGAAATTATACACATATGCAGGGACATCAGAGACATCTGTGTCTCATCAAATATTTGCCTTACTCTGTAAGGATCTCCTTAGTAATTTCTCTAATTTATGGTTACAGCTGTCCACATTTTGTGGGCTGCTAATGTCAGCATTATGCCTATAGACACCTCATGCTTTTAGCAACTCTGACAGAGGTTTTCACTGCTCAAACACTAAGTTGTACTAATCTGTGAAATAATAAAATGTGCTAAATGGCACACAGCATGATTCATTTGCATAATTCTTTGAAATGCTTCATGTTTCCCAAAAATATTTATAGAAAACTTCTCAATTTTCCCTACTAGGCTTTTTTCCATATTTGTATTAAGCATGGGAACTGTAGCTTCCTTATGATTTTCATGAATCATGTGCCATGGAAGAAAAGAAAGTCCTTCATGAGCTTCTAAAAATAAGAATAGAGAGGACCCAACCCTAATCCTCCAAATATGATTTCAACACAATAGTTTAGTAGTTCCTGAATGTTTGACACTGAAATAGATGTGAGTAAGGCTTTGCACATCTAATGCCTAAAAGGCTCTGTGTTTTCTTATTATCACAATATAAAACTTAGTGATTAACTATTTTAAACACCCCCTGGCTCTCATGAACATCCTACCCAAGCAGGGCTTGGAGAAAGCAGTAACCACCTCTTCTTTGGATCTTGGGATAATGATTGCTTCTTTGAATTGTTGTGGATTGTCAAGATACAGGAGAGAATTGCTTTGGATTCAGTTTCTCTTTCTAGACAGATTTCCTACTCTCACAAAACAAAAAATCATAACATCACCCTACCATGAATATCTCCAATTGATCAAAACTCAATCACCTTAGAACATGAAATCTAAAAATGTTGTTTCAAAATACGACACTGTCTGCTATGCACTGGTATAGGATTGAACACAAATCATTAATTCCTTTACTCCTTTTCTTAGTTTCACTCAATATTTAAAATTTCTTTGGTGGGACAATTAGGGTGATAAATATATATCTCTAGACATCTATGTTAATACACACAGAAATATATTTTATGAACTAAAGCACAATTATTTTTATGAAACCTTTAGTATTTTCCCTATTTTGATCTTAGATCATGACAAGAGGTGTACTATGTAGAATTAATCAAATTACAAATCATTTCTATCCTTTGGATAATAATTTTAACAGTAGCAATATTACAATATAATACAATATTAGCAGCTCTTTTGCCTCTTGGGAAATATTTTTTCACTGTTGTCTCAAACCTATTATCAATTTTATAAATGAAAGACATGAGATCTTTCTTAGCCACCCTCCAGGCCCATGGATCTGATCTGGGCATTATTACTTGTTGACTTAGTTGAAACCATGTGACTAAAAGACCATTCAGTATTCTGAGTTACTTAAACATAAATCACAGAAAATGCTAAAGCAGAGATAAACTATCCTCAGTGACAATGATATTGAAATTCAGATGGTGGGTCTGTCATTAGTGAATAGACTTGTCTTTTACAAATATTTAATTATCTAATTGCTGATAATCAAATTTGAGAGATTTGATTTTTTTTCTGAAGAACATTTGTGCATTTACTTCATGATAGGGTTTTTGAGTTTGGTTTGTTTTGGGGTTGCAATTTTGTTTTTATGGTTTGTTAAAAGCTTATTTAATTGCTAAGAGGTTTTAGTAAAAACAATACAAGGAACCATTTGAACTTTTTATAGTGTTTGATTTTTATCAATTTGCCAATAAGTTATCATATTTCAAAGATCAAATAACAAATCCTTCTAAAATATTTGCACTTTACTAAAAAAATCATAAGTCTGTATGGATTTAAGAGGATAAAAATTTTGTTAATATTTACATACTTACTAAGAACAAACACATTTAAAATTTTAATTCTAAAAATACTATTTAAAAATACTTTTATAAGTAACATTTATTTAAATTTGTATCTTTATCACCATTTTTATTCCTTTCCAACTTTATCTTCCTATAGTCTTAATAACTTATCAGAATCAAATAAAAAATAAATGTTGTCTTAGACAAGCCTAGATCTTAAAGTCCCTTAAGATCTATGTTATTAATCAATTATTCTTTTCAAGGGACATGTCCTGATAAGCATGGCAAAGTTGTTTAAATACATGTCACTCACCATCATGCTGAATTTCTCATTTATTTCTAAGCCTAGATTGTGCCACATGAATAACATGTAATATCCACATTTTTATTTTAGCTTTTGTTTCATGTAACCCATGGTTCAACCCCAAGTGATGCATCGTACTTTCATTATTCCCATTTTCTTGTAATTATATTGACCTGCTCTATTGCCGCTATTAAAATAGTATATTTTTAAAAATTCCATTATAATTATTAGATCTAGCTACAGAATTTTTCTCCTAGGAATGAAGTTTGCTCTTCATTTAATGTTTTAGTTTGACTGATCTGTCTTCTTGGAACATAGTTAGATGCTCTTCCTACTTATTCTGTGCAATGACTATTGTTAATTAACACTTGAACTCTTTTTCTTACTAATTAATATGCATGTCAATCATTCTGAGCAGTCATCCTTCATTTAGGGTAAGGGTTGGTAAACTATCCTAGGCTTCCCACTTGTTTTTATAAAGTTTTATTGAAACACAACCATACCCATTCATATAGGTATTGTTTATGGTTGCTTTTGCACTACAACAGCTGAGTTGAGTAGTTGTGACAGAAGCCATATAGCCTGTGAAACCTAAAATATTTACTACCTCACTGAAAAATTTTGAAAAATTTTGCCAAATCCTGATTTAGAGGATAGTGGTTATTTTTTTTGGTATTAACTTAGGTTACTCAGAAGTCCCTGGTTTATTTTTTCTTGATTACAGAGGTAAAAACAGTATTTCATTAGGGTAGGATTTGGATAATTATTGATGGGCAATTTCTATTTTCTTCTGGGCACATAATTAAGTCATATTTCTCATCTTCCTTATAGTTAGTTGTGGTCATGTGGCTGAATTCTAGTCAATGGAATGTGAGCAGAACTGAGACTTGAACTGCGACATGAAAAAAAAATAATTCTTTATTAAACCTCTGAATTCCAGTTGTTTTATAGTGACTAATGTATTTGTAAACATATATTTAATTTAAAGAAGAAATAAAATCCCCATGTAAATGAATGCCCAATTCATTTTTCTATTATATCTACTTTTCTTTTACAACTCTCTTTGTATACAGTCTATACTAACATTTTATTTTTTGAGGATTACTTTGATCACAAAGTCTTTTAAAAATTTAACTTTTCAAATTTAATGTAGTAGTTACATTAGCAAAATATCTTATGTCATTATCAAATAAAATGTAATAGAACTATTACTGTTCATCATTTTATGTTCACACTTTTACAAACTGACTAGTAGTATAGTCTTTAAGTTAATACTTTCTATATATCCCCTTAAATGTGAAAGTCTCTTTGATGTTTTGTAACAAAATGTTTCAGATTCATTGTGGGTTTTTTTTTCTTTTCTTTTTTTTTCCCCACTTCAAGACCTGGAGTCAAGTAGCTGAAAGGAGTCTTGGTTCCTTTTACTGGAGTAGGGTATCAGAATTGATATCTAGGTGTTAGGGTTGCACTAAAAGATAGCTTTGGTTAAAAGTTCTGCTGCTGATAGAGACAGAAACAATACATTTTTGAGTTTACATTCATTTTTCCAATTTACCATATATTTCTGCATCCCCACTGCTTCTAGAGTACAGAGATATGTTGTTGTTCTACTCTAATGACACTTTCCTTTTTATCAATGTTACAGTGCAATTTAAGATACAACCAAATGATTTGTTTTTTCCTTCTTCTTACTGGCTCATGATGGTTTCACAGCTTTGTTTGCAAAGAAATGTCACAGCATTGATTTTTTTATTTTTGTGAATGATAGATGTGATTTTTTTTAAATTTTGAAACTTGTATAAATAGGTGTAAAGCAAAACAATATTTGAACAGTGTCCAATGTGAGCCCTGTACTCACTGACACAATGGCTTGTTGTGGACATGACAATGTACATTCACTGCCACAAGAGGGGTGTTGGGGGTCCATGCGTGAGTGTGCAGAGACATGCAGTGCTCTATTTTGCTTCCTTTTATGGGCTGTCTTCCTCTCTGTTCACACGACTTTTGGGGACAATAGATATCAAGCACACAGAATCACTATTTGTGATCTTTGGCTACCAGAGCACATAAAAACAAACCTCCCACCAGCAGATGATACAGTGAGGATATGGATAACATCTGGACGTGCTAGTGACCTATGGTACTTTGGACCAAACCAGTTGCAAAAAACAAACATCCCCCCTTAGTAAACAAAGGGAACATTGAAGAGTTGATTTTTACTCAAAATTAGGAAATATGAATATGTCTCTTCATCACAATTTTGGAAAGTGGAAATGCTAGGATAAGTAAGAAGTATAAATGTCTGCTTTCAGTAATTACGGATCTATAACTCAAGAAGGACAAACAATACAAATATCCTTCATATGTCCTGAATGCATGCAACATGGATATAGAAATTAAAAATAATACACTATGTGGTGTGTATAATATTGCACTGTGTAGTAAGGAAATCTTTACTCTGTCTTGTTAGAAATTTTGATGAGCCAGTTGCACAGGACAACTCAAAATGGTGGGAAACTTCTCAAAAGACCGTTTGAACTCTAGAATAGTGCTGAATCATTACTTCTGTTTCTCAAATGTGTCCAATTTTAATCTCTTAATCAGACCATGGGTAGTGCCTATGTGTGATTATCTTTGATGTTGCATTTGGAACATAATTTCAGATATGCCTACGTTCACACATAGAGCTTCAAAAAGTAAAAAGAAATGTCTACATTTTAATTGGGATCGACATAATCTCTAATTTGTCCATTTATTTCCTCTTATGTGAATAAGATTACTTTAAAAATCTACTGCCCAGAAAAATGTTTGAGAAATACTAGGCTTTTAAAACGATTGTGGACCTACATGGAAATATAATTTATTAAATTTTGAAATAATTTTCTTTCTCCCATTCTTTTGTCCCTTCTTTTCAATTTTTCTTCTCTTCCTAAATTTCCTCTTTGTGTCTTTTTCATTTACATGGATTATCGTTCAGTTAACAGACCCTTAACAGGTGGTCAAAACAAAATATTGATTTGTTTAGAAAGGTTTAAAGATGATAAAACAGGAAAAAAAGTTCCATTCTTGAATATATCTTCTACTTAGATTAGCAAAAAAATTCTTGGACAAGTTCTACCATACTAAAGTATTTGATACAGCTTCTGAGACCTTATTGTTATAAGCAACTGAAATAATATTCTTCAAGGCAGAAAATGTGCAGAGGTAAGCAATAGGGAAAAATTGCTTTCATCCCTTCTACCCACCTTTTCACAGACACACACACACCCCAAGATCATAATTTACTATTAAATAATATCACTACAAAGGAAAAGCAATGTATATGGAAACGAGAGCCTCACGAGAAGTTGCATTTCTGTTTTATCAAAGACCTTGATGACTACTATATATAGTCCTTCAAGTGTTTCTCTTGTGGGTGTTTGAAAATGAGTCCAGTGTGCGGACTAAACCATCTGCCTACTTGGATTAAATTTCATTCTGCAAGAAGAGCTAACATCAAAACTGCAGAGATGTATCTCTGCAACACACACTTCTGAGGTTCAGTGTATTATATTGATAATACAAAGCTAGAAGTCAGTCGAAAGGGTTGGCTTTGACATCACAATTCTCAACCAAAATGAAATTCCAAAAAGAGACTGGAAAATATTCTACTGGTCTTTCAAATATACACTGTAAGCATTTTCATCTTATACCCAACCACTTCACAGCAAGAGCCATTTTTTATTGCACAGACAGAAATAATGCATCTTAAAAGCCAAAATCATGGTATCAGTTTAAGATGTATAAAATACATTTATAAGATGTTAGTTGGGGATGACAATATTTTACTTAAATATTCCTACCTTTAAATCTTTCCTCATAATAACTCAATCTTGTCTACATCGACATTCATTTTTCCCAATTTTAAAATTAGCTAAAGTCTATTTCTGCTCTAAAATATACATTTCAAGTTTAATTCCATATAAAATGCCAATTCTAGTTCTCATTTTTTCCTTAGCAAGCAAAATCCCAACCTCATATATCTTTGCCAAGCCTTGGCCTCGAAATGTTGCATTTAAAGAGCAAATAAAGAACACAAACTTGTTCAAACTCTCAGAATGTTTGAGCCTGCAACTCCAGGAAAGCCTTTACCTAAAACCAATGAACTTTTCAGGGCTGCTGAGAAATGACCAGAGGGGCCAATTAGCTGTTGCACAATTGGAATCTTCCTGACGCTTTGTCAATAATTTATAAAATGGAGAGGGTAGAAAGGGTCACTGTCACTAAGGGGAAGTTAAAATTAAAATGTTTCTCTTACATATTGTGCTCTAGAAAGCAAGAGGATATTTTTTTCCCAGAGGAAATTTATCTTGATGTAAAACAGACAATAAGTTGTGCTTTATCAAAAGCTAATAACTGTGCAGTAGCTGTAACTTGTTTTTATATACCATCTTTCTTACCTGCCTTACATTTAAATAGTTGGTAGATAATGCAAATACATTGCTTTAATTAAAAGAAGTATAATCAATCTCTCCTTTTCTTTTTTCAATCAGTAATATAAAGAAGCTCAGTAGACAAAAATATTTCCCACTTACCTCTGCATAGCAGGCATCAAATTTTGTATTATTCACAAAGGAATGAATGTGTTAATTTCTTATTCTATTTCTTTTTTTAGCATATCCTGAAACTGAAATTCCTATCACAAAAGTACAACATTCAAGTCAATTCTTAAACTTTGTGACACTATGAGGCAAATGATGGAAAGTTTTCTGTTATTTAGTAAGTTCATAAAAAGTCATGATAAATTGAAAGTGGCTATATTTAAATACTATAAGCTGAGAGTAAATGCATGATAACAAGGTACCTTAGCTTTGTGCAGGTCTGCCTTTAGGCACATTCAATAGATAAGAACTTAGGGTCATGAGAACTCTGAGTTAACTAAAGACAGACCTTGATGAAAAGGTGAAATGGAAGCAATTAGAATAGAGATAAAGCTGAAAATGATTCAAGTCAATAGGTCTGTTTACTTAATCTTAAGAATGCTTCACTGTGTAAAAGCCATCAGAACATTCAAATGAACATAAAATTCTTTAGGTGAAAATAAATTTACTATATTAGCATCCAGAAGAATAAAAAACTGAATGTCTCTAGCTTTTGAACAGAATTAATGTTAATATTTTCTTCCTAGCTTCTGTCTTAGGTTCGATTAATATCTCTTTTTTTCCCCACAGAATGAAAGGCTACGAGAGACCACATTCTGATGGAGGGGAGGGGGTGATAAAGCAATGGTATCACATATTAAGTAACAAGAGTTTATTCAGGAACAAGTAAAGGATACAGACCCATATATGTAACCACTCAGAAAAATAATGTACAAGATAAAATTTATCAAGTAGATTTATCTCAAGTGCCTCTGAAGTGTTCCAGAGTCACCCCAGCACCCAGGAATCTTGGCACTAAAGGAGTTTGCTTCCCAGTCTTCTATATGTTTGGGAAAGTGTTTCCTCCACTCATTTTATGATCCTACATCCCTTCCTTTGAACCTATGCAATCATGGCTCTGCCCCTTACTTTTTTCACTTTTACCCCATTTCTTTGGGCAGTCCCGTCCCATTCTCTTGCCTTCAACAACAGCTTGACACTGAGGACTCTGAAACCTCTGTCTCCACTCAAACCCATCAAGCTCACTCACTCATTCAACTTTTTCTGTATCAAATTGTGTTTAAGTACATCCTTCTCGACTATGCCCAAATCAATTGGACCTCTGTGAAATATTTATGGGAATACTGCTTCAGTGACTTGTATATTCCTTCCTGATCCAGTTCTTACCCTCAGCATACACCTCTGTCATGGCTAGCCCCTAACTTCTTCTCTGAACTCTAACCTTCAGAGTTCTTTTGAACGTCTACCTAACTGTTGTCTCGGCAATTCATGAAATTATATTATAGATAGATCTCAGCTTACCTTACTTCTACAACCAGTTAAAGAACATCACACCAAGTTTGCTGATTTTAGCCACCTGAATACTGGTTCCCGGAGATGGTAAAGAATCTCTGGTCCTGCTTTTATGGGATGGGGTCATTGGGCATGGCAACGCAGGTGTTGTTTTCTCTCACAACATTTCCCATTGATGTGGGGGTAAAGTTCAAACAGTTTATCCTAGTAAATATCCTCTGGCTTTTCTTCTCTCTTATCTTTCTTGGTTCAACTGGTTAGAGGCTTATAAATTTTATTTATCTCTTTAAAGAAACAACTTTTAGTTGTGTTGCTTTTACCTATTGTTTTACAGCTTTCAATGTCATCAATTTCTTTGATTTTTTATTATTTCTATATTCCCATTTTTACATGCTCTTCTTTCTCTAGTCTCCTAAAGTAGAAGCTTAGATTATTGATTTTAGATCTTTCTTCATTTCTAACATATTCATTTAATGCTCTATTGTTTCCTCTTAAACCATGCCTTTGCTGTACCCCACAAATTTTGATGTTATATTTTCATTTTCAGTTAGTTCAATGTTATTTTTTAAATTTAACTTGAGAGGTCTTTGCTGGATTTTTTAGAAGTGTGTCACTTAATTTCCATATATTTGGGAACTTCCCAGATAACTTTCTGTTACTAATTTCTAGGTTACTTTCATTGTGGTCTGAGAACACACTTTATAAAATTTCTGTCTTTTCAAGTTTTTTAAGGTGCGTTTTATGGGCCAGAATGGGTCTGTCTTAATGAACACACCCACAGGTCTTGAGAGAATGTGTGTACTGTGGTTGTTGGATGTAGTATTGTATAAACGTCAGTTAGATCCAGTTGATTAATATTGCTATTCAGGTAAAATGTATCTTTATTGATCCTCTGCCTCCTTGATCTATAAACCACTGAAAAGAGGATGCTGAAGTTGCCAACTACAAGAGATTTATCTATTTCTTCTTTCTAGTTCTTTCAGTTTTTGTTTATGCATGTTTTATACATTTTGATATTCTGTTGGTAGGTTCATGCAAGATTAACATTGTTGCATGTTCTTGGAGAATTAATGTCTTTATCCTATGCAATGCCCCTCTTTATCCCTAAAAATTGTCCAGACTACTATGTCTGGAATTAATATGTACACTCTAGCTTTCTTTTGATGAATATTACTGTGGAATATCTTTTTTCAATTCCTTTACTTTTAGCCTATCTTGTCTTTGTACTTAAAATGGGTTTCTTGTACACAACATATATTTGGGTCTTACTATTTTATCCACTAACAGTCTCTATCTTTAAATTTGTGTATTTAGACCATGCACATTTTAAGGGATTATCTACAAAGTTAGATTTAATATCTACCATGTTAGTAACTCTTTTTTATTTGTTACATTTGTTCTTTATGTATCCTTTTCTCTTTTTCTACTTTCTCTGGTGTTAATTGAAATTATATAGAATTTCATTTTGTCTCCTTAGTACATCAATTGCACTTCTTTATAAAATTGTTTTTGGCTATCTTTTTGTTTTTTCTGAAATGGTCTTTATTTCTTCTTCACATTTTAAGGACAATTTAACTAAATATGCAATTCTAGACTAGTGGCTATTTTCTGTCAAAACTTTAAATATTTCACCTCACTCTTTCTGTTTGCTTTGTATGAGAAGTCCTCAGTAATTGCTATCTGTGTCTCTCTACAGGTCAAGTGTTTTATTTGCTCTGGATTCTTTCAAGATTTTCTCCTTGTCTTTTGTTTTCTGCAGATGGAATATGATATGTCTACATGTGTTTTTTGGGAATGGAGGTGAAGAGGAGGGATATAGTGTAGGGAAGGGGGAATTATTCTTCTTGGTGTTCTCTGGATTTCCAGATCTGTGCTATAATATCTATCATGAATTTTAGAAGTTACCAGTCAACAAATATTATTTCAAATATTTATTGTGCTCTATTCTGTCTTTCTTCTTCTTCCGGTATTCCTGTTACTCCTACATGACATCTTCAGAAATTTTCCATAATACTTGAGGCTCTATCCTGTTATTCTCATTCTTTTTTCTCTTTGGATTTCAGTTTAGAAATTTTCTAATTATATTTTTTCAAGGACACTGATTATTTCCTTATTCAGTGTGGAGTTCACTATCAACCCATCGAAGGCATTTTTAATTTTTGTGTTTGATTTTTAACATTTCCTTTTCATTCTATTTAGAGATTCTATCTCTCTGCTTTCATTACCAATCTGTTATTATATGTTGTTTACTTTTTTCATTATATTTTATCATTATATTTTAAATTCCCTGTTGGATAATTTCAACAGCAGTGTCATACCTGAGTCTGGTTCTGATGACTGATTTGTCTCTTCAAAGTGTGTTTTTCCTTTTCTTCTGGCATGCTTTGTAATTCCTTTTGTTAAAATGCAGATATTAAGTAACAGAAACTGAAATAAATAGGTTTTTAATATAAGGTTTTGTGTTAAGCTGGCTATAAATTGGGCTGTGTTTAATATTTGCTATAGCTGTAGGGATCAGAGCTTCAAATTCTTGTGTCCTTGTTTTTGTCTCCCCTCTTGACCTTAGGCTACCCTAAATACTCTTCCTCAGAGTGGGTCTGTCTCATAGTTCTTTCATATATAATCCACTATTGTTATGCTGGAACCCTACAGGGTGTGATGAGGGAGAATATTAAATAATTCTATACTAAATTAATTATAATAATTGAAATCTCAGTATTTCTGTGGGCTAGTGTCTTGGGGCTATGACTAACCTTCATAAGAGTTTCACTAGTGGTGTAGCTTTTTAAATTTTTAAAATATTTTTAATTATTAGGGGTACATAATAGTTGTATATATTTATAGGGTACATGTGATGTTTTGATACAGGCATGCAATGTGTAATAATTAAGTCTGGGTAATTGGGGTATCCATCACCTCAAGTGTTGATCATTTCCTTGTGTTAGGAACCTTCCAATTTCACTCATTTAGTTATTTTAAAATATAACCTAACTTATTGTTGACTATAGTCACTTTGTTGTACTATCAAATATTGTTCATTCTATTTAACTACCTAACTATATATTTACACACCCATTAGCTTTCCTTCCATTATCATACCCTCCCTTCTATCCTTCCCAGCCTCTGGTAACCATCATTCTACTCTTTGTCTCGATGAGTTCAATTGTTTTAATATTTAGCTTGCATATATGAATGACAACATTCAATATTTGTCTTTCTGTGCTTGGCTTATTTCACTTAACATAATGTCCTCTAGTTCCATCCATGTTGTTGCAAATGACAGGATTTCATTTTTATGGTTGAATAATATTTCATTGTGTGTATGTACAACATTTTCTTTATCCATTAATCCACTGATGGATACTTAGGTTGATTCCAAATATCAGCTATTATGAACTGTGCTGCAATAAACATGAGAGGGCAGATATCTTTTTGATATACTGATTTCCTTTCTTTTGGATATATGCCTAGCAGTGGGATTGCTGGGTCATATGTTAGTTCTATTTTTAGCTTTTTTGAGGAACTTTCATACTGTTCTCCATAGTGGTTGCACTAATTTATATTCCCACCAATAGTGTACAAGGGTACCCTTTCTCCACATCCTTGCCGGCCTTTGTCATTGCCTGTCTTTTGGGTAAAAGCCATTTTAACTGGGGTGAGATGATATTTCATTTTGGTTTTGATTTGCATTTCTCTGATGACTAATGATGTTGAGCATTTTTCATATACCTGTTGGCCATTTGTACGTCTTCTTCTGAGAAATGCATAGTCAGATCTTTTCAATTTCAATTTTTTAAATTGGATTATTTGATTTTTTTCCTATTGGGTATTTTGAGCTCCTTATATATTAGTATTATTAATCCCTTGACAGATGGGTAGTTTGCAAATATTTTCTCCCATTCTGTGGGTTGTCTCTTTACTTTGTTGATTGTTTCCTTTGCTGTGCAGCAGCTTTTTAGCTTGAAGTGATCCCATTTGTCCAATTTTACTCTGGTTGCCTGTGCTTTGGGGGTGTTACTCAAGAATTGCCCAGGGTATCGCCCAGACCAATGTTCTAAAACATTTTCCCAATGTTTTCTTTTAGTATTTTCATAATTTCAGGTCTTATATTTCACTCTTTAATCCATTTTGACTTGATTTTTGTATATGGTGAGAGATAATGGTCTAGTTTCATTCTTCTGCATATGGATATCCAGTTTTCCCAGCACCATTTATTGAAGAAACTGTCTTTTGCCACTGTATGTTCTTGGCATCTTTGTTGAAAATGAGTTCACTATAGATGTATGGATGTGTTTCTGGGATCTCTATTCTGTTCCATTTGTCCTTGTATCTGTTTTTATGCCAGTATTGTGCTGTTTTGGTTACTACAGCTCTATAGTGTAATTAGACATCAAGTAATGTGATTTCTCCAGTTTTGTTCTTCACTCAGGATGGCTCTGCTATTCTGGGTCTTTCATGGTTCCATATAAATTTTAGGATTATTTTTTCTATTTCTGTGAAGAGTGTCATTGATATTTTGATGGGGATTACATTGAATCTGTAGATTGCTTTGGATAGTATGACATTTTAATATTTTAAAAACATTGATTCTTCCAATCCATGAGCATGGAATATATTTCCGTTTTTTTGTGTCCTTTTCAATTTCTTTCATTGTTGTTTTATAGTTTTCATTGCAGAGATCTTTCATTTCTTTGGTTAAGTTTATTCCTAGGTATTTTATTTTATTTGTAGCTATTGTAAATAGGATTGTTTTCTTGGTTTCTTTTTCAGATTGTTTGCTTTGGCATATAGAAATGCTACTGATTTTTGTATGTTGATTTTGTATCCTTCAACTTTACTGAACTTGTTTATCAGTTCTAATAGTTTTTCGGTGGAGTCTTTAGGTTTCTCTAAATATAAGATCATATCATCTGCAAAGAAGAATAATTTGACTTCTTCCTTTCCAACTTGGATGCCCTTTATTTCTTTCCCTTTTTTAATTGCTCTAGCTAGAACTTTCATTATGTTGAAAGTTTCATTATGTTGAATAATAGTGGTGAAAGTGGGCTTCCTTTTCTTGTTCTAGTTCTTAGTGGAAAGGCTTTCAATTTTTACACTTTCAGTCTGAGACTAGCTGTGGGTCTGACATATATGGCTTTTATCATGTTAAGATATGTTTCTTCTATATCCAGTTTTTTGATAGTTTTTATCATGAAGGGATGTTGAATTTTATTGAATGCTTTTTCAGCATCAGTTGAAATAATCATATATAGTTTTTGTTTGTTCTGTTGATATGATGAATCACATTCATTGATTTGTGTATGTTGAAACATCCTTGCATCCCCTGGCTAAATCTCACTTGATCATGATAAATATTCTTTTTAATGTCATGTTGAATTTGGTTTGCTAGTATTTTGCTGAGGATTTTTGCATCTAATTTAATCAGAGATATTGGCCTATAGTTTTCTTTTTTTGTAGTGTCTTTGTCTGGTTTTGGTATCAAGTTGACATTGGTCTCATAGAATGAGTTTGGGAGTATTCCCTCCCAGATTTTTTGGAATAGTTTGAGTAGGATTGGTATTAGTTCTTCTTTAAATGTTTGATAGAATTCAGCCATGAAGCCATTGGTTCCTGGGCTTTTCTTTGATGGGAGACTTTTTATTCCTGCTTCTATCTCATTACTTGTTATTTGTCTATTCAGGTTTTGGTATCCCCTCGTTTAATCTTGGTAGGTTGTATGTGTCTATCCATTTCTTCTAGGATTACTGATTTTTTGGCATGTAGTCACTCATAGTAGTCTCTAATGATACTTTGAATTTCTGCAGTGTTAGTTGTAATGTCTCCTTTTTATCTCTGATTTTACTTATTTGGGTCTTCTCTATTTTTTCCTTAGTTAATCTGGATAAAGGTTTGTCAATTTAGCTTATCTTTTCAAAAAACCAATTTTTTGTTTTCTTGGTCTTTTGTAGCACTTCTTTGGTTTCAATTTCATTTTCTTTCTACTCTGACCTTCATTATTTATTTCCTTCTACTAAATTTGGGTTTAGTTTGCTCTTGTTTTTCAAGTTCTTTAAGATGCATTGTTAGGTTTTATGTTTGAAGCTCTTCTACTCTTTTGATGTAAATACTTTTTGCTATAAACTTTCCTTTTAATACTGCTTTTACTGTATCCCACTGGTTTTGGTATGTTGGGTTTCCATTTTCATTTCTTTCAAGAAAACTTTAACATTTCCTTCTTACTCTCTTCATTGACCCAGTGGTCCTTTAGAAGCATATTGTTTAATGTCCACCTGTTTATATAGTTTCCAATTTTCCTCTTGTTACTGATCCTACTTTTATTCCACTGTGGTCAGATAAAATTCTTGATATGATTTCAATTTTTTTGAATTTTTAAGACCTGTTTTGTGGCCTAACATATAGTCTATCCTTGAGAGTTATGTAAGAGCTGAGAAGAATGTGTATTCTGTAGCTGTTGTATGAAATATTCTGTATATATCTGTTAGGTCCATTTGGTCTATAGTGCAGGTTAAGTCCAATGTTTCTTGTTGATTTTCTGTCTGGATTATCTGTCCAAGGCTGAAAGTGGGGTGCTGAAGTCTCCAACTATTACTGTATTGGGAACTCTCTCTCTCTCTCTTTAGCTGTAATAATATTTACTTTACATATCTGGGTGCTTTAGTGTTGGGTGCTTATATATTTAGAATTGTTATATCCTCTTGATGAATTGACCCATTTATCATTATATAATGGCCTTTTTTGCCCATTTTTACAGTTTTTGTCTTGAAATCTATTTTATCTGATAGAAGTATAGCTACCTCTGCTCTTTTTGGTTTCCATTTGCATAAAATATCTTTTTCCATCTCTTTATTTTCATTCTATGTGTGTCTCTATAGGTGAAGTAGATTTATTTCAGACAATATATACTTGGCTCTTGCTTTTTGTCCATTCAGCCACTCCATTTCTTTTGATTAGAGAATTTTGTCCATTTATACTCAATGTTGTTATTGTTAGGTAAGGACATACTACTGCCATGTTGTTATTTGATTTCTGGTTGTTGTTTGGTCCTCTCTTCCTTCCTTACTTCCTGTCTTCTGTTGTGTAAAAATTATTTTCTCTGGTAGTGTGCTTTTAATTTCTTGCTTTTCATTTTTTTAAATCTATTATAGGTTTTTTAATTCAACGTTATCATGAAGCTTGCAAAAAACATCTTATAACTAATTATTTTAAATGAATGATGACTTAACTCTGTTTACAACAAATAAATAAGCAAACAGAATGCTAAAAGAAACTCTACACTTTCACTCCCTACTCTGCTACTTTTGGACTTTTTGTTGTTTCCATTTATATCTTTTTATACTATTTATCTCTTAAAAAGTTGTTTTAGTTATTTTTGATATGTTTGTCTTTTAGTCTTCCTGTTCAAGATATAAGTAGTATAGATAGAGTATTAGAGTAACAGAGTATTTTGTTTTTGTATACCAGCAAGTTTTGTACCTTCAGATGGTTTCTTATTATTTGTTAACATCCTTTTCTTTCAGATTGAGGAACTCCCTTTAGCATTTCTTGTAGGGCAAGTCTGGTGTTGATGAGATTCCTTAGCTTTTGCTTGTCTGGGAAAGTCTTTATTTCTACTTCTTGTTTAAAGGATATTTTTGCAGGGCATAATATTCTAGAGTTAAGGTTTTTTGTTGGTTTGTTTTTTCCTTCAACACTTTGAATATGTCATGCCACTCTCTTCTGGCTTGTGAGGTTTCCACTGAGAAGTCTGCTGCCAGACATATTAGAGCTCCTTTATATGTTATATTTTTTCTTTTTTCTTGTTTACCTAAGGACCTTTTCTTTATCCATGACCTTTGGGAACTTGATTATTACATACCTTGAGGTAGTCTTATTTGGGTTAAATCTGCTTGGCATTCTATGACCTTCTTGTACCTGAATATTGATATCTTTCTCTAGGTTTAAAAAGTTCTCTGCTACTATTTCTTTGAATATAGTTTCTACCCCAATCTCTCTCTCTACCTCTACTTTAATGCCAGTAACTTTTAGATTTGTCCCTTTGAGGCTATTTTCTAGCTCTTGTAGGTGTGCTTTATTCTTTTTTGTTCCTTTTTCTCTTCTGACCATGTGTTTTCATATATCCTGTCTTCAAGCTCACTAGTTCTTTCTTCTGCTTGATCAATTCTGCTGTTGAGAGATTCTGGTGCATTTTTCAATTTGTCAATTGAATTTTTCAGCTCCAGAATTTCTGCTTTTTTTTTTTTTAATTATTTCAATATCTTTGTTAAATTTCTCTGATAGGCTTCTGAATTCCTTCTCTGTGTTCTTTTGAAGTTCACTGAGCTTCCTCAGAACAGCTATTTTGAATTCTCCATCTGAAAAGTCACATATCTCCATCACTCTAGGATTGATCATGAGTGCCTTTTTTAGTTCTTTTAGTGAGGTCATGTTTCACTGGATTTTCTTGATGTTTGTGGATGTTTGTTGATATCTGGCAATGAAGAGTTAGGAATTTATTCTAATCTTCACAATCTGGGCTTGTTTGAACCCATCCTTCCTGGGAAATCTTTCCAGGTTCAAAGGGAAGTGAGTGTTGTGATCTAAGTCTTTGGTCACTGCAACTGTACCAGCACTAGGGTGTGTCCCAAACCCAGTAATGCTGTGACTCTTGCAGACTTCTGGTGGTACTGCCTTGGTGGGATTGGGTGAGATACAGAAGAATTCCTTGCATTACCAGATAGTCTCTCACCCTCTTCCCTCACTTTCCCCCAAACAGAAGGAGTTTCACTCTCCATGCTGGGCTGCCTGGATTTGGGGAAGGAGTGATGTGAGCACTTTGTTTTGGCTACCACAACTGGGTCTACGCTGGGTCATACCTGAAACCAGCCTAGTCACCTATGGTGACTGCTGCCTGGCTACCTTTGATCTTTACCGAAGGCCCAATTGCTCTTTAGTCAGCAGGTGGTGAATCCTCCAGGACTGGGTTCCTCCCTTCCAGTCAGTGGGTTCCCTTCTGGCCCAGAGTAGGTCTAGGAATGCCATCTGGGAGATAAGGCCTAGAATCGGGTGCTTCAGGAATCTACTTGGTACTTTATTTTACTGTGGCTGAGCTGGTGTTCAAATTGCAAGTAAAAGGCCTTTGTATTCTTCCTTTTCCTTTTCCCAAGTGGAAGACCACTCTCCCTGACCTGCACTGCCTAGAGTTGGGGGAGGGTGACACAGGGATTTACTTGGCTGCCACTGCGGGTGCCCCTCTGAGTCACATGTACCCCGAGTCCACTGGTTCTGAGCCAGTGCAGCTGCAGGAGTTGCCAAAGACCTGCAGCCTTTGTGGCCTGACTGCCTTACAAACTTATTCCAGGCCCCAGGCCACTTTTGTCAGCCAGTTGTGGAATTAGCTAGAACTCAGGTTTCTAACACTGGGGTGGAAGATTCTTTTCCAGCTGGGTCTGGTCTAAATGTTTCCTCCATGGGCACCTGGCAGAATTCTGCCCTGTGTTTGTTCCCCTCTGACAGGGTGGCCCTGAGCTCCAGTGCAAAGTCCCACAATCACTTCACTGTCCCTCCTCCAGGCACACAGATGTTTCCCTCCACCAGGGGAAGGCACTGCCCTGCTGGGGGATTGGGGAGGGTGGGGTAGGCAAAGCAAAACTGTCTTTCCTGCCCACTTCAGTGCCTCTTTCCTTGATATAATGTTAAAACCAGATAGCGCACCTGGCTTTTTGTTCTAATGAACATGCTTTCTTGTATGGACAGTTATTCAGTTTGGTGTTCCTGTGGGGGGACAATTGTTGGAGGGTTCTATTTGGCCATCTTGTTCTGACTCCCTTCCTGTGTAGATTTTTTTTATTTTCCCCTTTGCTGCCCTTTCTCTTCCCTCGCTGCAAGGTTCCAAATCTATTTCCTTGAACCTTGACATTGTTTCTACACATATTTTAAAATTACACTTACTTTTATCTTGAAATAATTGCAGATTCACTGCAGTTCTAAGAAATAATACAGAGAGATTGCACTTATCTTTTACCCAATTTTCCCCAGTGGTAAAAAAACGTGCAGAGCTATATTCCATAATCACAACCAGCACATTGTCATCGACATGGCCAAGATACAGTACATTTCCATCACCACAAAGACACCCATTTTGCTCTTTTATAGCCATACTCACTTCCTTCCCAAACCCACCCCATCTTTAGTCCCTGGCAGTAGCTACTCTGTTTCTATTTCTATTTTTTATTTGTTGTTTTAAGACTATTATAAAAATAAATGGGATCATGTAGCATGCAAACTTTCAGAATAGGCATTTTTCACTCACCAAAATTCTCTGGCAGTTATTCCAGGCTGTAGCATGTGTCCCTAGTTTCTAACATTTTATTGCCGGGTAGTGTTCTAGTCCATGTGGTGGATATACCACACTTTGCTTAACCATTCACCCATTAAAGCACATCTGTTTTTTTTTCCAGTTTGGGCTATTATAAATAAAGCTGATGAATAATATTAGCATACAGGTTTTTGTGGGAATATTAGTCTTATTTCCCCAGGATAAATGCAAAGAAGTACAATTTCTAGGTCTCAGCACAGTTTCATGCTTAGTTTGTTTTTTTCTTTGTCTTTAAAGAAACAGTCAAATTGTTTTCCCAGAATGGCTGTATCGTTTTCACTTACACCAGCAATGTAAGAGTGAGGTTCTATGCTTCCTTGTCAGTATCCAGCATTGTCACCATTGTTTTTTGTTTTCTCTCAGCTATTCTGATAGGTGTATGGTGGTATTTTATGGCAGTTTAAATTGTAGTTCCCTAATGCTTAATGATGTTGAACATTTTCTCACACACTTGTTTGCCACTGTATGTCTTTTTCAGTGAAATATTCCTTGAGGTCTCATATTTGAGTCCTATTTAATGTTTTTCTTTTTTTCTGTTTCTTCTTTTTACCGTTTGGTTGTGAGAACTTTTTATATGTTCTAGGTACTAATCCTTTGTCAGATATGTGGTTTGCAAATACTTTCTCACATCCTATAGCTTGTGTTTTATCATCTTCACAGAGTTTTTCATGGAGCAAAAGTTTTTAATTTTTTGAAGCCGAATTTATCAATTTTTTCTTTTATGGAGCATGCTTTTGGTCTAGGTCAAGTCTAAAAATTCTTTGCCTAGTCCAAGATGCTAGAGATTTTCTCCTCTATTTTTTTCTAAGTATTTTGTAGTTTTAATTTTAAGTCTATGATCCATTTTGAATCAATTTTTGTATCAGGTATAAGATTTATGATGAGGTTCTTTTTTTTCCTGTTTTTTTTTTTTCTTTTCCGATGGATGCCCATTCTCTAGCACCATTTGCTGTAAAGATTATCTTTCCTCTATTTGATTGCTTTTACACCTTTGTTAAAAATTAGTTGAGCAAATTTGCATGTGGGTATATTTCTGGATTTATTATAACTCTGTTCCATTGATCTTTGTGTCTATCCTTCCCACCAATTCCACAGAGTATTGGTTAATGTAGATATATAGTGAGTCATAAAATCAGGTAGAATGCTATCCTAATATTTTATTCTTCTTTTCCAAAATTATATTTTCATTTCCATCCATATTTCTCTTGAGACTTCCTCTTTGACAAATGAATTATTAAGAAATGTGCTCTTTAGTTTCCAAGTGTTTGGAGATTATTTTTTTTTTGGCTACTGATTTCATGTTTGATTTCATCGTGGTGGCAGAATATACTCTGTATATTTTGATAATTTTGAATTTATTGGGTTTTTTTTTTGTTTGGCCCAGAACATGGTCTATCTTGTAATATGTTCCATGGACACTGCTGTTATTAGTTGGTATGTTTGATGCCTATTGGTTAGATCTTGTTTGTTGATGGTGTTGTTGAGTTTTGGTATATTCTTGCTGATTTTCTGTCTAGTCGTTTTAGCAATTGTTGGGAGAGAAGTGTTGAAGCCTCCAAGTATAATTGTAGATTTGTATATTTCTCCCTTCTGTTCTATCAGTTTCTGCCTCATATATTTTATAGCTTTTTTGATCAGTGCAGATATATTTAGGATTTCTATGTCTTCTTTGTGAATTGACTCTTTCATCTTTATATAGTGTTCTTCTCTGTCTCTGGTAAATTTCTTTGCTCTTATCTACTCTATCAGATATTAATATAGCCAATTTACTTTACTTTGATTAATTTTGCATAATATATCTTCTTTCCATCCTTTTACTTTCTTTCTGCCTTTATCTTCACATTGAAGTGAGTTTCCTGTAGATAGTACACAGTTAAATTATGTTTTTCTTTTAAATTGTGAGTTCAGTCATATTTTTAATTTGCTCCACCAGAGTCTTTTATTTGGTGTATTGAGACATTTACATTTAATGTGATTATTAATATTTTAGAGCTTATGTGTCAAATTTTATTTTTTGTTTTCAGTTTCTTCTCTCTGCTTTTTGTTTCTCCCATTTCATTGGGTTTTTGGGGTTTTTTAAAATTATTTGTTTAGACACAAGGTCTCATTATGTTGCCCAGGCTCATCTTGAACTCCTAGATGTAAGTGATCCTCCTTCCTCAGTCTCCTGAGAAGCTAGAATAACAGTCACATACCACTGCACCCAGCTCATTAATTTTTTTTTTGCCTTCCGGTGAATTACTTGAACATTTTTTAGAATGACACTATGATTTATTGATAGTGTTTTTGAGTGTTTCTTTTTATATAGATTTTAAGTGGGTGTTCTAGATAATAGATTATATGTAATATAATATTTAATACATTATTACACATATGTAATAATGTAAATAAATGTAAATAATTTATGTGTAATACAATCATGTATATGTGTGTGTGTGTGTGTGTAGATGTAATACACACACAAACACACAGAGTCTGCTGGTGTCATTTTATCATTGCAAGTGAAATATAGAAATCTCAGCTCTCTCCTTCCCTTTCCTCTTCCCTGTTTGTAATTTTCTTATGTATATATTTAACTAAGGAGGTGAAAGACCTCTACAAGGAGAAATACAAACACTGAGGAAGGACATAGCAGAGGACATAAACAGATGGAAAACCATACCATGCTCATGGATTGGCAGACTCAACATTGTTAAAATGTATATACTATCCAAAGTGATCTACAAATTCAATGTGATCCCTATTAAAACACCAACATCATTTTTCACAGATCTAGAAAAAATAATTCTACGCTTTGTATGAAACCAGAGAAGACCCTGTATAGCTAAAGCAACCTTAAGCAAAAAGAACAAATTAGGAGGCTTCAATCTACCAGAGTTCAAGCTATACTACAAAGCTATAGTAACTAAAACAGCATGGTACTGGCATCAGAACAGAGACATAGATCAATGGAACAGGACTGAGAACCCAGGTATAAAACCATCCTCATACAGCCATCTGATCTTTGAAAAAGCAGACAAAAATGCACACTGGGGAAAAGAATCCCTATTCCATAAATAGTGCTGCAAAAATTGGATAGACACATGTAGAAGAATGAAACAGGATATGCACTTCTCACCTCTCACCTCTCACAAAAATCAAGTCACGATGGGTAACAGACTTAAACCTAAGGCATGAAACCATAAGAATTCTAGAAGAAAATGTTGGAAAAACTCTTATAGATATCAGCCTAGGCAAAGAATTTATGAGGAAGACACCAAAAGGGATCACAGCAACAACCAAAATAAATAAATGGGACCTGATCAAATTAAAAAGCTTCTGCACAGCCAAAGAAACTATCACTAGAACAAATAGACAATCTACAGAATGGGAGAAAATATTTGCATGCTATACATCCGATAAAGGGCTGATAACTAGAATCTATGTAGAACTCAGGAAAATCAGCAGGAAGAAAATCAAACAACCCCATTAAAAAGTGGGCAAAGGTCATGAACAGAAACTTTTCAAAAGAAGATAGACTAATAGCCAACAAACACATGAAAAAATGCTCAACATCTCTAATCATCAGGGAAATGCAAATCAAAACCACAATGAGATATCACTTAAGTCCAGTGAGAATGGCTTTTATCAAAAAGTCCCTAAACAACAAATGTTGGTGTGGATGTGGAGAGATAGGAACACTCATACACTGATGATGGGACTGCAAGCTAGTACAACCTCTATGGAAAGTAGTATGAAGATACCTCAAAGAACTAAAAGTAGAACTATCATTTGATCCAACAATCACACTACTGGGTATTTACCCAAAGGAATAGAAGACACTCTATAAAGAAGACATCTGCACTCAAATATTTATAGCAGCACAATTCACAATTGCAAAGATGTGGAAACAACTCAAGTGCCCATCAATACATGAGTGGATTAATTAAATGTGGTATATATATACCATGGAGTACCACTGAGCCATAAGAAAAAGATGAACTACCTATTGTATTATCCTGGATGGAGCTAGAGCCCATTTTTCTAAGTGAAGTATCACAAGAATGGAAAAACAAACTCCACATGTCCTAACCATTAAATTGATACTAATTGATCAACACTAATGTGCACATATGGGAAATAACATTCATAGGGCGTTGGGTGGTTGGGGGGGAGGAGGGAATGGGTAAATTCACACCTAACGGATGCTTTGAGCACTTTCTGGGTGATGGTCTTGCTTGTTGAGCAGTGCAAAGACAACTTATGTAACCAAAGTGTTTGTACCTCCATAATACTCTGAAATAAAAAAAAAATTTCCTCTACATACATTTAGAAACACATCAGTATAATTTTTGCTTCCACTATCAATCATAATTTTAGAAAACTCAAGAAGAGAAGGAAAGTCTAGTTGTCAGGAGCTCAGCTGAGCTGGAGAGAGCTAAGGTGTCAGGTGTCAGGGTACCCAATTAAGGTAACAAACAAAAAATGGAAGCCACAGTGAAATGGTTGTAATCACTTACTGTAATGATATAAGCAAGTCTAAACCAGAAAAAGAGCTGGCTCTCCCTTCTATTTTCTCCCATGGAACAGTGCACTGGCTGAGACCCAGGCAGCTCAGCACAGAAGTGGAGGCTGCCTCAAACAAAAGGCTAATGCAATTTTATTGACCCTGGGACCAAGGCCCACTAGGGGGAGGGAGAAGGAGAAGGGGTAGGAATGGAAGGCACTGAGTCAGAGTAGGGAAAACTGTCTTCAAGGTTTTCACCTTTTTCTCTGATAAGGTCACAGCAGAGGCACCTAAAGAAAACCTCTGCCCAAGCCCTTAGATAAAGAGACTCAGGAGTGAACAGGCCTGGGCCAGGAATGCAAATATGCATAAGAGCATGGCTGGCCAGGGGGGCCTGAGTCCCCGACATCAACTCCCAGTAGAGACTGACATGCACTGGTTGTGCACCAAGACTGATGTGGGGAGGGCAGCTTTCCTGTGTGAGGCTTGCCAGGCAAAGACTTTGAAATTATCTCTCGTTGGTCCTGAAAAATCACATATAAGTTAACCAGGATCTGAAATCCTCAGTGTTTACTCATATTTTTACTTGCTGGATTCTTATTTCCTTTCTGATGTGCCAAGGTTCTGTCTTTTGTTTCCTTTGTATTTTAGTGAACTTCTTTAGCCATTCTTATGAAAAATTATCTTAGTTTCTCTTCATCTGAGAATATTTTCATTTCCCCTTCATTCTTGAGGATTACTTTCATTGGACACTGAATTCCAGATGGCAGGTTTTTCTTTTAGGAAGAGGAAAATACTGGGCTACTTTCTTCTGTCCTCCATAGTTTCTGATGAGGAATCTGTTGTCATTCAAATTGCTTTTAGTCCGTAGGTAAAGTGGTGTTTCTGTCTTGCTATTTTCGGTATTTTTTTTTTGTCTTTAATGTTCAGAAGTTTATTTATGATTTCTTCAGATTTACCCTGTTTGGGATCCACTGAGCTTCTCAAATCTTCAGGTTTATGTCTCTTGCCAAATTTGGGAAGTTTTCAGCCATTATTCCATACGTTACTTTCTTCAGCCTTACCCTCTTTGCCCTGACTTTTTTTTTTTGGACCTCAATGATATGGACATTAGATCTTTTCTTATAGTCCTACACATTCCTGAGCCTTTGTTCATTTTAAAAAATATTACATTCTCTCTATTGTTCACATTGGGTGACATATTTTTCTCTTTTCCAGCTCATGCTCTGTTTCTTCTATTCCTTCATTCTGACACTGACTCCATTCACTGAGCTATTAAATCAGTTGTGACTTTTAATTCTAAAATTTACATCTGGTTCTTCTTTATATCTTCTATACTTTTGTTGAAGTTTTCTACTGTTTTCATTTCTTTAAAGAGTGTTTGTAATTGCTCATTGAAGTATTTTTACTATGACTGCTTTAAAATCTTTTTTAGATAGTTGTATCGTGTCTGTGATCTTGATGTTGACATGTGTTGACTGTCTTTTTTCATTCAGTTTGACATCTTCTTGATTCCTGGTATGACAAGTGATTTAATAGTGCAGCTGGACATTTTGTATTATGTTATAAGACTCTATATGTTATTTAAATCTTCTGTTTTAATTGGCATTTTCAGACACCAGTCTGGCAGGAGGAGAGGGAGAAACTGCCTCATTACCTCCAGCTGAGGTAGAAGTCTAGGTTCACCACTCAGACAACACCATACCATATGGGGGCTCAGTAAGAGTGCACATTCCAGCTCCCCATGTGGTCCCCACTGACACCATGGAGTGGGTGGCCTTGCCTGACTCTTCAATAGGTCTCCTCTTGACACCAATCCATCAGAGAGGGTGTGGATTATCTTGTTACTGCTGGTTCAGGGTGTAAGTCCAATCTCCCTATGTGGTCTTCACAAGCACATTGGGGTAGGAGGGCTTGTTACCAGCACGTGAGGAAAAGGGTCATGGTTTCCTACTTGGTCTTCTCTGACAACCCTCACAGGGATGTTGGAACACCTCATCACAGCTGGTGAGGGTGGATGTTGGCTCTCCTGGTTTTGGGTTTGGGGTTTGGGGGGGGGTCACATTTTTTTCTGTTGTGTTTGTCTGGAATAGAAGGGTATTGTCTAAAAGTTTCCTGTCTTGCTACACTGACCCTTTTTTGGTCTTCTGAATATGTGAGCAGGCTTTTGCTGGGGTTTTGTTGTCTCTGCCTTTGGCATTTCCATATCACTCCCTTCTTCAGCTCCAAGTCTCGGTTATTTAAGGCAAAAGGCAAAACCAGGCCTCACCCGCGTGTTGTTCTTTGTGTTCCAAGTTCCCTGGCTGATTTGCCTTCTTCTCTCCACCTCTCACGGTCTCTTTATGTTTGTTTAATACATAATTTCCAGAGTTTGTTGAGGGAGGAATAGGGAAAAGCAGGTGTACTGCATTTTTGCAGAAGCAAAGTCCTGTATTTTGTTTATCTGCTTGTTGTTTTTCTGTTAAATAGGGGAGACAGGAAGACTGGAAAGGGCTGGAGTAAGATGAGTTCTTTTCCTTCAACTGGAATAAAGCTCTGACAAAGTTCTTTTCTTAGAGGGTAAGACTTTGTTATGGAGAAGTCTCTGGTGCATTTCACAAGGACTACTCTTTCTGTCCCCCCGCCAGAGGTAAGAAGGGATCTTTCCTGGCTCCTCCTCATGAGATCCTGAAAGAGAATTTAAAGATAAAGCCTATGAAAATGTGGGGCCCAGTTAAAACTGCAGACCCAGAGGGTTTTCACTCTCACACTGCTCCACACAGCCTCTAACAATTCTTAAACAAGACCATCTAAGCGTTTCTGCCAGTTTATGGCTCCCGTGGCTTCTGCTCCAGGTAAGCAGATCTCAGCTGTGACTTTGGGAGGCTCTTGTCTCTCCAAATTTCAGGGTGGTCATTTGACCTGTGGTTTCAGTCCTCTGGTGCGTCCAAGGAAAGCGGTTGATATTCAGTTTGTTCAAGTTTTTCTTGTTATGCAGACTAGAGGGATGACTTCCATGATCTTCCTGTGTTAGAGCTGAAAGTGGGAGCCCCATGGATTTTCTTCCACATCTTTTTATCTCATGCCACTTCCCTCCCTAGTGTCTGAAACTGGAGCGAGAGAATATCTTGAGTTATTAATTAAGCATGCCTCTCAAAAATTTCTCGTTTCCATGACTGTAAGACTTTTCAAATTTCTACCCTAGAGAAGGAATAACAAAAGGGAAGAGAGGAAGAAATGGGAAAAAATCTCAATTGCTGAGATAGAATAGCTGTGGCTCACACTTAAAGGCAAAAGCTTGGGAAGAATATAGCAGTTTTTCTCACTTCCCTCTAACTCCACCCCCACCCCATAATCTTACGTGTGTGTGTGTGTGTGTGTGGAAGGGCATAGGGAGAGTTTATTGGGAAATGATAGAAACATCAGGACCACCGTCACGGACACGCAGTAGCACAGGGTCCTGGATCGCAGAAGGGCTCCACGCTTGTTTTTAGTGATTTGCTGTTGCTGTCTTGAAATTTCTAATTTTTTTTAAGCACAGCCTCTGAATTTTCATTTTGCACTGGGCCTCTATAAATTATGCAGCTGGTTCTAGGAAATATAAGAGCTAAGGAAACAGATATCTTGATTAGTGGTATGGGCTTAGTGTTGAGGCAAGTTTCATAGAGTTCCCTATAGTGCAGTGGTAGCTCAGAGGTGGCAGCAGGAATGTCCAGGCAGGTAGGTCTGGGATAATGTCACAGTTTCCTACATCTATAATAGCATTGAATGGGGAGAAGCCGGATGTTGACGCGCAGTAAAGAGGAGTATAGAAGTTGCTGAGGAGAGTGGGGGTGAAGGCGGATGGGGAGACACTCCCACAGGAAGAGAGGGAGAGAACACAGCATACTGCACTAAGGAGATCTTATGAAGAAGAGAGTAAAGAAGGAAGCAACAGGGAGTGATCAGAATAAATACAACTCAAAGATGCCATCTGGGGTAACATTATTGATTTCCTTACACTTTGCCAATCTAATGTCCTGGTACTACATTAGCCCCTGGAATTTAAAACCATCATAGAAAACGAGGCAGGATGTACCATGAGTTGGGAGAAAGTACCCCAAACTGATTGAAATTAACTTCCCACTTTCTGGTAGAATTGGAATGTTAAGTAAGATCCAACGCTGTATTATGGACTGTATGTTTGTGCCCTCCCCCCCCCCCCCGTTTATATACTGAATCCCTAACCCCGAATGTGATGGTATTTGGAGATAGGAGCTTTGGGAGATAATATGGATAAGGTGAGGTCATGAGGGTGGGGCCCTGGTCTGAAGGCGTTAGCATCCTAATAAGGAAAGACACCAGAGCTGGCTTTCTCTGTCTCTCTGCCATGTGAAGACACAGCCTTCTATCACACAGTCTATGGTATTCTGTTATAGCAGTCAGAGCTGGCCAAGACACAAAGTTATAGAAAAATACAATTATACTTTATGCCCATTTTGAGAGCACCTATTTTTTCCCATTATAAACTCTACATGTCAGCTCAGAAAAGCATTTGATGTTCCCCAAAGGTGTTATTCTCATCGTCCTCTCTGAGTCTGCACCCTGCCTTGCCTTATTAGACTAGATTCTGGCTTTGTGTGTGTTTCTCTTTTATTTTGCCACACCAGGGAGAAGATCTTGGCTGGCCCTAGCCTGAGGAATACTTTTTCTACTCCATTTATGTAGGATGCCCTTTCCCTGGACCCCAGTTCCCTGAAGTAAGCCAGGCTGTGACTCTGCAGGATATATGAGGCATGCTCCAGTCATTCACTCCCATGAAAAGTGAGTTCCAGGTGTGTCTTCTGTTTCTAGACCCATGGTACACCAAGTCTGCACTTCCTTCCCCCTCTTACTGCTGTATTTTTTATTTCCTTTCGAGTCCATAGAATTGCTTACCCAATTTTTTGAGTGTAGCTATGTATTTTAAACATATTTTGGTGCTTCTAGGTAGAGATAAGAAACAGCAATGATCAAAAAAAATTTAGAAATAGAAAACCAAAAGACATAGGCACACTCAAATATAAGGCAACTAACTCCACAACAAAGAAATGGATCTGAAGCATGAAAATTGGTTAAAGGGCTAAAATTTCTGCCTTGCTGAGTTCTGGGGCCAGAATTAGGTAGCAGCAGTACAATTTTTAAAATTTATTCTCCCAAAGATTGTTGCTCAATGTGTATCAGTATAATGCTTCAGCGAACTGCATTACACATTTTTCTAGGTGCATATGTGCAAGAATTTCTCTATGGGATACAGCTAGCAGGGAAGTTGCTGGGTCGTGTGGACAATGCACATTTTGACCTTTTCTAGATGTTGTCAAATTGGTCTCCAAATTGCAACAATTTACATTCCCAATACCACAGTCAGGAGAATTTCTACTTCTCCATATCCCCCCAACACCAGTTGTGAGACACCCCCCGCACCTCATCTAATAGAAGTAAAATAGTGTTTCATTGTTTTCATTTGCATGTCCTTGATTACAGGGGTTAAACCACGTTTCCTTTTTTAATAGGTATTTTGGGTTTTGTCTTTTGTGAACTTGCCTGTTTTTACCAGTTGTCCATTTTTTTAAATTGGTTTCTTTCACGTTTATGGTTTTTAAGTGTTCCCTGTCATACATTCTTTATCTTAGCTATAATCGAAGTCCCCTTCGGAGCACTATACTGAAACTGCTTGTCAAGGTCACCTCCATATCTCCAAATCCCACATACACTCTGTGTCCTCACCCCCTCAATATCTTCGTATTGTTCATGAAGTTGACCATCCTCTTCTCTTTGTCAATGCATTCTCTCTTGGGTTTTGCACTTTCTTACTTTCTTTTCTTTTTTTTTTTTAAGAGATTATTTTTTTTATTTATGAATTGCCAGTGCTAAGAACATTGTTCAGCCTATATGGAATATTTAATAAGTACATTTAAGTACATACTTTCTAATGAATAGTTTCTTATTAAGATCAAGATATACACTGCAGCTTTTGTCCTTGCTCTCTCATGAACTAGCAGGGGCCCCCGTGCAAGCCTTAGGGTTCCATCCTGTTTCAACATTCTATTAATCCTCAAAGAGCTATATTCTTCCCTTCCCCTAAGTGTACTCATCAGGTGTTGCAATCAGTAGACTTTTTAAATGAACTTTGATCCTGACACTTGGTAGCTTTTGTTTTAAGAAGCTTGGGTACAGACATGGGCGATTGTTAATGTACGAAGTGGGTATATGATGTACTAAAATAGAATCTAGAAGAGGTCATCTCACTTGCTTCCCATGGTGACTAATACAGAATTCAAGGCCAGCTATCCACAGGCAAATAGTTATTATTTTGCCTACTGAGCGGTCTCATAATCTCGAGCTAGAATTGTTCATTTTTTCTTTTTCTTTTCTTGTCTTTTCCTCCTCCTCCCCTGCTGTACTCAAGGAGTGTTGAACAGAGAATTGAATTTTCTTCTTTTCTATATTGAAAATTACTATGTATTAATGATAAAAATAGTTTGGATGGACTTCTTGGTTATATTTTGGAAAAAGAGTCCTCTGACAATTACTTAAACATTGATTTCCTTTAAGTTCTGTGAAAAAAATAATTGTGAAATATGCAGTGATGAAGCAGCATCTAGTGTCTCTACAGGGACAGCTGGGGGGGGGCTGTCAGTTCTCCAGTGTGTGTCCCATAATATACGTATACTTTTTTTTTTTTTAAAGACGTGGTGTTG
Organism: Daubentonia madagascariensis; assembly: GCA_023783475.1. Lineage (NCBI taxonomy): Eukaryota > Metazoa > Chordata > Mammalia > Primates > Daubentoniidae > Daubentonia > Daubentonia madagascariensis. Next base: position 394,587 of record JAKFHU010002239.1, read on the forward strand.
ACAGCAGGGAAATGAAAACCAAGCCCACTTTTTACATTTCATTTTTCAGTCACAAGTGAAATGGGGAAAAAGAATGAAGTTTTTTCTCATTAAAGAATAAGGCAAGCTAGAGAAAAGAAAATGTTATCAAGAAAATCATAAGAAAGAGAAACTGTATCTATTATTCATTAAGCGGAAGTGGATCATCATAAAGGTCTTCATCCTCATCGTCTTCATGTTGAGCAGGATGAGGAGGAGGAGGAAGAAGGGTTGGTCCTGTCTTGGGGCGGCAGAGGTGGAAGAAAATTCGCAGATAAGTGGGCCCGTGCAGTTCAAACCTGTGTTGTTCAAGCATCAACTGGACTGTAATGTTGCTACTACTCAAATATTTCCAACAATGCTTTTTTTTTTTTTTGCAATGTTCTTCAAGAGATTATTCTAACTCTGGCAAATTTTTTATTCTTTTGGGAATAATTTTATTTTTATAATAGCCAGAACTAAATTGTAAGTAGTCTTTTATGAATATTTTTAAGCAATGTGCATTATTTAAAGTCATAATTATATAACTATGTGGCTTATAAAATGATGATAATGATTTGATCAAGGTGCATTATTGAAATTAGTCAGTAGCATCAAAAGGTAGATACACAGAAGTGCAACACTTACTTGAATATATATATATATATATTTTAAAATGCAGTCACTTTATTTTAGTATCACAATTCAAAAGAAAAATAATTCATCCATGTGGTATTTCCTGAGGGTCTGGAGGATCATGAATAAAGTGAAGACACATTATAATTGCAATTCTCTTCATTATAAATCAAATTAAAAAGCTGATGCAAAAAAAATCTATTTCGTTTGACCTCTTAGTATTTTCCATTCATTCTGTGTCTATGGCTGAAAAATATCATTTTAGAACACCTACTGAGGACCACTTAGGGTCTAAGATTACTGTAGACTGGTCCTTTTATACATAAAATTGATGATGCAGCCCTCTTGTAAATAACCTGTGGTTTTCCCAGCACTGGTGATGGATTTATCCTGGCCCCTTCAAATGCTTTGTCCTGTCCCTTTATAACCTACAGCACACATTTCCAGACAGACGCCTGGAGTTTGAAGAATATATGTTGTAACTCTGGGCCTATGCATAGCAAAAATTGAACTGCACAATATCGTACAACAGTTTGGCACTAAATTTCTATTAATAATTTTTGATGCCTATTTGAAAACAAAGCACACCCCTGTTAAGATCATATGCAGGAGCTGACCCTTCTAGGATATACGCTGGTAACCACATAGGAGTGAGAGAGGGGAGGATTTTATTACTCTTTAAGTGAGGGATATCTGGTTTAATATAAATCATGAATTCAGAAAGTAATGGAAGTTATGTAATTATTAATTTTCTTATCATGTTATCTTATATAAAATGATAAAAAAATTGCCTGGGAGTATCCATCCTTATAGTGAGTAGCTTAAAAGAGAAATCTAATCACTATGACAAATGTATTGACAAAAAGATTAATAACTAATAAGCATCTATTGTATTTACCCTATCATGTATCATTGGGCCTTTTCCCCCAATTTATCCTCTGGATAATCTTTGATTATAAGTTTAGGTTTAAGTATTTGATTTTCATAAAATTCAGAATTTAATGTACAATGTCATTTTACTTAGTCTATAAATTTTCATAATACAGTGGTGGCACAAAACTCAACCACCTAAGAAATAATCTTGAAGACCACTGCACCATGAAATGGCAATTGCACAGCTGGGACCACCCCCTTCAGAGAGAAGAAAAGCATATGTCAAATTGCCTTAACTATAGATCCTTCAGGCAAAATGTATCCTTTTTTGGCACTGTCAAGAACTTGAATAAATCAGGGATAAGTGGGTTAAAATGTCAGTACCCACTAGGACTGAGAAAAACCTACTACTTTTCCACAATTCAGTAAAATATTAACCATGGTTCCCCCAAATTCTCCATGTATTAATTCAGAGAAGAAAACAATACCTTCCTAATCATTGGAAGACATTGTCAAATTGCCAGGAGACTAGAACTATTGTCATAAGAGATTAAACTCGGTGATATGAATGTTCTTGCTAAAAGGTTTTAAGTCTTGGTTTATTTGTAGAAATAATCCTTTCTCCTCTGTTTCATCAATCACTATTTCTAAAATACCAACCCTCTGGATGGCAGTTGAGATTACTACTGCTTTGTAAAATTGTTTGCTATTTTAAATCACCAAAATGTGACTCGGTGAATTGCAATAGAAAATCGTTTTCTGAGATCTGTAAGTAAACCTCTTCAAACTGGGAAACTTGCTAAACCCGGTAAATAGCCTAGGGCTAAAGACACTGGCTGGGTCATTGATCACCAATGACAGCAAATAGTGACCTCACACCAACAGAATGTAAACTTCCAAACTCATTGATAGCATTCCTGGCTTGGGGTTAGAATTTATGTTTTCTCTCTATAAACTGTTTGACTTAGATGATGAATGATGGTTAAGGTAACAGAGCAGCGTAAATGATGAAAATGCAGCTGGATTGAGGTTATTTTAAGTCTGACTTTCTTTGAAGTTCAGTGTAAATGCCTTGATATAGTAGAAAAGAAAAGTTGTTAGAATTGCCTTTTTTTTTTAATTTTAGGAAGGAAAATTCATTTTACCGGTACAATTTATTCCAAGTCATTTTGTGAAAATAATTTTTAACTTTCAACTCTGATTTTCTATTTAGTTTGACAAGATATAGATTTTAACCACCTATGGTTTCTTTTGCTGTTATATATGCTGAGTAATTAGTGAAAACAATGTTGGTTTAGCTACTATTCATGCAAAAAGCCTAAGGAAATTAATTCCTTAGAATAGTTTTACTTGTTATAGTCATTTTTTGCTTTGTTTTTGCTTTTGGACATAGCACGCTTATTTCTAAATTGGCTGAGTCTTTCAAAATTTTCCAAATAAGTTGTCATTTCAAAAGAGTATATTTTATTACCTCAAAATAGTCTCTGTTTATTCATTTTTAAAGCAGCTGAAAAATGTTTATTAGACAGTATATGTCTCTGTAATCAATTAGGTAATATGTTATAGTAAAGATGGGAAAAAAAGACAAGATTCATAAAAATACAAAAGGAGTAAAAATAATTACTGTATATGCATGTACTCATAAACTATCTACCATTTATTGAGTAACTGGTAACATGTATAGTTTTTTACTTATGTTGTAACATAAATAACATCTCCTCAAGGCTGAAAGTTATAGGCTACATTATGGAGCCCACGTCAGGTCCTCTGCTTCCTTAGAGATGAGGAAACTGAGGACAAGACTGGCCTCTGCAAGGCACAGGCATACCAAGGGGCATATTCATGAGTCAAGCAGAGGCTGCAGGAAAGTTGGAAGGGAATAGATATAAGCTTACATACTAGATGATATAGGAGATCAGAGGGGCAAACAGACTTTATGATTAACGTGACTGTCAAAGGTTTAATGCAAGAGGTGGAATTTAGTTTGCATCAAAGATTGGATGCGCCTGGCGAGATGGAGACAAGAGAGAACTGGGTATGGTCACAGTTGGATTTTATAGTAATCTTTGTAAGATTAGAATATTCCCAAAAGAATAGAATATTTTCTTTGAGGGTCTTCTTAATTGGGTACATACTGGTTCATCATATCTCACATGACTTATTTAATGATTTAGGTTATTTAATGACTTATTTAAACTTATTTGACTTATTTAATGACATGGTAAAATAATTTTTTTTTGTCAAAAAGAGTATGCTTTTTAAAATTTCACAGAGGCTTAGTAGTAGGCACAAAACTGAGATTGTACATACATAGAGATGCTCCTTGACTTACAATAGGGTTATGTCCTAATAAACCCATCATAAATTGAAAATATCAAAAGTTTAAAATGCATTTAATACCCCAATAAACACATCATAAAGATGAAAAATGATAAGTCAGGGACCATCTCTATTTATACATGTACACACACTCATATACACACACAAAGAAAACCTCCCACACGTATACATATTTATATATAACAATTGTATGTATTATATATAACCTCTCTCCCCATCCTGTCCTCCATCAGAATGTAAGCTTAACAAAATGGCCAAACTTTGTTTTGTTCTATTTTGGGTCACCTAGCTCCCAGAACAGTGCCTAGAATTTAGTGAGCAAAATAAGTAAATAAATAAATAAATATCTATTGATGAATTAATGGATAAGTCAAAATAAACAAATGAATTTATATGTGTGTGGGAAAAATACTATAAATGGATCTGAGCATTGAAGGTCAAAAAATGTTTAAGATATCCAGAATCTATTGTAAGATTTAAAACAAAACCAAAAACAGAAATAATGAAGGCACAATTGAGATACTGGATTAAGTTAGAAACAATAGTGTGTTAAATGTTAGTCAAACATGGCTGAAAAAGATAGGCTTTAGCTTTTGTAAACCTGGATATGTTAATTCAGGGTAATTGCTTTAAAATATGTGTCTCAATATTGCATATTATAAAATGGTTGATTTGGTTTAAATACATTTAACCAATAAATCATAAAGAAAAAGGATATTTTCTTGCATAGTGAGAGTTGGAGTGAAAAGACTCCATTCCTTTGTCTCAAACCTTTACAATCTGTAATGAAGCAAATGACAGTCTCATTTTCTTCTTGAAGATCTGGTCAAGATTTTATTGATCACATACTCAATCTAAAGAATTATATTATATATTATGTTATAGATAGCTAAATGGAAACCCAAAGAGTTCAAGTGATTTGCCAAATTAGCATAGTAAGTGGGTCCAGCTTGAATTGGAATTTATATCTTCTGATTAAGTCGACTGCTCTTTGGACCATTTTTCTCTTCGATGGAACACATGCTACCACTCACTGTTTGTACAAAAGGTTCAACAACAACATTAAAAGCTCAATCACCTACTTCATCTGGTCCCTTCCACCTGTGTCACTGGGGGGAGTAAATGAACATGGTATGTAACAATTAGCAGAGCCCCTTGCACGGCCACTCTTCCAGGAAATGCCAAAGAAAGCTGTTTCTCCTTCATATGATTTATTTCTTGGCTTTTATCATTCATAAAAAAATCGAAATCAAACCTTTATTGCCTGTTTTACTTTCATGCAGTGTAGTAAAACCATTCTTGCATGGGTCAGTACAGACACTCAAGAGTCGGTGATCTTTACCAATGGTGTTATCTTTCATGCTGAAACAGAGAGAAACATACGTTCTGGCTGGGATTTTTCAAGAGCTGTCCTAAACTTCTCTCATATGGGCCACTCTCTCTCTCTCACACACACACATGTATACACACACGTATGCACACATGTGCACAGAGCTCTCAACACTCAGTAGCACTTGGTGAGCGAGAAGGTCAAATTAACCCTCATTAGGCTTTATCATAGGAAGAACATGCTTGCTTCAATATGTTCTCCTAATCTGGTTTTAATTCTTCAGAAACCACATATTGCCCGGCCATGAATGCTCTCCATCATGTAGGAAGAAGAAGTGCTTTTGTGAGCTATAATTAAAAGCCTATTTATGCCACACATGCAATTATGTGCTCTCTATTACCAGCTCTTAAAGGCACCTAGGTTGAAGCAGCCCCTAAATTAGTTACACATGTGAATGATTTTGTTGCACTATTACCTGCAGCTGCTGGGGATAGCAAAGTTTATCATTCTATTAACCCCACAATTAACCCTCATTACATGGCCTGTTCAGAGCAGGTGCACCCCCAGAGCAGGTGCACCCCCATGTTCAGTTTCTTAATGGCCAATTCCAGTATACAAGAGGATAGTATTGCAGCTGAAGAGGACTTGCCTACCACATGTGCTTTTGGTTTAGAGAAAGGGTGGTTGCCTAACTCAATTCACCAGAGTGTCTTCAGCAACAACAGATGAACAACAGGGGTACCTTATATGCAATCGATATAATTTCCAGCTTGGCTGCTTGCCGCTGCAATGTACTGACTCCCACAGCTGTAGCCACCATGTAACCACTGTACCTGCAGAACACCAGGTTAGACCCTCACCCAACCCAAACCATCATGACCCCAGGCAGGAAGAACATAAGATGTCTTGGATGAGTAAGGTGAGCAATGGGACTGATTTTACACTGACCTACTACCTCCTTCAAATATTGTCATCACTCTCTTATGTTGGCCCTTGAAATCGTAAACTGGATTCTTTTATGAGGAATATTTTCCTTGTTTGGGGGAGTATGCTTAGTGTGGTGTTATCAGTAGAATGGCTAAGCCCAGTGCCTCTGTGATTCTCATTAATATTTTGTTGTTATTGTTTTCTTGTTTGTGGAGAAACAGACTTCTGTCAAACAAACCGATCTAATCCACCTGTTAGAACAAACAAAGTCTCTTAATTTGATCACCAAATAAGATTAAGTGCATCCTACAGTTGGGTGTTTAAAAGCTATTTTATTTTTCCTTCTTAGGAGAGGATTTTCCCTTCAACGCCACTCTCCTGCTGCATTGAATTTGTCTCTCTTGCATGGGGAGGGTGAGGCACATTCCTAGCTGTACCCCATCCACACCCATCATCCCAGAAGGCCGATGGAAGCTGACAGGGTGTGACATTGGATATCTTGGCTTGCTGAGAAATGGGCCCAGTGAGCCCAAGAGCAGATATTTCCCAGTAGGAGGAGTCAGACTTGGTGGCCAGTGAGTCAGAGTTTGGTTTACCAATATTCCTTTCACTTCCACCAACTTCTCTGCAGTGGATTCATGAGTTAGTGCAAAGAGTTCCTTCTTTATTTATCTTAGACTTACTGGCCTCAGTCAATGAAAAACAGCCGTTTTCGCACTGCTGGCTTTGATGGCCAGTGGAGTTCAGTGCCCATGATTATTGCAGAGCGGTGGTTTGAGTTATGTGATCAAAGTTTATGCCTCCCAAATCATTTTCAATTAGCAGGGCTATGTTCCAAATTGCTGACTCTATATATGCAGTTGCAATGTAATAAAAAGCATACTGCACTGGCAGTCAGAAAACGGCTCTGCTGCTCACACAAGTGTGGCTTTCGGCAAGTCAACTTAACCCTTCTGGACCTCAGTTTTCTTATCTGTCAAATGAAGAAACTGGACTGGAGTCATGTATTGGAAAATGAAACAATACATATAGTGGTATATATTGTCATATATATGGTCAACAAAGCAGAAATGGACTGTGTTCTTATAAGGTCCAAAGTCTGAAAAAACTAAACAAATACACGTGTGATTAGAGATGATTAGCGGTTGCATTACCTTCAGGGTGCTATGAGAAAAAAATAACAGTGTGCGATGAACACTCCCTCTAAGGAGAGGATGGTTGAGGAGACGTATGAAGAGGACCGAAGTTCGGCGTGTGTGGAAGGCGGGGGTGGCTGTCGGTGGCTTTGAAGAACCAAAAGAGGCTTTGTGTGCAGAGCATGAGAGAGGAAAGCAACGCAAAACGGTGCTAGAGAGAAAACGAGGATGAAACCCCGCGCGGCCCATGGTCCAGGTGAAAATATTTGAAATCTAAGCACCGTGGGAGACGATGGAAGAGTTTGAAGCAGAGAAGTGTGACCCAAATACATTTTTAAATAGCTCACTGCATAGAAAGTCAGGGGAAAAATTCTCCATCACTCTGGGAGAGAAAAGGAACAAGGTGAATTAGCGGAAGGACAATGAGTGAGCATGAACATTTAGCCGAGAATGTGATGGAAGCTTAAGAAGGGACGAGCAAGTCAGAACCGTAGGATGCTTCGTATCCTTTCCATAGTAAGAGTAAAGGGAAGCCAGAAATGCAGGTGCTGGAATTTAGTTGTGTAAAATTAGCTGCCCGGACAATACGCACCCACACTTTGATAGAGATGATATAATCAAAAGGGAGGGGGAGGAAATAGAAAAATAGAAACCAAAGCTTATGAACTAAATAGTAATTAAGATCAGAGCTACACATGGTTTTGCTAGATTCCCCTTGGGAAAGATGTGTGCCTCCAATAAAAGATAATATCATAAAGGGAAGAACTGATATTTTTAGTAAAAAGGTTAAATTTAGTCTGCTGGCTGGAACGTTTCTAGGGGTGCAGCAGACCCACACTGGCTTATTACCAACCAATGCCAATAAACCCCGGGGTCTCTAGGCCCGCCACTATTCACCCCGCCCTCACCCCAAAATATTTTGGAAATATGTTAAAACTCACTCTACTGCAGTGTGCAAAGGCATCACCTGAAGACGCATCAGCATGTCTGAAGTGAGGCTCTTGAGACACTGATGCTGGTCCCCAGACCACACTCGGAAGGCAGGTTGGGGACAGTCAGGGGAGGAAGGGAGAAGGTGGGAAAATGGCCCTCAGAGCAGCTCAGGTCGGAGATGACGGAGGTGTCTGTGACTAAGGCAGTGACCATGACGAGGAAGAAGAATAAACAGATTGGAAATATTCTGCAGGTTACATTAGAAGGATTGGTGCTAGATTAAATGGAGTGGAACAAACTGAGAGAGAGTGCCCCAAATTTGTAGCTTGAGTGAATGTGTGCACGGTTATTGCAATGGGGCAGGTTAGGTGACCTTCAAGGTCCCTTCTGGAATTCCAGGCCATCATAAGACTTAAATATTTTCTGTGGGTTCAGTATTTTCACAGATAGAGTGTTATACAACCATAAAAAAATTATGGTGTAGTAATTACCAGGATGGCTCTGGAACCAAGGAGATTTGTGTTTTTGTTTTAGCTCTAATTAAGTCAATAATCCCTTAAGCATCACTTTCCTCATCCATAGAATTTGAATAACAATGTCTACACATAGGTTCGTTGTGAGAACAAACTGAGAAAACACAGAGCACTTAGCCCACTGGCCGGCACATAATAAATAAGTATCATTATTATACAACCATCTTTTAATTAGCTCTCTCTAAGAACAAAAAAAATTTAGTGTAAAACTGTGTATTTTTTAGAAAATTTAAAGTTGAATCAAAATATATGAAACATGAAGAAATGACTATAATTTTTAAAATTTTTAAATATTTTTAATTAAAAAAATTAAAAATCTGCTTCTTCCGATTTCCTTATTTAAAGATCTCTTAATGTCTCCTTAAAAGAATGAATTGAGACTACTTATCTTTTTCGCTATTAGTTCATTACCAGTTGTTGAAATAAAATAGCAACACGATATTTTCTAGGATATTGATTTTCTCTTTGGTGTGTTATGGCAAAGTTTTCTCCTGTCAGTCAAGCGCTCAAGCTCTGCCCAGCTGCCCCCCTCTTCCTCTCCCTGTCCTACTAGAAGGCTGTAATTAACTTCCATGCAGTAAATACATTTGTGTTCCCAGACTTGTCACGGTTTTTGGTTCTTAGGACATTCTCAATAAATGCTTCGGCAATGAGAGAGAATGAATATGTGAGCCAAGATGAAGCCCTCTGTCTTGCTCAACTGGGAAAAAGACTATTTTCAGTTCTCTACATTCGGTTTTATACAGGATAAAGACACAACTCCTTCAAGGGACCGGAAGATGCCTGTGGTATGACCAAATGACTGAATCTGATGAACCCAAGTATTTTAGATTTTCGCAGCCACATGCCTCAATAAACATGTCCTCTGTTACCTTGTAAACTTACAACTCAGCAGAACATACCCAAACTAATTTTACTAAATACAGCTTTATTTTTTAAGAGATGTCAGAGATGATATTTCTACTGTTGTCATTGGGTAAAGATCTTTGTTACAAAAGGTCAAATCTACATTCAATTACACCTAAGAGCACAACAATCCCATCTTTAGAGGTGCTCTGTGGTCCTGTAAATCGTTCCCTGACTATAAAAACTTCCAATGGCAACAGTTACTCTCAATATGATGTGCAAATTGGACTTATTAAAATTATTAAATGCAAACTACTGCTAGTAATTAAGATACAATTTTTTGACAGGTCACTTCATTTTTTCCATTTAATTCTCTGATGTTTTTTCATGGCAATAATAAGGGTTAAATGTTCCTATGGTGCAGCACAATACTTAAGAAAATATCTGCCATGCAAAATGGCCATCCACTTGCCCAGGTCACTTCCTGTGGGAATGTTCAGAGATCAGACTGGTCAAATGAATTGGTCACTCACGTTAACCAGGTTGAAACTCATGTTTCCTGACTGAAAACATTTGTTATCAACTCGCTTTTGTGATGTTTCATTTTTTAATCAAATTAGTGTCGGCCAAGTAATCTGGGATTCAGACTAAGTTTATTAACTCATCAGGCACTCCTATAAATCTGTTGGTGAGTAATTGAGTACAAACAATATGCCTGCCTTTCAGAGGTTTTCTTAACACATGAAACATTTTATATTTTTAGAGTATTTATTTAACCAAAGGAAGCACATGGAAAATGAGAGGAAATGGACATCAATTTGTGTTTTTGCTAACTTCCCCCACAAAAGCTTTTGGATTACACAGTTTAAAAATATAATTTAAAAAATCTTGCAGGGAATTCCAGTTAAATATAGTAAAAAAAGTGGCTAGGAAGGACTCACCCTGTTTTCATTTTTTAAGTAGAATTCAATAAAATTAACTTCTGGTGACTTAGTTCCACACAAAATCTACTTGAATATTACTTTTTTGTGTCCAGAAAAAGGAAAAAAAATTGGAATGCACTGTTTCATTTTGTTAAGTTTTTGATGAAGGCTTATTTTCATAGAGACACGCATTATTACAGAAACTGAAGCTCATTTGGTTTTAAAGACCTCGTGTTTCATGATAGCAATACATTATATAAGACTGCTCAAGTTCATGGCATAAGAGAATCCTGTAACAGAAGCCAGAATGTGGTAGAACATTTATTTTTAAGATGGAAAAAATGATCTGGGTTACTTTTCTCATTTCTGGCTCCTCAGAATACTCCTTTGCATTTGCTTGTTCTTCCTAGTGTTGGAAAGTTGTCAGCGTCAGAGTGAGAAAGTCTGGCTCTGCCGAGAGCTGGCTGGCCTGGACAGGTTGTTCAAGCCCGCGTGACGGGAGTTTGTACTGGATGAGCCCAGGGTTCCCTCTAATAGTGACAGCCTGTATTTTATGATTTCTCCCTTTAAAAAAAAAAGTCACTTATTCCATAGCTGGCTGGGTGCATTCTAACAGACTTTCAAACCCACAAAGAGAGTCAATGAAACTTAAATATATCTAGTTTAATTTCTTGAGTTAATAATTTGGGAAAATTAAGATATAAGATTTTTCTAACTGCACTCACCTTATCGGGGCCAACTTAGACTCAAACAAGCCTAGTGCGGTGACCTTTCCAGCCCATCAGTGAGGAGACAAAGGAGAGGGTTAGGCTGGATCAGTCAGTAAGAAATGCAATCCTGTGGATTATGCTGCTAAACCCCACACATTTTACACTACAATGTATTACTGTCTCTCTCCATTCTTTCCCACTTGCATATGGGTAAGAGCTAAGCCAATACATGGAATAAATGTTAAAATATCAGATAATAAGATATAGATTCATTTTACCAAGAGTCATGGATAGAGTCCAAAGGACATGTCCACTTTGTATACTATGATATATTTTTATTATTAAAAGTCAAAGTCAAGGGGCAACAGTTGTAGCTGCAAGAAACCCCTATACTCTCTTGGAGAAAACAGCAAACGTTACTTGGGGACTAAAATTCAATCGAAGGCTCTCACTCACCTCCCAGTTCTCATGCCTCATCAAATCATGCTGACTTTGCCCTCAAGGAGTCAAGATCACCACCTTCACTGCCACCACTGGGGTCCAATTTGCCACCATCCCCACCAGGATCGTGCAGCTCGTGACCCAGCATTTGCCCTGCTGTCCTCTTCTCTATTTTTGACACAGCAACAAAAGTGATTCTGTTCAAACCAGAGGCAGATCATGTCATTCTTTGGTTAAAGACATACGAATGGTGTCTTCTCACATCCTGAGCAAAAGCTCCAGGTCTCAGGAAAGCCCGGAGGATCCCCCATGGCATCTGACCTCCACTACCTCCCTGACCTGTTTTGCAACATCCCCCTGTCACGTGACAGCAGCCTGCTTGCTGCCTTGTGAGCATGTGAGGCAGCCCCTAGCCTCAGAATCATTTCTTCCCCCTCTTCCTTCAGGTCTTTACTAAGATGACACCTTCTCAATGCTCCTTCCCTGGTATCTTGTCAAAAATCCCAAACACCTTCCTTCTGCCACTGGGCTAGCTCTGTTCCCCAAGGAGGATGAGCCCTCCTTAGCACTCAGTGCGATTATCCAGTGTTTTGTGTTTGCCCGAGGTCCTGTAATAGAGGGCATGGAAGCATCCACGCGGGCAGGGATTTTTGTCTTTTGTCTTCATTGCTATATCCCCAGTCCGATCTTAGGTTCTCAGTAAACGTTTCCTGAAGGAATGAATTCACCACTAAACAAGAGGGTATACATATTCCTGAGGCAAGAGAGGAGGCATCTCAAAGATCTGAGGAAGGGTTAGACCCAGGCAGGCAGAGATTAGTCAAAACGCAGGGTCACTGTCTACATCAGAGGTTTTTAAGGTTATTAAGGTTTTTAAGGTTATCAAGAAGTACATCTGATGCAGCAGAGAATGGTGTCCCTTAAATGTACCCTGGATTACCACGTAAGAAGCTTTCTAAGTCTTGTGATATAGGAAAGCCTCAGCACTAACAGAGAGCTGGGGTGAGTGATGAAGAAAAATGCCACTTTGCCACCCAGGTCTTGTTGTAGTTGGAACATCGAGGACCCTGGCAGCCAGAGCAGCTAATTTAATCATGCCATGTCTTCAGTCCCTTAGCACATCCATTTAAAAATAGTAAAAACTTGCCCCAGGCCTATCCAGTTTCCAAGACAATGAAAATGAAGTCTGGTGTTGGAATAGGAGCTTCAGTCAACTCATGGACACAGACTAGGAGGAGTCCACGAGCCTAATCCTGGTAATTTGCCCTACTGCTCTGGCAGGACTTCCAGTACTGTGTTGAATGCAGGTGGAGAGAGCAGGCACCTGGGTCTTGTTCCTGATTTCAGAGGAAAAGCTTTCAACTTTGACCACGAAGTATGATGTTGGCTGTAGGCTTGTCATATATGGCCTTTATTGTGTTGAGGTATATTCCTTCTATACCCAATTTCTCGAAAGTTTTTAATCACAAAAGGATATTCAATTTTGTCAAGTGGTTTTTCTAAATCAATTGAGACAATCATATGGGTTTTGTTTCTTATTCTGTTAATGTAGACACATTTATAGGTTTGTGCTTATTTAACCATCCTTGCATTCCTGGGATAAATCTCACTTGATCACAGTGAATGATCCTCTTCATGTGCTGTTGAATTTGGATTGGTAGTATTTTGGTGAGGATTTTTACATCTATGTTCATCAGAGATGTTGGCCAGTAATTTTTTTTTTTCTTGAAGTGTCCTTGTCTGTTTTTGATATCAATGTTGGCCCCGTAAAATGAGTATGGAAGTGTTCCCTCTTCTTCAATTTTTAAAAAAGTTTGAGAAGGATTGATATTAATTCTTTAAATGTTTGGTAGAATTTACCAGGGCAGCCCTCAGATCCTGGGCTTTTCTTTGATGGGAAACTTTTTATTACCAATTTTATCTCCTTAGTTTTTATTGGTCTGTTCAGATTTTCTATTTCTTCATGATTCAGTCTTGTATGTGTCCAGGAATTTATGTATTTATTCTAGGTTATCCAATTTGTTGGCATATAATTGTTCATAGTAGTCTTTTATGATCCTTTGTATTTATGTGGTATCAGTTATAATGGCTCCTCTTTCATTTCTGATTTTATTTATTCAAGTCTTCTTTCTCTCTTTTTATTCTAGCTAAAGGTTTGTGGATTTTGTTTATCTTTTCAAAAAAAATCAACTCTTAGTTTTGTTGATCTTTTCTATTATTTTCTAGGCTATTTTATTTATTTCTTCTCTGATCCTCATTACTTTCTTCCTTCTACTAACTTTGGGCTTAGTTTGTTCTTGTTCTTCTAGTTCCTTGGGCTGTAACGTTAGGTTGTTTATTTGAAATCTTTCTTCTTTCTTGATGTTGATATTTATTGCTAAGAACTTCTCTCTTAGAACTGCTTTTGCTACATACCATAAGTTATGGCATTTTGTGTTTCCATTTTTGTTTGCCTCAGTAAATTTTTTCATTTCCCTTTTAATTTCTTTATTGACCCATTGGTTTCTCAGGAGCATGTTGTTTAATCTCTATGTATCTGTGAATTTGCCAAAATTCCTACAGTTATTGATTTCTAGTTTCATACCATTGTGGTCAGAAAAGATACTTGATATGATTTCAATCTTCTTGAATTTGTTAAGACTTATTTTGTGGGCTAACATGTGCTCTGTCCTGGAGAACGTTCCCTCTGTGCTGGAGAAGAATGTGCATCCTGCTGCTATGAGATGGAACATTCAGTGTATGTTTTTTAGGTCCATTTGGTCTAAAGTTAGTTTAAGTCTGATGTTTTCTTATTAATTTTCTGGCTAGATGATTTGTCCATTGTTAAACTGGGTATTGAAGTCCCTTATTATTATTATATTGCAGTCTCTCTCTCCCTTCAGATTTATTAATATTTGCTTTATATATTTAGATGTCCAGACTTAAGATCTTACGTAATTTGCCTTGCTATGTTTTGGAGCCCATTGCTTGGGGCCCATTACTCCTTCTTTTTTTCTGATTTCTCCCTTTTGGAGTGGGAAAGTCTACCCTATGCCCACACTACTACTGTATTTTGGAAGCACATAACTTATCTTACTTTACAGGTTCATAGTTGGAGAAGAATTTTGCCTCAGCATGAATCAAACCTTGTATCTCACCCATACCTGACTTAGGTGATATTTAGATGAAACTTTGGACTTTGAATTTGAAGTTGATGCTAGAATGAGTTAAGACTTTGGGGACTCTTAGGGTGGAATGAATGTATTTTGCAAGTGATAAGGACATGGATTTCAAGGACCAGGGATAGAATGCTATTCAATGAATTGTGCCTACCCCCAAATTCATATGTTGAAACCATAATCTCCAATGTGACTGTATTTGGAGATAAGAACTTTAGGAGGTAACTAAGGTTAAATGGGATCATGAGATGGAGCCCTGATCTGATAGGATTGATGGCCTATAGGAAGAGGAAGAGAAGGAGAAGGTCTCTCTCTCTCTCTCTTCCCTCCCTCTCTCTCTCAGAACACAGAAAGAAGTTAGCCATGTGCAAACCAGGAAGAAAGCCTTCACCAGAAACTAACCATGATGGTATCCTGAGCTCATAAATTTCTGTTGTTCAAGGCTGTGGTATTTTTTTACAGCAGCCCAAGCTGACTAATACAAGCCCAAAGGGGTAGAGGCATGTTGAGGACTGTGGATCCAAAAGTTCAGATGAAGAAGGGCCAGCAGAAGAGTAGGCCAGGAGCAAAGAAGTGGTCTGGAAAGCATCCTCTGAGCTTTCTGTGATTCTACTCTATTGACTAGGGGTTGTGGGAATGTAGGTGTGGCTGGTTCAAAGGGCCAAGGGGCAATCGAGCAGTCTGCCATGGTGTGATTCACATGCTAGTCACAGTCCTTTGCTGTCACCATGATCACTTAGTTCTTATCTCAAAAGTCCTTGCTTAGCATTTCCTTCTGCCAAATTGAGTGAATATGAGATTCCATCATATCTGAAACCTAAGTTTGTTGCAGGCCCTGGGTGGTGTTTAACAAACCAGTTACCCAGCCTCCTGTGGGTCATTGTCCATGGGGGTAGTCATGTTAGTGAGGTCCAGCTGCTGGAATATAAATGGAATTTTGTTGTTTCTGGCCCATGAGTTACTTCATGCTTTTTCCCCTTACACAGTTGGATATCTTTGCTCAGAAAACCTCAGAGGCCATGTATTCAAGATAGCAGAGCCTCTATTAGCCTTGGTCCCTGAAAACTATGTGGAGCAGAGCCTTCCCAACTCAGAACTACCTTGGACTATTGACATTAGTGAGAAATAAACTTCTATTGTGCATAAGCCATTGTACATTTTGGATATATTTGCTGCAGTATTTCACCTACCCTAATATAAAAGAACGCTAAAACCAGATGTAAAAGAAGCAGTGACAATTGGCATGCAATGTGGAAAAGAGTCTTGGTGACAATGTGGGTGCGTTCTCAACATTAATTGCTGCAGAGATTTCTGTGCAAGCCCCGCAGAGATTGCTGTGCAAGCAATCATTGCACTGTCACAATTTGTTACTGGTGCTCCCACCCCACAACACCCCCAGCCTACCTGACCCCACCGAGATGTACACTGTCCCTTCTGGTGCTCAGTCCTCAATCCAGTCCTGCACTTGCCATGTCACTACTCATTTCTGACTTCAACATTCTCAGACTCTGGCTCTTTTTCAGCCCACCTCCATTTTCTGCTCACAGGAGACATTTAAAGTCTTTCAGGATCACTTTATGGTCTCTGAGACTGGGATAGGCCATCTAAGGTCCTTCAGTATTCATTTGATTTCCCACTTCAATGAAACAGAATATTCTACTCTTCCCACATTTTGGTGGGGTGCAGAACTTCATATCACACGCAGTCATGGACCTGCTGGCTGGGAAAATTCAGACAGATGTGTCCCTCCAGGACTCAGGCAAAGTCTGGAGTTGTGGTCTTCAGGAAGAAATACAGAGATCCTCTTTTTCTTGGCTCACTTATACCCACCCATGGCTTTTATCATCACCCTACACCAATAGGTTTGGCCCTGGGTAGGGGAAAGATGCAGCCCTCTTTACAAGGTCATACTACATTCCCCTGCTGTTCTTAATTCACTGAGAGCTTTAAATATGAATGGATAATGAATTTTGTCAAATATGTTTTCTCCATCTATTAGTGTGGTCATATGATTTCTCTTATTTAGTCTGTCAATATGGTGAATCTCACTGATTAATTTTCAAATGTTAGACAAGCCTCATCTTCTTGGATGAGCAGCATTTGGTCATAATGTATTGTCCTTTTTACATATTGCTGATTTGAATTGCTAATATTTTGTAAAGGATTTTTGCACCTATGTTCATGAGGATATCATTGTGTAGTTTTTGCATGGTTTGTTTAGTTTTTCTTGTAAAACCTTTATTTCTTTTTTGGTATCAATGTAATAATTGCCTCATAAAATTAATTGGACATTTTCCTCCTTTTATCTTCTGAAAGACATCGTGTGTCACTGTTATTTTTTTTTCTTTCCTCTGTAAATGTCCAGTAGAATTCCCTAATGAAATCATCTGGGTCTGGAGATATCATTATTAAAATGTTTTTTACCTACAAATTGAATTAATTTAAAAGATGTAGGCCTATTAAGTTCATCTATTCCTTTTTGAATGAGTTTTAATAGTTTGTGACTTTCAAGGAATTGGTACTTTTCATAAGTTCTTGATTTTATTAGCATAAAGTTATTTGTATCATCTTCTCAATTCCTTGTGGTATGTGATATGTCCCCCTCTCATTTCTGATATTGGTCATTTGTGTCCTCTCTCGTTTTATTTTTCCCCAATTAGCTTGATTAGAGTTTTATCAATTCTAATGATTTTTTGAAAAGAAGTAGCTTTTGGTTTCATCAAATCTTTCTTTTATTTGTTTTAAATTTAATTGATTTCTTCTCATATTTATTTCCTCTGCTTGTTTTATCTTTAATTTGCTCCTCTTTTACTAGTTGCTTTAAGTGGAAAGTTTTCTTACTCATTGAAAGCTTTTTATATTGCATAATAAAAGCATATAGAGTCATACATTTCCCTCTAAACACTGCTTTAGCTGCACCGCACAAATTTGGTCCACTGGCAATGAATTCTCTTGGTTTTGCTTGTTTGAAAAAAATCGATGTTTTCCCACATTTTTTGTAATTTAATTTTTATTTCAATATAATTGTAGATTCACATGCAGTTGTAAGAAATAATACAAGATCCTATGTACCCTTTACCTGGTTACCTCAATGACCACATCTTGCACAATGACAATGTGATACCACAACCAGGATTTTGATATTGATACAGTTAAGGTGTAAAACGCTCCCATCTCTGCAAGGATTCATCATGTTGCACTTTACAGTGGCAACCATGTCCCCTCTGCACCCACCACCTCTAAAACCTTTGGGAACCACTAATCAATTATCCATTTGTCATAATTTTGTCATATGAAGAATGTAATATAAATGGAATCATGCAGTGTATAAGCTTTTTGAATTGACATTTTTCACTCACTATTATTTACTGGAAAGACATTTAGGTTGTTATGTGTATCAATAATTCATTCCTTTTTATTACTGAGTAGTATTACATAGTATGGTTCTACTAAAATTGATTTAATCATTCACCTATTGAAGGACATATGAGTTGTTTCCAGGTTTGGGATATTGTGAATAAAACTGTCACTAGAGTGAATAAACAACCTATAGAATGGGAGAAAATATTTGCATGCTATACATCTGCTAAAGGGCTGATAACCAGCATCTATATAGAACTCAGGAAAATCAGCAAGAAAAAATCAAAACAACCCCATTAAAAAGTGGGCAAAGGAATGAACAAAAACTTTGCAAAAGAAGATAGACCAATGGCCAAGAAACATGAAAAAATGTTCAACTTCTCTAATCATCAGGGAAATGCAAATCAAAACCACAATGAGATATCACTTAAGTCCAGTGAGAATGGCTTTTATCAAAAAGTCCCAAAACAACAAATTTTGGTGTGGATATGGAGAGATAGGGACACTCATATACTGTTGGTGGGACTACAAACTAGCACAACCTCTATGGAAAGTAGTATGGTGATACCTCAAAGAACTAAAAGTAGAACTACCATTTGAACCAGAAATCCTACTACTGGGTATCTACCCAAAGCAAAAAAAGACATTCTATAAAAAAGACACGTGCACTCAAAAGTTTATAGCAGCAAAATTCACAATTGCAAAGATGTGGAAACAAGCCAAGTGCCCATCAATACATGAGTGGATTAATAAAATATGGTATATGCATACCATGGAGTACTGCTCAACCATAAAAAAAAAAATGAACTACCTATTGTATTATCCTGGATGGAGCTGGAGCCCATTCTTCTAAGTGAAGTATCACAAGAATGGAAAAACAAACACCACATGTACTCACCGTTAAATTGGTACTAATTGATCAACACTAATGTGCACATATGGGAAGTAACATTCATTGTTGGGCAGTTGTGGGGGAGGAGGGAGTGGGTAAACACACACCTAACAGATGCGGTGTGTGCTTTCTGGAGGATGGGCTGCTTGTTGGGCAACGCAAAGTCAATGCAAAGTGTTTCTACCCCCATAATACTCTGAAATAAAAAAATACTATAGATATTTGTGTACAGGTTTTTGTGTAAAATAAGTATTCATTTTCTTGAGATAAACACCCAGGGGTGATATTGTGGGGTCATATGGTATTCACTTGTTTTTTCTTAAGATGCCCCAAATTGTTTTCCTAAGAAGTTGTACCATTTTACATTCTCACCAGAAATGTGAGTGACCCAGTTTCTCTACATCCTCGCTGGCATTTAGTGTTGTCATTGTTTTTTTTTTTTTTATTTTAGTTATGCAGATAGGTATGTGATATCTCATTGTGGGTTTAATTTCATTTTCCTAATGGTTAATGATGTTGAATATATTTTCATGTGCTTGTTTGTATCTGTGTAGCCTCTTTAGTGAAATATCTCTTCATACATTTTTGCCCTTGTTCTAATTGGATTGTGGTGTAGTTTGTCTTTGTTTTTACTAAGTATTGAGAGTCCTTTCTATATTCTAAATGTTAGCTATTTGTAAGATATGTGGTTTATAAGCATACTCTTCCAGTCTGTAGCTTGCTTATCCATCTTCCTCCCAGGCTTTTTTGTCAATGCAAAAGATTTTAATTCTGATGAAGTCCAATTGATCAATTTTTCTTTTTATGGATAAAGCTTTTTGTGTCAAGTCTAAGAACACTTTTTCTAGCCCTGTATACCAAAGACTTTCTCCTGTTTTTTCTAAATGTTTTTAATTTTCAATTTTATATTTTGAATTGATTTTTGTATAAGATGTAAGATTTAGGTCAGGGTTTTTTTAACAAAAAAATTAAATATTCATATCCAATTTCTTCAGCACTATTTGTTCAAAAGGCTAGCTTTCCTCCACTTCATATCTTTTGTACCTTTGAAAAACAAATAATTGGGCATACTTGAGGGGGGTCTGTTTCTGGATCCTCTTTTCTATTCTGTTCTATTAATCTATGTGTCAATCACTTTGTCAAAACTACAGTATTTATTACAATAGTTATTTAAAAAGTTTTGAAATTCAGTAGACTGATTCCTCACGACTTTTCTTTATCAAAATTATTTCAGCTAGTCAAGTTCCTTTACCTTTCCATATAATAATAAATTTTAGAATTATCCTGCATCTATTTAAAATAAAATCTTACTAAGATTTTGATAGGAATTGTTTTAAGCCTATGTATCAATTTTGGGAGAATTGACATCTTTACTATGTTGAGTCTTACAATCTATAAATAGGGTATGTCTCCCCATTTATTTAGAACTTCTCCAAATTATTTCATCAGCATTTTGTAGTTTTCAATATAGAAGTCCTGTATACATTTTGCTAGATTTACACTTGAGCAAACCACTTTTTTGAGATATTATAAACGGTATTGTATTTTGAATTTCAGTGTCAATAACTAGTATATAGAAATATGATTTATTTCTGTATCATTTATCCTGTGATGTTCCTAAATTATCTTCTAAGAGTTTTTCTGGAGAGTCCTTGGGGTTTTCTGAGGAGATAATCATGTCTTGTGTAAAGAGACAGTGTCTGTGAAGAGAGAGTTATTTCTTCCTTCCCGATCTGTATGTCATTTATGTCTTTTTTTTGCCTTATTGCACTGGCTAGAACTTCCACCATTAATTTGAATAAAAGTGGTAAGAGTGAACATTTTGGTCTTGTTCCTAATCTTAGTGGAAGAACATTTAGTCTTTCAACATGTGTGTTATATTAGCTATAGTTTTTCTTGCTGTTGTAGATTTTTCTTACCAACTTGAGGACATTTCCCTCTATTCCTATTTTTCCTCAGAGGTTTTAATCATCAATTGGTATTGCATTATGTCAAATGCTTTTCTGCAATGATTGATGTGATCATGTGATTTTTCTTATTAATATTTAGCCTGTTAACATAATGAAGTACACTGATTTTTCAAATATTGGACCAGTCTTGCATTCCTGAAATAAACCACCTTTGATCATGGAGTATAAATCTTTTTACAAGTTACTGTTTTCTAATTGATAATATTTTGTTAGGGATTCTTGCCTCTATATTCATGAGTGATGTTTTTCTGTACTTTTTTTTTTGTACCGTCTTTGTCTGATACTAGGTATCAGGGTAATACTATGTTTAGAAAATATATCAGGAAGTGTTTCCTTCTCTTATTTTCAGTAAGATAGGTTATGTAGAATTAGTGTTAATTCTTATTTAAAAGTTTGATATAATTCTCCAGTGAAACCATCTGGCCTACAGATTAACTTTTTGGGGAGGTTTTAAATTATGACTTCAGTGCCATTAATAGAGGTCTATTGAAATTACATATTTTTATAGAATGAGTTGTGCTAGTTTTTGATCCATTTGACCTAAGTTGTCAAATAATACATGTGGAGTTGTTTGTAATATTGCTTTATAGTCTTTTTGATGTCTGCAGGGTCTATAGTGGTATGTCCTGTTTTATTTCTGATACTGGCAATTTGTGCCTTCTGTCTCTTCTTTTCTGACAGTCTTACGAGATGTTTTTCTATGTTATTGATTTTCTTGAAGAGCTAGCTTCGTTTTATTGACTTTAACTAGTGGAGTTCTTGTTTGTTTTCAATTTTACTGATTTTTGTTCATATCTTTATTATTTACTTTCTTCTGCTTGCTTTGAGTTTATTTGGCTCTTCTTTCTTCAGGTCCTTGAAATGAAAGCTTAGATTATTGATTTGAGATTTTTTTCTCTCTCTCCAATGTGTGCATTTATTGCTATAAATTTTGCTCTTTCTATGACTTTAGCTGTGTCCTACAAGTTTTGATATGTTGTATTTTCATTTTCATTCAGTTCCATAGATTTTAAAAATTTTCTTTGAGACTTCTTTTGCCAATGGATTATTTAGAAGTGTGTTGTTTAGTTTCCAAGTGTTGGATATTTTCTTGTTATCGTTCTGTCATTGATTTCAAGTTTGATGCAATTATGGTCAAAGAACATAGTCTGTATGATTTAAATAATTTTAAATTCATTAAGGTTGGTTTTATGGCCTTGGATATTTTGGTGTATGTTTGTTGGCACTTGAAAAGAATGTATATTCTGCTATTGTTGCGTGGCATGTTCTGTAAATGTCTATTAGATCCTGTTAGTTGATGATGTTGTAAAGTTCTTCTACCTCCTTGATGTTTTCCTGTCTAGTTGTTTTTTCAATTGTTGAGAAAGGGGTATTCAAGTGTCCAAGTATAATTGTGCATTTGTGTATTTCTCTTTTCAGTTCTATAAAAAGAGAGTGAAATTCTGTGAAAGTTGTAAGATCAGTGTCTAGATTCTTTCATTGTTATTGTTGTTTTGTTTTGTTACATGTGAATGTCCAGTTTTTACAACACCATTTTTTCAAAAGATTAACCTTTTTCCACTGAATTGCCTTTCCTTCATTGTCAAAGATCAATTGACTATATTTTTGTGGTTCTATTTCTGGGTTCTCCACTCTGTTCCATTGATTTATTTGCCCATGTGATTCAATGATTTTAGTATACTCATATTGACTACTATAGGTTGAAAACTTGCAGTAATCTCTTATCAGTTCCAGTAGCTTTTTGTTGTTGGTGGTGGTGTTGATTCAATGTAATTCTTATCCTTGCTTCTCTATAGGTAAGGTGTTTTTTTCTTCTTCTGACTTTATTCAAGATTTTCTTTTTTCCTTTGATTTTTGTAGTTTGAATTTAATATATGTAGGCGTTTTTACATTTTTTAGTATTTATCCTTGCTTAATGCTCTCTGAGC
This sequence comes from Daubentonia madagascariensis, assembly GCA_023783475.1. Classification (NCBI taxonomy): domain Eukaryota; kingdom Metazoa; phylum Chordata; class Mammalia; order Primates; family Daubentoniidae; genus Daubentonia; species Daubentonia madagascariensis. The sequence goes on from JAKFHU010002239.1 coordinate 417,520, forward strand.
TTCCTGGATTTGTTGTTTAATATCTGTTATTAATTTGGGGAAATTTTCAGTCACCATTGCTTCAAATATTGCTTCAAATAATGCTTCTTTCTTCTTTGGGTATTGCTGTGGCATGTATTTACACATTTTGCAACTGTCCCATAGTTCTCAGGTAAAATATTCTGTCTTTTTCATTCTTTTTTCCTTTGACTTCTGTTTGGGGAATTCCTACTGCTATTTCTTTAGGCTCACTGATTCTTCCTTCATCTGTGCCCAGGGTACTGATGAACCCACTAAAGGCATTCTTCATTTCTGTCACAGTGTTTTAGATTTCTAGAATTTCTTTTTGATCTTTCTTTACCCTTTCTTGGAATTTCCATCTCTCTCCTTGCATTACCCATGTGTTTTATCAGTTGTCTACCTTTTCTTATATAGCCCTTAACTTATTAATCATAACTTTAAATTCCAGGCCTTATAATTCCAATATCTCTGTCATATCTGAGTCTGGTTCTCATGCTTGCTCTATCTCTTCAAGCTGTGTTTTTTGTCTTTTAATATTCCTCCTAATTATTTGAGGCCTGATATGATGCACTGGATAAAAGAAACGTAGGTAAATAGGCCTTTGGTGTGAAGTTCTATGTTTATCTGGCTGAATGTAATGCCATGTGTACTGTTTACTGTAACTGTACATATCAGGGGCTAAAATTCTATCTAAAGTTCTTTTTGTTTCCCATGTTGTCTTTGGGGTTCCCTAGGGACTTCTTAAATAAGTTATAAGAAATGCAAGTTTTTTAGTAGTATTCCTCCATACAGGAGCCTTGTTGATGTGGTGGTTAGGTTTGGTGTTCCACAGTCCTATGACTAGGTTTCAGGTTTTTAGTGAGCCTCTGCCCCTTGGCTGTTATCTTCACAAGTTCTTCTCAGCAGCCTTCCCCTGTAGATGTGATAGGATGGTTAGAGCAGGCTGGAGTTGGGTATTTTCCTTCCCCCAGGTCAGCTAATCTCTAGCAAAACTTTAGTCAATAGACACTGGTGAAATCATTTTTTTTTTTTTTTGAGGATAGGACTTGTTAAGAACAACAGAACACGCCGGGCATATTTCAAAATGGCTGCTTTTCCCCTCCACCTGGTAGAAACACAGGAGGATTTTTCTCTAATTTTCACTGTGAGAAACTGGTAGGGCTCCTGGAAATAAACCCACTAAAACTGGGGTACTTTGGAATTTTTAACTCTCAAATTCTCCCACACTGAGCCTCCAATAGTTCATCAATACAGTTCAGGTTTTCCTATCCCAGAACTGAACCAGTTTCTGCTCATAAATTTCTACTCTAGTAAGTTGTGACTCTCTCCCTCCATCTGTCTGTCTTTCCCGTTTAGGGGCAGTGGTTTAACCTGTGACCTCAATTCTTTGACAAATCTAGGAAGAGTTGTCAATTTTCAGTGTGTTCAGCTTTTTTCTTGTTGTGTGATGATTTCCAAACATGCTGGATCAGAAGCCAGAAGTCTCCACTGAATTTTTTATTTTGATTATTGTATTTTTGAGTTCAAAATTTTCCATTTATTTTTCCTTTAAATCTTATATTTCTTTGCTGAGACTATTCACTTTTTCCCCCATTTGTTTTAAGCATTTTGTAATACTTGCTAAAGACTTTTTATTATGGATGCCTTAAAATCATTGTCAGATAGTTCTAACATTTATGTCATCTTGATGTTGGCATCTCTTTATTATTTTTTAATTGAGTTTTGATCTTCCCAATTCTTAATTTCATAAATGATTTTTAATTTGAACTGGGACATTTAGGGCATTATGCTATGAGAATCTTAATCTTATTTATACCTTCTGTTTTAGCTGGTTTCCTCTGATACCTCTCTGGCAGAGAAGAGGGCATCACCAACACTTTACAGCCATGTAGGATAAAAGTCTCAGTTCCTTATTCAGTCTCTGTTGATTTAATATAAATGAATTACATATGAAGGCAAAAGTCTATAAAATATAGCAAAACAATGACAACAATAGCTAGACATTATCAAACCTAAAGTTGTTTGCACAAAAGTAATAGTAGGCAAGATACACCTTTCACCAAATTCCTCAGGAAAAAAAAGAAAGGAAACAAAAAATTTTAGTACAAAATGAAAAAAGAGAAAATAACACAACAGAGAATAATGCATTATAACAGATTGTTATGAATAGCTATATGTTAATTAATTTGATGGCCTAGGTCAAGGGTTGTCAATGCCTTAAGTAAAATGCCAGATAGTGAATTTCTAGGCTTTATGAGCCACATACTATCTCTGTCATATTCTTTTTTCTCTTTTCTTTTTTTACAATTCTTCCAAAATATTAAATCCATTCTTTACTCAAAGACTACAGTTTGCTGACCCCAGGCCTCAACGAATGAATTATTTCCTGGAACTATATAAAATATCAAAATGTTGAAATAAAAATAGAGAAATTTAATATATACTTACAAATTAAAGAACCTGAACTTAGAATATTAAATAATTGCACATAAAACAATGCACATTTTACAATAACATATAAGCAAAGTATACACTTTGAGCACATTCATTAATTCATTCAACAAATACTCATTGAGGTCTTATATACCAGGCACTGTTCTAAATTCCAAGGAGAAAAAGTAATCAAAATAGGCAGAAGTCCCTGGCAACTCCTTTTCTCTTTCTACTAACTTATGCATAATCCTTCAGATTTGTATAGTTTTTCGGATATTTTTGAGTTACCAGTTCTCTTTTGAAATGCATCTATTGTGCAGAGCACTTTAAATCATCCATTGCATTTTAAATTTCAATTATTATTTTTCTTCAATTCTAGAGGCATTTCCTTGGAACTCTACTTATTAAAGTGTTTTGAAGACAGTGTTGTAGTTCACTGCCTCCTGAAAAATTCTCTTTTCATACATATATATATATATATGTATATGTATATATGTATATATATATAAAACTTTTGCCTACTGGCAACTTGAAGTGTGAGAAAGCTAATAAATTTTGTAGCTGTTTTAAAAGTCAGTTTAGAAATTTAGATTCAAAATTCTAGTTAAATAATAAACCAAACTCAATGAATTCAATAAAAAATCATGTGAAGGTTTGCACAAGTTAAAAAACATATATACTAAAGCTTCACAACATTGGATTTGGCAATGATGTCTTGGCTATAACACCAAAAGCACAGACAACAAAAGATAAAATAGAAAAATTAGACTTCGTGAAAAATTTAAAACTTTGTATAATAAAAGACACTATCAAAAGAGTAAAAAGGCAATTCAACCCACAGAATGGGAGAAAATATTTGCAAATTATATATCTGGTAAAGATTAACATTCAGAATGTATAGATACCCCTTAAAACTCAACGAGGACAATGAAATCTTGATTTAAAAATAAGCAAAGGACTTGAATAGACATGGCCAATAAGCACATGAAAAGATTCTCAACACCACTAATCATCAGGGAAATGCAAATCAAAACTACAATGAAATAACACCTCATACCCATTAGGATGGCTACTATTAAAAAAAAAACTCAGATAATAAAAAGTGTTGGTGAGGATGTGGAGCAATTGCACACTGTTGGTGGGAATGTAAAATGGTACAGCCACTGTGGAAAACAGTATGATGGTTCCACAAAAATGTAAACACAGAATATGATCCAGCAATTCCACTTTTGGGTACAATTATGTACCCAAAAGAAATCAAAACAAGGTCTCAAAGAGATATTTGTACACCCATGTTCATAGCAGTACTATTCACAATAGATAAAATGTAGAAGCAATCCAATGTCCATCAATAAACAAAATGTGGTATATACATATAATATTAATAGAACATTGTTCATCCTTAAAAAGGAAGGAGATTCTGACATGTGGTACAACGTGGATAAAACTTAAGGACATTATGCTAAGTAAAATAAGCCACTCACAAAAAGACAATTACTGTATGATCCCACCTATATAACGTACTTAAAGTGTCTTAAATCACAGAGGCAGAGAGTGGAATGGTGGTTGCCAGGGGCTGAGGGGAGAGGACATGGGATTTATTGTTTAGTGGGTATAGTGTTTCAGTTTTGCAAAAAAAAGAGTTCTGGAGATGGATGGTGATGACGATTGCACAACAGTATGAATGTACTTAATACAAATGAACTGTACACTTAAAAATGGTTGTTGGTAAATTCTATATGTATAAATTATATGTATTTTACCACAATAAAAAATATGTACTGAATCCTCTGACTTTAAATGGTAAAAATCAGAATTTCTAACTTATTGTTTACTGAAAATTACCACATACCATCCTAAAGATGCAAAAGAAATTATTATTAATTGCTGTTAGGAAAACACAGCAAAGAACATATACAGTTAAATAAGCATGATGTTCCTTAATGGAGTTACTTTGGAAGGATATATTTTTTATCAAAGTAATGCTTCTTTTGCACAAAATTTTCTAGAAATAATTCTTTGAGAGATGCTTTTAGGACTCATGTCAAGAATTATTTGAAATAACTTTAATTAATACATGTCTGCACACTTTGGAGTTAGAATTTGAGTTGGGGAAAAACCTGATGTCATTCATAACTAAATCGTAACTAACACAGCAATCAAGTTGAAAATCACTATTTTGGGTCCAGAAAATTTAATTGAGAAGTAATTTTCTAGTAAGGTTGTAAATTAGGATTCCAAAACTGATTTTGTCAATGCCATAACCCCCACAATAAGGGTATAGTTCTTAAGAAAATTTCTTTGAATGTCAATTTAGTTGGATGTGTTTATGGCTGCTTTTTAATGCCCTAATTTAAATTTTAATTGTTGTGAAGTCATATTTTATACTTACAGTGCTGTTTAGATTATCATTTATAATTATAAATCATATAATTAAAATTATAAATTTGACCCTTTAAATAAAATATTCTTTTGAGTTGGCAAATCAGTATAACACAGAGAAAAAAATACTTTGATTTTTTTAATTTTATTTTTCATTCTCCAACTCTCTGTACCACCATTATCATGGCTCCTTAAACACTTCATTGCGTACTAATGTTAATTTTCTTTTATGTGTACTTTTACAAGAATGTCCTTTATTTGAATTTCTGTATTTTATTCTGCTGTCCATATTATCTCTGTCATTTATGAGTACGCATTCGTTAATTTAAAAATATATCAGATGAATTTTGCCAACCTATTATAATAAGAAAACCTCATTTTATGTCTTGTGGAGAGTTATCCTAACAGCATACAAATTAAATACTTATGTATTTGATTAAACAATATTTGCTGTGTTTGCAATAGTATTAAGTGCTAACACATTGAAAATGCACAAGAAGAAAATAAATTAAAATATACACTCTCTTTAAATGAATCCACTAAAGGGGAAACCAGGATGGGATACTTGGGTTTGATTAAAGGCACTTAAAAGTACAAATAACTTTTTACATATAGATTAAAAATTACAAGGACTGGGGAGCTTGGGGGGCCAGGAGGAGGAAGGATGAGGTGAGGTTTGTCAACAGGTACAAAGTTACAGGTAAGGAAGAGTAAGTTCCGGTGTCCTATTACACACTAGCGTGACTGTGGCTAAAAGCAACGTAGTCAATATTTCAAGATAGCTAGAAGAGGAGATTTTGAGTATTACCACCACAAAGCAATGATAAATGTTTAAAGTGACGGATATGGTGATTACCCTGATTTGATCATTACACAATGTCTGCATGCGCTGCAACATCATACTGTACCCTGTAAATTATTATGGGTCAATTATAAATAAAAAATTAATTTTAGGAAAGATTATTGCAAAAAAAAAAAAAAAACCTCACGGAGGAATGAGAAGCTAAGGCTGGAAGATAAGCCCTCCAGTTAGTAGAGGGACGTGAAGCAGATCGTACTCTCACAGTACTACTGAACCTCGGCAAATCCTTTCCCTGTCACGATGGATGAGACAAAATTGTCAAAAGAACTGGTGCTCAAATTGTGTTTGTTTCCCAATTTTCAAACACCATTTATTCAACCATAAATTATATTATTGGGTATTTTATTGTGCCTTCATGTTCAAAGAGAAAAGGTCAATTTTAAACAAATATTATGTTTTGTTCTCTTTTTCTAATATGATCCTTCTGTTTGCAAGTATATTCAATTTCACAGATAACGTGTGACGTCATTTTAAAACAAAACTCGTTTCCTCTGTTCTTTTACTTGAATTCCTTCTGTGTTATAACCTTTATATATTATTTTCAATGCTTAAGCATCTGGGTATGTCTATACCACTTCTCAAAGTTATCCCCATGCTAGGTCTGTGAATTTAAAATTGATAATCCTTTTGCATCATTTAACAAATATTCTATTGATGACATTCCATGTGTCAGGCTTTGCTATTTATACTAGGCACATTAATCAAGGCGGCCACAATTCTAGGAAAAGTTGCTGCACACAACCCATACTTTGGTACAGCTCAAAGAATCCAGGTTTACAGAGTTCTTCTACCCCTGGAGAACTTAGAACATACTCAAAGGTCACTTTTCTACTTTCATCTGTTATATGTGAAGGAAAAAATGAACAAAATATTACTATTAAAAATCTACTGACAATGAAAAAAATCTAGTTAAACCAAATCAATCCTTTTTGGTTTCATTGCTTGAGAAAAACACCTTTATATATTTTTTTTCCATTCTTTTCTTTGCCTTTTTAGTCATAGAGCACATTCTTTCCTTTCTAAGCCTTGACCTCTACACATGGGAAGTGTGAAAATCTAACTAATCAACACAATCGTGGGTGGCTAATTATTAAATCTAATAATGTGTATATGTTCTTGAAAGTCTCTTTTTTTGTGTGAAATGTGTTATCACAGAAAATGATTGTGGCAATAAAGAGTGGATTAATTGAAAGGTATATGTATATTTCAGAGAAATCTTTGATTTGAACTTAATCCTTAGAGAAAATCTTGCTGGCCTGACTAGGGCTATTTTTATTTGGTGTTGCTTGATGTAGGTGGAGGGTTTTATTAAATGCGTTGTCTTTAAAAGAAAGGAAAACAAAGTAAGAAATTCTTAGAATCACAGAAATCAAAGCTGAAAATAACCAACTGTTCATTTTTTCCCATCTTGTGCTAGTAACAGATTTGAACTTTATTCAAAATTTCCATGTGTTAGTGAACTGCTTAAAATGGCATAGGTTAGAAAATAGTTCAGTATTAGAAACATTTGCTTTTACCTCCTATTTCTTATTTGTTAACTTTTCCCTGATGTTGGATATTCCTTTCCCATTTCCTGAAACTTTATTGAGAAACAAAAAGCATCTATGCTATGATATTTTTAAAATTATAGTGATAAGATTTTTTAAGAATTCAATCCAGTGGTGGTATCATTGTTGATTATTGAGGCTAAATGGGTTATTTTGGACTTTTTCTATACAAAAGTTAGATTTTATTAAAACAGCATTTTACTCAAAGTATATCTAATTGCATATCATAAACCATCAATACTTAAATCAATATATTAATTCATTTATTAAACCTTTATGGGATGTCTTCTGTATTTTCTGCTAAGAGCTAATAATATGAAAATAAGAAGACATAGACCTTTTTCTTAAGAAATTTTAGTTTAGTAGAGTTTGAGAAAGGAATTAAAATACATGTAGTAATGTGTTATACATTCTGGCACCTTCCAAATCTGTATCTTCAAGCTATACTTCTACCCTGAATTTCAAACTTATATATTCAACTACCTGTTAAATATTTCTACCTACCGCTGCTATAATTACTCACTCCCAGTTAAGCAGTCACTGAAGCTAGAAATTTGAATGTGTTTCTCTTCTCTCTCTCTCTCTACCTTTTCCTAGCTAAATAATCCTGAAGACCTACTGATTATATCTACTAAAAATTATATCTCCTGTAGATTATCTGCTATAATCTGTCCCCTCCTCTCTATCCTTGCAACTTTCTAACTGGTCTTCCTGTCACTTGTCTTATCCCTCTGCAATGCAGCAACAAGAGAGGTTTTTATTTTAAATAGAATCCTGTTTCAGAAGTATCGCTGGCTCTATAACCTACAGGATAAAGTCCCAACTGTTTATGAAAGGAAAAATTACTCTACGTGATCTATTCTAAACCTTATCTTCAGCCTCACTGTTGGTCATCTCTGACATAAAATTCTGGCAGTACCAAAATGCAAATCTTTCCTGAACGTTTCATTCTTCCTTGCTTCCCTCTGTGTCTTACACGATGCATATTTCCTTCTCTCCCACCTGATTAGCTCCTATTCAAATTGAGAGGTTCGCTGCAGTTAGCACAGCTTCCAGGAAGACTTTCCTGATCAGTTACGTGTCCCCACTCGTAGCTGATTGCGGGGGGCGAGGGCATCTGTGAACATCTCCTCCTCTGCACGTCTGCCTTGCCGTTTTAGTATGCTGGGGTTGCCATAATAGATTACCACAACCCTGGTGATTTAAAACAACAGAAATTTATTCTTTAACAGTTCCGGAAGACAGAAGTCCAAAATCAAGGGTTGGCAGGGCCAAGCTCACTCCAGAAGCTCTGGGGAGAATCTGTACCTTGCCTCTTCTAGTTTCTGGGGGCTTCCAGCATTCCTTGATTTGTGGCTGTATCACTCCAATTTTTGACTTCATCTTCACGTTGGTCTCTTCCCTCTGTGTGTTTCTGTCCAATCTCCATCTACCTTTCTCTTTATAAGAAGACATGAGATTGTCTATGGGGCTTATCAGGATAAGTGTCTTCTCTCAACACTCTTGACTTAATCACATCTTTTGCCATATAATGTAATAGTCACAGGTTCCAGCGATTAGGGAGTGAATATATCTTTGAGAGACCACTTTTCTACCTACCACAATTGTTGTCTGACAAACTCCCCTGTTAAGCTGTGTCTCATTTTCTTTGTATTCTCAATGCCAAGCATATACTAAGTTAAATAATTATTTGTGGAAGGAATAAATGTCAGTATGTCTATTAGAAATCTAACTGGCATACGGTGAAGGCAGAAAGGAGCAGAACTTCTTGGGAAGAACTTCTTGAACTCTTATTTCAGTCTGGCAATATGGGGGGCAGGACACCCAAGCCAAGACGGCATGGGAAGCAGAGCAAAATTGAGTGGAAATAGAACGGGCTGAAGAGAACACAAAAGAGGTGCTAAGCTGAGGACAGTCCTGACCAGTCATTATGCTAGACGTAGCACTCTGGCAGCAGCAGAAAGGGTGTGGCGGAGGAGTGTGAAGTGGCGCCAGCAGGCTATAATATTTCAGGCCAGAGATAATGAGAGTGGACACCAAGTCTGTGGTAACAAGATATTAAGGAGACGGAATTGACAGACATGATCATGGGCTTCGTTTTGGGTGATTTCTCCTGAGAAAGAGAATCTGAGATGAGGAGACTTATGAAGAGCAATAAAAACAACTGGCACCTTGTAAGTGCTTACTCTGTTCAGGTACCTTTCCAAGTATTTTGCTTAAAGTTATCTATTTTAACCATGTGATAACTCTATGAGGTAATTGCTATTACTCTCTGTAATAGGTTGAATAAGAGTCCCCAAAGATACATATTAAACCGAGATGAGTAATCAATAAAGAGTATGCTTGCTTAGAATAACAGTCCCCCAAAGCTACCTTGTCCTAATCTCTGGGATCTTTAAATATTACCTTATTTGGAAAAAAAGATCTTGGCAGCTGTGATTAAATTAATGATCTTGAAATGGAGAGATTATCCGGGATTATCCTGGTGGAGGCAGAGGACATTTGACACAGACATGCGAGGGGAGGCAATGTGACCACGGAGGCGGAGATTGGAGTGATACGGCCACAAGCCAAGGAATGCCGGCAGCCACGGAAACTGGAAGAAGCAATGGATGGTTTCTCCCCTAAAGCCTCTGGAGGGAGTGCGCCCAGGCTGGCACCTTGATTTTGGCCCAGTGGTACTGATTTTGGACTTATATGTGGCCTTGAGATCTGTAAAAAATAAATTTCTGTCATTTTAAGCTACCAAATTTGTAGTAATTGGTTACATCAGCCACAAGAAATGAATACATAGTATGTCCTCATTATAAAAAGGAAAATATTGCTATTAAGTGACCTGTTCAAGGTTATACACCTAGTTAGTGGCAAAGCCAGGACTTGAACATGGAACCTGTAGCATTGCACTGTTGGTCTGGCTGTGTTATGCCTGAGGTGTTAACTAAACACCAGGTGAAGAGACAGTTGTGTGAGACAACGGTGGGGTTTGGAGAACAGTTGACAGGATGTAGATATCATCAAGGCATAGAAAACTAGTAGAGTTAGGGAAATAGGAGAGGTCACTCTGAAGGGGACTTAGGTTGTGATGAAAACGATCCAAGGATGGAATCTGGAGGCAAACACCCGGCTGGCAGGAGTAGCGAGAGGGCACTGCAATAGAAGCTGGAAAGGAAGAATAAGAGAGCAGCACACGGGAGGGGCAGCCCAAGAGGAAAGAATTAAAAAATTGGGGGAAGAAGAGAGGAAGAGAGTAAGACAGGGAGCGAGAGAGAGAGAGAAAGGAAGGAAGGTACAGATTTAATTGTAAAAATTAATTTAGCTGTATATTTGTGATTTCTGCAATTTTCTATATCTGTATTATATTTTAATACAAATTGACTTTGAATATGCTACAAGAAATTCAAGGAAGATAAGAAGTAAAAATAAAATTCACTGAATTATCAACTGGAAGGTACCTGTGACCCTAGCCAGACACAGTTTAGGGTCCTGGTAGTGGGAAAATCCTAAACGCCTGGGGTAAAAACAGAAGGAAAAGGGAGGAAACAAACAAAAAAACCCTCCTTTATTCAACTAAGGAGGCACAGGACACATTAAAGAAGAGTGTGCTTTGAATTCCTGGGGGAAAGTTCCTTTGTAAATATTCAAGATTATATTTCATTCATCTGTTTATTTTTCCCATTAAATGAATGCTTTCCCCTTTATGTGATAGCTTATTATTTTTTTTTTAACAGACGTGTGTGTGTGTTTTTATCACCCACCTTAGGTTCAGCTCGGGAGCCTATTGTTCTCAAAATGTTCACAAATATCTTGTTAATATGTGTTCCATTATTTCAAAAAGTATTAATGTCTGATTTGTAAGATAGTAATTTGCAAGTTCACTGTTTATTCCTATTTTAAAGGTAAATATAAGACTTTATTGTTTTTCTAGCTTCTTTTGCCTCTATTAGATAAATTTGTGTTTCAAAACAGTGATGGGTGGCAAATCAGCTTTGTTGCTTTGTGTATATTTAGGTTGTTAATATTTTAAATGCTCCTTGTCAACAAAACTTACACTGATTTACTGTCTTCAATTTTTATCTTTAAATAAGATTTTATATATGATTTTATGATATTAGTTCTCATAATTACTTGACTTTGAAATACCTAATTTTATCACTGTATTTTCCTTAAACACTATTATCTGTGTTTAACAAATGTTTTTATCTTAATTATACTTTCTTTATCATTTTCTGGAATATCCCTGATTCTTGATTAGGGCAAGGATGGGAGTCAGCGGGTGGGGGTTCAGTTGTACAAATATATACACAAAGTTTAGCTTTTATACTTCTAAAGGAAATAAAAAGGAGAAAAGAAGGACATTTTGGAAAATTTAATTTGTGTGTGTAGAAAATCCAAATTCTCAAACTCTCCGTCTCTTGCTCTATCAGTCTCTTTTCTTTTTTTCTTCTTCTTCTTCCTTTTTAATTTTTTTGGGAGCATGAATTTATCTTACCAAACAATTGCAGAAACTAACCACTAAGAATTCAGCAATCATAACTTTGCCAAGAAAAAAAAAGTTGGAGGCCATGTAAAGCATTACCAAGATTTCAGGAAAATGAATAAGAATTTTAAAAGAGGAAAGCAAATTTATAAGCAAATATAGATATAGTTATAATATATCTTATTCCATTCAGGCTTCCGTAACAAAAATACCATAAACTGGGTGGCTTCTAAACAACAGAAATGTATTTCTTATGGTTCTGGAGGCTGGGAAGTCCAAGATCAAGGTGCTGGCAGATTGTTGTATGGTGACGGCCCACGTTCTGGTTCATGGACGGTGCCTTCTTGCTGTGTCTTCACATGGTGGAAGGAGATGAAACAGCTTTCTGGGGCCTCTTTTATAAGAGCACTACCCCATTCATAAGGGATCTGTCCTCATGATCTAATGGGTGTCCAAAGGCCCCAGCTCCTAATATCATCACATTGGTGATTAGGTTTCAACACAGGTATTTAGAAGGGGGTACAAACATTCAGAACATAGTACAGCCTTAGTAACATATGACCATTAATTAAACCACAGAGCTGGTGCTTTTGATGTTGAAATGATTCAGTAGAGGGGAATAAGTATGTTTTCAGAAATAGGGCTGAGAACTAGGAATGCATTATCACAGCCCAGACTAGAAAGGGTGAGATTCTGAAAATTCAACTTGGAAACACATTAAGTTGCCAATAGTGCAAGTCCATCCTGGCCTGGGAGAATATTGTCTAGAGCTTTGTTTTTAATCATTTCCTTCCATGATGCACAGAAACAATGCCACCCACCTGCCCAATATACTCCCATGAGGGTGAGCAGATTTGATAAAACCAAAAAAGATTTTGCATGGAAGAATAGCATTGCAATGTAATAATTCATAATCACTATAATTAGTGATGGTCTGTCCGTAGTGATCGCTCACCAAAAAAATAAGGAAATTTCACTGTCATGTAAGTGCTCTTACAGCTATAACAGACCACAACATGCCAAAAGGTAGACTGAGAACTGGGCAAAAACAGAATCTCTGTGAGTGCTGTGGCAGACTGTAGGGAAGCCTGTGCCCTCCTTTTTGTAAATTCAAACATTTTGATATGAGATAAGACTAGTTCTGGACTTAAAGAATATGCAACATTTTTGCCTCGAAAAAAGAGAAGAAAGACTGTCCCTGGCAGAGTGAACCTTCCTACACAACCAAGAGCGAGTTCTCAAGGAACAGCTGAAAGCCAGTGTGACCACCCCCAGCACACGTAGACAGGGATGTAAGTAGTAATTATGGAAAAATAACCCAAAACCAAATTGTGGCCGCTTACTGTATTTGTCGCTCATTTTGCTATCACCTAAAAACTGAACGGTTTACCTTTCCCTTGGGTTAATTGAAGATATTTTAAAAGGGAAAATATTTTATTATATGAATCATAGAAAGATTGCTCCTTGTACGGCTGTTTTAATCTAGTGCATTCTGGTGTTCATTGGTAACAGTATGTGATTTTATTTTATTTAAAGATTATGAAAAACAATCTCTACTTAGCCAAAATTTTTGGAAATATATATAAACATATAATACATTATATAAGATATAGTACATATAGTATATTATATAAGATATAATATATATAAACATGTAATATAAGATATAATATAATAAATATATATAAGAAAATTTTTAATATAAGTATGTTATCTGAATAGAATAATCTTGGATAAAGAAAAAAGAAAACATAATCTATCATCTTCAGCTTTTGGTTGCTACTGGATTGACTGTGACTTTGACATAAGGATTTAGTTGATTTATTTTTGGTAAAGCTAGGTGTATGTTTCCCTTATATTTTTCTACTGCTTTGTAAGTTTGGGGGAAGACAGGTGGTCGCTAGGCTGTTTTATTCTAATTATTCTAACTCATTATGGTTACATCTTTGGAATTCCCATACTTTATCTTACTATTGGTATATACAAGAACAATGAGAGTATATTGACATATTGAAATACTTATGAAAAATATTGCAGGAAACAGCCACAATCCACACCACATTTTTACCTGTTTTAAGCAGTACAATGGTGTGTGTGTACGTGTGTGTTTGTTTAAAGCCAGCATTTAATGTTGACTTGTTTAAAACACAGAGGGAAATGGAGAAAACCTTTTAAAACCACTCAATGTCCTTTCTGTTCCCAGCACAGGGTCCTATTTGCTCTGTCTGTCATGAGTGAGTAGCGTAAGGAGAAAAAAAGGTCATGGGCTTGAGAGCTGCAGAAAGAAAAGAAAAATGACTTATCAAATACAAACAAATCACCAAAATACATGACATCTCTTCTGTGTTAGCTGCTAGCCAGTGATTACTTAGGAACAATCCAAAGCATGTAGCATATTTATTTTGAATTCTTCTTTGGTGATAAACACAATGTTAACTGTAACTGAACAGAAAAATCCCTGTTACTATTTGTTGAAAGTAACCAATGAGTTAAGGAAAGGGAAAAGTCAAAGAATATCATGGCTTTACCCTTCTCATGCTGGAAACTGCTTTTTAAGAAAATGGATCATCTCTTTGCATATTTGTGGAAGTTTCATTTCTGTCCTATTAACTGTCCTATGTATGTGTCCCATCAAATTAAGTTCAATTTATCCATTAAGTTCAAAAAAGTTTAAATTCTTCTAGGGAAAAAATAACCTTTTGTTTAACATAAGCTAATGAGATTTTCTAAAATTAATCATTGAAGGAGGGGTGTCAGGGAGGGGAGATAAAATGATTTGAGTCATGAGTAGACAGAAGGGAAACCCAAAGTTTTTCAAGCAAGAGCCCAGGGAGTTAAAGCCATGAGTCACACAGAGTACATGGAGTGATGGAAGGCTATTAACCTACTGAGACCAGAGGCTTTAGTCAAGTTGCATTTTTTTCTCCTAAGGAAGATCATAGTAATCTATTACTCATGACCTTAACTACAATCTGGTCATGCACTGAAAAGGGAAAAACAATCAAGCATTACTTCATCTCATCCTGCAATTATTGAGAATGTCTGGCTATTTTTAATTTAAGACATGCTTATAGGAGTTAAATTTTTTTAAAAATTCAAAATACCTTTATGTTCTCTAATTCAATATTTGTCTGACAACTATTTAAAGCACAAGTAAAAACACTCTGTGAAGATTTTTAAACTAACCAGCAAAGTTTGTTTTGCTCAAAGGTCATATCCTTGGTGAGGGAGGGGAGGAAGAAAATCTGATGTAAGTTTTCACCTTATATATCAAATATATTTTGCTGATTCACTAGCTTTATATATTAGACACTGTTTCTTTTTAAAGGATCAATAAAGAAGCTTTGGGTCCTGATTATTTATTTGTGAATCTCTAAAAACCATAGTTAATTTCATTCCTAAACGTGATTTCCAAATCTTTTCATATTTTGAATTTTCCTTTAGAATGGCATACATTATTAAGAAAAAGGTCCGGTTGTGTTACCATCTTCGTTGCCCACCATCACCCTGGAAGAAGGTCAAAGTCTCTTTTACCAGTGTCTTAATTCTCACTGAAGGAGCTGGTGCTGCCTTATCTCAAAGTATGTGGATGTGAAATACTGGTAGATCTGGAAACCACTAGATCTGGCGCATCTTTAGCCTTTCCTGAGCTGGAGGAGGAGGCCAGGAGCAAGGGAGCAGAGTCTCATAGCTTGGAGACGAGCTGAGAGTGTCGTTCCTGACAGTGGCACCCAGGGACAGATAGTTGGGCCTGTCATTTCACCACAGCCTCTTGTAGGCAAGGCAAAAGCAAACACGGCGCCTATTATGAACAAAAGGCATATATCACTCCTCATTTTCTTTTTCTGGCACCACTTAAACCCCAAATTCATATTCATACATGAATCATTTCCATGCAGGGCATGAGAAAAAATTTAAATGACTGAGATTTAACTTACTAACATCCTAGTGGGTTCAGTCCTAGAGGAGATTAAATTTAATTTATAGCTCTATAGAACTGTGACTTTTTTCAATGCATGTTACCCTAATCAAATTTTATATGCACTGCACTTAGAACAATGGCTGTAGTACTATACAGACTAGTTAGCTGAGCATCCTTTTTTCCACATTTTGAGACACATAATTAATACCTAAATGAATAAGTATAATTTCTTCTTTTCCTGGGATAGTTAAATAGTTCTTAAACAGGACATTAAAAAAACCTACAACGGGGATAATTGATAAAAGGTAATACATTAAATTGAGAAATTCCGTTAATCCAAATAATTTTATTATTCTAGTATAATAAAAATGCAAACCAGAGAATTCAAGATATTTTATGCATGTACCCTTAATATTTAAATGGTTCAAGAAAAGATAGACTATCAAATGGGAATCTTGGCAAAATATTGGAAAAGGCAATTCATAAGATAAGATGTTCAAATAGCCAGAATACATACAAATGATGCTACACTTCATTAGTCAACAGAAAAATGCAAATTCAAATATAATATTTCTATACATTCTTTGGAATGGCAAATATTTTAGAAAATAAACCATACAATGTGTTGGTGTGGAGATGTAGCAACTGAAGCTTGCAGACACTACTGGTAGGCATGTAAATTTGGAAAACTACTGGCAATATCTCCTACACATGCCCTATGACCTAGCAGTTTCATTTTGAAGAATATGACCAAGAGAAATGGGTACATGTGTTCACAAAAATATGTCAAAAGTTATCATTGCAGCACTATTGCCATGAACCCCAAACCAGAAACTACCCAAGTGTCTGTTAATAGGACAACGGATAAACAAACTATCTTATATTTACGTGGAATACAATACAGCTATAAAAATGAATGAACTATGATGATACACAGCAACAAGGATGAATTTTTCAAACAAAATGTTAAGATAAAAAAGTCAGGCACAAAAGAGAATCTATTGTATCATCACATTTTTGAGAAATTAAAAAACAGGAAAATCCAAGCTAGAAGTCAAATTGGAAATCTAGATACAGCTTTGGAGTAAGGCAGAAACTGCATCTGAGCAGGAGGAAGAGGAGGCTTAATGCTGTTTCTTGATCTGTGCTGCTTGCACATATTTGTTACTTCTTAGTAAAAGTTGTTTGAACTCTACACTTAGAATTTATGCACTTTCCTGTATTTAAGTTTTGCTTTACTTAAAATAAGTTTACTTCAGAAAATAATTATCTTTTAAAAACATAATTCTGCTTTCATCTATGAACCCAGTTCTAATCTACAGATCCACAAGAAAGGATTCATTTTAAAAACTTAATATTCCTAAATTATTTATGAAGAGATATGTTTTTCCTTCCACTTTGGACTTTTTGAAGTACTCTTTCCCATCAGTACATTTTAATAAAGTATACTTCAATGATATGCCTTTAGTTATTATTGTATAATATAAACAGTGAACTACTGCCTTCCCATAAACTGTCTAGCTGATCAACCAAAAAGTATTATCTCTCAGAGAACAAGAGCAAAAGAAAGAGACAGACTTTCCAAGTCCATACCATTCATTCTTCTCTGTGATATTCAAATCAAAGTTTGATATGATTTGATCTAAGCCTCATTAAATTGAATTGTACTGACTGAGCCAGTTCAAAGCAGAAGGTAGGGAGAAGTAAAGTTTTATATACACCCCATTTCAGTCACAATAAATAATTTCAAATCTGTCTCCTGTATAAAATACTTTTCCACATTTCAATTTTTCAAATTGTGGAAGATCAGCAGATTCTAAATAGGAAAAGAAAAAAAGCACTGAGTTTTGGAGGGGAAGGAAAAACATTCTCTATAAATAATTCCATTAAGTAGATTTTGACAGTTTCCTCCACTGTAAGTTCCTTCCTTCCTTCCTTCCTCTCTCTTTTTCTCTTTTTTCTTTCTTTCTTTCTAACAACCACAGGCACATTTTAGAAATCGGGGGGCTACTTTACTTTAAAAAAAATTAAAAAGCCATACTTTTAAGTAAACAGTTTGCAAATCTTCTCAGTATGTGGCCAGAGCAAAGAAAAATAGATAAATGTTTCTTAAAAGCTCTATCAAAGTATTAAGACTTCTTAAATCTTTCTTAAACATCGGAATCCTCAAGCACTATTTCCTCCCTTCCTTTTTCTTAGTAGTTTGGAACACAACTTAGGGAATCTTTGTCACATTTACCCAAAATGTATTTAGAGGGTTTTATCAACAGTCCAGAGACATGTAGCTTATAGACTACAATTACATTTAGCATAGTAAAGCAAAATACTGTACCCACTCTATTCTGTTTTCAAAATAGTATTTCATGTTTTATTTTTGCAAATTTGATATGTGAAAATCCCAGTAGAAAATGGAGTAAGCAGGGAATAGGGGAGAATGATTACCTCTTGATAAAAAAGAATGCTTTATGTTAAAAATTATTTAGCAAATTTCACGCAGGTAACTGTCATATGATTCAATGAAAGTGCATTTATTTACCAGTGACTGGAAGAATGATTAGGTTATAAAATGTTAGCTACATCTGTACTTCATATTTTTATTTTATGATATACATGTTTCCATATCGTTATTCTATATAGTCACATAAAAATACTTCACAGAGGTATTTGCATATAGACCTAGAGCAAACAAGATGACTAGGATTAAAATTCGGATGGCTATTCCCTAGGCCATCAGTTTTGGCTGTCTCCAGCAGAAGCAAAAATAACAGGGAAATAATACAGTTAATTTGGTGCTCTAAATTTTAGTATATCTTTCCTTCTTAGCCAGACACCTCATTTTCTTTTAAGACCCAAAGAAGTGATTTGTATCTTTTATATCCTGGTTTCTTCGTATCTCAATTAGTACAATACTTCATTCTAGCTTAGCAAAATGATTTAGAAATGACAAAATTGCTATACATTTTAGATTCTGAATACTTTGAAAAGAGAGTACTACCTCAATAAAACCATTGTTATTTTTGGCAATTTTAGCAGAACCTTCCTTTAGTGTGTTAGGATTAATTTTTTTCAGGAACTCAGGATGTTAATGTCATCAGTCAGAAATGCTTAAGTACAACATAATAGTTCCTTTAAGAAACACTGCCAGAGGAAATTGGTGGTGTCATCAGTGATCTTTCCTTTCCTAAATCCAGGTAAAGAATGACAGGATTCAAAAATTTGATAAGACATTTACTACTGTTTCTTGCATCAACATTTCAACCCATGAATTATTCTTGGCCTCAGCACTGTGACAGGAAGCCTGCATTAAGGGTAAAAGGAAACAATAAATTCAACAAGAATGTTCTTAATGGACGCTGGGTACCCGGCCCTGTGACAGACATTATGGTGCACACCAAAGCAGTGCACAGCACAACCCTATTTATTCTGAACTTCAAGACATGCAGGAATACAGGACATACAGATGTGAAATGAGTTGATGAGGCAAAGCAGAAAATCATCACATGCTAAAATTAAATGATTCAAATGAGACATGTCAATGGAATCTCAGGAAGGAAGGTCAGTGTAGGCTAGAGATTTTATGGGAAAGTTTCAAGAAAAAAATATGGAAACAAAGCTGGATTTATAAGACATAACAGAATTTAGAAGTGGAAAGGTCTACAATTCCTGAAAAGTGGCCAACCTTTCCTGCTCCTGACCCCCACACATGTTATTCACTCTACATAAATACGTGTGTGTGTATATGTCTGTATATGTGTGTGTATATGTCTGTATATGTGTATATATATGTGTGTATGTGTGTATATGTGTGTATATGTGTATGTGTGTGTATATGTGTGTGTATGTGTGTGTATTCCTGTATCTCTCACTTTACCTCTCCACTGTATCCCCATGTATTTAACTCTAAATTAGATTTTGGATTTTAGATATGAAATGTCACTTATCTAGGAAGACCATATCTGGTTTCCCAGTATAGATGTGGCATTATCATATTATTATAGCTCTCTGAATTTTAACACAATTTATTTTTACAATTATTTTTTAATGTCCATTTCCCTTGTATGAATGTATCCTATATGGGGACAAGGACTGTGTTGATCATTGGTATATATTGCCAGTGTCTGGTACTTGTCATTAATGAATACATAAAGGATTAAGAGATCACCTGTGCCATTCCCCTTATTTAAGAGAGTCAACAAAAGTTAAATGACAAAGTTTACACAGACAGGTGTAACAGGCCCAACACTACAATCACACCTGCAGACTTCCACCCAGATGTTCTTTCTACTTCAGCATGATGTTCGTGATGTTTCACCTGTATTGCACAGGAGAATAGAAGAAGGACCAGGGCATAAGAGAATGCCTTCTAGAGGAAAAGAGAATGAATGAGCAGGGCTTATATGGGAACCGCTAGAAATCTGGGCTTCTTTAAAGCACTCAATGTTTACAACAAGGGATTGGCATAGTGCATTAAGTGTGTTTTCTAGTATGCACTGTGATAGTCATTTCCCGCTAGCATCTTCAAACAGATTGTCTGACATCTTCCTTCTATACTTAAATCAGACTCCATTTTACATGGGTACACAATCTTTTTGTTGTTCTTTTTAACCAAAAATCATTTCTATAGACCTTGCATTATTCAGAAAGTTCTCCACTACATATTAACATAAGCTCATTTAATACTGCTACTTTATTCCACTTGAGAATAAAACAATATATCTTGTGATAGATTGTTCTGAAAAGAAACAACTTTTTTTAAAAAAACCAACATTCACATATATAAAGATTTAGATCATTCAAAAGTTGGAAGTAACTAGAAATTAATAAAAAGAAAATATGTGTTAAAATATTGCAAGTTCAAAGCGAACAGAAATTTTAGTTTTTCTTTTAGGCGGGTCTGAAATAGTCTTGGAAAAATATTCTAAGTTTGTAGAAATACTTAAAACATTCACAAAGAAGTAACACAAATAAAAATATTTCAGTTAAATAAAGAAGGAAATTTCAAGGAAAAGCAAGGAAAAACTTAAAGAGCCTGAACCTCATGTAAAGAACCTAAAGTTCTCATCCAAATACAAAAACAATATGTGAATGTGCGAACAAATCATGAACAAAATTTCTCTGAAAAGGAATTTAGAGGAAAGAGACTTTGTTCCAGTGAATGGTTTGCAGACAAGGGAGACACAGCCTTTGGTGTAAAAGGAAGGTGCTTTCCAGAGAACAAAGGAAGGGTTTGGATTTTATAAAGTTCCTGCCCAGGTCCTCAATAGGGTCCTCTTATGGAAATGAAGGATCAAACTTGCTTAGTTCTGATTGGCTGATGCAGACCACAGCCCCTTGGTTCGTTCAGGACACCTGAGCAAGAACAGTCAGCTATGAAAGTCTCAAAGTTAAGCAGATGTGTGGGTTTTCTGGGAACTCAGAGTACAGTACCTATGTGGCCTCTAGTCAGCAAATGAGGGTTTGGCTCCTTTTAAAATTTAGGCCCAGTTAGCTGCTTAGGATTCATCTTGAGGGATTGGCTCTTTCAGGTGCACCACATTCAAGCGCTGTCCATATATTACACATACTTTTATTTTCTCTGTTCTTCTAGTCTCAGAAACCTTCCATCGAGGGCAATGCTTCATCCTTTAGGGAGAATGCTGCATCATCATGCACATAAATTGCAGGCAGGAAGACACTTGGGATCTTAAGCCCTCAAAAAGGGTACTCACATAATAGGAAAAGAGAAGAATTAAGAGTCTGGTACTAAAAAGTTTCCTTTTTCAAACTGATAAAAATGTTCACACCTCTCTAGCTCCTATTTTGACCTAGAAGTGCTAAAAGATACTAAAGAAAAAGTACAGTGATCATGAAATCAATCTAACTGAAAGTAATGCATCTCTTTTCTGGATTCTTAAAAAAATTCTTTCTAGGTGATATTGTCTGTTGGATGAATGAAACAGGCATGGCCAAATGTCATACACAGCACACAAATGGCGTGTATTGGTCTGGGACAGCGATGGGAGTGGAAGTCAGCATAGACTGGAGATGAGTACTGGTAAGTGCTCTTGACAAGAGAAGTTCTTGGTGAATTTTCCCGTGTATGGATATAAGTATGATGTCACTCAGACCCAAACATGTTGAAATCAGGATTGAGCACTGAATTCTTGCTTGCCCTTATGGAAATCAGAGAGATATGCTGGGCTGCAATTGTATACAGGTTGAAATTATACATGATGCAATGTGAGATGAGGAGGAAGCATGGTTATGACACCCAACCTGAAGCGTATGATGACAATGCTAACTTTGTGGCTTTCAATGCAAGAATTGTCAGTGCATGACTCACTGTGTGTTAACTTAGAAAGCATTTAGTGAAGCTGTACCATACTGAAAGCACTATACTAATCTTCATAACAGAAAAAAATATAGCACCAAACAGCAGTGACTGATTGCAGATTCGTGATATACTAATTGCTCCCTGTCAGCATTATTTACTCTCCAGAACTAGAACATGAAGTGTGAAAGTGGCCTTTCTGTTCAGTTTATTTATACTCTCTCATTCCCAGTTCTGTCTAATCAGTACATTTTTTTAAAGAAGCCTAACAAAAACTGAGAATGAAGTGTGTGGCTTTTTAGAAAGCAGAAATAATTAGCAGGCGAGGATTTAAAACATCCACCTGGAATTTACAATATATAAATTATTGTTTGCACATGCATTACCCAAGATTCTTTTGGTTGTAAATGACAAAAGCTCAACTAGATCTGCTTTAGACCAAGGAAAGAATTTACTGGTCTGCAGAATCCACAGGAAGAGTTGAACCACCATGAGCAGGGAAACAGGGATAAGAAGAACCTCAGTGAAAACTTGAACTCTGGACTCAAATGCCAACAATGCTGTCTCTATTGCTTTTTGATTTGCTTCTCTCAGCATGGCAACTCCATTTTTATCACTTAGTTCCTTCACACTGTGGAAAATATGAACATTGTTCTCAATCTTATATTCTATGTCTTGAACCACCACATAAATTTCCCAAGTTCAAAAGCCTAAAATAAGTTTAATAAGGTTCTTTCTCCTAAACCAATGTGACTTGGCATGACCAAGTCAGAACATAGAAGCATTAATTGGAGGCTCTAGTTTGAAGCTGAGGGAGAAGCTCTTCCTGTAAGAAGGATTGGTGGCGCTCAGAACAAAAGCAGATCATTAGACCATGTGTTTGCAAAGCAATGTTCATTATGTTAATCAGTGTACCTCATAAAAAGTCCCAAATGATGCGTGCTTATAATTTAAGACCAGAAAAGGATTTTTTCTCCAAAAAGCCATTTTTTATTGGACAGTAAAATGACACATCCCGTTATGCTTCCTATTTTTGCTGTTGTCAGGAAGTTCAGAATCAAATTGAAATACACAGTTAATAACCAACTTACTTCAGGCTCATGGAAACATTTTCCACTCTTTTCTATAAGGTTTTTTACTTTGTTTTAATTATTATTATTTTTTTTTACTGTCTTTTTCTGTGCCTTTAAAAAAAAAGTCCTTCAAGTTACTTTCAGAAACAGATGAAGAACAATGAATAAACAAGTAACACATAACATTGGTCTCATGGGTAGTACACTTGCTAAAGTAATACCCTCTAATAATTGCCATGGGCCACCAAGCATACTCTTAAAAGTATGAGAAAATTTTCTGATAATAAAAGACATAAATAAAAAAGATCATTGTTGGTTGGTGTCTTAGTCCATTTGGGCTGCTATAACAAAATAACAAAGGTTACTTATAAACAACAGAAAATTTCTCACAGCCTGGGAAGTCCAAGATCAAGGCACTAGCAGGTTCAGTGTCTGGTGAAGGTCCACTTCTTCACAGACAGCCATCTTCTCACTGTAACCTCACATGGCAGAAGGGGTGAAGGAGCTCCCTTGGGCCTCTTTCATGAGATCACTGATCCTATGCATGAAGGCTGAGCCCTCATGACTTAATCACCTCCCAAAGAGCCTACTTCTTAATACCATCACCTGGGGGGGGTTTAGGATTTTAACATAAGAATTTTTGGGAAACAAACATTCAGACCATAGCGGTTGGGTATATTAATTTTACTAATCACAAATGTGTTTTGACCTGTTCAAGCATTTTACTATTTTTAATTACTGACCCTTCATGAGTGTACTGCTATACTTTCCTGATATCTTACTCTTCATTCCAAAGGAATAATCACAATTTTTGTAGAAGATGTATAGATATCTTCCCTCTAATTTTGATATTGGGAGGAATTTACATGTAACCTCCAACTGTCTTCCAATACAAGAGTGGGATCAATTTGCTTTGTGAAAGAAGACACTGTGCTTTGGTTGTCAAGGAAACAGCAGTGAGAATAGAAGACATCCAAACATGGTAAAACAGTCAAACAGGAGAAGCAACGGAACAGCTGCCTTGGCACACATTGGTCTTGCATGCCACGTGGTAAATTTTATTGTCAACTTCTCCTTGTAAATGGCTGGGACAATTTACTCCTCCCCACCTTACTATAATTATGATGAAGACATTCCTTCCCACCTTTCAAATCTCAGCCACAGACCTGTATAGTAATAAATGGATTAAAGTTAGTAGATTTTAAACCAGGGAAAATTATCTTCAAGATGCAGAGTTTTTCTTTTTAGGTCACTGTGACCCTTGAGAAAATGATTCATATTGCTGACTTTCTTGACATCAGAGTGAGAGATTGTCAGTAGTTCAGAGTGATGGTTGCTGACCACTGTCATTAACAATAAAGAAAATAAATTTACAACTGAGGTGTTGTTCAGCAATTGACCCAAAGTATTATTTTTCCATTAACCTTTGTATGTTCTGATTTCAAAATAAAGATTGTTTTAGAATGTGATTTTAGAAAAGAGATCTAATTGTTTTAAAGAGAATCCTTTTAATAAAATTTAACCATGCCAGTGATTTGTGGTTTTCATTCCTGGGGGTGCACAAACACAAAGAATTGTGAAGACCAAATATTAGAAACCCTCCTGCTTATGGTGATGGGCTTGGTTCTCTCATAGTTTACCAGACCTCAGATTTTTGCCTCCACGAAAATGCCTCTAGATGCAAAGAATGAAATTTTCTCTTGAACATGGGTAAAATATTATTTGGGCTTGTAGCACCTCTGTCAGTGCAAATGTCCACCAATTCCTGGTGAGGTTTTCAGTGACACATTGCTGGGGCACATTGGCTGTTCCCAGAATTGGTAGGTGTAATTAGACAATACGGTGGCACAAAGCAGGGACATCTAACCCAACTTTGGTGTAATTGGAGGTTTCATGGGCTTTTAAGACCTAGTCTCAGATGTTCCTTAAAGTCACTTTAGTCAAACCAAGTCCTAATGTGAGTACAGATTCAAGGAGTGAGCAAAAAGATGCCACTTCTTGATGGCAGGAGCTACAAACTGTGGTGGGCTACGTTCTCACCTTCTGTCCTCGATTTGTTACTTCCTTTCACTAGGAAAACATTTTCACTACCACCCCCAAAGTCTCCTTTTGTTATGGCATCTGATGTGGCTCATTGATGGAAATACATTCATGTAATGGGTCTACTGGGGATTTGGATTATATCCTTAGAGCAATGGATTTCCACTGAAACTTCTTAAAATTCATTTTTATTTTAGGAAAACAATAGGGATAGATTTGCATTTAAACAATAAACTATGACTAGGTTAGTTCTAGAGGCCATAGAAAGACTTTGAAAAATTCAGTAATGTTTAGGTGGTAACATCAGTAGCTCTCAGCGATTATTGAGAGAGTACAGAGAAGAGGTAGGAAAGAACATTGAGGTGGCTCCCAGGTTTCTAGCTTGGTAAATTAAGTAGTATTTACTAATTTGCAGGAAATGTTGCATTTGAGAAGACTTTGCAGCAGCCAAGTGAAAGTTAGCTCCAGAGTTCAGGATGTAGATTTCATCTCAGAGATTGCTTTGAACTGGAGATAATTTTTTTTAAATCATTATTTTATGGTATCGCTGAAGAGGATTGCAGAGAGTGAACAGAGACGATAACCCATGATTGTGCCCTAGGAAAAACAACATTAAACAGCAAGCCAGAAATATGGAGCAAACGAGACCAAGAGGCACAGGCAGCAAGTAGGGAGAAACATTTCAGAAGAGCAGTATCAAAAAACTAAGGAAGGTGTCAGGCACTTCACATGAAGAAGTAAGAGAATATTATCAAATGCACTGGGAGATCAAGAACCACAAGAAATGAAACACATAAATACGACACCTTGGTATATCTGAATAGCAAGCACCACTTTTCCTACAAAATTATATTGCTATAGTATAGTATATTAAAATATATTAGATCATAAATTTACATTAGCACGCAATACTCCATAACACATTATTGGAGAGAAGATTGGCCATTATAGCCCAAATATCCATGATTAACCTCATCCAGGGAGTTGAGAAATTGCAAAAGATGAATTTTCTGTTTCAAGGTAACCTTGCTACTAAAAAGGATGAGAGACAATAAACACAAAGTGAGATAATACTGAGACTTCAGTGAAATAAAGGAAATGGGGGACCTAAATTGAACAACCTCTGTTATCGACTGCCTGCCTGACTGAGGTATCAGATCCCCACACACAGGCACGGTGCAGACCACCAAGAGGATGGGCCAGGGGCACAGCCAGGGGCAGAACTGGAGTGGCCAGATTCGACAGTCAAGAGATCGCTGCACTGTCAAGGACGTAATAAGTAGCTTTCCATTTCCTCTTGCTAATGGAGATATGTTGGGCATGTTAGGGTTTGTTAACTGAATCTTTTAGCTGCAATTGGTAGACCATGAAAAGCCACACACAGACCCACAGACCACTGCTGCTGCCACCACCACCCACATTATATTCTGTTATTTCTACCCTAGCATATCTAAAAAGGACCACAAAATCTGATTCCAAAAATTAAGTAAAAATGTTTTGCCCTGGACTCCTTATACCGCAAATCTCAATTACTGTCTCTCCAATCAAGCCTGTTATCCAGAGACTTCAAACTCTACAGAATCTAAATTATTCTACCTCCTAGAATGTAATTCTGACTTGTAGGTTTGCGTACAATGTGGTCAAAAAGCACAAAAACTACTAGCTTCTCAGGTGGGAAAATACTGTTAGGTAACTTTAGCAAAGGTAATTACTATGTCTGAATTTATATTCATTGAATATCTTCTTTATGAGGAAAAGATATCTATTGGATTTCTGCCATTGGAAGAGATATGCTCTTCCTTAACTAATATGTTGTACATATCTTGTGATTATGTAAGATTTCTTCTAACTAATCAAATTCTCATTATGCTTGAACCACCAGGAAGTTGAGAGACAGATTGGTAGCAACACATTAGATAGTTCCATGTACCTTTCTATATACTGTTATGGGCTGAATTGTGTCCCCCTGACTAATTATTATGTTGAAGGACAAACTCCCGGGACCTCAAAATGTTGGGAGATAAGACATTTAATGAGGTTAGTGATGTGAAATGAGGTCATATGGGTGGACCCTAATTCAATATGCCTGTTGTCCTTATAAGACGAGATTCGGGCACAGATATGCACAGAAGGAAGAGCGTGTGAAGACACAGGGAGAAGGTGTCATTTACAAGCCAAAGACAGAAGCCTTCGGAGAAACCAATCCTGCTACCCATTTGATCTTGAACTTCTAACCTCCATAACTATGAGAAAATAAATTCCTGTTGTTCAAGCCATCCAGTCTATGGCACTTGGTTACAACAGCCCTAGGAAACTAATATACTAACCTTTTACTATAGCTTTGAATGTTCCTATTCAAGTTTCTGTTTCCAGGACTATTTTATTTTCATTGTTGTATATTTTCTTATAAGATACAATATTTTCTTAGTGAACTGAACAGATTTTTAATATATTGATAGTGCTATGTTCTCAACATGTTGAACTTTGAGATAGTAGACAAACATTCCTCAAGATTTTTAGTCATTTTGAACTCATACTTTTACTATTATTACTAGACACATCTTTGATTAACACATTCTCTAGCACCATGGAGGTACCAAACATCACCTTACTCTTGGTTTTCCGTTGAACCAGAATGGTAATAACACTTTGCACAGTCCACAGTGAGGACAAGCTCACACAGCTATGAAACAAAGAAGTGGGTTGTTGGTTTCACTAGGTAGTCTGAGTCCTAAGAAATGACCCTTCCAAGTCTTTGAGGTAAACATTTTAAAATAAACAAATAAATAAACAAATAATCGTCAGGGGTAACCTGAAAGCATTTAGCTAAAATATTTTTGGCACCACAACTGGGAAATCTAAGTCACCCATGGAGATTAATTCTGTTGTCCCTTCAAAGAGATTATTTATGTTGAAAGTCACCAAATTACTCATTTTTGGTGTTATCTGAGGCAAATGGGCAGAGGTCAAGGTGAAAACTAGAGAGACAAACTTTCTCTGTCACTTGAAATTGCTGATTCACGTATTTTCTCGATACCTAAAAAAATATGTATTTCCTTCATATCTTCATAATATATGGATATGGAGTTACAGAGGGAGGCAAGGAGTGAGAGAAAGAGGAAGGAAGGATGGAAGGAAGGAAGGATGGAAGGATGGAAGATGTAAGGAAGAGAGAAGGAAAAAAGGAAGGAAGGAGGAAGGAAGGAAGGAAGGAAGGAGGAGGAAGGAAGGAGGAAGGATGGAAGAGGAGGAAGGAAGAAGGAGAAGGAAAGAAGGAAAAGATGGAAGGAAGGAAGAGGAAGGAAGGAAGAAGAAGGAAGGAAGGGAGGAAGGAGGGAAGGAGGAGAAGGAGAGGAAGGATGGAAGGAGGAAGGAAGAAGGAACAGGAGGAAGGAAGAGAAGGAAGGAAGGAAGAGAGGGAAGGAGGAAGGAGAGAAGGAGGAAAGGAAGAAAAGGAAGGAAGGAAGGAAGGAGAAGGAAGAGAAAGGAAGGAGGAAGAAGAAGGAAGATGGAAGGAAGGAGGAAGGAAGAAAGGAAGGGAGAAGGAAGGAAAGAAGAAAGGAATGGAGAAAAAAAGGAAAGAAAGAAAAATGGAAAAAGTCAAGAAAGAGAGAAACTAAGAAAGGAAGGAAGGAGGAAAGGAAGGAATTAAGAAAAAAATGATTTAGAATACAAATTTTACTAGGTCATCAATATAGTGGAATGCTTTCAACCATTCAACCTTATTTGGTGTGTTTCATCCCAAAGAAAAGATGATTAAATATTCAATATTAATTATTCCGGATAAGTTCATAATATAAATCCTCAAAAATATTTTCAATAACTAAATGCTCCTTGGTGACACTAGGCCTACTCCTGTCTGAAATACAACTTCCTGTAATTCCTTTCGACTCTACAGGATGCAGCTGTATGTATTCCTGAGGAGGTGACCGTGTGGGTAGAGTTTTACGGTGGTTGGAAAAATGTTCAGTTTAAATACGTAAAATCCTTATTACTCTCTACAGCCATTAACTTGACACCTACCAGAAAAAGAAATGAAGTTAATACAAATCAGTGCACAGCAGTTTGAGCTGAATTACGCTTTCAACCCTCCTGCTGTCTGCGTAGAGGAAACACTGTGTCAGACTCTGGCTTGACACAGACCTTGTCTCAGGCTCACTGCATCTGATAACAGAACCGTAATACAAAGAGGCTTCTGCACACTGGCCTCTCTCCTCTAGAGATGAGAAGAGTTATGCCCACTCCTGTGCTTCCGACATGGTAAATCTTTGTGAGAGTATTAGGCACAAAAACAAAATGAATGAGACCTGCCCCTACCCTCAAGGATCTAACCCCACAGAGGAGTAGCAGGATGGGAAAGAGACTAAAATCTGTCGAGCATTTAGGATAAACCAAACGCTATGTTAACTGCTAGGGTACAATATAATTCCTGAGTTCATAGAGATGGAATCTTGTAAAGAAAGTCATTAATTAAATTTATACATAAGTGTAACAAATGTATGAATGAGAAATACACAGTGTTACAAGATTCTATATCCGGGGCCAGTAAACCATAGCTCATGGATCAAATCTAGCTCACCACCTATTTTTGTACACCACACAAGCTAAGAATAGTCCTAAAAATTTAAAATAGTTGCATTTTAAATGGTTATCTATGTACCTACATAATAGCCTTGATTTGGCCCATCAGCCCACAAAGCCTAAAGTATGTTCTATCTGGCCCTTTACAATAAAAGTTTATAGATCCTGTTCCATGTCACTGGGATTTGACATAGTTGGGTAATAAATATTTTAGGTCAACTAAAAATTACAAATGAATGAAAGCATTTTATTAACATATTAATATTTTGTTTCAATAATTTCATAGAAAAATATATACTCAAAATTAATGTGAAAACCAATTATACAAAGTTATTTTGTATCTACAACACAGTAGAGAATCATATAGTATATTGAGTTCTTGCTTCAGGTGACATGGGGTTCCAGATATTAGGCTTTTCCATATGTATCTACTGCAGGGACAACTTTTATAGAAAAAGTGTTTTCCATAAAAAGTGTTTCTGTACAATGGCACAAAGTTCAATTTGACAAAAGGATCACAATTGTTGTAGGAAGGAAAAGAAATCATTTATTTACTTTCTTGTTAGAGAACCAGAAAAGTTCACAATGTCCTTGAGGGTTCAAATAAGAGATGCAATTTTTGGACAGTCCCTGCTGAAACATAACGTGTGACAACAGCAGGAGCGGTGGAGAGCAAGAACAAGGGTCTCTAGGCTTGCAAAGAAGGACACGTTTTTTGCTATTTATACATTCCTTGTGATTGAAAATATAGCTTTTTTTCCAGTGTGAACAGAATCAGATTATTAGTACTATAAATCACCAAAACAAGAAAGAACAAAAGCAACTATTATGATATCATTGAGGACATTTGGAGCGTGCCTAAGCATTTCAAGCCAGACCTGAACAAGCAAAGATTGTTAATTTCGGAGCCCTGACCTGTTCGTTGATATCAGCTTCAGTTTCTTAAATCACCAGGTTTAAGGAGATCCTTCCGAGTGTTTTCATAGCTCCAAAGATAAAAATCTGACACAACCTGTATGCGTAGGAAACGATTTGTGAGTCTACATCACTGCTAGAACGTAACCTAATGACAGGCAAGAGCTTTACCTTCACCAACTCTGCCTCTCCTGTGCAAGTGCTAACAGGTCCACAAATAGCCCTCAATAAACACTGGTATTTTTGAAAGGATGAATGAATGAGATATATAGCTTAGTTTCTCCCAGTAAATAGAAACTTATGGCCCAACTTCTCATTTTAATCTTTATCCGTGACTTTATCTTAACTTTTTCTCTCTTGTTTATTTTGAAATTCTAACTACTTCTCTTGACTATTTTTAAAGTATTTTTTTGTCAGCCCTTTATAATCATTGCTTGACAAAGAGGGGTATGAATTAACAAATAAGCAGAGAGATAATGGCGCATCTTCTTGAGCACTGCTTTACTACATAGCATTTAGAATGGTATAAGGGAAAAAGGGAAGAGGAGTCATATAGTCATACTTACCATAGATTTTTTTCCTCATGTGACTCATGTGGCTATTTACTAGACCAGAAATGATTACACCTGTTCTAATAGTGGAAATGTCCAAGTTCAACTTAGGAATCCATAAGCCAAGCTCATATGACCATTGCATCTATTTCCAATCTGACATATCTGTCTTTCTTTTCCTGTTTCAGGTATCATTCTGCCAATAAGATTAAGAAGGTAGCTCAAATGAATAATATCCAGATGTTTTGATAGAATTTGAAATCATCATAGTTAGATTGTAGATATCAACTGAAGTTGCTATCGGTGAACAGCCCAAGAGTTTAGGACTGACTGCCTCACTGGGCTAGACAATGCTTGCTGTAACACAGGTAAGACTGGAAATAGTTTTTAAAAGCCTGCCAAATATTTCTAGTTCACCTGCTATAATATAAGGTCTAAAAATAGGAAGCACAGATTTACTCTTTCTGCAAACTTTTACTCTTCACTGAAAACAACCTCAGTTTACTAGCTCAGCAGATAGATAATCCTTCTCAACATCATCTCTAAATAAAAGGTAAAATATGGCACTGTCTATTTGTTGGAAAAAATTTAAAAAAGACCCCAGCTTTTATATGCCTGATCTTAGCAGCCAGCTCATGGGATGAGAAAGTAGAGAGGAAGCAATCATGGTCAGTATGAGCTTGTGTTTGGACACCTTATATTTTGCACTGATACAGCTGTAAGAGAATCTTCCAAGTTGTATGCTGGTTGAGCAAACATAAGAATTTGAAGTGTGGTGGCTTTAGTTTTTGTTGTTCATCCATTTGACTGAATATTTTGCTTGTTAAGATAGTCTGGAACTCCCAGTTTTTTGGTGGGTGATGGGAGGTAAGAACAGTAAAGCTTTCTGCTGAACTTCTGGATAGAAATCTTTTAAGTGAAGAATATGTGTCATTGTCTGATTGAAATAGTACATAAGTCGAACCCTGGGTAGCTGTTTCCATATCACTTGAAGAATAAAGATGATTTCTGTGGCTAGTTGTTTAAGGCTGCTATTGTAAATTGTGTTTTATATAGTTTTTTGTTGTTGTTATTGTTTTCTAGTTTTTATTATTTGAAAAAGATGATGGGGCCAAGCTGGAACACCCCATGGTAGGAAAATTCTTGATGACATTTTAAATATTCCATCAAAATATTAACCTGCCATTATTTTGCTTGGGATTCTAGAAAACTTTATTGTTTTCTGCCATATTTTCCCTCACTTCTGCAGGACATCTAACTTTTTTAAAAATTCGATTTATTCAGAACTTAGTAAGTAACAAAGAGGTTTGCAGTGTATTAGACAATAGCGTTTATAGACAGAATTTTTTCTCTCTCCATTAATAGAGGATCACAGAATTGCCACACACTGAAAATTCTAACTCTCAACAACAAATGATCAAAACACATGGATCACTCACTCAAGGGGTCTTAGGGAAAAAACGGTGGAAGAAGTAAAGAGAGGCTAACTCCGCTGTGGCATCAAAAGATCAGACTTTCCTGCAAACTCTAATTTTAAACTCAGCTTTTCAATTCTTTGAAATGTTAGCATTTCTTGACTGATGATCACTTGATAAGATCACACAGATAAATAACACTTCTCATTTTTCAGGCATAATTAAATTCAACAAAAGCAATATTCAAAAACAGAGAAGACTAATATACAATGGATAATTATGTGCACTGAATTATGTCTCCCAGAATAGAGAACCTAGTGAGACCTTAAGGGACAGTGCATCTCTGCTAATCATTTGGGCCAGTTACAGCCCATGTGCCCTGGAAAACTTCTAGCCCACTGTAGGTTGCTGAATATTATTCAGTTGTTTGTTTCCCTCTTTACAAATTTCCTATAGTTACCTTTCTCTTTTGAATGTTTCCCCATATTAATAACAATAGCATTTAATGTTTTCATTACATGCAAATGATTTTAATCATTTTTCCAGAATAATATACACACATATACACAGAAACTTCACCGAAAAATTTTAATTTGAATTGTTTGCTATTATAATGAAATAAAGGTTTTTTAACATGGTTCAGCAGTGAATTTTATTAGTTCGTCATGAATATAAACTCAATTTACTGGAGGTAACTTACTATTTGCTCAAATAAAGGACTTACTCTGTTCATAACTCAAGAGTCATTGGCTCTATTTTTTAAGGTCATTTCAATTAATAAAATGAAGGAATGTTTGAAAATGCCAAACACATATAAGTACTACATTTTGAAGTTGAAATTACCCCTGCTTCACTCTTAACTTTTTATCCCCCTTGTATTCATTAAAAATTGTAAAATGCAGTTGGCTTTAACTGTTTTAAATGTTTTTTTTTCCAGACAATTTCTTTTGGTTGAAGAGATTTAAATGAGTTCCTAAATGTAGATGTGTAAAATAAAATATATTTAAACAAAAACTCCACAATGAATATCAAGATCCACAGGAGATGGGTATAAAATAAAGAATTAAAATAATTTATTATCAGAATGAAAACTGCTCCAATACAAAGATATGGAACTTTTGAGGTATAAAATCTCCTTCATATACTTACTGATTACACTTATATGATTGCACAAATACTGATATTAAAAACTCATTTAAGCTCATTTATTTAGCACCATGGTTCTCAACCACTGGGTACTCATCAAAGCTTTAGTTTGTTTTTAACGCATATGCCTGGACCCGTTGATCAAGATTTTAAGGTCCTGTAAGTAGGGATGATTACAACCTCCATAGATAATTCAGACTTATCTGGGGTTGAGATTGAAGAAACAATTATTTATATGAAAAATAATCAATTAACACAATTAACTACACACTTAAACTCTCCTGCCCAAGTTGTATATTCAAGCCAAATGTTATAGGCAGAGTTCTTAATAGTGTCTCTGGATGCAAACACATAAATAACAACAGCATGAACATCTGTTGCAGTATCAAGAACAACTTTTGGAGCAAATAGTCTTTGAAATCATTTTCTAAAATGAAGCACAGCAGGCAAATTGCTTGAGCCTGTGTTGATTGTGTTTTTTTTCTTTTAAAAAAAGTCTTAAATATTTTATATTTTCGAACTTAAAAAGTCACGTAATTGAAGTTTCAAATATGCAGAATTAGTAAAATTTACTCAGTTAGTACATTTTTGGTTAACATTAATATTGGTCATTATTAATATTGACTATATCTCCAGGTAAAATAATTGCTGTCAAACAGTGTCTATTAACTCAGTTTTTTTCCTGATGTGTAAAAAAATGTATTCCTTCCTTTAAGTAAGTAGTGAATTCAAATTTTTCCTAAATTTTTAAATTAAGAATATTTTAAATCAAATGTTACAAAATAGTATAAAGCATAACAAACATGCAAATAAAAAATAAATATATGTCAGGGCAGGGCCAGGTGCAGTGGCTCACACCTGTAATCCTAGCACTCTGGGAGGCCGAGGCGGGAGGATTGGTTGAGCTCAGGATTTGGAGACCAGCCTGAGCAAGAGTAAGACCCCATCTCTACTAAAAACAGAAAAACTTAGCCAGGCGTCTTGGTGTGTGCTTATAGTCCCAGCTACTCAGGAGCCTGAGGCAAGAGAATCGCTGGAGCCCAGGAGTTTGAGGTTGCACTGAGCTACGATGGCGCCACTGCACTCTACCCAGGGTGACAAAGGGAGACTCTGTCTCAAAAAAAGAAAAAAAAGGCACGGCAGAATTGGAAGTAAAAGTTCTTCAAAATGACTTCCTTTTCTGATAGCATATAATCAGACTGTATAATCATCCCCTAGAAATAAAAAAGAAACAATGTGTTCAGTTGCTCTAGGGTGTAGCTAGTCATTGTAACCAGATTAAGGCCTCAAAAATATTAGAGGTGGTACCTTAGATTTGAGATCCCTGCATGGAGACAGGATGATCAAGATTATAACTGCTCTAAAGGGGGAATTTACAATATTCCAACCCGCCAACAAATGAGGTAAGAAATTTCACCTGCCTAGGCTGGGGCTTTGGTTGAGGAGAAATGAAAAGTCTTCTGCATCATTCAACAGAGCAAATGCAACATGACTGTGAAACCCTCAACAAGGTTTTAAAAGATATGCTCAGAGAAAACTCACAGAACAGGTGTTCACATTGTCCCAAATTGTTGTAGTGAAGCTTAAAATGCTCAGATAATAGATTTACCAGATTAATACTGTAAACATGTTTAAAATGAAAAGACAAAAGGGGAGAATTTGAAAATATTAGAAACTGCAGAACACCAAAGGAAAAGGAGATTTGAAAGCGACTTGAAAGACAGATTATCAACTAAGAAACTGCAATGATGCTGATAGCCAACTTCACAACTACAATAGAAGCCAGAAGAAAGGGGGAAATGTCACTGAAGATCTAAAAACAGTAACCATCAACGCTGAATTTTAAATACCACTAAGTATTGCTTTAAAAATGAGGCAAAATGGAGATAATTTCAGACCCAAAGAGTGATTGAATTTCAGCATAAGTCCCTCATTAAGGGAACTAATAAAAAAAGAAATTGGATAAAGAAATCATTAAAGCCATATGGAAGGGTTGGGATTTAAAGAAGATGGTGAGCAAAGAAGTTTAGAAACATGTAGGTAGTTCTAAAGAAGCAGCCATGGTATTAAAATAACCACAATTATGACAAATGTTGAGGGGGTATATAAAATTATAGTGGGTTTAAAATCCTAGAAAACATCAGTAAATTACGCTGTGTTATACATCATTAGAATTAAAGATTAACATCTTAGTATGGTTAATAAGGAGGATAGATATACTGATTAGTTTTAGGTAAAAACCCATAGTAACAATTTATAGTAAACAAATCTTTTTGTTAGAATGTAGAAGGTTAAGACTATAAATTCCACCCCAACATTAAGAACAAGCATAATAAACTACAAAACTATTTTTTTCCATATCTGAGAGCTAAATATGCAGAGAAACCTAAATGAACTCAATACCAAAGACTGGCCAGGCATGCCAAAGAGAGGAGAGTCGCAAAGCTGCTTCTATCCCTAGCAGAGTAACAGGAGGAGGATGACTCCACCATGAACGTGAGTATATAGAAATCAGTCCAGCCTTTGAAAGACTTAATAGCCGTGTGTTGGCTTATATGGCTCAAAAATATCAAGGGCCCTAGGTGCAGAGCTAGTTAACACCCACCTGCCAAAACTTCCTTGTGGTCCTTCAGCAGGCACAGAGTGGCTGCATGCCACATGCAAGGGGCAAGGTGGAAGACCTGTGACTGATCCCCTGAGACTTGTGGGGCCCTCCTCAGTTGTAAGGCAGTGGCCCACAGAAGGCTGATGACAGAGCACAGCTGAAAGAAAGCCCTCCCAAGGCCCTCTGGGCCCTGACCAAATGCACTGCTGTGGATCTCTGGAAGCTGGAGGCCAACAGCAGGCGGGAGAGAAGTCTGCCAGGGCACAGAAAGCTAGGGTGGGACTGAAGAGAAAGAAGAACTCACAAAGGCCCCAAAACACTTAATCAGTTGTAAAATATAGCTTCCCCATGGTTTGGAAAGGCAATGGATGGGATGGCAAGCATGAAGTAATCAGTGGAGACTTGTGGGTGTTCGGACCACATTCCCTGCTCAAGAGAGTCCTCAACACACTCGACGTGACCAGTGAATGAAAAACTACAGCAAAGCCTAGGCCCAGCAGAAAGACAAATGGAATTGCTCCGACCCGCTCACATCAGCCAGTTGATCGAAAAGAAGAGGCTTGCCCTTTACTGACTGTAAATATTGCTCACTTCAGCCTTCACTGTTCCTTATAAAGTGATGCTCTGCATAGAAAAAAAAAAAAAGTGAGACATTCATAAAGCAAGAAAATGTGGCTTGTGTTCAATAAAGAAAATAGTCAGTAGAAGCAGACCCATAGATCACTCAGATGTTGGGATTATGACAGGAATTTTAAAATAATTATGATAAATGTGTTAATGAATAAAGCAGAAAATATTGACATATTAACAGATGAACCATTTTAACAGAGAAATAGATGAAAGAGACAATCTTAAAAAAATGTAATTTATCAAAACAGACAAAAATGAAATAAAAAATTTTAATAGAAGACAAACTATATATATCAAGG
This sequence comes from Daubentonia madagascariensis, assembly GCA_023783475.1. Lineage (NCBI taxonomy): Eukaryota > Metazoa > Chordata > Mammalia > Primates > Daubentoniidae > Daubentonia > Daubentonia madagascariensis. The sequence continues at coordinate 454,708 of JAKFHU010002239.1, forward strand.
CCATCCGGAAAGTATCCAGCCATCGTTAACATAACGAGAACAGTTATGTGGCTGGAAATTTCCTGGACTGCCCTCATATATTTAGAAATATATATTGAGCATTCTTTATTGAATCATTGACATCCCTGTAGTCCCATTTCTGTGTGGAGGTTTCTTAGCCTCTATTCTCTATTGCACTGAACTAAGAATACTCATCTAGAAGTATAAAATAGTAGACAAAGCTAAATGTCAGTATTGTGGGCCAAATTTAAATATTGAGATTGTCCACGTTGTCCACTAAGATGAAGGAGGATTCATAACTTGATATCAGAGTATATTTCTGGGATTGTTGTCACTAATCTATCTGTATTTTTTTTAAGGTTTTTTGAAGTTTATATTGAGAAATTACCATAAATCATAGATGAGATAAATGTAGAAGGTCACTGTGGAATAAGGAAAAGAATGCTTATGGATGATTCAAAAACCAGCTAGAGCATAAGAAGACAGGGTATGGAATCACATTTTTTCATTGATCTAGAACTGAAAGTCTGTAAAACCATATGAAAAACCTAGCTCTGTTCTGTAGAATTTGCACATGAATACTTCCTATAATCTCTACACAACTCAGTTTTTCTATGAAAAATAAACCTTGACTGTTAGGGTCATAATAAAACAAGGCCCTTTTCGGTTTTAAATTCTACGACTACAGGCATTTAAAGCAAGAACAACGAACATTGCCACAACAGACTTAGAGAAGTATAGAGTAAGCATAACAACTTTTCAAAACTCTTTAAATAGTCACTTGAAAAATCAACAGAGATGATGGCAGGTGGAAAGTTTCATAATATTGATATGATTTACAAATGTAGCTATTTTTCCACGGCAAACAGTCTGTTGACTTGATTTGCTTCTCTGTGAAGGCAATAATATAAAAAGGGAAAAATTAAGTTATATAGGCAGAAAGAGTAAAGTCTTTATACTTAGTATGAATGCTGACTTCAAAGTGTGTTTGTTTCTGTGAAATCTACATAAACTAGCTGAGACTCAGCTTCCCCAAAGATATTATAGGAGTAATAACAGCAGCTTAATGATACTGTTGAGAAGATTAGTGATAATGTTGTTTCATAAAATGCTTATCATAGTAGATGCTCATAAGTAAATATCATCATACCCAGAAAATATTCCATTAAAAGTAGACTATTATGAAAAACATAGCATAACAGTAGTACAGCAGATTGTTAATATGTTAGCAATATCCACACAGAGATAATTCACTTTACTGTGAAAAAAAAATGTTTAGAAGATCAAATTATAGGACGTAGGTCCATTGTTTAAATTCAGGGTATAGGAAAGTACACTGGGCCTAAGTATCTATAATAACTAGCTAACATTCAGCTTTCAATGAGTCCAAATTTTGCTTATTTTTAATATTTAATTTGAGTTAGTTACTAAGAGATTCAACTATATTTTCCTTACCTACTATATCAGCCTGAGATATATATACACACACACAATTGGAATATTTGGAATTATATTTGTAGTAAAAACAGTTTAAAATCTTAAATTCTGATGGTTTTATAGGATGTGTTCATGTACTGAACTTGAAACCTTTGCTTCCACAACCATTGTTTTTTCTTTGAATCCCATAACCCTTTCAGTCTACAGAAAGAATTTCCTGTATTCTTACCATTTTTTCCCTTCTCTTCACAAATCCAGCTGTGAATGCCTCATTTTCTACTTTGCCATACATGTGTTTGCTTCTTTCTTTCTCCCATAGCAAGAATTCATCTCGAGAAATAACAAAATGAATAGCTTTCATTTATTTAATTTAAGATGTGGGTGGGAGTGTTCTCAAATAGCTAAACAATCTAGGTTAAAAAATGAATCATTAGACTAGATGTGACAATTTTTGGCATATTCTTTCCACTGAATAAGTAAAATAATCAGAGCTTATGGTCTGGGCCTGGGAAACACATAGTAACAATACTATCAACTCTTTCTATCCCAAATATGCCTCTATGGCCACATTGGTTATATTCAATTACCCTTACAAAGTGAATATTTAAGCCACGTGGACCCAATATAGCAGACACAGAACATAATTACCAAAGTGGGGGTGGGGGAGGAGAGTCCCCTGTGTTAGTGTCCAATCAGCATTGTGACTTAGCCTTCTGAGGTAAGAGTTACATGGGAAAACCTGTTTATAGAATAGGGTGCCTCCAGTTCTTGAGTTTAACACATTGCCACATTGGTGGAATAAGTCCTTGTTCTAACATAACTCCTTATTACAAAATATCATTCTACCAAGACACTGCCAGGTGCTTTGTGTCCTAGGTGAGTCTTAGAAGTTTGGGCATGCAGCCAGGAGTGCAGATTTGAAAACACAGACTGAACAGTGTGCCAGAGTCCCTTGGTAGTGTCGTGGTGGCTGTGCAGTGGAGAGTTCCTGAAATGACTTTGTGAGCTGTGGGAAAAGCAGAAGTCACAAAAAAAATTTCTAGAAGGTCTGTCTCCTCAGTAGAGTCAAGACTGGAAGGGCTGGTAGAGCCTGCAGGCCTCTTGGCCATGAAAGACTTGAGAAGGAAGTCGTAGAGTTCATCACTGGGCACTGGCAAGGCCACATGAGGGAACAACAGCCCACAAACCTCACTTCCATGGTCAACACCCAGCACAAACCCAAAAGCAAGAATTACACCAGGTGATCCTCTTTCCCCAAATGGAGGCAGTGATTCCTTTACACAGTGATATCATATTGAAGAGGAAGAAAGGGAGCAGCGGAAATTTGAAAAGATTAAAAACAGACCTAAAAACATGTTTCAGTTTTTGAATCAGATTACATTTATAATTTAAACCAGCAATTAGCTGTTTTATTTTTCCTCTCTAAGAGCCTACATAATGAAAGTTTATTAAGAACTTTAGATCAGTTATAAACAAGGAAACAAGAAGGAAGGAAGGAAAGAAATTAAAATGTGTGTGGGAAGAGACTTAGTAATTATACTAATTTGTGATCTTAAGATGAATTAATTCTAGTCCCAAGATGTTAATACAACTTGCTAGTATTCTGACTTCTTCCTCAAAATCTGTGTCCGTGTGTCAAAGCACCACCTTATTACTAGTTGTATGAGTTGGTTATTTCAGAGCAGTCTTATGATGCAGATCTTCCACACCCACAAGCACATACACACTAACATTGGAAATGGGTTCCATTGACTGTCCTGATTTTTCTAACAAGATTGAATAAACAATGATGAGAACCATTTTTGATTTTCACCAAAAACATGTACATGTTTAAATAATACAATTATTTATTATCATGTCATATTTAAGTAAGACAAATTAAAGTTTACATTATATGAATTGGAGTCAAGACACAAGTCATAAATCAAACCCCACTTAAGTGTCCTCCACACTTGTTTCCAGAAACACTGGGGAGAATTCAGGAGAATCACTTCATAACTGAGGAGGTGAGGCTAGCTCAGACCCAGTCCTCTCACAAGCCCTGGCCAGCCCTGCTGCTTCTGTTATTTTCAGTCCTTATACTTTTTGTCTCTGGGGTCTGCCAAATTTCTACTTGGTCAGATAAATGAGATCAAGCAGCTTAAAATTAACTATAAGCTTGCAAGCCAGTGGTAAAATATTTTTAAAAATTCTCCTTCAGTTAAAGGGAAAAAGCATGAAACTTCCAATTTCCAGAGTGGCATGCAAGGATCTTTGAAATCATCATTCTAGTGCAAAACAAGCAAAAAAAAGCTGAACAAACTGAAAACCAAAATTTTTTAGCATCTTTGAAGAACTGATGTCACAGGGCAAACTGCTTCCCCAAATATGGGGAGGTAGAGAGTCAGACACAGAGAATCAGGACTTACCAGAGAAGAATTCCATGATCAGAAATCTCTGTAAGGGGCTGGGCACGGTGATTCATGCCTGTAATCTCAGAGCTCTGGGAGGCTGAGGCAGGAGGATCACTTGAGCCCAGGAGTTTGAGGTTTCAGTGAGCTACGATGATGCCACTGCACACAGAGGGAGACTCTATCAAAAAAAAAAAAAAAAAAAAAAAAAAAGAAAAAGAAAGAAGGAAGGAAGGAGGAAGGAAGGAAGGAAGGAAGAAAGAAAGTTATCTCTGTGGGGACTGGCACTGGGGAACAAAACCTCAGCCATAATTGACAAATTGCTGGAAGCTCAGTGTCAACAAGTCTGAGAGTTAAAAACTCCAGGGGTGCCCAGTCTTAAGGGAGCAACCACATTTTGTGAGTTTTATCTCCAAGAGCCCTAAAAAGTCTTACACTGAAGATTAAAAAAAAAGTCTTATTCTTCTGGCAGTTAGAAGAAAAAGTAGCCATTTAAAGCTACACCCAGAGAATTCTGTTCTTCTTAACAAGGCCTGCTCACTGAGGAAACTGTTTTACCAGATGCTAACACTGGAGTTTTAACAAAGCCTAATGGCCTGGGGGAAGGGAGATAACCAACTTCAGTGTCATGTAGCTTTCGGTGTGCAGGAAGAAAACTACCCAACTCCAGTGAGAGAGCTTTCCTGTCTCACCTAGGGGGAGGTGAGAAAGGAGAAGCACTCCCAAAGGTCACAGGCCAGGTGCCAAGGCTGAGGAAAAGGCTGAGAACTAACTACAGGACCACAGGCTTCTTCTCCCCCATACCATATCAATGCAACACTAATAGCCAATTTACTGCATTTTATTTTGTTCAGCTTTCAAAAAAAAATCTACTAGCCATACTAAAAGTTAAGAACACAGTTTGAAGAGACAGAACAAGCACCAGAATCAGATTCAGATATGGCAGAGATTTTGGAATTATTAGACCAGAAAATTAAAATAACTATGATTAACATGTTAAGGGCTCTAATACAAAAAAAAAAAACACCAAAAAACAAACAAAAAAACCCCAATGTGCAAGAATAGATGGGTAAAGTAAGCAGAGAGAAGAAAATTCTAATAAATAATAATAAGAAATGCTAGAAATCAAGCAACAGAAATGAAAAATGCCCTTGGCAGGCTCATTAATAAACTGGACCTGACTAAGGAAAGAATCAGTGAGCTTGAAAATATATTTTGGGTAGAAATTTCCCAAACTGAAAAGAGAAATAAGAATGAAAATAAGTGGAAAAGGATATTCAAAAACTGTGGACTAATTACAAAAATTGTCACTTACCCATAATGGAAATACCAGAAGGAAAAGAAAGAGAGAAAGAAACAGAAGCAATATTCGAAATATAGTGACTGAGAATTCCCTAAAATTAATGTCAGGTGGTAAAACAAAGATCTGGGAAGCCCAGAGAACACCAGCATAATAAATGCAATTATATACCCAGGCATATAATATTCAAACTGAAGAAAACCAAACAAAAAATATTGAAGAAAGCCAGGGAAACAAATACCTTACCTACTGAAGAGAAGGGAAAAGAATTACATTGGACTTTTATTCAGAAAGCATGTGAGCAAAAAGAGACTGGAGTGAAATATTTAAAATGCTGAAAGAGAAAACACAGCAAAACACCAGCCTAGAATTCTGTATCTTGCAAATTTATCCTTCAAAAATGAAGGAGGAGTAAAGACTTTCATAAGTCCTCATGACAGAGAAACATAAGTCGGTGGAATTTGTTGCCAGTAGATCTGCCTTGCAAGGCATGTTGAAAGAAATTCCACAGAAAGAAAAAAAGTGATGTAGGTCAGAGACTCAGAACTATAAAAAAAAAGATTATTAGAGAAGAAATGAATACAGATAAAATAAAAGCTTTTATTTTTCTTGCTCTTAATTTATGTAACAGATTAATTATATCAATGGTGTATTTGGTGATTATGGCTTATAAATAAATGGATGACGGTAATAATATAAAAGATGGCATGGAGGAGTTAGAAATAACTTATTGTAAGGTACTTGTACTAACTGTGCAGTGCTATAGTGTTATTTGAAGATAGTCCTGGATTAGTCTTAAATGTGTGTACTGCAAACTCTGGGGCACCCATTAAAATAAGTTTAAAGAAAGAGGTGTGATTGATGTGCTCAAAAAGGAGAGAAATGGAATAAGATAAAGGGCTCAATTAAAACCACAGAAAGCAGAAAAAGAGTAGAATGAAAAAATAGAAACAAATAAGGAAAATGAGTAGAAAACAGTAATAACTATGGTACATATTAATCCAAGTATATCAATAATCACTTTAAACATAAATGGGCCAAATTTACCAACTAAAAGACAGAGACTGTCAGAGGGGATAATAGACAAGACCCACTATGTGGTGTCTATAAGAAATTAACTTTAAATATAAAACCAAAGGGATAGAGAAAGATATGTCATGCCAACAATAATCCAAACAAAGATGGATTAGCTATATTAATTTCAGGCAAAACAGATTTCAAAGTGAGGAAAAATTATCAGGGATAAATAATGGCATTATATAATAAAGAGGTCAATTCTCCAAGAAGACATAAAAATCTTTAAAGTCTATGAACCTGACAACAAATCACCAAAAAACATGAGGCAAAGACTGATAGGATGGTAAAAAGAAATACACAAATCCACTATTATAGTTAGAGACTTCAATATCCCTGTATGAGAAGTGGACAGATGCAGTGGGCAGAAAATCAGTAAGGACGTGGTTGAACTGAAAAGCAACATCAATCAAGTTGATCTAATTATACTTCATTAAATAACAGCAGAAAACACATTCTTCTCAAGCTCACATGGAACAATGAACAAAATAGACTATATTCTGGGGCATAAAACACATCTTAACAAATTTAAAAGAATATAAATCATACACCAGCTGCTCTCAAACCACAATGGAATTAAACTAGAATCAATAACAGAAAGGTAGCAGAAAAATCCAAAAATATGTGGAAATTAAACAACACATTTTTACATAACAGATAGGCCAAAGAAGAAGTCACTAGAGAAATTTAAAAATATTTCAAACTAAATTAAAATAGAAATAGAACCTATCAATATGTGTGGGAAGCAGGGAAAACAGTGCTTAGAGGGAAACTTACGATATGAATGTTTATGTCAGAAAAGAAAAAAAATCTCTTCAATTCTATGAAGGCTAAAAGAGGTGAGGAAGCTTCAGAAGAAAAGTTGGAAGCCCGCAGAGGTTGGTTCATGAGGTTTAAGGAAAGAAGCCGTCTCTATAACATAAAATTGCAAGGTGAAGCACTAAGTGCTGATGGAAAATCTACACCAAGTTATCCAGAAGATTTAGCTAAGATAATTGATAAAGGTGGCTACAGTAACAACAGATTTTCAAGGTGGACAAAGCCTTCAATTAGAAGAAGATGCCATATAGGACTTTCATAGCTAGAGAGGTGAAGTCAATGTCTGGCTTGAGAGCTTCAAAGGACTGGCTTACTATCTTGTTATGGGCAAGTGCAGCTGGAGACTTTAAGTTGAACCCAATGCACATTTGCCATTCCAAAAATCCTAGGGCTCTTAATAATTATGCTAAGTCAACTCTTCCTGTGCTCTGCAAGTGGAAAAACAAAGCCTTGATGACAGCACATCTGTTTGCAGCACAGTTTGCTGAATATTTTAAGGCCACTATTGAGATCTTCTCAGAAAAAAAATGATTCCTCTCAAAATATTACTGCTCATAAACAATGCACCTAATCACCCAACAGCTCTAATGGAGATTTACAAAAAGTTTAATGTTCTTTTCATGCCTGCTAACACAACATCCAGTAGGTAACCCATGGATCAAGGAGTCGTTTTGACTTTCAAGTCTTTTATGTAAGAAATATATTTTGTCAGGCTATAGATGCTATAGCTGGTGATTCCTCTGATGGGCCTGGGCAAAATAAATTGACAATCTTCTGGAAAGGATTCATCATTCTAGATGCCATTACCATGTGTGGTTCCTGGGAGGAGGTCAAAATAGCAACATTAATAGGAATTTGGAAGAAGTTAATTCCACTCCTCATGGATGAATCTGAGGAGTTCAAGACTTCAGTGGAGGAAATAATTGCAGATGTGGTAGAAATAGCAAGAGAACTAGAACTAGAAGTATAGCCTGAAGATGTGACTGAATTGCTGCAATCTCATGATCAAACTTTAATGGATGAGGAATTGTTTCTTACAGATAAGCAAATAAAGTGGTTTCTTGGGGTGGAATCTACTCCTGGTGAAGATGTGAACATTGTTGAAATGACAACAAAGGATTTAGAATATTACATAAACTTAGTTGGTAAAGCAGTGGCAGGGTTTAAGAAAGTTGACTCCAATTTTGAAAGTTCTACTGTGGATAAATGCTATCAACAGCATTGCATGCTACAGAGAAATCTTTCATGAAAGGAAGAGTCAATTGATATAGTCATTGTCTTATTTTAAGAAACTTCCCAAGCCACCCTCACCTTCAAGAACCACCCGATCAGTCAGCAGCCATTGGCATTGAGCCAAGACTCTCCATCAGCAAAAAGATTATAACTAGCTGAAGGCTCAGATGATCATTAGCATATTTTAGAAGTTTTTAAAAATTAAGTTATGTATATTGGTTTTTTAGACGTAATTCTATTGCACACTTTACAGACTACAGCATAGTGTAAACGTAACTTTTATATGCACTGGGAAACCAAAATATTCATGTGACTCACTTTGTTGCAATATTCACTTTATTCCAGTGGTCTGGAACCAAGCCCAAAATATCTCTGATGTGTGACTATGTTTTTTTTCTGGTTATGCATTCTGTAATTGGGGGAAAAAACACAGGATGGGTTCATAAGCCCAGGGGACCCATTATGGACCTAAGCTAAAACTCCTTTGATTACCTGACCTCCGTCAGCTCCTACTGTGACTGCTGGACCACTGGACCCCCTGAAATTATGGCCAGTTCAGAGACTGTGTCCTATAATCCCTGAACATCTAATTATTTTATTTCCTCAATGTGCGGTTAACCCTGGTAAAGGCTGTAGGTCCCTCTGGGGAAGGCCAGGAGAAATATCAACAGTATAAACTTTTGGCGCTATACTTGGGATTTTCCCCAAGGGGACCCAGCCTCCCATTCATTCAAGGAGTTTTGGGCCTATAAACTTGCTCAAGTCTGGAAATTTATTAAGGGGCTGTGACTCTGTTATTATGGTTCAAGTTAGGTTTTTGTTCAGTTGGCCTAGAATGCTTCTGGTTATACAGATTAAGTAAGAATTTAGTAGACTTCCTTATAATTCACTTTTAAAAACACTATGATCAACCAGCGAATGCCTTAATTCTGTGCAATTCAGACTATTCTGATTGCTGCTTTGGCTGTGTTGTCAATTACAGTGACCACACCCACCTTGCCTTTGCCTAATAAGTGTTGCCACTTGGTCCCTGCAACCCCAGGATTCAGTTAGCCCTATTCCATTTGGGTTTCCCAATTTAGTGGCAGAATTTCCATATAAGGTCTGGCTTATAGATAAAAACAATCACAGGGCTCTTTAAGGATGTTGAGGCTTCCTTCACAAATTTGTTTCCCACAGTTGTGGTGAATATATGTATTCCCTGCACCCTTCAGCAGATCTTAAATGATACACCCACTCTAACATACCAATTTTCCTAAGCCTTTGCATACCTTCCTTTATAGTATACTGTAGCAGTTCTGGCATTTCAATTTTCATTTAGGCAACCAAAGATGTTGACCACCTGTTGGTTGATGTTTCAGCCAATCAACCAGACAAACTTTCTAACCCTTCTGAGGTGCAACATTAAATCCAGAATCACCACTGCATATTGGGCCCATATCAATAAATTCAGCCTGATCCAATTTATGTTCTTTCTACCATTGTCCCACACCCTTCATAGCCATTCCCACATATATTCCCCAGATTTCTGTTGGAAAAATCATGTAGCTCTTTTGGAATGTATTGCATCTTTTTGTTGCATCTTTGTACCTTACCTTTTGGGGCCTGCTGGAACTTGAATCTAGTTATAAGTCTAGGAGAAAAGAGGGCTAGCGGGAGTGGCTCTAGAAAAGAATCAGCAGGCTCTTGCAAGGCAACTACCTGAGGGGAAGGTTTTATGTTTTCTTAAGGCACAGCAGGATTAGCTTTCTCAGAGAGGGGCGGAACAGCTGCTTCTACTGGCAAAGAAAATTCATTTAAATTTAGGGGTGCCATGTCACCAGCTTCATCAGGATCTTCCCATATGTCCCCTCCCCAGTCCAATTTTCAGAATCCCATTTCATCCTAACTATTTTCCTCGCTTTAATAGGAGACGCCCTGAAAAGTTGCTTATTCAATTTTCATTGTAATTCAACTACTTGCAAGATGAAGTTCTAGGTTTGCTTTTTAGCAATATCAACTCTGTGGCTACAGGTGACAAGGGTTTTATTTAGAGCAGACACAGGAATTTCACATGATTTATGTGACACTTTAGCTGGGAAGTCAAATACCTGAGCTTGTCTTTTTCTCTCCCTACTTTGTCCAACACAATTATAAGTGACCAATCAATGTCATTATATTCATTAGTTTGACAAAAATGTTCTAAGGTATCAAATACACAGTCACCCAGAACCTTGTCTTTTATAAATATTTATGTAGAAGTATCCAATGGTGAAATTTTGCATATCTCTATAGACACATTAGGCCATGGACTATCAGTAATCTTGTTACTACTGGAGATACTTATTAATGCCTTTTAAACTAATCAGATGAAAGAACCAATTCCAGAAACTCTAGGACCAATGCTTAAAAATTGCCTTCAAGATTCTGTTCCTCTAGAACCATTCTCAGAAACAAACTCTGTATTAGGCAGAGTTTTCCAGAGAAACAGAACAAATTGTGTGTGTGTGTGTGTGTGTGTGTTTAGACAGAGAATGAGAGAGATTTTAAGGAGTTACTTGATGTGAGTGTGGGAGAGGACAAGTCTAAAATTTGCAAGGCAAGTCTGCTGGACAGAGACCCAAGGAGAAATTGATGCTGCAATCTAGAGTACTAAGGTAGTCAGAAGACAGAATGCATTCTTCCTTGGAGGACCTTAGTCTTTTCTCTTAAGGTCTTCAACTGATTGGATGAAGCCCACACACTTTATGGAGGGTAATCTGATTTACTCAAAGTCTACTGATTTAAAAGTTAATCACATATAAAAAGTACATTCACAACAACATCTAGACTAATGTTTGACCAAAAACTGGGTACCATGGCCTAGTCAAGTTGACACAGAAAATTAACCATCACAAACACCAAGGGCATGATCTATGAAAGAAAAAATTAATAAGTCAGATTTCATTAAAATAAAAAACTCTTTTCTATGAAAGACACTGTCAAGAGAATAAAAGAAACCATAGAGGAGGAGGAAACATTTGCAAAACACATAGCTAATAAAACACTTGTACCCAAATATACAAATAACTCTTAAAATTTGACAGTAAGAGAACAGACAACCAAATTAAAAACTGGCAAAAAAAACCTAAGCAGAAATCTCACCAAAGAAATTATACAGATGACAAATAAATATACGGAAAGATGCTCAACATCTTACATCACTAGGTAATTGCAAATTAAAACATCAGTGAAATACCACTGCACACCTATTGGAATGGCCAAAATCCAAATCACTGACAACACCAAATTATGGTGCAGATACGGGCACCAGAAACGCTCATTCATTGCTGGTAAAAATGCAAAATGGTGCAGCCACATTGGAAGACAGTTTGACAGTTTCTTACAAAAACTAAACATACACTCACTATCAGATATAGCAATTTTGCTCCTTGGTATTTCCACAAATGAGTTGAAAACTTATGTCTACACAAAAACCTGAACATGAATGTTTACAGCAGCTTAATTCATAATTGTAAAAACTTAGAAACAACCAAGGGGTGAATGGATAAATGAACTGGGGTGCAATCATACAATGGAATATTATGCACAGCTAAAAAGAAATGAACTATCAAGCCATGAAACAGGGAGGAATCTTAAATGTATGTTACTAAGTGAATTACAAATATGAAAATGTTGAATACTGTATGATTTCAAGTACAGAATATTCTGGAGAAGGCAAAAAATACAGAGGCAGTGAAAAAGATTAGTGGTTACCAGGGGTGTGTGGAGAGGGAGGATTGAATACATGGAACACAGGGGATTTTTAGGCAGTGAAACTATTCTATATGATACTATCTATAATGGTTGATACATGTCATTGTATACTTGTCAAAACCCATAGACTGTACAACACCTACTGTGGACCCTATTGTTAACTATGGTCTTTGGCTGATAGTTGGTTTATTGATTCTAAAAAATGTACCCCAGTGGAATGGGATATTAATAGTGGAAGAGGCTGTATGTATGTAGGGGTTTTGGGAACTCTTTTTACTTTATGCTCAATTTAGCTATGAACCTAAAACTGCTCTAAAAAGAAGATTCAGATCCATATTCTTAAGATTCAGAAAATCTAAAATTCTGACATTATTTCTGGAAAATTCCTTAGCATTGGACAAATCTCCAATCATTTATTACTCGATGACTGTTCTAAAAATTAAAATCATATTTACATCTTCCAATACTTGAAAAGTAAATATAAAGAAAAATTTGCTTTAGTTTATACTTTGCCACTAATTTATTGGGTGATGAAAGTCAATTCTCACTCCATTTCTTAATTTTTTATTTGAATAATAGGTATTATAATGTCTCCCCTGCTCTCTCAACAGATTTTATTTTTGAGATTCAAAAACGATATGGTATATGTGAAAGTTGTATATAAAGCATAAATTTTTACAATCAATGACAATGTTTGTTATACCTTTTGCCTAGAGTCTCTTATTCCCTCAATGTATACTTTCTTTCTCTGTATCCATCTCTGCCTCTCTTTGTCTCAGGTATACACACACACACACGCACACCCCATAGTGCATACAATGCTTCCAGGGCTGAGATGTCGTTAAATAATAGAGGTTAGGCACTGTAGATATGCTATGAAAGGTCCTACTGATTCCCTATTGCTCTATTGCAATAGCATCTGTGTGTCATTTAGTGGCATAATATTTAATAGATACTTCAACAAGGTAATCAAACTAGTGCTGAAGTGATACTCTCTGCAACTGCAGCTCTACCTTCCCTGCTTGATTGTGTATAAGACACAGGTAAAAGGCTTTGCACACAGGTGAAAGGCTTTGCAGATGCTATTGAACTACAACAGGAAACCAAATGAAACATTATAAGGGCATCCTGACACATAGTTTTATGTGATGGAACACAACTTTGTCTTGATCAAAAACTGGACAAAAAAGATTTTCTAATAAACCAATTTATGAAGAAAATAACGAATCAGGATATCTTTACTCTGAGGAATTGTCTTCTTTCTCCTTTTACTGCATTTGTAATGGATTCTGCCACCTCAGAACTCTATGGCCCCATATGTGATAATCCCATTCGAATTTATAGCCTAGAGCATGTGAGGACTCTCAAAGGCTAAATGGTCTCAGTTTTAACTTAGCGCCTCATCTTTTTAACTCAAGAGTAATGAAACCTGGTGCTTTTTAGTGGGTCTTTAAAAAAAAAAAGATTAATGAAAGACAGTGAAAGAGAACATGAGAGAAAATGCCATTGTAATTTGTGGCCTAGATTTTCAACCCATGAGATAGAAAATCACTTGCGATCGTTACCGAACTCAAAGGGTGTGTAAACGACATTTCATTAATTAAAAATCGAGAGTATCAAGAAACTTTATATCTCTGTGAATACTGATTATGAATTTAATCCCTATCAGAAAGCGATTTAGATCATAAATCTGTTTTGTGTTTAGTCATTCCATGTACACAAACGGTGACATTGATATGAGAAATAAATGGACTAAATTAATATTTTTGTTTGATTTTCTTCTGATTGGAAGTCTTAGAGAGATAGTAAAAGCAAATTATAACAAATGTTAATATGAGCATTTGGTAGTCTGTATGGAGCCCAGAAAAATAAGGAAACATAGACTTCAATCAATGCCTTAATAAACGTTACTTGATCGTGGTGGTGTAATGATTAAAATACTCATTACCTTTTTTTTCTTTTTGGAGGAATATTATAAATGAAAGCAGGAATTTGATAATACATTCCGTACCCATTTAAAAAATCTGCACAACAGGATGTTTTCTGTACCCTGTTTTTGATACTGGCATGGATAGCACCTTTGACTTATATATTAAGGGAAAATCGAAAATTAAAAGTATCCAAGTGAGGTGAAAATGAGTTCAGGAAATGAATATTACATATATAAGCACCCTATTGTTATCAGGTTAAGAAGTTCCCGGACTCCAGCCAAAATATCATAGCACTCAAAATTAGTCTGCTTAGTCAAAGTAAAACAAATATAAAGTTTCTGAGGCAAGAAATTTATCAAAAGAAAGACCAAAATTTCAAATGGGCACTGGAGAACATAAAGCACTTTGGAATAACTAAACTGTTAAAAAATACTTTAAATTCATTTAGAACAAATAGCAAGACTCGTAAAGGCCACAGTGTGAGCAACAGGTTTTAAGCTAACTATATCCCCAGCCAGTATCTTCTGGAATCACAAAACATACGTCATTTGATGAAGTATGTATGAATACAGACAATTACCTTCTTCACCCAGATCCATAATTTGAAAGTGAAATGTTATTCTTTTTTAAGGGTAGAGTAGATCAAACCTAATAGATAATGGTTAAATGTTTACTTGACTTGAGGTTATGGGCTTAGATGGTGTTTTCAAGCAGCATCCAAGGTGGCTATATAGAATTCTCATAAAAAACAAGCAAAAAGTAACAATTCATTATCAAGACATATGAATACATAAATAACGGAGTTTTAGATCCATCAGACTTAGCTGTCTTGCCACTACTGAACTGCATGGCAAAATAGCAGTGATATAATTGTAGCACTACCCCACTTCAAAAATGTAATGGCTTACCTACAACAACAATTCTCAAAATTTTTGGTCTCAGGTAAATTTTATACTCCTAAGAATTACTGAGGACTTCAAAGAACTTTTATTAATGTGGGTTATATATTTTATTTGCTGTATGAGAAATTAAAACTTAGACTTTTTAAACAAAAATATACAAATACATACTTCATTTCCCACAAAAATAATTATGTCATTGCATGTCACCTAGCCTATAAAAAATTTCATTGTGCACTCATGAGAGAATGGGAATAAAACATGAAAATAATGTCTTAGTAGTATTATAAAATCATTTTGACCACATGGATGTCTGGAAAAGGTCTTAAGTCCCAGGGCTGTACAAACAACACTTAGAGAACCAGTGGCCTGGAAGACACACATTCTTGCTATAATGTACATACTTCAAAACCTGTTCAGTCCTTCATATTCAGCCTGTTTTTACCCACTGTCCTTCTATATCTCCTTTCAAACTCCATATCCTTTAGCAATAGTCATTTATCCATCCTTCAACAAAGACATTTAATGCTTTCCTATGTTCCTGGTATTGCTCTAGGCAAAGAGTAAAGGTATAATTTTTGCCTTCAAGATGTGAGAGTATACTGAGCAAAACAGAAGCATAACTTAACAATTACATACATTTCATAGGCACTGTAATGGACACGTGTACAGGGTGCTGCAGAAATGGAGAGAGGAAGTCTTGCCAGATTGCTGGCCAATCATGATTGCCTCATGTTGATTTTTTCATCGGGCTTGCTCTTCCTAATTCCCCAAATTGAAAAACCTTACTTATCCCTCAAGTCCAAGTTCAATTATTATTTTCCATATGAGTTTTATCATGTTCATGCAATTAATTTTAACTCTATATTAACTCTATAATTTTTTCATTATATTGCACAACACTTTGTAAAGATGTTGTGCATCTTTCTCCCTATGTTTTCTTCTAGGAATTTTATGGTTTTAGGACTTATATTTAAATCTTTAATTAATTTTGAGTTTATTTTTGCATATGCTATAAGAATACAATTATTTTTTTGCATGTGGATATCCAGTTTACCCCACATCATCTATTGAAGAGACTATCTTATCCCTATTGTGTATTCTTGACACTTTTTCAAAGATTATTTAACCATATAGGCTGAAGTCTCTTATCGGCAGCGTTCAGTTCATATTAGGTTTTTTGTTTGTTTTCGCTAGTTTGTTTTTTGTTTTATTCATTCAGCCACTATGTCTTTTGATTTGAGAATTTAATTCATTTACATTGAAAGTAATTATTTTTAGGTAAAGGCTTATTATTAACATTTTATAAATTGACTTTTGCCTGTCATGTATTAATAGGTTCTTTGTTTCTTTACCCCTCTCTTGCTGTCTTTCTTTGTGATTTGATATTTTTTTGTAGTTATACGCTTCAATTCCTTTCTCTTTGTCTTTCGTGTATCTACTATAGGCTTATGCTTTGTGGTTACCATGAAGCTTGCATAGGACACAGTTATAACAGTCTATTTTAACTTGATAACAACTTAACTTTGATTGCATACAAAACTCTACACTTGTACTCCACTTCTCACATTTTATGTTTTTGATGTCACAATTTACATCCTTTTATATTGTGTATCCCTTAAAAATTATTGTAGTTATTATGTTTGTCTTTTAACTTTCATACTAAAGATATAGATGATTTACACACCATCAATAAGATTATTCTGAATTTAACTGTATACTTACTTTTACCAGTGAGTTTTAGACTTTCATATGTCTTCTTTTTGTGTTTGTGACAGAATCTCACTCTGTTGCGCAGGGTGGGGGCAGTGGCATGATTCCTGCTCACTGCAACCTCACACTCTTGGGCTTAAGTGATCCTCCAGCCTCAGCCTTTTGGACAGCTGGGACTACAGGTGAATGCCACCATGTCTGGCTAATTTTTTACAAAAATTTTGTAGAGATGAGATGTCACTATGTTGCCCAGGCAGGTCTTGAACTCCTGGTCTTGAGCAATCCTCCCATATCAGCCTCCTGAAGTGCTGGAATTACAGGTGCGAGCCATCGCACCCGGCCCATATGTCTTCATGTTACTAATTAGCATCCTTTCATTTCAGCTTGAAGAAATCCTTTTAGCATTTCTTGTAAGGCAGGTCTAATGGTGATATACTCCCTCAGCTTTTGTTTGTCTGGGATAGTCTTTATTTCTCCTTTATTTTGGAAGAATAGTTTGCCATGTATAGTATTCTTGGTTAGCAATTTTTTGGCTTGTTCTGTTTTGTTTTTTCTTACAGCACTTTGAAAATATCACCTCACTGCCTTCTGGCCTGCAAAGTTCCTGCTGAGAAATCCGTTGTTAGCCTAATGGAAGTCCCCTTATATGTGAAGAACCTCTTTTCTCTTGCTGCTGTCAAGATTCTCTCTTTGTCTGACCGTTGACCTTTTAATTATAGTATGTCTTGGAGAAGTCTCCTTTGGGTTGAACCTGATTGAAGACTGGTGAGCTTAATGTATCTGGATGTTCATATATTCCCCCAGATTTGGAAAATTTTCAGCCATCATTTCTTTAAATAAGCTATTTGTCCCTTTCTTTCTCTTTTTCTTCTAGAAGTCCTAAAATGCAAAAGTTAGCTCTCTTTATGGTATTTTATAAATTCTATAGAATTTCTTCATTTCTTTTTTTTTTCTTACTTTTTTTCCTCCTATGACTAGATATTTTCTAATACCCTGTCTTTGAGTTCATAGATTTTTTTTTTTCTTCTGCTGGTCAAATGTGCTATTGATGTTTATCGTATTCTTCAGCTCCAGAATTTCTGTTTGATTCTTTTAAAATCACTTCTATGTCACTGTTGAACTTCTATTTTTATTTCTGTATAGTTTTCCTGATTGCATTAAGTTGTTTATTGTTTGTTTTTGTTTTGTGTTTTTGTGTGTGTGTTGTTATTGTTGTTTTTAATTTTACTGAACTTCTTTAAAATACTTATTTTGGATTTTTAGACCATAAGTTGATCTATATTGGGGAGTTGATTATAGGAATTATTGTGTTTCTTTGATGGAAACATGTTTCCTTGATTTTTCATATTTCTTGTTGTCTCACATTGATGTCTGCACGTTTGGTGGAGTAGTCACTTCTTCCAGACTTTATGGGCTGGTTACAGTGGGTAAAGACCTTCATCTACAGGTGAGTGCAAGGGCTCTGGTAGAATGGGTGTGAAAGTTCTAGCTTTGGTGAGGGTGCAGCATTGTAGTCTTCACACAGCTCTGTCACCTGAGGTTGGAGTCAGTGAAGATTGCAGGGGTCTTCACTGGGCAAGGCTGTGGGTGTCTGTAGTAGCAGTGAAGGTTGATGGGGTCTTAGGAGGTGAAGACTACTAGGGTTCTCCTGATCTCTGTTTCTCTCACTGGGTATGTTGTTGCTGAAGTATGTCTCTTGGTGCTCAGTTTAGCTTGTGAATGTGCTCATGATGGGGCTGGCACAGGTGGCTGATGTACAGTGCAGACAGAGCATCCATAGACTTGGGTCTGGAGCACAGACAAGTGTGAACTCAGAGTGGCTCCAAAGACAGGGGCACAGACACACCTGCTGCAGCAGTGGCTCCAGTGTCCACAGTACAGGTAGGTGCTCATGGAGTGGCGATAGAGCAAGCATCTGAAATGCAGGCATTTGCAGAGTGACAGTGGCTCTTGGGTCTGGGGTATGGGCTAGTTCCCTGTGGCAGAGGCTCTGTTGTCTGAGGTTCAGCCACTCACAGAACAGCAGTGGAACCAGGGTCCAGAGGGCACATGCACACAGAGTGACCATAGTTCTAGGATCCAGGGTGGGGCTAACCCATAACAAAGGTGGCTCTGGTGTCTGAGGCTCTGGTGCACATGGTGTGGCTGTGCAGCTGGGATCCAAAGTGTGGGCACATGCAGGGCAGCTGTGGCTCTGGATTCCAGGTCACACACAGTGTTCTGGGGAGGTGTCTCCAGTCCCAGGGCAGCATAACAATGTCTCCTTCTTGGTGTGGGGTGGGGGACAGAGCAGCACCTCCCTATCTGGGGGGTTTTCAGTGGCAATGGGTGTTGGTTATCTCTGTTTGAAAGCTGCCGGTGTCCTCTGCAGAGCAAGGTACTGGGGACAGTGGTGGTATACACTGCATGACTGATACTGATAGCACCCACCCTTGTTCTTTGTCCCTAGCTGTCTCCAGACATCTCAGATATGCCAGTGTCCTCAGAGATCCTTTCTGTGGTTGTTCTCTGTTTTTTGCTCTGTTGTATTGCTACAGGCTCTTAATTGAAAACTTGTGCCCTCCCAAGACTGTCTTTGTCCATGGACAGCTATCTCATTGTTGTTTTTTGTGGACTGATGATGGCTGGTATCTCCTACTCTGCTGACATCCCCATTAATATTTTTATTTGTCTTTCTTTATGTAGCAAAAGGTAAAGAAAGTCACTGCATGATCCTTAAGAAAAGAAAGTATATTTGAGGTATGAAGATAGTTTATTATTTATAAAATGAGAGAGGTTGTGCTTTTTATGTTGTGTATGTTGAGACCTCCTAGGGACAACTAGGATGTTGACATTAAATGTTATTCTGGGTACATTATTTTCCAAAGTCTCTTCTGTTTAAAGTGTTGGAAGGGAAATCTTGTGTGGATCATATGGGAAGAAAAGAACCACAAGGGGTGAATGTCCAAATCCACCTAAACCCAATGGCTCTGCTGGGGCTAGTGCCACTAGAAGTGAGTAGTAAGAGACAGGACATGACTACTGCTTGCCTCAGTCTCCCTTGGCCAAAGGGCTTGTACCCCTTTGAAGATCCAGGAAGGCTGGCCATCCTCCCTTGATAAATGAGCTTAAAGCAAAACTTTGCATTGCATTAATACTAGCAGCCAAACAGCATGATATAATGGTTATACCATTGGCTCTAGAACTAGACTCTATGAGTTCAAATCCTAAACCAACCTCTTCCTGGCTATAGAAAATTGGCCAAACTATTTAACCTCTTTGCATTTCACTTGACTTATGCAGAAGATTGGAATCATATTAATAGTTTCCTTGTAGGAGAGAGTAAATCAGTCAATATCTGTATAGTGTCTGCCCCATAATAAACATTGAATAATTGTTATTGTCACTGAAATATAAGGTTGAGAAAAAGTAAACACCTTTGTTTTCCTAACTGTTGTATTTCCACATCTAGAACAGTGCTTGGAATATAACATCAAACAGTACATATTTGCTAAATGAAGGAAGAAAGGAATCTTCAGTCAAAATGGGTAAAACACATTGTCAATAACAACACCATTTTACTGAAAAAATAAATTGCAGTTTCAGGTCACCTGATCTTGGGCCCCTCCACCTGTGGCTGTGATGTGAACTGAACTCTCACATTTCGACTGTGCAAGTCTCCTTGGTCTTTGAAATGTTAAGTGGATGGACAAATCCTATACAAAGATAATGGGTTTGCAACAATTTTGAAACGTTGGCTCAAACCAGTATTCATTGAATTGGAATAAAGTAGAAGATAACTTTTATCTCTGTTTTGTGATATAGATTTTACTGGTTCTATCTCTATTATAATACTTACCTTAGTATATTATATTTACATGTCTGCATCACAAATTAGCAAGAAAAATCTGATATAGGTTTAGAGACATCAAGCCAAGTTTCAAGGAAGGATTTTACATGGTTGTAGTGTTAGACCATGGGATGGGTTACTGAGGACACGGGGTCTCTTTTCTGAAAGTCTTCCAGAAAAAGACATGGTACAACCTAAATGCTGAAACTGCTGTAGACTTTTAAAAACATTCCCTTTCGCTGTTGTCCTCTGTTGTCCACAAAATTTTGCAGAAAGATAGATCATATTAAATGGAGTGAAAAAGAGGGAGATTTCCAATCTCTCCCTGACAGTGCTGTAATTCATAAACATGCCCTTTGTAGAGCATATTCACTCTTTTTTAAATAGAAAAACACTGAAAGATAAACAAGAACCAAATCCATATTAAATTTAGAAAAGGAAAATTTGTGGGTAGAAAAAAATCTACAAAACCATTGAATGCATTATGCTGTCAATACATCAACCAAAGGGAAACTCAGCCTTTTATAAATGCTATAATGGTCTTGAAAACCTTCCTGTGTAAACAAATGAAATGTCAGCCTTTTAGGGTTGACTCATAGAGTTGCCTACTCAGGAAAATAATAATGATTTAAAAGTGATTTTGGACGAAATTGATTTTTGAACAAAGGATGGAAGTTGGATACAAAGACAGAGTAAATTAACCAGAATCACTTGATGTATGGACAGATAGAGTATTGATTTGGAATGGTGGAATTTGTGAATGATTTGTCCTTACTTTATTTCACTTTACTTTTTCCTAATACCATCTTCTCTTAGTTAGATCATCTTTTTTGTAAATTAAGATTTGTGTGCAGTCACAAGGGACTCACTATGTGCAGTTGTTTTCAGGTTCATTATCTCATTTAACCCTCACTACAAACCTGTAAAGCACACAATATTATCCCCAGCAGGTATGAAGCAAATGAGATTTACAGAGGTTAAGGGCCTTATCAAGGTCATACAGGTTTAATTGGAAGAGGTAAAATTCGAGTCCATGTCTCATAACCTTTCATTTTATGACAATTAAAGGTTAAATCTAGGTCATATGTTTCAAAAGCTTTGTGATTTTTATTTTATTACGTTTCTAATAATTCGGCAAATGTACCTGAGAGGTTCATATTATTTATCTTGTTTAATATAAAGTTACATTTAGCTGGTAGTACTACAATTTTTATGACATCTTATAGTGAACTCCATTTAGATATGATTAATCATATTAATCATTCTCCAAGGCAAAAATCTGTGAACTTAACGATATTTGCCTTCTATTAGGGATTTCTATTGCCCAGTCAGTTAGCGATTTCTGAACTCACTGGGCAAGGCTTTACTTTATGGCTTGCAAGAGTTTAAAGGTTTCGTACTCCTTCCATCCCTATGCAGAACCTATCCCGCACTAGTAATAATTTAGACAAAGGTAAAGTGGTGCAGAGATGATTTAAGAAGTTTTCTCCTGGTCTGTGTTCAGAGCCTCACCCTGTCCGTTGCATGTGCACAAGGAGGCGAAGACGGCAGAAGCCTAAGGATCAGATGACATTTTGCTGATATCTGTTTCACTCCTGCATGCTCTGGGGAGCTTTCTGTTGCCCTGTATCTTCTCTCTCTGATCACTGGCAAAAACACCTGTGAGTGTGCTTCTCCACCCATTTAATACCAATACCCTGCATTTTCAAGAACAGTGCTGTGTCTTCTTTTAAGAAATATAATCCAATATACTTTTTTGAATAATACACAATTTATAAAGTAGCTAATGTCTTAGACAGATGTTAGGTCAAGGCTGGTTTGTTCCCTTCAAAAAGTTACAGATATGAACACATTAAACAGACATCTAAGTTTTCAGAGGCATATGAAACACAGATACTTTTTCAGCTTTCTAGGCACACACTATAAGGACATTTCTGCATATTGTAAAATCAATTTGCTTCTTAATAACAAAAAGGGAAATAAGAAAGCACTGTTTTACAATTAGCTACTAGAATGTGGTGCTTTATTTTTATATTAAAGATTACATTCACAAAATGTGTCCTTAGAGGAAATTGAAGGTTAGTGTGCATCAGGGTTTGAGCATCTGGTTTCTGTTTCTATCATTCTTACTGTGCTCTGACTTATTTGTCTTTGGTTTATTGGGCCCAAGAACAAATTATCTAGCTGTGTAACCAAAATGAATCACGGTATGAAAGCAGAGTTGCCTTGAAACTTTCATGGTGTTCAGTGTCCCTGCAGGGCTCCAGCAACACAGGCGTCTCAGCTGGAGCTGGTCCCCTTCCCAGGCCAGGACACCAGCTGAAGTAATTCACCATGATGAGGGGAAATGGACAACAAATGGCATCTTTAATTAATGAGCACTTCACATTTCTGTTTTAGAGCCTGGGCTATAATTTGGGACACAGAGAGAGAAAGCACACGACAGTTTCTGGTAAAGCACACCGCTTTGCTGAATGCGCGTTGTAGTAGTCAAGCACAAATGTCGAAGGCAGGAAAGGTGGCGGGACATGGTGAACTGTGCCTGGGACTGTGAGAATGGGACATTGTTGTTTGCCTCTCCTTGAATCTCATGAATACAGTGAGATACCAGGATATGTGGTTAATATAAAACCAAATTCTATGTTGAAAATGTGGGTTTATTTTCCTTGAAGGGATTAGGTTTCTGGATTTGATTTTTGTTCTAAAACCACAAAAATGAAGGCTCTCCTTTCTGCAAGAACATGTACCTTAATGGCAGGAGAGTGGAGCTAGGTAATACTTGCTGAAAAGTTCAGTATTCTTCTGCTGTGATTGCTTCCACCAGACCCCGGCACCTCAAGAACCACAGTTCACTTTCTTTTGTATAAGAAACGGGCACTGATAACCACAGCTAAAAAAAAGCTGTAGTGTGTAAAATCTGTAAGTAAATGACAAACATTAAAGGTGAAGCAGCATCAGCCGTGTTGTTTTGGCTTGCTTTGTGTTGTTCTTAGTAGTCTGACAGTATCGTATCATTTCTGGATTCCTATGTGACTATGATCACCTCTTTTCATTAAGAGAATAGCCAAGATGAGAGTCTTTTTCTGCAATTTCCATGATGGAAAATGAGAAAAGTAAAAGAAGCTTATAATATTTCCACTTTAAAATGTTTACATCATAACTAGAAATGACAATTAGAATTAGGGCATACGATAAAGAGGAGTCCATAGCTTTCGGCTATCATGGAATGATTCATAGTTAATGCCAAATAGTCTACTTAAAATAAGAGAAATGTTTGACAAAATGGCATTCAATGATTATAAGTGATAATGATGAGAAGATGTGTAGAAATTTTTAAAATGTACAGGATGGCCAGGCATGGAGGCTTGTACTTATAATCCTAGCATTTTGGGAGGCCAAGGTGGGAGGATCGCTTGAGGCCAGGAGTTCAAGACCAGCCAGGGCAACGTAGCATGACTCTGTCTCTATAAAAAAATTTTGTTTTTAAATTATCTAGGTGCAGTGGCATGTGTCTGTGGTCCTGGCTGCTAGAGAGGCTGAGGAGGGAGGATCTCTTGAGCCCAGCAGTTCCAGGCTACAGTGAGGTGTGATCATGCCACTGCACTCCAGCCTGTGTGACAGAGTGGGACCCCTCCATCTCTTAAAAACAAATATATGGGATGGACTGACAAATTAAAATAGCAAAGTGCATGGCATTATGAATGTAACAATTAAAAAAGAGTGCATGTGTGAGTTAATATGCACAAATGAAAATGGTTGAATTGGATAACATTTATAATATACTTTCATTTTTAACATTAAAATACTTTGTTAAAATTTTATTATTTCTATCAATGCTATGATAAATGTTCAGAGAATGTTAATGTAATGGGTTAATGAATTTTCATTCTTCTGGTATTTCAGATGCTTGGGTGGAATAAGGTACAGAGAATGTAGTTTAGTTTTGTATCTGAGAAATTGGAAATGGGTTTGCAGTTCCACCATTAGTCTTTGCAAAAGTGGGTTCTTCATTTCACAAACTATCAATTTGACCATTTCCTGAACACAGAACGCTACCATTTCTTCCACAAATGAGACAACACAAAGGCCCACCCAATCGCTGCATTCTGGTTGAAAATCAGACTCTTTGGGTGATGCGCAGGCCTCTCCCCTAGGATGAGGGGCCGGATATCAATCAAAATGGAGAGAGACATCTCTGAAGGAAAGCATACCCTTGTGTATTTCCTAGAACTTCTGACAGGTAGCTGTGGCGTGACTCTTCTAGTTTAGAAGTCCATTTCCACTTCCAAATTTTGAAGGGTAATGATGAAGTTTGTGAAATCAGAATTACCTTGATCTTGATTGTATTTGATTTTTCAGTTGAAATAGTGTTTTAAAACTCAATGAGGAGCTGCACAATATTTTATTTAATCAGTTAAGTGATGTAAACTAGCAAATCCTTAAGATGGAAAGGATATAAAATTGGCAAAAGTGCATGTTGGGTTTTGCTGAAAACAACAACAAAATACATTGAGACATAACGAAAGTAAAAGCCCAGCAGTTCTCTCTCAGTCCTAATGTGCAGAAACAGAGAAAACCTCTGTAACTTGGCATATAAATGCTCTTTAAAGAGAATTGAGTCAGGACTTATACAAAAGCCCTGCTTCTGTCCATAAAAGCTCTATGAGCTACAATATAAACAGCTATGCCCAGTCCCTCTGAATTTTGGGAATTTGTCAAGTGTAAAGATGGAACAAGCCATTTCATATATTTTTTCTAGACAAGTAAGTGTGTATTTTCTTCTTGGCTTCACATGTTTCTAGGAATTTTCAAAACCTGAGTTTCAGGAACATGAAATCTAAAACAGATTGTCATCTTCATCACTTAAATGCTGAGCCATTTAGGCAATAGCATCCTTCGCTGCTTTTAGCCAAGGTGATGTGTTTGAAAAATTTTTGTCTCTGTTGAGGCACAGGAAATGTACCTTCTCTTCAAATTTCTAGACATTCAAGTATTCTAATTATCTAGGAAGGATCCAAAATATTTTTTTTCAAAAGTCTCAATATTCTGTTTCTTTATGAGATGTTTTCCTGTTATCCGTAGACATTACACAGTTTTATTTCATCACATTATTTAATTCTGCTTAGACCTTTTTTTAGACAGAAAGTTCCTGATCCCTTGCATCTGAAATGTGCAATTTAGGCACATAACATGTGCATTTTTATTATTATAATAATGGTGATGAGAAACTTTGTTAAAAAATGATTAAATATATCACATGTCCTCATTCATACATGAGAGCTAAAATAACTGAACTCACGGAGATAGAGAGTAGAATGTTCGTGACCAGAGGCTGGGAAGGGTAGCAGGGAGTGGGGGATAAAGTGGGGATGGTTAACGGGTACAAAAATATAGTTAGATAGAAGGAATAAGATCTAGTGTTCTGCAGCACAATAGGGTGAATATAGTTAACAGCAATTTATTGTATATTTGAAAATTACTAAAAGAGTAGAATTGGAATGTCTCTAACACAGGGGAATGATAAATGCTTGAGGTGATGGACACCCAAATTGCCCTGATTTGATCATTACACATTGCGTGCTTGTATCAAATTTCACATGTACCCCATAAATATGTACAACTATTATGTATCCATAAAAATTTAAAACTTTTTTAAATGTAAAAAAATAAATAAAATCCAAGTTTTTCCCAGTTAAAAAAAATAGATTCAATATATAAAAGTAATATGTTTTTGTCATAAAATAAAGCAAAATTTACTGATTTGTATAAAATTAAAAATGGAAGTCTCTCATCTTCCTTCTTATCTGCCCTTCATTACCTCCCCTGCTAATCCCTGGCTTGCCACAGACTAGTGTATAGCACTATCGTCATGTTTAAATCTACACTTTAAGGCCATTTGTAGACACACACTACACAAAAAAGATGCATACACAATATGCTATTATATGACTTAATTCATTCATTTTAATATTTATCAGGATAACTTGTACTGACTTTACAAGATACATTCCCTGAAATCTCTGTGGCTTAGCGCCATGTGTGTATTTCTCTACCTTGTTGTGGTTTGATGCAGTTTAGCTGGGGGTTCTTCCATATTTCAGTTATGTCATCTGGAACACATGGGGGCTCAAAGGCCACTGCAGCAGGGCATAGGAAACACCTAAGAAATATACCAGCTCTTACCAATCCCTCTGCTCCGAGGTGACACACATCAGTCCCACTGACAGTCTATTGGCCAGAACTAGTCATCTAACTGAAAACTTCCTGCAGCGGAGGCTGAAGCATGAAGGCAATCCCTTGGATATTTGGTGAGTATTCAGTAGGTCTAGAGTAGAATTGGAATGTCCCTAACACAAAGGAACATTGTGAATGTTATCTCCCTAACATACTCACTAAATATGTTCTAGGTGCCTCTCTGTGTTAGTATACATGAGTATAACAATAAAGTTTCCTAATCAAATAAAATTTTTATAATATACACAACATTCAAGCATTTATTTTTGTCTATAAAGCCATACAACTCAAGTTATTAGAGCATATGTTTTTACTGATATGAAATGAAATATCTAAACAAGTATCCAGATAATCTGAGCTCTCTAAACATTATAGTAAGAGAAGATAATAGGGATTCAGGACAAAAATATCTTAATTAAGTATAAATTTACCTTTCCCGTCACTGTCTTTGGGGATGAAATTAGCCCTGAAGCTAATGGCCTTAATAGTATTTTGGCTTTAGAAAGATAAGCCAAATGGTGGTCAACTGAATACATACAGTCTTAAACCTGCCTAACTCTGCTCTACACTATTTGTGGTCAATATTGAGAACATTTTAAGGATAATAGGGTTCCATACACCTCCAGGCTCCATCCCCTAAAAGCTACTTCATCTACACCTACATAATTCATGGCTACCAACTTGACTAATCTGCCAGTCTTTTCATGAAATAAGTCTCATTGAATGTTTAAGTCCTCATTTAATCGATTTCTTGTGAAATGTTCCTGTTAAACAATGTTACTGACTGACTGAACCATATTGTTGAAAGACATTACAAAATACCATCAAAATATTAAGTCAATATTATATGGATATATTTAAATTGTAAAGCGTGGACTTTACATTTGGCAATATATGACCATATTATTCTTTTTGAAATTTCCTTATTGCATATTGGCTTGTCTCTGAGATTTTGATAATTACTAGAAAGATTTCAAATTGTCACAATTTGATTTAAAATTTATCAGAAGTATTGATGCCAATTCCCTTTTAAAAAATGACAAAAGAAGACATAAGATTTACTTCCTTCCAAGTTTTATCCATTACATTAATTAACTTCTGCTCAATAGCTGAAAGATGTGCTTTTACTGGGACTGACATGCTTCCGTAGAGATCCAGCACAGCACTGACTGTGAAGCAGATTTGAGGTGGTGTTTTCATCAGTGGCACTGCAATGGTAGAGAGCTGAGCCTCATAAAACACGCAGTATACATTGCTGTCATTTTGGCAATCACTGTGATGGCATTTTGAGACATGAGATGACTTGGGAATTAATTTTCCCATTCCCTTTTAAAAAGATCTTTTAAAATTAACTGTTTCTGCTTAGTTTCGCTGATACAGATCATTGCATATATTGGGTTATTATTTTAGATTTCAGAAAATATCTAATACCACCATTGTCTGATCACAAGGAGAGTGCCATTTTCTTTCTTTTATATTACCACCACATTCTTCAGACCACATAATCTTTAAATAAACCAGGACAATACCTAGAGTATATATTTATTGAATGACTAAAAACAGAGTAAAATCACTTACGTCTTCTGACTTCAGGGTTAGTCAACCCGGCTATATCTCACTCTGAGTTCTTTACAATATTTGTGCTGTCATAACAGTACTACTTTGAGGTAATGGCAAAATATAGATGCTATCTCTTTGGAATAATGCATTGAAACTTCTCAACCATTAACACATTAATTTGTATCAGTTAGTCTATTTTTTACAATGCAGAGTGTATGTGACTTAAGACCAGTTTGGGTTAACAGAAAGGAGAGGGCTCAAAACGTATAGTGATACAGAAAGAAATAAACCTTAACAGAATTTTTGGAGAGCCCGGCCTTATTTGATAAATCGGTACAAAAGGGAGCTGAATAAGAACTGAGGAAATATATCCCGCTGTATAATTTTGCACAGTATTCTCACATTATATTTAATATTCTGTTTCCACTAGAAATCTCAGTGTAGGAAACTCACAAACTATATATATCCAGGCAAAACCAGGCAGAATGATATTGGATCACTGTGGGATGAAGGAGATGAGTTGAAACTAAAGAACAAATTTACCATGTGGGAAAAAGAAAACTATAGAAGATTTTCTTTCTTAATTTAAATAATCAGTGAATCAATGACTGACTTCTAAATATTGGCAACAGAATTAGCATAGAATGCTTCCAACCAGATCTTTCCACTAAAAATATAACTATTTTAGCAGAACCTGCTGGCCCATACAAATCTAGGTCTCCATATGGGTGCAAAGAGTTAAAGGCAGAACAACTAAGCACAGGAAGTTACACTAATTCTAATGCTGAAGCCATGCATTCCATAGGACAAGGAGTGTTGAATAATGCCTGCTGGCTTTAGCCTTCGAGTAAAAACAAGCCAGAGATTTATTTTGGAAACTAAATAATTGTTGTGCAAGGTATCGGTGCCCTCCCCAGATCCCCTTTCCTGCCTATGCCTGGGATACCTGCTGCTGTAAGTGCCACCTGCTGCCAATATACAGCCATCCTTTCCCTAGATAATTGTCTTTTTCTCTCCCCACCACAAGTCCAGTGACTGAACCAGGGGTGCAAAAATTGGTCCTAACTCCAATGTAACTTGTGCTCTGAAGCTTTCCCCATGGGACTGGGATAAAGTTAGTCTCCACTCGAGTCCACGTTTTTGTTCAGCTCTATTTCCCCTGCCTTATCATGCTCTCCATCATATTCCTTGTCCTGATATTTAATATAAGTCACATGTTCAAGAACCCATCTCAAACTCTGCTTCTGAGAAAACAGACATGAGACAGGGATCTTCACTGGTTGCCTATGCTTCCCCGATTTAAAGTTTCTATTGCTCTTATATAAAAATTTATTCATTATTGAGTACCTACTAAATGTCAGGTGTATTGTCTATATTATCTATTTTAATCCTCAAAGCAATTCTATTGGCTGGGTACTGTTACCTCATTCTATAACAAGGATTACTGAAGGAAGTTTAAATGCATTTAACCAAGTCACACATTTAGAAAAAGCTGCATCTGGGATTAAATCCAGATCTATCTCAGTTAAAAGTTTATAAACTACAGAATTGTCAAACAATTGTCAAACAAATAATCAAAATTTCCATGTGGTGCGATATGTTCTTGCTTTATACAGAAGCTAGCACGAATAAGCATGTAAACCAAGGAAACATTTTTTCATCCATGTGGTTCCAACTCTATGCCATCAATAGAATAAATCATAATGATAATTAATGACTATGTACAGCAATAGGTCTCAAACTTGTGTGTGGTATTAGCTTCCTATTGCTGCCATAGCAATTACCACAAACTTAACAGCTTAAAACAAACATAAACAATTCATCATCACATAGTTTCTGAGGGTGAGAAGTCTGGGCACAGCGTGGCTCAGCTGGTTTCTCTGTTTTGAGGCTCATAAGACTGAAATTAGGGTGTCATCATTGTTTTCTTCTTTTCTGTAGGCTGTAGGGAAGAATCTGCCTCTAAACTTACTCAGTTGTTGGCAGAGTTCAGTTCCATGTTGTAGGACTGAGATCCCCATTCCCTTGCTGGCTGTCACCTGAGAGGTGATGCCCTTAACTACTCCAGGCCTCTGGCCCATTCTTGCTTGTGCCCCACCACATCTCAGAACCAACAGTGGAGCTTCATATACCCCCCATGCTTGGAATCTCTCTGCCTTTCCCCTTCTGATGCATCTTTTCTGCTTCCTCTTCTGCTACATCTCTCTGACTTCAGCCAGAGAAAGTTGTCTGCATTTAAGGGCTCCTGTGATTAGATTGGGCCCACCAGAATAATCCAGGTCCATACCCTTAATTACATATGCAAAGTCCCTTTCGTCATGTAATGTTGCATAATTGCAGTTTCCAGAGATTCCAGTGTGAACTTCTGTTTGAGTAGACAGGAGGAGAGCAAAGCCACTTGGATGCCTTGTTAAAACACAGACTACTGGGCCCCATAATCAGGGTTTTAGGTTTTAGGATAGGGCCCAAGAATTTGAACTTGAACTCATTTCCAGGTACTGTGGCTGCTACTCTGGAAACCACATTTTGACACTCAAATCAAGAATCATGCCCCTAGGCCAAGAAGCCAACCCTGGAAACCATATTTTGAGAACCACTGATGTAGAATTTTCCAAACTACTTGAAAATTATTAGTGTAACAATTAGTGTAGATGATTTTATATTTGATATATTTTATATTTGATAATATAAGTTGAGAAACACTGATTTTTCTTGCTGTTGTCATTGATCTTTTAACCTTGAGAATTGAGTTTTCAAATTAAATATTTGTGTGTCGTATAACAGCTATTCTCCATTTAGTTTTGTTATGTGTGTTTAAGGAAAAGCTGAATAATATGAGTTTTAAACAGAGCTGCTTCAAATGCATTATCTATTGTGGGCTATGAAATTCTAATAGGGTGAGTTGAATTTTAGAAATTTCTGATGATCACAATGGAATAAAAATGTCAGAATCAATCCATGGTTTTCTATTGTTCTTAGAGACACATTCTGGATCAGCGACCACATAGAGGGCATTACTTTTAAAGTGAGGAAGCCGCCTTCTACAAGATGGACCACAATAGCTCCACAGGAGGTGGTATTGGCCATGCCAATGATCCATACAATAAAATTCTGTGGCTTATTGTGTCAGTGAGCTAAAGCGAGTGGATTATTCATATATCTAAAGCCTTTGAAATCATATGCATTCTTTTTTCACTTATAAATCAAGGAGGAAGAGAAATTAATCACCAAATTATCACATTATTGTAAATGAAATTGCTCTAGAAATAATTTTCATCATCATCAAAGTTAGTAAGGTATTTGGAGAAGTAGAATACAGCCTGCTTTATTCATTTGAGAGATGATAGGTATGAGCAAAGTATGCTACGATCATTTTTAGGCTCTTGAGTTTAATGTCATGGAGAGCAATTACGACATGTTTTTATCCAATATGCCCTTGTGCCATTGTCAAAGAATGCAGTACTGAGTTAGCTGGGCCACTGTTCTAACCCTCCTGGTACTCTGTAGTTATTTGGGAAAATGTTTTGTGTGCAATACAGACATTGATGGTCATCTTTATTTATAATTATATTCCTTCAAATAATTTTAAAAGTACAGTCACATACATGACCCTCTGTAACATAGTAATCTTGTGAGAAGGCAGAGCAACCCAGGCCCAAAGCAAATCTCATTTTGCTGAAATTCCTGATCTAACTGCTATAAAACTTACTACCCCTACCCAACCCAAAAATAAAGTATGCAGAGCAGTTGTAGCTTCAGTGCCTTCCATCCTGAAGGCCCTGGTGCCTGGTGTCTCTTGGTCATTCATTTGAACAAGCATTTTCTTATCAACGACAAGGTTGGTAACACCTATATTACACAATATAGTTATTACTGATATTCATATCAACATGGGTGGAGTTAATGAGAAATATAATTAATTCACTGCAGGACCTATTTGCCAGATACCATGATGACTGACGGGGATAAAAAAAATGAAAAGACGCAGTGCATGGCTTCCAGGATCATGGTGTAGCATGGAGACAGGCAGGAAAAGCAAACGTTACTTATGAGATTACAACTACAGTGGAAATACATAGCAAGGACAATGAAAGCATATGAAGCATGTGTATTCGTTCTGCTTGGGCCAGGATGAGCATGGGAATTTCAAGAAAATGAAAGTATATTCGATACAAATGTAAGGCATTTCATGACTGCCCTGTGGTGTGGTTATTTCATAATATCCATGATACAATAGCCCTGTTAATGTTTTGCATTTACAACACATGACTTCTATTGATTTCCCAAATGTATTTTAAATATCTTCTCAAAAATCCATTGTAGCAGTTACAAAACGACGCTGAAAAAATGTAAAGTGAAATACAAACACAAGGTACATGTGTGTATATACGTACCTAAAATTTCCCCCCAAATGGCAATTTTTCTGATACAACTAATTTTTTTTAATTTATTTTCAAGTATGAGAACAACATTGCCCTAAGTTATATCACTGAGGACATATATCATATATCCGCTTGTTTGTATTATTTCCCTTTTACAAATATGAAAACTGAGTTCAGAGATCCTAAGGAACTTGGCCAGTGTCATATCACTAGAAAGTTTTAGAGTTAATTTTTTTTTTTTAAAAAAGCAGTTATTACCATAGCTTTATAGTAAATAATGAAATCAGGAAGGGTAAGATCTCCAATTTTGTTCTTCTTCAAAATTAGCTTGACTCTTCAAGGTCTTTTGCATTTCCTTATACATTTTGAGAACCAGCTTGCCAATTTCTCCAAAAAACAAGACCATTTTTATGATTATGATTAACGTAGCATTGAATCAATAGATTCACTTGAAAATACTGCACATCTTAACAATATTGAGTCCTCCAATCAATAAACATAATATATTTTGGCATTTATTTAGTTTATTATTCTCTTAGCAATATTTTGTAGTTTTCAATGTAGATGTCTTGCATATTTTTGTTATAGTATGTTAAAATGCGTCAAATGCATTTTCTGCATTTATTGAAAACAATCACATACATGTTCTCTTTACTTTGTTATTATGGTAAATTACATTGATTGTTATTCTAATGGTAAACCAAATTTGCATTCATAGGATCACCTTACTTGGTTATGATGTATTATATTTTATATATACTGCTGGATTTAATTTGTGAATATTTTATTAAGGAATCTTGCAATATTGTCCATAATGGATATCAGTCTTCTGTTGTCTTTTTTGTTGTTAAGCCTTTGTCATTATACAAGCTCATAAAATAAGCTGGAGAGTATTTTCCTAGTATTATATTTTCCAAAGAAAGTTCATGTAATATTGGCTGTAATTCTTTACTAAACATATGATATAAATTTACGTATGAAACCACCTGGGCCTGGAGTTTTCTTTGTCAGTAGGGATTTGACAACACAGTCAATATTTTTGCTAGGTATGGAGATGTTCAGATTTTCTGTTTCATGTTTGTCAGTTTTGGTAAATTGTGTTTTTTAAAGTGTTTCTATTTCTTGTAAGTTGTCAAATTTGTTGGCATAAATTTACCCATAGTACAGTGTTATTTATTTCATCATCAATGTCTCTGTGATCTGTACTGATAACCTCTCTTTCATTAATGATATTGGTAATTTCTTTCTCTCTTGTTTTTTCCTGATCGGTCTGGGTAATGGTTTATCAATTTTATTACTCATTATAAAGAATATGCTTTTAGAGTCATTGAACCTAAAATATGTATTATTTATCTGTTTTCTATTTTATTTATTTATCCTTTTATCTTTATTCTTTTCAACATTCTACTTATTTTGGGTTCAATTTCCTCTTTATTTTCTAGGCTCTTTATGTTAGACCACATGTGATTGAATGTTAGATCTTGTTTCCTAAAATAAAGGCACTTAAATTTTCCTCCAACTCCTGCTCCAGCAGCATCCCACAAATATTGAGTTGTTGTATTTTAAAAAATTATTTTATAATTTTGTGTCATATTTCTCCTCCAATCTACAGACTATTGAGAATGGGGTGTAAAATTTTCCATCTATGATTTTGAAATTTTCAATTTCTTCCTTGATTTCTGTTAATTTTTACTTCATGGATTTTGAATCTGTTTTTAAGCACATACACATTTATTATTCTTATGTTCTCTGATAGACTGATGCTTTTAGTATAACTGTTTACCTTGAAGTTTATTTTGTCTGATATTTGTATAGTTAACCCAGTCTTCTCCTGCTTACTATTTAGGTGGAAGATCTTTTTCCATCTACTGACTTTTAGCTTCTCTGTGTCTATTTTGAATACGTCTCTATAGATAGTTTATGGTTGTGTCTTTTGGATTTAATCCATTCTGTAAGCTATTGCCTTTTACTTTGAAGTTTTTATACATTAAAAGTTAGTATAATTATCAATAGTTGGATTTGGTCTACCATTTTATTAATTGTTTTCTTGTTTCTTCTCTAGTTTTTGTTCTTCTGTTCCTCTTTTTCTGTCTTCTTTAGGACTAATTGAAATCTAGTTTTAGAGTTCTTTTTTATTTAATCATTGGTGTTATAGCTCTAATTCTTTGCATTTCTTAATGGCTTCTTTATGGTCGACAATAGATATCTTTACTTTTCCTGGTCCATGTAGTTAATATTGTACCACTTCATGCAAAATATAGAAGCATTGTAACCATACACTGTTTCCACATCCCATTTTCCCATCTATATTTGTCATCTATATTAAATGTACACATATCATAAACCCCACATTACAAGGTTATAATTTTTATTCAAATAGTTATATGTATTTTCTTAAATTATGAGAAAATAATAATCACCTTATATACTTATTCAGATATTTACCATTTCTGATGTTCTTCATTTCTTCCTGAAGATTTAAGTTTCCATTTGGTATTGTTTTCCTTCAAATAGAAGATGTTCCTTTCCTGAAGTACAGATTTTCTGGTGACAAATTCTCTTAGTTTCCTTTTAGCTAAATATATATTTATTTACCTTCATTCTTACAAGAGACATTTGTTGGGGATAAAATTCATGGTAGGCAGTTTTTTTTCTTTATTTTGTTGTATTAGTTTTTTAGTAATGGAAAGTTATTACCCTATCTTCCATAGTTCCATAGAAAATGCCAATCAATATCACAATCTTTGTAGCCACAGGTAGAAGACTGAAACAGGATCTTCACCTCTCACCTCTCACAAAAATCAACTCATGATGGATAACAGACTTAAACCTAAGACATGAAACTGTAAGAATTCTAGAAGAAAATGTTGGAAAAACTCTTATAGACATCGGCCTAGGCAAAGAATTTATGAAGAAAACCCCAAAAGCAATCTCAGCAACAACAAAAATAAACAAATGGGACCTGATCAAATTAAGAAGCTTCTTCGCAGCCAAAGAAACTGTTACTAGAGTGAATAGACAACCTACAGAATGGTAGAAAATTTTTTAGTGCTATACATCCAACAAAGGACTAATAACAAGAATCTATATAGAACTCAGGAAAATCAGTAAGAAAAAAATCAAACAACCCAATTAAAAAAATGGGCAAAGGATATAAACAGAAACTTTTCAAAAGAAGATAGACTAATGGCTAAGAAACATATGAAAAAATATTCAACACCTCTAATCATCAGGGAAATGCAAATCAAAACCACAATGAGATACCACTTAACTCCAGTGAGAATGGCTTATATCAAAAAGTCCCAAAACAACAAATGTTGGCATGGATTTGGCACAATAGGAACACTTATACACTGCTAGTGGGACCGCAAACTAATACAACCGCTATGGAAAGTAGTATGGAGATACCTCAAATAACTAAAAGTAGAACTACCATTTGATCCAGCAATCCCACTACTTGGTATTTACCCAAAGGAAAAAAAGACATTCTATAATAAAGACATCTGCACTTGAATGTTTATAGCAGCACAATTCACAATTGCAAAGATGTGAAAACAACCCAAATACCCATCAATACATGAGTGGATTAAGAAAATGTGGTATATGTATACCATGGAGTACTACTCAGCCACAAAAAACAGTGGTGAACTAACACCTCATGTATTATCCGGGATGGAACTGGAGCCCATTCTTCTAAGTGAACTATCTCAAGAATGGAAAAACAAGCACCACATGTACTCACCATCAAATTGATACTAATTGATCAACACTTATGTGCACATATGGAAGTAACATTCATCGGGTGTCGGGCAGGTGGCGGGGGGAGGAGGGGATGGGTAAATTTGTACCTAAGGGGTGCAGTGCGCACTATCTGGGGGATGGGTGTGCTTGTAGCTCTGACTGGGGCAGAGCCAAGGCAATACATGTAACCCAAATGTCTGTATACCCATAATACTCTGAAATAAAAAAAATTGCAATCTTTGGTACTTTGTTTATAATGCAGCTGCTTTAAAGATCTCTTTGTTTTAAAGCAGTTTGACTGGGATGTACCAAGGCAAGATTTTCTTCATATTTATCTTGTTTAGAATTCATTGAACTTATTTAATATGTAAATGTATGCCCTTCTGTTTAGGATTCATTGAACTTATTGAATATGTAAATGTATGTCCTTCACCAAATTTGAGAGTTTCAACATTATTACTTCAAATGTGTTATCTTCCTCTGGGACTCCAGTAACATGTATGTTCAAGACATTTTGATATCATCCCACAGGCCTTTGAAGCCCTGTTTATCTTTTATTCTGATCTTGCTTTCTCTTTTTTTCTTCATATTGTATAATTCCTGTTAGATTTTTATTCATATTTCCTGAATTATTAGTAATACTCTATCATTTTCATTTTTTAGTACTTTACTTACATTACCCTGTCTTCTAAAGTTTCTAATTAGAGGTTAGCAGATACTAAGTTGATTCATTTTTAAAATTTTACAGGTTGTATTTTTCAGTTCTGGAATTTTTATGTTGTTCTTTTATAGTTTAAATTTATTTGCTGATATATTCTATTTTATAAGCCTATTTTACTTTATATCGATTAGCATTAGAATCTCTCTGTGCTATATCTATTTCTAGCATCTGGTTCACCTTACGTTTGTTATCACTGATTGCCTTTTCTCTTAAGATTTAATTGCATTTTCCAGTTTCTTCATATGTCAAGTAATTTTGAATCGTATCCTGAACATTGTGATTATTATACTGTGGAAATTATGTTATAGTCCTCCAAAATTTATTGGTTTTTAAGACAATTCGTCTTGTTGGACTCAAGCACACATTGTTTCTTTGGCAGCTGTTTAAATCATAGCTCAGTGTTTTTATCTTTCACTAGGCCGTTTGGAGTTAGACACCCAGTACAGCACAGACTGAAGACTTCCCCCAGATTAAAAGTTGAGAAATAAAGCAGGAAAGCAAGGAAGGAAGGAAGGAGAGAGAGAGAGAGGGAAGGAGGGAGGGAGGAAGGAAAGAAAGAAGGAAGGAAGGAGAGAGGGAGGGAGAGGGAGAAGGTGGGAGAGAGGGAGGGAGGGAGGAAGGAAAAAGGAAGGAAGGAAGGAAGGAGTTTCTGCCATTCTTTTCTTCTAAGTGTCAACTTCCATCTGGAATCTGCTTGTTTTTAACTTTCTAGTCTTCAGGTTTCTTGTATTTATTTCAGAGTTTATTGCTGATATTTTCTGGAAGGGCAATCTGGGAGGGGATTATATGGCCATAAAAGAGGTGAAATTTCCATTTTTGTGTACTTTCTTTTCTTTTAAAAACCCCACAGTGTAATAAAGAAGTAAACTACATATCATGTCATATGGTGATAAGTGTTGTAGTTAAATAAATAGCACGAGAAGGGGATAGGGAGAGTCTACTGGTACAATTTCAAATAGGATAGTCAGAGATTGAAATATTTAAATCATGACCTAAAGAAAGTGGAGAAATGAGCTACAAGCGTATCTCCTGGAAAAGTATTCCAGGCAAAGACAATAGCAAGGGCAAAACTCTGAGGCATAAGCCTGCCTTGCGTGTTAAAAAAACAGCAAAAAAAAAAAAAAAAGCCAATATAGCTGGAGGAAACAAGGAGAATGAGAATATTAAGAGATGACATCAGAAAATTACCTGTGTGTGGAAGGTTGAAGGTCGTGTAAGAACATCTTTTCACTCTGGGCTAGTTGGTGAGGCAAGATAGTGTTTTGAACACTTAAGTCCCAACCTCTGCTCTCGTGCCAGCTATACTGGAAGTATACTATGGGGAAGGAGGCTAGTTGGGCTGGGGGGGGTGGTGTCACAAGAAAGAATTTTAGAGACATACTACAATAATTCAAGCAAAAGTGATCACAGCAAAAGCCTGGCACCTTGGACCAGGATAATAAGAGTAGATAAGTGATCAGTTTCTGGAGTGCACAGCTCTGTCTCCTGGCATAGCACACTTTGGCTGATCACCAGAGCACAGGAAAGCTTTCCTGCATCTTGGCTGGTAGCCTGTATGTGCTATCTCTATCTTGTCTATTATAGCAAGAAGCCATCAAGTTATTAAGTATAGTAAGCCATTAACCAAAATCACTTATGTGCATTCGGCAGACTGAACACACTGGACTCTTGTGATATGTCTAATTAGCATTTGTCTCATTGTGCTGTGGCTCAGAAAGTTCAGAAAAAATTGTCCATGGTTACAAAAACATATACAGAAGTAAAGAGAATATCATAATGAATCCACATGTACCTGTCATATAGAGTCAATATCATTTTATGATTATCCTTCTTTATTAAACTGCCTTATTATATACTCACCCACTCCCACTGCCTATACACACATACACATGGGGTTACTTTTTCTTAATATTTTCAAATAATATTCAACTTCTAGAAAAGTTGCAATGATAGTCTAAACAATGTTTTTTCCTGAATCATCCAAGATCAGGTTGCAGACACATGTGCAAATACTTCAGTGCTCATATCCCTAAAATAACACTTTCCTCCATAGCCACATCACAGCCATCAAAATCAGGAAATAAACACTTTACTACCATCCAATCTAAACCTCTTTTAAATTTCTTCTAACTTCCCAGCCATCTTTAATTGCAAAAGATTCCAACTCTGAATCACTTGTTCTACCTTGTGGTCATGTGTTCCCAATATCTTTCCATGTAGACTATTTCCTCAGTCTTCTCTTGACTTTTGAATACTTGACACCTTTGAAGACCAGACACCTTGCAGAATGTCCCCCAACATATATGTTTCAGGTGTTTTCTCATAAATGATTCAGGCTATGCACTTCAGCAGGGATATCACAGAAGTGATGTGATGCTCTTCCATTGCACACAAGTGTTACACAATTTAGCTTTGCCCCACTACAGGTGATGTTAACTCCAATTACCCGATGAAGTGTTGACTCCTTGGTGTCCCACTGTATTTTCCCCTTTTTCTTCAACAAGTATTTTGTGAATAGATACTTTAAGAACATGGAAACATCGCTCTAGAGTCTAAAACTATGATGGTTGCCAAATGGTGATCTTCCAAATTCACTGTTCATTTTACATTTATTAGTTGGCATTATACTGTATGGAAAAGCTTTCTCTTTTCCCCTTTTATTTGTTTATCTATTTCACATTGGTGTGAACTCATAGACTGGTATTTTATTCAATAGGTTATAATCTATTATGATCATTATTCTGATACTCAAATTGTCCCAGATTTTTCCAACAAAAGCCTCTTCACGTTGGCTTTATACCCTTTTGACATATCCCCAGCATTCTTGGAGCACTTCTTCCTTCTCAGGCAGAATAAGATTTTCCAGGCTCCTCTTGTACTTTTCTTGCCCAGCCCTGGAATCATCCATTTCTGTAAAGAGTCCTGGTTCCTTTTAATGGAGAATGATATTCAGAAAGCAAAATCAAGAGTTGGAAATGTACATATGCACACTCACCGCCAGCATTTACATTTTTACTTGTTTTTGTATGTATAGTTACATATTGAAAACCATGAGTTCATGAGGATACCCCTAATTCCAATTCAGCACTACATACAGGGTTCATTCTAGTTGTTCCCTTGTTTATATTTGTAATTCTCTTTTCTGTACTACAAAATTTGCCCCCATTTCCTTCAGTATATTGACTCCTTGCTCAGTCCTCCTACTTGTAAGCAGTGCCTCTTGCCCAGTGGGCCACTCTAGACCCGCTGCCTCTGTGGACTTTGCCCTCTGCTGAGCCATTTCCATCCTCTCAGTCACCTTCCTGTCCAGGGCTGCAGTCCCCGCCGGGCTGTCGCTGTCTCGCTTGACTACTTTCCTCTGGGATGATGATTTCACACTTCCCCCAGTTCTTTCTCAATCAGGATTTTGGGCTGAGTTTTCAAGGAAGAAGGAAAGAAAGAAAGAAAAAAAAAAAAGAAAGACTTGTTTCTGTTCTGAAACCTGATTCTTTGTACTCCTTGAGAATGTGTTACATTGTGCTACAGTGTCCCCTAAAAATGTTATTATTGTGGGATTATCATCCCACTGAACAATTCCATTAAGAAGTTCTGCAATAGGTTTGACAAAACAGCATGGATGGAAAAATTACGCTGACATCTATGAGTGAGTAAGATAGGGATGTTATTCATTGCCTTTCCCACAAGAAAGATCAATTGTTAATCCACTTAGGCAGACTGGCAGGGGTCCAGGTCATCTGTGAACATGTTTCTGGGACATACACCACAATCCCACAGATGTCTGTTTTCGCTAGAATTACGAGGAAATCCTAATATCTTGATGGCTATGGTCCATGTGACCCTAAGTATCCATCATATTATTTAATGACCTTTTATTGATCAAAGGAGAGTACTGTATCACTAAAATAAATAATATTTATATAGTAATATAAATTGACTCATCATTATATAGTGAAGAATAAGAAACTCTGTCCATAGTAGTGTTTTTTATTTATATTAGGCCTAAATTTGTTTTTAAAAGATACATCTTTTTTCCTTTTATTTTCAGTTGGCATGTGAAATAATGGTACATATTTATGGGATATAGAGTGATATTTTGATACATGTATATAATGTGTAATGATCAAATTAGGGTAATTAGTTTATCCATCACCTCGAACATTGATCATTTCTTTGTGTTGTGAACATTCAAAATCTTTTCTTTTAGCTTTTGAAAATACACACTAAATTGTTGTGAATCATATTCACCCTACGGTGCTACAGAACACTAGAGCTCATTTCTCCTATGTAGCTGTAACTTTGTGTCCATTAACCAACCTCTTCCTATCTTACTCTCCCCCCTCCCCTTCCCAACCTCTAACAACAATTTTACTCTCTACTACTTTGAGTTCGTTTTTTTTTAGCTCCCACATATGAGTGAGAACATTTAGTGTTTATCTTTCTGGGCCTGACTAATTTCACTTAACATAATATGCTCCAGGCTCATCCATGTTCCCATGAACAACAGAATTTCATTCTTTTTTATGGCCAAAGAGTATTCCATTGTGTATATATGCCACGTTTTCTTTATCTATTCATCTCTTGATGGACAAAAATGCATTTTTTGTGGCTTGTAGTATTCTCTTGATTATGTGTATCTCGTCCTCTGAGAACAATTTTAAAAATATTTTATAATAAGATAATTTTAAAGCTAGACTATACAGTATTGGCAAAAGAAAGTTTTTTTTTCATTCTCAGATATTAGTCTCTTATCGAGGTCAGATATTTGTGTAGAGGGTTTCCCCTCCCATAGAAAAAAGTGGCTACATCCCTTCCAGAATGTTCCATGTGAAGTTCCAGTTCAACTGAACAGTCTATACCCACACGCTCCACTTGGTGGTCTCTCTTGCATTCTGTAGGATGCCATCGCACGCTACACGTTCCTGGAGGCTGCTGTCACTAAAGTTGCAGACTAACGTCTTGAATGCATACCCAACGGACTCAGTTCATTTTCACTCTGCCCGGACAGTCTGAGGTGCATGAACTACCATCCTGAACCTTCTCTTGTGTTGCTGCTGACTGAGCCAACCTTCCTATGTGGCTACTGACTGTTGCAGTTTCACAGGCTGCTGTCCTTGTCCCTGTCCCGCATCATTCTCCATGTCTCTCAGGAGTGCTGCTAACTACTCGCATGGCGTCTGTCACCATGTATGTGCTCATAAGTCACCAGAATACCTGTCCAACCAAAATCTTTGCACACAAATATGTCCAAAGTCTTATTGGGCATATTTAACAGGCTATGAGTCCCTTGAG
Organism: Daubentonia madagascariensis; assembly: GCA_023783475.1. NCBI lineage: Eukaryota > Metazoa > Chordata > Mammalia > Primates > Daubentoniidae > Daubentonia > Daubentonia madagascariensis. The sequence goes on from JAKFHU010002239.1 coordinate 496,995, forward strand.
AACCACAACCATGTCTAATTCATATTTTGTGCCTTCAGCACAAATCAGAGTGCACACAAAGCACATATTTAATAATCATGTCCTACAAGAACACCCAAAGTCCTCTTTTCCCTAAAAGCTTAATCAATTTCCAGTATTACTCACTACTGAGTGGGAAGCACGAGGTGCAAAAGTGTAACAGTTATTGTACATAATCATGGGCTTTCCCATTCCACTAGCTTCCATGTTGAATCTGTGAACAGATCCGTCATTCCCTCTCTACCTTCATGGCTTCAGTCGTAAAGCCCCTCATCTTGTCTGACCAGGCCCATTGCAACAACCTATTATTCTCTCTCCCTCTGATCCTGACTCACTGCCATAGTTTGTCTCTAAAAAGAAAATCTCTTAGTATAACCCCATAGAAGGTACAACACCAAGAGTGAACCCTAATGTAAAGCATAGACTCCGGGGGTTATATTGTGACAATGTTGGTTCATCAGCTGCGACAAGTGCACCACTCTGTTGGGGGATGTTGATAATGTGGGAGGCTCTGAATGTGGGGGAGAGGTTGGGAGAGGAAGTATATGGGAAATCTCTGTACCTTCCTCTCGATTTTGCTGTGAACCTAAAACTGGTCAAAAAACATAAAATCTTTAAAAATTAAACAAATAAATGATTGAATAAATAGACCAGATGGATTTTAAAACAAGGGAAAAATACAATATCCTTAGAAGAAAAATTGGAAGGAAACTGAGCAAAATGTTAACGTTGCTGGGAGGTAGAATCATAGAAAATTTCCTGTTCTCTGCTGTGTGTTTAGAGTAAGATTGTCACATACAGTCTCTTAGGTTGTACACTGCACAACTCCAGGAGGCCCCATTTGTCCCTCTCATACCTCCAGCTTGTATAGTCTCCTTTATTGCCCACAGCTTCTCAAATGCACATGTATTACTCTTGTGTAATGAAACAGACACAGTTTCTTTAAATGTTCTTTAAAATGTATGACCCTCCTATTGCCTCTCTTGAAATTTTTCAATCACTTTCCTTTGCCAAAAGGACCAAGTCCAGGCTCCTTATCCTCGTAGGATCAAGACCATTTGCAACTTGACTTCTGAACATCTCTGGTCTGTCCTCTCTTCTCTTTCCCTTTCTGTGCTTCTCTGCCAGCCCTGCAGCTGAGACACACGGTTCCGTACCTCCTCTTGCCGTTTCCTCTGCTGAGAATGATCTTAATACCGCTTCACCCTTTAAGCCTTAGCTAGGATGCCTTTTCCTGATGAATCCTTTTCTGGTCTCACTCCCTGCACCCTTAGTAGGATTGAGTGAATGCTCTCTTCTTGGGGGCCTGCTGTATGTTCTATCACAGCACTTGAATGCTTTTTTTCCTCTTATTTTTCATAGTTCTGTACCCACAGAATAGATGGTGCCTTCCTTGAGGTTAAATATAGTTTATTTTTAATCTTTTATTCTTTATTTTTTATTTCAATGCTATTCCAGTGTCATGCACTGGTCCTAGATGGTGCTCAGTAAAAGTATGCTGAAAGAAAGAAAAAATAAATGAGGAACAAAAGAGAGATAAAAATAAGATGCTCTGATTCTGTAGCTAATATTTAATGCTGTATTTTTCATCCATGAAGGGACCCGGCTCAGAGAAGATGTGTGATATGTCAGGTGGGCTAATGTGTGCATTTGGATTCAATGCACACCCAAGATGAGTTAATGAACGGGTTTACTGAATAAGATACGGATTTCTGAAGATGGGGGGTGTTTCCAACATCAACTGAATCAGTTGCGATGGTGAAGATGCCGGGGCAAAGCACTCTGTGTGCACAATGTGCAGACCTCAGTGTTTACGGGTGTAGACCCTGGAATCCATCTAAATCAAAATCATAGCTCCATTATTTACCAGCTGAGTAAACTAAGCCCAGCTTCATTTGTTAAATGAAGATACAATGAGTATCTACCCTCAAAGGTAGTTTTAAAGATTTAATTAAATAAGCTATAGAAAGCACTTACCTATAACACCAATGGAAATTTAATAAAAACTTGTGATTATTATAAATGGATTGAAATAAGATGATTAAATGAATTATTTTCCATATCCATTTTTTTAAATGGAAAACTACCTTTATTCAAGCTGCTCATTTCCATGCCATAAAATAGTGAGAATTTGCTATATTTACTCAACAATATACAGATATCAATCTTCCATATTTTCCTTTCATAAAAAGAGATTGTGGCTTATGTTATATTGCTTAACTTTCATTCCCAGGTTTTAACTTAAAATATATATTTTGAAGAACAAATATTTTAAGAAAATGATTATGAGAAAAATAATATTTTAATTAACCTTAAATTAATTCAGTATCTACAAAGAAATGCATTCACCAACAGAAAAAGAGATTTTCCCAGAAAATATTCCACAAATTTACCAATAAAATTAAGCCTTGAAATTGATGAAAATTCTTATCTGTCAAGTAGGAAAAAAAAGGTTTTGTCTGTGATTTGAACTTCAGAAGACATAGCTTCATTAGTAATGAAGTTAGTGTTTCCTTTACAGTAGGAAGAATTTCATATTTCCCAAATTTCTACTTGACAATTATTATCCCATCCCTAACAACACTTTGGGAAAAATGTTTAAAATGATAAAATGCTAGGAGCAGATTCATGCATACCTAGAAATTTTGATTCCTACTGATTGAACTAAAATTAAACAAAAAGCTTCCCCCCTACCGGCTGACTGAATGAACCCCCTCCTGGCCAAGAGGATACCCTAAAACTAAATTGTCTGCCAAGAGGAGGAGGAGGTCAGACATGCCTCACAATGCCCCCTTCCCTTCTTGGAGATGTCCTTTGTAACTCATTAACAGGCCTAAGGCTATGCAAGACAAACCTGCAGGTCCCCAATTTACACAACAAATATGTACAGTGACTTGTCTCTTATCTAAAATATTCTAAGCCTTTAGACAAAGCTTCATTTTTTTAACCAATTGCAAGTCAAGGAGTCTTTAAACCCACCTATACCCTGTAAGCCCCCCGCTTCGAGATGGCCCATCTTTTAGGGCCAAACCAATGTATGCCTTCCATGTATTGATTTATGACTTTACCTGTAACCCCTGTCTCCCTAAAATGTGTGAAACCAAACTGTAGCCCAACCACAGTGAGTCCACTTGCTCAAGGCTTCTTGGGTGTGGCTCTGGGTCATGGTCCTCAAATTTGGCTCAGAATAAACCTCTTTAAAATTATTTTACAGAGTTCGGCTTCTTTTCCGTTGACATGATTGTATTTTGATGCAATAAATATGATATGATATTAACCAAGGTTTGTTTTCTCCCTTAACATTTATGGTTAAGGGATAAAATTCTTTATCAATAACAACTCTTAATTTTATTGGTCACTAATTACCTTATAAACTTTGATATATACTATAAAACATTATACAACTGCCAGGAAAGTTTTGTTATTGTTGTTTAAGTATACAAATTTAAATGATCAATAATCTTGCCTATTATATTGTCTTATTGATAGCTTTGCCAAATGGTTTCTTTCTTTGGCTGATTTCTTTGCATACTACAGTTTGTTAAACCACATTTTGGCTCACACAGGCTTCCAGAAGCATGTCTTTACTGTTAACGGACCCCTTATCCTGCAAGTGTTGAAGGAATGTTCCAGCCAAATGGAAGAAGCCCAGAGCACCTCCCCTTAGGCTAACTCCTGCCTCTGCTTTTCCTGCCTAAGCCAGTTAGCCAGAGATTCCGGAGGTTTTTCAAAATGTTCTATTTTGTCCTTGAAGAGATATCATTTTATGAAACGTTTCTCTATTTAGCTTAAGTAGAACAATAGTCTAGCGATGTGTACCACAGAACAACTGTGTGTATGAGGATGTGTGAGGAAAACTGTTTCAAATTACTTCTTATCTGACATATACATGGAAACTTACATGCACATTGCTATATTACAGAATCTGAGAAGCTCTGCAGTAAAGAAGCAAGTTTAACTTTGTGAAGTTTCCTAAATTTCTTTCGTTAGTAATTTTTGTAACATCTGTTATTGTGCCCACCCTCTGAGAAGTAGAGGCTTCAGAACTTCTGGAAGGCCTGCCTTTTTATATTTTAGCCTAATTGGGTACATCCAGAAACCCCTGGCTAGAGAGAAGGCATGATTTAGATGCAGAAGCTTATATATCCCAGAGATATATTTCAAAGAGGAAGTCAATGAAACCTGTCTCTGAAAAATGGGCACTTCTAAAACACGACATAGCCCTATTTTAATTTGTCTGTTTATATATTTATTCTGAATGAATTAAAGGGAGCACAGAAAGCGTACCAATGTGTTTAAAAAAAGGATCTTTGTAACTCTAAAAGGTGTTGTCACAGATACGTTTTATCAATTCATTCAAGAAAAGAAAGACAAACAAAAACTTTTACTGACGAGTGGATAAGGACTTGAACATGTATGCACACGCAAATGGAAAACAATCAGATAAAGACAAGTGCCCCTACCTGAAAAGACAAAAGGAAAAAAAATGAAGTTAAATATTTAGGTGGCCTTTCACCTGCCCATTTCTGACAACTTGCCATAAACCAAAAGTGAAAGGTAATGTCTTTCTAATTTTAATTCCATTTTTAAATGAGGCAGACTGAAGAATTTGCCAGTAACTGGTATAAATCTTTTTCCATTCACAGTGTATCCACTGGCTGTTTATACGGGAAAAGCATATAGAAATAGGCAACAGGAAGCAGATATCAGATAAACACAGGAAGTAATTATTGAGCAGGAAAGGTTGAAGGAAATAGATTGTTTTTGTTTCGTTTTGTTTGTCTTCCCTGGTGTTCCTTCTGGTTTGAGGCATCAGCAATAATGAAGGAAATAGATTTATAATTTCAGGATAGCTATTGTTTATGTAGTGTTGGCATCACTTTTTGCTCATGTCATATTTATTTTTAAAGACAGAGGTAATCATTATCCTGAATTGAATACAGTTTGCAGAAATGTGTCTTTCAAAATCTAGGGATTCTATTGATTTCTTTTGGGAAATTAACATAAGGAAGAAAAATTCCATCTGAAAAGAAGGTAAGAATTTAAGCCCTAAGTTATAGGGCCTGGGTTTTAATAAAAGGCAGTCACAGAAGAAATAAAAATTACTTAAGTATGGTAATATTTTTAATAAAATATCTCTATCACCTGAGCAAGATAAAAGCAAGTTTATGGCTAAAGTGTATCTTAATCATTAGGGAAATTGTCTTGAGATTAGGAGAAGAGTGAATTTGTTATGATACTAAAAATTACCTAATCTTTTACATTTTTCATTCAATATCTGACTATTGTTCTTTGTTCATTATCCCCCAAATAACCCCTTATACTATGTAATCAATCATCAGGATAGTATGTGATCCATGTTTACACATCTTCAAGTGGAGTTGGAATTTTAAAAAATGGTGATTTTTTTCCCCCCCACACCATCATTTTTATCTGCAGAATTGGCTAGATTGTCACGTACCTGATCTGGTACCTAGCCACCAGAAGACACAAATGACCTTTTCGATGTGAAATTAGATGACAAGAGCTGGGAAGAGCTCTGCATTGGAGTCAAGGGTGTACAACCCGAACCATAAGAGCTTGGATATAACTTTCTGTGCCTCAATGTCATTCTCTGTCAGGTACTGCTGCATGGGCAGAAGAACCCCAGCTTGGAGTTAGGTAGCCTTAGGTTTGCATCCCAACTCTGAACCTACCAGCTGTGTGTCCTTGGACAACTTACTCAAACTCATCAAGCAAGCCTTGGATTTGTCATCTGCAAAATGGGGACAATAGTGTATATCGCAAACAGTTGCGGTAAAAATTAAACAAGATAATGGATAAAGGACTTAGCATAGTGTTTGGCACATGGCTAGTGTATCTTTACTCATGTTGGCTACAAAACTAGGAAATTTGGTATCATAGTCTATTTGTGCTGCTATAACAAAATGCTACAACCTGGGAAATTTATAAAGGTCAGAAATTTATTTTATCATAGTTCTCGAGGCTAGGAAGTCCAAGATCAAGGTACCTGTAGGTTCTGTGTCTACTGAGGGCCCATCCTCTCCGTGTTCAAGATGGCTCCTTGTTGCTTCGTCCTCCAGAGAAAAAGAACGCTGTGTTCTCATAAGGCAGAAGGCAGAAGGGAAAAAAGAGTCTAGCTAGTCCCCTCTAGCCCTTTTATAAAGTGGCTAATTGCCTCCTAAAGGCCTTACCTCTTAATACTATCACATTGGGCTTTAAGTTCCAACATGAATTTTGTAGGGGACACAAACATTCAAACCATAGCATTTGGCAAATGGTATCTATGTTCTCTTCTTGTAATACCAGTATGTTTCCAAAACCTCAGGAATTATAGTATAAAACAATTGTCTCACAATTCATTTCCCATGTGAAGTTTCTGTATTTCCAAATAGTGACAGAAGAACTTGCAAGCCACCAGCCAGTGACTAAAAATTCTCCCCTCCAAACCAGCCCCAAATAAGAAATTGGACCAAACTGATAAGGTCTTTTGTTAAGGAGAGTAAAATTATATCTGGCCATATATACCCCACCATTTGGATTAGAGATTGGTCTCTCCAGAGTTCTCCAATTGAGATGCAATTACTCCCATGAAGTGAGCATTAATTGATTATGAGACATTGACTCATTACATGTTTTTCAGATTTCTCTTCATCACGACATATAACAAAAATTACAATGAGACTCAGAACAGTGAGGTTAGTGGAGGCAGGAAAACACTAAAGGGAAAACGCATTAACAAAATAATGTAAGCCAAAAGAAGGACAAAGTTTGGGCAGCCAAGGGGGTAAGAGCTACCAGAGTCATTTGGCTTAGAGCAAGCCGTGAATTAAACGTAATAGAAAAGGACAGCTGAGTTTAAAGTGTGTGTGTGCATGCATGTGTGCACGTGTAAGGCGGGGTGGGGAGAGATAAGGGGAGAATATTTGTACTTACCTCCCTCTCTAGGACATGCTATTATATGGGAAGGTTGTATAGAATGACCCTTAAAGTTTTGCATATTTGCTTTGTCTCACCTTGTTTCTCCTGATATTATATTATGAATCACCAGGAGAAAACAGAAGTCATCCCAAATGGATAAATATGTAGACTTGTACATCTGAAGGTTCAAATGAAGAGTGGGTCTTGAACAACTTGTATCATTCCATGAAAGCAGTTATAGCTTCTTATTAAAAAAAACAGTAATAAGGTATTAGGCCAATATGTTTCCTATTAAACAGACTCATGTTTTGTTCCCTGAATTATTCTAGAAGACAAACCAGCTTGCACCCTGAGAGTGACATGGTGAAATATTTATGTTGTCTCTGGATTTGATTATTAAAGTGTTTTTCGCTCTTCCTGCAGGCAGGCTGTTTGTTTGTGAATAATTCTGTGTAAGTGGCAGACCTGTGGCTTGTTTCCAGCAAGGTCGCAGTGGCAGACTGCAGCGGCGCGATGTTGATTCTATTTTCTGAGTTGTGCTTTGAATAGATTTTGTTCTATGGAGCATGTATTAGGCAGACTAGAGTTTTTTTTTTTTTTTTTTTTTGGTTTTTTTTTTTTTTGGTGATCTGCTCCCACGGCTCAAACTCTCGCCTCTAGCTATATTTTAAAGATTCTACAAATCTTTTGCCTGTGGGCTCTTCATGCTTGTTTGTGACTTTCAGAAAGTTTTCCTGCAGATAATGTGTTTTCTCTGAAAATCAATAATGGTAGGTTATTATATAATGGCACCAACTGAAAAAGCTCTTCTTAGGGTCAAAGCTACGTCAGATAAGCAACACAAAGCTAATTACTTGTGTCTTTAAAAATACTCTTTCTCTCGTACATTACCACGCATGGCTTATCTAGCTTTGTCTTTCAGCTGTTCTTTTGAATCAAAATTAAATTTCTTCCTCATATGTAAGAGGAATGAAACAGTAGCAGCTTAATTTTAGAGTCTTTAAAATCCTATTTCCCATTTGTCTCTGTCCTTATGTTTGAGGACTCTCCCACAACCGGTTTTTCTTTGTTTTCCTGACTTTTTCTTCATCTTTTTGTGTTACCTCTCTGTTTCTACCGGCCTTTACTTGGAAGATTAATCTTAGCTGCCTCTGTTGTTTATGTACTGTCTGTTGGTTTTTTATTCTTTCCTTCTTTTCTTTCCTTTCACGTTTTTAAAATGTCACTTACAACATGTGTTGTTTAACTTATGTTCTTTAAATGGATTAATTCTAACTATAAAATGTATTCCATATTTTATCCTTTCTGTTTTCCAGTTGCCTATTTTAGGTCATTTATTTCAGTCAATATTTTACCTACATATTTATATTGCATTTTTAAGGCATTTTTATGGTAGTTTTATGCTAAAATTGCAATCATCTGAAAATTTTCAATATCATCTGGAGAACTAAAAATATTCAGTTTTATTACTTTCAATACAACTGATAACACAAATGATTTTATAAGGAGGTTATCAAAAAAAAGTATCATTTTCCACTAGAAGTCCTTAAGGGTATTAATGAATAAAATAAGATCATGTGTGTTGTGTGCATTTATATGCACACAATTAACTATATGCAGATCACATATCTGTGTTTCAACTGACTTATTTTCCTAAATAATAATTCTCTTCTACATGTCTTTTTAAATTTTTATGTAAGATACTTTTTCATTGTTAGAATTCACATTGATGTAGTTTTTCTTTCCTTGAATGTCTGTAAACTGTGTGAAGCTCTTCCATTCATACAATTTTCACATTTCTGTATTGTTTTCAGCATGTGTAGCAGAGACAGTTAGATGATAACTCAATTCGCTTCCTCCTTCCATGGGCCACACTGCTAGACTATAGCTCCCAGCAAAATGAGGTTGTGTGTCTGAATTCTAGCCAATGAAATGTGAGCAGAAGGGACATAAGTCACATCCAAGCTTGTCCCTCTCACCCCAAGACTGAGGTTCCCCTTATAGGTATAGAGAATGAACACAAGCCCCAAATCGAACTTGCAAGCCATGTTTTGAAAATGGACCCACAGTGTAGAAGGGGTCTTAGTTTCTTCTCCTGTGTGGAAAACTACCCAAACAGGAACATTCTTATAAGTTATGAATGAAAAATAAAGTTTTATTGTGTTAGTCTACTGGGATTTGAGGGTTTGTCTGTTACATCAGCTAAAATTACCTTAAATAAAACAACATCACTCATATAGGATTGCTAGAATAAAATACAGGATGCCTTGTTAAATGTGAATTTCAAAGAAGCAACAAGCAATGAGTTTCTTCTTTTTAGTATATCCCATATAGTATTTGGAACATACTTATACTAAAACGATTTTTTTAGTGTATCTAAGATACAAATTATACTCTATTTTTATTTGCTAAATCTAACAACTCTACTCTAAAAGGAGTCCAGTCAATAAGAATATTAGAACTTGGAGAACAGTGATTATGGTTTTCCCTCTTTTGACACACTTAATTTTCTCGTGCTATTTTAGACACACAAAAATACTCAAGACTTTTTTATTTCAATGCAACAGTTTAGCATAGGAGGAAAATACAACTATGCTAAAACTTTCATAGCTATTATTTTCTAAACCTCATTTAGCATCAAGTTTCAGATATTATTTGTTAAAACAGAAGTTCCTTAGAGTAGGTGTTTAAAAAAAAAACCTTGGCTAATATAATTGTAAAAATTAGTTTTTCTACTTTCTCATTCTTGACTGCTAAGAATATTTTGATGACTTTGTTCTTTTCATATATGTATCTCATTGCATTTTATGCAAAATTCATTGCATTTATTATGCAGTTTATCTCTCATTATCATGTTAATTTACCTGTGTCCTGTTTTACTTTTGGTAATAGCATCCCATTGGGAGCCTAGAGTCAAACTCTACTTGCCTTCTGCAAGAGCCTAGAATACTGCTGATGGGTTTTATCAGGCAAATTCTCAGAGTCCTGTGAGGGACTCACCATTACTACTTATATACCCTACTTATACAGGTGAAAATTTATATATATATGTGTATATAAATTAATGATCCTGCGAACAGCCTCAGAAGATTCATACTATTATGATCACCAGTTAGAGAGAAAAAACCAGGGCTTATAGAAGTTAACCAGCGTAGGACACCAAGACAAAAGTGTATTAAATAAATAAGCAGATTTTAGCAGTTACATGGTAATGAAATGAGGTGTTAAAATTTGGTTTGCACAAATTAAAGAGGGAACAGTCTGCATCTATGTATAGTAAAGAAGCCTCCTCAGATCAAAGACAACATGTTGCCACTCTGCTCTAAGTGCAGGTTGTAAAGGATATGCCAGGGTGGGCTGGAGAGAACTCGGGCTTAGAGCCAGAGGACATGTTTGTGCTACAACTTCAATTTGGTGGTTGTGTGACTGAGAGCCTAGTTCAGTGTCTCTACACCTCTGTTGGTTTCCTTTTCTCACGAAGCAAGACAAGGCTTAATGATGCCAATATTTTTTATACTCTGAAATGATTTGCATCTTTCTTGTTCAGATTTGTCTGAGGAAATATGCAGAAATATGCAACCCTCCTAAGAAAGTGCCCTCTCCAGTGGGGCACTGCATGCTTCCCTCACCCAGCAATGTGTGGATAACATTACTTCAGAGCGCAATCATAGATATTACAATGAAATGATAATTTAGATGTGAAAAGTGTTAAATAAATGTCTGGTGAAAGAATAAAAGAACCTTGAACTATTAAGAAAAGCTACAGATATTTGTGATACACATTAGAAATATGTTCATTCAAAAAATTAAAATGAAAACATTGACACTTAAAAAAAATTTCTAGTTGACTGTGAATCTTACTTAAGGGCTTACCCAAGATAACGCCAAATAGTTTACCATCAAAATTAACCTTTAAATTACTTACATCTTACTTTTGTGTGTCCATTTTTGGCTACAGTTTTTTCATCTAAAAAGTCATAATTCAAAAGAATTACTCCCTTTAACAGTTTTCCTGCTTCCATATGTTCTCTGTGTGTATTAGCAAATCCTTATGCTACAGTAATTGAATGATGAGGGTCACATTTGGTCAACTTATTGGTTGATTTTTTTTGTGCGGGAGGGGCCAATGTACATATTTCTATTTTGTAGACAACATAAGATATCACCTGTATTTACTGATAACTCGTGTGGCTCTAAACACTTTGGGCAGACAAAGATTTATTATCAGGCAGGGTGTAAAGTTGTTGAAAGAGCTAAAGGAACAGACCTCATGCTTGGTTTACAAGAACTGTTCTTGGGCCCTGGGTTTATACTACCTCTGTGAGTAGGAAAGCAGCTTCTGTTACTAAAGGAAGCTGCCAAGTCAGGAAGCTTCTGGTTACAAATCCACAATGACCCTGCTGTGGTCTTTTTCTCATATGGTTACTTTATGACTTTCCTCCTTCTCTCTGCCTAACTTAGTTCTTAATTCAATTCTCTCAGGCTTGTTGATGATTTTGGTCTTAGTCTATTTGTGCTGCTATAACAGCATACCACAAATTGGGTAATTTATAAAGGACAGAAATTTATTTTCCCACAATCCTAGAGTCTGGGAAGTCCAAGATCAAGGCATTGGCAGGTTCAGCATCTGGTGAGGGTTTGGTCTCTGCTTCCATGATGGCACCTTGAATGCTGTGTCCTCTCTGGAGGGGAAGAACACTGTGTCCTCACATGGAAGAAAGTAGAGGCAAAAAAGAGATGATCTCCCTTTGTCAAGCCCCTTTACAAGGGCACTTAATCCCATTCATGAGAAGTCCTTATGGCCTAATCACCTCTTAAAGGCCCTACTTCTTAATATTATTACATTGGCAACATCTAATTTTGGAGGGGACCCATTTATACCATAGCAAAATCTAAGTCATAATCAGGATCCTAATTGAAAAGAAGTCTGAGAAACAAAATTAACATTTTTAGGCTCTGCAGGGAAATATACACTAGACCAGGGTCTCACAACCTCAGTATTACAGATATTTTGGGCCAGACAGTTCTTTGTTGTGGAGAGCTATGCTGTACATTGTAGGATAATTAGTCTATACCCACTACATGTCAGTACTCCTCCTTCACTGTGACAGCCAAAATGTCTCCAGACATTGCCACATGTCCCCAGTGGGACAAAATTGCCTCAGTTGAGAAGCATGGCATTAAACAGTGCTTTACATTTTACATGTCACAACACACTAGATATTTATAAAATCAATCTTTTTAAAAAATACATAAAATAGAATAGAATGAATAAAATATCATACTGTATATACTATAATATAGAAAATATGTGTCCATATACCATAGGTAAGTATAGTTTCATGATATGTTTAAGTCTGTTGATGTATGTATGTGTTCACTGGCTTGATGGCCAGTGCATTTCCTATTGTGAATATTAATGTATTTCACATGGTTTATAATAGTCAAAAAGTTTGAAAACAACTGGGTTCGAACAAGATTGGAATGGAAGCAGAACAAACCAGTCTACATACAGTACGCCCAACAATAATTTTTACTCTAAATATTTTTTTTAAATATCAATTAGTGCTTCCTTTTCTGCTTGCACTGTATCCCCATCTATTTCAAATTTAGAACTTGCCTATCTGCTCTTTCTCTAATATTACAATGCTACACGTAATCTATATTACATGTGATGGTTGACAAATATATAGCCCCATAATTTTCACAAATTCAAGCATTTTCTTCACTAAATATTGACAAGATTATATGAAATGAATATCTAATGAAAATAAATTGCAGAGCTTCATTTTACCTTGTCCTTTTGGCTAAAACAGAAACCATATTGTTAAAGGGTCTTTGTGGTTTTGACTTGTAAAACAACTTAAGCAAAGATTTTCATACAAATTAAATCAGATTCTTTAGACTTTTCAGCAAAAGTTATGACCTAATATGACCTAAAAAAAAAAAAAAAGAAGATACAACCAAGCCAGCTTTTACACATAGGACTCAGATTTGAAAATTAATGGATATGCACTCAGAGACATATCTGGAAATGCCTGTGGATAAGCCACAATTCAGACAATGTACACACATATGATAAGCACGTGAGTAGAGGCCAGCCTATTCTGTAGGATATGGTATAGCTATTGTACAAATACAGAATAATGACTATAGCAGAGAATATAAATCAACAAGTTCATTGGATAGAATCTTGCAAACACTAAATATGAAATAAAGTATTTATATTAAATGCATTCATTAATATTTGTTCATGACTGAAATATTTTAATCTCTTCAAGTGTTTTGAAATTTCACACATCTCATAGGAGTCCAACATTAAATAATATTGGTTTATTATGACACTTTTATCCAAGGCAAAATGTTTTACTTAAGCTAATGTATGATTAAACTTTATATTACAAAAATAAAACAATCATGATGCAGATTTACCTAATGATTCTTCCACAGGGAAGCTATTAGCCTCAACATGATTTATTTTAATATTCAACAACAATATATTAATAATAGTAATATAGTAAAGTTCAATTTATACTGTCCACCAATGAAAAACCCTAATTCTATTAGTTATATCAATTATATATTTAATACAGTATATGCATCAAGGTAATTTTTTAAAAAATATTTTGTTAGTGATAAAAATATGATATGAAATAATTCTATTTAAATAATGTCTCTTGCTTTCTCGTTTTCTTAATACATGAACAAGCTCTAATTTATAATCCTTAAAAATTGTATATACATTCTTTTTTTCCTTCTTGAACTTATATTTTCATCCTACTCCTCTCACACAATTTTATCCTAATTTATTATATTTATTGATTCAAAGTATTTTATCAATCACCCTATCACAGCCTCTGAAAAAATGTATGTATACATTTAAATTTTACCCAACAATCATATGGCTCTGTGGTTAAAATAAAAAGCAAAACAGACAAAAAATTCTCTCGCATTGAGTTACTTTTACCATTATTGTTGACACTCAAATAATTTTTTAAAAAATCAATGTATTATAAGTTTTGGTGAATAATTTATATGAAAGAAAAAAATCACTGGAAAGACATTTCTCAAAGTCTGGACTCCACATGACTTGCTTGTATAAAGTAAATTTTGGCTTCTTATTAGCTGTGCTAAGCAATCCTAAAAGGCTTGATGACCTTTTCTTCCCAACACAATTCCTGACTTGTATAGTCCTGTAGTGAATAAATCTATCTCTTTTGCACAGCCCTCAAGTTGAAGCCATGTTGACAGAATTCACTGAATGCCAGAATTTTTCGATGACTGCATTTGTCACCAGATCCTAAAATCTCACACTTTGCAAGTTCATGTGTTAGGCCTCAGGGGATCCCAGAGTTAAATACTTCAGTGCTAGGGCTTGCTTTATGGCCATATCATCAAGTCTTGTCATGAGTTTTTATCAATGGCAGCATTTTCCTTGGTATTTGACTCTCTCACCCTACCCCATGTGTTCCTTTAACGTATTCACTTCACTTAAGTGAGGAAACCTTCTGCAATCATAGGAAAAGATTTGCTGTCAGTTGACTGAGGCAGGACTGTAAATACCACCCTATAATTTCAAGTGGGAAAGATGAAATTAGAGCCATTTTCCATTCTCTCTTCACCCTTGGGGCCAGTTTGAAGCAATATTGTGAAGTAAATTTTCTGCAGCTCCCAGAATTCCACTTCTGAGCCTTGCTCTGTGGTCGTAAACATAGCAACTGCTTACAGTTTGCTTTATAACTCGTCAAGCACGTCTGTGATTTGGAACAGAACATCCAACATAATGCACATTGTCCATGCATTCAACTAGTGCTGTGGCCTGAATCTAGATGTAGAAATTGAATAATTGATGCTGTCTTGTTCTCCGTTACTTTAGACCTTGTGGTGGGATCGTTGAAGCTGTCTTTATTGCTGGCCACTTTGGTTACGTTCCTGGTGCCCATTTTATCCCACAGGAATGAGGTTATGTCAGATGATTGCTGGTTCTATAGGAGATGCTTTAGTCCTTGCTGGCCAAAATCTTGTCATAGCTGGGATGGCTGCTCGGTGAGGCCAGATTCAGGAAATTAACAAAAATTATGACTGACAGACCAAATGAGTATTATAATTCCTATCACCATTTTGGCTTGATGCAGTGCAGTTGTGTGCTATTAAACTTGTAATTAAATTCCATCTTCTCAGACCACTTGACTGTTCTAATATGTCGGTAAAAGCAACTCTCATTCCTGGAATAGAGAAAAGTAAGTAGCTGTGCCAAGGTCCAGGGAGTTTAAATTTCTGGGCAGTTCAAAGAATGAGTTACTTGATCAGAGCCTGACTATTTCTGAATCTTGAAGGACTTCTCTTATTAACGAAGGAAATCTCTCAAGTGAAACATCTCCACCCTAGTGGGGGAGTGAGGGTAGGGCAGAGTTGGGGGTTTCCATCTACCAAATCTTTTCTTACGTGATTACAGAAACAACTTCTGGTGATGTGTTTTCACTCCAGTTTAAATCACAAAATTAGTTTAGTTTAATTAACAAAAAATCTCAAGCAGCTACTGATCACCAGGCTAACTTCTAGACATGGTGAAGATAGAGAATATTAAAAATGTCGTGTCTCTAGGCTACTTGCAACTTAGTTAGGGAGACAGGTCATAAAATATGGAAAAGTTGAATAGTGCACAAGTTAATTATAGCATGAGTCAACTTTAGGAGAAATATTACAAGGCACTCATTAATTAATTACCAAATGGAAGATGTCGTCAGTTATAGCTTTGGCTCTCACTTAGCTTAAACGACTAATAGTAAAACAGGCTGAATTAATTGTTTTATCTACCCAGTGATTTTTGATGAATAGAACACAGCCACAGTACACAAAGATGTATGTTAAAGAATGATGTTATGGGCACCTGTCTTTTCTGGTATTCTATAAATAATGCTGTTTTTAGGCTGATAACACTAAGATCGCAGGCCTACCACACCTTTCGACCCAGCTCTGCAACAAGAAGCTTCCACTGCTTGCTTAAAAAAAAAATTCTCATTAGAATCCAAGTCCAGTTTTTAGAGCACTAATGTCATAATTCTTTTGATGAATGGCTTTCTCTGCAAGCTGTTGGATGTCAGATCTGAACAGAGGAAATACTTATTAAAACTTTTTCATTTGGGCTTTACTTTCCAAAATTGAGGTAGAGATACTCTAATAAAGGATCAAGAGGTAATGCAGCAAAACACTGTGCATCTATATTCCTTCTTTAAGTGAACTTATCAAACACTGGTTGAGAATTAGGAAGTGCTATTCACCTCAGGAGGCTCTTAGCAATTTAAAACACAAAGCATTTAAGGTCATGTCTATGTGACACTAAAACATTGGGTGAAAATGTCATACAGTAATTTGGACATTCTTTCATCATATGCCAAATGACTCGGGCATTTCCATATATATGAAAGTTACATAAGTACTAATGAAAACTCTGTCGTTTCTAGTATGAAAACTAGACTTCAGTACCTTTGATAGTTAATCCACCCTTCTAATTAGGAACAACCTTCTGCAAAAGCAGAAAGTGAGATTTATATCTGGTACCTTTAGAAAACCACTATTAAAGATAGCTGGGACAAGTAATAGATAATATTGTTAGCAATCACATTAACAAAAGTTAGATTTTCTTAAGACAGGTCTCTGAAAAAGTCTCTCGTCACTATATATGATTTTTAGTTTCTTGGGGAAAAAAGGGAGAAGCCAGACATAGCCCTCTGAAAATACAAACATGCTTATGGCCTTTCTGTAATTACTCCAGGGGTTTCTTTCTCTCCCACCATCAGCAGGGAGCAGAACAGAGAGGATGCCCTTACTCTTTCTAGAAACACAGCTGCTTGTAGGCGGAGGAGGCAGTCAGTAAGGAGCAGCATTTACCCAGGGGCTATCAGGATGCACATAGGAGATATCCAATCTGGCCTGGTTTAGCTGATCTTCTCCAAAGAGTTTACACACCATCCTTAACCAAAGCAACACATTCCCACGCATGCAGCTGGTGCAAAGCTGGAAGTGGGCCACTCTAGCACTCAACTGCGCTTGCTTCTTTGAGGGTATGTGTTTTATTATCTTTGCGAATGAAACAGGGGCGTTCTTCCCCGATTACACAGCTCCTGCTTTGGTTATTTTCCTTCATCTCCTCTTGCTCTTTTAAATAAATTATTTCTGGTATCCAGAAGAAAAGTGAAGGGCAAAGAAAATCCTTCCAATTCTCATTTTGCTTCTGAAAAAGATGCCCTTTTCTTATGCTGAGATTTTATGACGACGTGTCTATGTTGAATTTCTTGGAAATTGATTAGTATAATGTAATATTTCTTTTGAGAAATCACTCATTGCATGTGCAATCAAGAGGAAAAAAAACGGAAAATAGTAGAGGAGAGAAGGATGGAAACTGTTTCTTGCCTTAGGCATCTTTCAGCTTGTTATTCAATTTCTGTTCATTGAGTAACTCAGAAAAATAAACACTTGAATGTTTCACTTGGCCTCATAGGTGGTCTCTTATAATACACAAGTACCATTGCTGGTATATTTTCTGTTTCTTATTTGATAAAAAGTTACATGTGGGTTTCAGATGGCAGAGGATTTGGGCACCACATGTTTCTTCATGTACTTTATTTTCTTATTGTTGTTTTCAGGTGGCTGCACAACAGAACACGCAGAGTCCTCATCAGTTCTGAGCCTTGGCCCTCCTGTTTCTGCATGAGGACACTTTTAAATTTCCTGTTTTATTGCTGAAAAAAGTACAGTGGCAAAATGCACACCCCATCCTAATGAGATACTCTGATTCACCTTCCCACATTTTTTCTAACATGCATACAAAGAAGCGGTCTTGTAAATAGTGCATCATTTTGACCCAGTCCATTTCTGGATTTTTTTCTAAATAAAGCATCCATCCAGCAAAGGGGCATTAGAAAATGACCCAGTTAGCTCAGAGAAGGACACAAGTAATATCAGTAACCGGATAGTCACAATTCTGTATCATAAATATCTTTTATATGTTTCTATGACTTTCTATTTCTATTGGCACCTCCCTCGTGCAGACACATTCTTGTTCAGATTATCACAACAAGCTTTCTAACTGCTCTACTTCTGTTCTCACTTCCAATTCATTTCCGGCACTGCTGACAAGGTGATTTTTCTATATTGCAAATATAATTACATTATCTTCAAGAAAGGGAAGTAATATTTTCCCGTGGTTCTTATAAAGTTCCTACTTGTAACACATCTGCCCTTTGCCTGTTCTTCAGCCACACATCTGGCAAATTCCTTTGAAGTCGACATAGTTCTTCTTCATCTACATTAGTTAGTCTTGGAATGTTCACACTCTACCTACAACACTCACCTTCCCCTCAATGAGTGTTCTTTTCTCCATGTTTCCATATGGTCCTCTTCCTTCCCTTGCATGACTCCCATCGTGCTTTATTGTAATCACTATTTAACTCAGTCTTCACTCATAGAAAGTTCCATGAAAGCAGGGACATTGTCTGTCTGACCTCCTCTGGTTTTACAGCATGCCACAAGGAGTAGCCCAGAGAGGAAGTTTGATAATTCTTTTCAAATTAATGAACAAATAAATGCCAGATACTCATATCGTGACTTGTGGGCAGAGAAGTAACATCAGCTATAAGGGAGTCAAATCGCCCACTATCTGAAGATAAAGAAGAAATTGAGAAACAAACATTCTTTTGCTGAGATCCAAATTCAAACTGGAACTGGGGACTTAAGTTGAGAGCTAACCAGAAAACACCTTTCCTCCTTAAACCAATCTCTAAGGAGAAATGGTTAAGAACAGAAAGTGCAGTGCTTGCTCATGTGTTAGACAGCAAGATGGATTCTTTGGTGACGCTCATAGCAGATAATTGTTTCTCAATTTATGTTTCTTACCCTTAAACTCCTAACACTAAATCGCAATTGTCTTCTTCTTAAGTACAGCTGGCCAAGAGTGTGTTAAAGATCAATATGATTCATGACTGAGAAAATGTCATAATGAAGACAAGGGGCCCATGCAGTGTTCTGAGGCCATTGTGTATGGAGGAGAAAAGCTTCGATCCACTAGGCAGTGGCACCAGAGTTTGCAAGTAATTTAACACAAAGGGACTTCTGTTAGGGATTACTCTGTGGAATTTTGCACTAAATTCCCAAAGTATTTTTTCCCCCAACATTTTGTGATTTGGTTGAACAAGAGTTCACCTCACCCACAACCTTCAGGATAGCAGAGATTTCATGCATGTCTCTCACTACTTCCAGCTTGAACAATCCTAATCTTTTCAGTCTGTCCTGAATACAGTAGTTGCTCAAACCCCTTAATCACTTTTGTTGTCCTAAATAATTCAGATGCTGTTAAGGCAAACAAAACACCATGTTTTACTTTTCATTTCTTGATAATTCAGGGCCTAACATTTTGATTTATGAGAAGCCAGGATATTTTCATAATTCACGTCTTCTTATGTAATCTAAATGCACGTGCATAAGGGAATAGCTTCACCAAGAAGGGTAACACTTTTAAAAATCTGCTCTCTGAATATAGCATGGTTTCTTGACCCTAATTGTTGCTTCTTTGCATTAATTGATTTGTTCATTCATGCATATAGTTACTGTTAACATTAGTTAGAAATAAATTTTAAAGTTATTAAAATTAATCACTTGATTTTAACATTAGTAAGACTTTTGGCTTAGTGGAGACTACACGAGAGCAAGAATATGGCCAATTTTAAATCTACTCAGAGTATAAATAGTTCCCTGTATTTATATCTCAAGTTACCAGCAAAAAAAAAAATCACTCAGTTCCAAACTATTAAGCTGAAATTTGAAATTCCTGGACAAATCACTTACCATTTGAGATAATATATTAAAAAGGTTTGTGAAATGCTACCTTAGCAATTAATATTGAAAATATTAAGTACTTCCTACCTCCCTAGATATGTTTATCAGCTTTTGTGCTCATAGAGGCATATTTGCAAGATCCACGTATTTTAATGAAGAAATTAATATCATCAGAAGGAAATCAACCTAAGGGGTAAGGCATCCCACTGACAAACTGTGAGAGTAAAATGAGAGAACCGAGTACCTACTGAGGCAGAGTCCTACAGTGCAAAGAAAAGTGTTTCAAAGGTGTACGAAGACAAACATTGCCTACTGCAGACATAGCCTGGGACCACACCAACCAGCAGCCTATAGGTCTAATTGTTTTGGCTACATTTATCCCAGAGGTAAATGTACTCTGGGAAGGTGCTGAACATTCATCAAGATGTTTCAGCTTAATATGATCAGTAAATATAACTTTGATCTCTTTTTGATTATCAAAAACCTAATAATAGTATCTACTACTTAGTGCTTAATACTCTCTGGGCACAGTTGCATTATCTTCATTTACCCTTACAACAATCCAAAGATGTAGATACAGTATTATCCCTGTTTTACAGATTAGAAAATCGAGACTTGCAGGAGTTGATAAATTTCCTCTTTTCACACAACTAATGTCAAGAACCCAAGTGTGTTTACTTAGAGAGATTGAGCTCTTAAACACAATGCTCTACTGTGACCTCACTAATTCATTCTTCCAATAAACATATACTGTGCATCTATTCTGAGTCAAGCACTGATTTTGAAATATATAATTTTTATAAATAATTGTGGTGATAATTATAACGTGGATCATTTTTTTGCTTTGTTGATGGAAATTTTATATAAAAATGATTTTAGTGCCCCAAATATTGGCCACCTAGTCCCTGATCACACTGCACACATTTTTTGTTAGTTCATTTCAGGTAACTGTCAATGCTGCAAGTTAACATATAATTTCTGAGTATCTGCTTTGTGTTTTGTGCTACAACAAACCAGGCCTCTGCCCTCACAGCATCCATAGTGGGACATTAAAACGTGAAACACGGAGTTCCCTTAGAGTGCAAGTGTGACAGGAGAGAGGAAGAGCGGCAACCCACTGAGAATACCCGCAGCAGAGGCCTGAGCCCCTCCGGAGGGCTGTCCAGAAAACCAGAAGTCTAAGGAGTCAAGTGAAGCGGGTTAAAAAGAGTAGGGCAAGTGTGTGAGATGCCTGAAGTGAGTTAAAGCAGGCAAGGAAAGCAGTTGAATGGGGCAAGACTGCAGAGCGACGAGGGTATAGAGAAAGACACGCAGGAGCGGGGCCATTGAGAACCTGGCCAAGGGTTGCGCAAGCCCAGATAAGGCGATGAGATGACTGGTCTCGGAAATTTTTCATTCATTTACTTTCTAAAGGACATTTGGGAGCTGTGTACTCATGGCACACTTTAACAATCACACGTTTAAATAGTTATACCTTGTTCCCTTGCTTTGTTAGTTTTACAAAATAACAACTCATCACTTGCTATCACTTGATGGGGAATTGAGTTAACTTACAGTTCCCATTCTAACATGTTTTATAAGCTCGTGTGTGTGTGTGTGTGTGTGTTTATCTGCTGGTTGTATTTGTAACTATAAACAATAATTTTGAATCTCTATTTCTGATTCACCAGATCCCAAAAGCCTTCTTAAATGCCTCTTTCTAAGCTAAGGATATTAGCACCATACATGTCATACCCTAAATTTCTTTAGGTTCCACTTCTCGTGAGGGTAACAATATTTACATTCAGCAATCACAACCAAGTTTTCTGTGCTTTGTCTAAAAATTGATTATGAATTGAACATGAAACATGTCACGTTGTTATGATTACGTAGACACTGTCCAATGCTGGTCCAAACGATGGTGCTAAGATGAGGCTGCCTTTTCATGGGACCAGTGTAGATTTGGGTCATGTAAAAAGAGTGTTTTTGCCTTTCATAAAAGCCATCAGTTTTTTTACAATCATGTTGCTCTTACTTTGCTTCATATTTCAGCCATGTATTTGCTGAAAAATTATTTTTCCTGGAGTTTATAATTTCTTTTTTTAACCCATTATTTTCTCCCATTTTTTTTTGAAAATAATAACCAGACTTTTCCCATCAAAATCCTTTTTTTTGTTCTCCAAGATTTCCCTCTTGGGGTCTCCATCCTATTCCAATTTGTACTGCTAAGCCACTATCACCCTGGAACTTCTCTTTAGCACTTTCCTGGTTTGGAGCCACTATTAACATCGAAGGACCACACTTAGCTTAATATAATAGTGGTACATCCAGTAGGCACTTAGATACACTAGTCTGGAGTTTATGATCAAGATGATATCTGAATTTAACTATTTGCAAGTTATTGAATGTAGAAGCTATCAAGATTGATGAAATCACTCAGCTGGGAAAACCATTCTAATAGTATTAATAATATTGGCTATTATATGAATTTGAATATTAATTGAGTTAATTATTTCCTCATGGTTCAGTAACATTTGGCTTATATCAGAAGATATTGACTGTTAATTACACATATGTAATTAATTACATGCAGCAAAAGAATTAGTGATGTCACCATTATACTATGGAATACAAGTTATTTAGTCTAGAAAACAATGTTAATCACATATTTTAAAGTTTAAATATACTTTATTGTCAAAACAAAGAAAATAGAATGGGCTGTTTAAAAACAAGTGGTTATTTAATTTCTATTATAAAATGTTGCAGTTTTAAAATGTTGATTTTTCAAAAATATATTTACATGACATATATTATTTAACAATTTTCCCCCTATTTACACAGGGTCCATATGTATACACTAAAAATAGACTTAAATTACTTCCCTTCTAGGCTACAATATTTATAATGTTAACAAGGCTCTCTCTGAATACAAACATCGATGAACACACTTCTATTAACTCCTCTAAGCTCGCCTTTGCCTGATCTAAATAATATATCATAAATACATTTAATATATGTATAGAACAATTATTTACATTTTTGGTTGTAAGTTTATCTAAGCTACCAATGGCCAAACTTCAAGATAACTGCTTCAGATCAAGAGTACTTCTGTGAATTATTATTTCATCACAAAGTCAAGTGTCTTTTCTACATTCTTTTTAGGTGGAAAAATCTTTTTATATTATCTGAATCTCTCATATGAAAATCAAGGTTAAAATTTTTCTTCTATTTTACAGTGAACAGGAGGGGGGAAAAAACTCAAATAGCAGGCTAAAGCTGCAAGAATGTCTCTCCTGTGTAAATAGAGGAAGCAGCGATATTGTATATATTTTTATACAACAATTTACAAACTAATCAACCTGTAATCATATAGAATATAAATGGTGTGTGTCTTTTCTACATATTTTTGAAGGCACTGAAGTATGTAGAGAAACTACTAATCGATTTCATTAGGCATTAATATTTCTCAATAGGAAACCTCAGAAGGTGATCTGGAAATAGTTCTTAAAGAAGTAACATGAGTTCAAATTGTAATTAAAATGTTTAATTAGGCATAGCAAATCTTACTATGAACTGATAGCAAGAGAAAAGCTATTTAATAACATGAAATATTGTAACTGAGCTGACAGTTTCTTGACAGTTTCCAGATAGTTCTAATTTCATGTATTTAAAACCCATGCTTTTTTTTTTTGCCATGGATAATCAGATGTAAAATCATAAGCAAGCATGATGAGGCAATTAATGCTATCTCTGCCTTTGTTGACAATTTTGAAGCAAGCTATAAAGAACAAATTATTCCAAGCCTGCCTTTCACTTTGCATTTAGGAAAGAACTAGGTGACTGAAGTGAACTTCCTTTCATGATATCAAATTTAGCAAAAAATTGGGAATTTATTTGGAACAGAGCAGGCATAATTACTCCACAAGTTTTCATTTTATTACCATTGTTTACTTTTTTATAAATTGGCAATTTGGTTTTCATTATAACAGTTTTATCACAACGTCTGGCAGTTAATTAAGAAAAGTGAGTATTCTTTAGAGGTTAAAAAACATTATTTTTAAATAAATTGGTGTGTATTAATTACTGTATATGTAAAATAAAGTATGCCAATCAAGATAGTAATCACTTTAAAATTTCCAGTGTCTGGCTAAAGATATAGCTTTGTTTTTGTGTATGTATGAGAGACACTACAATCCCAATAATCTTTGTAAAAGATAAATCTAACAGTCTTTCATTTGTGTAGGCAGTTGTTTAATTCATGAATTCATGTTTAAATTGACTTTACTACAAAGAACTATTATCTAAGTTCAAATAATCTACCATAAAGTTCTCATAAACTGCAAAATACGTCTCATGGAAGATCTATTTTAATTAATATATGAAAAATTCATTGATGTACTTTTCACTTATGTACTCAGTCAATAAGAATTAAGCACATGTTCTGAACCAGGTTTGGTTCAGATACTTTGTATATATGAGTGAACCAAGTAATCGATAATCTACCTTTATGATGTTCCCATTTTTGAGGCGATAGACCAGAAATAAATTATATAGTATGACAGAATGCAACAAGTCTATAGGAAAAAAGGAGAAAGTACATCAGGGTAAAAGGTTTGGATGTGCAGAATGGAGGCAGCTTGCAGCGTTAGATGGGGTGATCTGGTAAAACACATTATGAGGACAAAGACTCTAAGTGGGGGAATTGACCCAGACCAAAAGAGAGTTTGTAGGCAGAGGAAACAACCAGCCCTGAGGTGGGAGAATGTCTGGTGTGTTCAAAGAATCACAAGGAAATCTGTGTCTGCAGCCAAATGAGCTTGGAGGGGAGTATTTGGAGATGAGGTCAGAGAGAGATCTGTGATCCAGATGCAGAGGATAGATCTTATGGTAGATCACGGTAAGGACATTGGCTGTTATTCAATGTAAAATGAGGAACCATAGCAGCGTTTTATGGAAAGGAGTATCATGATTTCATTAGTCTTAGAAGAATTATTTTGGCTGCATTATAAGAAAGATTGCAGTCAGGATAGGGTGGAGTAGAGAGACCAATTAGGAAGTAATTATGTTGCTGCTGGTAGCTTTAGATCAGAGTACTAGTGGGGAAAGTGATACTAGCATATAGATCCTGGTCATGTTTTGAAGGTAGAGCCAGCAGGATTTCATGCTGTATCAGCTGGTTGTGTGGGAGGAGAAGTCAGAATGAGCCTACGGACTTTGGCTTGAGAAGTTAGAAGGATGGATCCCGTCTCTGTAGGTAAAGCAGTTTGGGATGGCTCTATCAAGAAACCAGTGTTGGGCATGTCAAGTTTCAGAAGTCTGTTCTACATTCAAGTGATGATGCGACTGGATAGAAGAGTCTGGGTTTCATAAAGACATCTGGGTTGGAGGTAAACATTTGGGAGATATTGGACCATAGATGACATTTAAAATAAGTGAGACTAAATTAAATTACCGAGGGTAAGGACCAAGGAGTAACTGCTGGGACATTTCTCTATAAGAGCTCAGAAAGTAGAAGGGGACCCAACAGATAAGTCTGAGACGGGGCCCTAATGTGGTTGGAGGAAAACCGTGGATGTGTGGGGTCCTGAAAGCCAAATGAAAATACTTTCAAGGAGAATAAGGGAGTTAGCAGTTTGGCCAACATTATTAATAGGTCAGGAAAGATGACAACTGAGAAGTGACTATAGGTGTAACACTGTACAGGTCACTGTTGACCTTGACAGAAACAGTTTTTGTAAAATGGTGGAGGTGAAAGCCCGATTGGAATAAAATTCTTCAAAAATTTTCTTTCCCTTTCAAATTTAACAACTATATTCATCTTATACTCTAGGGGATTAAATCCTTCCTTTTTTCATAGAACATAACACAATTTAACCAAATGGAAGAGGTTGCTGACCTTACAGTCATTTTATGAATAATGGTAATTCCAAGCTCATCTTATTTTTCATATATATATATACACATATATATTTAATGCAAATACATCTCAACTCTTACAAGTGGATATGGCTGATATAAAATCTATCAAGAAGTGTGGTCCCTTCCGAGAGGCCCAAGGCTGCCCAAATTTGGACCAGCACATCTTCCTTTGAGATAGTCCAAAAAGTTTTAGAATGGACAGAAGCTGCTCCAGCAGACTTCACTTTTACTAAATGATGAGCCTGGACTGTATTCTAGAATGAAGTTATTGTAAAGAAGAAAGTGTAAGATCCTGTGTAATATGATACATAGTGAGAATCATGTTCAAAAAATAAAATTAGTAACTAACATCTGAAAACATAGAAGACTGAGTTTGTTCTCTCTCTTTCTCTCCATATATATATATATATATATCTACACACACATACACACACATATGTACACACATATATATGTATGTGTGTATATACATATACTGGACTAAAAATAACAGTGTGTTTTTCCAATTAATTAGACAGACTTAAAATAAAAGGAAATAACCATAGATTAGAAAGAGATGGATAAAAGCTGGAGTGGGGTAGAGAAAGTCACAGCCTGCAAGACACACAGAGTTTGGATCACACAGTGAGCCTAAAAGCTAGAAACTTGTCTTCTAATGTTCTCATAGGAACAGTGGATGTGGGCATGTGTTAAAAGAGGGAGGTAGAATTCAGCCCTCTGCCAATATAGCAGGGACTTCAAAATGTTACCCTTACATAAAAGACAGGAAACAACACCCAACCATCTCAAGAAGTAGCTAAAAATCTTGCTGTCCATGTAGGATTTGAGAATGGGGAAATGGTCACTACTCTAAAAAAAAAAGCAATAAAGGCAGATTTGGTAAAGAAATAAGTAGATTTTTCAGACATTCAAATATCATAATTGAATTAAAAAGAATTCTTACCAAAAGGGATAAATAGGAGATATAATACAGATTGGTAGAATCAAAAATTGGCATTTAAAAAGCAAAATAGACAAACCCATTGTAATACTAGAAAAAAATTTGACTTAACTTTCCTAAAAAGAGATAGCTCACAAAGATTGTTAAAAATCACTTGGGATACAGAAAACATGAATATCAAAATATATAAGAATTATGTAGCAGACATAGAACAGAACCCTGTATGTGATAAGCATAAATTAATGTTTTAAAAACTTTTCAAATGTTTTGAAGTGTTTGGAAAATGATCATATATTAGAATATAAAATAAAATTAATAATACTTGAATATGTATGTAATTTAGAATATATTTCCTAAAAAATTCAACAAAATAATTCATTAATACAGGTATACCTCATTTTATTTCACTTTGCTTTATTGTGCTTTGCAGATATTATATTTTTTACTAATTGAGGATTTGTGACAACTTTGCATCAAGCAAATCTATCAGTGCCATTTTTCCAACAGTTTATGCTCACTGAATGTCTCTGTGTCACATTTGTTATTTCTCACAATATTTCAGTTTTTTTCATTATAATCATCTGTTATGATGATCTGGGATCAGGGATCGTTGATGTTAGTATTGTAATTGTTTTGGGGCATCATCAACAGTTTCCATAAAGATGGTGAACTTAATCGATAAATGTTGTGTGTGCTCTGGCTGCTCCACAGACCAGCCATTCCCCCCTCTCTGTCCCTCTCCATGGGCCTCCTTATTCCCTGAGATGCAATAATATTGAAATAAGGCCAAGTAATAATCCCACAATGTACTGTAAGTGTTCAAATGAGAGGGAAAGTCATATATCTCTCACTTCCAATCAAAAGCTAGAAATGATTAAGTTTAGTGGGGAAGGCATGTTGAGAGCCAACATCGGCTGAAAGCAAGGTCTCTTGTGCCAAAGAGTTAGCCAAGTTATGAATGCAAAGTAAAAGTTCTTGAAGGAAATTAAAAGTGCTACTACAGTGAACACATAAATGATAAGAAAGTTAAACAGCCTTATTGCTGATATGAAGGAAGTTTGAGTGGCATGGATAGATCAAACCAGCCACAACATTCCCTTAAGCCAAAGCCTAATCCAGAGCAAGACCCTAACTCTCTTCAATTCTTTGAAGTCTGAGAGGGGTGAGGAAGCTGCAGAACAAAAGCTTGAAGTTAACAGAGGTTGGTTCATGAGATTTAAGGAAAGAGGCTATCTCCATAACATAAAAGTGCAAGATGAAGCAACAGGTGCTGATGGAGAAGCTGCAGCAAGGTATCCAAGAGATCTAGCTAAGATCGTTGATGAGGTGGCTACGCTAAACAACAGACTTCCAGTGGAGATGAAATAGCCTTATATTCGAACAAGATGCCATCTAGAACATTCATAGCTAGAGAGGAGAAGTCAATGCCTGACTTCAAAGCTTTAAAAGACAGGCTGACTCTCTTGTTGGGGGTTAATGCAGCTGGTGACTTTCAGTTGAAGCCAATGCTCATTTACCATTCTAAAAATCCTAGGGCCCTTAAGAATTATGCTAAATCTACTCTTCCTGTGCTCTGGAAATGCAACAAAAAAGGCCTGACGACAGCACATCTGTTTATAGCATGGTTTAAGTCCAATTGTTGATAACTACTGCTCAGAAAAAAAGATTTCATGAAAGAGTTCTTTTTTTCTCTGATACTTCTTATTGACAATGCAATTGGTTACCCAAGAGCTCTAATCGAGATGTACGAGGAGATTAGTGTTGCTTTCATGCTTGCTAACCCAGCATCCATCCTGCAGCCCATGAATCAAGGAGTAAGTTTGATTTTCAAGTCTTGTTATTTAAGAAATATATTCCAAAAGCATCTAGTTTCCACAGATAGTGGTTCCTCTGTTGGATCTGGGCAAATGAAATTGAATGGTAAATCTTCTGGAAAAGAATTACCATTATAGATGCCATTAAGAACATTTGTGAATCATGGGAGGAAGTCAAAATAGCAACATCAGTAGGCATTTGTAAGAAGTTGATTCCAACTCTGGTAGATGAATTTGAGGGGTTCAAGACTTCAGTGGAGGAAGTAACTGCAGATGTGATGGAAACAGCAAGAGAACTAGAATTAAAAGTATAGCATGAAGATGTGACTGAGTTGCTGCAAGATCATAATAAAACTTGAATAGATGAGGAGTTGCTTATTATGGATGAGCAAAGAAAGTGGTTTATTGAGATGGAACCTACCCCTGGTGAAGATGCTGTGAACATTATCAAAATGACAACAAAGGATTCAAAATATTATGTAAACTTAGTTGATAAAGCAGCGGCAGGATTTGAGGGGATTGACTTCAGTTTTGAAAGAAGTTCTACTGTGGGTAAAATGCTATCCAACAGCATCACATTCTACAGAGAAATCTTTCATGAAAGGAAGAGTTCATTGACAAGGCCAACTTCATTGGGGTCTTATTTTAAGAAATTGTCTCAGCCACTCCAACCTTCAGCAACCACCACCCTGATCACTCAGCAGCCATCAACATTGAGGCAAGACCCTCCACCAGCAAAAAACATTACAACTCACTGAAAGCTCAGATGAAAGTTAGCATATTTTAGCAATGAAGGTTTTTTATTAAATTATGTACAATTTTAGACATAATTCTATTGTACACTTTGCAGGTTATGGTATAGTGCAAACACAACTTTTATATGTACTGGGAAACCAAAAAATTTGCCTGACTTGCTTTATTATGATATCTACTTTATTGTAGTAGTCTGGAACTGAACCCTCAACATCTCTGAGGTATGTCTGTATCAAAAAGATCAGGCACAAATAGATCTGTAAAGTAAAATTATACCTCTAAATTATTCATTAGTCAAAAAAAATTATATTTGAAGTTTAAAACAAATTAACATTGAATTACCCCCAAATTCACCATATATTAAAATGTGTGTAATGAGTTTGTGCCATTTTTTTAACCCATTGTCTCTCACCTCCAAATGCACCCTTCTATTCTCTGCTTGTGACACTACGACAGACACCCTGCACACTGTACTTCAGCACTCTCCACTGGGTTCCAGTCAGAGAAGTAGAAACGAAGTAGAAAGGAGATGGTGAGAGACTCTTTGTCCTGGTTCCTTGCTGTTACTTTAAGCACCAGCTAGCAGTGGCCCATTCCCCAGGCTGTAGAAGTTTGTTCCAGTCTCTATTATTTTTAGGACTTCCCCAAACCAGCCATACTGCACCCCTTTCAGAGGTAGTATGGGTGGTATGAGTCGCATCTCTGTAAAGTCTTCCCTCTGAGCTTCTATTTTCTGATGCCCCAACATCGTCCCTCTTTTCCTCAACAATAAAAGTTTCCTGCAACTACTACACTTATCTTACCTCAGTGTTCCTGTCTTGCTTCCTCAGTCATTCAATATTTAGTTAAGTCCCTTTGTTAATTTTTCTCTGTAGAAATACCTAATACAGTCCAGGCTTCCTTGACTGGGCAGTGATTATTTATAATTTGAACCATCAGGCAGAGGGTTTTCATCATTTTAAAAATATATGTTACAAAGACAAGATTGAACCTTATTGGGCTAACTTTCATCTTAAAAAAATTAATAAGAGAACATCAAAGAAACTCTAAAGAAATTAGAGTGATGGAGCAGAAATTTTGAAATATGAAACAGCCAATAGAGAAGATCAAGTAATTCAAAATCAGTTTGTATACAGAATATAAAAGTGAGTTAAATAAAAATGTATTTAACATATATATTGTGGTCAGGAAAACAGAAACCTATAAGTTTAATGCTGATTTGATAACATGAAATAAATTAGTTTTAAATAATTTAAATAGTTTAAAATTTATCTAATTTAAATTTGAATAAATTTAAATAAATTAGTTTAAATAAATAAAGATCAATGCAACTGATCTTACTGAGAGATTAAAATAGAAAAAACACATAATCATATCGATAATCTCAAAAGAATATTTGTTTTTCAGCATGTGTTTATTATAAGAAATCTGAACAAAATAGGAACAAAGGGAAAGCTTCCTTATCTTGATAAACATTTTCCACCAAAACATTTTATCAACTGTCAAACTTTCTGATGCAACAGAATCGTTCTTTTTAAAGTTAGGAATACAAAAAGGATTTCAATAATCACTTTCTTATTCAAAATTGTTCTGATACTTCTAGTCAACATAATAAAACAAGATTAGCTAATGAGTCATAAAAATTGAAAAGGAATAAAATAATTGTGAAGGGGGTGTGTGTGCTTGTATGTGTGTCTAATAACTGACAATTCTAAAATTTATGTGAAGACAGCAAAATATGGTTAAATTAATAAATTAGGTTTAATTTTGTTTGCCATACATCATATGAAGATTATAGACCCTGATTAATCATATACCAATAGGGATAATCCAGAAATATGATCTAAATAACAATAAATTATAATTCATTGAATTATTTTTAAAAATATTCTGTGAATCATAAGTTTAATAATGATTTTTGTATTGTACACTAGCCTTTGTTCCTTTGTTCTCTAGGATATTTGATATTTTTGAAAGACAAATTTAAAATTAAAATTTGTGTATTAGAAATTGTATTTCTTGACTCATAATATAGTTGTTGCCATTTGCCTCACATTAAAAACAATAGAAATGTTTCTAACTGGTAATAAAAATGTAATATTAATCTTTACGGTAATCTCTACAGTCTTCTATGTGGAGGTTGAAAAATCACATGAATTTGGACCAAAAACTGGGATTATAATTCTTGATTCTCCATTTATCACTCTTGGGAAGTTGAACTAATCACATCCCCTCTTCTGGGTTTCAACTCTCCTCATCTGTCAAATGGGTGCATGGAACTAGACCAGTGATACGCAATTTTTTAAATAGAAAAATACTTTTACTGAAAATTAATTTATTCAGGAATTCAAAATACAGAACATGTGTAGGCAGAATTACTTTTCTGGAAATAGTGCATAAAAAGCCCAGAACTCTACCCCACATCCCCCTATTGTACAATGTGCTAATTTACAAATGGTCACAGCCTGGAATGAAACTTGGTAAAAACCTATTTGAAGCTACTTCATAACCAGCATCTATGGCACTTACTTAGACTCTGTCAAAAAAAAAAAGAAAAAGAAAATACTGAGAACGTAAGAAGAAATTTACACAATCATCATCAATCATTACAAAAAACTGTTGATTTTCCTCTGTAATTCCTTTGTAAAGTTTAATATTGGTTCCATCTGTTGTTTTAGTGCCCTGTCCTTGAGCCAAACACTGATAAATTTGTTGTTTTTAACAGGCCAGGATGGGAACGTAGGATCACAGTTGATCCTAAACTCTGCTTCCAGGAAGGAGACTACAAAAGGGACAAGCAGAGTAATGATTTGTTTGTTTTTAATGCCTTCAAATGGTAGGAGTCCACCTCAACTGTGTGAAACTCTGGCCAAATTCAGATTTGAAGTGGATTCTTCCTTTAATCTGTGAGCGAGTTAGTGTTTTGAGAGAGGGGTCATGATAATTAAGGAAATAGACTCAAGCTTAACTCTCAGCCAAGCTACATGATAGTAATTTGAGAATAATTCAATTGGATTGGATTACCCTCCTCCTTAAAAATCTTCAAATTAAATCTGTAAGATAAAAGCCAAAGAAGTTTGTAATGTTATTCTATGATGTTTTATAAAAATATTTTAAATGACCAATCTTGACATAAAAATATGCTTCTGAAACTCCATTCACGGATTAAGCAAAAGAATAATTTATTGGGCCTTGACTTGAATCCCATATAAATGAATTGAGCAATTTCATCAAAGACCAGAAAAAAAAAAAGACTGAAGTACAAGTAAATACATTTCTCTCAGAAACAAATTAAATTATCTACAACAATTGATTCATATTGCTATTTTATGGATCTTAAAATGGCAAAGCATTTTGGCTTTATTTTCCTCAAGGGGGAAAATACTGCATGTTTCACCAAATAGAACTTTTGACAAATTTGGTGTAGTTATATGTCAATATGAACCTTTGTAAAGGCTTGAATGCCTATTTTTTGCAGTGTTTTCATCTAGTGCTAAACTAATAGGCCACCTATAACATTAGATTATATGTTATAAAATAACATAAAATTATTTTAAATATAACATTTATATTCAGTGGCTCATAACTGAATCATATAGATTGTTGTCTTTAATAATTCACTCTTGAATTCTAAGTCTTTTGAAAAAATTGTTTTCTTTTTCTAAACTAATAAATATGATTGTTTACAGAACTGTGGTCAATTTCCTTATCAATATGTAACCCAATTATTTGGAGTAATTTATAAATAACAAATATTATCCATATTCACTGATATTTTAAGATTATAATTTTATTCTTTTATAAATAATGAATATATAAAGATTTTATTATCTGCTTTAGAACACAGTCATATTGTCAGTGAAAATTTGAAATGGTATTAATGTTTTAAAAATTCAATTTAATCCCCAAAGAATTTATAAACTGTGACTGATATAGTAACAAAAATCAATAGATATGAGTTATAGCTACTAAAGTCAGACTTCTTAAGCAATTAACCCTCTTAAAAGTGTATGCATTAAAATTCTGGGTAGAAAATAACTAGGGCGTTTGAGGGAGAGTTTGAGAATTAAAAAATACCTGAGAACATCCTGAATTCCTGAAAGTAAACTAGAAGCCTGGGTGTTCTTTAAAAACAAAAGTTAAAGCAAATAAGCAAATAAGAATGTAAGAAACAAAGTAAAAAGAAAACATGGGAAAAACAAAAACATATACATATTTATTTCATAAATTGATTTAGGTAAAAATGCTTATTTTGAAGAATAATTAAGTTGAAAGTTTAGAACTGTATTTGGTATGTAGCATGTGCTTCTGCTTAATAAATATTTATTGAATGAGTAAAAGAAGGTAATACTATTGTGATAATTAATATGAATTCAGTAGAAAATCAGCTAAAAGAAAAATAGGCTTCTCCATATACCATAAGATCTATAGGACGTTCATCTATGAAATAATATCTTACAGTTTATCATTTTATCTTGAGAATAAATACTGATCTGTTTGTTTTGAAATCCCATTTGTAATGAGTACATGTGTTATTTACATGTATTTTACTTTGATTAATAAATTCCAATGTTAGTAGGTTCTCTTTGCCTACAATTTTCTGAAACAATAAAATGCCTTGGGATTACAAATTATTTTAAGCCAGATTCCTCCAACATAAATCTTGCAGGAAAATTTGTCACCCTTATAACATGGCAATTACACTTACACAAAACATAAAGAAACCCTAACTTAAGACAAGGGCAAACAGATTCTAAACTTTTTAAAAAATTATCTTGATAAACTGAGATTTGTACATTTTCAGATAAGTTGAGTTGATATCGCTCATTATGTGTTCATCAAAAAACATTTAAGTGGCCGGGCACAGTGGCTCACGCCTGTAATCCCAGCACTCTGGGAGGCCGAGGCAGGCGGATCATTTGAGATCAGGAGTTCGAGACCAGCTCAAGCAAAAGCAAGACCCTGTCTCTACTAAAAAATAGAAAAATTAGCTGGGCATTGTGGTGGGTGCCTGTAGTCACGGCTACTCGGGAGGCTGAGGCAGGAGGATCGCTTGAGCCCGGAGTTTGAGGTTGCAGTGAGCTATGACGACACCACTGCACTCTCCCCAGGGCGACAGAGCGAGATTCTGTCTAAAAAAACAAAAACAACAACAACAACAAAACATGTATGTCCCTGTTACATGTAAGACATTGTGCTTGCTTCTAAGGATTAAAAGGTGATGGAAGTACAGTCAGTGCATTTAAAAAACTCACTTATTCTGTGTTAAAAAAACACAGAAACAAGTGAACGAAGTAGAGACTGAGGAAGTTCTGGGCTGGAAAGACATGCCATGGAAACACTGAGAGGGGTACAATTCATGCTGTTTGAAAGAAACCAAGAAAACTTCCCAGGGCAGATTTTATGGGAGATGACCGTGGAAGGATAAGTAAGAGGCTGACAGGTAGACAAGGAAGACACGGAATTCAGACAAAAAGAACAAGATGAGTGGTGGTTAAGAATTGTGATTATGAAGTTAAAGGTCAGTGCTTTTGTGTTGTGGGAACACGGCACAGTGATGACAGTAATAAGTTACATACCAAGGAAGGGAGAAGGAATAAAAACAGGAAGGGCTTTATACGCTATTTTAAGGAATTTTCAATGCCTATTATGTGTGAAAAGAGGATCAATGCAGACTTTTAA
This sequence comes from Daubentonia madagascariensis, assembly GCA_023783475.1. Classification (NCBI taxonomy): domain Eukaryota; kingdom Metazoa; phylum Chordata; class Mammalia; order Primates; family Daubentoniidae; genus Daubentonia; species Daubentonia madagascariensis. Next base: position 531,855 of record JAKFHU010002239.1, read on the forward strand.
GGAAACGAGTCACATAATTAGATCTCTAAATTAAAACATAGTGTTTTGGGGACTGGATTGTTTTCCAAGAGAACAGAAGCAGGAAAACCTGTAAGAAGCTGTTGATACCAGGCAAGAACTGATGAAACCCAGAATTAGAAGCGTGTAAGGATTGTAAAGAGGGATTGCATTTCAAAGATATTTTAATGAAAATACAGAGGATTTGATAACTGATTTACAAAAACCAAAGGGAAGAAAAGTACAAGACAGCTTCATGTTTCAGTTAGCTTTTGCTGAGTAACAGAACACCCCAAAACTAAATGGCTTCAGACAACACCCATTTATCTCTGCTCATGAACATGTTGGTCAACTGGGCATTTCTGCTGAGTTGGGCCTGGCCCAGCTGATGTTGGGTGGAGTTGCTCATGTGTCTGTGGTCAGTCGCTGGGTCAGGTAAGGATTGGCTGATCCGGATAGTCTGAGCTGGGATGGCTTGCCTCTGCTCCATGTAGTCTCCCATCCCTCAGCAGCTAGCCCAGGCCCTTCCACATAGAGGCTGGGCGGGGTTCTGAGACAACTAACAGAACCATGCAAAAACTGTAAGCCTTAGGCTCAGAACTAGGGCATCACCCCCTCCTCCACATTCTATTCGCGAAAGCTGGTCCCAAGGCCCGCCTGTCTTCAAAACATGGGACAATAGACTATACTTCTTGACTGGAGAAGCTACAAAGCCATGTTGTCAAGGGTTGCTGATTTAGGGAGGAGAAAAATTGCAGCTACTTCTGTAAACAATCTATTGCAGATGATAGCATATTAATAGGAAAATAAAGTACAGAAGGTGGATTGGATTTGAAGAGGAAAATAAAAGCTTCGACTATATTGAGTTTCAAACTCTACCTGAACAGCTAGAAATACTCAGTGAGAAATGAATTCAGGAAAGATAAAGTGACTCGCACAGGCTATGTAATTACTTTGAGACACATTACTCTTAGACCCAGGCTCAATCTGCCATCGAGCATTCTTTCTGCTAATCTGTGTATTTCTTTAGAAGATACTTCTGGAGGATCGAATGATCAATTCTCATCCGTTCCTTTTAGTCATTATTTCTTGCTTTTCTTTTTCTCTCCTTTTCTCTTTTTTCCTTTCTCCTCCCTCCCTCCCCTCTCTCTCTCCAGTGTTTATTGAATACCTAACACGTGCTAGATGCTATAGGCATGCACAAAAGACATAAACTTTATCTTATTTCAAATTTGTTAATTCAAATTAGACTACAATGTAATTAGTAAGCACACTGACCACCAACCTCCCTTAGGAAGATATTTATCTGTTTTGAGCTTTATGTTGGTGATGATCTAGTGCCTGCGGTCCCCAACTCCCAGGCTGCAGCCCGGTACCCGGTCCACAGCCTGTTAGGAACTGGGCCGCGCATCACTGCCTGAGCTCCGCCTCCCCTCCCCGTCAGTGGAAAAATTGTCTTCCATGAAATTTAGAAACCCAGGGCTGCAGAGCAAGAGTTGAGCAGTGGGAGAGAGAGCAAAGGTTCATGTATTTAGAGCTGCTCCCCATCGCTTGCATCACTGCCTGAGCTCGTCCCTCCCCTCCCCCACCCTCGCTCCATCCCCCACCCACCCCCCACGGAAAAGTTGTCTTCCATGAAATCAATCCCTGGTGCCAAAAAGGCTGGGGACTGCTGATTTAGTTAGCCAGCTTTTATTTACCTTTTGGCAAATAAATGAGTACCATAAAGAAGCAGACTGAATATAATCAATTGCAAACTGCCTTTGTAACTTAATTAAGCATTCCGCTCCTGAAGCAGGAATTAGAATGTTGTGTGGCTGCTAATTAAAGTATGTGAAGCCTGTATTTTAGTTGCCTAATAATAAGAAACTGAGCAGGAGAGTGTTGTTGCTTACCACAACCATATTAGTTTTAAAACATATATTTAATGTCACAACTAAAATGGTTTTAAATGTGTGATATTTCACTAGGGGAAGGTATGATCCTTTTCGAAAAAACAAAGATCGTCTTATCCAATAGAAACAAAATTAAAACAAGCTTATTAAATTTGAAAAATTCTTTTCAAATATGTGTAATGCTTATTTAAGACATAAAGCCCCCAACTCACCCTTGCCTGAGAAACTAATTCATTTACTAGTAGTCGTATACTAGGGTGTCAGTTTTGAGTGAATTATTGTTGGAGATGGGTTTATGTCTGCTGAATGTTGCTGTTTAAGGAGGGCTACCTGTAAAGAGAAGGTAATCTTGGCTGTCTTACTAGAGTTGAAATGCTGTTCCCTCAAAGTCAGCTGAGGTTATTGCAGTTTATGCTTTTATACTGTACACATGTAAGTTCTTTCTAGATTCCTCCATCTTTGGTAATCCTGTTACTTAAAAATATCTCTTCAAAATATGGGCTAAATATTCCAATTAAATGTTTAAATTTAAATGTTTGTTATTTGATTATTTAAATTTCAATATTTAAGATCTAAGTATTTAAAATTAAAGGATATATGCAATCTTTACTTGCCAATTAAATATTTTAAAATTAAATTAAAGGAGGAATACAAAAGGTTTCAAATAGTAATGTTACTTTCATTCTTTAGTTCTGGTTAAATGTAAAACATATTCCCAAAAAGAAGAAGAAGAAGAAAGAAGGAAAAAAATTAAATGTGAGTAGAGGGAAGCACTGTTGTTTACACATGAATCACAAATTCCACACAGTGTTTATGTTTTTTACACTCTTTGCCTAGCACATCTCATTGAAAAATCACTATATCTACCCTAAAGAGCAGAGAAGTATATATTCTTGCTAATATGCTTTTGTCTGCCTTGTCCTTTTAACCAACCTGTCTGATCATGTTAATATAGACCTAGAATCCATTCTGCCCAGATTATATTTATTTTTATGCCCTTTTTCCAATGTATTATTTTTAATAAACTAACCATAGCTTTTGGCATCTCTTAGTCTCTTGATGTACATTTTATCCTCAGAGTTGTCTAAGTTTGGCCTTGTCAACAGCAGAATGGGCAGACTCACAAGAGCACTCTCCTAGAGCTGCAGGGCTGTGACTGTGATTAACGGGTAAAGGGTTTGCAAGTGTGTAACCCAAACTTTCCAAATCACACTTAGCAAGAAGGAAGGAGAAGGAACGGGAAAAGCAAGAGGAAGAGGAGCAGGAGCGGAGAAGGAGGAGAGATGTGGTGGTAGCTCAGGAGCTGTGCTTCTAGGCTCTGGCTCATGGCCCCTGCGATGGAGCAAGATTGGGGAAGAAAACCTACTTGGAAGGACCAAGAAAGCTGCAGAAACCTTCAGAAACACCTGTAGTAAGCTTTAAGTGATAAAAAGAAATACCCAAATGTTTACTTTATGATTCATTCATTTTGATATCCTAACCTAAAAGAGTATTATTGCTACATCATTTGAGTATTAAATTCTTCTTAGAGTACAGAGAAACAAATTAAGCAGATAGATCAAGCTAACTATAGATAGTAAATAGCTTGTGAGAATCATTAGACCCAAATCAAGTTAAGTTCAGCCTAAATGTGTAGGCTGAACACGAGGAAAGGAAGGGAGAAAAGGACCAAGTAAGCACGAAACAGTCATGGGACACTAAATATCCATCAGTCGATGATGACCCCCATTTTGGCCCCAAAATGCAGACACTTTCCAGAGCTTCCCAGCAAGTTGCCAGTGAGCTACGGTTACTGGCCAGGAGTCCTTGAAGATGAGCCCCTCTGCTGGAGCAAGTGAGTGCAGGCTTTAGAGCACTTAATTAACCCCTTGCTCACTCTGCAGCGTGGACCTTGAAGGCACCACCCGCAGGGCAGGCTGAAACAGAATACGTGACGTGTGTGTAACACTGGATCCAGGTATTGTGGTCTTTCCATTGTCCTTGCTCGCTTTCCTAAGTCTTTGAACTTATCCTCTCTCTTTCCCTTTGCATCCTGCTGTGTGATTTAGCAAACCGGGTGACCCGAGCATCTTCCTTTGGTCCATGAACCATTCCGTTCCAAGACCTCAGAGATAATTTGCTGAGAGAACCTTTGGAGGCCACTAGGACTTCAAGAACATATCCCACCACACAAAATATCATTGAATTTACCTAGTGATGTTTCCGGATCAGGGGAAACATACTAAGTGGTTTCTCTTGTTCACATTAGATTTTTTTAGCAAGGAGAAGTTCAACCGCACCCCACTGGTCTGTTGCTGGCCAATGATACCAGTTGTTTTTGTTTTATTTTGTTTGTGCCAGCTATCACCAACTTGTCTGAATTATATTCCTAGATGTTAAAATGTTCACCCTCTTCAGACACTTGCCACAGCAAATGTCTCATTAAAACTTCATGACTCTGAAGCACTTTCTCTTGCTCTTACAATTCAATGCTTTCTCAAACATGCTATTATTTTGAAGAGGACAGTAGTCTCACATGTAGTATAACTAAAGGAGCTTCTGGTGCTGTATGCTAAATGCTTACATTCCCAGAGAGAAAAATAGAAGACAGTATTTCTCTCTGAACTTCTCCACCTGCCACCATGCTCCCAGTATGTGGGCTCACAGATGAACATGAAATTTTTCCTCATTGTAGGTAAAATTTGCTCAGTACGTTTGACATGTACTAACAAGAATTGCTGGAACACTAAGTCGCATATGAATAGAAGAAAGCCAAGTTTCCAGACAATTCCATTACTTGACTAAGCAGGCAGTAAAACTTGTGTTTTACAATGCTAAAGTAATGGAGCTATGTTGCTCTAGACTGCTAAAAATAACACACAAAAATAAATATTTTAGACCTTTGATTGATGGGCTTGATTAGGTGACTAGGGAGAAATAAATTCAACTATGAAGTGAACACATTTTGTTTTTAAATAGCGTGTTCATGAGGACTCTAAGACATAGAATTTAAAAAATTAAGATTCAGTCTTGGGCACTTGGCATTCTATTGTCTCTTACAAATAAACCTTGAGACTCTGATTAAAAATTTCAGACAGAGACTCAGGATACCTAAATATCCTTGAGCCCCAAACAGTTCTTCTCTCCTGTGGAGGTTATTATCTTTCCTTATGCTCTTGTTAAGAAAGAATGGACCTAAAAAAAAGTCAGGAATGAAGGAAATCCCCACCACACCAAGCAGAGTAGCCAAATGTCCATCTCCACCCACTGGGCTGGCAGTTAGGGCTAAGCTGCCCTTAGGTTCAAAATATTCAACAAATTAATTTCTTTGGTGTGCATGTTACTAAATGTTGCCAGGTAGAGCAGACCTTTTATAAATCTTAACATTAGGTGACTACATTGTCACAGGTTGTATAGTTCCATGTGTTACATGAGACTTTTTATATGTACATGATAATTTGGTGGCATAAATATAAAATACTTACCTATAGGATTATAGTCTATCTAACTAGGTATGAATACCTTTTATTTTCTATTTTTCCCATGTTTTGACACCACGTAGGCATAATCTTAGCGTGACTGATTAACAAATTATTTAAAATGTGAAGCAAATAATCAAACAAGATCCATGTTCACCAACAAACATACATTTTTTAAAAAGAGCTTTTTAAAAAGTTATTGAGAAATAGGAAAAGGAAAACAAATTTTAAGAAAACCTTACTGGCTATCTAGCCTGTACCAGGCCCTGTGCTAACCACTTCCATGTACTAATCTTTTTGCACCTCATAGTGTCTCCTTTCTTTCCTTCTGCCCCAGTGGTTTCTTGCCAATGTACACTGTACTAGGACGTCATAAACTGGATATTTCTACCGCAGGCATATTTACTCACCATTCCCATGCTCTGGAAAAGCTTAGCTGACACTTTACAAGGGCCTTGATGAAGTGACAAGTGACTTGGTCATGATGACATCATACCTCGGCACAGCAAACTGATTTTTTTTTTTTTTTTGGAAAACTACACAAGGCCTGTGTCTCTAGCATAGACTGTTAATGTCAATTGGGTTTATGAAATGGGAATTACATCATTTACAATTTAATGCCCTAGTTACAAGGTTAAATTAAATATAAATTTAAAAGAAAATAAATGTTATTCCCATAGAAATGAAATAATCTACCAATTATGACATAAATCAAAAGAAGATTTATTAGATATATGTCTTTCTTTCACTGATGGGTGATGACATAGCAGCTCATTTTTAAAAATGGAGATTGGTTTGATTATTCAATTAAACAATCAGCAGCTATTTATTGACTGCCTATAATATGAATTATTAATTTAAAATAGCTCAATTTCTGAAGTCCCCATAAGATTCTCAATTGTTACATGAATATATAGTAGGATTTCTAAAGATATTTTTACCCCATTTATCTGAAGTCTCATGTATACTTAACAATTCTTGAAAAAAAACCTATAAAAGACACTATTCACAGATTTGCCTTCCCTTGTATGCAGGACTACAATGGAAATAGAAAAATTCAATAATACATGAAGACCACATACTATTCAATTTTATCCAGAATTGTGTTTATTTTTGACACTATAGAAAATTCAAGTAATTTAAGCATTCATTATTCAATAAGCTTTTTGCCAGCTGATTTGTCCGTTATGCTTACTAATTGTCAATGAACCAATGTTTACAACTCACTACTAAAATGTGTTGTTAAAAGTGAATGTCTTTGCAGATGAATTGAACCGTGAATGTGGGACACGTAGATCTATACACAGTCACTCCGAGTACTTTAGTCATCTTAGAGAAGACCGTTCCACAAATTGTTCATTCAGTGGTCCTTCCTTGTTTACAGGATGAAATTCAAAATCCTTCAGGTGGGCACAGTGGCCCACACCTGTAGTCCCAGCTACTTGGGAGGCTGAGGCAGGAGGATCACTTGAGCCCAGAAGTTGGAGGCTGCAGTGAGCTGTGATGACACCACTGCACTCTAGCCTGGGCGACAGAGCAAGACTCTGTCTCAAAAAAAAAAAAAAAATTCAAACTTCTTTTTACTGGCATTCCGAAACCTCAACAATTTGGATTAAATAGAGCTTTCTGTACTTATTTTTCACTATTTCAGTTTAGGTACCCTGTACTAGAGCAAAACTCAAACAGTAGCTATTTCTTATAAGTTCTCTAACTTCATTTTTTAATAAACTTTATTTTTTACAGCAGTTTTAGGTTCATAGCAAAACTGAGCAGAAAATACAGGGATTTCCCTTATACTTCATGCACCCACATATACACGGGTTTCCCTACTATCAAAGTCCCACACCAGTGTGGTGCAGTTGTTACAACTGATGAACCTACATTGACATAGCATGCCACCCAAAGTCCATTGTTTATATTAGGGTTCATGCTTGGTGTTAGAACATTCTGTGGATTTTGACAAATGTATAATGACTTTGTTCTCCTTCAGTATTGTTGTTACTATTCTTTTGTCTCTCCATATAAACATTAGAATCAATTTGTCAATATATTTTTTAAAAACTTTCTGGGATTGTGATTGGAATTGCATCATATCTATAGATCAAATTGGGAAGAACTTGACAATATTGAGTCTTCCTTTCCATGAACACGAAATGTCTATCCATTTATTCGGCTCATCTTTTATTTTATTCATCAGAGTTTTGTAGTTTTCCTCATACAGATTTTGTACATATTTTATTATAGTTATATCTAAGTACTTCATTCATTTGAATGCTAATGTAAATGATGTTGTGTTTTTAATTTCAAATTATACATGTTCATTCTGTTATATATAAAAGTGATTGACTTTTCTGTTTCAACCTTGTATCCTGCAACCTTTCTATATTAGTTCAAGCAATAACATTAGTTCAAGGAGGGTTTCTTTTTTTTTTTCAGTACTTTTGGATTTTCTATATAGATAATCATGTAATCTATGAACAAAGTCAGTTTCATCTCTCCCTTCCCAATCAGTATACCTTTTATTTGTTTTACTTTTCTTATTGCCTTAGCTAGGCCTTCTTAGTACAATGTTGAAAAGTAGTGATAAGAGAGAATATCTTCCCTTTTTCCCAATCTTAGCAGGAAAGCCTCTAGTTTCTTACTGTTAGGTATAATGTTACCTGTAGGTTTTTTGTAGGTTGTTCTTTATCACATTGAGGCAGATTCCCTTAACTCCTAGTTTGCTGAGAGTTTTTAGCAGGAACGGGAGCCGGATTTTGTTAAATGCTTTTTCTGTGTCTATTGATGTGTGATATGTGATTTCTCTTCTTTAGCCTATAGATGGGATGGATTACAATAACTGATTTTTGAATGTTAAACCAGCCTTGCATACCTGGGATAAGTCTCACTTGGCCATGATGTATAATTCTTTTGATACATTGTTGCATTAATTTGCTAATATTTTGCAGGATTTTTGCATCTATGTTCGTGAGAGATAGTGGTCTGTAGTTTACTTTTCTTGTAATGTCTTTGGTTTTGCTACTAGGGTAATGTTGACCTCATAGAATGAGTTTAGGCAGTAATCCCTCTGCTTCTATTCTCTGGAAGAGACTGTAGAGAATTGGCATAATTTATTCCTTAAATGTTTGGTATAATTCACCAATGAACCCATCTGGGTCTGGTGGTTTCAGTTTTGAAAGGTTATTGTTATAATTATTGATTACATTTCTTTAATAGCTATTTGCCTGATGAACTTTTCTATTTCTTCTTGTGTGAATTTTGGCAGGTTGTGTCTTTTAAGGAATTGGTTCGTTTCACCTAAGTTATTAAATTGTGGGCATAGAGCTGTTCATAATATTCCTTTATTATCATTTTAATGCCCCTGGGATCTATGGTGATATCCCCCTTTCATTTCTAATATTAGTAATTTCCGTCCTCTCTTTTTTTTCTTAGTTAGCCTGGCTAGAGCATTACCAATTTTATTGATCTTTTCAAAGATACAGTTTTTGGTTTCATTGATTTTCTCTATTGTTTTCTGGTTTTCAATTTTATTCATTTCTGCTCTAATTTTTAATATATCTTTTCTTTTGCATACTTTAGATTTATTTTTCTCTTTTTTTTCTAGTTTCCTAAGGCATGAGCTTAGATGACTGATTTCTTTTTTCCTAACACATATATTCAATGCTATATAAGCACTTGTTTTGCTACAAATCATAATTTTTGATCGAGTGTGTTTTCATTTTCATTTCCTTCAAAATACTTTTAAATTTCTCTTGCTATTTCTTCTAATACCCATGTGTTATTTGGAAGTATGTAGTTTAATCTCTAAGTATTTGAGGATTTCTCAGTTATGTCTGTGTAATTAATTTCTAGTTTAATTTTGTTGTGGTCAGAGAACAGACATTGTATGATTTCTATCTTTTTTAACATGTTAAGGTATGTTTTGTGGTCCAGAATGTGGTCTACCTTGGTCAATGTCTCATGTGAGCTCGAAAAGAAGATGCATTCTGCTGTTGCTGGTTGAAGTGATTGATAGACGTCAATTATATCCAGGTAACTGATGATATTTTTGAGTTCAACTATGTCCTTACTTATTTTCTGCCTGCTGGATATGTCCATTTCTTACAAAGAGGTGTTGAAATCTCCAACTATAATAGTAGATTCATATAGTTCTCTTTGAAATTTTATCAGTTTTTCATCATATATTCTGATGCTCTGTTCCCAGGCACAGACACATTAAGGATTGTTATATCTTCCCAGTGAATTTATCTCTTTGTCATTATCTAATGCTCCTCTTTATCCCTGATAATTTTTCTTGCTGTGAAATCTTCTCTATCTGAAATTAATAAGTTGCTACTGCTTTCTTTTGTTTAGTTTTAGAATGGTATACCTCCATTTCTTTACTTTTATTCTATATCGTGTCTTTATATTTAGAGTGGTATTCTTGTAGACAGCTTATAGTTGGGTCTTGTTTTTTGACCTACTCTGACAGTCTCTGTCTTTTGATTGGAACATTTATACCATTGATGTTTAAAGTGACTATTGATATGGTTGGATTAATATCCGCTGTATTTGTTACCATTTTCTACTCATTCTTATTCTTTTTTTAAATTTTCTTTTACTTTTCTGCCTTTTGTGGTTTTAATTGAATGTTTCATATGATCCCATTTTCTGTCCTATCTTAGCATGTCATATATACTTCTATTTTTGCTTTTTTTAGTTGTTGTCCTATAGTTTGCAATATACATTTACAGTTAATCCAAGTCCATTCTTGAAAAACACTATACCACTTCATGTGTAGTGGAAGTACTTTATAGTAATAAAGTAATCCTAATTCTTCTTTCCCTGTATCATTGCTATCATTTGTTTCATTTATATGTAAGCATGTATAAGCATGTGCATGTGTGTGTGTGTTCAAGCATACATAATGGCCTAGATTGTTGCTGTTATTACTTTGAACAAACTGTTACATATCAGATCAATTAAGAATAAGTGAATCTTCACTGAGGACTCCAGTTGCCCACTACTCAGGGCTGATATTCCTCCGGAAGAGGCAGAGTACTTCTCTTTCTCTATTTGCCAGTTGTCTCCAACTATGCTAAGGGCAGGCCACCCACCTTACCCTTTCTTGACTTCAGATAAGCTAGGAAATGTCTGCTTCCTAAGTTAAGAACTTTAGATTTATCAAAAATACTTTTTTTGTCACATTTCTAAATCACTGTGAGCCTACACAGTAGGCCTCTCAGTCCCACTGAGTTGAGCATGTGTCGTAAACCTCACCATAAGCTATGTACACCCCTTGGATGGTGATGATACATTATATAACCACTTGTTACACTTCTGCAGTAATTATGTTAAGAAATAACAAAAAATCGTCTCTGAATTTTTATAGTAATGGTATTACATTATTACAAGATTTGAAAATTAGGTCTGTTTCATCAAGATTTTTCAGATGAAAACTCAAAAACTGGCAACAAGACAACATTATTGCCTCATATTCAATTTTGCATGAGAGATATGCAGGGTCAATGTAGCAGATCCCCTTGATTTAAAATAAATGTGCTGACGATGATTTAAAATGTGTGAACTCTGTTTTTTTCAAAGTTACTAATAAAATTCAGTCAAGGCTGGTATTGAGGAGGCTATGATTTTGAGGTAAAGGGTAAAAGTTTTTAAATGGGAGACATAATTAAGAGTCATCATTTCAATCCAATTTAATTTGAAGAATGGCTTACTGCTTTATGAAAAAAAAAAACAATGAAATGCCTTAGAATGCTGTGCTGTATTGACATACTTCAACTCTCAGTGGACGAGGATTAAATCAGTTAACTATGTCTTTTTAAAACTCCATAAGATTTAATGTGACCATGACATTTTTGCTTCCTCCTCTATTAGGTGTGAACTCTACTAAGGGTTTATAAAGGTGTTTTGGGAGAAACAGAATACAATCTTTGCCAAACTTCACTGAGTAAGGATTTATAGAGGAGGATTTGTATAACTTAAGTCAATAAAGTCCCCAAAAGGAGTAATTGGAACATCTGGAATCAATAATCTCATAGGACTAGTTTCCTCTCCTCAACTTTTCTTTTCTTGCTTCCTGGCAGGTTATGTAGCCAATAACTCTAGGAAGTTATATTTGGTTTGAGAATTGAAATATATGTGGAGATGCAGCTGCAAACATCAGTTTAGGGTCAGGATGAGATCACCTATATAGAGAATTTAGGAGATGGGAGTTTGAAATCTACTCATTTTATGTGTATTTTTTCAATTACAAAATAAATAGAACCATTGTAAGAAATAATAGCATTTTAAAATCAATATTTAAATAAAACAAATATAAATCCTCCATAAAAATGAACTGGACTAGAAAAGTTAGGGTCGTGTAGTATTAATTTGATTTGTCTCAGTGAAGATCCAATTGTTGAAATATAAAGGAACATTTCACCTAATCTTACAAAGTACATTAACATTGAGTTTAGGCACCAAATCAATAAATTGTGAAAAAGAACGAGTTCCTTACTTCCTTCCCTTTTGAATTTGGTATCACTACTTACCCAATTGCTCAAGCCTGAGAGTCATCCTTGACTTGTTTCCTTATCATGAATTTTTCTAAATATAAAACATAAAATGAAGTGCTGGGTGGGTTGTGTTTTTTTGTACTTTGCATTGCCATGATTTTGTTTGGGGATTAGGAGAATGCAAAATCAAGAAAGGCAGAGATGTTTGCTTGTTTTGTTCTCTATGTTCCCAGTGCCTGAAATGATAACTGGTATGTCGTAGGTGCTCAAAAGTGTTGAAATGTTCATAGGTTATAGTATCAGTGACCTTCCTGAGCAGAGAAAGATGCCATGAAAGCAGTCTATACTGATCATGACATGAGAAAAAAGTGCACGAAACTTTGTCATCTTGGGTGAGTTGCTTAACTTTTTCAAATCAAAGTTTTCTCACCTGCAAAACAGAGGTTGATAAGAACACCGACATCACAAGATTAATGTACAAATCATTGCTGCTTACATCCTCTGCTCTCCCTTCCCTATTTCTCTTAATAGATTCTCACTGAGGAAGAGAAGGCAAGGATTCTGGCACAACCGAGAGAAAATAGCAGTTTTCGCGGTGGAATGGCTGAAGTGACTCTGGAAGCAACGAGAGTCCGGATGGAGGAAAGGGGCCAAGAATAATGTGAGTGTCAGAGAACAGATTCCAGTCAGTAATTATTGCTTCAAAATAGCTACCTCAGGAGTTAGACCCTTTTAGTGAACTACCATCGTTCCACAGTAAGGGGGCTAAGATGGGTGGGGGAAATTCACATGCCTTGATTTATCCTTGTAATTTTTTTACCTGAAATTCTATCAAAAGACTGATCAGTTGACACTGTTCCTGACAATGGGCCATAAAGTAGCTGCTAACTTAATAGTTTAAATAGTCAAAGGTTGTGAATAGCATCAACTCTACAGCCTGAAATGACTGCCACTAAAATCTATAAAATAATTAAAGCCTGGTTACCAATATACAGAACTGTCAACCCAATAAAACCATTGTCTGCTGGAAACTGGGGTTTCTAGAGATAGGACACACGGAAAGGAAAGAAAAAATGGAAACTCAGAGGAAAAAGAACAGACATACTCACAAAATCATAAAATATTTGTCTTTCCAAATCTCTAACCCTAGAATCACATTTTCAAATGCACATAAAATCAGATGTCTTCACTCTAATAGCAAAGCCAATTATTATGAATGACAATTTAAATGTTTATTCCAAGAGGAGAAGTGACTGTTTATTCATTAGCTGCTTTGGATATTTACTTATTAAAAGGTCTTTTAGAAAATCTCCATCCCAACAGAATTTTTTTGCATAGTGAGGTTATCTGAAGGACATAAATATTCTAAAGTTTTCATTCAATTTAGCAATTCAGGTTAGTTCTACTAACTTGAGTTAATTCTGTTAGTTCAAATAATAGACTATAAACTCTGATTAATGAATGAATATCAATGTCTTATAAAAAGTAGTATTAATTCTGATCAAAGTGTTCAGTCACTGTGTTTATGCTTAAAATCCATTAAACCTTGTCACCTTTTATTTATTTCATAAAAGGCATTTGTGTGGATTGATTACATTGAGTTACCTTTCATTTCTACTCACAGTCCAGAGAGTGAAATGGGAATACTATCAGCACAGTCTTTAATAAATTTAGAATATGTTGTGGTTTTAAAGGTTCCCAAAATTTGTTGGCAAGTATCCCATACTTAAACAAATTGAACAGAATGAAATCCCAGTTCTATAACTTTGAAATAATCTTTTCTCTTTCTGTTTTAATATAGTTCAATACCTTAGAAAATGTATACTTTTTGATTTTCATCAAATTTTTACATAGTAGAAGTTTAATAATGAATCGTTACTTTAAGTGGATGTATCTGAATTCATTTTAGTAAACTTTTTAATTTTATAATAGTTTTATTTCAAAACAATTTGCAGAATTATTACAAAGATAATAAGGAATTTTCTCATATACCCCACACCCAGTTTCCTCTATTGTTAATATTTTATATTGTAATGGTACACTTGTCACAATTAAAGGACCAATGTTGACACATCATTATTAACTCAAGTCCATGTTGTATTCAAATTTATTCAGTTTTTCCCTAATGTCTGTTCTTTTTCCAAGATCCCGTTCAGAACACACATTATCTTAATTGTCATGTCTCCTTAGTTTCCTTTTGACTGTGACAGTTTCTCAGATTTTTCTTGTTTTGGATGACCTTGACATTTTGAAGATTACTGTTCAAGTATTTCATAGAATGTCCTCAATTTGGATTTTTTGATGTCTTTTTCATGATTAGACTGGAGTTATGAATTGTGCAAAGAAGACCATAAAGGTGAAGTGCCATTCTTATCACATCATGTAAAGGCTACATACTATCAATGTGAATTGTCACTGTTGATGTTAGCCTTAATCACCCGGCCTGAAACAGTGTTTTTGTCAGGTTTCTTCACTCTAAAATTAGTCTTTTCTTCTTCCTTTAAGAGTACTGTACTGTTTGGAAGAAAGAGTACAGTACGCAACCCACATGTACGGAGTGGGGAGTTATGTTCCACATCCTTAGGGTCAGAGTATCTACATAAACTATTTGTAATTCTGCACTGGAGATTCATCTATTCTCCCCCCTTTTAAAATTTATTCAATCATTTATTTATATCAGTAAGGATTCATGGATATTTATTTTATAGTTTGGGTTATAATCCAATACTACTTTATTTTATTACTCAAGTTGTTCTAGCTTTGGCCATTGGGAGATCTTTCAGATGGATCCTGTATCTGTTTGACATATTCCCCACTATTGTGGTATTTTTCCCTTTTTGGGGGGGGGCAATTTTTACTTTCTGGCACTACGAGATGCTCCAGGCTCATCTTGTGCGTTACCTACCCCAGTCCCAGAATAAGCTATTGCTCCAGGGAGCCCTGATTAATTTTTTGGAGAATGGCATTTGAAAACAAGATCCTGGTGCAGGTGTGCTCTTTGCAACTGGAATGTCATTGATTCTAGGCCCTCTCAGTTGACATAGCAAGGAATTAGCTGTGTGTATACCAACGTGTACATCTGCACGTCTTAGAACATTTCTTTGTATGGCCATCCACATCTACATTAAGCCAATCGTGATCATACTGATGGCTCCACTCTTATCTATTACCCACAGATCATTCCAGCTTCCTCCCATTGCTTATCCATAACCTCCCACTACAACAGTAAGAAACCTGGTTTTCACTATTAACCATTTCTTTATCTAATTGTAAAATTCCACTGTAATGTATGTTAGTCAGGGTTCTCCAGAAAAAGAGAACCAATAGGATATATATGGACATATAAGAGGGGATTTACTATGGGAATTGACTTGATTAAGGAGGCCATGAAATGCCACAATATGCTTTCTGTAAGCTGCATAACCAGGAAATCCAGTGGTGTAGTTCAATTCAGTCTGAGTCCAGAGGTCTGAGAACCAGAGGAACGGGTGGTGTAATTCCTAGTCCAAGTCTAAAGGCCTGAGAAACATGGGGATGGAGTGGGGGAAGGTTGGAATAAGTCTCGGAGTCCAAAGGCCCAAGGACCTGGAACTCTGATGTCCAAGGGCAGGAGAAGGTGGATTTCCATCTCTGGGAGGAGAGAAAGCAAATTAATCCTTTCTCCGCCTTTTTGTTCTAGCCTGGCCCTCAATGGATTGGATGATGCCTGCCCACATTGGTGAGGGCGAATCTTCTTTATTCACTCTATTGAATCAAATGCTAATCTCTTCCAGAAACAGCTTCACAGATACACCTTGAAATAATGTTTTACCCACTATCTAGTTATCCCTTAACTCAGTCAAGTTGACACATAAAATTAACCATCACAGCATGTATAATAGTTTCAGAATTGTTAACCCATAACCCTGTGGAAAACAACTTCATCAACTAGACTACAATGCTTATGTACAGTTCCTTTTGCCCTTAGTTTTCCAGAATTCATTCATTTCCAAAATTAGTTAAGTCAGCACAATATTCCCATACTACTCTCAGTGAGGTTGTTTCAGATATTTGTAATAAATTTACAAATTGCCATTGATTATTTTGTCATATTCTATTATAATACATTCCATTCATTGTATGAATACACCACAGTTTATTGATCTGTTCACCTATTGAAGGACATGTTGGTTACAGTGATTAATAGTAAAGTTGCTATAAATATTTTTGTGCACCTTATTGTGTAGACAAGTTTTCAACTCATTTTGTTAAATACCCAGGAACATGATTCTTAAAACATGTGGTAAGACTATGTTTAGCATTGTAAGAAACTACCAAACTGTCTTCCAAAGTGGTGGTACCAGTTAGCATTCCCACCAGCAATGAGTGGGAGCTCCTGTTGCTCCACATACTAGCCAGAAATCGCCATTGTCAGGTTTTTGTTGTTTGGTTTTGTTTTGCTTTAGTTTGGTTTGGTTCTTAGCTGTTTAAATAGTTGTGCAGTCATTTCTTATGGTTGTTTGAATTGCAATTCTATCATAACACATAATGTTGAACATCTTTTCGTTTTGAAGCTGAAACCAGAAGTATCCAGTATTCTCACAAATTATTGTGTTTCACAGGTGATGGCATTCATGAAGGGTTTCACAAACACTTTAACTCTGATTGGGGTCAGAAAAGATTTTATGAAGTCACATAATTCATAAGGTCATCTAGGCTCATGCAGGAACCATCTACCAAAACTATATGATTTAGAAAATCCTCCTTAGTCTCTGATTAGAATGCATGACATTACTAAATATGATGTTGAGAGCATACCATCATTGTTTTCCATTGTTTACAGTGACTCAAGAATCTAACCAGTAGTTCACAACCAAGGATCATGGGACTTCTAGTTATAAGAGTAAGGTGCAGCTAAGAGTTGTCAATTACTTAGTCAAGAAAATGCACAAATGCACTCCCAGAGAAGATAAATAAATACACTGGTTTTTTTCTATGTTTTTTCTCATAAACCTGGTATCAAATATAGAAAGTTGGGCAGGAAGTTTATCAAAAAAGGCCTTAGAGGCTAGGGAGGCCTAAAAGTAGAAATTATTTCTGAAATTACTGAGAATTATAATGTGAAAGAAACTTAATTTTTAAGATCCTGAAATCCTTTTGTCAAATTACACAAATATTTTTATTTTTTAATAATGATATAATTTTGATGGAATTTTATATTGGTTTTGCCAACCCATTTTAAGCTGCCACTACATAAAACTACAGTTGACCTTTGAACAACATGGGTTTGAACTGTGTGGGTTTACTTCTACGTTGATTTTCTTCTGCTTCTGTTACCCCTCACACAGCAGGACCAACCCCTGCTCTCCTTCCTTCTGCTTGTCCTACTCTATGTGAAGACAATGCAAATGAAGACCTGTATGATGATCCACTTTCATTTAATGAATAGTAAGTGTGTTTTCTCTTCCTGATGATTTTCTTAATATTTTCTTTCCTCTAGCTTACGTTATTGCAATAATAGAGTAATAATACCATACAAATTATGTGTTAATTGACTGTTTACATTCTTAGTAAGGCTTCTGGTTAACAGTAGGCTATTGGTAGTTAAGTTTTTGAGGAGTCTAAAATTATATATTGATTTTCAACTCTGCAGGGGGCTGGCACTCCAACCCCTGTATTGTTCAGGGTCAACTGTATATTATATTAAATGGTGCCATTTTAAATGAGCTGGAGTGTTTGTGAATTGTTATCTGGATGACTCTGGTAAACCCCATAAATTATTTTATCTTAATAATGATTGGGTTATGTGTCCTTTTAAAAAAGAACTTCAAATTTTCTTTTTAAGAAATGTTTTCTTCTATCTTTGCAGCCATATTATAATATATTAGTATGTGGTCAAAATTGTAACATAATACACAAAGTGAAGATAGATTTATCTTAGGTTATGGTTGATATTTTTCCCCCTAAAATTGTATCTAACAGTGATATCACATCTAAAAGATGGCTAATTTTTACTGACAGGCATTAGGAATAAGCCAAAAAAATCACCAAAAAAGACATTACAATAACTTGAAATGTTTTTACAGCTGCCGATATCATACCATTCCTGCACAAAATCCCTTTTACTTCTATGCAAGGCAGTAACCTCAGGAACAATTAGGGAAGTATGTTTCTTGGAGCTGGATAATTAAATGCCAAGAAAACTCACCACTCAATATGTAATTCACTCAACATCTTGTTGTTTGAAGGAGCCAGTGTTCATATACAGGATGGATTGAATTCCTAACAACATCTGGCATGAGCAGTGGACTTGGCCCTCACCATAATAGCATTACATTCATGGTCAGAATGACAGCTATCTGGATGGATGGAGCTTGTCTCTAACGGGGCAGATCCATGACTACCGCATAATGAATCAGAATAGTATAAGCTCTGGTCACATACACCTTGGCCTGTTGCTCCTTACAAGCTATATCAGGGGATGTGGAGTAAATTTCTGTTGTCAGATCTAATGGTGAAAGATTCTGGTTTCCAACTTACTGGGAAAGCAAAGTAGAATTTCCATTCCAATAATCGGGATCAAAACATTTCCTGATCACCCTGGTCAATTTATTCTGTCACTTAATTAAACCCAAAGCATTGCAAATCATGTCAGTAAGCAAAAGAGAGACTGCCTCTTCAACCTTGAAGCCAGTCCTTGAGACGCATATCTTATAAAGTTAGTTGAGTTCTAGGACATGCATTAAAGGAGTATTTCTCTAGGGCTTTTTCATGGGTTAAACAGGGATTAAAGCAAATGGCAAACAAAGTCACAATTAAGAGTTACAAGAGAAATCAAAATACAAGAGCAAATTCATACAAAGTAATGAAATTCCCACCACAGAAGCTCTCCTGCACAACAAAAAAAAAATCTAAGGTCTGAGAAAGAGAATAGCAAAATAGTTCATATGATTTGAACTTTTTCTTAAGCTTGAAAAGTTATCTATAAAGTTGTCTGAGTTGCGGGCCCTTGGATATTGAAAAGACATAATATTCACTGACTTTTTTAAAGTTTGAATTTTTTTCATTTTTCCCTTTTCTTTACTTCAATATATGCAAGCTTTAGCAAAGCCTAAAAAGACGGAAAGAAAAAATGTGGTCTTGGTTGATGTCTGTGCATCACACTTAGGTGTATCCAAAATTAATATTTGTTCACAATTTTAAAATGTCCTTGTTACCCACATACTGTCACCATTTAGGCTACCCTGTGTTTTACAAACTTCCCCAGACTAAGCTCATGTTTGCAAACATCTGTAGGTGTCATATGGTAGTGTGCAATTAGTGAACAGTTTTACACGACCCTACACATTCCACTCCCTCCTTGGAGTTGTGAAGACATGATGATATGTCTTAAGACAGTGGCTATTTCCTCATGACATGTATTTATTAAGGAAATGCACATTAACTTCTTGGGGAGGTAGGCAGCATATTTTGAAGGAGACTAACAGATTAGAATACATTGCATAATGACTGCTACACAGTGTGCACTCTGTATTTTAAAACACTGACACCAAAATTTGGTATTTTTAGGTTAATTTACAATAGTTCCACAGGAAGGAATCATGCAGGAAGCATTATATAAATTGTTGCACAGTTGAAAAATGAACACGAGGGTTTTAGCATCCTGCAAGTTGCTTTATAACACAACTCTGGAAAACTGCAGTAACTCTGAAAGAAAGAGGGGAGGGAGGGAGGGAGAGAGAGAAATCTCCACTGATTCTTTTCCAAGGAGTTAAAATTACTCAATTTGTAGATTTCAGATTATGAAAAAGGATAACTATATAGGTATAAAAACTGCAAAACAGTACCTTGATTTTTGCTTCAGTTAGTAAATCCAGGGAATTTAAAAGCTATTTACAGCACTTAATAGTTGATGGCATTTGTGGAAAATTTTACAAGCAATGACATAAAAGGAATTACACGAAGTGTTTATCAAGCATTTTTTTTTTTACCTACTAGGACTCAGCCTTTTAAATCAATTCTTTAGTAATTAAAACATCATCAGCAACTCAAAATTGTTTCAAAGTTTTCAGAGCTGTGTGTTCAACTCCAAATACCATAATACCAGTGTAAGTGTTCTGTACAAAAGGGAAAATTAAGATGAAGATATAAAGGCAATAGAAAAAAGACACTTTATATTTTGTTTTAATTTAACTATATGTACACAATTCATGTATGTGTGCCAACAAACAGAGATTTCGAGACCCAGAAGACCCTTCAGTATTATGGATAGGTAGGCACACCATCCCATTTTTTAGGGAAAATAGCTACTTTCTGGCTAATTTTCCACATTAGCCAATCAGAAGATGAAAGAGTGTATGGTTTTTATTTGATCATTTTATCTGCCATTGGGCAATGTTTTTTAGCAAATATTTTAAAATTTTATTTGGCAAATATCACTTGTTTTAGGAAAAAATAAAAAGAAGTATGAATAAATATTTAAATACAAAAATTGTAATGCTAATTACATTTTTTAAAAAGCAAAAAACAACTGATAGGGCTCCAATTATATCCATTATGTAAAGCCATTAGCCTTTCCCCACTCTGATTTAGGAAAGTAGAGACCAATCTCTACAGTTCATTAGTGTTCCTAAAAAATGGAACAATAGCCCTTGTTTTGTTTTGCACTGTAAATAAGAGTTACCACTTATTTACTGGCCAAAGAACTGGTGTATACCTATAACTATTAACTAGGCCACATTCATTCAAAAAGATACATTTTTAATTTGGAATTTTGCAGTATACATGGTCACAAAGAATGCATATAATAATTGACTTTCCACACAAGTGATTCTACAATCATGAAAACAAAGATACACAAAGACATAAAGAAATGACAGGAAAACTCATTCATCTTTAAGTCAAGTGAAGCATGTTGGCTTCTTGCAGTCTAAATATTTCTGACATCATTTTAAAAGAATCCAAATTCCAACATAATCGTATGTGCAATGTTTTGAAAGCACACACTACTAATTCGCTGAAACACTAAAAATGTGTTACCTTTATAAGAGGTAACTATTTGGCTGGCCTTTGAAGAACAACTTTTTTTATTTCACAGAAAAAAAGGAGGTAATAACTGTATCCCAAGTATCTACAACAGTGACTGGAAGATAAGGATATAATAAGCCCTTGCTGAATGCATAAATACATGTATGAAATGTCTGTGTCGCCTCAGTGCGTCTTTACTTCCAGTTGGTGTTTTTAAAATGGGCTTTGTGATGTTATTTGATAGGCCACATTTACAATAATATTAATCATATAATGAGCTTTAGAATTGCTATGATGCTATCTAGTGTTTAAAACTATGAAAGACAACCCATGTAGGGTAGAACTTCTCAGTTTGAAAATCAGAGTTCCATTCTTTCAAACATGTTTCCTGTTTTATGGACCTAATATTCTAGAGAGAGAAGACAAGTAAAGATCATCTAAGTAAATAGATAAATACAACTTTGAGTAGTCGTCAATGTACTGAAAAAAGGAAACTTAAGAGGGGTCTGGCTAAAGGGAGGGACACTAAGGACCCCTAGAGGAGTCAGCCACACCACCTCCTGGGCAGCTGCTCTGGCAGAGAGGCCTTCAGAGAGAGTGGCTGGTTGGAAGGATGCACCTGCTCGGGTGCTTCCAGCGTGGCTAACAAGGGGGAAGAGCGCTGGGGGTAAAGTCAGAGAGGTGGCAGATCTTGCAGAGCTTGTGAACCGTGGTAAGGAGTTTCCATGTGCAAAATTAAAAGAGCAGAAGAACTTGGTTCCTTAGGGACAGCAGTGTTTGTGAGCCCAGTGAATGAACAGTCACGCATAGAAGAGGGATATTATCCATAGTGTTAGGATTAAAGGTAATTTTTATTTTTTTCACTGTATTGTATTCTGTATTTTACAAATGTTTATATAATGAAGTCTTACTTTTTATCCAGAAAAAAAAAACCTACAAAAAGGAGTATCCTGTAAAGAAAACTAGGAAGAAATGGTTGCGGAAGGATAACTACACGAAAGTGGTAGGTATGAAAAGAGAGAATTTTAAGAAGAAAAAAGCTGATCTGGTGTGTCAAATGCCACTGAGAAATCAAACAAAATAAACACATAAGATTGTCTATTGGCCTTGAAAATGTAAAAAATAGAAGTGACTTGCACCTGTAGTATTAGCAAACTAAACTTATGGTATTAGTTTGCTGCGGCTATAACAAAATACCACAGACGGAGTGGCTTAAACAACAGAAATTTATTTTCTCACAGTTCTGGAGGCCAGAACTCTGACATCAAGATGTTGGCAGGGTTGGTTTCTCCTGATGTGTCTCTCTGTGGCTTGCAGATGGCCACCTTCTCATTGGGTTCTCACAGGGCCTTTCCTCTGTGCTGGTGTATTCCTGGTGTCTGTGTGTCCTAATCTCCTCTTCTTATCAGGACACCAGTCAGATTGGGTTAGGGCCAATCTAATGACCTCATTTTAACCTAATTACCTCTTTAAAGGCCCTGTCTCCAAAAACAGTCACATTCTGTCCATAACAGTATATAATCAATCCTTATTATTCACAGGTTCCATATTTATGAATTTGCCCACTTGCTAAACTTCCTATGTAACCTCAAAACTAATACTCTGTACTTTAGGAGTCATTTGCAGACATGCAAGCAGGAAAAATTTGACTCACCGATGCTTACGTTACCAGCTGAAGTCAAACAAGACACTTTGCCTTCTTGTTTGAGCTCACATACTGTAAATAAGTGCCGGTTTAATGGTCTATGTATTTGGTATAAAGGTGAATATACTAATAGTACACATTAAAACATGTTATTCAACATAAAATTCCTCTTTTTTCCCTTCTGATTAAAAAATAAATAAAGAAACATTGTAGTGGATTCACAAAGTGTTGTCAGCCCTGGACACGTTGTCTCTTGGACAAGTTGCCCTGTTTGTAGGTATTAGGGCAGTTAATTGAGAAAATTCATGCTCAGTAGTCTCAATTTTCTCAGTGAGATTGGAGGCAAAATCTACTGAGATGAATGATAGACAAAAAAGTGGTTTATTGTAGTTGAAATTAAGAAATGCAAGAAGGAGCTGACCAAGATCCAAATGACAGCCCCAAATGTAAGATCATCAGTCTCCATGACTATTTGATTTTTCTCAAATAACAGTTAGCAGCCTTGGTGTAGGAGCAGAAGGGACAATGTTAAATCAATACAGGATTAGATTTTGCAAGAAATATTGGACAGAAAAATTCAGAATGTCAGATCAATGGGGAGAAAGTGAATAAGTAACACACCCTGGGAGCTAGGTTAGCAAGGGGAGAGCAAAGACAGACAGTTTGGGATAAAATGTGGTTGTCTGAAAACTGTATTAAATTTCTCTGTTTTGTGTTTTGCAGGAGGTTTTGGAGCAATTGCATAGTGGATTTTTGGGAATGAGAGCGTGAATGGGCTGTAAGCAAGGTAACCATGGTGAGAATTTGAAAGTATATGGTGTCTGTGGTGGAGAAATTCTAGGTTGCAGTGAAGTCCAGGGAACGGATTGTTACAGCAGAGTGCTAGCGAAGAGCATTCACATGAATGACTTTAAGGGTTATACACGAAGGAGATGGATAGAAATTGGCCTGAGAGTTTTCCCAGGGGCCAAAACAATGAATGCATAGAAGGAGGAATGCCAGAAAGCAGGGAGACAGCAAAAAGATTCTGTCATGCCAGACAGAAATACTACAAAGAATTGTTCAATTTGTTCTTTCTTATTCTTTGTATTGTGTCCAAGCTTACTAGTAAATAACTGTGTAGTAGCAAATATAAGCAAGAAAGGTAACACCTACGTGTCTTGTTCTTGGGCTTGTATTGTTTGGAAAGTAGGATAATAAGTAATGTACACTGGAGAGGGCTGTGGGAAAGAATGTGGTCTCCTGCAGTAGGTTTCTGCCAGGACTAGCAAAGGGAAAGAGAGTATAGTGGAAAAGTTAGAGAGAATAGAGCAATTTGATTACAATGGAAAGCAATTTGATTGCAGGTGAGAGGCTTGGTCTGAAGGTTTGCAGAGGAAGAATAAAATTGGGGGAAAATGATATGGCAAGGCTAGAGTAGGAGTGTACAAGATTTATCCCTGGAGTTTACATTTTTAGTGGTAGTCAAGGATAAAGGCAGTAAGAAGTTTTAGCATTGACTGGAAACTATGGCATGAAGATACTCCTCTGCCTACAAAGACAGATCGACTGCATGGTGCCGGGTCATCAATTTTTGCAACCGTAAGCAATTTATCTTTCTCAGCAAAGCTTAGCCTTTTTCATTCCTGGGTCAAAATATAAAAGGACCCGAAATCACGAGATCCCCAAGGAAGCAAAAATAGACACCAAGAACTCTCACCTGGATGTTAATAGTATTCTCTCTCAAAGTGCTATTTTTTGTTCCTTCCCTTGGACATATTATGAGTTTATTTTTTAATGAGTCAGTCTGAGAACTTCACTGCCATTTAAACTTGTTCCTATCAGAAAATTGATTAAAAGTTCAAAACATCTGATTTCATAAATGGGCTTTCAGAAGCAAACCTACTTATAATCTTGGGACATATCATAGTGCTAAGATTTGTGATATTGGTTGGAAAAAAAGAAAAACTACACTAAACCAAAAAAGTCAATGTTGGTGCGTGTTACTGAGGATAACTCAATGGATTATATCCTTATTTCTTTGGTGTCAGAAACTCCCAGTGGAGTTATCTTTTCTTGGATGATTTGTAAATAATTTAATACAAGATTTTAAGCAGTCATTACTTTTTGCTTGGCATGAGGTGTTTTGGTGATTGTCCTGTTGTAGGTGGATAGTTTATCCTTTATCCTTTAAAATTCATCATCTCTTGATTTTGTCCAAATAGTTTCATATTTATCAGTAATTATATGACCTCGCCCCGCACATAAGTCATTTACTTTTGCTTCTACAGATGGGATGTAGGAGGATTACATGACCATCTATCCATCTGTACAGTTTTATGGTAACAGAAAATCCCCTGAAGTCAATAAATGTTTCCTCTCTAGTTCATAGCAGTGCCTGAAATTCCATCATCAGAGATACATTGCTTTAAGTTCATTGCTGCCAAAATAACTTAAATCTAGCTTATCTGGTATTAAATTATTGTGATAAATAGCTGAGAACAGTACTCTTCAAGGCAGGGCACAGGATCACCACAGTGAAATCGTCCAGAGCAGTGGATTTCAAGCATTACTTTTCAGCATAATTCTTAGAAATGTTACAGTGGCTCTGCAACTGTTGGACTTAAAGGTCTATTTTGGTGAAGTGTTTTAAAGATGAACCACAGACACAGAACTTCTTGATCTTTATTCTTCTCCAAATTCACTGTTTTATCTAGCTCTATCCTTGTACTCCTTTAAGGAAATATGGAGAATAACTTTGCCAAATTAGCAACTTTGGTGTAAAGGATAATTGTTTTTTATAAAACTCATTTATTTGACCCCAGGGAATGAGGCCTGATATTAAAAGGTCTATATATATTAGTCTGGAAAAGAGAACAAAGTGGATGTTCTTTTTAAATCTGTTCAGTGATTTGCTTGAGTCCATGTTCTGCCCTCCTTCTTTCTTCTCCAATGTTTAGGTCACTGTACAGCATAGAGAGCAACCAGCGAAGGAAGGAGGGCACTGCCGTGGGGTCCTCAGTCCCCGCTAAGTAAAGCTTTTCTAGTCAAAGATGGGGTGTGATATGGCTAATACTTAATGACCTTCAGTGCCTCCTAATGTATCCTGAATGGGGGTGGAGTAGTTAAAGGCCATATGATGACTTGGGGGGGGTGTTATTGGGCATGGAGGTGAAGGCTTAGAGGAAGAACATTAAGTGATAAGGTAGGCTTCAAAATAAAAGAAATAGTGCAAGCCAAGAAATGGAAAAAAGCAGGTTTTCATAAACGTACAAACTCATAGGATTGCTGCTTTTAACTCTGGGGGGTGGTTGCAGGATGTGAAATGCTGCTGTGGTTTACCCACTGGCTCACCTGGTTGGCTCACCTGGATGGCTCACCTGGTTGGTACAGGGCAGCAGTTGGTCCCACAGCCCTTTCAGCTTCAACTAATCTTTTTCTTCAGTTTTCCCAAGTCTTGAGCCAAGTTCACATTCAGCTTCTCTTCCACTTCCCCACCCTGTGGTGTGCTAGTAAACTGGCTCCATAGGGGGAAAAATATAATCCTCACGTATAACATTTGCCAATTCAAGAGTGTAAACTCTCCAATTATGGCCGATTTTCTTATTAACAGTCTAACAAACAGATGGCGACATTCCTGAATATTTGACACTCCGCTCTCCTGAGCCAGTAGGAGCAGCGGCAGCTGCAGCTCCCTGTCTTCCTGCATTGACAGAACCAACAAACCCCCACTGCCTTCCAGAGAATTGTGGTAGAAGATGAAAAGGAGTCTTGTGTATTAAAGGAAAATAAGATTTTAATTTGTAAGTGATGTTCTAAATTATTGTCGAATCTATAACAAAAATTATTAGAAAACTATTCTAAAAGGGTACAACATCTGCCTTCAAAACTTGTATATTTCAACTGCTCTTGGAGGGTTACTGAATGAGCAGTGAACCAGATGTGAGCCATTCTTCAAGGCACTAGCCGATAAAGGCTAAGACATTAAACTGATACACTTTACAAAGCAGGTGAAAAGTTAGTGTGTAACAGCTCTACTATTTCTGTTTCTTTTTTGCACGTTTAGCACTTTATCAGATGCACACTAGCTGGGTATTGTTATTTAAATGTTCCCTGTTTCTGTAGGGCTTCCCCCAATTACAAGTTTCTTGAGGATAAGATCCAGGTGTCAGGTTTTATCCCCAATCCTGCTGAAACTTAGCACAATGCCTCACCATCAGAAAATGTGCACCCAATGAAAAGCAGATGCTGAATTCCCTTAGGTTTTAAAGGCCCCTGTCAAGTCGGCAAGCCTGCACTCCCTGGCTCTTTGTGAAAATATTAAAGATCGTCCTATTTCCTTAATGGTGACTATTGGGTAAAACGAAGTGAGCGTAGAATGGGGTTTCTCGTCATGCAGAAGTTTCTGTCTGGTCAGTGAATTTACAGGTTACAAGGGGACAAGGAGGAGGGAGAGATAAAGGGAAAGAACAGGGAAAGGGAAGCCAATAAAATAAGGCCCCTTACTTTGATACTGTCCATAATAGGATGACTTAGGAGGAGGGATGAAAGTGTGGCCTGAAACTGAAACCCTATACAAAGCTGGAGGGACAATGTGGTTCAAAGACAAAGAAGTCGAGAGAGTAGAAAAAACAGGGAAATGATTGAGCTTGGCCAGAAAATCCACAAATGACTTAAACATAGTAGGATGAACCTCCTCATTTTCTAGAAGTAGAAATAGTCTGACAGGAAATACACTTATAGTCTATATTAATAACTATAAAGGTTCATAGTCATAGAATCCTAGAATTCCATGAATAGAAGGGACTTTAAACATATAATCCATCATATTTCACAGATAAATGGACAGAGCATGCAGAAGTTGCTCCAATTTCATTTCATCAAAACACATAGAGCACTAAACGTATTTTAAAACTAATATTATACATGGAAGGGACAAAATGTCAAAAAGGACCAGCTTTTTCCTGGGAGTTTTTAATCTCACAAGTATATTAAGATTAGCGCCCCAACCAAGGCAACCGTAATAGGTGCTGCAATTCCTGTGCAAACAAATGGTTAGGAATCACAGAACAGAAAAGCATCAGTTTGGACTCACAGAAGAGATCTTCTGAGCTAGGTTTAAAAGCTAAGCTATTCACTCTTAGCAGGTTTTACTGGATCATCGAATTCCATCATTCAAGAATTTCTTCAAGTCTTGCTGTTCAACCACACATATTTGTCTATTAGTATACTACTAAGATTGGCCTTCATAAGCTTATTCCAATAGAACAACTAAGAGCTGAAGTCCAGATTGAAGGGATAGCAAGGATGGGGTGGGTTTGAGACATCTGGTAAGGAAGGAGAATGAGGTCAGCAGCATTTAGGTCAACAGAGAAGCAGATCTGTAGGGGAAAGAGGATGGGTTTAATCTGCCCATATGGAATTTATGTATTAAGATATGTCTCCACTTCAATGATTACTATATAATTATTGGTCAGTTCTTTATTTTTCAATAATCCAGACACTATTTAATCAACACGTAGTTTGCATTCACTAAACTCTACAAGAATCACTTGATTTCAGAATATCTTCAATCTGAACAGTTTTCTTCATATGTTGCACCAATAAATTGACCAGAAAATTAAAAAGAAAACAAAAAATACGGTTTGTTATATTCAGGTCTCTCTCATGTCCCAAAAAAAGTGTGATTTTCTGTTATTTTTCTGCATTATTCTTAATAGAAAATGGTCCCATAATAATAATATAATAATCATTTTAAGTGTACCAAAATTCTAAACACACTGAATTTAGAGAATCTTTGGTTTTCCCTAAATGGAGGACAATTCTGAGTAACACCTGTACATTGAGAGTGTGGGAGGCGCTCTTCTACACAGCTTTTAATAATTCTTGGAATCTGCAAATTTTTTTTAAAAATCAACTAAATCCCTCAGTTTTATAGCATTTTAGAGCACTATAAAAAAGTAATAGTCAGCATTCTCTTACAAGCTGTCTCCTAGTTCACTTAAGTGTTTAAGTAAACAAAAGTCTCATCAAAAGACAGTTTTAACTCAATGCTATTGCAGTGCAGAACTTGCAGCAGCCATAGCTGCTGTGGGATTCAGAGGAGAAAACAGGATTTCTAGTTGGAAGGCTTTGTATTTCCCAACAGAGGAAAAATGTAAGTAGAAGTCAACTGTAACCTAATAAATTTTCCAAATATAAACACACAGAGTATGGGGGGTGGAATGTATTACTGGAAATGCAACCTAATGTGTTAACAATGTTAATTGGCATGAAACCTGAAAATGGAACTTTGAGTTTTTATTCTTACTTCCTCTAAATTTCAAATATTTTACTAATGACTTAAAATCATAGAAAGTGAAACCATTTTGTAGTATTAACCACTGAGAGCCATCTCCTATCTCTTGAAACTGATCTCATTTGATGACTTGGAACACTGTAGAGTCCGGATTCTCCTGTCTGTTATTTTTCCTTTTTTTTTTCTTTTCCTGGATTTTTTCCCCCAAGCATCTAATTTACAAACTACAAACAGTTGCTAAGATTTAGAACCTGACTCTCTGACTCTCTGCTCCAAATTTATTCCATTTTATTCTCTCCCATAGAAACTCATCTATACTCTTCAAGTTCATGACTCATTGCCATTTCTTTGGCATCTAAATCTCTATCTGTGGCTCATAGTTCTTTTTTTTTTTTTTTTGAGACAGGGTCTCTCTCTGTTGCCCCGGGTAGACTGTAGTGGTGTCATCATAGCTCCCTGCAACCTCGAACTTCTGGGCTCAAGCGATCCTCCTGCCTCAGCCTCCCGAGTAGCTGGGACTACAGGCGTCGTGCGCCACCACACCCTGCTAATTTTTCTATTTTTAGTAGAGATGGGATCTAGCTCTTGCTCAGGCTGGTCTCAAACTCCTGACCTCAAGCGATCCTCCCTCCTCGGCCTCCCAGAGTGCTAGGATTACAGGCGTGAGTCACCCACTAGCCTCCTTGCTGTCTGGTGGCCCATCATCACTCTGACTTCCGCATGCCTTAGCACCATGACTTAGTCCCATTTCTTAACAGAGACAGTAGTTCTCACATCCTATACCAAAAAAAAGGGAAAAAATTTCATTGCTGTTCTTTCCTAATTACTCTCACTGCTTGGAATAGCAGAGCCATATACATGGACTCTCACCCTGAATATTTTACTCCTCTGAACTACCTTACATATTGCTATCAAATTATCTTCTTAAAATACTGGTTTCATCATAGCACCACTGAACTAAAAAATTTTTAATGACTCTTCTTCAGTAGCTGTTCTACATAATCCACCCATTAGCAGCCACAGCTTAATCTGTTTCCTTGGAAAACATATCACACAGTTTCCAAAGACTAACACCTTACCACCTTGCCAGGATGCAGCCCTCTGTTCTTTCTGTCCGTGTGGAATCTACCAGTCTTTTGAGATCCAGGGAGTTAGCTTTCTAGGAAGCAGATTCAACAAATGAGTCTCTGGAGTCAGTGTTTAAATATCCCACTTTGTTGATCCCAGCAGGATGCAACCCCAGCCGTCCTCAGTGGTAACCTACACGTTAACACACTGTCCAAATACTTTTTTTCCTTTTCTACCCACTTTTTCACTTTACTACCAGTTCAGGGATCACTTCTCATAGAA
Source organism: Daubentonia madagascariensis (assembly GCA_023783475.1). Classification (NCBI taxonomy): domain Eukaryota; kingdom Metazoa; phylum Chordata; class Mammalia; order Primates; family Daubentoniidae; genus Daubentonia; species Daubentonia madagascariensis. The sequence goes on from JAKFHU010002239.1 coordinate 561,980, forward strand.
CCTACATGCCCCCAAAAACTCATCTTGGGTTGTGCTTCTAGAGAAACCCCACCACAGACACTATATAAATCACATAGTAGGTCCAATCTAATGGAGCACACAGTCAAGAATGATATTCTATATCAGTGCCTTCATGTCTTCTGAAACTGGCCCTTATTCAGAAACCACAGTATGACTTTTCTTCTGAAGATATATTGCAATGTGTAAGAACTTGGTCTCTGGGGTCAGAATAACATTGGTTCAAATCCTGGTTCTACCTTGTACCTTTGGTAACTTTGTTAAACTCCTTAAGACCTAGTTTCCTCATAGGCTTAAGAGAAATGATGATGATCTCTACTGTATAGAGTTGTAGTGAGGATTAAATAAAACATACACAGGAAGCATTTAGTATGGTGCTGGGCACATAGACAATAAGCAATAAATGTTAATTGCTGACTTTATTAAAGAATTTGAAGCATGCTGAAACATCTTTCATCTTGTATGTATAAAATGCTTTAGAACATACTTATATCAGTAGTAAGAAATTCAACTTTAGATTGAAACCTTGGAATATGAATTTTTGGAAGCCTGGATATACTCAGGACAATGTATTCTTCAAAAGCTTGTTTGTAACAGATTATTTGAAGGTGATGGTATAAGGTAATGGCAGCAGAGTCCTGGGGGCTAAATGTAGGCTCCACAGATGTACTCCTGGGCAGTTTTTAAAAGCCTTACAATGAATCATTGTTAAGATTTCCAATTGAGTAAATTAATTCTGTGAGCACTTTACATGTAGTAAATATTTAGAAAGTTAATTAATCATTGGCATTTTGAGATTCAAATGCTTTACATTACAACCAGGGTTATAAAATATGTTTAAGGAAATATTGGAGATTGTTTACTTCAGATAAATGTTTTCCACAGAGACATAAATTGGCTGGAGATTTTTCATGGAAAAATAGATTCTGTTTCTTTTTCTCTTAGTAATATGAACTTTTGGTCCTTTTTTTTGTTATTATTTCTGGGTGGGTACTGAGCTCATGATTTATGTGAGAAGCTATTGGAATTTCACAGAAGAAACTGTTGGAAAATATTTCAGTCTTAAAGTTGTTGCAACAACATTCCTAAAAAAGAAAAAGGATTTTAGTAGAATAGAGAGATTTTCTTGTTTCCATCAGGTAGCTTAATGAAATACTTCACTAGATTCATGAAAATTAGAGATGTCAAGGTCTCCCATGCTTTTTTAAATTTTTTTTTTGAGACAGATCTCACTGTGTTGCCCAGGCTGGAGTGCAGTGGCGTCATCATAGCTCCCTGCAGCCTCCAATTCCTGGGCTTAGGCGAACCTTCTGCCTCAGCTTCCGGAGTAGCTGGGACTACAGCGGCGTGTCACCACGCCCAGCTAAATTTTTAAAAAATCTTTTGTAGAGATGTGGTCTCTCTATGTTACTCAGGTTGGTGTGAAACTCCTGGTCTCAAGTGTTGGTCTCGGCCTCCCAAAGTGCCGGGGTTACAGGCGTGAGTCACCATGCCTGGCCCAGTAATTTTCTTTAACTAAAAAAAATTCAGTACCAAATATGTTAGGATGTGTCTTATCACTGATCAAAGCAACCAGCATATAATACTTTACCACATACTCTCCATTTCTCTTCTCTCAATCTTTTGACCAAGACTGAGCTCTTCCGTGGCAGCCACGAAACGTGTCTTACAGATTGCCAACCGCACGGAGTAGGACTGAGCAAGGGCCCCTATCAGAAAAGGAAGTTGTTTTAAAGAACTTTTACTTCCAATTCTACCCTGCCATATATATATATTTTTTTACTTTGTATTTATTTTTTTCTTTTGAGACAGACTCTTGCTCTGTCGCCCCAGCTAGAGTGCAGTGGCATCATCATAACTCACTGCAGCCTCAAACTTCTGGCCTCAAGTGATCCTCCCGCCTCAGCCTCCTACACCCTGTATGTAATCTTACTACCAATACTGAACATCTCATCAAGTTTTTCCTCAATTTTTAGTTCATGCTGTCAAAATGCCTTTGTTCTCTAACTTAATTTTGATACTTCAGAATCTGCTACAAATATCATTGTTTTCAATGCATCTCTATACTAATAAATACTTTAATTTTTATTTTTTTCTCCCATCATATAGCAAAAAGGAAACAAGAGCAGGAGTAGAGAAATAAATAGGCAGAGAACTAAAGACATGGTTAAATTGTTTCTTCCATGGTCAAATATTGAGAGGAATTAAAACATTTTAAGATATTCCCTAAGGAAATAAAACACATGTACTTAAAGAAGAGAAACATCAAAAGAAACCCTTTATTGGTCCCGCTTTTTCCCTCCCATAGATGTGTACCAAAGGCATGCTGAGGACACTCAGAGGTGTGGGGCCCAGGAGAGGAGCATGGTGCCAGGGACCTTGTTGGCCCTAATTAGGCACAGACCTGTTCATCACCCATAGTTTTTTTCTGGCAATTCTAGAAGCTCTGCCTGTTTCATTCGCCCTTCTATGATCTGTTCTTTACATCTGGTTTCTCTCAACTATTGACTTTGGAGTCAAAGGCTTGGATCTCAACACAAAGAAAATATAAATGTTTGAGGTGATGGATATCCCAGTTACCCTGGCTTGATCATTACACATTGTGTACAGACGTCAAAATATCATATGTACCCCCCAAAATAGGTACAACTATTATATATCAATAAAAAAAATTTAAATAAAGGAAAAATTAAAGACTTGAGTTCAAACCCAGGCTCTGGCACTTACTATTTGTGCGACCTTAGACACGCTAATTAAACTCAGAGGGCATCAGCACACACATCTGTGATAAAAAGGGACAATGATCTACTTACAGAGTTATGGTAGGAAGTAAACGAAATGATGTATGAGAGCCTCACGTGACATCTAGCAGAAACCCAGTAAATGTTAGTTGCATTCTCCTCTGACCCACTGTGGAATAAGGTGTGGTAATTAACATTTTATTATATTCTTCTTCCTGAAGATAGCCATTTCGTAATTTTCTTGTTCCCTGATAGAAAGTGAGAGGTATCAGAGAGTAAATGCAGCAACTTCTTATTCCTTATCCTGTGGCCCTAATTCTTGTTCCTTCTTCCTATCACCTTTGCTTTTGGGAAAGAACAAGTCAAAGCAAACAGTAGGTTTTTCAGGGTTGCACAAATATTTGGTAAAATTGTGTGATTATGTGAAAAAATAGCTGGACTTAGGGTTTGAAGTCTAAAATCCAAGAACTATATCACGAATTTTCTAAGCCTTGATCTTCTTGTCTAAAATGTAGATAATACTTTTCCTATCTTCCTCCAAGAGTATTTTAGTATCAAACTAAATCCTTTATATGAAAATCTTTTAATATCACTCAGACAATGTACACCCATGAAATTATAAAATTTTCTTTTGAAAGCACACCACATTTAAGTTAGCCAAGGAAGCTGTCACAGCAGGATGATAGTGAAGGTATGTAGCAATACAGGGGCTCACTCTCCTCTATGTCACCCAAATTTCTGATCCCTGAATGCCCAAATATGGAACAAGATAGACAAGAAGGAAAGAAGGTAAGGAATGATTTCCAATAAAACCTGAGAGCATTAACGGAGTTGAGAGTGGAGACTCATCTCCGGTAGTGAAAATACAAAAGAAAGATGGATTGTGTGGCCAGTGGAAGCTCCTCTAGGCAGTCCTTAGCTGGCAGGGACCAGTGATAGCTCAGGAATATTTACTATTTAATATTTACTATAAATATTTAATATTTACTAAAAGCAATAAATATAAAAATTCAAAGTGACTTGTTTGCATGGGCCCATTAATTCCATCATCAGCTAGCTGACTCAGAAATCCCTCTCGTAACTTCTCATCCTTGCTGGGGAAAGCATGCTGACCATTTTTAGTAGGTGTAGCTGCAACAGGTACACAGTAGCAAAGAAGGTGCTGGTAGTGTTGATGTTTTGACAGGATGGGAGTTTTCTGTTAATTCTTAGCCATGTCTTTCTTTTTTATAGCAGCCAGTCAGACACCAGCAGTGCTAATATACTGCAAATCCTTTTCTTTTTATCCCTGGCATTAGGGAAAGAGGAAAGACACAACACACACACACACACACATGCATGCACACACACGCCCCCTCACTGAGTAGTTTTTCTAACGAGGCCTGGTAAGAAATGCTTACAGGAGGGTAAAGGAGGTGAAAAATCATATTCCGTAAGAATTTCTATTCCAAGAAAGAGTGCCAGACCACCAGGCCTGATGGGTTTGGACAGCGCCAGAACCAGCAGGTCAGAAGGAACCAAGATTTGCAGAGGCGGAAAGAGTGAAGGGAGTAATTTTTCAGCTCTGGAGAGTCAGAAGGCAGCCCAACAGCACACCAGTATTGTCAATTATATTTTTTTTAAATGCCCTTTAATGGTTCCACTCTTCCTTTTTTTATTATCAAGGAAAATAAGATTTGGGAGAAGGGGTTAGAGGTTGGCAGTTAGAAAGAGGAAGGAGAGGCTGGATATTCACTTTAAAAGTGACGGCTTTTTGGTGAAGAAAATTTCATCATTTTCGTCTATATTTGATTTCTTTAAACCAGCCTCCATCAACCAATCACCAAGTGCCATCCTTTCTAAGTTTCCTCTGCAATAAGAAATATAATGTTATGAATTCATTATCATCACAATAAAAATTAAAACTTGGAAGTCATGTACAAACCTGAATGATAGAAAAATTTTCATGTATTTTAACAGTGGGAGAACGCCTTTACAAAGTAACATATTTTCCTTTGTTGAATTCTTTCAAAATTAAATTTATGGACCATTCATACATTCCAAAAGTGCAAGGTCACTGTAATGTCTAAGTATATCATATGACTTCAGGAATTCAGACCTGGTAATTCTTTCTACTGATGCATTAATCATATAATTGGAGAGTTTAAGTATTAAATATCAAAAATCAGTATATTTATCTGAATTTTTAAATATATTTTGAATTATTTGCTGGTAATTATACTGTTTCAAGAAAAAAAGCATAGAAATGTTTGTTAAAGATTTTGGGACAAAAAGCCAAAACCACTTTGTATAGTTACCAAAAGGGACAGCAGTTTGGTATAATATGTCAGCTTCCTGGCTCCAACTGGTCTAAGTGAGGAAAAAAAAAAAAAACCCACACAGAGATTGCCTGAAAGGAAAACGGTCCTAGTCCTGCTATTTGTTGAACATCAGATTTTCTGCAAATCAGCTCAGTTTTCTTGCCTGGCAATTTAATATCCTTATTTTTTTTTTTTTTTTGCCTACCTCAAGCAATAGATCTGAAAAGAAGGTAGAAACATATATAAAAGTACACTGAAAAATATAAAGAATTCTACTACAGAAAGTTCTATTATTCTTATTTGGTTTAATGACTCATATGAATCATGCTCACAGTGGCTTCATGGCAGATTTGTAACATTTTTCCTGGTTCTAAGCCTACCTTCACTTGGATGCTCTGTAGTCTGGGTTTTTATGGAGGAGACGTTCTGACTCTAGGTGGAGTGATATGTGAATTTGGATTTGTAGCAGTTTTCCACAGAAAGCAATTGAGCTCTCCCAAACATTAGCCCAGTTCTTTAAAAAGTGGATGGTATTCCTTCTATGAATGGATTTAAGCACCTTCATAAGCAGTAAAATAATTGTAGCATGGCATTTTATCAAGAGATGGACCTAACTCTTGATTTTCTCAAACAGGTGATGAAAATTGTTGTAAAATGTGAGATGACTTCATAAGATATTCAGTCAAAGAAATAATTATGACTAAAACACCAAAGGCAAATACAACAAAAATAAATAAATGGGACTTAATTAAATTAAAAAGCACAGCACAAGAAATAATCAACAGCATAAATAGACAACCTACAGAATGGGAGAAAGTATTCACAAACTATACATCTGACAAAGGACTAATAGCCAGAAACTACAAACAACTGAAACAAATCGGCAAGAAAAAAAACCAAACAACCCTATCCAAAAGTGGGCAAATGATACAAACAGAAGTTTTTCAAAAGAAGACAGAGAAATGGCCTACAAACAGATGAAAAAATGATCAACATCACTAATCATCAGGGAAATGCAAATTAAAGCTATTATACAATGAGCTACCACCTTACCCCTATCAGAATGGCCATTATTAAAAAGTCAAAAAACAATAGATGCTGGCACAGATGTGGAGAGATAGGAACATGTATACACTGTTGGTGGGACTGCAAATTGCTACAACCTCTATGGAAAACAGTATGCGGGTTCCTCAAAGAAAGAAACGTAGACCTACCATTCGATCCAGCAATCCCTCTCCTGGGTGTCTACCCAAAGGAAAAGAAGTCATTCTATCAGAAAGACACCTGCACCCGAATGCTTATTGCAGTACAATTCACAACTACAAAGACGTGGAACCGATGTAAGTGCCCATCAGTTTACGAGTGGATAAAGAAAATGTGGTGTATATATACACCATGGAGTACTACTCAGCCACAAAAAGGAAGGAAATAATGTCATTTGCAGCAACTGGAATGGGACTGGAGACCGTTATCCTAAGTGAAGTATCTCAGCAATGGAAAAACAAACACCATGTGTTCTCACTAGTAAGTGGGAGCTAAATGATGGGTACACACGGGCACAAAAAATTATAAAGGGCATTGGAAACCAAGAAGGGGGGAGGGTGGATGTGGGATGAAAACTTACCTGTCGGGTACAATGAACACTGTTCTGGTGACGGGCACACCAGAAGCCCAGACTTAAGCATTATATAAGGTATCCATGTAATAAAAACGCTTGTACCCCCTTAATTGATATATTTAAATTTTAAAAAAAGGAAAGATACATGAAGAAAAGGTAAAAATAGAGAAAGAAAAAAAAGAACAAAACTAGGCCACTTGGGTCAATGCGAGGCTTGAAATTTTTGGAGAACAGATCAAAGGAGAAAATAAACCACTTCACCAAAATGAAGCCACGTGGAACATGGTGAAAATAAGGAGAGTTTTTATTTTTCTTCACATATTTCTCTTTATCCCTGTGGGTAATGTCCCCCTTTCTCCTGCTCAGCTTTCTATTATGATTGATCGTTTGGGTGGTAAGCGAAGTCTCTGTATTGGGTGAGCCACAAAGTTGAGGTTAAAGAGTCTTCTAGAGGCCTCGGCGGGAGTTGCATGGTAGGCTGAGAGAATTAGAGACGCGATTATGACATTGGCCGACTGTCTTCTTCCCTTGTCGGGGTTCTGGTGTTGTCCCTGCATTCCATTCTTCACTTAAAAGTTCACTATTGCAAAAGTGTGAGATGAGTCACAAATGGATATGAGTATTCTCGAGAGCCCAGACTGCATTTTAATGAGGGCTCTGATATATGAACTAAATGAATCTTTAATGTGTTGATAAGGTACTTCTTTGAAGAACAGGGGGTCCTCCGGGGACATGAGACAATACAGGACAGAAGAGTGCTAACATTCTTCTGCTTCATCCTTTCAAAGGAGAAAGACTAATTCATTCTAACTAGTATTTGAGGCTCTCAGAACAAGCCATTTTAGAATTTGTTTAAATTATCAGTTTTATAGGTCTTTGAAAGTCGTACAGAGCAAATAAAATAATTCTGGCCACCCTTCTCTCAACTTCCAACTTGAGTTTTCCCTAGGAGTTGTAACCTAACACCAGAATCTTTATGATTTCAATAAACTGGCGCTTTATTCCACAACCAATGTAATTAATGATAATAGTCTCAAACACATTGTTATGATTCATGATTCATGATTGTTAGCAATTCCCTAATACACTGATCACTTTAGAGTAGATGATTTTTTTTATTGTTGTTTGTATTGTTCTGTGTATTCCTAACACCTAGCAATGTACCTGGTATGACAATAGAAACTAAATCAATATTTGTTCATAAATGAATAAAGGAATGTGGTAAATGTATAAGACAATTTAACAGGTGCTCATATAGAGGAGGTGTACTTATATCTTTATATTCAATAACTTTACCTGTGAAATAAGGATATTTGGACCTATTGTAGCTACCACACAGAGTGATCTGAAAACTAAAATCTAAATTTGAAACAAAGTTTATTGAAAATTAAAAAGTGTTCTAAAATAAAATATTTCACTCTTCAGCAACTATGTGACCATACTATGAATCATATTCACGTCCTCCAAAACCTAATTGCATGTGTCCAAGTTGATTCCCATGAATGCTGGTTCTTTCCAGACAGCACTGTGTTAAAGCAGTTTTAATCTATTTTCAGTTCTCATCTGTATCTATATCAATTTATTCTAAAGGGCAAGTCTACAACTGAGTTACTTGCCCATTTAATCATTTCGAAGTGGAAGATGGTCCATATACATAAATTTACAAATCAAATAATGGTTATAGAATGTGATGCCATAAGAAGACTCTTATGAAATGTGAAAATAAGACGGGTAAGCTGTGCCAAAACAAGTTATCAGTTGAAATAAAGGGCATTTTATGAAAACACAAGAAAAAGGAGTAACATTGTATGAGGTTGTAATAGAGTGTAGAAAGAAAGGTAAGTAAATAATTCTATGGCAAGAGTACAAGAAAACTGAAAGACATTTCATTTTTTACAGGAGTAATTTACTTACTAATTTAGCAACAGCCTGATACTTACCAAACACTGATCTTGGCTTAAGGGAAACCTTGGCAAATGTGGAAATCCTTACCCTCCTGAAGATTAAAATCTATTGAGGGAGGCATTCAATAAGCTAGAATTAAACAATAGCATTTTCCCCCACAGTTTGTGGCTCAAAAGCCTGTTAACCTTTCTCTCCTGTGCTGGCTAAGACAGGAAGAAGGAAAAAAGGGATCAATCTGGAATGAATGAGAAGCCCAAGGGGTAAGTAGCCAAAGAGGGAGAAGTTAGCAAAACCTAAGGATAAACCGTGGAGAAAATCAAGGCGTAAAACTCACGAGTAAACTCATATAGGGGAACAAGAGAGGAGCCCTGGTCCAGCTTTCTTTCTCAGACTTCCTGTAAGCAGTCATAGTGTTTCAGTCTTGTTTTTGATGGCAAACACTTACTGGTGCCCAAGGTCATAACCTTCAGGGGGCAGTAGTTCACTAGTATCCACTGGAGATGGGAATGGCTTACAGAGCTGTAATTAGAATAAAATGTGTAGAGATTTTTACACGGGTCATCCAAAAAGTGACTTTTTCTCCAGACGCAACTGGTAAGTGTTTTTCTGATGCCTACTTTTTCATTATAATGATGCCTCGGGGAATCTACGAAGGAAAGAGAAATTTAATCTGGCTGTGAGTAAGAGCGCTGCTAGAAGAGCTTAAAATTCTTTAGCACTTTCCCCCCATCCCCCCAAAAAAAGAAACAATGGACTTATGTGTTTTCAAAAATGTGCTGACTTCTATCAGGGTTTTAAAATAAACTGATAGGAAGGCTACGGCTCCTATGCCTTGCCCCCTGGGCTTGGAGAGGAAATTCTCCCTGCACTTGGAGCTCAGTCACCTCTTCTAAACTGGATTCAGTTCAAGGTGATGGGCTCCTCCAGGTCTCCTTGGAGTTGGGCCACACCAGATGAGAGGCACTGGAGTCACCATGTCCCCACCAGTCTAGGGCCTCCTCCGAAGGCCTGGCCTCACAACCAGTCGAAAGGAACTCTTTGTGGCCAAGAGTCATTGGCTCTGACCCAGGGAGAAAATATTTCCTGATACCTTTTGATTTTCAAACTAAGGGCAAAAGAACCTCCTTAAGAGGTTTTCCAGTATCTTTCACTTGTTCTGCGTGCAGGATAACGACTTGTAGTAAAGGAGGGTTCCTGGTTCTCACTTCAGCATATGTCATGGCATATCTTAGAGAAGGGAACCAAATAAAGTCCCAGACACTGTGAAATTATGTACATAATTGAAACTCTTCTTTGAATGGGCATGTAGTGTTAGAGACTAATGGGGAAATCTGCTCAGAAGATTCTGGAGTCTTTTGGTTATTGGCGGTATTACTCGCTTAAAAGAGGAAAGAAGTAAAGGTGCAGAGGGGGGACAGTGGTGGTGGGGAGAGTGGTGAAAATTGTCTCTGCTCAAAAGCAAATTGGTATTAGGGAAACGCAAATCAGAACGACAATGAGATACCCCTTCACACCCATTAGGTGCGCTATTATTTAAAAATAAACAAACAAACAAACAAAAATCAGGAAATAACAAGTGTTGGTGAGGCTTGGAGAAATGGGAACACTTCTGTGTTGCTGTGGAGGGTGTAAAATGGTGCAGCTGCTGTGGAAAACAGCACGGAGCTTCCTCAAAACATTAAACATAGAATTACCACAGGACCCAGCGACTCCACTCCTGGGTATATGCCCCAAAGAATTAAAAGCAAGGACTTGAACAGATATTTGTACACCTGTGGTAATAGCAGCATTACTCACAATAGCCAAAACAATCCAAACGCCCAGGGACAGACGAATGGATGAACAAAATGTGGTCTCTACACACAATGGGGTAACATTCAGTCTTCAAAAGGAAGGAAATTCTGCCACATGCTACGACATGGGTGCACCTTGAAAACAACATGCTGAGTGAAACAAGACAAACACAAAAGGAAATATATTGTATGATTCCATTTATGGGAAGTACCTGGAATAGTCAAATCACCAGAGAAGAAAAGTAGGGTGAAGGTTGGCAGGGACTCGGGGTGTGGGGAAATGGAGAGTTAGTGTTTCAGTCAGGGTTTCGGTTCGGGAAGATGAAAAATTCTGGAGATCAGTGGTAGTAATGGTTGAATTATAATGTGAAAGTACTTAATGCCACTGAACTATACACTTAAAAATTGTTAAAATGGTAAATTTTATGTTCTTTAACTGGTATATTTCAACTTACACACACACATTTGATAGCTGCACGAACGGCAGAGATTCCATTCACTGCCCTTTATTTGCCAAGGTCACCCTCAGGAACCTTCACTTATAATGTCCTCACACCCACTGCGCGCCACTGAGGGCCAATCAGCACTCACACGCGTGTGATGGGGAAGGCCACATGCTCTTTGTCTTGCCAAGATGGAGTATTAGTGAACATTTACAGCAATACTATAGAAGTTCTACTTTCACTGTTTGAAGAACTTTCAAGAGAAATATATATCTAAATAATCTGAATAAATTACATGACTATCATGATTTAAAATGTACTTTGATATGCAACGTTTTTCCCTACAAACCACCTGTGAACTCAGTAGAGTGGGAAGTAGTGTCCCTTTTGTAGAGATGAGGACTCTACAGACTGACAGTTGTGGTAATGCAACTAGGAAGTTAGGAGAATGGGACTAAAATTTAGTTTCCAACTGCACAACTCCACACTGCCTTTTTTCATATGGGAAGCTTGAGCTGAACAGTTGTGTAGAGTCAGCCATAGATTTGAACCAGGTCATAGAATTGAATCCTCTAAAATTGCAGGGTGCATTGTCTTAATGACAACCCTATAAATATTGTCTGTTTTATTCTTCACTATATTCTCTGTGCTTAGAAAAATACCTGGCACAAGGTAGATATTCTGCAAACATTTGTTGGCAGAATTAATGGACCTTAAGCTTTACATTTTTTGAGAGGAGAACATTGTTGTTATATGGAAAATTAACTACAAGATAAGGGCTTCAAAATTGTAGGCTTGCTTCAATTTTGGAAAATGACACATTCGTACAGAAAAATGCATAAAATACATATGTACATTTTAATCAATAAAGGTAATGGGAAAAATAAAAAACCACTACCCAGGTCTAAACAGTCAGAACCAGACTGACATCCCAGTGCCTGCCTGCGTCCTGCCTTCCTCATCACAACCTCTTCCACGTCCCACAGAGGCAACCCCTTTCCCGACTGTTACAATAATCTTCTTCCTGTTTGTCTTTATAGTTCCACTGCTGATGTATATATCACTAAATGCTATATTTTTGTTTCATTCTTTTTGATTTTTGTCTAAATGAAATTGTGCCATATATATGTTATACTATGTGTTTCTTCCTGTGCTGGACTTTATGTCTGTGACATTCACCTATGTCGTGGGTATTCGGCAGCAATTTATTTCCTCTGCTGTGTAGCATTCCACTCTATGACTGTCCCACAACGTTGTATCTATCACAGTGTGGGATGACCCTTTAGATTGTTTCCAACTTTTTGGGCTTTTATGAAAAATGCTGCTATGAGAATAGGTCAAACTTTCATTATTCGCAGACGATATGATATTATACATAGAAAACCCCAAAGATTCAACCAAGAGATTACTGGAATTGATAAATGAATTCAGCAAAGTCTCAGGAAACAAAATTAATACACACAAATCCATAGCCTTCATATATGCTAATAACAATCAAGCCAAGAAACAAATTAAAGATGCAATACCTTTCACAATAGCATCAAAGAAAATTAAATATTTAGGAACATATCTAACTAAGGAGGTCAAAGACCTATATAGAGAGAATTATGAAACACTGAGAAAAGAAATTGCAGAGGATATAAATAGATGGAAAGCCCTACCATGCTCTTGGATAGGCAGAGTCAACATAGTAAAAATGGCTTTGCTGCCTAAATTAATTTACAGAATCAATGCAATCCCTATCAAAATACCAACATCATTTTTTGCCCATCTAGAAAAAATAATTCTATGCTTCGTGTGGAACCAGAGAAGACCCCGTCTAGCCAAAGCAATCTTAAGCAAAAAGAACAAATTGGGAGGCATCTGTCTACCAGATTTCAAACTATACTACAAGGCTATAGTAACCAAAACTGCATGGTATGGGCACAAGAACAGAGATGTAGACCAATGGAACAGGACTGAGAACCCAAATATAAAACCAACCTCATACAGTCACCTGATCTTTGACAAATTCCAGAAAAACGTACACTGGGGAAAAGATTCCCTATTCAAAAATGGTTCTGGGAAAACTGGATGGCCATATGTAGAAGACTGAAATTAGATCCACACCTCTCACCTCTCACAAAAATCAACTCACAATGGATAACAGATCTAAACCTAAGACATGAAACCATAAGAATTCTCGAAGAAAACGTTGGAAAAACTCTTACGGACATTGGCCTAGGCAAAGAATTTATGAAGAAGACCCCCAAAGCAATCACAGCAGCAACAAAAATAAATACATGGGACCTGATCAAATTGAAAAGCTTCTGCACAGCCAAGGAAACGATCACTAGAGTGAACAGACAACCTACAGAATGGGAGAAAATATTTGCATGCTACACCTCTGATAAAGGGCTGATAACCAGAATCTATACAGAACTTAGGAAAATCAACAAGAAAAAATCAAACAACCCTATTAAAAAATGGGCAAAGGACATGAACAGAAACTTTTCAAAAGAAGACAGAATAATGGCCAGCAAACATAAAAAAGTGCTCAACGTCTCTAATCATCAGGGAAATGCAAATCAAAACCACAATGAGATATCATTTAACTCCAGTGAGATTGGCTCATATCAAAAAATCCCCAAACAACAAATGTTGGCGGGGATGTGGACAGATAGCAATACTCATACACTGCTGGTGGGACTGCAAATTAGTAACAACCTCTATGGAAAAGAATATGGAGATACCTCAAAGAATTAAAAGTAGAATTACCATTTGACCCAGCAATCCCACTACTGGGTATTTACCCAAAGGAAAAAAAGACATTTTATAATAAAGACATCTGCTCTCGAATGTTCATAGCAGCACAATTCACAATTGCAAAGATGTGGAAACAACCCAGGTGCCCATCAATACACGAGTGGATCAATAAAATGTGGTATATGTATACCATGGAGTATTACTCAGCAAGAAAAAACAATAGTGAATAAACACATCTGGTATTATCCTGGTTGGAGCTAGAACCCATTCTTCGAAGCGAAGTGTCACAGGAATGGAAAAACAAGCACCACTGGTACTCACCATCAAATTGGTACTAACTGATGAACACTTACATCACACAGGGCAATAACATTCACCTGAGGGCGGGCGGGCGCGAGGGGGGTGGAGGGGATGGGAAAAACTCTCACTGAATGGATGTGGGGAGCACAGTTTGGGAGATGACCACGATTGTGGCTCTGACACGGGCAGAGCAGGGGCAATGTGTATGGCCAAAGTGTTGTACCCCCATGATATTCTGAAATAAAAAAAAAATGCTGCTGTGAACCTTATTTTACATTATTCTTGGTGTGCATACACGAGAGCTCCCCCAGGGTATATTTCCAAGAGTGCAATCACTAACTAAGAGGGTGTATCTTCACATTTACTAAATAATGACAATTTTCCAAGGCACTTGTACCTGTTTAAACTTTTACAGTGAATGAGAGTTACTTTACATGCTGGCCAACATTCCAGTTATATGTAATTGTATATCATAGGGCTTTAATTTGCATTTTGCTAATTATTAATACATTTATTATGTATGCACCATATATACATAACATATATGTGTGTATACCACATATGTGTGAGTATATATATATAAATAAATGTGTGCATGTGTGAGTGCATATAATTTGGATTTTTTTTCTTTTATGAAGTACCTGTTCAAGTTTTTTGCAGAATTTTTTTACTGGGTTGTCTGTTTTTTCTTTTTGTTTGTAGAAATTATTCAGAAATACTGAAAACTAACCCATCGTCAGTTTTACATAAAACAAATATCTTCTCTGAATTGGTATTTTGTCTTTTCTCTCTCTTAATGGTGACTTTAATGGTGACTTTATCCATCTTTTACATCATAATGAGTGTTCTGTGCAGTACCAAGAAATGACGATACCTTCTTATATAGTAAAAATTTCACTGTTTTGCCTTTCAACGGGAAAGCTCTCGTTATGATGTAAAAGAGGGACAGATTCATGACATTAAAATTAGACCGGGAATTGCTTTATGTGGCCGATGTGAGATATTATATTTTTTCCCAAAAGGATATTCAATTATCAGCACTATTTATTCAAGAGTTCATTTTACCCGCTGTTCTGAAGTTCTGACTTTGTATTTGTTATATTCTCTGTTTGGGACTCTCTATTCACTTTAATATAGATAGTGTGTTCTGTGTACCAGGCACTGTTTTGGGCACATGTTATTTGTCAATAAACTATATAGAATATGATCTTCCGCCCTCATGGAGTCCATGCTTTAGTAAGAATCAGATAACAAACAATAGATACAGTCAATGGATAAATTGAGTCTCCCACCGGAAATACTGAAAACATGCAGAGATAGTTGAGTCTGTAGTTCTAGAGAAGGGTCTGGATTTCACATACAAATTTCTTTTTCTATTCAATTTCTCTTTCCCCGAAGCAAATCTACACTTTCTTAAATACCTGGCTGCGTAAGTGGAGTAAGACTGGAAGTGCAAAGACTCATCCTTCCCACCTTTTGTTTTCTTCACAAGAATGTCTTAACTATTCTTGGCCCTTTACACTTCTATAGAAATTTTGAAATGAGCTTGTCAAGTTTCATTGAAAAGCAAAAGCAAAAATAAGCAAAAACTACTGATACTTTCAATGTCATTTGCTTTGAATCTGTAACTCATTTTTGAGAAAATCAATAACTTAATAGTTGTGAGTCTTCCAATCAGTGAAAATGGTTTATCTTTTAATATATGTATGTCTTATTTAATGTCTCTCAAGGACATTTTATGGTCTTTTCTGTAGAAGTTTTGCACATAAATTATTACTTCATAATTTTTTGTGCTTTTGTAAAAGTTCTATAATTTCTGTCACTTTAGTATTTTCTGGTATGTAGAAATACAATTAATTTTGCTTATTAATTTCATTTCCAGCAGGCTCGCTAAAATTAATAATTTGTAATTCTAGATTTAAGATTTAAATACTCTAATATCTAATTTCAATTTATTAATGCTATTAATAATTCCTCTGGAGATATTCTTACGCACTTTTTGCTCTTTATCCTTTTTCCTTGTTTTTACTTTTTGCTTGAAGGAAGGGGGAGTTACCCTAGTTAAGATCTGCAATAAAATATTGAGCTAAAATTTTGGTATCACGCATCCTTGTCTTGATTCAGTCCCAAAAGGAACACCGTCAATGTTTTAGTGGTAGGTATGTTAGCTGGAAGGTTTTCATAGATATGCTTTACTGGAAGAAGAAAGGGCCTTTCCATTTTTTGTTTACTATAAGATTTCGTTTTCACCATGGATGGATTTTGATTGTATCAGAAGCTTTTCTGTGTCTATTGAGGTAATTTTATGACTTTTCTGTTTATACTCTTAATATGATAATTACATATATTACTTTTTATTATAAAATATCTATATTCCTAGGATAACTGACTGGTCATGATATATTATTCTTTTTTATATATTGCTTAGTTTGGTTTGCTAATATTTTATTTAAGCTTTTTTGCATTTATTTTCATGCATGGCAAGGAAAGATAATTCCTTTCCCTTGTCCTGTTGCATGTTGGTTTCTAGGGTTATGCTATCCTCAGAAAATGAGCTTTGGAATATTTCCTCCTTTTCTTTTCTCTTGGAGACTGTGTTTGATTCGATTTACTTCTACTTCCATTGTTTGTGAAAACTCTCTGATAAAATCATCTGGGCCAAGAGTTTTATCTGAGGGAAAGTTTGTGAATAATGTGTCAAACTTCTTAAAGGTTTTTGGACTAATTAGGTATTCTGTTTTTTCTTGGGTCAGTTTTGCTAAATTATTGTTTTTTCTTCAAAGAATATTTCCATTTCATCTAAATTATAAAATGTTGGCATAAAGCTTTTCTTAATATCCTTTAATTATCTTTTCAGTGCCTTCAATATTTTTAGGGTGCTCCCTTATGTATTTCTGATATTGGTCACTTTGCCTTTACCTGTTTTCTTACAACAATATTATCAGAGGTATTTCAATTTTATCAATATTTTCAAAAAAAATCTCTTGGATTTTTTATAGTTTCTATAACTTGTACATGTTCTAGTTTACTAATTTCTACCTGTACCTTTAATATTTCCTTCCTTCTACTTTCATTGAGTTTATTTTGCTCTTCTATTGGTTATTGTTCAAACTTCTTGAGATAAATATTTCATTAATTTTTCATTATATTTTCTTTTAACATGTGTATAGCTAAGCCCATAATTTTCCTTTAAACTACTGTTTTGGCTGCATCTCGCAACTTTAGATATGCATTTTATTTATTGTTCAGTTCAAAATATTGTCATCTTCATTATTTCTTTTAGGATCAATAAGGTTTTAGAACCATATTTCTTAATCTTCAATCATATAGGAAGATTTCTCATTTGTTTTGTAGTTGATTTCCCACTTAATTAAATTGTGTTCTTAGAATATGTTCTATATTATTCCAATTTGAAGTTTGTTGAGAGTTGATTTATGGTCCAGAAAATGATCAGTTATTATAATTTTTTTCAATGTATGTTCAAAGGATTGTGTATTCTATAGTTCTTGGATGCAGAATTCTGCTATTATGTTCTGTAATGTCTTGTAGGTAATATTTGCTAATTGTGTTCTCCACATTTCCTTTACTAATATAATGTTTGTTCTCAAAATTATTGATGGAAATATGCTAAAATCTTTTATTTTGGTTGTTTTGTCTATTTTTCCTTATACTTATATCAATTTTTAATTTATATATATTTGGGATTCTGTTTTGAGGTATGCAAACTTTTAAATATGTTCCTAAGGCCTATCTTTAAAAAATGTCCCTTGTTATTTCTAGAATTTTTTTTTCTTAAAGTCTATTCTGTATATTATTAAAAAAATTACATGAGCTTTATTTTGGTTATGATGTAAGTGCTATTATTTCCTTTTGAATTTTTTCCCTTTTAACTTTTCTGCTTCTTTATGATTTAGATAAGACAGAAGATAGAATCTTTAAAAAAAATCTTAGCTAAAAATGTTGTCCTTTAACTAGAGGATTGGGTCTATTTACAATTTTTACAATTACTGATACAGTTAGTTTAATTCATCATTTTTGTGCTTTCCATTTCTCATACCTGTTCGATTTTTACTTTCTCTCCTTTAATGCTTTCTTATGGATTGAGCTATTTTTAATTTTCTTTTATTCACATCTGTAAGTTTTACTCTTTTTTTTAAAATACAGCTTACCAGAAAAATTCCAACCTTTATTTTTTAATATTTAATAGTAATGCTTTCATTGTCTTCTTTAACCAATACATGAATTTTAGAGCACTTTAAATTCTTTAATCTCTTCCCAATTTTACTTATTTTCATAATTTATTTTACTTTTGTCTTGATTGTTTGTTAATCTCAAAACTTCTTATTGTTGATACAGATAATACTTGTTTTGATTTACTGACATATTTACCAGTTTCTTTCTCTCCATTACTTATTGCATTGGAAATTTTTCATCTAGGGTTCTTTCTCTTAAGCAAGGAGGACAGCAAAAGAAAATGACCTCAGTCACATTTAGAGAGCCTTCTTCTTCTATCAACAGATAATAAAATGTCTGTAGTTCTTTCGCATTGCTTATAATAGAGATAATATCGCAAATTAGAAGCTGATTAAATGACCCTTCCACATATCTAGCCTGCTTCCAATCAGCTGTAACAACATGGTATTAAAATTACTTTTTTCTGAGTCTGTGACTAAACTGGATCTTATTAGGAGGGGTCTATCTTAATCAACTCTTGACCTGCAATACTTAGAACTGTTTCTGGTAGCATCAGCATTCAATAATTATTTGCTAAAAATAAATGGAATCTTTACGGCCATTCCCAAAGAAAATTTATTCCAAAGATTATAGTTTTTCGTGTATGTTGTATGATGTTGGAAAACTTTCAAGGGTGACCTCTTATATTATTAAAAATATATTTTATATTATTTTAAAGTAATATAAGTTTTATACATATCTTCCATGATGTTTCTTTGTAATGATGAGAGATTTGAATTTAATAAGGGAAAGAAGTTTACAGAGTCTCCTGCCTGCCCATGTGATTCAGATTGAATATTATTACAGATAGTGTTAGTAATCAATGCTCTAGAGGCATTGTAACACATTTATTATCCTGATTTAATCGGAAGTGATCAAATCTTTGATCATATGTACTATATAAAGAGTTGCACCAGGAATCTGTGCCTTTTTTATTTTATAACACAACGTTTAAAATTATATATCTTCGTTCTAATATCATATCTTAGCTCCAGCAATCCCTAGCCATGTGAACTCGGTGAAGTTACTTAATCTCTGTGCTTTATAAAATGGCAAATGATAATAATTATTTCTACTTCAGAGATTTCTTTGAAAAGTAGATAAGTTAATTCATGTAAAGTCTTCAACCTGGAGTATAGTAATCCCTAAATAAATATTAGCTATTTTAAGTCATATTATGTTACATAATATGTTATATGACATATTTTAAGTTTCTTAGTATTTCATCCGGAAAAAAACTATCTTAAATAGTGAAATGACAAAATATTGCATATCATATTATTTTTTTCCTGGCACTTTTTCCAGTGATTGCACACAGTGATCATCCTGTTTGACAACGTACATGTGAAGTAAGCAGGGCAGTGAAGTAAGCAGTAAGATGAATATAATATTCTGATGATGGAACAGTCTTACAGAAAATAACTTGAAAAAATTACATCTTGATTCTGGCACTGAACTGAAATCTGAATCTTCTTGCTCCTAGGGGGAGTATATGTTTCCCATAGCACTTGGTCATTTCTTCCAGACAGTAGAAAGGGAATGGACCTACTCTATAAGGTTGACCACACCACTCCTCAGCATGTGACTCTCATCCAGTCACTGTAATGATGTGAACTGCTCCATTCTCATTTCTACTATGGGGATAACCCTACCTTAAAAAAAGCCAAATCCTCATTCCTATTGTTTGGAAATGACTCTACTCCTTGGAGCCTCACATAACAAATGTAAACCCTTCTCCACATGCCAGACAACTAACTCCCCTTGTGTCCTCCCCTTTCCAAGTTCCTACATCTTTCCTACAGGTGACATTGCTCCCATAACAGACTCTATGAGTCTGTGGCCTGGTGGTTGATAGCTGTATTATAGGTGTGTAGCAGAATTTTACCTGACTTTTTAGACACTCTATGCTTATTAATAGTCTAGGATAAAATTAATTTTTAAGACAGCCATTTTTCACAGTTGACTCATATTCAACTTCATACTAAGATATCTTTTTTTTTAACATTAGAAAGGGAAATAAAACAGATGCAAGATCCAATATAGGTAATTCTAATGACGATACTTACAAAAACAAATGAATAATGGATTAAAATGATGAGAATCAAAGAAAATGAAATCCAATGTGTACAGCTGAATGCAGTATATAGACCAAGAGAGGTGTAGCTTATAGAGCTTCTATGACTTTCAAAACCTGTACTTCATGCTATTCTGATTTACTAACAAGCATCACAAATAGATCTTTGTCTTTTATACATATTCTCAATATGTAGAAGTATATATTTTGTGCATAAGACAAAAGACAGATATCAAAATGCTCTGTAGAAAGTGAATCTATGAAGATGCCTATGAAGCTATGAAATTTCCATCTTAAAAGTAAATTGTTCATATAAACTGCACACCCTTATGACTTCTCCTGATAAACCTAAGTGGTAAGTGAACCTATAGTGATAGTAAAAGAAGTACTTTAGAAATGTAAATTTGGCATACAAATAAATATATATTTATATAAAAATATAATTTATAGGTAAGTATATAAATATAAATGTAAATAATATAAGAGATTAATAAAAGGAGATTTTATTAAATAAATACCTTCCATCAGAAAGTACTATAAATGTAAGCACTTATTTATGGAATCATTAAGTGTTTTTCATTTGCAAACCAAGGATGGTGTTCAGTTTGAAGCTATAATATTCATATATAGTGAAGTACTATAGGAAGATTAACATTTTAAAACTGCATTTGAAAATTATGAATTAATTATTGGTAACTAATCAAGCACTTGCTTATATAGCCATATTTTTGATATATTGTCCCACCTATTCATTTTACTATTTTGTATAAAAGGATTTATCAAATTGATCTTTTAGTGATCCATGTTTTTCAATAAGGCCACAAAAATAACCAGGCTGACTTGCTAAGTATTCAATATTTAGTATCCATAGCCTGAATTACAACATTCTTTATATTCTGTTCCTCAAAAAAGATAGCCTGTATTGTCCTAGAGTTTCTGTTATTATATAATATAAGCAAAATGTTTTTTTAAAACTGGCATTTTCCCGTGTATCATCCCTCAATCATATGCTGTAGTATGGAAATGAGAGATTAATCTTTCCTGAAAAAAAAATACTATTGATTATAAAGCATAAAACGATGATACGGAATTTACTTATTTTATATACAGAGAGAGGGAGTTTGTGTGTGTGTGTGTATATCCCGTTTTATATATATATATATAAATATCTTGTTAAAGATCCTATTTTTGTTTCTGTATTCAAATTTTCCCCTCTTGTTTTTAATTCTGTGTTAGTTCCTCTGAGCTTCACCATAACATGCTACAGGGTTAGGAAATAGAGAGAACATAACACAGGTGTGATAAAAACTCCTTTGTATTAATTCATGAATTAATAGGAGCTTCTGATGTTGCAGATGCTTCTAGATTTTTCCCCCTTCTTTCAATTGTTACAATATGACATTACTGCGCTTTAGTATGTTAGTCCTTTCTTTGACATCAGAATTTATCATAGCTTTGGACATGTTGGATAATGATACTTTCTTCTTTTATGGAAATAGATGATCATACACAGAACTCTTCTTGTAAATTATTTCTAAAAGCAGAAAGGAATAGTAAGATAAATATTGAAGGACAAGAGGATTCAAAGATTGAATTCATTTGTTATTTCTAAAAACAAAGTATTAAATTTTAATATTGCATTTGTTCATGACAGTTAAAGTTCTTGAGTGGAATGCAGAGATCTTTTATTTCAGCACTGTCTTAATGCAGGATTAGTTTATTTTGGTACTTTATTATTGTTAGAATTAAATCAGGCTTCAGGCTTTCTCAGTTTGACTTGAGCTTACACTTTTGCATGTGTGGTCTTTTGGGCTAAGGCTGTGGCAGACTGAAGATGGCCACGGATGGTTTGAAGCTTCCCCAGCAGAAGGCAGAGGCCATTTCTGAGGCTGATCAGTGATGGCTTTGGCCAACAGTATATGGCAAAAGTACCACCGTGACAGTTCCAAGCCTGGGCTGTAAGAGAACTGGCCCCTTCCTCGTTGGAGTTTTAGAGCCCTGAGCCACCTTGTAGAGATGTTTACTACCCTCCTGAAGAGACCCCAGTGTAAGGCCCTAAGAATATATAAAGGGACCCAGCAAAATTCAGGCTCCCAGGTGCCTCTGCCAAGGCACCAGGCATATGCATGATGCCCTCAGGACCCCTCCAGATCGGTCTGGCTACAGGCTGACTATCACTGAGTGACCTGAGTGATGCCACCTGGAATGGAAGAATCACCCAGGGGAGACCTGTCTAAATTCCTGACGTATAACATCATGAGATATGATAAAATGGTGGTCATTTTTTACCTCTTGTTTTGAGGTGGTTAGGCAGCAATAGATAACCAGAACAAAATCACCAAGGGAATTTCAGTGTCACCAAAGTGGCCAATAATATTAATGGTATTCAATAACTTTTGAAAAACAGTAAAAGCTAAAATTTAAATTCTGAGTTTCTAGTTCTATTTGTAGTTGGCGCTCTGAATCCTTGGGTTCTGCCTCCGTGGATTCAACCAACTATGGGTCAAAAATATTGGGAAAAAAAATGCATCTGTTCTGAAAATGTACAGACTTTTTTGTTGCCATTATTCCCTAAACAATACAATATGATAACTATTGACATAGCACTTGCATTGCATTGGGTATGATAAGGAATCTAGAGGTGATTTAAAGTATCTGGGAGGATGGGCATAGATTATATGGAAATGTTATGCCTTTTTATATCAAGGACTTGAGCACCTGCAGATTTTGGTATCTGATGGGGATTCTAGTACCGTTCCCCCACAGATACCAAGGGACGAGTGTATATGCTTTCAAAATATCCTAATGACCCCCAAACCAACCCAATGAAAATTCAAGGTAAATAAGTTGATTAAATACATAACTTATTCTAAATCAGTGATTTCTATACAAATATGTTATGTTATTGCCACAATTTTCAATTTTCACCTGTTGTGTAGGTCTGAGAAATGTATATTTAATAACCTGTGGACTTAAGAACTAATGTGATTTTAATGGTGTTTTTTCAGTAGAAGAAATTAAATTAAGAAAAGAAGAGAATACATGAACTTTTTCAATACAGGGGTTCAGGTTGCCAGAAAAGATGCAACAGCAGCTGATGGAGAGAATTTGGCTCAGAAACTGGTCTCCTGAGCCAGTCAGTGCCCTTTGTCACTTCCTTGTCTCTTTACTGCCTTGGAGCCTTCTGCCTGGAGAACCTTCATTTCTCTCCTATGGTAAGTGGCTCTTACATAGCTTTGTGACTTGCTTAAGGTCACACACACACTCAGTGACATTTTCCTTTTGGCCATCCAATAACAGAATTCTTAATTGCTTCCTCCTTTGCAACTCCATAGACCTAGGGGCAAACTAAATGAATCTCTGGATCTCCATCTTCCTAGAGCCAGGCCACTGTAGGTCTGGTGACTGTGTTCCATGCAGGGAGCAACACAGAAGTGTAGGCTCCTTCACGATCTTCTATGGCTTCATTATCACAACACAAGGCCTTGTAGGGTGCAGGGAAAGAAAAGGCTTCCCACTGACTCAACCCACTTGCAAGGGGGCTGGCAAGGCAGGTGCCCATGTGTTCAGGAGGGGAAGGATAACCGGGCATACGTGAACAATGTCTAGCACACCATCCTTAACCTGTAAGACATAAGACAAAGGCAGGAAGTAGAGAACATGTGAGCAATTCACTTTCTGTATGGACACTACCCTATTAATCTTTATAAATCATTCTTATCTGAGATAAAGCTATTTGGATAAATAAATCTGTGTTCACAGTGCAGGAAACAGTGAGTATCTAAGAATCCTAGAACTCTAGAAACTGAGAGATTGTATTATTCAAACTCCTAATGTGGTTTACCTGGGTGAACCAAGACCTGGATAGGGTCCTGTAGGTAACCAGGACATGCATCCAGTGAGAGCCTGCGATAGGACAGAATCTCTTTGTCTAAGCTGTCATGGTAACTTCTTTTCAATCACATCATAGATAAGAAAGAAACTGTGGAGAGAAGGGAAATTTGAAATCGAAGGCATTTACCCATCTTCCAATGGTTTCCACTTTTTTCCATTTTCTTTCTGACCTGAAATTTCTTAGTCTAAAAGTATATCAAGTTCAGGCCTTTGAATCTGGAAGTACACACACACACACACGCACACACACACACAGTAAACATGGCCTTTGGATTTACAAGTGTTGAAAAGCATTAACTGTGGGTTTAATTTTTGTTGTTGTTGTTATTTGCTAAGTAGAGCTTGGGATTTCTTCTTGCTTGCCAAGAATTTCTTATAAAGAGTTTGCTTAATGAAAAGTGGCTTGAGAAAGATTCTTACTTTGAAAAGGAGCTTATGATTAAAATTCTTAGAATTGCAGCCCACAGGGACAAATATTATTCTGAACTGGATGATTTGAAGAAATAATTTGTTTTTAAAAATCAACTCTACTAATTAAGTTTCCAAATTCGTGCACAAAGTTGGCTTAATTAGTAATTCCATATATACATACACACACACACATATACACACTCACACATATATCTATTCCATAGCAGTAGCATGAACAGCTTCGCACCTGAGCTATGAGTCATTTTTGCCCAAAGCAAGGAAGGATAGGGAGCTACACTGCAGGATAATAGAGACTTAGGGAATAAAAAGACTCTAGCACTATTTTAAAAGGATATTTTATCTATGGAAGTAGCTATCTGTCAACTAATGCTTTTTGAGCACATTCTTTTAAATAGGGAAAAAATGAGTTTTGCATTGCTCAATTTCTTGAATTAAGATAGATTAAACGTGCAGATTAAATATAATCTTTATCCCCGTAGTCATTCCTGTGTACTGTGCTAGGTTCTTAGGCAGCACTTCTGTTCTTTGAGTCCACTGGAATCCATTTGCCCTGACATCATGTCAGCAAAAGAAGCAATTTGCATTTGCAGAGACATGATTTAGTTATAAATATTTAAGATGTATGTTTTTCAGCTTCTCTTTTCTTAGCATCTCTTTTCCCCTAGCCTTTCTGTAGCCTTGGCATGTGGGATTGGACTTATTATTACTATTATTTTATTATAGCCTGATTTGTGTAAGTGTGCAAGAGGAAGAGTTTGGCTGGGGCTGAAGGCAGAATTTGCCAGGGAATCTGACCTTTTCTTCTCATGGCGATGCCGTCAAACACCCTGTGCTAAGGCTACTCCACCCAGTCAAGGGGTATCAAAGTCCAGTCAACTTCAGTTCATTCTCCAATTACCCTCCACCCTGGAGCTCTCAATATATTCAGTCAACATCCGTTCTTGTCTCCTCCTGTGTGCTTGATGGTACGGTAGAGGTTGGAAAACTAAAAACCTATTTCCCAGACTCCTTTGTAAATAGGCTCATGGACGCAAATTAGATGTATTCATGCTACACCTGGAATTCATCTCTGAGATGAAAGCCACCATCCTGCTGCTGTTTCTGCTGGCAAGCAAGGTCCCAGGGACACACATGTTAAAGTGGGCTGTGCAGGCAACCTCTGGAATCTACTTTCTGGTCACTGTAAGGAGGTTTTGAGGTGGTTGCGGGAGTAGGTGGTGGTGGCTTCCAAGCCTTTAGATTGACACTACAGCAGTGGTTTCTAAACAAGATACAGCCATTGGTAGCCCCAAGTGCTAGTATGTTAGGACTAAATGTCCTACTATGTAAGGACATTTAGCCTTTGTAAAAATGTTGTATGTTTTGTATTAAATCCCTTTCTGCTTAAAATACCTAAATCCATTTGTTGTACTGAATCTGTCTGATATGCCTAGAGTATGGCAAGCCCTAGAAGGTTTCCTCCTAATGCTGAGGTTACCAGGTGACAGGTAGAGTTTCTTACTCTCAAGGGTTTATCCCTGATTTCCCCAAGCTCCCCACTCAGCCCTTAAGTTTACTTGCTTATTTTATTTTATTTTTTTGATATGGGTTTTCTTTGGGAGGGGGCCGATGGTCTATTTTACTAGGTTAGGAGGGACAGAGTGTGGGATCCTGTTTTATTTCATCATCTTTCCCTCCCAGTGAAGACAGTGATTTAAAAACGCATCAATAAGAAATATACATTAGGCTTATTTTCTTTGACAAATTTCATTTAGGTCTTCCACAGAGGCCTTATAAATTCAAAGTGGAAAGAAAATGTGCAATTAATTATATTTGCAGTTAATTTGTTTTGGGTCTTTTTATAATATAATATTGTATTTTGTATATGCACTTTATAATATAAGGTCTTATTTTTATAAACATATCATGACCATTTTAAGCATTTGCTCTTTGGATCATTGACTATTTTTAGTGTTTATTATGCACCAAGCACTTTGCTAAGCACTACAGAAAAAAGATGAGTGAGACAAATTCTCAGTTTTGTGTCTTTAATGAACATTATTGCATCGGAAACTTTCATTATGTGTATCTAAAATGCCAAGACCCTAAATATAGTAATGCATTTTTCTTATACCTCATTATTGAAAGGGAAGAATGAAGAAAATTGATATGTATTGGTTCTGTTACTTATATTGTTTCATCGATGGTCACAGAAATCTTAATAAGGAAATACCATTCAACTTTTACATATGGGGAACAAAGATCAGAAACGTGAAATGACTTGAAAATCATCTTTCAGTCCATTTAACAATGAAGCTGAATTCTAAAATCCATGTTCCTTCCCCTTCCGCCTGCATTTCCTCAGGAGATACAATTATAAATGGGTAATTTTTGGAAAAATGTAACATTCTTGTTGTCTTACATGTGAATGGTCTTAACACATTTTCAAAGTAATTTTTAGGTACATTATTTCATTTAGTACTTTAATAGTCCCAGGAGATAAATTGACAGGATTCAAATTGGTGTACCCATTTTATAGATGTGGGCAATGGAGGTACTTAATTTAAGTTTTTACATTTTGCTAATTATATCAAGTTATTGGGGTTTTTTTTATTTCTCAAAAAAGTCATGTAATTTCTGAGTGAAACAGCCAAAAAATTCCTTTTATTTTTTAAAAAATTTATTTAGAGATGGGGTCTCACTATGTTGCCTAGGCTGGTCTCAAAGTCCTGGTCTCAAGTGATCTTCCTGCCTCGGCCTCCCAAAGTGCTGGGATTACAGGGGTGAGCCACCATGCCTGGCCTAAAAACCTTCTTTTAAAAGGACAACTGTTTTTACTTGTCTAAACTTTTTTGGGTAAATACATTTAGCAAGATGTTTAAAAAATTAATTGGAGAAACTCTTCTTCTCTGACAGTCTTTGTGGATAATATTCACATCAATTTTACTTCAATGACCATATTTTGATCAGTTTTTCAAAATGTGGTTGAAAAATGAACACGAACATCAGGAAAGACTGTATGAACAATGTTTTAATCAATTTTTTAAAAAATTCAGCTGAGAAATGAACATCAGCAAAAACAATATGAATGCATCCATAGAATTTTAAAATAAATATTACTACACAATGGCACTAGCCTGTGAATTAGGGCTGTACTAGAAATATAATGCTGTTGAGTTCAAAAACAAACATGCTTATTCTTGCCCATGACCCTTTGCTCTGACTTTACTAACCTCAGTATTTTTCCAAACATCCTCTCTCACTATGGACAAGAGGGAAAAACAAGCACCACGCCAGTGCCAGAAGGGCACTGCCACCCGTGTAACTGAGCCGTGTCCAGAGAAAGAAAAGGAGCAAATGCATAGATGGAAACATGCATCTTACAGACGTGGCATTCAAAATGCCTGTTGGTGCCCTTGAAAGAAGGAAATAAGAGTGATCAAACGGGAAAGTTTAAAGAGACCTTGGAAATCATTGACACTGTTCCTTCTGCCAGGCAAAATTATACTAAAACCACCTGGGATTGTTTCAAAGTAAGCTATTTGTCTTTGGCTGTTTTTCTGTTTTACACTGGTCAGAATTTGTTCATTTTTAATCTCAAAGTTATTTTATACTTCAACTATTTTTTGAATTGTCAAAATTGCTTATTCATGGAGTTGCATAATATACCTTGCCCACATTCAGTTCTTGCCCCATTTAAACTTACATATTTTGATTACCCCTATGTCACTGTGATGAATTGATGACTACCTCCTTAAATGTCACAGGCAACGTGAAGTAGGACTGGGTGTCAGCTTGTTGTCTTTGATGCATTTCACATTAATTTTAAGATAGCTTTCTTAAAGATTACAGCCAAGAGGGAAAATAGAAGAATAATTCCACAGATCTCATAAGAGACGTTCAGAACATTAATTCTTTCTAAACTATGGTTGCTGAAAATTCAACTAAGCTGACAGAGAGCTCCCCTCTTAAGATGATACAGGAGCAATTCAGATTCTACTGCTTTCACACACGCACACACACACAATCAAAATCTAATTCCTAAAAATGTAAAATGTTGCCATGTCTTCCAGCTATGACTTATCAGAGCTTTCAGGGATTTACAATTCACACTTGCATCTTCCTGCCAACCATGTGTATATACACAGTGGCTTGAATAGCCATGTTGTCCTTCCAAAGATATATTTTAATAACGTAGGTGCTGCTAATTTTAGAATTCTGGGGTGGGTGCATCTAACTACTGACGAACATGTTGGTTTTATGCTTTGCAAATTATTAGCAATCAATGTACAGTGGGTTTTGTAGCACAGAGAGAGCTCCAAGTAATAAACAAACTGTAATCCTAATGCTCCTAGAATTGGATGCAACTTACTAAATGAAGCATATAAAACCATTTCTATAAACAGAGCAAAATGAAGCCGTGATAGAGACCACTTACAACAGGAAGAGCATGTTGAAATATGACTTTTACATTCGTATGTATGACTGAAATAAGAGGTGGCAAGATGCCTATTACCAACTTCCCCTATCCATACATTTTCTATGAGGCAGTCTTGCTATTCAGTCTTGACTTAGAGAATCTGAGAGACCAGTTGCAATTGTAAGCAGAGAGGACACGAACCAGCAATGCAGTGGCACTGTATTATCATTAAGAAAGAATCTGATAAATGGGCTGATATTAAAAAAAAATTGACTCCCAATATCTTCATATTTTAAAAGCGGCATTGAAACCAATAGTAAATATTTATTTCACTTTAGGCAAATATAATAGGTATCCAGAGATCTTGGCCAATGGCTCCCATATCATAGGGCATCAGTTATGAACGTTTCTGACCCTGCTGAGTAGAAAATGCAATGCTCTTGCAACTCCACTGGATCAAAAAGAACAAAACCAATAGCCAAGAAGAAAATCATGACAAAAGACATTTTCAATCCATGTCAACCACTTGTTTTGATTACATCTTCTACCCAGTATTATATTTAAGGGATTTGGATGTCTATTTCTAAATCTGATAATGAGTATCTCCCTGAGATGCATTGGTTTATGAGGCCAAAATGGAATGATCACACAGTAAGCAAGAGTTCCTGTAATCTTCTACTCAATGTTCTACACCCGGTAATAGTCATAAAAGCAAACATTTGGATGGTCACTGTATTCCAGAAACTTTTAAAAATGTTTTACGTTAATTCCCTTAATTCTCCTAACAATCCCATGTGGAAGATATGGTTGTTATGCCCATTTTACAGATAAGGGAACTGACACACAAAGAGATTAAGTAAATTGCCAAAGGAAGTAGCAGAGCTGTGATATGTACCAGGGAGCCTGAATCCAAAGGCCTAAATATTCTAGTGTCTCTCTGGAGGCCTTTTCAAATTAATAGACTGATAGAAGATAAGTTTCTAATCCTGATTGCAATAGTCACTTACCCAAGACACCTAGTTATCATGATTATCTGTCATCTTTCAATGTTTCTTTTCAATTTTGCCATGTTTGTTTCTGTCCTACTATGATGAAGACCGTATTTGACTGTGTACAAAGATATAGCTGTCTTTGTGCCAAGGACATCCTTTCTCAATAATCTCCTAGGAAGATTTCATAGTACATGATTTACTACATAATTAAAAAAACATGGTCTGCTTTGACACCTGTTTGTAAACTGCCTCAATTTGGAAGAGAAATCACAGTTTTTAGGCTCAACTATAAGGCTTTTATTTTCTAAACTGAATATGTTCATAATTAATTTTCACATTAAAGAATATTATGTAGATTACAAAACTATAATAAGAGAAGCTCTATATTTAGATATAAATATATTTATATTTTATTTTCCTATTTTAAAAATATTTTTCTATATTTTATATTTAGATATAAAAGTATGATTGTGAATTAACTTATTAACAGTGTTATTTATGATGGTACATGTCAGTACAGCAATAATTGTTATTCTGTGTAGCAATGACATACTTTCTGGAAACAAAAATTGACTCCCACTTTGACTGACTCTTTCAGCGAAAAAAAAAAGAAAAGAAAAGAAATTCATAAGCCAAAGATTAGTTTGACCCAGTGTAACCCATTCATCAATTTTTAATGTGTTTTATGTTAACACTGTTTGAGAAGTGGCAAGCTTCTCTCTGACGTTGTGTTCCTTTTCTCAGAAATGTCCATGGACCAGCAGCTGGCATTCTACGGGAGAAGCATGTGCCAGAGATTGCAACAGTACAGAGGTCATATGACATCCACCCAGGCCACAAATTGGTACGTGAACCTGTTGGCAAATTGTAGTATATCACTCCCTGTCCGTGAGTCAGTTAAGACAAGAGCGCCAATTTTAGCAGATGTGTGTTTTCTGTTTTCATAACGCAATATAAATGTGAATGATGATTTTCACAAATGAATCTAATTGTCAGTCTAATCTGTGTTTCTTTAATGTTGAAAATGTTTTACTGCCTGCAGGAATTGAAGCTTCTTATAAGATGACTTTTGTATCATGAAGTAGGTCAACTTGGGAAGGTAAAGATTTATGGTAAATTGGTAAATTATACAAAATGAATATTTATTGTTTTTATTTTTAAAAAGCCTTTATATATCAATATAATACTGAAATCATGTGGATACTAAACTTTTTATATTTATCATCAATTTCAAAATTCAAAATATTGAATAGGGAGGGATAAAAAGACCTAGAAATGGATGAATATGCCTGTTTTATGAACAATGATAGACCATGGTGTAGCTTCAAGGAGATTACAATAAACGTTAAGTTATAAGATGACTTTATATGAAACAACTACAGCAAATAGATCAATATTAATAACTCACCATTCAGGACCAGAAAAAACAAAAAAAAACTGTGGTCTTCAACTCATTTGATAAAGCTTCATGGAAAAGTTAAATCTTGATCCAGGTCTTGAAAAATGTAGGATTTGAATAAAACCAAAGTAGTAAGTAAGGTGATACTCAGTAAATAGAGTTTGGTATGAGAAGGTGATATAACAGAACAGGAAGGGATACTAGTTTTGTAAGGGAGGTACTCTTGGCATTTGAGAAGTCTTTAAGAAAATAACTTAGCATCAGTTCATGTACCCCTGGTTTGGAAGAGGTGGATGAGAAAGTTGGTAGATAAGTCGGGAAGTTATATGAAGAATCTAAGTGTGAGAGAACAGCTTAAGTAGAAAGTGTTGAATGCAAGCATGCTTCGCAAGAAGTATCAGCAGATCATCATACTGATTGCCTTTGATAGCTCAAAGAGGATTTAGTGAACAATTAGGAGAGTTTAGTGGGCTGCATGAGGAATGGAGATGTTAATGGATGTAGAGAGATGACAAGTTTGTTTTTTGTACATGTTTGTGAGGAAAAAGTGGCATATGAAAGTAAGTATATCATGTGCCTGGTTTTTATAACTCAGCCATGAAAATTTGTAAGCTCCTGGAAGCCAAGATGTAGGTTTCATATATTTTTTGTAACTCCCACAATCATAGCAATCATTCTACATATTTAATATATACTATTTAATGGCACTATATGAGTTGGAAATATTGGAAGGGAACTAAAATAAAAGTTCAAAAATAAAAATATAGATAAATTATTTATCATGATCTTGAAAGGGATAGTTAAAGACGTGAAACTGCATCTTCAAAAAGAGAGTGTGTCTATGGAGAAGAGCAAAACATTGAGGCCATAACTTTGGAGGAATAGCATTCAGAGAACACAGCTGAAGTCGCAAGAGAAGGAGAGACAAGCAAGAAGCAGGGAAGTAGAGAATCATCAATAACAAAAGACTGCTCAAAAGGGCAACATATAAAGGGTCGAATACAACAGAAAGATTATTTGACGTTAAAGAATGATAGAAGACTAATAATTTTGGCTTAAAATAAGTGAGAACAAACCACAGTTTTGAGAACTTTGGCCATAGGTAGATCAAGAGCGTTCTATGGGTAGTACAGCTGGGTATTAGACTGCTTTGGTTTAACTACGTTGGTCCTAAACTGGCCTTGCCCTTAGAATTTTCCCCACCAAGATAAGTCAATGTCACTAATCGCAGGGCTTGTGTAAAACACGTGCAGTTGTTCAGAAGCTTTTGCTAGGTTGATATTATAACCAGAATGGAGACCAAAATAATGCTTGAGCTGGGATTCCACCCAGGGGACTTGTAATATGAAAACCCTTCCCTCTCACTCCTGGAAAATTAAAGACATACTTGTGCTTAAGCCTACTCTTTCTTCTGATTTTAATTTCATGTTGCTTAAAAATACCTTAATATTAAATAAAGCATCATTTAAATGAATTATAAAGGTTATACATGTAAGACATTATAGTGTGACAATCTGCAGTGGTATATAATAGCATTACTTATAGCATAGCTGGTAGCGTAGCATTAGGTTAGGATAGTATGTGAACAGTACAGGTAGTCTGTATTACTAATTATGTGTTATGGTTTAGAACATTCTTGTTTAAACCACGCCAAGAATCCGAATATAGGGTGACTACCTTTTGGTTTTACTATGTTTTGTAGATTATATTTACCTCTAAATAGAAATACTGGCTGAATTATGTTCCTGACTACTGCTGAATAATGTTGATGTATGTATTTTACTTCCTGACTGATAGCAGAGGCTGGGATGGTGTAGTGAGTGCAGGCATCAGAAACTTAATTTCTTACAAAAAAAAATATTTCTTGAAAGGTCAATATTTATTTAGATTAGCAAATTTTTCCTTGGAGATTACGGACTACCATAGGATTATCCTGCTTTTAATCACTCCTTAATATTATATGAGATTGTTAACTTCACTGAACCTAAGGTTGGATTATCTGGAAGAGGAATAAGTAAGAAGAGAAGGGTAGAAGGATGAAACGGGAAGAGCAGGAGACAAGCACTGACAGGGGCCTGGCGAAGGACTCAGCTCTCCCTTTTAATCTTAGGAACCTCCAGAAAAGTGTCCTAAAGTGGGATTAAACCTATCCTCCTTTCTGATATCCATAGCAATTTCAAACACACAGGATTTTGTGATGTTTTCCCTCGGGTGCAAGGGGAGGCCAGGGGAGATTCGTCATACTCCTCCTCTCCAATCAAATTCTCACCAGCCCAGTAAACCTTGTATACCATTATATTTTATACTCTGTTTTATGAAAGTAATAGTTTGAAGAGAATTCGTAAATGTCTAAACTTGAGGGGACAGTTTTTCTAATTAAAAGAAACTTAAAAAAAAAAAAGGCAAGAGAAATATAACCTGGCAGGATGAAGGTGATAACAGCAGGCAAGGGGAAACATCTGGAAAATGTACGGTGGGTAATCACAGGCCCACTCTTTCTGGAGACTGACTGGGACTCTTGCTGCTGTGATTTACAACCTTGAAGCAGTACAAGTTCAACATCTGCTTATGTATTCCCAAATGGTGCATATAGCTAAGAACAGTGCTTATGATGTGGATTACCTTAGGACTGCATAGGCAGTTTCTGCAAATACATATATACTCTCCATGCCCACATGGAACTGCTATGGAGTAAGTCCTACATGGACAACCTCCAAGTCCATTTGCAAACTTCACTTACTGCTGGACCCCAAGGGCCAATCTGATTACACATGGTCACGCCATCTACTGAAAGAACAGAACTGTCAAAAACTTTGTTTCATCCCAATGTTTTTGAGGTTATTAAGAAAATCTTTAGAAGGATCACAACTGAATTTATTCTCTAGGAATTTATTCAGATACTTTGATAAAATAATATTATATGGCAATATAAAATGTGCATGTAACATGGGGTGCTAGTTTTTGAGATTTTTATCATTTCCATATTACACACATTCAAATTTTAAAGCATATAGTAAGAAAAATACTTCAGTAGCCAATTGATAATTGGGCAGAAATTTCCCTATACATTTACTCCATTTTCTTTAATTTAATGCATATAACTGTAAAATGGTGGCCATCACTAGCCCTCATTTTATTAATGGAAGATAAACTACAATTTAAGACTGTTGGCACTTTGTTAAGCTTATTGGTCCTTCTGCTGTTTTTATATAGCATTCAGTAGCTAAATTCAATTGGTTTAAGCAAAAAAAAACCACTTAGGGCAGAGAGATAAAGCCATTATAGTACAGTTGCCTGTTGTTCCTTCTAGCTGTTAAAGTGTGATTGGTAAGTGACTCATATATAAATTGTTTTGAGAGATTTCATTTTGCTTCTCTGGCCTTGCCTAATATCACAGGTGCTCACTGATTATTTTTAGATCTGATAAGGGTTAGCTAGCTGAAGCTCTCTACTGAATACTCATGTTGGAAATCTTAATTCTGTATTCCTATGACTTGGAAATGGACCAACTTCTCTAGGAGTCATTATTGTAGAAAAAATTGTCAGTTTAAAATGTTAAGTGAATACCCACTTTTATTCTTGACTAAGTCTAGGAAGGCAGTGATTCATTAGGATATATTTTTTTCAAACAGTTAAATTAAATGTTACATTGAGATGGGCTACAATTCTGAATAACAGATATGTAGCCTTAAACAGAGGTACTTTATCTCAAATAACAATCACCTTTAAGCTATTTTATTTATTCTTACATAACCTATTAAAATCTTATATTTGTACTTGATGGGATAGTCTAATTTATATGGTATTAAAAAGTTAACCCTAAAATCTCAGTGACTTAATAAAGAAAATTTCTTATCTATTCACCCCAAATGTGCTGCAGGTCCAAGGTTTCTTCAGGAAGGTTTCTTCCAAGCAGTGACTAAAGGATTAAGTCTGTTTCCAGCTTGAGGCTTCACAGTATCAGCACCTTGGCGGGGGATGAAACAGAGGAAGGTAACTCATGCTTCATACTTCAAAAGAACATAAATCACTTCCGTCCAATTGGCCAAAACTAATCACGTGGCCTCAAAATAACTGTAAGGGAGGCTGGGAAAGAAAGCCTGCCTGGCCGACTAGGAATATGAAATAAGATTTAGACAATCAATGAGCCAAAACCTCAACAAAATACTAGCAAATCAAATCCAGCAATATATAAAAGGATAATACATTTTCCAAGTGGGGCTTATCCAAGGAATGAAAGAGTAGTTCCATACTCAAAAATTAATGTAATTCACCTCATCAACATAATGAAGAAGGAAAAGCACATTAGCATCATAGAGATACAGAAAAAACATTCGACAAAGTTTTTTATCTGTATAATAAAACTCTCAACAATTTTGGAATAGGATACTTGCTCAAGAAGAAAAGGAATCTACAAAAAAACAATTACAGCTAACATCATACATAATGGTAAAAAGATTGAATTCTTTCTCCCTAAGATTGAGAAGATAAATCTGTCCTTACTACTCCCATTAGCATCATATTGAAGGTCCTAGCCAGCACAATAAAAAAAAGAATAATAGTAATAAAATGAATATAGAAGAAATAAAACTATTTGCAAATGACATAATGAAGTATAACATTCTAATATATCTGTAAACAAGCTATGAGAATTAATGTGTGAGCTTACCAGGTCATAGTATCTAGGGTCAATATGCAAATCACAATCACATTTATATCCGCTAGCAATGAACAATTGAAAATTGAAATTTTTAAAGTGCAATAAAATGAAACTCTTAGGTATAAATCTAACAAAATATGTTCAAAATATATGTGCTTAAAACCATAAAAAACTGATGAAGAAAATCAATAAAGTTTAATAAAGGAGAGATATACCATGTTCATAGTTGGAAAAACTCAAACTCAAATTTGCTGAGATATCAATTGTCTCTAAATTAATTTATAGATTTAACACAATTCCAAACAAAATCCTAGCAGGATTTGATGTAGAAATTGACAAGCTATTTCTAAAATTTATTTAGAAAGTCAAATAGTCAAACAATTTTCTAAACAAAGTTAGAAGACCCATTCTACCTAATTTCAAGACTTATTATAAAGCTACATTAATCAAGACAGAATGGTATTAGCATAAAAGTGGACATTTAGATAAATGGAACAGAATAGAGCAGAGATCAGCAAACCACAGCCCCAGGGCCAAATTCAGCCGACAGTCTGTTTCTGTATATAAATTTCATTGCAACATGGCTAAAATTATTCATTTATTTATTGTCCATGGCTGCTTTCATGCAAAAATGGTAGAGTTGAGTAGTTGCAACAACAATTGTATGACCCATAAGGCTTAATATATTTACTTTCTGGCTCCTTTATAAAAAAGCTTGCACTCCCTGGAATAGAGTTCCCAAAAAGAGACTCACACATCTATAGTCCATTGATTTTGACAAAGGAAAAAGGCTATTAAACAGAGAAAGGATAATCTTTTTAACAAACAGTGCTAGAACAATTGAACATGCCATACACAAAACAAATACCATCATCTATACACTGCGTTATTTTTTTAAATAAAAAAAATTCAAAGTGAACCATAGACCTAAATGGAAAATCTAAAACTATAAAACTATTAAAAATGTTAAACTAAAAAAAACCTGACAATACAAAATACCAGTGAGGATTTGGAGGTACACATTTCTGGTAAAAATGCAAAATGGTACAGCAACTTCAGTAAAATGTTGGGCAGTTCTCATAGAGCTAAATATATATTTATTATATGACCCAGCAACCTTACTCCTAGGTATTATTCCAAGCAAAAAAAAAAAAAAACAACAAACTCATGTTAACACAAAAACATGTATGCAAATGTTTATAGTGGTTTTATTTATAATCACCAAAAACTGGATACCACCTACTTACCCTTCAACTGGCAGATGGATAAACTGTGGTACATCAATACCATGGAATACTGTTCAGCAATGAAAAGAAATGAACCACTGTACAAGCCACAACATGAATGAATCTCAAAAGTATCACTCTAAGTAAAAGAAGTCAGACTCAAAAGACCACACATTGTATAATTCCATTTTTAAAAATGCAAAACCATAAGGACAGAAAAAAGATCAGTGGCTGCCAGGGAAGAGTTGACTCTAAAGCAGCATGGGGGAATTTTAATGATAGAACTATTCTCTATCTTCATTTTGGTGGTGGTTGCATGACTATATGCATTTGTCAAAACTCACAGAGCTGTGCCCAAAGAGGAAGAATTTTGCTGTGTGTAAATTTTAACTTCATAAAAATAATACAAAACTTTATTATTGAGTTATATTGGGCATAAATTACTTGGAGTACTAATAGATAATGGCTTAATCTTAGAGTCAGACAATTTGGGTGCAATACCATTATGTCAGTTCTGAGTAGGGTGAACTTGGGCAAATTGCTTACCCTATTGTGCCTCAATTTTCTTGCTTCTAAATGGGAATAGTATATAACTATTTAGTTGGTATACCCATCATAGGGTAGGAGAAACAACTAAATGAGATAATTCCTAAAAACTACTTGAGGCAGTGTCTAATAAGTATTATATATTCAGTCATTGGTAGTAATTTGTAGTAATAGGATGCTTGCATATGCTCAGCCCAGATTCTTGCCCACTGTGATGATTGTCTCTTGTCGTATTTCAACTGATCCATATTTATATTAAATATCCACCTTTTGCCAAATACCAGAGGGAGTAGATGCAGAGCTCGTACTCTTGCAGAGTTTACAATCTTACTGAAAAGATGAGTTAGGCACATGCAAATCTTTAATTAATCAAGACCTTAGCTGTGCTGCAACATATACTGGCATGATATTACATAGAAGCACTGTGTGGAGACTTTGGGTAGAGAGATGCAAAGGCCTGATGTCTGCTGAGACATCTGTCCTCAAAGATATTACAACCTAGTTGTAGAGATAAATATGAACACAGATCTCAAATCACTAGTATATCAAAAAATGAAAGTACAATAAGAGAAGTAAAATTTAAATGCTGAAGGTTGTGGAGGGTATAGACAGATAGAGAAAAAGACATTTCTTTAGAAAAGATTATATATGTTTAAGTGTCAAAAGGAAATTGTGGTCAAAGACGACTTCAATTGTTGGAGGAATTCTTCTAGACCAGTTGGATCTTGAATTGATCTAAAAGAAGTAGAAATTTTATGGATAATTTAGAAAAAAAGGAGGACAAATTTGTAAACTATTTGTAGGAGAAGGGAATTTATTAATTAAAAAAAGCCACTAGGATATATAGTATTGCTATGTCTGTGGTATTATGTGGGTAGAAGCTATTTTCCCCACATTTTTTTATTGTTATTTCACTTTTTTTTTGAGAGTTTTCCCATCCCCCCCACCTTCCCTCCCCCTGATGAATATTATTGCCATGTGTGACATAAGTATTGAGCAGTTAGTACCAATTTGATGGTGAGTGCCAGTGGTGCTTGTTTTTCCATTCTTGTGGTACTTCGCTTCGAAGAATGGTCTGTAGCTCCATCCAGGAAAATACCAGATGTGTTAATTCACCGTTATTTTTTACTGCTGAGTAATACTCCATGGTATACATCTACCACATTTTATTAATCCACTCGTGTATTGATGGGCACCTAGGTTGTTTCCACATCTTTGCAATTGTGAATTGTGCTGCTATAAACATTAAAGTGCATGTCTTTTTTTCCTTTGGGTAAATACCCAGTAGTGGGATTGCTGGGTCAAATGGTAGTTCTACTTTTAGTTCTTTGAGGTATCTCCATATTACTTTCCATACAGGTTGTACTAATTTGCAGCCCCACCAGCAGTGTATAAGTGTTCCTATTTGTCAGCATCCACACGAACATTTGTTGTTTGGGACTTTTTGATATGAACCAATCTCACTGGAGTTAAGTGATATCTCATTGTGGTTTTGATTTGTGTTTCCCTGATGATTAGAGAAATTGAGCAATTTTTTATATGTTTGCTGGCCGTTATTCTGTCTTCTTTGGAAAAGTTTCTGTTCATGTCCTTTGCCCCTTTTTTAATGGGGTTGTTTGATTTTTTTTGTTGATTTTCCTAAGTTCTGTGTAGATTCTGGTTATCAGCCCTTTATCAGATGTGTAGCATGCAAATATTTTCTCCCATTCTGTAGGTTGTCTGTTCACTCTTGTGATAGTTTCCTTGGCTGTGCAGAAGCTTTTTAATTTGACCAGGTCCCATTTACTTATTTTTGTTGCTAATGTGATTGCTTTGGGGGTCTTCTTCATAAATTCTTTGCCTAGGCCAATGTCCATAAGAGTTTTTCCAATGTTTTCTTCTAGAATTCTTATGGTTTCATGTCTTAGGTTTAAATCTGTTATCCACAGTGAGTTGATTTTTGTGAGAGGTGAGAGGTGTGGATCTAATTTCAGTCTTCTACATGTGGCCATCCAGTTTTCCCATCACGGATCTTTTCCCTAGTGTACGTTTTTGTGTAATTTGTCAAAGATCAGATGACAGTATAAGGATGGTTTTATATTTGGGTTTTCAGTACTGTTCCATTGGTCTATGTCTCTGTTCTTGTGCCAATACCATGCTGTTTTGGTTACTATAGTCTTGTAGTATAGTTTGAAGTCTGGTAGACTGACGCCTCCCAATTTGTTCTTTTTGCTTAAGATTGTTTTGGCTAGACGGGGTCTTTGAAGGGCTCAAAAGAATTTGAGAAGACATTCTGCTCCTCCTGCCTCCACCAGGAATCTAGAAGCATCTGTTTTAAAATAGTGCCAGAGTCCCTTGTGTTGATTACCACTGAGTCTTGTCCAATAGTTTCTCATATACTTTTCTTGCGACCAATTCATTATTTCTTCCCACTGATTCATACCACTCCCTCCGGTTGACTAGGTACAGGCCAGACACCAATGGCTTTCACACTGTCTGACATTCTGGTCACCTCCCACACTGTCTCAGAGTAGCCTTGTCCAGTGGGCAGAAACCAGATAGGAATCTGGATCATTCCAATTCAGAGAATTCTAATACTAAACACACTCGGCTGTGTGTGTTGGGGCAGGAGATGGGAAGGGTTGTGCACAGCCCTGTGACAAGATTCTATGTGTATATATTAGAAGATGTCATCCTTGGACATTTATGCAGGAACAAATGTTAATTGTCTACTGAGAGTAAAAATAGAATTGGCTTATACCACAGCTAAATAAATGTGTCTGCTATTACAAAAACATTTGTTCTCTCAGAGGAACAGTTTGTTTTTATTGTTCTTGTGATGATGATTTTAGTTTTTGGGTTTCACTCCTCACCCCCACTTAGCACCAGCAAAGAAGGTATAGGAACTTAGGTAAATTACTTCACCTCTCTGGGCCTCTGGAATGTAACAGAAGAATGGCTTAGACTTTGGTTGTGTTTTGTCCTAGCTCTAGATTTCTCAAGTCTGAAGACTCCAGGGCAGGGAGTTCACCCAGAGAGTGTATATAAAGAGCCTGGCTCACGGAAGTTGCTCACCAAATGTCAGGTTTGTCTTCCCAAGGTCGTCCCTCAAATTCCTGTCCAGTCTGAGAAATGTATGATCCTGCAAAGGAACCGTTGGAGGGAGGAGGAAAACATTGATGGGGGCATAACTAACTCCAAACAAAGGAAGAGTTATTACAACAGGAAAGGGGCACCACACCATCCCCTCAATACCCCTCACTTCTAGAATTCTTATGGTTTAGAAAGGGAAGAAATGAAAAAAAACACAGAAGTTCATTGTACAAAGGTTAGGAGAAAAGTGGACATGAACCGGAAAAGCAGTCTCCTGAGTCCCTGAGGACTGAAGAGAACAAGCTAATTCACAATCCCTGTCATCTGAGCCCTGGGAGTATCACTGTAGCCTTGTCCAAAAAAATGGTCCCCCCTGCCGGGAAGCCTAAAGTCAGGTATTCAGGATTGCACAAAAGTACCAGATGTTGCAATCTTGGCCTATTGTTTATGCACATAATTAGACACACATACTTCTATTGTGAACACTGCTGATATATTTTCCGCTAAATGGCCCAACAAGCACATTGTATGTATAGAGAAATAAAAACCCAAATTTGCCACAGATTCTAGCAATAAGCTATTATGCATTAACTTCCTCTGAGGTGCAGTTTATGCAAATGCAAAGACCACAGCCATGATTGCTGCTCGGTTTACCGAGACATGTTAAGACCTCAGAACAGAGTTATTTATTCAGTACAGAGCCAAGTGACCAGTTTGAAATTTTGAGGGAGATCACCTTTAATCTGACTCATAGAAAAAAAAAAAGCAACCAAATACGATTTAAGTCTTGTGTGAAAACAAAAGTAACTCTTGCTCTAAAACATCCCTTACTTTTTTTTAAGGAAAAAAACAAAAACAAGAAAAATCAAACCTCAAGTTATCTCAAGTTATCTCTGAAAACACAATTAAAAGTATGAGATTCAAAATAATTCAACTGCAGAAGAGAAAAATATAAATCTCTGGATCTGTCATCTT
This sequence comes from Daubentonia madagascariensis, assembly GCA_023783475.1. Lineage (NCBI taxonomy): Eukaryota > Metazoa > Chordata > Mammalia > Primates > Daubentoniidae > Daubentonia > Daubentonia madagascariensis. The sequence goes on from JAKFHU010002239.1 coordinate 603,745, forward strand.
ATTAATCTATCCTAAATATTGTTATAAACTGACAGCATCGTAAACAGAGGATATTTTCAGAAGACAGGATACACAAAGAAAACTGTCCATGATATAAGGGTTTTGAACTCTAAAGGGACTCATATCTTTCACAAATAATCGAAGAAGGATATTGTGGGAGGATAAATTGTATTGAATAGAAAGTACACCTTAAAATAAGAAAACATTTTTAAAAATCAGGTTAGTGTCTCATCACAAAACATCCAGACTGTCACTGTGCTTGTGGTCTGTGCACTTTTAATACTTTTAGGTTCAAGGAAACAATGACTTTGCACCAAGAATATATTTTTTTGTTGTTCTCTATCTTCTTAGAGAAGAAATCCAAGGGAAGCAGGAGGAAAAACAAACCTAATATTTTAAAGTCAAGTTCTTTTCAGAGTCTCTCATGGAAATAAACCATTACTACATCAGCCAACAGCGAGGCCAGGAAAGGGAGGGGTGGATAGGGAGAGAGGGGCTCGCAGGAACTGAAGGCTCCTGTACCTGCCATTAGGATTACGAATCCTGGGCTTTAACAGTGAATATGGGAGCTACATCTAGAAGAAAAGCTAGGCATTTGGTTTATTTTGTTTTGACAGGAGCTGTGTTGCTTTCTGGTCCCATCCCTTCTAAAGCTGACCGAGAATTAGCAACAGGCTGCAAATGTTAGCACACAGCCAAAAGCAGAGAGGCAGCTTTGCCTCTGCCTGCCCGGACACTTGCCAGGTGAGGCCTTTCAGCGCCTGAGGATGTTAACACACATGACAAACTCTTGGGCTGCAGACTGCAGTTCTAATCCAAAATAACTATGATTCTTCAATTGTTACGGGGGTAAACAGTCACCGCTTTATGTGCATTGGTTTATATTCCTTTGACTTCTTCTTTTTCCCTTTTAAAAAAGTGGTAATAATCCCAGTGTTTTCTCACCAGTATTGGATTGCCCTGTTGCAGCCAGATTTTACGGTTGCAGAAAGCATTAACAAACCAGGCCAAAAAGCACTCTGACTTTGATTTAATATGAAATTGCATGTTGCGTTTCCAACTATTTCCATCATTACAATAATTATTTGGCTTATTTCTGTTTTGATGCTGACTGTAAAAAGTTTCCATTTTTTTTTCAGAAAAGCAGTAGTGTTTGATAGTAAATGAACATATCTCAGATCCAAGTAAACAAATTCGTCAGGAGTGCATGCTTGCATGGCACTCTGCTAATAACATTTTATAAAAACTCAATGTTATATTATTTTACCCTTTAAATTTGTTTTAGTATTTAATGCATTCACACAAAGCTTAGGTTTTCTGTTTTTTGGATTTCCCTCATTCTTATAGAAGTGAAACCATCTTTTTCTCTGTATCAATGTATTAGATGATCTCTCCTATATATAACACATATTATATATACAATATATAAAATCACATAACATGAATTACATAAATATTACAAACAAAATTTCTATTAAATATGTTTTACTTAGATGGATATTTCAAGATAAGTCAATTGTCAGATATTATTTTATCTTCACATTGTTACTATTAAAATGAACCATACATATTTTATATATATATATATATATATCCCTTAGTTACAAAATGAATCTTTTTACAAACTGTGCTCAATACTTGACAAAACACTTATTCCAGGTACTAGGATAGAAACTGTGATCTTAATGAAAAATTATGCAATGATAATTTAAAATAGTGTTATCAAAAAGTACCCTATCTTCTGAAGTTAATATTTGTTTATTTTTCTGCAGTTACATATTTTTCTCTTTCTGATAATCCATAGCTCCATTACTATTTTCCTATGTTCTATGTGGCAAAGAAATATTCTTAAACAGAAATGAAACTAGAGGTGCATAGAGTGGGTAAGTATTCTGTCTCTCTGAGCGAAAAGAAGTGAAATCAGGTTATCTATGAAACTCCTGTGGGGCCAGGAAAGTGAAATAAAAAGACAGAGCCCTCGAGACAGTGACACCGGGCATCCCACAGTCCACCTCAAAAACAACTAAAGGAGTTGTTGCTCCATGACCTATTTTGTCCACACTACAGTTGGATGCTATGTAACAGTCTATTTTGGGTATAAAACTATTGTTCAATCAGAGTATCCTTCGTGACCCCTAGAATCTGGGAATTGGAATTGCTCAATTTTTCAGCAGTCATTAGAGGTAAACTTGCTAACCATGTCTAAATATATAATAATACAATTGCAAAGGGTGAGCTCCCACTTCATATTTATGACAGAGACCCTAGAGAAATCTACTGTTCACTCTATAATGTTGTGCCAGTAGACTACTACTCATTAATTCAGCCAGAACTTATTGCTTAGAGCCATTTTGCTAAGAAATACCCAACTGAAGTCTAAGTTAAATTATGTAAATTTCAATAATATCATATCAAAGATTTTTTTAAAAGAAGATATTAATAGAACTAGAACTGTGATTGATTATTAGAGAAGATAACCATACAAACTTCCTAATATTAGACCTGCATAAAGACGGAAAGGGCTGTGTTGGGAGAAAACCAAGTAGTTGCCATTGGAAAGGATGAGGTCTCACCCCTGAAATGCTCATTAGAGTTCACAGAACTATCTGGCCTTGATATTTCAGAGTTGAGTTAATGACCAAACTGGTGGTTACATAGCATGACCTGTAAGATCCTTGTAATCTTAATGTTTCCATGAATGTCTGAAATATCATTTCACAAACTGTGCTCCTGTGTCCCAGGCTCAAACAAGTATAAGAATAGTGCATAAATTTTTTCCCCGATTGGAGATTTGGAAATGTGTATTTGCAAATTTAAGATTCTAGAAAATTCTGTGCTAAAGAAATTTGCCCAACTTTGTCTAACCCAATATTTCCCAACTATTTTACTTTTCACAAAACATGTTATTATCATGCCATTGAGCACTCACGTTCTGACATACCCGATAAGGCAATGTCAAACTAGATTTTCCTTCTTAAATCTAGCTCGTTTGTTTTTGTGAGACTAGTCATCCTTAAATGTGTTTAATTTGTCATCGCTTTTGAAAAAGTAAAAATTCTTCAGACTGTCACTCAAAGCCAACACATTTTTTTCTTTCTAAACTTATCCCTCCATCCTTAAAAGAACTATTTTTCAGTGTATCCCAAATGCATAATAGTTTTTTCCTCTTCATATCTATTACTTACATGTTTTTCCCACTTCCCTTGGTATCCAGACAGGGGTACATTTTCCAGCCTCATCTCACACTCAGTTTTAAAGCCCACTTCTGCCTTCCCAGTAACTTCAGGCTGCACTGGCACAGTGAGGAATCTATACTACACATCTTAATACTTAAATATCATTTCTTGGGATTTTGTTTTCCTTCCTTCCTTCCTTTCCTCCTTTCTTTATTTTTTAAATTTGTGCTAATCTTACCTATTCAAATTGATTTTAAGCTTTTTGCAAAGGAAAGCCATGGCTTTATAGTCATATATTCTCTAAAATAGCAAAATTTTGAGTTATAAAAAATGGATGTCTTTCTTCATGGAATTTACAATCATGTAAATATATGAATTGCACAAACAAAACCATTTCTTCAATAAAAAGGAAATAACAATGAAGAAGACTTTATTATTGGAATTTATGTCAGGCGCTACACTAATAATATGAAATGCCAGGTACGTAGTGGATACTCAATAAATCTGTTGAATAAATTAATCAATGTATTAAAAAATCTCTTTGTTTTATTTGGTTTTGTTTTCAACAAAAGTCCAAGCTGATTTATTTTGATAAGACTGGTACTTTGCTAGATCTTTTCTTAGTGTTTCCAAAGCCATACTAAAATGAAAACTATACGTGTGTGTGTGTGTGCACGAGTGCATGTATTCCTTTTTAATATAGGTATTTATTCATATCATTCAATTAAATGTTAGTTTAATTCCTTTTCATGAGGTATATTTTATATACTTAGTTCTCAGTGAAACATTTAGTTCTAGTTTTAGGCTCTGTAGTAACTTTCTGAAATATTTTTAAAACAAAGATTTTTTAATCATTCATCTAAGAATTTACATGTAAATTCCTATCCATCACTCATTAACCTTTTATTTTTAATCTTCAGTAAAACTCACCCAAGATTTAGGACTATGGCAAAACCAAGTGAGCATGTCAGCTATATCTATCAGACACATTGTGACCTATTATAAGGTAATGATTGTTACTAACTGCCTGCTGTATCGCTGTACTACAATGTTATTTTCATAGAAAATGGTATCTAACAGATCTAAATGAAAAATTGCTTATATTTTCTGAATTAACTTGCTGACTCCTATAACCAAAATCATCTTAAGTGATATATTCTGTTAATTGCCGAAAGTGTGAGTATATGTTTGTATGCATGGATGTGTGTGCGCATGCATGTGAGTGTATGTATAGAAAGAGAAAGAAATAATACATTTTGTTATTTGGCTTATTTATGTGAAAAGTGTGTCTGGAAAAAAGGATAAGACGTCACCACCACCAATACTACTCCACATCTCCTGTCAAACGAGAAGCACTAATCAAAAGATCTTTATTAGAATAAGCCTTTGTTTTTTTAATTGGAAGAGTAGATTCTATCAGGTGTTAGAGAAGGAAAGCTCAGTCTTCCACAGCACAATATTGAGGGTCCAATATTTCCCTTCAAATCAGGGCTAAAACCCCTATTATTATGAAAATATTTCATTTTTATTATGGGTCCAGTGAAACCAAGGACACAATCTAGAGACAGATGTAAAGTTACAATTAAAGGTAGAGGTGGGAATCTCAAAATATTAATATTTCAACTGGTTGCTAGAGATTATTTTTCTAATTCTTCTCTATATATCCACTGTTTCCATTCATACCAAGACAAAATGGAAGATGTGATTTGAGTGAAAAAAGTTATCTTGTTTGAATACAGACTCATGCAATTGCTGGGCCCTTATCAGTTCAATATGGAACCAAACGCGTACATACCCTGTGGCTCCCATTTCATATTGTTCTTAGGAATCTGCATGCATATGATTGAAGGGCCACTCACAATTGTGAGTGAGTGCATGGGCACATGTTTAAATGAATCTCCCATGTTCTCTCTCAGACATAGATAAACTTGTCAGCCACTTACAGAGTACTGACAACTGTTCCAGCCCAAAAATATCACCCCTATCAGCCTGCCAGTAAGCCAGAAATTCTCTAGAGGTGAGTCACCCTTTATCTACCCTAAGTTCCTGTTAAATACCAATAGTTTTAATTTTGGGAGAAGTAACATATTAACCCATTAGTGTATCTCAGCTGTTTTGTAGCCAACAGAACTTTCAAGGAAAGAGACAGATGGCAGAACACATAATTGCAGATTGATACAGATCATAAGTAAGTCTTGAGTGAAGTGCTTTCCAGAGAGCACTTGTGAAAATGATGGTAGGGAACACTAGTCAATGCCTGTGGTAAGAACAAGTACCTTGCTATCATGAGGGAAGCCAAGATAAGAGACTCTCCTTGGGAGGCAAGACTTGAAATGATTATATTACAACATCCGCCAGAATATTGACTATCATTTAGACATTAAAAGATGCGTGAAACCTAGTAAGTACTTTCAAAGAGATACCATTTTTACTTGAGTAAAGAACAGTAAAAGTACACAAATAATAAAAGCACAGCAATTGTTATAAAGTATTAGCAAATATTTGTCTAAATGAACAAGCATCTCTATAGAAGTACTAGTAAAGGAACACAGAATTTCCAAGAAAGGTGAAAATGTACCCAGTTGTACTTGTCACTAAAGAAATTTTTAAAATGAGGCATTTTTCAAAGGCCAGGTACGACGTTAGCAGGTTGATATGAAGGGAAGAAGGAAAGTGAGAACATGTCCGGTGGAGAGAAGAATGCCAACCACGGCACAGGACTGAGAAAGTTGGAAAAAATATTTAAGGACCTCCTCAGGGACCTGTGTTGGTTATAACACAGGAAACATATGAGAAACAATGGAGGATAAGACAAAAGGGCCATTTTAAGGGAGAATTTTGGAAATCATTGGATGTTGGGTTCAGGGGTTTGTATTTAATGATGGAAACACACTGAAGTTTTTGTTTTAATATTTTAAGCAGAAAATGACATCATTGGTACCCAAGTCAAAAAATATTAATCTGCAAAAATGGAAGCCGCATACAAGATTAATGACGTGAAGAGACACCAGAGCCCACGATACAACACAACAATAGGACAAGGATGCAGCCCGAATTCAGGAAGGAAGTGAAAATCAATGGGGAGGACGGATATTCAGGACATTTGGCAGAGAATCTTTAGGACTTGGAAAGTGACTAGGTTGTGAGAGCAGAGAGGACGAAAGGGGCTCAGGATGATTTTTGAGTTCCAATTCTACTAAGCTGTCACCTAAAGTAGTTTGTGGAATGGGAAGAAAGGCAAAGGAGAAAACATATAGTGCTTGTTTTCATTCAGTTTGCAATGGACACATATAGGAAAATTTTCTCCTTAGATAGCCAGCGAGAGACTTTGACAGGCAGTGGGAATCGTAGCTTTTGGATTCAGGAGATAGTCAGGCATAAAGGGCAATTGCTGTGTGGAATTTACAGAAAAATCAATAATAGTTGACTGTAAAACAGAATTGAGGGGTCCAGGTAAGTTAGGGAACGCATGGGGAGGGTATTATCTGCAAGTTCACACAGTATTCTTAGGAGCAGGCGAAGAGGTGAGAGACTTTAGGAGGTTCGCAGGTATGAGAATTAGTAAAATGTTCAAGTATATGAACCAGAGAATCATAGAGAAGAAATGTCTAAATAACTCAATCGAATGGAGTCATTTAAAAATCACTAGGGAAATTGCTTACTGGCGGCTTCATCATTTTCTAGAAATTATGTAATATGAAGCTACAACCTTTACATCTAGCTTCTTATCTGTAGATAATCTCTAGAGTCTTAAAAGGAGAAAATGAAGTACATTTTCTAGCTTGAAGAAAATGTCTATGTTCAAGTGCAGCAGACTTTTGATTGGACACTTATTACATGGAACATGCGTGTTCTCTTGTGTCTTTAGCAGGTGCTGATCTTTCTTCATCAAGGTTTTCTTGAACACTAAACTCCAAACATCATCTTTGCCTGTGTGACCAAGAAAAATGATTTAAGCTGGACTTTAGCAGCTATAGAAAATAACAATCTGCAAAGCAATTCAAAAGGTAAAAAGGAATGTCACAACTGACTCCTCATAAATACTCCTAATACCACAGGGTTGTCAGTGCTTGCTTTCTCCCTGTTTCTTAGTTTTGCAGATGTTTTCTGATTATAATGAAAGGTGTGAATTGGCAGGGGGAAGAAGGAAATGTTAGAAATACAAGGTATTCCCATGATTGTTGCAGAATATAAAAGGACCAGTGAGTGAAAGAAAATAATCAGCGTAATGGATTTTGTGCACTTTGAAATTATTCTTAAAATTCATGGAGTGTTTTATTTCCTTCAATTAACTCATTCATTCAAAATATTTACTTATTAAATATTTAGTTGAATTAAGTAACCAGCCTAATAAATAGCATATAGGCTGTGTACAAGGCTCTGGAAGAAAAACAAGCATAAACAATGCATAGACACTGCCCTCAGGGAGCTTCTAGGCTACTGAGAGAGATGAGGCATGTCCAAGAATAACTACAATGCAAAGTAAAATCTTATCAAGAGCAACTTCTACTTCTGGCCATACATAGTAACTGGTATCAGAATAACCTTCCCACTGTAAAACAACTATAAAAATGAAACACATGCCGTGTAGAACTGTGATCCTTGAGCGAATGAAGACATGTAATAAGAACTTCATGATTGCTCCAGCCTTTTGCCTGGAGGCACTTTCTCGAAATGATGCAGAGATATGCTGTCCAAGCAGAGAAGAGTGATCTTACTAAGATGAGTAGATGGAAACCAGAGTTCAGGGCTGCTGGGCAGGCTGCAATGTACAGGATAGTGAAAAGTACAAGACGAAATCGTTCTGAGAAAAAGCCATGGAAATATAAATGAGTTTCCCCTAAAGTTCTTGGAGAACTAGCAAGCAGCAGACAGAGATCTCATTGAAAAACCCAGGCATTTGTCTGAGATCTCAGAGCTGCTGTTTAGAAGTGAAACTACCAAACCTGGAGGATTTCCTTTATATACACCCTAATGAAGCTTTTAAAAATCATTGAAAAATGAAGCAGAACTGTTAGGAAATTAAGTGCCTACCAGAACAAAACCTATATTCATTAAAACAAAAAATCTTACCTCTTGAAAAAGTGGTATTTCACAGTATGCAGGATAATTTTAGTTTTAATTACTAGATATGCGAAGAAGAAACAAAATGTGACCCATAACCATGGAAATTTTTTTTCAAAAAGGCATTGATCACAGACCCAGAGATGACAAAGATGCTGTAATTAGCATGCAAAGATAAAAGAAATAATGGGCATAATGAGAGAACAGATGGGGAAGCTCAACAGAGAAATGGAAATTGTAGAAAATGTTTAAATGGAAATTCTAGAGCTTCAAAAATAAAATTTCTGAAATTAGAAAATCACTCGGTATGCTTCGTAATACATTGGATTTTTAAAAAATTAGAAATCTGAGGATATGGCAGTAGGAAATACCCAAACAAGAGCACATAGAATAAAAATGCTGAAATATTAAGTGAACACAGTCTTTTTTTTTTTTTGGTGTACTATTTATTGTAACACATACACTTTTTTTCACAGAATATTGCAGGGGTACAAATGTTTTGGCTACATGAATTGCTTTTTTTGTACAGTTTGAATCAAAGTTTTAAGTGTGCCCATCACCAGATAGTCTGCACTGTACCCATTAGGTGGGATTTTAGCCATCCCCTCTCCCCACCCACCTGCTTGATTTCCATTGGTTTTACTTCCATATGTGTAGATGAGAGTTGATCGATTAGTTGCAATTTGATAGGGAATACATGTGGTGTTAGTTTTTCAATTCTTGCAATACCTCACTTAGGAGAATGGTCTCCAGTTCCATCCAGGTTGTTACAAAAGATATTAGTTCACCATTTATTTTATGGCTGAGTAGTACTCCACGGTATACATACACTATGTTTTATTAATCTACCCATGTATTGATGGGCACTTGAGTTGATTCAACATCTCTGCAATAAACATTTGAGTGCAGGTGTGTTTTTGATAAAGTGGCTTTTTTTCCTCTGGGTAAATACCCAGTAGTGGGATTGCTGGATCAAGTGGTAGGTCTACATTTAGTTCTTTGAGGTATCTCCCTACTGCTTTCCATAGAGGTTGTACTAGTTTGCAGTCCCACCAACAGTGTATAAGTGTTTCTTTCTTTCTGCATCCACGCCAGTATCTGTTGTTTTGTGACTTTTTGGTAGAAGCCATTCTCACTGGAGTTAGGTGATATCTCATTGTGATTTTGATTTGCATTTCCCTGATGATTAGAGATGTTGAGTACTTTTATATGTTTATTGGCCATTAGTTTATCTTCTTTTGAAAAGCTTCTGTTCATGTCTTTTGCCCACATTTTTATGGGGTTGTTTGCTTTTTCCTTTCTGATTTGCTTGAGTTCTTTTGTTGATTCTGGTTATTAGCCCTTTGTTGGATGTATAGCATGCAAATATTTTTTTCCTTTCTGTAGGTTGTCTATTTGCTCTATTGATTGTTTCCTTGGCTGTGTAGAAGCTTTTTAATTTAATCAAGTCCCATTATTAATTTTTGTTGTTGCTGTGATTGCCTTTGGGGTCTTCTTCATAAATTCTTTGATTAGGCTGATATCTGTAAGAGTTTTTCCAACATTTTCTTGTGGAATTCTTATAGTTTCATGTCTTAGGTTTAAGTCTGTTATCTTCTTGAATTAATTTTTGTGAGTGGTGAGAGGTAAGGATCCTGTTTCGATCATTTACATGTGGCTATCTGATTTTCCCAGCACCATTTATTGAATAAGAATTCTTTTCCCCAGTGTATGTTGTTGTCTGCTTTGTCAAAGACCAGGTGGCAATATGAGGATGCTTTTACATCTGGGTTCTCTGTTCTGATCCGTTGGTCCATGTCTCTGTTCTTGTGCTAGTACCATTCTGTTTTGCTTACTATAGGCTTGTAGCATAGCTTGAAGTCTGGTAAAATGATGCTTCCTGATTTCTTCTATTTATGTAAGGCTGCTTTGGCTATTGAGGGTCTTTTTTTGTTCCATACGAAGTGTAGAATTATTTTTTCTAGATCTGCAAAAAATGACGTTGGTATTTCAATGAGGATTGCATTGAATCTGTAGATCACTTTGGGTAGTATAGGCATTTTATCAATGTTGATTCTGCTCATCCATGAGCATGATATGTATTTCCATTTTACATCCTCTGTGATTTCCTCCCTTAGTGATTCGTATTCTCTTTGTAGAGATCTTTCATCTCCTTGGTTAAATATATTCCTAGGTATTTTATTTTCTTTCTGGCTATTGTGAAAGGTATTAAGTGTTTGATTTCATTCTCAGCTTGGCGTACAGAAATGCTGCTGATTTGTGTACATTGATTTTGTAATCTGAGACTTTGCTGAGTTTATTTATCAATTCCAGCAGTCTCTTGGCAGAATCTTTGGATTTTTCTGGATATAAGATCATATCATCAGCAAAGAGCAATAGTTTGACCTCTTCTTTCTCTATTTGGATACCTGTGATTTCCTTCTCTTGCCTGATTGGTCTCTCTAGGACTTCCAGCACTATGTTGAATAGAAGTGGTGACAGTGGGCAATCTTGTCTACTTGCAGTTCTAAGTGGGAATATTTTCAATATTTCCTGTTCAATATAATGTTGGTTGTTGGCTTGTCATATACAGAATTTATAATTTTAAGATATGTTCCATCTATGCCTATTTTCTTAAGAGTTCTTATCATAAAAGTGTGCAGAATTTTGTCAAATACTTTTTCTGCATCTATTGAGAAGATCATATATGGTCTTGGCTTCTGCTTCTGATTATGTGGTGAATCACATTTATAGATTTATGTATGTTGAACCATCCTTGCATCCCTGGAATGAAGCCCACTTGGTCATGGTGGATTATTTTTTTGATGTGTAGCTGAATTCAGTTTGCTAGAATTTTATTGAGAATTTTTGCATGTATATTAATAAGTGATATTGTATGTTTGTTTTTTGTTGTGTCCTTTCCTGGCTTTGGTATCAAGGTGGTACTGCCTTCTTAGAATGAGTTGGGGAAGATTCCTTCCTTCTCGATGTTATGAAAGAATTTCTGCAGTGTACCCAATTTTACTTTGTAGGTCTGGTAAAATTCTGCTGTGAAACCATCTGGTCTGGGACTTTTGTTTGTTGGAAGATTTTTTATTGCTGCTTCAATTTCATTACTCAATATAGGTCTGTTCAGGAGTTCTATTTCTTCCTGATTCAGCCTAGGGAGGTTGTGTGTTTCCAAGAATTTGTCCATTTTCTCAACACTTTCAATTTTATGTGCATAGAGATTTTTATAGTATTCACAGATGATACTTTGTGTTTCTGTGGTATCAGTTGTAATATCTGCTTTTTTTATTTCTGATTGAGTTTATTAGGGTCCTTTCTTTTCTATTTCTGGTTAATCTAGCAAAAAGTCCACCAATTTTATCTTTTCAAAGAACCAACTTTTTGTTTTATTAATCTTCTGTATAATTCTTTTGTTATCAATTTCATTTAGTTCTGCTCTGACCTTAGTTATTTCTTTTCTTCTGCTGGGTTTATGATTGACTTGCTCTTCCTTTTCTAATTCCTTGAGGTGATTCATTTGATTGTTAATTTGTGATCTTTCTGTCTTTTTGATGTAGGTATTTAAGGCTTTTAAATTTTCTCTTAGAATTTCTTTTGCTGAATCCCACAGATTTTGATAACTTATCTGCCTTTTGTCATTTAGTTCAAGAAATCTTTTGATTTCCATCTTAATTTCCCCCTTTACCCAAATCATTTAGCAGTAGCTTGGTTTAATTTCCATGGCTTTGTGTAGAGTTGAGTGTTTCTGTTGGAATTGATTTCTAATTTTATTCCACTGTGGTCTGAGAAGATACATGGTATAATTTCTATTTTTTTTGATTTGTTGAGACATGTTTTGTGGCCTAAGATGTGATCAGTCTTAGAGAATGTGCCATGTGCTGATGAGAAGAATGTGTATTCAGTAGTTTTTGGGTAGAATGTTCTGTTAATGTCTCTTAGGCCCATTTGTTCCATATTTCCATTTAAGTCCAGTGTTTGTTTGTTTATTTTCTGCTTGGAGGATTCAATTCTGTCCATGGGGTATTGAAATCCCTGTCTACTACAATTCCTCTGTTTATCACTTTGTTTAGATCTAGTAGGGTTTGCTTTATGAATCTGGGTGCACCTGTGTTAGGTGGACAAATATTTAGCATTGTTATGTCTTCTTGTTTAGTGGCTCTCTTTACCATAATATAATGACTATCTTTGTCTTTCTTTACTATTGTTGCTTTGAAGTTTATGTTATCTGATAGGAGAATGCCTATACCAGCTTTCTTTTGGTTTCCATTTGCATGGAATGTTGTTTTCCATCCCTTTACCTTGAGTCTGAATGAGTCTTTGTGGGTAAGATGTGTTTCCTGGAGACAGTAGATACTTGGCCTGTATTTTTTTATCCATTCAGTCAGTCTCTGCACATTTATTGAAAAAATTGATAAGTGGGGTGGATTTCTGTTCATCTTGTTGAGTAGACCCTTATTGCTTTGTTTTAGCTCTTGAGCCATTATGATATATGGACTCTGAGGTTTCACTTTTGGGTGATTTTACATTGGTGGGTGTCTCTTGTGCTGATCGTTGTATAATGCAGGTATGAGTACTTCCTACAAAGCAGGTCTGCTCTTGGCAAATTCCCTCAGTGTTTGCTTGTCTAAGAAAGTCTTTATTTCTCCCTTTATTTTTGCAGGGTACAAAATTCTAGGCTGGCCATTATTCTGTTTGAGAAGACTGAGAATGGAGCCCCAATCCCTTCTGGCTTACAGGGTCTCAGTTGAGAAGTCTGCCATTAGTCTGATGGGTTTTCTTTTGTAAGTTACCTGATGTTTTCACCTTACAGCTGGTAGGAGTTCCTCCTTCATGTTAACTTTGGCCGGTCTGGTGATGTGTCATGGTGATTGCCTTTTTGGGATGAATCTCCCAGGAATCTGTTGAGCTTCTTATACCTGGATATCTAAATTTCTAACATGACCAGAGAAATTTTCCTCAATTATTCCCTCAGTGTATTTTCTTCTTTACCTTCAGGGATGCCTATTATTCTTATGTCATGCCTCTTTACATAATCCCATATTTCTTGTAGGCTTTGTTCATTCCTCTTAATTCTCTGTTCTTTGTATTTGACTGACTTGTTTATTTGAGATGTGTTGTCTTCAAGCTCTGAGATTCTTTCTTCTGCCTGATCTAGCCTATTCTTAAGGTTTTCCACTGTGTTTTTTATTTCCTTATATGAATTTTTCATTTCCAGAAGTTCTGTTTAATTTTTCCATAGTAATTTAATTTCTTTAGTGAATTTTTTGTTCATTTCTTGTATTGTTTTTGTGGTTTCTTTGTGTTACTTTCTATTTTCTCTTATATTTCTTTGAGATCTTTATAACCCATATTCAAAATTCTTTATCATTTTGATATTTTCATTTTGTTTGGTATCCATTGTTAAGGAGTCATTGTTTACTTTTGGGGGTGTCCTTTTTCTCTGACTTTTCACGTTTCTGGAGTTCTTTTGCTGATTCCTTCTCATCTGGCCTCTTGGTAGAGACCTGGGAGTGCTAGGCCTGGCCTACAGGCCTGTTTCTGGGTCCCTAAAGATCAATCCCTGACTGTGCCATGAGAGGAGTGCTGGTCCTGAGTTGCCTGTGGAGTGTTATAGCAGGTTTGATGAACCTTTTGGGTTACCTCTGACCTGCTGTCTTCACCTCTTCCCAACAGTGTGTAATGAGTAGTTCCCCCAGCTTAATCTCCAAGATGGTGGGTGGTACTTGGGAGGACAAATCAGCCACTGTCTGTGTGCTGTATTTGGAAGGCACTATGCTTAGCTATAGAGTTGTTCCCCTGTCATTGTTTGATGTTTGTGTGGAAGAGCAAGCTGCCAAGATGATCTTTTGTGCCCGTGGTAAGTTCCGGTCCCCCCAGGTGGGGCACACGAATGCCCCGAGCTTCAGGAGGGACCCTGTAGCTCCCAGGGGGTTATTTGCTCTCTACTCCCACTGAGGTGGGGGGAGTAGCAAAACAGATCATGGCTGGATTACCAGAGCCTGAAAGCCATTACAAAGCCTTGGTGGGGCTCAGAGGTTGCTTTTCCAGCTGCTAGGGTGAACCACTTGTATGAGGCTCAGGGCAAGCTCTCCAAACTGGGAAGGCTGTTCCCAAGGGAGGGCTCTAAACACTTGAGTGCTAAGGCCCCAAGCCAGGCTCTTTCCTCACTTATCCACTAGTGCAGTTTCTCTGCAGGGACAAGTGAGAGCCCTCCTTAATTACCACTCACTGGAACCCTACAACACACTCCCATCAGATCAGTCTATGTGAGTTCCCTCACTGCCCAAGACCAGCTCTCAAACTTCCCCCCATCCTTGTGTCTGACCTGCTAGCATGCATCTTCACAAAATTCTGGCAAGTAGGGGGTTCCACAATTGTGCACTCCTGTTCCATCACCAGACCCCAAGGGGAGAGTAGTAGGCCTCTGTATCTGCACACTCCCACTGAAAAGAAGTGGCCACTTGTGAATTTCTTGGCTCGAGCTGCATTCCCTACCATAGAGAGTGGGGAGAGGAGCCACTGCTCCCATTTAGCTGGAATGACTGAGGCATTCAGTTTCCATGGTACCAGAGGCTAGGCTATTTCTCTCCGAGTGCCACACCTCTACTTAATATGGTGGCTCTCCAGAGGGGGTGGGTGGTGTGCATGCTCACAGATCCCTGTTCCTCAGCACCCCTTTCCACACTCCCATGAGATCTGTCTGTGAGGGCTTCCTCACCACCCGAGTCCAGGTCCAAGACCTCTCTCCTGCATCTCCATGCACCACTCTATGACTGGGAGGCACCGGGACCAGCCCACCTGTCTAAGCTGCCAGCATGAGATCCTGTTAAATGCCGGTGGGCGGGAAGCTCCCAAAGTGTGGCAGCACCGCTCTTTGTAGCTCAACTGGGAGCACACATCTGCTGTAGAGAAGCAGCCATTTGTGAGCTTCTCGATTCAGAGTACTCTTGTTTTTGGAATGGGCAGGGGAGGGGTTGTGGCTGTCAGTTGGCAAAGCTCAAATTATTTTCTCTAATGCTGTGAATAGAGGAGGTGCAGAGGAGGAAATGTCTAGTTATAAGACAGCTGGCACTCCAATTTCTCATGGCACTCTCCCATATGGTGTCCCTTATGGACACCCAAACACCTGGGGTTTGCTGATTCACCCTACTATTCCTATCTAGCCATAGTGCCTGGGCTCTTGGAGGGTGGAAGCACCTTCACTATGCTTTGTGTCTTGCTATTCACTGAAGACACCTAGGTGGGGGAGGGGAATCCCCCTTACCCTTTCACTGGGCTCTGGGCCACACTGCATTTGATCTGTGTGGTTATCTTCTCCTCACTATCTTCTTCTTTCTCAGCTTTGCAGTTTTTCTCTGTGGAGTTCCCAGACATCTCTGTTGTCTCTCTCTGTGATCCTCACCAGAGTTTCAACTCTTCTCTGCTCTCCTTACTCCAATATTCTACCTTCCAGCCAGGACTGTCCAACAAGCAATGTCCATAGTCGACCATCACAGCTCTTTCCAAGTGAACACAGTCTTAATGACACATGGGAAAATATCAAGTGCTCTCAATTCATGTAATTGGAGTCCAAGAAAGAAATGAGAGAGAAATTGGTGCAGAAAACATATTTGAAGAAAGAATAACCCCAAAATTTCCAAAATGCTGAAAAATATCAACTCATACGTCTTAAATATTCAATAAATTCTAAGCAGATTAAACATATGCACAACAACAAAACACTTGTAGAAATACCATACTCATATCGCTGAAAAACAATGATAAAAAGACAATTTTAAAAAGCAACCAAAACCAATAAACACATCACAAATAGAAGGACAAAATAAGAAAAAAAGATTGTATTTCTTATCAGAAACAATACAAGCCAAAAGACATTGGAGTAATGTCTTCAAAATATTGAAAGAAAAAAAGACATGTTAAGCTAGAATTCTATAACCAGTAAACATTCTTCAAAAATGAAGTTGAAATCAAGACATTTTAAAATAAACAAAAGCTAGAAGATTTAGGTACCACAGACATGCACTGAAAGAAATATTAAATGAGGTTCTTCAGGCTAAAGGAGAAAAATGCCAGATGGAATTTGGATTACACATAGAAATGAAAGCAATGGAAGTAGAAAATATGTGGGTAAACATAAAAGACATTTTGTTTTTTTAATTTTTTAAAAATGGACGTTTAGAGCAAAATAATAGCAATTGTGTGATGCATAACAAGTGAAGAATTAAATTATATAACAACAATGGCATAAAAGATGAGGAGGTAATAAAAGTATGTTATAAATTCCTCTCCTAATATGTGAAGTGGTATGGAGCAATGTACTTATGAAGGTAGACTGTGATATCCCATTGTGGGTTTGACTTGCATTTCCCTGATGATTAGTGACATTGAACATTTTTCATATATTTATTGGCCATTTGTCTATCTTCTTTTGAGAATCTTCTATTCATGTCTTTCACACACTTTTTAATAGGATTGCTTGATTTTTTATTGCTGAATTGCTTGAGTTCTTTGTATATTCTGGTTGTTAGTCCTTTATCAGATGTATAACTTGTGAATATTTTCTCCCATACTGTCGGTTAGCTATTTGCTCTGTTAACATATTGACTGCCACACTAGAAAAAAAATTTTTTTCCCTTGGGGCCATGGTGTTTTATTGTGAAAGTAAAATAAACACTTCCAAACAAAATAATACTTTCTAATATAATGATAAATTTAGTGAAAAGTGAAATTTATTGACTTCTATTCATTTTATCCATGTTTTTAGAATTAATTTGTCAATATTGATTGTAACAATAAGAACATCAACAAGTAAGATTTTCATGAGCAAACTGTAGGGTTTTGCCCAGGTTTTGCTTCACGAGGTCCTGGGCTCAAAACTAGCACGAGTTAAATACAACTCACATAGTAGTAAATGTGTTAATTATTTCTTTGGCTGTGCAGAAGATTTTTAATTTAATCAAGTTCCATTTATTTATTTTTGTTGTAGCTGTGCCTGCCACAGGGATCTACTTCATATATTCTTTGCTTAGGCTGATATCTGGAAGAGTTTTTCCAACATTATTTTCTTCTAAAATTCTTATGGTTTCATGCTTTACTTTTAAGTCTTTTATCCATCTTGAATTAATTTTTGTGAGTGGTGAGAGATAATGATCGTTTCATTCTTCTGAATGTGGATATCCAATTTTCCCAGCACCATTTACTGAATAGGGATTATTTTCCCCAGTGTATATTTTTGTCTGCTTTGTCAAAGATCAGTTGACTGTAGGTGGATGGTCTTATATCTGAGTCCTGCTCCATTGGTCTATGTCACTTTTTTTGTGCCAATACCATGCTGCTTTGGTTACTACAGCCTTGCTGTATAGGTTAAAGTCTGGTAAAGTGATGCCTCCTGATTTCTTCTTTTTCCTTAAGGTTGCTTTGGCTATTAGACTCTCTTTTAGTTCCACACAAAGCATAGAATTATTTTTTCTAGATTGGTGAAATATGATGGTGATATTTTGATGGAGATTGCTTTGAATCTGTAGATCACTTTGGGAAGTATGGACATTTTACCCCAGTCAGAGTGGCTTTTATTAAAAAGTACAAAAACAATAGATGCTGGCATGGATGCAGAGAAAAAGGAATGCTTATACACTGTTGGTGGGACTGCAAATTAGTACAATCTCTATGGAAAACAGTATGGAGATTCATCAAAGAACTAAAAGTTGATCTACTGTTTGATCCAGAAATCCCACTATTGGGTATTTACCCAAAGAAAAAGAAGTCATTTTATCAAAAAGACACCTACATTCGAATGTTTATTGCAGCACAATTCACATTTGCAAAGATGTGGAATCAACCCAAATGCCCATCAATTCATGAATGGATCAACAGAATGTGTGTGTGTGTGTGTATGTATATACACCATGGAATACTACTCAGCCATGAATAAGGATGACTTAATGCCTTTTGCAACAATTTTTATGGAACTAGAGACCATTGTCCTAAGTGAAGTATCTAAAGAATGGAAAAACAAATACCACATGTACTCACTATTAAACTGGAACTAACTGTGGAGTGCATGTGTGCATAGAGGGAAATAAATCTCAAAGTAAATCAAGCATGGGGGAGGGGGCAGAGGGGATGGGTGAATTCCTACCCAACAAGTACAGTGAAAACTATCTGGATGATGGGCACATTTTTTACCCTGACTCGAGAATTACAGAAGTGATCCATGTAACCAAAAACATTAGTACCCCATAATACTTTGAAATAAAAAAGAAGGTAGACTGTGATGAGTTAATTACCATGGAGCAACCCCTAAAACTAAAACAAAGGTGTATTTCTGGTGAGCCAATAGTCAAGATAGAATGGAATTCTCACTGCATGCACACAAATAAAAAAGAACACATTAATCCAAAAAAAGGAAAGGGAAACAAAGAATAGATGGGCCAAATGGGGCAGAGGAAAAATGACAACATGTAAGGCCAATTACATCAATAATTACTTTAAACATAAATGGATGAAACGCTCCAATTTAAACTACAGACGGCCAGTCTAAAAAAAATATACACATTCACAGGACCCCACAAGGCTTTTAACAAGAGGTTTATATTAAATATAAGAACACAAATATGTTAAAAGTACAATGATGGGTAAAGATATACTATGGAAAAATTTGTCACAAAACAGCTGGGATGGCTGGAAAATGTGTGCTTCAAAGCATGGAGATAAAGAAAGGCATTTCTTTTTTTTATTATTTTTAATTATTATGGGTACATAATAGTATATCTTTATAGGGTACATGTGATGTCTTGATACAGGCAAAAAATGTGAATTAATAAAATCAGGGTAATTTGGGTATTCATCACCTCAGGCATTTTATCACTTCTTTGTTTTAGGAGCATTCCAATTCCACTCTTTTAGTTATTTTAAAGTATACCCTAACATGTTGTTGATTATAGTCACTTTGTTGTGCTATTGATATTGTTCATTTTATCTAACTATATTTTTGTGCCCATTAACCATCTCCATTTAATCCCCCCTTCCCACTAACTTTCCCATCCTCTGGTAATGGTTATTCTACAGTCTGTTTCCATGAGATCAATCATTTTTAGTATGTAGCTGCCACATATGAGTGAGAACATGTGAGATTTGTCTTTCTGTGCTTGGCTTATTTCACTCAACATAATGTTTTCCAGCTCCATCCATGTTGTTGGAAATGGCAGGAATTCATTCTTTTTTTGGCTCTATAATATTCCATTGTGTATATGTACCACAATTTCTTCATCTATTCATCCATTGATGAACACTTCAGTTGATTCCAAATCTTGGCTACTATGAGTAGTGCTGCAATAAACATGGGAGTGCAGATATCTTTTTTATATACTGAATTCCCTTTTTTGGGTATACACCTTGCAGTGGTATCAATGGATCATATGGTAGTTCTATTTTTAGTTTTTTGAGGAACTTTCATATGGTTCTCCATAGTGGTTGTGCTAATTTACGTTCCCACAAACAGTGCACAAGGGTTCACTTCCTCCACATTCTCACCAGTAGTCATTATTACCTGTCTTTCTGATAAAAGCCATTTTAACTGGGATGAGGTCGTATCTTGTAGTTTTTTTTTTTTAATTTCAGAGTATTACAAGGGTACAAATACTTTGGTTACTTAAATTGCCTTTGCACCACTGGAGCTACCAGTATGCCCATCACCCTGACAGCACTCAGTGCACCCGTGGGGTGTGAATTTACCCACCTCTTCCTCCCCGCCACCTGTCCAACAACTATTAATATTACTTTTATATGTGCACATTAGTGTTGATCGATTAGTACAAATTTAATGGTGAGTACATGTGGTGTTTGTTTTTCCATTCTTGTGATACTTTACTCAGAAGAATGGGCTCCAGCCCTATCCAGGATAATACAACAGTAAGTTCACCATTTTTTTTATTATGGTTGAGTAATACTCCATGGTATGCATATACCACATTTTATTAATTCACTTGTGTGTTGATGGGCACTTGGGTTGTTTGCACATCTTTGCAATTATGAATTGTGCTGCTATAAACATTTGAGTGCAGATTTTTTTTTATAGAATGTCTTTTATCCTTTCGGTAGATACTCAGTAGTGGGATTGCTGAATCAAATGCTAGTTCTGCTTTTAGTTCTCTGAAGTATCTCCATACTACTTTCCATAGAGGTTGTACTAGTTTGCAGTCCCACCAGCAGTGTATAAGTGTTCCTATCTCTCCACACCCATATCAACATTTGTTGTTTTGGGACGTTTTGGTAAAAGCTGTTCTCATTGTAGTTAAGTGATATCACATTGTGGTTTTGATTTGCATTTCCCTGATGATTACAGATGTTGAGCATTTTTTCATATGTTTGTTGGCCATTAGTCTGTCTTCTTTTGAAAAGTATCTGTTCATGTCTCTTGCCCACTTTTTAATGGGGTGGTTTGGTTTTTTTCTTGCTTGCTTTCCTGAGTTCTACATATATTCTACTTATCAGCCCTTTATCAGATGTGTAGTGTGCAAATATTTTCTCCCATTCTGTAGGTTGTCTATTGGCTCTAATGATAGTTTCTTTGGCTGTGCAGAAGCTTTTTAATTCGATCAGGTCCCATTTATTTATTTTTGCTTTTGCTGTGATTGTCTTATTCATAAATTCTCTGCCTAAGCTCATGTCTATAAGAGTTTTTGCAACATTTTCTTCTACAATTCTTATGGTTTCATGCCTTAAGTTTAAGTCTGTTACCCATCATGAGTTGATTTTTGTGAGAGGCTAGAGGTATGTGTCCTATTTCAGTCCTCTACATGTGGCTATCCAATTTTCCCAGCATTATTTCCTGAATAGGGATTCTTTTCCCCAGTGTATATTTTTTTCTGCTTTGTCAAAGATTAGTTCATTATATGAAGATGATTTTATATCTGGGTTCTCAGTCTTGTTCCATTGGTCTTTGTGTCTGTTCTTGTACCAGTACCATGCTGTTTTGGTTACTACAGCCTTGTAGTATAACTTGAAGTCTGGTAACTTGATGCCTCCCATTTTGTTCTTTTTGCTTAAGTTTGCTTTGGCTATACAGGGTCTTCTCTGGTTCCTTATGAAGTGTAGAATTATTTTTTTTAGCTCTGCAAAATGATGTTGGTATTTTAATAGTGATTGCATTGAATCTTTGGTTAGTATAGACATTTTAATAATGTTGATTCTGCTGATCCATGAGCATGGTATAGTTTTCCATCTGTTTATATACTCTGCTATTTCCTTCCTCAGTGTTTCATATTTCTCCCTGTAGAGCTCTTTCTCCTCCTTAGTTAAATACATTCCTAGGTATTTTATTTTCTTTGTTTCTATTGTGAAAGGTATTGAGTTTTTGATTTGGTTCTCAGTTTTACTGTTGTTGGTGTATATAAATGCTACTGATTTGTGTATGTTGATTTTGTAACCTGAGACTTTCCTGAATTTATTTATTAATTCCAGTAGTCTCTTGGCTGAATCTTTGGGCTTTTCTAAATGTAAGATCATGTCATCAGCAAAGAGTGATAGTTTGACCTTTTCTGCACCTATTTGGATGCACTTGATTTTATTCTCTTGTTTGATTGCCATGGGTAGGACTTCTAGCACTGTGTTGAATAGAAGTGGTGATAGAGGGCAACCTTGTCTGGTTCCAGTTCTAAGAGAGAATGCTTTTGATTTTTCCCATTTCAGTATGATGTTGGCTGTGGGATTGTCGCATATGGGTTTTAACATTTCAAGGTAAGTCCCATCTATGCCTATTTTGTTAAGTGTTTTCATCATAAAACGTTGCTGAATTATGTCAAAAGCTTTTTCTGCATCTATCGAGAGGGTCATGTGGTCTTTGTTTTTACTTCTATTTATGTGGTGAATTACATTTATAGATTCACATATGTTGAACCATCCCTGCATCTCTGGGATGAAGCCCACTTGGTTGTGATGGATTATATTTTGATGAGCAGTGGAATTTGCTTTGCTAGTATTTTATTGAGAATTTTTGCATCTATATTCATAAGGATTATTCGTTTATAGTTTCGGTTTTTTGTTGTGTCATTTCCTGGCTTTGGTATCAGGGTGATGTTGGCTTCATAAAATGTGTTGGGGAGGATTCTTGCCTTCTCAATGTTGTGGAATAATTTCTTCGGGATAGGCACCAGTTCTTCTTTGTAGGTCTGGTAAAATTTGGGCGTGAAACCACCTGGTCCGAGGCTTTTTTTGATTTCCATATCTCTGACGACTAATGATGTTGAGCATTTTTTCATATACCTGCTGGCCATTTGTATGTCTTCCTCAGGGAAATGTCTATTCAGATCCTTTGCCCATTTTTAACTGGATTATTTGATTTTTTTGTATTGAGTTGTTGGAGCTCCTTATATATTCTAGTTATTAATCCCTTGTCAGATGGGGAGTTTGCAAATATTTTCTCCCATTCTGTGGGTTGTCTCTTCCCTTTTTTGACTGTTTCCTTTGCTGTGCAGAAGGTTTTTAGCTTGATGTGATACCATTTGTCCAGTTTTGCTTTGGTTGCCTGTGCTTTGGGTGTGTTACTCAAGAAATCATTGTCCAGACCAATGTCCTGAAGCATATCCCCAATGTTTTCTTTTAGTAGTTTCATAGTTTCAGGTCTTAATTTAAGTCTTTCATCCATTTTGATTTGATTTTTGTATATGGTGAGAGATAAGGGCCTAGTTTCATTCTTCTGCATATGGATATCTGCTTTTCCCAGCACCAATTATGAGTATCTTTTCCCCACTGTATATCTTGGAACCTTTGTCTAAGATAAATTCACTACTGATGTGTGGAAAGAAAGACATTTTATAATGATAAAAGGGTCAGTTCTTCAAGGAGACATTTGTGCATTTATAAAAGAAAATCAAGATACATAAAGAAAAACTGAAATAATTAAAGGAGAAATGGAAACATTTGTAATTATAGTTGGTGATCTTAACTCTTCTGTTTCAATTATTAATAGAAACAGTAAACCAAAAGTAGAAAACAAAAAATAGTAAGGACATAGAATGTCTGATCAGCATTCTCAATGAACTTGACCTAATTGACATTTATTCATTAGTTCATCAACCAGCAGCAAAATACACATTCTCTTCATGTACGTATGGAATAGTCAACAAAATGCACCATGTGATGAGACATAAAATAAGTGTCATTAATTTAAGATTATTGAAATGATACAGAGTGCATTTTCTAACCACAAGGTGGTTAAATTAGAATCAAAGACAGAAATATACTTGTAGAATCCCTCATATGTGTGAAAATCAAAAATCACATTTTTAAGCAATCCTGGGGCCAAAGAGGAGATCACAAGGGAAATTATAAATTTATTTAAACTGAATTAGAATGAAAGTACAACCTATCAAAATGTGTGGGATTCATTCCCAGCCTCTCTAAGATTCTCAAATGAAGAAAAGACATCATAGCAATTATCCAATCCAGTGCACTGTTAGGAAAGCATCATCTAAAAATAAAGCCAAGGATATAGTTGTAAAATCTTTTGTTAAGACTTCAAAAAGAGTACAGACATGACCTCAAAGAGAAAAGAAAGTCCTTGTAAGGTTCTGATGGGTGTGTCTCAAATGTGTTCAATTACACATTAGAGCTTCTAATAATCTTATGGATATAGTCCTACAGCTGCTGTACAGGAAGCCATATATCAAAAAGGCCTTGTGTTGAGATTGATGGGTAGAGCTTTTATATAAAGAAATCAAGCACAAAGAGATTCACCGGTATCCTACAAGGTGATGGATAATTAGTCCATAATCAAGATTAAAACTTAGAGTTATCAAAAGACAATACTTAGAACAAATATAGGCAACTCTCAGAATGGAAGAAAATATTTACAAGAAATATATATGACAAAGGATTTGTATCTGGAATATACAAAGAATCCCTATAATTCAATAATAGAAAACCAAACAAGAAAATATAATAATTAGGTCAAAGTCTTAAACAGACACTCCACTAAAGAATATAAACTACCAATAAGTACATGAAAAAGTTCTCAACATCTTTCACCACCAGGGAAACAAAAATTACAACTGTGATGACACCACTACATTCACAATAGATGCTAAAATTAAAAGGATTCACTCCAACTATTGATGAGAAGGTAGACAACTGGAAATCTCATAATTGCTGGTTGGAGTATAAAATGTTTTAACCACTTTGGCTAATGATTTGACAGTTGCTTATAAAATTAAACATACATATATAATATGACCCAGCAAATCTAACCCCTAAGTATTTTTCATGATAAATGAAAATATACATTCACAAAAAGAATGTTTATAGTAGCTTTTTTCATAATAGCCAAAAAACTGACATTAATAAATTTTGATCAATGAACGAATTGTTGTGTACTTATCCAATGGAATACAACTAAGCATTAAAGATAATAAACTATTCATGCCTGAGAAAACACAGTTGAGTCTCAAATATAGCTTAAGTAAAAGAAGCTACTATGCTAAATAAGACACTATGATACTGAATAATTCTATTTTTATGAAGTTCTATACATAGAAAAAAATATCTGTCAAAGACATCAGAGCAGTAATTGAATTGACAGAGAGCAGTATTGGGGGTTGAATGCACGAGGGCACAAAGGAGCTTTCTGAGATAATGCACATATTCTGTACCTCTATATACAAGTGTATGCATTTGTCAGAACACATTAAAGAATACTATTAAGAATTGTGCATTTGACTACTGTATATAAAATTTTCTCAATTAAAAAACATTAAAAAGCAAAAAAAAAAAGGTCAAGAATTTAACATACAAAGTGTTAGGATAGTTATGGGGAGAAAGAGAAAGATTATGTTCATTTAGTGAGGAGGGTATTGTGGATGTTTCAGAAAAGATGAAATTTTTGCTGGCCCTTGAAAATTGTAAGGAATTTTGGAACTCAGACATCGTGGGGAAGGACATTCCAGTAAGATGTCTGCATAAGAGTAAGCAAAGATATAGCAACAGGAGTGTGTGGGATAGTTAGTGAGGAGTGATTAAATCCTTTTAGCTAATGAGTAAAAGGAAAGATGAAGCCAGAGTGTTGAGGAATTTGAATACCAAGGGAAAAAGATTAGATTTTATTCTATAGGCAATTGAGGGACACGAATGCTTTTTCACAAAAGAGTGAAATAATCAGAATCATGGTTTCAAAGGGATAATATTGATGACAGTGTGCACGAATCAGAGGAAGACAAAAAATTGCGAGGCTCTTGAAATATTCCATCCAACTAAAATGAATACAGTTGCAATGAGAAAAAAAAGGAGGGATCAAAGCAAGAGCCCAAAACACTCTGGGTGTAAGTCAGAAAACCTCAGTACATCTTGGACCTAAATAGCAAAGAAAGAGTAGGGCTAAATAAAAATGTGGGTTTTCAAGTTATAATTGTCCAGGGGGATATTGGCAACAGAAATGGAATTGCTTAGGTCTATTTCTTAATTTTCCATCAGTAACAGATTTTTAAAATAATATTTTTCTAAATATATAGTGATGGTTTAATTTTTGTTGCACTTAAAATGGATTGAAGCAGTACCTGAAGCTTTTACAAAGATCAGTTTTATGTTTAGGCAGGGGTTCTCATGGTCCCCTTATAAGAAAGAAACTCTTTAAATTGCTACAATCTCCTTCCACCCCAGCCAAATATGTCTTCTATATTACTTTCATTCTTTTTCATTAATACTCTGCTTCCTTTAAAAATAAAAATACCCCCTAGAAAGTGCCCCATACAAATCCATTACTATTTTAGTCTGAATGAGTGTATCAAAAATAACTCATTAGTCATCGGTAAGGCCACAGAGCCATGAGATGGAGATCAGGTACATTTCAAAGAAGCAAGCGGGAAAAAGGGACAACTTTATGGATCCCCGAAGTGGAAAAGTCTGGGAAGCCGGGATGAAGCGGCACCACAAGGGCACAGGCTCTCTGAAGCAAACTGCCGTGAAGGGAAGGGAGAGAAAAAAGCAGAGGGAGGTAAGAGCGTGGGAGAATACCTTCTACCTGCTTCATTGTTGGAAAACCAAATAATGACACAAAGCAAGCAGCAACATCTCCAACAGCTATAAAAGAGGCAGTGTCAGTCAAGCAGGAGAAAGAGGACGAGGAACTGTCTTAGTTCATTCTTGCTGCTATAACACATTACCTTGGACTGGGACGTTTATAAGCAATAGAAATTTACTGCTTATAGTTCTTGAAGCTGGAAAGCCCAAGACCAAACTGCCAGCACATTTGGCGTCTGGTGAGGGCCCGTTGGTCATAGATGGTGTCGTCTATGCATCCTCACGTGGTGGAAAAGCAAGGCCACTCTCTGGGGCCTCCCGTACAAGAGCATCAGTCCCTCTCACCAGGGTGCAGTCCTCATGACCTGATCATCTCCCACCTTGGCGATTATGTTTCAACATACAAATTTTGGGGAGACACATTCAGACCATAGCAGGAATTGACTGTGCCCAGCATTTTCACCTTCACTCAGGCAAACTGGGAAAGAGAGGACACAATATATGTGGTAATGACTGGTATCTTCAGGTTTCTTCCTCTCCCATCAGCCAACACTTTCACATTCAGATAGAGATGACATCTTATCCCATCTGCTCCACCCCACTCCATTCCATTTCTTTCCATTCTATTTTGTTCTGCTTTATTTGACTAAAAAGTTCTGGTCTGAACCCATGCATTGATGCTATGGCTCACTAAAGCATGAAGACTGACAATTTGGA
Source organism: Daubentonia madagascariensis (assembly GCA_023783475.1). Taxonomy (NCBI): domain Eukaryota; kingdom Metazoa; phylum Chordata; class Mammalia; order Primates; family Daubentoniidae; genus Daubentonia; species Daubentonia madagascariensis. The sequence continues at coordinate 630,699 of JAKFHU010002239.1, forward strand.
AAGCACAGACATGTTTCACAGTTCAGGCTGTGTTTTTGTGTGTGTGTGTGTGCATGTGTGAGTGCCTCCATGTGTGTCCGTATTTAACATGTAAAAGTGCCCTCTACTCTGTCCGCCAGAAATGTGCATTTTGTTATGGTCAGTCCTACCAGATTTAAGATTCCCCTTTTATAACTGATAGTTTGGAACACCCCTTTGCTCGCTTGGAAAAAGCCAATTGCTAACATAACATATATATAGTACTCACATAGTTTTAAGCAATTATTACAATATCCTAATATAAAATAGAAGACGAATAAAAAGAAATAATTTATAATAAAAACATGTATTTCACGCTCAGGTACAACTACACGAGAAGATATTATAAAGTGGGCCCTCATGCCTATGCCTAGAATCACCATGAAATTGACCACTCCTAATTTCAATGGCTATAGGAGTGTTGGGTTGGAGACTTACATATTGCAGTTGTGGTGCCAACAGTGACCTGATATTCTAAAACGTTGAACAACTCTTGGTAAAGTTCTACACAAAGCAAACCCATGTTCAGATTTATCTTCACTTAAGTAATTTTTGCATTGTTAGTAAACTTATCGCACATTGGAACCCTGCAAAAGTCATTTGTATTTATATGTAAATGATATTTAGGTTTTAGGCTCAGAAAATTAGGTAATTACTTACATGAATATTCAGCAAGACCTTGTGCAATTATGTGGGTCTGTCTCACTCTGTGCAGGGTATTTAACATCCTGGCCTCTTTTCTCAAAATGCATCCTCTCCCCAATCTGTGTGAAAATTAAAACTGCTCCACAATTTCCTAACTGCATCACCTCTTTTGGAAACACAATTCTAGAATAAGGAAGACCTGCCATTTACTAATTTTTTTTGGCTTTGGGCAAGCTCTTCAACCTAAGTCCCAATGTCCTCATCAACAAAATTTGGATAATATAAATATCTACTGGACAGTATTTTATTGAAGGTTAAATAAAATAAAGTATGGTAGCACAGTGCCTAGAATACAGTAAGGAGCGATAGTTGTTTATTATTTTAATAATTGTTATTTTAGAGGGTACAAATTATTACTGTAATAAAAATAATGATAATAATTAAACTTTAAAATGTACTTACCTATGGCACACAATTGTTCCTCTAATAAGGAAATAATTAGATAGTGCACAAAGATTTTCACACAAATATAATATAATCATTACAATAATATTCACAATGAGAGAACATTTAAAATAATCTAAAATGTTCAACAGTAGAAGTTGTTCAAATATATAATGAAAATATCCCATGATTGTACACTATAAAACCAATAAGAACAGTCTGGTAAAAGAATATTTACAGATAATACTCTAGAGAAATACAAATTACAAGATGGTATATAGAGTATAACTCAAGATTTACTAAACACATATATACTACATACATATGCAAGTATTTATAAATATCTTGAAAAAGATAGGCCAACCTATTAATAGTGTGCTTCTTTGAATGTTCATATGATAAGTGACATTTTTAAATTGTTTTATTATTCAATTTATCTATGAAAATCCTGAATTAACTTTTCAACATGAAATGTTTATATGTGTTTATGTCTATTTACTTTTATTTTTGTTGTTTTTTTACAGAAAGCAAACAGAAAATAACCTTGTCTCTTTTGTGAGCATTAGCATCCAGGTAAACAAAAATGATTCTTCTCATGGCAAAATTACGAGTCATTCAACACATGAAAGATCTTGGCAGGTTGGGCAATGGGTGAAGTGGACAAGGAAAAACATGGATTTTCTAATTTCATGCCTTTAGGTAATCACCTACACTACTGATGCAATTGAATCAGCATCTTATGAAGAGTACACAACATGTTTTTTATTACCTGATCAAATTCCTACCCGTCTTGAGCTGCTGCAGAGAAAACTGGTCAGATTCCCTCCAGTGTTCACCTGCTGGTCTTCACTGCGTATGACATACTACAAAAGTCCATGTCATGAAATCTGTCTGGAATACCATAATGAGGAAAGGACAAGGAAAAGAACTGTGCAAATTACAACTACAGCAATAATGACCATTGAGTTTGCTTGCCATTTTATCTTTTTAAAAGTGTGCATACAAACATGCATAACAGTAACATTATTAATTGTTGGTGGGGAACAACATTTGCCATTTACATAATTATTGAGCTTGGTGAAAGCAGAGTCTAAAAACTGATGATGCATGAAGACAGATAATAAACAATTGCTTAAGAGCCATTTTCAACTACATTTCTGGAAAGTTTTAAGTTTTCTTTTATGTTTAGTCGTACCAGAAATGTGTTTTATTTTCCCTAAGCCAACTCTTATTCTATTTGGTCTCTAAGCCCCTGAGGTACACACTTGAAGATTGGGAAGGAGATTTAGATAATCCAAAGATTTTATGAATATATAAAATTGAATCTGGGCTATTTCTAAATATAATTTATTGTTTTTCTAATACATAAAATAACTAACTTTTTTTTAAAAAATTATTTTAAGTCATTAAAAACAGATTCTGAGTAATTTACTATATGTGATGTAACAAAATATATAATTAGAGGGTGGCTTCAAATATTATTCACCTGAGCTAATTTTGCCAATTAAAGCTAAACGCATGAGAATAGGTAAATAATACAGATCCTTTTTATTGTTCTTTGAAACAAAAGTCCTGTACTACCTTTCTTGTCCTAGAAGATAATGCTTGTTTTGTGATAACTCCATGTTTCTGGTTTACCTTTTTAACTATTAAAGAAGATATTTTCTTTCTTTAGGTACTCATTTCCTTTTATATAATGCAGTTCTGCAGTTTAAATGCTAATTGGCCATTTTGGCGGAGGAATTCCTACTTAAAACGTTTGCCATTTAATCCCAAAGTGTCTTTTGATTTCTTGAGAATGATTAAATGGAAATTCAGCCCTGGTTCAGTATCATAGAAGCCCATGTGCGGTCCCCTGTTGAATTTCCATGGTTTAAGCAGCCTGCTGGGAAACTCAGGCTGAGATTTTATTGAATCGGGCCCTCCGTATTCAAACTCAAAATAACCTCCAGCACACTGATAAAAATAATGACCCTTTTGCAGTTGTAAAACTTGAAACTATTCCTTAAATGTTAACTAATACCAAAAAGCCGTTTCTGCAAATGAAATGGGGGCATTGGAGCCAAGAAATCATTCTGGTTGAAGACCTAGAAGTGACATTCCACTTTCTCTGTCAATAATGACAAAATTGTGAACTTTTCCTCAAAGCTTCTGATGCCATCACTTTAGATTCTATTAGGAGAATGATACCTAGAGATGATGATGATACTGGGCAGTGTCTTAGGATGCATACGTATCTCTGCCTACATAATCCACCATGAATGACTTCTCAGTCCCCAGTGCTAATGGCTTCTACAATAACGACATTAGTTAGCTGATAGAAAATAAAAGGTACAAACTCAAAGTAAGTGTTAAGAAATGCTGATAACTTGCAGTATTTGACATCCATTTCCCAAAGCCCTCAACATTATAAACACTTTCAGGTAAAACAATTCAGTTCTGTTGTTGATATCCTCTTGCTAGCCAGGAAGTCTTTTATTCACAGCCAGTTTAATAGGCAACGGGAAATAGCCCTATTAGCTAAGTTTATTTATGCTGACACAAAGAAAACCATGAAAAATCCAAGTTCTAAACTGTAATTTATTCCTGATAAGTCGTAAATCAGCAGGATTCTACTGCCCAAGTAGGGACTTGCCTTTAAACAAGAACTGAAACATAATGAGCCTCATAAATGTTCCCAGTGTTATGGAGCTGTTAGTTATACATGAGCTCATTCAACAAACCCTCCTGCTGGTTTGGCCATGATAACCTGGTGTACCCAAGACACTGTAAGATATACAAGAATAATTTTGACCAAATTCTAGAGTTAAAGTTCAAGGAAAGATTTTTTTTTTGTAAATAATATTTTCCTCATTCTGCCAGGTTAATCCAGTCACTGCTTCCAAGCTTTTCTGAACTCCTAGGTCTATTTCAAAATTCCAAGTCCTCTGCTATTATTGTTGCTGATGATGTTTTTGGTAAAGGTGACAATTGTCTAGACTATAGTATATGAGATGCCATTAAACTTTTGACAATTTTTCTCCAACTAAAACAGAAAATGGCTGACCCCATAAGAGATGATGTAGAAAGTTTATAGAATAAGATCATCGTTTTCTTATTGCCAAAGTAAAGTATGACCCAATACAGTGCATATGTCAAATATGGGCATAGGAACAGTCATACATTCGTGCAGAGGGTATGACAAAAAATTGGGCCTTTCAGAATTACTATAGTGGAATATCATACTGAAATGATCTAAAAGAAACCTGCTGGATTAAGAGAAAGAAGGACTAAACTTTATTCTCAGATCCTCTATTTTCCAGCCATGTAAACTACATTAGCTCACATAAACTCAGTCATATAAGTTTTAGCAGTAAGAGAAGGGACAGGAGCAAATGAATACTGAAGGGGTTGAGGGATGTAGGGGAAATTCTGAAACATGAAAGCCCTGTTAATTTAGGGTGGAGGTAAAAGGCGCATAACAGTGGGGAGGCCTGGTGACCTGGTAGCAATATGAGTATTGGGGGCACTTTGGGAGAAGGCAGTACATAAACAAACAAACAAGATATGGAGTACCAAATGTGAGAGTCTTCCTTTTTCCCCGTCAAGAGCTGACATTGGATAGGCTGTAAAATTTCACTGAGCTTGTAGTCTAAAACCCACGCAAGCATGTGACCACTGGTCTCTGCTTCCAGCCCACATGCCCCTCTGTATGTGCAATGACACTGGAGTCTGAATGGCACTGGCCTTTTTCTGGTAGATCTGGCCTTTTGTTTGCATCAAGGGAGATCAGGGAGAGAGCAAGAGAGAACAAGGACATTGTTTTCCTACTTACTTCTAAGCCCTGCTACAGAGGCTTTTTCCATAGCTCGGCTTTGTATATAAATTCTCAAACAGGCCAAGCACACACTATCAATTCTGTATAACCCTGGCTGAGCTATCCCTGAAGGGAAAGTAAGAGTGGGAGAAGAAGGAAGGGAGAAAAGGATCAGAAAAGGACTCCAGGGCACATTTTATTACGCCAAGAGTGCGCCTGATACATGCTGTAAAGACGTAGTTCTCACAGATCAAATCCTGGGAACAGGGTCGGCTGCTTAATTCAGGTATTCAAGATGGGACACTCTCATGAGGTCTGCTTAAATATAAGCGCAGATTAGATTGCTTTGGGAAAAAAATGCCCATGAATTCACTGAGCATGGTAGTCTGTTGTTACCTATTTTTTTTTCTTTCTATGTTGAAGAGTTTGCTGTTTATAAGTGGGATTTGAATGTCCTAAGTCTTTGTTGAGACATACTCACTTGAGAAAGCCATCCTCAAAAGGGGAGGGATTTTAAGGACTAGCAGAAATGGAATCCAAAACAAAAGGGATACTCCCTGTGAATAAGACGGCTTTGGCTTCTCTTCTTGCGCGTCATGCATTGTTTCCAAAATATCCTTGGCTCTCTAGCTGGGAAACTTGTGCCTGTCCGTGAATCTCCTTATGTTGATTTGCATGTCTGTGTAGGAACGTCTTAGTTTCTATGACCTCCTTAAAAGCCATGTCGTCATTTCCCTAAATTCTGCATACATTGCGTTTCTCAATTGGAAATACTAAGCCAAAGGAATATGCACAAAATTATGAGAACAGATTATATAAGCAATTCCTTAAGATATATTTCTCTCCCTGGGAAGGGAATGAAAACATAGTTATTTCCAGAACTCTCTCCTTCTAACTCTTTTCCTCTTCCCTTCATTTTGCTCTGGAAAATAACTAATTTTAGATTGCATATTCATATCTATGCAAAAGTCAAAGAGAACTTTGAAAGGTGCAGTCCAAGTCTTATAAAAATTGCATAGACTTTATTTCTGCACTGGGAAAAGTCACCATTTATTTTAGAATTGGTCATTTATCAAAAGTAGATTTTTGCAGACACAAAAACAATAAAAAACACCTGTTTTACCTGCCTTTGTGGTCTAGGATAGATGAAGTCCTTGAAGCAATGAAACATACACACAATGATCAACTAGTCCAACACAAACCAGACAAAAATCTAACACAAACAGAAAAATTGTATTTTTATATGAGTGGTTCTTCCCATAAAAGCAGAAACCATTTCTAGGAAGGAAATTGCCAAAAGCCAAAAAGAAACTCAAGGATGCTTGAATCCCTAGTATAGGAGAGATTCTGTCTGCCCAGCAACACACCCGCATGGGCCTGTCCCTGCACACGCACACCCTACATTCTGGATGCAGGGAGAGGAAAATCAGGATGCATGTCTAGACATATAACAAGATGGAACAGCAGGAAAAAACTGATAAGAAAAAAACATCTGAAGAGAGAAGAACAGATTTCTTAGCTACTGGTAGCGAAGGGCAGGGGAAACTTAAAATATAATATAGTGCTCAAAATATTTTTAGGGGATATACAAATAGATTTTAGGTATAAAATCAGGAAAGAATACTTCCTCACTGCTGACTTAAGGTCACAATGTGTGGATAAAAGACTGAAATCCTGAAAGGTACCACATGATCTGTTTTGGACACCCAAATATAGACTCAGACAACCTGATAAGTGCTAACTTATCCATGTAATTTCTAAGATGCTTTGACAGCGTGTCCTCAGTTTGACTTTCCTTTACTGGAGAATACTGCTGAATGCCCTGAAAGGGTACAGCAAGCCTCTCTTCAGAAGAGGAACTTGAGTGTGATGATTTAAATAGGACAGGAGTAAATTAATCAGGAAAATATAATTTTGCACAATGCTATTATGTATTTTGATAGGAAAATAGATTTTGGGGTTAAAACCTGTGTGTGTGTAATAAAGTGCAAAACTCTTATGTTTCCAGCTTAATGAATTATCACAAGGATAAATTACTCATTGAACCACCATCCAAGTCAGGAAAATAGAACTTTACCTAAAGCTCAATAACTTACCATGTGCTTTTTCCCAATAACTATTACTTTTTTTCTCCCCAAATGTAGCTGGTACTTTGATTTATAAGACTGACTATACTGTAATTTTGAATTTTATGTTCATGGAACAGTATGATTTAAATTATTTGTAATTGACTTATTTCACCTATCATGTTTGTGATATTCATTTAGATTATTGCACATAATATTCTTCCCGCTGATGACAACACATTAGCATCATTATGAAATCCAAATTGATTTCCCAGTTGTACTAAAGATGGGCATTTTAGTTATTTATAGTCTTTGCCTTTTACAACTATAGCTGCTGTGAATATTTGTACATCTTTCTTGATGTTCTGCTGGCTATAACTTAGGAGTAAAATTCTCTGGTCACAGGCTACGTGTATATTCAACTTCACTGAACAATGCCCAACAGTTTTTTAAAGTGAGCATTCCAATTAACCTCCAACTAACAACGTGTATGAGTTCTCTCCACACCAACATGTATTATTGTCAATCCTTTCAAACTAAGCTATTGGATGTGGAGCTTTTCATTGGTGATTTTAATTTTTATTTTCTGGTGACTAATAAGATTGAACATCATTTCATATACTTCTTGGCCATTTGAATATCCTCTTCTGCGAAGTTCTCCTCATTCAGGTCTTTGCTGAGTTTTCCAAATCTTCTACATGTATTTTATTCTATATCTACTTATTTTACCAGTTACCGACAAAAGTGTATTAAAATCTGTAATCCTAGCATTCTGGGAGGCCAAGGTGGGAGGATTGCTTGAGGCCAGGAGTTTGAGACCAGCCTGAGCAAAAGCGAGACCCTATCTCTACAAAAAACAGAAAAATTAGCTGGGCATGGTGGTGCACACCTGTAATCCCAGATACTCAGGATGCTGAGGCAGGAGAATCACCTGAGCCCAAGAGTTTGAAGTTGCAGTGAGCTATGATGACACCACTGCACCCTAGCCTGGGTAACAGAGTGAGACTTTGTCTCAAAAAAAAAAATCGCCAATCACGACTGTAGATTTGCCTCTCTTTTTATTTCTGAAAATATTGGGTTTACATATATTGGGACTATATCATTAGAAGCATGCAAATGTAGAATTATATATTTTATGGTAGTTGATCTTTTAGCTTCATAAAATGTTCTTTTTATCAATACTAAGAAATATTTTTTAAAAATCTGCTTTATACCATACTAGTATAGCCATATCAGCTTTCTTTTAGTTGTTTTTGCTGGGATATCTTTTTCCACCATTTTGTTTTCTACAGTGGATTTAAATCAATGCTTTACTTTGGTCTTCCGCCTGACTGCCTTTTCTATGTTCCCACTGCCCTCCCTTATTACCTTCTTTTAGACTTCGTATGTTAGGTAATTCTAAATATTCCCTCTGCTAGCTTGGAGGTTATGCATTCTCTTGCTATCAGTTCAGTGGCTTCTTTAAGCATTACAATTTACATTCTTGAGTGTAAATTCAAGTAAGTAAGTAAGTAAATTCAAGTAAGACTTACTATAAATCAGTATTTAAGTACATCCCAAACAATGAATAAACATTATAACTCCTTAACTGTATTTGCCTTCTTAGCAATCTTGTGCTGTTGTTATCATGTATTTTTATTCACTTTGTATTTTAAACAATGTGAGATATCATTTTCTTATATAAAAGATTTTCATTTATATTTTGCCATATATTCACCCTTAATTTATTCCTTCATTCTTCATTAACTCCCTTCCCTCCACCTGAAAACATATTTCTGAAGAACTCTTTTAGTATTTTTGGGTGTGCTTGGGATGGAAGGGTCGTTAAAATTTCATTTCCTTTAGGCCTTTAACAAATGTTTTCTGGCTTCCATTGTTTCTGTTAAGAAGTCAGCTGTTAGACATAAGATTGCTCATTTAAAGTTAAAGAATCGTTGTTTCTCTGGTTATTTTAAAGAAATTTTCTTTTTCTTTGCTTCACATAGTTTTACAATTTTCTCCTAGCTATGGCTGTTTTCATATATATGTTGCTTAAGATCCTTTGTGATTCTTGGATCTGTGACTTAATGTCTTTCACCAGTTTTAAAAATTATCTCTTCACATATTGCAATTCTCTTGCTTCCTCTCTTCAGACACAGCTCATGTTCAGTTATATATATTAATATTTTACAGTGTCTTACACATCTCTTAGGCTCTTTCTACATTTTCCATCAATTTTCCTCTCAGTGCTAAAGACTCAAAATTTTATTCTGACCTATAGTCCAATTTATAATTTCCCTTTTTATAATAGTTGTATATAATCTGATACTAAAGCCACCTATTGGATAATTTGTGTTATTATATTTGTCAGTTCTAAAATTTTCATTTGATTCATTTTTGTGATTTCCAGGTCTCAGATAAATTTCTTGTTCAAATCATCTAATTTCTTTACCTACTAATGACAGATAATGTCAAAATCTAAATTACCTATAGGTCCAGTTCTATTGTTGTTGTTGTTGTTTTAAATTTTGATCAATCCTAGTTTTTCCTTCTGATTGAATACAAATATTATATATGCAACCCTTTACAGGAAATTTGAATATTCCATTTTAAATTATTTATGTTGCCAAAGAAAACTACACTTTCTTCCTCTTCTAACTTTTTAGGAAAATCTGCTACTTATGCAATGGCTTTGTGTGAATGTGTGTGTTTGTAGGTGTGTAAGTATGTGAAAATTAAGGAAAAAGACTCAGTTTTAGTTGACGTAGTATTAGATAGAAACACTTGGTCTGGTATAGTGTGGTGTATTAGTCAGGGTTGTCAAGAAAAACAGAAGCAATAGAATGTGTGTGTATGTGTATGTGTGTGTGTGTGTATGGAGAGAGAGAAAGAGATTTATTTCAAGGAATCAACTCATGTTGTCACTCAGTGCAAAAGACTGGCAAGTCTGAAATCTTTGGTAGGGCAGCAGGCTAAAGATCTAGGAAAGAGTTTGGAGTCTGGAGGCAGAATTTCCTCATCGTCAGGGGACCTAAGTCTTTTTCTTTTGCAACCTTCAGATGATTGGATGAAGCCTATGACATTAGGGAGGATCATTTGTTTTACTCAAAGCCTACTGATTTAAATGATAATCTCATCTAAAATTAATCTTCACAGAAATATCTAGACTGGTATTTGACCAAATATGTTAGTATTATGGTCTAACCAAGTTGACACATAAAATAAACCATCGCAGATGGTATGGTGTGATGGCTCATAAATCAGGTCAGAGCCATAGTTAATGAAGAGAACATACCCTGCTTTGACACGAAATCCTTGGGTTTTTCACAAGTACTGCAATGGGGTGCTTGCTAATGCTTATAGATCTTAAGGGCAGAGAAACTCATACTGAGTTTTGAATAATTATTTGTAGTCTATATACATTTTAGTATTTTGTTAGCTAATATAGAAATATTAAAGCATACACACTAATCCACTGTAATGAATACTGTAGTACTGTTCCAAAATCCCCTTTGAGGCTAATGGACTTATCCTCTAGGTTGTAGGAATATTTGTTACCAATGCTCACAACTGTGTCCCTCATTGGAAGTGCTCAGAACTGCCTCACTCAAGGTTATGATGATCTCTGCTAAGTGACAGACAACGGGCAGTCACTGACCTAACCTCCTTACTGCAATTTAGGAAGATTCTGAGAGGCAATTGCAGCTCCGGCTACAATGTTTCCCATGGGAGTCCCTGACACTAGACTTGAAGTTTCACTGACGGTCAACATTTTCCTTTGTCCAATCATGCCTTTCTCATCTCCTTATATTTCTCCAGAGCATTTCCCAACAAATTTAGTGTGCTTGTACTATGTACATATTCCTGGGAAGCAGAGATTTGCATGTGAAATCTTTATTGGTGACTGTTCTCAGTAGCAATACCTTTAAGGAAATAAACGTGGAGAAAAAATTGAACTGTGATGCAATTACAGCTAAGGCTTTATCCAGTCCCACAACCGAGATAGTCCTCCGTAGTTTTCCCGAATTGAAGCAAGGGGTCTAGGCTTTTGTACCTCCACAAAGAACAGGCATTGCATGCAGGATGTCCCTGCAAAGGACCCATGTGTTTGGGTGGGGCAGCTCTTTTTCAACATAGAGAAAATCATGGGAAGGCTTCCTTTTGAGCCATCAGCAGGTAGCACTCTTGGCAACTAGGGTAATGAGTGCCTTAGTCCCGAGCACAGGATCCAGGTAGCACACATAGTGCTCACTATGTCAATGAACTCTCTGCCTCAGATTCTGTTTCTTGATTCCAGGAGTGGCCCTGGGAAGCAGACTCTAAAATGAGATTTTGGACCTGGCTGCTTGACAATAAGGATCCGTTACCTGTAATAGTTGGTGCATGAATAACCACTGCTATGCAGCAGCAGTCCAACTCTTTAAACTTTCACTAATGTAAACCTTCACTGACAGGAAATACTAGTGGAAGGAGATGTGCTGGCTGTTGAAATATATCTTCTGCAAAGAAAATGATAAATTTAAGGATTTGGGAGGTTGGTAGCTATTGCTAAGCACCAATGATTTGTTAAAAGAGATAATGTCAGACTTGGGGAGGTTAATTACTAATTCATGCCAAATATGAAAGCCAGAAGATGATATCCTTGATATAATTTTCCTGTAGCTAGAAGGCAAACAGCTCAGAAAACCAGGCTCAGGATTTAATTTTAAGAGTAATAAGGCTTCAGAGAAAGTATTTAGTCCTGCCAGGTCTCATATGCCAATGTGAGTGGCCAAATAAGGAATTAGTGAGATCCTGCGACTTGGGATTGTAATGCCTGGGTATATGCAGCTCATATCCTTGAATTCCTAGATTCCCTTAAACCTGCTGGGTCTGATGAAGTGGCCCACTTCTCCTTATTACAGCATAGCCCCCTTACTTACAGATCATACAGAAGCCTCAGATGAGGCAGGTGCCTTATAAGACAATATTTGCCTCCACCTCCACTAAGATTTATTTCCAATGCTTTGTACTCTAAGAATGCTGGATTATATGGTGCAGAATATAAAGTTGACAAAGGTAGAGTTCATGAATATGGAGCACTTTCCCATGTTAGTGGATTTATCACTGGTAGGATAGACTGTGGAAGACTAGTAAAAGCAATGGTTCACATGAAGTGAAGTAGAAATGTCAGAACTGCCATGGCAGGTGATAAATAAAACAATCAAAAGGTAGAGTGAATTGGACATGTAAGAATAGAATAAATCTGGAAATTCCACCAGCTAACTATTTCCATGGGAGAGACCGGAGGATACTCCATTTACCAAAATAATAAGAAATATGACAGTGAAAAGGGCACGAGTATTGCTGAGATGATCAGTGGTGGTTGTCTACTGCAGGCCAGGGATGATGAGAGGTAATGCTATTAGAGAGTTGTATTCCCTGAGTGCAAAGGGGATAAAATAACAGATTCCAGGTGTTGGTGCTAAACTATCAAAATCATTGTAATACATGGTGGGTGTCTTAGTCTGTTTTGTGCTGCTATAACAGAATACCATAGACTGGGCAATTTATAATAAACAGAAATTTATTGGATAATGGTTCTGGAGTCTCAGAAGTCTATGATTGAAGGGCTAGCAACTGGTGAGGGCCTTCTTGCTGTGTCACCCATGGAAGAAGGTGAAAGGTAGGGAGACAAGGGGGTAGAACACATCTTTTTATAAGGAACCCATTCCCACAATAACATACCCACTCCCATGATAACATCATTAATCCATTTATGAGCGTGGTGCAACTATGATCCAATCACCTCCCATGAGGCCTTACCTACCAACACTGCTGCATTAGGAATCAAGTTTCCAACACATAAACTTTGGAGGACACATACAAACTATAGCAGACAGCAAGGTTGGAGCTACAGCCAGAGAAGTCAACCCTAAGAAAGCTATGGAGATCAATGAACTCAGAGTCCTTAGGAGCAAGATAATGGGCATTCAAAAAATATTATTGTTCTAATATGGCATGTAAGGAGCTTGGAAGTTAGGATACTCCATCCTAACAACAAGCAAAAAACTGAACAAACTGAAAAATCAACAACTCTCGTTTGATCTGTCAGAGAAGTGAGGTCACAAGGCCAACCTCTTTCTCCCAAATTGGAAAAACAGATAGGTGAATACAGAGAATCACAACTTACTGGAACAGAAATCCATGAGCAGAAACCTCTGCAAGAATCAGCACTGGGGTAGGAAACTCTGAGCTATAATTGACAAATTGCTAGAAGCTCAGAGTGGACAAGTCTGAGAGTTAAAAACTCTGAAAGGGTCCAGTCTAAGGGGGACTCTCACATATCTGAGAACTTTATCTCTAGTAGCTCCATCAGGACCTCTCAGTGAATATCAGAGAAAAATTACCTAATGCTTCTGCCTGAGGAAGGAGAAAAGTAACCAATATGATTTAAGCCAGAGCATTCTGTTCTTATCAAGACCTGCCCTCAGGAGGAACTGTATTACCAAAGTCTAAATTATTGGGATTTTATCATGGCCTCATCAATCTTGGGGAAAGGAAATATCCGACTCCCGCCTGCTCTTCTTTTCACATGGAGGAAAGGAAATTCTCAATGTCAACCCACACTAGTTTTTCACATGGGAAAAGGAAAAAATGCCCAACTCAAGCATCTGTAGCCTTTACATTGGCAAAGGGAATTACCCAAGTTCAGTCCACTCTAGCAATGCTGTCCCACATAAGTGGGGGTGGGGAGGCCTGAGAAGCACTAGTAAAGTTCACAGTTCAGAGGCACAAGCTCAATAAAAGACTGAGATCTGAATGCTTTCTTGTCCTCCTACAACTTACCACCACATTACTAAAAGCCAATTCACCACGGTTGCTGTTACCTATTACATCATGTCCAGCTATGAAGAAAAAATTACAAGGCATACAAAAAGGCAAAATTACAGTTTGAAGACACAGAGACAGCATCAGAGCCAGATTCAGATGGGGCAGGGATGTTGAAATTCTCAGATTGGGAATTTAAAACAATTATAATTAATATAATTCTAATGGATGGAGTAGTCATTATGCAAAATAAAAGATGGAAAATATAAGGAGAATTAAGTAAATTTCAAAAATAATCAGAAAGAAATGTTAAAGATGAAAAACACTGTAAAAGAAATGAAGAATGCATTTGATGGGCTTATTTGGAGACTAAATATGGCTCAGGATAAAAAATTTCTGAGTTGGGCATATAATAGAAATGTTCTAAATGAAAAAGAGAAGAGAGGCCAAAAAAAAAAAAAACATAATAAAAAAGAACTGTGGAATAACTACAAAAGAGTTAACACAAATGTAATGGGAATACAAGAAAGAGAATAAAAGAAGATCCTATTGAAATTAAAAGGATAGTAAGGAAATATTATGAACAAGTCTATGTACACAAATTTTATAACCTAGATGAAATGGACCAATTCTTCAAAGACATAATCTGCCAAAACTCACACAAAAAGAAATAGACAAGTTGAATAGCCCTATGTCTATTAAAGAAATTGAATAAGTAACTAATAACCTTCTTAAACAGAAAACACCAGGCCCCGATGGGTTCACTGGTAAATTCTACCAAATACTTAAGGGAGACATTTTACCAACTCTCCACAATTTCTTCTTGAACATAAAAGCAGAGGAAATTCTTCCTAACTCATTCTATAAAGCCAGGCTTAAGAGCCCAACCAAACAGACATTAAAACAACAACTACAGAGCAATATCTCTCATAAATGTAAATGAAAATATTCCCCCCAAAATTTGTAAACCAAATCCAACAATGTATAAAAAGAATTATACACCATGATCAAGTTGGATTTATCCTAGGTATGCAAAGACTAGTTCAACATTTAAAATTAATTAATGTAATCTATCATATCAACAGGCAAAAGAAGAAAAATCACACAATCATATCAATAGACACAGAAAAAGCATTTGACAAAATCCAGCAAGCATTTATGATAAAAACTCTCAGCAAACTAGGAATAAAGGAGAACCTCTTCCTTGATGAAGGACATCTACAAATTCCCTATAGTTAACATCATTCTTAATGGTGAAAAATTGAAGCTTTCCTGCTAAGATCAGAAACAAGGCAAGAATTGTTCTCATCACTGCTTTTCAGCATCATATTGGAAATCCTAGCTAATGTAACAAGCCAAGAAAAGGAAATAAAAGGTATATATTTAGGGAAGGAAGAAATAAAACTGTCTTATTTCACAGGTGACATGATTGTCTATGAAGAAAATCCAAAAGAATTGACAAAAAAACCTCCTGGAACCAAGAAGAAACTACACATCTCTGATAAAAGAAATCAAAGAAGAACTAAAACTTAAAGAGATATTCCATGGATAAGAAGACTCAATATTGTCAAAATGTCAGTTCTTCCCAACTTGATCTATAAATTCAACACAAACCTGATCAAAATTAGATCTCAAAAAGATCAGTGTTGCCAGAGGTTGGGGGGAGGGAGTTATGAATAGGCAGAGCACAGAGGATTTTTACAGCAGTAAAAGTATTCTGTAGGATAGTACATTGGTGGATATGTGTCATTATACATTTGTTAAAATCCTTAGAATGTACAACACCAAGAGTGAACCCTAATGTAAACTGTGGACTTTCAATGATAATGATGTGTTAATATAGGTTCATCAATTGGAACAAACGCACCACGGTTCTGGTGCAGGATGTTGATAGTGGTGGAGGCTGTGCATGTGTGGTGGTAGAGGTATGTGGGATTTCTCTGTCCTTTCTGCTCAATTTTTCTGTGAACCTAACACTTCTCTTAAAAATAAAGTCCATTAAAAAACTTTGGAAAAAAGGTATTACTTTATATAATCAAAAGAAATCACAGATGTATAATCAGGAATCTGAAATCAGACTCTTTAGTACAAAGTCACCATCCTCTTCCAGATTCCAGCCCTGAGCCAGTTTCAAGGTTCAGAACCCATTACCAAATGAGAGGCCAGCCCTATGAGGTGGACCCTGCAATATACCGTGGCAAGTCTATTCAATAGTAATTCTCACATGTTCCCCAACGGGACCTATGGGGTCATTAGTGGAACTACACACTGGGAGAAGAGGAATAAGCATACCTTTCAAGGATTTGTGAACCCAGGGTCTTAATGGACATTATTCCCCAGGGATCAAAAGCACTTAGTCTATAAGGGCTACAGAATAAATAGAATCTGGGCTAGGTCTGGTTTACAATAGATTCAATGGGTCCAAAGAACAACCTATTTGTTATTTCTCTCAAATGCATATTTGAAATGAGCGTACTTTGGTAGTTGGCACTCCCCTCACATCAGTTGCTTTATTTATGCAGCAAAAATTATTGTAGTGGGGAAGGCCAAGTGAAAGACTCTAAAAGTGTCTTCACTCCTAGATAAGATAGAAAATTGGAAACAATACTCCATTCCAGGGAAAATACCAGACAGTAGTGTCACCCTCAAACCTAAAGAATGCGTTATTGGTATACATTAGTTCACTCCTATTTAATTCACCAGTCTAACCATTACAAAAACCAGATGGATCGTGGTGAATGACAGGACACTAAAACAAATTTAACCAATTGCAGCTGCTGTGTTATATGTTACATCATTGATAAATGAGATCAACACAGCTTCTGCCACATGGTTTGTGGCCATTGATCTGGCATATGTGTTTTGGATTTCCACATCAGAAAACAGGATCAGGAGCATTTTGCATTCATCCTGTGTGGACAACAGTATACATTATCAGCCTCGTCTCAGGCTGTGTTAATTCTCTGACTCTCTGTCACAATCTAATCCTAACGGACCTGGACCATTTGGACATTTCACAGAATATTACTTTGCTGCACATATCAATGACATCATGTTGATAAGACTGGATACAAAAGAGCTGGCAAGCCCATTGAAGGCCTTGGTAATTTACATTCACTAAAGAGAGTAGGATATAGTCTATAATGATTCAGGGGCCCCACATCATGGATAATTTTAGAGTTCCATTTGGAGCATGCTGGAATATCCCTTCCAAACATAAAGCATGAATTATCATATCTTGTACTTTCTACCACTAAGAAAGACTTGCAAAGATTGAAGATCTCTTTGGACTCTGGTGGCAGCACACCCCGTACATGGGAGTCCTGCTCTGACCCCTGTCCCAGACATGGAGGATGCTAATTGTGGGTGAGGCCAAGAGCAGAAAATAGCTCTCTCCAATAGGTCCAGGCTTACATGCAAGCAGTCCCGCTGCATGGGCCACATGTCCCCATGGACCATAAAGTTCTAAAGATTTCTATTATGGGAAAAGATACTGTATAGATCTGCAGCAGAATTCTAGAACAGACCAAACACCCTCACAAGGCATCCACTTGAGTTCTGAGGCTTTTATGACACTGAGTGTCTGGTAATGGCCATGAGATGACCTGCATAATAGCTTCCTATAATGAGTTGTACACTACCCATCCAGTCACCACAGCAGTCAGGCCTCACAGCAACCCACCATACTATAGAGGAGCTTCATGCGGACTAGGCCTCTGCAGGGATAGAGGGCACACGTCAGCTGCATTTGCAGCTAACCTAGACCCCCTGTGTCCTCCACAACTCTCATAATGGTGCCACTTCCTCAGCTTGCACTTATGGCTACAAAAGCCCCATGGTCCCACTCAGAGGTGGCTTTGATAGATGTCAGTAAGAAAAACAAATAATAGGCAGAGCTCTGGGTAAATTATCTGGTCATCCACTTGAAGTGGAAAGACAAGTGGTTAGAGATAGAAATATACACAGACTCCAGTGAGGAATGGCCTGGCTGGCTAGTTGGAGCCTCGTGGAGAAAGATTGGCAGATCCAGGAGAAGAGGTCTGGAAGAGAGACATGTGAATGGACTGTAGGAGTAGACACCTAAAGTAAGGGTCTCCAGATAGGATGTCCACCATAGGACATCCTGTAAACATTAAGCAACTCAAGAAGACAGACTCAGTCAATAAGAGCCATCTATATTATCAGCCACTCCTGTGTGGTACAACGGGTAATAAACAGAGGGGCCATGGTGGCAGAGATGCAGGTTATGCACGAGCTCCCATAGCACGAATGGTCTAGCTATTGCCACTGCCAAAGATCCAACCTGTCAGCTGCAAAGACTGATGTTCAGATCTCAATAAGGTGGCATCATTTGAAGAGAATGACCAGTTACTTGGTGGCAAATTTATATATAAATTGTCCTTTCCACCTGGGAAAGGTCTGTGATTCATTTTGACCACAGTCAATATATATTCCATGCATGGAGTTGCCTCTTCTACCCACAGGGCATTGGTTGACCCAAATCATTGAGGAATTTCAGAGTGTTTGGTCCACCAACAAGGGACCCACCTTACAGCAAAGAAGGTGCAAGTATGGGTAGGTACCCATAGGAGTCCATGAGTTCTACCTCACACTTCACCACCCAAAAACCACAGATACAATGGAATGTTGGGGATTGTGGGGTAGTCTCTTGCACATATAACTGAGGGTTCAGCTTGAACATTATACCTTCAAGGATAGGCCATCCTCCAGTATGTGATATTCATCATAAATCACTGTACATTACATAGTACTGTGTTCCCAGTAGACAGAAATCATGTGTACAGGAACCAAGCAGTGCAAGTTGTTCTCTTGCTATTACTCTCAGTGACCTACAAGGGAAATTTGTGTTTTCTGTGCCCATAAGTTTGGCTCTGTGGGTCTAGAGATTCTGATTCCCTAGGAAGGAATGCTTGCACCAGAGGACACCATAACAGTCCCACTGAAATTTAAGATTAGCTGATGCAGGGTTACTGTAGACTCCTCCCGCTGAGGAAACATCAGGAAAAAAAGGAGTCATCAATGTAGTAGGAATCATTTGTCTTAATTATCAGAACAGGGAGGCTGCTCCACTGGGAGACAGGGCAGACTTTGTTTGACACACAGATGTCTTACTGGGGCTTATCTTGGTGCTCTTATGCCCACTTTTAAATGGGCAAGTAGAGGAGCTGTATCCTGAGATGGACATGGGAAGCTGGGCTCAGATTCCTCAGGGACACAGCTAGGACACCCACCCGGTAAGCTGCACAGATCAGAAACGGTTGGAGCTGGGGGCAAGAGGAATCTTGAATAGGTAGTGAAGAAAGAATTAATGAGATCTAGGTACAACCTTTCTCTTGTAAGTTTTCCCAGAAAAGAAGACCAAGAAGAATCTGGAGAAGCTGCCCACACACAGGACAAAAGCTATAAAAACGAGTGGATTTGTGCAAGGCAAAGAGTGGATTACACTGGTACCCTGGTGATCAGAGTATCAGCTACTGAGGAACAATAGTTGCATCCCACATGGCACGTGCCCTCTGCTGTACTTTGGATATCTGCCCCTCCAAACCTCATGTTGGAATTTGACCCCCAACATTGGAGGTGGGGCCCAGTGGGAGATGTTTGGGTCACAGGGGTGGACCCTCACAAATAGATTAATGTCCTGGTGGGGTGGGGGGAGTAAGTTCTCACTATTATTTCCCACAAGAGCTGGTTGTTAAAAAGAGGGTGGCGTCTCCCCACTTTCTCTTGCTTCCTCTCATACCATGTGATCTCTACACACACAGTCTCCCCACCACCTTCCACTATGAGCAGAAGCAGCCTGAGGCTTTCACCAGATACTCAGTCTTCTAGACAACAGAATTGTGAGCCAAATAAACCTTTTTTCTTTATAAATTACCCAGCCTCAGGTATTCCTTTGTAGCAACACTGAAGGGGCTAAGACACCACCCACCCCCCAAGTTTGGGGGCAGTCGCTAGTGATTGTCTGATGGGGTATATAAAAGCCTAGCTCCCTTGTTTCAATGTGGGATAAAAGTTTCCTGTGGGGTTAGTTGAGGCCTCCGTTATAACCAAGTTGTAGGTCAGTTTCTTCCTCTGCCTCATCCTGCCTTTTCCACGTCTCTGTTGGTTTGTCTCCAAAGCGTTCTTCCTAGAATCCCTCCATAGGCAACTATCCAGGGAACCCAACCTAAAACACATACACATATGCATGTATGTGCACACACACACACACACAACCAGGGCACTAACTACCCACTTCTCTGTGTTTTTCTCTGCTAATTAGAGCACGGTGCTAAGTAAGGTGAAAGTCGATGAGTAGACGCTTCATCTATGAAAGTTGAAGTGAGGGCTCAAAGTAATGAACTGTTAGGTTTCTGTGAACACAATACTTGATCTTGTACAATTCATTGATCTTAATGTTCAAAAACTAATTAGTTCATAAAGTAATTTTTTTCTTTTAGTAGAGAATTTGATTTGATATGGAATATGATTCCATAAGATGTACACCTAACTCAAGTGATTGATCTAAGATATATGTGTTTTTTATGACAAGGAAACTAGAGAAATAAAATTTATTGCTCAAAATAATGCTGTAATAGACACTTAAAAGCACAACAAATCTGATTTCCTACCATTAATGTGTTGGTAATGCCATCTACCTAAAAGAATGCACTTTGTCATTAATTAGAATTACTCAGAACACCATGCTCATAATTTTATCAATATTCTGTAAAGAACTAGAAATTCTCTTGTATTACTGATTTGGGGCCTACAGTGGATACCCTCTTGAATATAAACAGTGTATTTTTCCCTACTCTTCAATTTACTGCCCTTTATTTATTTTATTAAGGCTACTATCCAAAGCTCTCTTCTTAATACTAAATATGTTATTCATGGTTTTTAAAACTGCTTTTTTTTTCAGAATTCTAAATTTTATTTTATTTATTTTTTATTTCATAATATTATAGGGTTACACATGTTTTGCTTACATAATTTGCTTTTGTACAATTTGAGTTAAAGTTATAAGTGTGCCCTTCACCCAGATAGTGTGCATTGTACCCATTAGGTGTGAATTCACCCATCCTCTCCTCCCCCCTCCCACCTACCTGATTTCCATTGAGTTTTACTTCTGTATGTGCACATAAGTGTTGATTGATTAGTTCCAATTTAGTATTAAATATATGTGGTATTTGTTTTTCCATTCTTGTGATACTTCGCTTAGAAGAATGGCCTCCAGTTCCATCAAGGTTGTTACAAAAGACAGTAGATTGCCACTTTTTTAATGGCTGAGTAGTACTCCGTGGTATTCATATACCACATTTTATTAACCCACTCATGAATTGATAGGCATTTGGGTTGTTTCCACATCTTTGTGATTGTGAATTGTGCTGCTATAAACATTTGGGTGCAAGTGTCTTTTTATCCTTTGGGTAAGTACTAGTAGTGGGATTCAGAATGCTAAATTTTAAAAGACAATTTATACTGTTTCTGTAATCTTGCTGTGCTTTGTAACTATTCCCAAGCTAATTATTTCCACTGAGCTTGTTAGCAGACTTGCCAATCTCTAAACCTGCCAGCAAATATGGCTGCTGCTAATACTACACACACACATACTCAGCCATGCCATTGCCCTGGTTTATCAGCATGGCACTGCATATTTAATGCTAGCCAATTTAATCTAATTAATCATGTGTACTTACACAAACCTGGATGTTATAGCCTACTACACACCTAGGCTGGATGGTATAGCTTATTGCTCCCAGGCTACAAACCTGTACAGTATGGTGCTATACTGAATACTATAGGCAATTGGAAGACAATGTTTTGTGTATTTAAATATGTCTAAACATAGAAAAGGTACAGTAAAAATATGGTATGAAATCTCCATTATAGTCATATGTGCAGTCAGTCATTGACAGAAACATCATTATTCAGTACATAACTACATACGGGTGAAATTCAGCAAGAATGCATAAACCAAGTTATTTTTGCAGAGAAATATCCACTTGAAAATGAGAGTAAATATATATTGTTTACATAAAAGTTATGTGACCTAATCAATCCCCTGACATAAAAAGATATCCATACTTAGGGTGTTTATTTGCTAGTGGAGAGAAGATATCCCATTCGAATGTGTAGTACTAGACTTGCTGATAGTTTCCTGGTTTTGTTTTACAACGAAATTTGAAAATGGCAAATGGGAAAATGGGAAGGATACAGAACAGAAAACAATGTTTTTAAATTTTATTTTTATAATTTTTATAATTATAATTAACTATGAATTTTATAAAAATCATAAAATTTTAAAATGTAATAATATTTTACATATTGCCCAAAGATAGGAATTAGTGGGTTGTTTGTTCAGTTGGTTAGTTAGTCTGCTGGCATTTAAGGTAAGCATTGGATGTAACTGATAGATATTAGAACATTCAATCTTCCCATAGAAAAAAATACTTGTTAGAAAATAATATAATTATGAAGGTATGATATTTCTGTTACTTAAAGACCAAAGATTACAACATCTACTATTTATATACCCCCTTATTTGCTCTAAAATAAATAATAAAATACAATAAGTTATAGACAAGAGCAGGTTTATTAGATATCTCTTGTTCCATAACAAATTATCCCAAAACAGTATTCATTATATTACAGTTTCAGGGGTCAGTATCTAGGCGTGGCTTAGCCTGGTGCCCCTAGCACTGGGTCTCTCACAGGCTGCAATCAATATTGTCAAGCAGGTCTTTTATCACCTCATGGCTTGACTGGGGGATGTTCCACTTCCCAGCTTCCTCATGTGATTGTTGATGGCCACAGGTCCTCACTGACTGTTGACTGGAGACATCTGGTCCTTGTCAAGTGGATGCCTCCTCTCCATAAGGCAGCTGAAAACAGGGCGACTGGCCTCACTCCTAAACCACTGAGAAAGCAAGAAAGGGAGAGTTAAGACAGAAGTCACAAGGTGTTGGTAACCTAATCTCCAAAGTGACTTACCAGCACTTTTACTAAAATCTGTTCAGGAGGTCCAACACACATATATGAGGAGGAATTACACAAGGGCAGGAATACCAGGAGGCCAGGATTATGCAAGCTCTCTTAGAGGCTGCCTACCACAGCAGGACACTGCCGAAGGTCATTCGTTGACTCTTACATAAATCTCATCATATAGGAAAATATCATTTAAAGCAAATACATTTTTTTTCCTCAAGGAGAAACATGACTTGGGATTATAGCCTTAGTCTGAAATTATACTTTTCCTGAAAATAAATCATCATAGTCTTTTACATGTAGTATTGGATAAACTCTTCATTAGTGAGAATAATATATTATAAGACTTCAATAGTATAATAAATCTATAATCAATGTCCTGGCAAGGTCCTCTTTAGGAAACTCTAAGGCAAAGTTGTGATGCAGTCCATCATTATCTTAAAAATAAACAAATAATTAATGAATGTTACAAAAAAGTTGCATTTGTTCCATAGAGACTTGATGTCATTTTTTAAAAAACCAAAAACCGTAAATATTTTATTACATAGCTATAGTGTGAAATGAAGTTCTTAGCTTAACAGTGCCAGCTACATAGAATGCCACAGCGTGTGATAAATTGCTAGGAACGTAATCCAAGAGAACAGGATTCACGCTTGACCGTTCCGTTCAAGTACCCACTGAAGACAATCCTGGTCTAGGATCTTGCCGCAGGACCACCCCAATATTTTTTCCTCCATCCCTGTTTCACGCATACTCAATGATATTCTTACAGTTTAGATCTTTACATTTCTGCTCAACTCTGGCAACTCATCTCTTTGTCACTAGTCTCTCAAACACCTGCAAATCTATCCAATAGATCAAGGCCATAATGGTCATGCTATTCTCCTCTTCAACACACTTCATTAGTTTCTTGAGGCCTGAAGGATAAACACCAAACCAATTTTAATGATGTACAGGTCCTGCCTCTTTTCTTAGACATGTCTTTAATTCCTTTGTTAACCCAAACCTCCCTAGGTACAACCTCTGTTCAAGCCATACTACTGACTTTGGTGTCCAATTAGCAAATACTATTCCTCTCATGAATTTATCCATTGCCCCCTCCATGCAATATATCCTGATTCCTATTTTATATCTGTCAAACTGTTCCTTGCACTTTCCCTTGAATATATTTCTATCACAATACTTTGACAATAAATTGGTCTCTTTTGTACTTTTGTAAACTTTCTTAGGGCAGACACCCCATGATGTTCCCAGAGCCTAGCACATAGTAAGTGCTCCATTTCTGAATGCATGGAGATGCCATCACTTCTCCAATCAGCTTTCCGTCCTGAACCAGGGGAATTTTAATTGGTTTGCAAAACTTTGTAGCTCTCTGAATTTGAAAAAACTACAGAAATTGTGGTGAGAATAACTTCCCTGTTTCTATAATCTTTTAGCTATAGAAACATACAAGAATTTCTGTTGTTAGAGAATGGTTCCAAACTGCTAGAGTTCAAAGAATTTAAATTTCATAAATAGCAGTAATCTTGGAAAATCCTTTGATATTCCCCAGACAAATCAATTTCCATAGCTTCTAGGATCATTTGACTAGAATGTATTTGGCTACCTATTTTCTTGGGGTTGGTCATACAAATTATTTCAATTTAGAACAAATAGCCGACATAATCATGCAAAGAGGCTGAAAACTTTTCACTTCCTTCTGTGAAGTCCCACTTTGAAGACAGAAGAAAAGACAGAGATGACAGGAATAAAAATATTCTTCCTCAAATGCAAAGCAATAACAACAAAATAGAAGCAGAAGAATCAGTTTTTCTGAGAGATCTTAGCCAACTGCAAATAAATGCCTTCTAATGAACCATTCTCCTGGTATCTTATGAACAGAGCAATCTAACTGGCCATACATTGTGGGAACAGGCACTTCATCTGCTAAGAAGCAAAGGCCATCTACAATAGGCTGGGAGGTGGATAACAATGTGTACTAGGAGAATTATGACAAAGCCATTTTTTAGTTCACTCCAAATTCCCTCTAAGGTCAAAAGTGGTTTGCACTCTGCCTCTGCTAGCCTGGTGTGGTGAAGGGAACATTGAGCAGAGAAAGATTTCTATTATAGCCCTGACTTCTCAACATAATTGCCTCATTTAACTCATAAAATAAAGCTAAAAGTAACTATAAAAAGAATTGTGTGTATATTATAAAACTCTATACAAACATAATTGTTCAAATCCATTTATACCATATGGAATTTAAATATAATTAAGAAAGATATTTAATTATTTCCCATTTTTTCTTTCCAAAATATTTCAAAAGGAAAATAATCTGTTATGTAAGTATAATCATTAATTTTCAAATAAAAGATTTTCTTAATGGTGCATGCAAAAGCTTTAGCTACTAAGTTAAATTACCTTAAATATGAAAATAGAGGTATACCAATCTAGGAAATGTAAATGATATATACCACAACTGCTGGTGGATAAGTGTGCCTGACGTGAAAAGATTTGTAATATTTTTTAAAAATTCCTAGAAGCCTCCCTCTTTTCTTTTCTTTTTTTTAACCTTCCACAGCCAACAGAATTTAAAGTACAAATTCATTTTACTCAGTGGAATAATTCTGAGTCATTGTTAAAGCAGGACAGCATCTGCTTGACAGTGGGCTGCAACTGTACGGTCGATGCAGCCTCCTGCCTCCGAATGCACACAAGAGACCTTAGACCCATCACCCGTCTGCTTCTTGTCTCACTGATAATGGCTAGACAACACAAGAAAAGCAGCAAATGCCCCTTCAATCCTTCCCTGCCGAAGCCAATGGTCAAATCAAAGTGACCTGTTGTTTACTCCTTTCCCTGAAATCTGTTCTGATCCAATCTAGCCCCCCAAGGTCAAAGGAGCCTCTAATGCTCTGAGTGCACCCCGGGTGCCCCTCTTCTGGTCAAACGCCCTCATGTGCAGTCTGCTGTAAATAGGAAGACAAGGACTATGTGTATTCGTTTCACTTCTACCACGAAACTCCTACTCACTAGATCTTGATGATGTTTCTCCTGGAGATAAGAGGTGGAGGGGCTGTTAAGAGACGTCATTACTTTATCTAGTTAGAGAACAGATATTGTTCCATCTCTTGTCCGTATTTTCCTGTCAACAGTCACTGTTCATGTCCCCCCCTCCATTGTGTGCCTCTGATGCTTTCCGACACTCTCCTTACTATCGGAAAAGAGGAGAGTGTGAAGTTCGCAAGCAATATTCCAGATCAGAATTTTGAAACAATAAATACTGTAAGCTGCATGGTCATTACACACAAACATCATTCAGTTGAATAGTCTTTAGACAAAAGGGAAAGGGATATTTGGATTACAATTTCCTAATAAGCCCCTATTCTTAGGTACTATTACAGGTAAATTCCTGATAATATTTTTAACGTATGATCTGCTAGCAAATATCCATCAGGGATTGTCATCCTGACGTGCCTCGTTCTAATTGTTGGAAAGCAATTGTTGCTACCATTTGGCACTCCAAGCAGATCAGAAAGTATCTGGAAACAAAAATAAAACTTCCTCTGGAAAATCAGCTAATAGAAATACACACCAATGCCTACGAAATATATTCTAAAACATTCTAAACAATGTTCTTACGGTGGTCAAGAGCAATATATTAATACTTTTTGTTCTTTGTCTTCAATAAACATGTGAGAGCAAAGTGCATCTGCAATTGCTCTTCAAATTTTGCTATTCTGCTTTGAGACTTGTAAATAATTATTTTGGAAAGGTTTCAAGTAAATATTTAACTTGATTATTCTTATCTCCTTGGTGCATTACTTTTAAAAAACAGCTGGCTGCCAAGTCAATAGTTCCAGTGAGTTCATCTTGAAAAACAGAGCATTCCAAGCAGCATATTATAAACATTAATGAAGTTACTCTGAACAATAAGCTGTAATAATAGAAACAATCTAAGTTACCCAGTAATGGAAGACCTCATAACTGACCTCCTTTTGAAAATTAACCCATTTGCAGGAAATCATGGCTTTAATAACTCTTAAAAAGTAAGAATGCTAAGCCTTTGGGGAGAAAAATAAAATACCGTTAATTCAAAGAGCTTATGGCATAGTGACAGAATATGTAATTTAGCAGCATATATATATAGAGAGAGAGATGTATACTTGTATATGATGACAAATTTGGTTGAGGATCAATTTTAGACATTAAGAAAATTAGATTTTGAAATTATATTAATGTTACTTATTAAAACTCCTTTTATTCCAAAACAATAGTTATTAAAAATTGACATCACTTGAAGAAAGCAGAAAAATGTATTTTTCCTATTACAAGGCCTCCATTTCCATTATTAATCCTTGGGTTATCCAAGCATAATAATGACACAAAAATTCCTTGATGTCCTACTTTTTATAGACAAATGTTCTATGGATTTATTCATAGAAATGTTCTGTTTTGAGACATTGTCTTTCTCTTTTGCTGGTTCTTCTTCCCAAACTTGCCCCTAAATATTGGAGCTTCACAGGCTGCTTCTGCCCTGGGAAATTTCTCATCCACATAGATGACTTTAGTTACCCATTGTACAGTCCTGTTTCCCAAATTTATTATCTGCAGCGTAGGCATCATTCATGAGTTTCAGAGATGTACATTCATCTCCAACTCTTCAAATTTGCTACGTCTCATACTAAGCCCATCGTCTTCTGTGAGCCTTCTTGTTATCCTGTTTTCCTGGTCACCCCATCTAGCCCACCGACTAACCAACAAGCCTTATTTTCTTCCCTTCCCATATTCTTATTCCATGCCTAACCAATAATAAAGACTCATCAATTTACTTCCTAAATCCTTTTTTGAAACATAATAGCTTTATTGATATATAATTCACACAGCATACAATTCATCCATTTAAAGTGTGCAAGTCATTTTTTAATATATTCACAAGGCTGTGCAACCTTCACCATAGTCAATTTCAGAATATTTTCACCACTCCTAAAAGGAACACCATACACAGTAGCAGTCACTACCCAATTCGCCCCAACTTCCCCAGCACCAGGCAAACACTATACTACTTTCTGTCTCTATAAATATTTCTATTCTGGACATTTTATGTAAATGGAACAATGTAATATGTAGTCTTTTGCAACTGATTTCTTTCATTTAGCATAATATTTTATAAGTTCATCTACATTATAGCAAGTATCAGTACTTCCTTACAATAATACAATAACACAATACAATAATACAATAATATTCTATTGTGTGAATATTTATCCATTTATCAGCTGATAGAAACTTGAACTGTTTTCACTTTTTGGCTATTATGAATAATGCCATTGCACACATTCTTGTACAAGTTTGTGTGTGGACATGTGTTTTCATTTCTCTTGGGTACACACCTAGGAGTGGAAGCACTGGGTCATATGGTGGCTCTACTTTTAACCTTTTGAGGGACTGTCAGACTGTTTTCCAAAGTAACTGCACCATTTTACGCTTCCATTAGCAGTCAGTGGGGGTTCCAGTTTCTCTACATCCTCACAAACACTTAAGATTGTTTGATTTTATTATAGCCATCCTAGTAGGTATGAAATAGCAACTCATTTTAGTTTTGATTTGCATTTTTCCAACAGATAACCCTATCTACCATGTTTTCATATACAATGGTTATTGTATACCTTATTAGGAGAAATGTACATGTAGATTCTTTGACCATTATTAAATTGGGTCATTTCAATTTTTATTGTTAATTTGTAAGAGTTCTTTAGTATTCTACCTACAAGTCTCATATATATGGTTTGAAAATATTATCTCCCATTCTGTGGGTTGTCTTTTCACTTTTTTGATGGTAGCTTTTGAAGCACAAATGTTTAAAAATTTTGATGGTCTAAATTTATTTATCTTTTCTTTTGTTGCCTGTGATTTTGTTATCGCATCTAAAAAGACTTTGCCTAACCCAAGGTCATGAAAATTTACTACATTTTTTCTTCTAAAAGTTTTATAAGTTTTAGCTCTTACATTGAGGACTATGACTTATTTTGAGTTAGTTTTTGTTCATGGAGTGACTCCCAAATACTTTTTAAATTTGTCTCCTCATTGCCAACCAAATGATCACTTCCTTTGTCCAAGCCAATGGCATTTCTGGCATGGATTACCACATGAATTTTTTCATTGTTCCCTTTGCTTTCAGTGTAGGTCACTTCCATTCTATATTCTGAAACAAGTGGTCTTTCTTAAATACACACCTAACTGTGTCACTCTCGTTAGCAGAACTTTTTTTAAGAGACAGGGTCTCACTATGATGCCCAGGTTGGCCTGGAACTCCTAGCCTCAAGCAATTGTTCCACATCAGGTCTCCTGAGTAGCTGGGATTACATGCCCATGCTACCATGTCTGGCTAGAGAAACATATTTTTAATGATACAGACTATATCTTGGGCTTTAGCCTTAGGCATACAAAATTGAAAAGAGATACGTATGAGTAAAACATAGTAGCGAATTTAGGATTTTTTTATATTCCTAGATTTCAAATTATAAAATAAAAATATTAAGTAAATAATGAGAAATATATATATTTTTTGCCTTTAGAGTTGAACAGCATCAACTTTGTGCCCATGTGCCTAGAGTTCAGTTGTGTATATAGTGGGCCATAAATAAATTGATTTCTAAGTGAATTGATAAAATGTGAGCCTGATAAGAGAATATGATAAATTAAAACAAAAGTATCAGATATTGGCAGTGTTAAATATTGTGATATAGTTTAATTTCTCAATTAAAGAATGAGTAAAAATTGAACCAATGTATATAAAATCAATATTAACTTGTAAAAGTTTGAATGATAATTTTGAAAATCAGAAAGAATTATTGATCTATAGTTGTTATAACTTGTTTCATGTGTCTTTAGATATGCGTTAAAATATAATTTTAGCCTTTTTCTGTATCCTAAAGAGAATATACTACATAATTCATGAATAAACTTAAATATTTATTTTCATAGCACTTAAATCTTGGTTTTCATCCAAGAAGTGCTTGCAGAATTTACATGATGACTTGATATATAAAATATCCTCACTGTAACTCACAGGCATGCAAGAAAACCATGGGATACAAGAAAAAAGAAAGATTTTTAAAAAATTTACTGAAACAAACATTGCATTATGAACAATATGTAATTTTCTCCTGGGAACTTACCTGTGAAACAGAAGCCTGTTCATTATGCCCTCAATGCAGCAATGAAAACGTACAGGTTGTGGGACAATGACACACGCATGAATGGCCAGAGTGTTAGTGAGATCTGACCCAGAATGATCTCGCATATGAATCTGCCTTTCTCCAAAGAAAACCATGTGAGGCTTACAACTGACATTTTACTTAATTCATGTTGCTGTCCACATTGACCATTTATTACATATGAGTTATTTTGTAAAATAATAGGAAGGGAAGAACTCTGGATTAGTGGTTTATAGCCAGGGAATTGAAAGTCAGAAGTTCATGCTCACATCTGACAATGGCTTTTTGTATAATATTCGGCAAGGTTCTTGACTTTTGCAGTTAGGTTTATCATAGATTGACTGTGTATTATATTAATTTTCTTCTCTTCTAATTTAGGAAAAGTGAGCTCATTCACTTAAGCCATTAACATTTACTGAGCACTTATGAGGTAGAAGACACAGACCCACCATGCTGAGGCATACATTCTAGAAAGAAAGTATACCTTCAGGCTTTGATATTCAGGCATTTTGATTGAAACAACCCAGTAATAAAATTTCTTTGGAATTTTAATAGTTCCAATTTGGAATGGCCCATGAATGGAATGATGGTTTGGCAGGCGCACTTCTGTAGCAATTTCTGTGAGTTTCCTGAATTCGGTTAATGCTTAGATTGTGCAAAGCTGAGTTTGCAGCACCTGAGACCTGACACGGCATAAAAGAGTTTGGCAAATAACGCAATCTAATCCCTCTTAACTCTGACAATCCCAACATGCCCAATAAAGTTGCTAGTTTTGCCTCCCAAATGTCGGGGGCAATAGTGTGAGTCTGATTCCTTCCTTACCGTTCAAACACTACCTGACCTCAGGCAAGTCAGTTTTTCTCAAGGCTTTCTCATCTGTAAAATGGACACAATTATCTCACATGCTATTGTAAGAATTATATAAAACAACCATCAGCATTTAGAGAGTTCAATAAAGATCAGCTCCTTTGTGTCTTCCTCTGACCAGAAACACCTTAACATGCAGCTGCTACAAATAATTTAGTCACACGGAAATTACATGTTTTGGTCAACCCAGATTCCAGTCCAATATTCATGGTTGAAAAAATGTAGAGAGCTGAATGTTAGAAAAATCTGAGTTGGGATTCCTTGGCTTTTCTCTAGATTAACTTGTGACTTTAGGAAAGATATTCCACATCCTTGGTCCTCATTTGAGCACCTGGGAATCAATACTATTCCAATGCTTCTTATACGGTCATTGGGTGAGCCAAATGAGTTGTGGAAATGATTCAGAAAAAATAATGTATTATTCATTTGTCAGGTCTTCTTATAACTTTTGGTCAGAGCAAAAATTAGGAAGGGGAGAGAGGAGAGAAAATCTTGTTGAATTGCATTCAATCTTTTCCCCGAGAACAAACTTGCATATTCACATTACAGAGAAATTAGTTCAATATGTCTACCACCAATTTACATAGAAACAATAATCACTTTGGACATAAAACACCAGACTAGTTGTGCATGTCACATCAGCTAGAACCTTCAGACTAAATGCCACTTATAGAAGTGACCAAATATAGCACCCAATTTCAGTGCTAAACAATAATAATAATTATAGTAATAATTTATGAGACTTAAGGGTATTAATTAATAAGAGTCAAATAAGGATCTGATGAAGTATTCGGGAAAAGAGTCAGTCACATGTGTCCACCACACCCATGACATTTCAAATGAGGTGTTTAACCTTATGAAACCTCTCCTTGTTAGTCTGGGGTTTCTTTTCATACAATTCAGTATTTTTGAAGTCAGTTGGTTCAATGTTTTCCACAGTCAACTGCTAAGAATATGTTCTTTTCTCATTCTCCAGAAAAAACACCCCAGAGGATTTTATTATAAAGCCATTTCTGCAAGAATGAAGAGAGAAGAGAGAACAGGCTTCCCTGGAGGCTGCAGCAGGCCTGAGGAAAGAGAACAGGCCATAGCAATAGACTCACACAGCTAGCGTAGACACAGGCTCTTTCCCCAACTTAAAAGAACTCATGTGTACTACCCATAGTATTAAGGAGAAAAAAACCCCAGAAACTCAGAAAGGAAAAATTAAAAACCATCTCTAATTCCACAGGAAAAATCAAATTTAAAAAATTCAAAATTTTGTTATATTTTATTTGAATTTGTATGTATAAAAGTTCATAAAGAAAACAGTTTTTCTCAACATTGAGTGTTATCTGAAACCAATTTTTAAAAACTTATATGAGACTAGAATTTCTCTAACTTTAAATCACTGTAGTGTTTTCAGGTGTGAGAATGCCATTTAGGTTCCAAGAAAAGTCCAAACTTCTCTCCAACTTAGTAAAAAATTGAAAAAAAGAAAAAAAGATGACTAACAGTTTCCATCATGGCCAATAATAGTTAAGCATGCCACTAAATAAAGAATAGTAAATAACACCCAGGTATTCAGAATTCTACATTTTCATGTACTCAAAGACAAAGTAGTACCATCTCCCATTTTATAATTTAACAAAGAGTGTAAGCAGAGAGCACACTTTAATTTTCTAATGAAAGAATAGGAAGAATGTAAATTGGTTTTGATTTTGAACTATGTGTGTGCATAGAAATGTGCAGAAAGACATTTGAAAAGATGATATCTGTGCGAATCTATGTACCTGATCTCAAAGCAATCTAAAATTTTATTCTTTCCCTGTGAAAACAGAAGAGTTTTCAAAAATACCTGACAGCTTTTTTATTGTAAATGAGGAAGTGAATAAATAAACATATTTGGCAGCATCACTTAAGGGAATCTGAACATTCTTCTCTTCTGTGCAGTCATTGGGTCATGACATCATCCTTGCTCTTGGTTCCAAGCATGGAGAAGGGACATAGGTAAAACATGGCTGGATTTTGAATTTTCAGGCCCATTTCTGCTCTAATTCACCTAAGATATGGACACTTTTCCTTTCTGGGTTTTATTTTCTTTATTCTTAAAAGAAAAATATATAAATGTATTAATTAAGTTCTTTCATTGTAATACCCACAAATGATCATTTCTTAAAGAAAATTGTTGGGATATAGAAATACTGCGGGGGGAAGGAAATTAGGGAAATCTTATGGGTTTTGAAATCATACTGTCAGGCTCAAATAGGGTCTACAACACTCTAGACATGACCAAGAACCAGCTACTAAACATGTTTAACCCTGTTTGCTCTACTATAAAATAAGGACAATAAAGGTACATCATAGGGTTGTGAGGATTAAGGGATATAAGGCATACAACACAATTAGTAAGCAGCCAATGAAAGTCACTATTGTTTTCTCTTTTTAAGACAGGAATGGATATTTATGAGCTAACTGGACAGTGACCTCTAATGATTTAGATTCTTAGATATATTTGAATTCCTCATTCCTAGCACGGCCCAGGCACAGTGTTCTAAATTGTGAGATTAGTTGAAAGCAATGATGTCCACAGTAGCATACAAGAATAATCAAGGCAACTTCTGTAGGCATAAACCAATCTATCTCATTTTTGTGAAACATTAAGCCGGTCCAAAAATTAGTCTGTGGTTGCCTAACTTATGGCTAAATCATAAAGTTAATCCCTAATAAAAAAATAGGTAGTCCTGCATTGATTAGCTTTATTTCTGGATAAACTATAGAAAGGAATAGAATAGGTTTATAAATGTCACCATTGGACCTGTTTCCATTGTCCAAGCCAGAAACCAGGGATATATCATTAACTTCTAAAATATAAAACTGGCCATACCATTTTTATTCTTAAAATATTTTAATCATCTTTGTTTCCTAGAAACATTTTCAGCTTTATTAAAGTATAATTAATGTACAATAAATTGTACATATTTAAAGCATGCAATTTGATGTGTTTTGATATAAATGTACCTCCAAGAAATCATTACTTCAATCAAAATAATGGACATACCCATCACCACCAAAAGATTCATGTGCCCCTGTAGATCTTTCCCCTCCTCCCACCTCATACTTCCTACCTGCCTGTCCATAGACAATCACATGACTGCTTTCTGAAGCTATAGATTTGTTTGTATCCAACTTTATGTACATGGAGTCATATGGCATGTCATCGTTTGTGTTTGGCTCATGTCACTCAGCATAATTATTTGAGTCTTATTGAAGTCATTGCATATTTCAATAGAAAATTCCTTTTCATGCTAAATAGTGTTCTGTTGTACAGATATACCACAGTGTGTTTTTCCATTTACCTGCTTACGGACATTTGGGTTATTTCTAGTTTGGTGCGGTTACAAATAAAAGCATCTGTCAACTATCACGCACAAGTTCTAAACAGCTTGTGTTTAGGCATAAACCTTTGTGTTTTGGTTTATGCCTGTTTGTTTGTATTTGGTTTACGCCTGTATTAGGAAGAGAAGGGTAAAAGATTATGATTACCCTTCTCTTCCTAATACGCTAAAGTTGTGTAATTCAAAACTTCTCTCCTTAACCACTTGCCAGACCAAACTCCTTTTCATTTGCCAAACTCAGGCATCCTTTTCCCAGAAAGGCCTAGTGTAACACCCTCACTTCTACTGTATGTTCTCTCTAGACCAGTCAGGAGAGGTGCTTCTTGTCTCTGTAGGCTTAGTTCTTCCTGTAGGATGCCAACTCTGTGACATTGACCGAAATTATCTATTTGGATAATCCCACATTAGACCAAACTCTTACATGTCATGGTCAAGGACTTTTTCATTTTAACTCTCCAGGTCCTAGAAAATAAATATTTGTTGGACTGGGTACTACATGTGCAATGAAATAAGTATAATCATATATTTAAACTACATATACACTGGAAATCACGTTGATAGATCGGTAAAAATGCAATCTCTAATGTTCCAAAGCACTCACTACTGCCTGAAAGTTTCCAACTTAATGTATACATATTTCACAGTCAAAAAGGAAAATTGCATTTTAAAATATGAATATGTCAAATTCCACAATTCTGCAGAGATGTTTATGTTCTCATTGATTCTAAACATTAGCATTTGGTGAACCTATGCAACTCACGTGTGTCTCATAGAGTAGCATGAGTAAGCCGTGCTCATAAGCCAGCAAGCCACCAGGTTGCCTTGCCATTCTGTGTCAGGTACTTTACATTCTTTTGTTGTTTAAGCTTATTGTCTTCCAAAGGTATATTAAGAAATTTTATTTCCAAAAAGCACTAAAATTAATATCCTT
This sequence comes from Daubentonia madagascariensis, assembly GCA_023783475.1. Lineage (NCBI taxonomy): Eukaryota > Metazoa > Chordata > Mammalia > Primates > Daubentoniidae > Daubentonia > Daubentonia madagascariensis. The sequence goes on from JAKFHU010002239.1 coordinate 665,822, forward strand.
ATTTTGAGATGGATGTTTTCTAAAACACTTCATAGTTAGCCTGCGTAGACAACTACATTGTGAACTTTTCCTTCCTACTCCTAATGGTGGCTACAATCCCTGGGGCAATCCCACCAGTGATCTAGTCAAGCTCATGGTTTTCTCTTGATGCAGATAAAAAATAATCTTTAACTGAATTAGTGTTTTTGCACTCTGAAACTGGGCTAAGTGGGTTTTTAAAAAAATATTTTAACTTATTTGCACCCCAGATAACCTATATAAACAGTTGCATAGCATTATTTGTCTTTGCATTATTTACTTAATTTTTTTCATCACAACTTCATAACTTCCACTTTCCAGTTGAGGAAACTCAGGTTTTAAGAGGTTATAAAATGTGTCCAGGACTACAAATTCCAGAGTCAGATATGGATTTTCAGATTCCAAACCCTTTGTACTATGCCAGTTGGCTTCCTGTCAATACAGCCTTACTAAACCTTTAAAGAAGTTGAAGTAAAGTTTTTCCTTTGAGATTCTGAATATTTGTCATATTTTATTGGTCCAGGTTTTTGGCTAATGTCTTAAGGACTAAATTGAATTTTCTGTACTTTTGTGAAAAAGATACAAGCATTTAAAAGTAAAGATTATATAGTATAGTATATAATCTTTAGCCCCCAAATCTTGTGATATCAGACTGGTGTTATCTAAGCCAGGGGTTAGTTGCAGAAGTGGAATCCAAGACTGAAAAAAATAACAATCAACAAAACCATGACATAGCTCCAGTACTTGCTGATAACGGCATACAGGATGTGACCTAAGATGAAAGGAGGAAATCCAATGAATAATATAGTACAAGCTGTATGAGATATTTGTTTTGAAATCAAAAATTGAATTTCTTGCTTTCTTAACTTCCATCAATAGTAAATGATTTACAGTTTCCAGGACAGTTGAAAAGGAAATTGAACCTGAACAATGGACAGCAAGAGCATTTATCTCTCATACCCAACATATTTACAAAAAAGAATTAACCAAACATTTTTCTCTTTCAATTCATCCCTTTGTAAGTTGTTTTCCCATGCACTGTTATTTGCTTATTACCTAAATGTATGAGTGTCTTAGTCTGTTTGGGTGGTTGTAACCAAATACCTTAGACTGGGTAATTTATAAATAACAGACATTTTTTGCTCACAGTTCTGCAGTCTGGAAAGTCCAAGATCAAGGCACTAGCAGATTCAATGTTTGGTGAGGGCCCAGTTCCTCACAGATGTTGCCTTCTATGTGTTCTGATATGGCAGAAGGGATGAAAAGACTTCCTCTCAGGCCTCTTTTATAAGGATGCTAGTACCAATCACGAGGGAGGAGCCATCATGACTTAATCACTTCCCAAAGTCCCCAATTCTTAATATCATCACATTGGAAACTAAGTTTCAGTGTATGAATTTTGGAAGGGCACAAATGTTCAGACTATAGCATTTGGCTCCTGGCCCCTCGAAATCCATGTCCCTCTCACTTGCAAAATATGTTCATTCCATCTGAGTAGCTCCAAAAGCCTTAACTAATTCCAGCTTCAGCTCAAAAGTTTAAAGTCCAGAGTCTTGTCTAAATATCAGCTAAATGAGATATGAGTGAGACTCAGGTATGATTCATTCTGAGGCAAATTGGTCTTAAGTTGTGAGTCTGTGAAATCAAAGTTGTGTGTTTCTAAAATACAATGGTGGAACAGGCATAGAATAGATATTCCCATTCTAAAAGGGATAAATAGGTACTAAGAAAAAGGTAATTGGTCCCAAGTAAGGGTGTTGGTCCTAAATCCAATAGGGCAAACAACATTAAATATTAAGCCTTGAGAATAAACTTCTTTGACTCCATGTCTCACATTCAGGAAGAAAAGGGGCAGGGTTTGGACTCCCAAGGCTCTGAGTGGTCATGCCCCCATGTTGTTGCTGGGCACAGCCCATGTGGCAGCTCTCCTAGGCTGCAGTTGTTGCATACCAGTGGCTCTACAGGTCAAAGTGGCCTGTACCCATGGTTCAACCAGGCCTTGGCCAAGTGAGGGCTCTCTGCAGTGCCCCACCCCTGCAACAGTTCTCTGCCTAGGCCTTGAGATCCTCCGGGATATCTTTTGAAATGTAGGTGGAAGCAGCCTTACCTCCACAGCTCATGCACTCTGCACCCTGGTCAAGATAGCAGCAGGAGAGTGCCACCTGTGATCTCCAGAGGGGTGGCCTGAGCCACACCTCATCCCACTTGAGCCACAGCTTGGATGGCCACAGAGTGATGCACTGGACTGTGGGGAGAAGAGGCTTGAAATTATTCTGCCCTCAAACACCTGACATTCTGAGCCCGTGATGGACAGATCTCCAAAATGCCCTCACAATCATCCTCTTCTTCTCATTGTCTTGCCAATAATCATAGCACCTGCCTGCTCTCTCCCTGCCAGGCTCAACTTTTTAATCTAACAGTTGCTATTGGCCACATCTCTTTATTGTGTGGCTCCTTCTTTCAAGAAATTGGCTCATTCAATCTTACAACATGGCCAGCATGTCTCAAATTTTAAATCGTTTAAAGTTCTGCTTTCCACATGGTTATAAATTCATTCTTTACTTGTTCAGTCACTCACATTTTCCTAGTATCCATGAATTGAGCCATTCACACCCAAGCCATTGTGCTTAGCTGTTTCATTTCACCAATACTAATCCCGTCTGCTTCAGAAAGTTCTAGTCTGTTCACAATGCACTGGGACATGACACACAGTCATGCAAGTTTTTGCCCCTTGTTAACAAGATGCATCACCTTTCCTCTAGTTTCCAATGACATATTCCTCATTTCCATCCAAGGCCTCATTTGTATGGTCTTTGCTGTTCATATTTCTACTAACATTCCAATCATGACCACTTAGACTACTTCTCTAAGAAGACTGAGGCTCTCTCTACAGCTCTGTTCTTCTCCTGAGCCCTCAACAGTATTGACTTGAATGCTCTGTGTATAGCACTGCAGGCTTAATCTAAGATGCACCTTCAAATTCTCCCAGCCTCTACCCATTGTCCAGTTCCAAAGCTGCTTCCACATTTTCAGGTGTTTGTTACAGCAGCACCCCCACTTCTTGGTACCAATTTCTGTCTTAGTCCATTTAGGCTGCTATAACAGAATACCTTAAACCTGTTACTTGATAAAGAACAGACATTTATTGATTACAGTTCTAGAGGCTGAGAAATCCAAAATTAAGGCACACGCATATTTGGTGTCTTTTGAGGGCTCTGCCTCTACTTCAAAAATCATGGCCCCTAGAGATGTGGTCCCCAACCCCTGGTCCGTGACCTGTTAGGGACCGGGCCACAGAGCTCCACCACTACCCTGCATCTGTGGACCACTGCCCTAGATGATTCCCCACACAGTGGAAGGGGCTAACAATGTCCTTCTGGCCTCTGTTACAAGGGCACTGATTCTATTCATGAGGGAAAAGCCAGAGGCTAAAGCTGCTTCTAGAGGGTAGAGAAACCACCAGAGCTTTTGACAGTCACATGGAGCTAGGTAACAAAGTTGGAAATGTAAGGGGCCTCAAACACATGATTAAGGCATTCACTGAAGTTGGAAGCAGGGATGGTGCTATACAGCTGTCATAATAGCTCTGGTATGTAAAGTCCCAAAATGCTTAGTAGACAACAGCCTTTCAGGGGAACACTCTAAGAACAATAATGAGAGTTGAAAGCCTTTCCTGGAGTAGAGAATTAAAAGCAATATCATCTTATCTCAACTTAAATGTGAAATCTAAAAAAGTTGAACTCATAGAAGTAGAGAGTAGAACGGTGGTTACCAGAAGCTGGGCATTGGAGGAGGACAGGGAAATGGGGGATGTTGGTCAGTGAGTACAGAGTTAGCTAGATAGTTGTTTGATTGCATAGGAAGATGACTATATTTAATAATAATGTGTTGTATATTTTGAAATAGCTAAAGGAGAGAATTTTAAATATTCTTACCACAAAGAAATGATAAATACAAGCAGTCCCTGGGTTGTGGACCACCTGACTTACGGTATTCCATACTTACAAACAGAATCCCAAGGCTCTGCAAAGGATAATTTATAATTAAATTATAATTTAATTAAAATAATAAATATTAAATATAATAATAAATATAATAAATAATATAATAATTAAATATAATATAAATAATATTATATATAATATAATAATATAATATAATAATTAAATATAAAATATAATAAATAATAAATATTAAAAATAAATAATTAAATTAATAATTTGGGAGCTAGTTTCTTCTGCATATGTGAACAAGCCAGCATGGAATAAGAGGTTCCTTGGCACAGCATCTTTACGCTAGCAGCTAGTCTCATAGACAGATAGAGAAGCAGCTGATAGAAGCACAACACAAAGAATCAGAAGATTCGTAGCCAAAAATGTTTATTACAAAAGGATTAGCTGAAGTCTTTCACTTCAATGAAGCAGGATTTGCTAAGCATGAGGAGCAAGATCCTAACACTGAGTGGTTTACAAAGGCTTACCGTGCAGTTAGTGAGAATATCAGCTGCTGCAAGGCCGTTTATGACAAAAACAAAAAAAGCAAAAGGCTGTGCAAACGACTCTGGATACTTTTGTCAAGAAACTGACTTCAGTGATGAGCTCCCGTCCTCCTGCAACAGAAGCAAATCCTGATTCTCCAGCACCCACTCCATCCTCTCTGGCACCATCTCTATCATTGTCTTCCCATTAATGTCAGCTGCCTTCTTGCCTCAGAAATGCCCCTTGCAGTAAGCAAGACATTGATGCAACATTAAGTGAGTGTTAGCCTTTCGTATCCTTTTTTTTTGAAATTTTTTCTGTCTTCTATCTAAACTTTTTGTATGAGTTTGTTTTTATGTTCTGTTTGTTTGCATGAAAAAAAAGCACAATAGTTTTTGTAACTAATTATTATAGTACAGAGGTATTATTATTACAGTATTACTCTGTATTATTATTATCATATAAGAGCCATTACTGTATTGTTGTTGTTGTTATTATTACTGTATATGCACTGTTCATCAGGGATCCAAGTTTACATACAAATCCAATCTAAAGATGTTCTCAGGAAAGTATGTACCTGTTTGTAACCCAGGACCACCTGTATTTGAAATGATGGATATGCTAATTACCCTTGTTTGATCATTCTGCAATGTATACATGTAGCAAAATATCATTTGTATACCATAAACATATACAATTATTATTTTTCAATTAAAAATAAAATAAAACTTTAAAAATGTGGAAATCCCCAATTGTTTTTCTTTTTTCCCCCCTGGGGGCTTTGCTGATATGAACACAACTAGAGGCTTTGACCTGATCAGAAGAAAGCTGTTGGGGGAGATAAAAACCAATAGAGCCTGTGGTGGTTGTAGAGGGCTAGAAAGACAAAATTAGGGATTTGATGGGCTTTACATTCACAGCATTTCTCCCTTTAAGACAGTTGCTATATTCCGAAGCTATCCAGGGAGGGAGGCTATATACCCAAGTAAAAAACCTTTGAGAAGCACAAAGTCCTGCAGTTTCTGGGTACGGAGGAGCCAAAGACACTGGGATTTCAAATAAAAGTCCTTGATAGCTATGCTCTTGGGGACAGGGACAAACCAGAGATGGATGAATTTTTACTAAAACTTTGAGCCAGCCTTGATCCAGCTATGTTCATAATTGAATTAAGCTAATCAGCCCCCCAATCTCTGACTAGCATACTTAAGCGTTAATTCTCTCAAGTAGAAGCATCACCTGGACATTCTTAAGCTTTGTTTAATACACAATGTCTAGAACACAACTAAAATGTAATGGGTATATTAAAGGTATCAGTTTTCCGCTGCCACAATAATGCTACATAATAAAAACCAAACAAACAAACAAACAAAAAATTACTCGATTGGGCCATACAACATTTACTTAGGTCACAAGTCCTAGAGTCAATGAATTAGACAGGCCTCAAATGGGCAGTTTTTGTGATCTCCCCTGACTGGCGGTTGACCAGGAGCTGTCTGATCTGACTGGAATAAACTTGACTTGGCTCTCCTCCTGGTGCCTCACCCTCCAGCAAGCTCACAAGCTCATGTCCATATTTTCATGATTCAAGCAGAGGAGCAAAAGGGCAAGGAGAAATATACACGCGTTTTGTCAAGCTTCTGCTTGCACTATTTTGCTAACATGGTCAAAGCAAGTCACATGGCCAACCCTAGACTCAAGTGGTAGAACACCTTGACAAGGGGGAGAGTACTGGGAAGTTAAAAAGCAAAGTGTGAGGATAGATGAAAGTGTAAAACTCAGGGTCCTGAATGCAATAAATCTACTACATCAAGAAATAAGACTGCATGAACAACAAACAACAGGGGAAAAAAACCACAAGAGTACACGCACAGTTGATTTAACTACAGGGTGTCCCAAATGTCACATACATAGGAAAAAGGTGGAATTGTAGCTAAATGTACATTTATTTACAAAATATTCATTACAAAATTTTACAAATTTTTTCCTTTGTAGTCTCCATACATTTAGCTACAATTTCCCATTTTCCCTATGTATGGTGACTTTTGGGACACCCTGTATTGCATCAACTGACAATAAATTTAAAATAACTATGCTTAGTACATCCCAAACACAGAAAAGAGGATGTACAAAATATAGAAAACATTGCATATTTTCAACAAATAATTGAATCTTATAGAAAGTAATTGAATGGATACTCTAAAACTGAAAAATAAAATATGTGATGTTAAGAACTCATTAAGACCTCAAGGAAGTCAGTAAGGTGGCAGAGTAGGAGGTCACCCACTTGTTTGCCCCCAGAACAACAAGAATTCTGCACTGATCCATGGACAAAAGTCCCTATGTGGGAGCCTTGAGATTCAGCTAGGAGGTTGTGAAACCCCAGTGGAGCCCCAAATCTAAGAGTCTCATTTTGAGAGCACAGACCTGAATCCAGGTGCAGATCTCCTGAATGTGCTAGTTCAGTCCCAGAAATGGCCCTTTCCCTTAAGGGCTTTGCTCTGGCCCCATTTGGTCTTAAATCTGCTACCCAAGGGGCCTGGGAGGAATCATGTGCACTAGTGTCTTAGCAGACAGGCCTGCCAATATTAGTTTGAGCAATGGACCCACAATTTATTCTGTAGCTTGGCTGCAGCACCCCCCTAAGCTGTGGTGCCAACTTAGTACTCCTTGCACAAGGACCCAGAGGGAGACTCACCCATCTGAGCAATTGAGACAGGTATGCTGGCCTGTGTCACACAACAGATCCTGAAGAGGCCCTGTCTCAGCCCTAGCACCTCTCTGCTGCAGACTGGGAGTAATTCTGCCCACACAGAGAACTGTTGAAAGACTAGCCCATCTGAGCCACCAGGACAGGCCTGTTGACTTCTTTCCCTTAGCAGATTCAGAAGAGGTCCTGTCTCAGCTCCAGACCCCTCTGCCAGAGCCCCAGAGTTTTCCTGCCTATTCAAGGAACTCCTGGGTGGTGCACCTGGACAGGCTGTCCAGCCTCCATCCCATAGAAGTTTGCAAAAGGGCCCAGAATCTCAGCTTCATTCCCTCTCAGCTGTGGTCTAGGGACAATGCCACCCACATAAGAATTGCTGGGAGCGTCATCTGCCACTGCTGCCAGAGTAGGCTTGCCAACTTTGGTCCCACAGCATATTCTGAATTAGCCCTGAAGCTTGGGCTAATTAGATCCTCCCAGCTGTGGTCTGGGAGCAGTTCTGCCCAGCCAGGATTCCACTGGGAGATGTGCCCGTCTGAGTCTACGTGGTTGGTCTGCCAACCTCCATTACACAGTAAATCCTCAAATGGCCCTGGACCTCAGTCATGGCCCCTCTCACCAGCATACTTAGAGCACTTCTGCCTGCTTGGGGACCCAGAGAAAGACACATCCAGCAGTGCCCCTACAGGCTGATGCACTGACATTGGCCTTATTGTGGATCTTAAATCACCCTTCTAAATTGGCTCTAGGCCTCCTCAACTGCAGTCTAAGAGAGGACTGCTCACCCAGGAACCTAATAGGAGACATGCCTATTCTTGATCCTGGAGACAGGCATGAAGATCTCAGTCTCCACTGTCTGAGCTGTGGACCCTGAAACAATCCTGTGTCTCAGTTCCAGCTCATCTCAGCCACAGACCAGAGCAGTATGACCACCCCAGGGACCCAACCAATAATCCAACAGGAGCCCTCTGAGAAACTCAGAGAAAGCCACACCACACCCATCAATGTACCTGGTAACAGCTCTACTGTCAGTGAACCCTGAAACAGATCCTCATCCTAGTTCCAGTTCCATAGACCAAGGTTCTAGGAAAAGTCCAGTCCACTCAGGGACTAGTTAGAACCTATGCCTTCAAGAACCCCTGGAAATGAGTCCATCTACTATGATCTCCACTGTGAACCCAGCATCAACCACATGATCCAGATCTAAACACCCTCAACTGTGATCCAAGAGGCAATCTTCTAAGCCCAGAGACCTAATATGAGAAGATTTTAACTAGCTGAAACAAGTCTGTAAAGACTGAAAAATGGGTTTGTTCCTTCAAATTCACTGACATCAATGTAAGGCTACACAGGTAAAAAAGAATGAGGCAAACATGGCACCACAGAAGGAAAGTAATAAAGCCGCAATAACTGACCCCAAAGGAATGGAGATATATGAATTGCCTGAAAAAAACCAAAATAATCATCTTAAAGAAGTTCAACGAGATGCAAAAAAAGACAGACAGACAACTAAATAATACTAGAAAAACAGTAAACAAACAAAAAAATGAAGTTTAATAAAGAAATAAAAAATAAAAACCAAACTAAACAGAAATCTTAGAGCTGAAGAATACAATATCAGAACTGTAAAACTCAATAGTTTCAAAAGCAGACTCAATCATACAGAAGAAACAATTAGTGAAGTTAAAGATAGGTCATTTGAAATTAGCCAATTAGAAGAACAAAAAAAAATATTTAAAAAGAGTAAAGAAAGCATAAGGGACCTATGGGACACCATCAAATATACAAATACAGTCATCCTTTGGTATCTATGGGAGATTGGTCCCAAGATCCCCTGTGAATACCAGAATCTGTGGCTCCTCGAGTCCCTTATATAAAAAAATGGCACAGCATTTGCATATAATCTATGTACATGCTCCCATCCTCCCATATACTTTAAATCATCTCCAGATTACTTATAATGCTTAATACAATGTAAAAGCTATGTAAATAGCTACTATGCTGCATTGTTTTTGTTTGTACTATTTTTTATTGTTGTATTATTATTTTTTACTGATTTAAAAAAAAAATATTTTCCATACATGGTAAGTTGAATCCATGGATGCAGAACAAGTGGATACAGAGTTCCAACTGTATACAAATTATGGGAGTATCATAAGGAGAAGAGAGAGACAAAGAGGCAAAAAGTTTATTTAAAGAAATACTGTCTGGAAACTTCCTAAATCTTGGGAGGGATAAGGGCATACAAATTCAGGAAGCTCAAAGTATCTCAAGAAAGATTAATTCAAAAAAGAATACTCCAAGACACACTATAATCAAATTTTCAACAGTAATAGAAAAAAAGAGAATCTTGAAAACAGCAAGAGAGACGAAACTTGTCACATACAAGGGATATCTCATAAAGTTATCAGTGGTTTTTTCAACAGAAACCTTGCAAGCCAGGAAAGAATGATGATGTACTCAAAGTGCTAAAAGAAAAAAAAAATTCCAGTCATGAATACTATAACCAGTAAATCTGTGCTCCAGAAATGAAGGAGAGATAAAGACATGCCAAGGCAAACAAGCTGAAGGAGTTCATCAACAGGAGACTGATCTTACAAGAAATACTAAAGGGAGTTCTTTAAGTTGAAATAAAAAGACAATAAGTAACTATGTGAAAATATATGAAAGTATAAAACTCTCTGGTAAAGGTAAATATATATAGTCAAATTCAGTATACTCCAAAACTGAAGGTGATATATATAAATCACTCTTAACTCAAGCACAAGAGTTAAAAGACAAGACTATTAAAAACAACTATAGCTATAAACAATTGGTTAACAGATACACAATATGCTCCTCAACAACCAATGGGTCAAAGAAAAAATTTAAAGGAAAATTTAAAAATACCTTGGAAACACAACATACCAAAACTCATAGGATGCGGCAAAAGTAGTCCTAAAATTGAAATTTGTAACAATAAATGCTTATATCAAAAAAGAAGAAAGATCTAAAATAAACAACTTAATGTTACACCTCAAGGAACTAGAAAAAGAACAAACTAAGTATAGAATCAATAAAAGGAAGGAAATTATAAAGATCAGAGGCCAAATAAATGAAATAGAGACTAGAAAGACAATACAAAGATTAATGAAGCTATAGATTAATACTAAAAATTAATGAGAGCCCAAATAGCCAAAGCAATATTGAGCAAAGTCATAATAACAATAATGATAATACTGGAGGCATCACTTTACCTGACTCCAAAATCTGTGCATGGTTCTGGCATAAAAGATACATTGACCAGTGGACCAGGATAAAAAGCCCAAGAAATAAAGCCACACATTTACAGTCAGTTGATTTTCAACAAAGATGCCAAGAACACACCTAGAAGAAAGGACAATCTCTTCAATAATGATGTTGGGAAAACTGGATATTCACATGCAGAAGAATGAGACTGGACTTTTACTTCTCCCTATATACTAAAATAAACTCAAAATGAATTAAAGCATAAGACCTGAAACTATAAAACTACTAGAAGAAAACAGGGAAAAATCTCCATGATGTTGGTGTGGGCAAAGATTTCTTGGACATGACACCAAAAGTACAGGCAACAAAAGCAAAATTAAACAAATGGAATTACATCAAATTAAAAAGCTTTTGCACAGCAAAGGAAACAATTAATAGAGTAAAGAGACAACCCACAGACAGGGAGAAAATATTTTCAAATCATACATTGGATAAGGGGCTAATATCCAAGATACATAAGGAACTCAAACAATTCAATAAAAAGAAAACAAATAACCCAATTAAAAAATAGGCAAAGGACAATAGGTAAATAGACACTTCTCAAAAGAACACATAGGAATGGCCAACTGGAATATGAAAAACTGTTAATCTTTACTGACCATCAGGGAAATGCAAATTAAAACCACAATGTGATATCACTTCACACCTGTTAGAATGGCTATAACCAAAAAGATGAATGATAAGTACTGGCTAGCTTGTGGAGAAAAGGGAACCCTGTGCACTGTTGGTGGGAATGTAAATTACTACAGCCATTATGCCATTATGGAAAACAATATGGATGTTTACCAGAAAACTAAAATTAGAATTACCACGAGATCCAGTAATCTCACTTCTGGGCATATATCCAGAGGAATTGAAATCAATATGTCTGAGAGACATCTACACTCCATGTTCATTGCAGCATTATTCACGATGGCCTAGATACAAGCAACCTAAATGTCCATAATCAGATGAATGGATAAAGAAACTGTGGTATATGTACACAGTGGAACACTATTCAGCCTTTACAAAAGGGGAAATTCTGTCATTTGTGAATACATAGATGAACCTGAAGGATGTTATGCTAATTAAAATAAGCCAGGCACAGAAAGACAAATACCACATCATCTCACTTACATACGGAATCGAAAAAGGTTAAAATCATTGAAGTGGAGGAATGGTTACCACAGGTTGGAGGAAGGGGGTATGTAGGGAAAGGGGAGATATTGATCAAAGGGTGCAAAGTTTCAAATAGACAGTAGGAACAACCTCTAGTGATCTATTGTACAGAAAGGTGACCATAATAAATGATAATGTACTGTATATTTCAAAATTGTTGAAAGAGTAGATTTTAAATGTTTTCAACACAAAAAATGATAAGTAGGTGAGGTGATAAATTTGTTAATTAGCTTGCTTTAATTATTCCACATGTAAACATATTTCAAAACATCACATTGTACCCCATAAATATATATAATTATTATTTTTCAATTAAAAATAAAATTTAAACCTTATTAAGAACACGTTAGGATGGGTTTAAAAGTTATTAGGACACATTGGAATACAAGATTAGTGAATTAAAGATAGTTAAATTGAAAGTATAAAAATTCAGAGAACAAAGAAAAAAGAACAGGATATAAGATATGTAAATATATATATGTTTCTACACTATTTCTGTCATGCCATGTTTTCTTCATATACCAATAGCTCTCTATTTCCAAATACCTCTGCTTGACTTTTAAGGCCTTCTATTAAATGTCCTGCAATGCACATTGGACCTTATACCCCAATGTGCACAGAGAATATTGACACTATCCTTTTGAAACTTTTATGCCTTCTAAATCTCACCCATTTTTAATTACCATCCACAAGAAATACCTCCAATGAAAATTTCCCACAGTGATCATATCACCTGCTGTATTATACAATTCAGCATGTATGTTTTATCTGTTTTGCTTTACTGTAAAGTACCTAAGGAGATGGATTAAGTCTAATGTTTCATTGGTAACCTTTCAGAAGGCATTCTAGGGTATGCCTTATATCCACGGAAAGAGCAAAGATAGAGGTGGGCCCAGGGGGCAAATGGAAACAGGGATGCAATCACCACCAGGCAGAACTTTCCCCCTTCCCTCCTGCCAAGAACTACTTTCCCCACAATGCATTGCTTCATCACAAGAGGGAGACTAACCCTTTTGTTTCAAGCCAAGACATTCATTGGCTTCTCCAAGTGCTGGTTAGGTATCAAGAAACCCTTTAGAACCACATGATCACTAGGTAAGAGGAGCAATTTCCCCCCAAAAAACAGGGTTGTTGGTCTCATAAAAAACATAGAATATTGGAAAAAGAATATATTTTCACTAAAGTATATAGTAAGTAATTTGTTAGTTTAAAGAAAAACAAAGAACAAAGAAAGTAAAGAAATCACCAACATGGGATATATTTGATAAGAAAATGGTTTTAATTATTAACCATCTATGTGTCCTTTGAGTATGAAATGGTGATTAGTTGAGAGATACATATGTACAAATCAGAAAGGAGAGTATAGTTATTGTTCCTTAGGACCCGAAGCATGAAAGTGATCCATTGGATGAAAATTACATTTTTCAGTCTACCATTTATTTTATTTTGTGCCCTGACTTTTAAGAAACTGATTAATTTGAATTAGAAGAAAAACTGAAAATAGATAAGGAAGATTAGGGAATAGGTTTTGAAAGATATCTGCCAAGAATGGGGCTTAACACAAAGGTACATGACTTTAAATTTTATATTCTTGCTACGGATAAGTCAAAAGCAAAGCTGATCATGCATTCCTGTGTCAACAGCAGACAAGCAAATAAATTGCTGAAGGGAAGCACCACGATCCCTGATTCTAAATTAAGAAAAAAAATTCTCTCAAGGGTTTTCTTAAATGTAAAGAAAGAGATCAGTCCAGAACAACATTCCAATAGTGATAAGCTTTCATTTGAAATTTACTAAAAACCATTCTGTGGGGAGAAGGGAAAACACCGGACTAAGACTGTATCATCTAAGCCAGTGGCTCTCAACTGGGGGCAATTTTGACTCCATTTGGCAACGTCTGGAGACAGTTTTTATTGTCACAGACGGGGGCAGAGAGTGTTACTGGTATCCAGTGAGTAGAGACCAGAAATTCTCCTAAACATCCTACAACACAGTCTCCCACAACAAATAATGATTCAAACTACGATGTCAATAGTGCCAACACTGAGAAACGCTGATCTAAGCCCTTTCTTCCCCTTCTCTCTTTGCTATCATTTCTTTCATAAAGCCCCACCAGATATAAGTGTATTTATATGCATTTTTATAAGGAAGAGAGGATGCGCACATATAAATGCTTGTCTGTGAGGGTATCTGTTTTGAGAGGTTATTCTAGAAGGAGAAAATTTAATCTAGTTTAGTCACCATTTAGTCACACGTGAAATGAGTTTATTTTATTTTTTAATATCTGGATTACTCATGGACTTCATACAAATCCTATCACCCATTACCAAAGATCACTAAAATATCTGGCCATGGTTCTGTTGCTTTTCTCACTTGTTTGGTCTGAATTTTGGCAGGACTTTGCTTCACACATCAGTAATAAATATGTTGTTATTGGTCAGTATGTTCAACCAAGCTAAAGTGAAAAGGAAGATACTATTGTCCCCATGAGGAAGGCTGACGATGGAAAATGTCACGTGCATTCCCTTCTGAGGTCAGGCTCCTCTATGTCAGTTTATTTACCTATAATTTTGACAAAGATCTTTTTCACAAATGACAGCTGCAAAGAGTGTCTTGATGTTGTCTTTAGAAATCTATGTGTCCATTTGAAAACTGTCACTTAGCTCTTAAACATATCTTCATCTGAGAGAAGAAAATGATTCTAAAATTACAATGCCCTATGTCAGTTGGAAAGTAAGGCACAAAGCAGAAGCATTTAATTATTCTATTATCCCCTCAACAAGTTAATTTCCTTAAAGCAGAAACTTAGCTCTGCTTTTACGTTGACTTTACAACTGGCAACCTCCCCGACCTCAGGCTCCTTGCCTGCTCCGGGGGTCCTCCCCCTTTTGCAGAGCCTGCTGACAGTGCTAGAGGTACTTGCAGAGCCAGACTTTCTCTGTGTCCTGACCAAGACCTGTCAGTCTCCAGTTCTGGGCTGCACCCATCCCCAGAGAGGGCCACTCTGCCTGCAGGCTTCCCTTTGGCATGCAAACCATGGTGACATCAGAAAGAGGTAGAGCTGAACCTACTGAGAGCTTTTCACTTGGGTTTTCTCCCCATGGAAGGATAGAATCTTCCTATTTTTATCGTGAGAAGCCAATAGATTGGAAAATGAATGCAGGAAGGCAGATTTAGATTACAACATATACAGACTCGTTTTCCTCTCTCCTTCTTTATGGGAGTAGACAATGGCCTTTCCCAAAAAGTTGTGTAGAACTGGTTGACTTGTCCCAAATTAGCCTTGTCAATGACCAGGGTACCATTCTCCCAAAACATCTACCTGGTGCCTAGGATGGTACATTTTATCAAATCATCAACCTGTATGTATTGAGAGCTTTTCTATGCACAAGTATCCTGACATGGCTCCTTCTAACAATGAGTTTTGAGTCTGGAAAAAGGATCAGGACTAATACTATGAAAAAATTACCAAGTAATGCAAGAAAATACGTAATAAAGTGATCAGTCGGAAAGCAGAGATTAAAAAGCTGTCAGTACAGAAAAGAACAACTAAAGAAAATACCAAATTTAATTTATAAACTTCACAGTTTCTTAGAATTGAGGAACTGATCTTAATTCTTTCTTAACTAAGAGATGTGATACTTATTTTTCTTCTAGATGATGCCAAAACATTCAGGTGAAAAAGGAGACTAATTTTATATTATCTGGGTTTAGCCATATATCTCATTTTTGGCAGGGGTCACAAACTTCAATGTGTATAGGAGCTAGGAACGTGGTGTGCGTTAGTGACATGAGCTGGTGAGGCACCAGCAGGAGTGATGGCCATTGTGGCAATCGATAAAGCTCATGCCCGTCCCAAGGAGGCATTGGGAGTGCAAACCAAAGTGTCGTATTTTGAGAAAATCTAAAAACCAGATATTTTTAACATAAAATATCTTAATTTGTAAACATTAGAAACAAAGAAAATTATTTTTTAATGTAGTATGGCCCACGTGACATGCAACCAGAGGCTGAAGGAGTGCAGGAATTTTTAAAACATGGATTATTTCCAAAGGATGGCCGTCCTGCATGCACATCGGATTGTGTGGGGCAGCGGAGTGGTGGTAAGTGGTAGGATGGAAGTGGTGAGCAGGGAGCAGATTCCACCCAAGGACACGAGCTAAGGGAGGAAACGTGCACTGTGTCCCAACAGTAATGAAGAATTTTAAACAGGGAAATGAAATGATCAAACTTACATTTTCAAAAGTTCTTTATGGCTGGATATGGTCTGAAGCAAGGATCGACGCGGGCAAAACTGTTGTCAGGGCAAAGACGTAGGAAGCTGTATATGTTGTGTATATGAGAGAGAGAGATCATATGTAATTAGATGATAAGTCGTGATATAGATTTATTTATATGATTGTAAATAGCTCTATTTATCATCTATATATCGTTTTATCTCATCTATCTATGCATGACTTCCTTTGGCCACAGCTATAAAGTTCAGGGCCAAAACATCTTTTGCCCCCAGCAAATTAGGATAAGATCAGAACTGAGACAATACGGTTTCTTTTTAATAACTTTTTTCCTGATTACAAATTAATTAATTCACTTCAGAATTAAGAACCTTCAGAAAAGCACAATGAAAATAATTGTTACAACCCATAACGCTGCCTCCCACATTCCTGAGCGTTCGAAGTCTGCATCACTGAATGCTTCTAAGATTAGGAACAAAGAAGAGAGCTGGTGGGGGCTGTGGCTTATAGATTAGATTGTGGTCATGTGGGAGACATACATTTAAGACTCCCCAGGACATTTTAACATAAATAAGTTTTATGGCCATCTGTCTTAGTCCATTTGTGGTGCTATAACAAATACCTGTGTCTGGGTAATTTATAAAGAACACAAATTTATTTCCTCACAGTTCTGGAGGTTGGGAAGTCCAAGATCAAGGTGCTATCAGTTTTAGCGTCTGATGAGGGTCTGCTCTTGGCTTCCAAGATGGGGCCTTGTTGCTGCATCCACACGTGGCAGAAAGGGTGGAGGTTGTGCCCTCACATGGCAGAAGGCTAAAGAGCAAAAGTGGCTGAACTTTGTGTGAAGCCACTTTTGTATGGCCTTGGGCCCTACATCTTAATAGTATTACATTGGGGATGAAGTTTCAACATGAGTTTTGGAGGGATACAAACACTCAAACCATAGCATCATTCTGCAGCTTGGAGGTTTATGCTGCAATAATTCAGACAGGATCCAACGAGGGTAAAGTATTCACAGGCTGGTGAGCCATGGCACCTGTGGATTATAGAAACAACCATGATTATTTCTTTGGGATTTAGTACTTCAAAACCTGGAATAATTTTGTCAAAGGATCTGTGCATTTGAAAGTTTCTGTCAAGTACATCCAGTGCCCAGACTGGCACTACTAAATTGTAACTCTTCTTATTTCCCCAAATCCTCATCCAAATTCATTATTAGTGTGGCTGACTGTATTTTCCAAAAAGGGCTGCACATGTCCCCCACTCTCTCCCACTATGTGCCTTTGACTCTCCTCCCCTCAAGAAGTGAGGTCTGTGTTCCCTCCTCATTATATTGGACGGACTCATGTCTGGCAGAAGCAATGTAATGTGATTTCCAAGGCAGATTATAAAAGGACAGAGTTTCCATCTTACTTTTTCTTGGGACATTTGCTTTTGGAAATCAGCTACCATGTTGTGAGAAAACCCGCCAGTCTTATAGAGAGGCCATGTGTAGGTGTTATGTTGACAGCCCAATCTGGGTCCCAGAAAACAAGCAATAGCAACCACCAGACATGTGAACAAAAAGGTCTTCCCAGCTGAGCACCCAGACACTGCAGAACAGAGGCACACTGTCCTGCTGTGCCCTTTCTGAATACCTGAGTCACAGAACTCATAAGCATAATAAAGTGATCCTTCCTTAATGCCACTAAATTGGGGGTGGCTTTTTACACAAAAATAGGTCAGGAGAACATTGCCTGCCTATATGTGTGTTTTACATTGTTTAGCAGTTTGAAAGGTAAAGCATGGCATCTCATTATTGTGTAAATTGCATTTCCTCAATTTCCTATTGGACAAGTTTTCTTTCTTCTTTGTTTCTTCCTCTCTTTCTTTCTTTCCATTTGTATTGCTTTTGAGAATTACTTCCTCATTAGAAATGGAAAAGATTATTACATTCTTCATCCCTAATGATTCGCCAATGACATACATGCACTCCTATTAATAATATCATCAGTAGAATCATACATGACAAGAGGGTGGATGATACATGCAACTCAAAAGATCCCCATTTTATATTCATCATAGATCTCTCATTTTCCTTCAATGTTAGTGACGTCAGGAAACTTCCTTATGACTGTCTACACTTCCTGAGTCTACCCAGAGAAGCCACCACGGTAGAGGGGATATTCTACATCAACTAGTATTCTTTGTGCACGTCTGGAGGTTGGTATAAAATGACTTTATTATCTCAGTATGTGACACTATTATCACAGTATTTCAGATATTGGAGGCTTTGCTTTGCAGTTGATCTTCGTTTTACAATGGTCGATGTGTTACCTCGATTTTTTCTCTTGGATAATCCAGGAAAAAGTAATAAGGCGAGAGAGAGAGGATCTGAGTCTCACCTATTTTTGAATATAGGAGTAAAACTAAAATTCTGCATGAGATCTGACATGTGTTCAATAGAGCATCGTGAATCTGTAGGCAAACTCAAAGGTATGAATAATCCTGGGAGGGAGCTAGGTGTTAAGCAAAGGTGTAAATTGCACTGCATGTCATTCCTCACTGACCCAGGCAAGACTTTGTATTTGCTACCATGATCCTGATGACAAAATGTGTGTATTTTATCTAAGCATGCTTTAGGTAGGGCTTATTATGTGGATGGCCATGTAAGACTGTTTTGAGTAGTCTACGCATAAGGATCTCTGAATCCACTGAGCTGAATCTTGTCCCTGATCCCACATATGGATCCTTCTTAATTGTCTATCCTCTTCCCTGGAATATAAGCTCCAGGAAAGAAGATACCTGGTCTGATTTTTCACAGCTGTATCACCAGCACCTGGGATGATGCCTGCATATAATAGACATAGAACTATTTGAATGAATAAATATTATTCCAGATCATTCCAACAATATCCAGGTCAATACAGAGCCTGTTCAAATAGACAAGCCAAAGAATAGATAATAAAATTAAAGTCTTTTCTAAACAGTTTAACACTTAGCTAGATCTGTGAGCATTTGCTATGTAGTCTATAGCCTCAAATGTGTGGAATCCATTCTTCATTTTTATTTATGGTGCCATTATCTTGAACACCCCTAAATATCAGAAATCTCACTGCAGAACGTTGTGACACAGGATTGTCAGATTTTGTTAGGGAGTTAGGGAATCTTATTTTTCTTTTATTTACTTATTTTTTTGGTATGCCTAAAAGATTCACATTGAAAGAGCTTCTTTTAGATTCTCCCTGGATCTCCCTGGAACTAAACAGTTAAGAAAACTTCATTATCTCTCTAAGTAATATCCTAAAAGGAAAAGGAGGAAGAGATCCAAAAATTAATGATTATGTGACACGTTATAAAACATATATACAGAAGTATATGTTGATTCTTTCAGCAAACTTATGTTTAACCTTCGCAACTTGAAACTACTACAGATTTGGGGTGTCTTTTAAAAAAAACTCACAGAATAAGTATGACAAAAGTAGATATGAAAGTAAATATTTATTTTAAATGTAAAAAATCACAAGTTACAAATTTGCAAAAGCTTACAAACACGTAAAATCTAGGAAGCAGTGTGTTTTTTATCAACTACTTCAAACACTTTCATAATACTATTTTCCCTATTTTTTTTTACTGCATACTGCGGGACTTCATGTCCCGCCATCCAGAAATATTGGGGCAGGGAATAGGCCTCCAAGGCTCCAGGCAGCCCTGATCCCACAACTTTGCTGGGCAAAGCCCATGTGGCAGCTCTCCCAGGCTGGAATCACATGCTCACGGCTCTACAGGTTTGGGGTTGTGAGGGTGGCTCTGCACCCATAATTTCACTTGGCATTGCCCCAGAGAGGGCTCTATGCAGGGCCCCCTTCCCACAGCTCCACTGGGTTTTATCTTAGTTGGGGGGTCTCTGGCATCACCCTGCACCTGTGGCCGTTCTCTCCCTAGGCCCCAAGGCTCTTCATGGCATCCTTTGAAATCTAGGTGGAGGTAACGGTGTCTCCACAGCTCATCTATTCTGTGCACCTGCAGAGTTAGCACCATGTGGATGTCACCAGTGTTTACCACATGTGCCCTCTGGCGGTGCAGCACAAGCCACACCTGGGCTGCTGGAGCCATGGCTGGGATGGTCAAGAAGCGCTATGTCGGATTTCACCCAGAAAGCTAGTGGTAACTTAACTGCATACAATAGTAACTTTGAACCATGTAAATAGACAATAACCACCCAATTTTTTTTTTTTTGAGACAGAGTCTTGCTCTGTCACCCCAGGTAGAGTGCAGTGGCGTCATCATAGCTCACTGCAACCTCAAACTCCTGGGCTCAAGGGATCCTCCTGCCTCAGTCCAAGTAGCTGGGACTAAGTATGCACCACGACACCCAGCTAATTTTTCTATTTTTAGTAGAGACAGGGTCTCACTGTTGCTCAAGCTGGTCTCCAACTCCTGAGCTCAAGCAATCCTCCCGCTTCAGCCTTCCAGAGTGCTAGGACTACAGGCGTGAGCCACCGTGCCTCACCTTAAACCCCAAATTTAATGTATCTCCAACTAACTTAACTTTTCCTTAAGTAGACCCCCAAAATGTCCCTGGTCACGCAAATGCAGCCTGACATGAGAGGAGTGTGACAGAAAGGAAGGCAGAGTGGAAATTGATTTTTACCAAGAGCAAGTAAAATATTTAGAGGTGGGGGTGGGGGAGGCTGGAGGAGAAGAAAACTCCTGTCTATATTGGACTGTCCATGTTCTAATTCTGATTCTACCATTTACTAGCTGCATAATCTAAGGCAAGTGAGTTAACCTCCCTGTGCCTTGGTTTGATATTACTATCCATTTTTTTCATAAATTGTTGTGATAAGTCAATGATTAAATAGTTAGTGCTCAAAACAGCGTCGGGCATGGAAAAGTACTCACAAAATGTTCTCTGTTTCTGTTGTGCTAAACACTATATCTAATTGCCAGGGATATTCGAGTAGTACATAGACTTTTCTACAAAATGTGTTTTATTTAACTAGGAATGCAAAGATGAAATAACTCAAAGGCCAAGTCTCTGAAAAATAAAAGGGGGTACTGGATATGCTCACTAGTCTGTATTACTTGGCCGAAAATATTTTTTTCCTGGTCCACAAGTCGTATAAGAAAGGTGTTTTAAAAATTAAGGCAGAGAGATCAAGGTTGGAAACAGATGTAGGTGCTAACTCCTCCAACACCCTGCTCTGGTATGATTATCTGGGCTCACATCTATCATTTTATTCATTTTTTGTGTGCTGGCATTGACAGCTCCACCAGGAAAAGAGCAAGAGGGTTAGCTAATGATACGTCGTTAGGATAAAACTTACCCTAAATGCATCCATTATAGAGAAGTAAAACAAAAGTGTTGATGAGATTTTGCCAAGAGCGAGTCTCCTGGACTCCAATGTTCATATGAAATATTTAATTCTGCCCCAAATTATTGTTATTATAGGCACATAGAAAATATGATTTTCAAAGAGTAGGGGAAAATAAATCAAGAAACCCGGAAAAGGTCTTCAAACCTCTACTCACGGAATGGAACCGACGGGTCTAGTTTAGATTTTTTTTCCTCTCACCATTAAAGACCAGTCCCCTTAGGTTTCTTCTTCTACTTCGTCCTCTTTTTCTTCTCTGTTTTACTAATACATCTCAGGGGAAGGGATTTGCTGAGAGGGAATATGGAAAAGATAAGGAAAAATAGAAGGGGAACAGTGGGAGCTTTTGCCGAGAAAATGATCCTTTCAGGGGAAAATCGTGAGAAAATCAAGCTCAACAATTCGATGCTGGCTAGACTTCATACCTAATAATTTTTTTTTTCAAATGGCATAAAATTACTCAAGGACCATTTGAATCTCAGGGCTGTAAGCAGAACACCCTGGATGTTTTCACACGGGCTGATACTTTGAACTTTCCTTCGCCTATATTTATTCAACAGATGGCAGGGCTTGCAATAGGATCAAACAGCCTCCTGGCAAGAGAGTAGCTCACTTTGTGCAGGGAACCTGGCAGGTAGGCCTCTGCGCTGGTAAACAATGGAGGGGCTGCTGCTGTTTCCAAGGGAATGAGCTGCAAGAAGCCACAGAGGGGAAAGAGAATGACCAGAAGAAGTAACTGAACTCTGAAAGACTCAATGACAGAAAGGAGTATAATAGATCAAGACTAAGACTCCCAAATCCCAGTTAAAACTGTCTCCTAATCATCCATATTTTATATCAAAGAATACATCTGAAATTCAAGTCAGTAAATCATAAAGAATATACCTTGAATCTTTCTTTTAAATGAAAACTGACATTTCCAAAGTGACATTTTTGTGGCCTTTTATTTTATTCATTTATTTTTTAATTTTTAAAAGCAGAAAATCGTGTTGACTTAAAAAGAAACTCTAAAAGTGAATCATAATAACATAAAACAAAATAACAGAACTAAGACTAAGCATACCTTAGTCACATCAACAAATACAAACAGGGATAACACTCCAACTAAGAGAAAAATGTTTTTAGATTAAATCATAAAGCAAAACCTAACTCTGTATATGGAAAACAACTAAAACAAATCAGAATATTGAAAATAAATGGCCTTTTATTAACTCCCCCTTAGAAAAGAAACAAGCCTGAGAGTTTTACATTTGCTGAGAAACTGTGGAAAACATCCCAGGTGATTGGAATTTTGCTGGATAACATTGCATTTTTATTTTCTAGTCAGCAAAGCCATTTTCTGTGAATTTGGATTAAATAGCAAAATGAACCTATTGTATAAAACCAGCATGTCTTATTCTCAAAACGTGAAAGTATTTCAGGTGGGCTCTCATTTAAGTCAAATACTATCGTGTATTATCATTCTTCTTTTTCCCTTTGAATAATTAGAGCTAAACATATTAACTCAAGGCTCAGGAGCAATATTTGGTATATATACAGTTGTATATTTTTAAAGAAAATAAAGAGATATCCTCTTGTCCTGCTTCTTGCTGAATTAATGTGTCAGATGTCAAACACCTATAATGACCTAAGGAGAGAGCTGGGCAACTGAGGATGGAAAGGTCAACTGAGTTACAATTATCCCTTCCTAAGATCTAATGTTATTCTTTGAAACTTAAAAAAAAGTGTTGAAGGACAAGCAAAATATTTGATGCATAGCCTACAAATCCTAAGGAATTTGTTGCTTCTTATAATTTCTGCAGCAGACAAAAAATATAAATCTATATGGATATAAATAATAGATCCCTCTTGGATTATTAACATATAGGACACATATTTCAGGTATGTTTCTCCTGCTGTTAAGACTGAGGCAATGAATTCTGCAGTGTCCCACACAGACCATCTCTATAGGGCCGAGGGACCCATCCCCAGCTCCTGCAATCAGCACCTGCTTCTGTCATGGAGAAATTGCCTTGAGCCATTGGGAACTGTCTTGCCCAAGGTCATGCCTCTTCCCCTTGGTGTCTGTGACCAATGACTGTAAGTTGTTGAGATACAAAGGCCAGGGTCCCTCTTGCCTTCATCTGGAGTGGCCATCCAGCTCAGAGCCCAGGGTAGGATGGGCTCCAGATTCTTGAGAAACAGAGTAGAAAAGTTCTGACCTTGAAGCAAGATAACACAGAGTTCTTTGATCATGGAAATTTCCTGAGAGCAGGTGTGTTGCATTGTTATTGTTGTTGATGTTTTTGTTCTTTTGTTTGTGTAGTTGCTCCCACAACCCCAGTACCTACAGCTCTGCTTGGCACACCATAGGTGCTCAATAAATATTGTAAAAATAAATGAATTAATTAATACATTTTATGTGTAACTTTATTTCTAAATCATTTTCTGTTAACAGAGTAGAGATTTTAAAGTAGAGAGAAGAGGTTGTTGGAGAAAGGGGTTCCAGGAAATGGGGAGTCTTGTGATCAGCTTGCTTATTATTTGGGATATCTTACTGCCATTGGTTCACAAGTTTGCTGATTGTGCTGCAAAACATCAGGAAGAAAGAACTTGTGCATTAGTTACCTATGAATATGTTTAATGATCTTCATTTAAGAATATAAATGTGTCTCTGTTTCTGTGGGTAAGGACTTATAGGGACACATCCAGGTAATTATCCAGAGTAATTCCTCAGTGTCACCTAGGAAATCATATAAAACAGCAAGTCAAGTTTATTTGATATCATCGTCTAAAATTAGCAAATTGATGACCAAAGCAAATAATTTAATATAATTTAAAATATAATAGACAAATAAATAGTGCCTAAGATCATTGAAAAGTGGTATCTTGCCAAGCTTCCAAAGTTTTCCAAAACCTATTCATACTCAAAAGCATTAAACTTTCTATCAGCCTTTGTCTATTTTCCACGTTTCTAGTCTTCATGTTGTGTCTGTGCAATGGAGGTGTTGTTTTATATCATGAGATTGAGCTTCCCTTGCCATTTCATGCACTTCTGATCTCTCAAGTTGTTCTTGCTCAGTGAAAGCAAACCCCCATCCCTCAGAATATAAAATTAGGAGGGTAAATATATTAGATAAAAATTCTCGCAAGTGCACTGATTCACTATAGCCAAAATGTGGAATCAACTAAGTGCCCAGCAAAGGATGAATGGATAAAGGCAATGCAGCATATATACACAATGGAACACTATTCAGCCACAAAAACAAGAAAGAAATCCTGTTATTTGCAGCCACATGGATGGAACTGGAAGTCATTATGTTAAGCAAAATAAGCCAAGCACAGAAAGACAAGTATTGCGTGTTCTTACTCATATATGGTAGCTAAAAAAGTGGATCTCATAAAGATAGAGAGTAGACTGGTGGTTACCAGAGGCCAGAAAGGGGAGGGGGAGGCAGATGAAGAGAAGTTGATTAATGCAGACAAATACATGGTTTGATAAAAGAAATAAGACACAGTGTTCAATAGATCAGCAGGGTAACCATAGTTTACAATAATCTATTGTACATTTGAAAATAGCTAGAAGGTAATAATTCGAATGTTTCTAGCATAAAGAAAAGGCAAATATTTGAGATGATGGATATCTTAAGTACAGAGATTTGATCTTCACAAATTATATGAATGTATTAAATTATCACATGTACCCCCAAATTATGTACATCTAGTATGCATCAATAAAAATTACTTTATAAAAAATTCTCACAAGTATCTCTTTGTATGTTTATGCATGTGGGTATATGTGTGAGTGTTTGCTGTGTGTGAGCTCACACGTGTCCCTTGTAGGATGAACTGAGACTTCTTCTTTTCGTTCTATGAAAAACTTGGGGCTTTAGGCCCAAGTCCCTGGACCAACAGGTGTTCCTTCATGTGTAAGATGGAACCAAATATCTGTATGCAAAATAATCCTATGGCTGCCATTAAACAAGGAGTTGGATCGAGTTACTTGAATAAAACAATGTGCCTTCCTCATGGAAGACTGGATTAGGCTTTCTTTAGAAAAAATGATCAGTGAGGCCAGGAGTGATGACTTGGGTGAAGCCAGCGGTAGATTTTTCTGACCTTAATTCCTCATTCTCCAGCCTCATTTCAAAGCCAGCAAAATATAAACAGAGGAAGTAGGATCACTTGCAAAGATCTAAACTTATTTTCCTTTTACTCTTTCCTGCTTAAGGGTGTTTTCCTCACTCTTTAATAAAAGAAATGCTCTCACATTTCCCCGGAAGTTGTCTACAGGTTGGTCTAAGAAAGGTAGCTGTATCTGTATTTAGGTAGTACCACCCTGCCCCTCCTTTGGTCAACTCCTTCCAGAGAGAGGACAGGGGACCTCTGGGCCATGCAGACATGCCCAGCCTGAGCCGGTGAGCCCCATTCTAGGCTCCATTATAGTTACTGGGACACCAGAACAGCCTGCCCAAATGGCCCCGAGTCCACGGCCAGGGCCTGTGCTATCTTCACCTGTGGGTCAAACTTCTCCACCCCAGTACGGAGGGCCAAGGATGTTGTTCAGTGGATGCAATGGAGGTACTGGAACTCCAATTGGCAGCTGGAGTGCCAAAAAGGGGCAGAGGTAGAAAGAGATGAAGTGAAGTGCCAGCTGCAGGCCTAACACCAGCTGTACTTGCAAATGTTAGGACCATGTCTGGACTCAAAAGAGAAAACTCCTTGTTCCTCTTCTCTAGGCAGAGAAGCAACAGATAGAAGCAAAGATGGAGGTAGAAGAACTATAGGTTATCAAATAAACTCTATACCCCACCTCTAGCATGAGATCACAAGACCAATTTGTTAGATCTCTTCACCATAGGGTAGAGAAAAATCTCTCTCTCTCTCTCTCTCTCTCTCTCTCTCTCTCTCTCGCTCTCTCTCTCTCTCTCTTTCTCACGGGCACACACACACACATGTACACTCACTACACATGGTTCAGAAAGAAGAGTCTGCAACAAAGAGATAGGATAGGGAAGTAGAAAGGAAAGGCAAAGAGGAGAGATAGGTCTTAAGAAATAATTATTAAAAATAGCAGCTTTTAGCCATTTTCCATAGTTGTTTCATTTTGCAGTTCATAAAGATGACTTTGTGTTTAGGATAACATCTTGAATCCCTCTTCCATCTTGAAGGGGGATGATTTGGGTAGAGAGTGAATAAAAAGTAACAGGACAGCAGCCATGAATGAAATGGACGTTTTTAGAATTACGGTGAGTGGCCATGGGTATTTAAGTTCCTGGGAATCCAAAAAGTTCTGAAAGGGATACTCGAATTTACTGATTAAACAAATAGGAACTCTTTTGAGATATCCTTTATTTCACAGTACATGTGATGGGAGAGGTGTCAAGCCTGGTTTTGTTTAATATGAAAGAGAAGAGTGACCCCAGGAATTTCCTGTCTGCAACAATAATGGTATTGATTTCATAGCATCATTGAAAGAATGAAATAAACTAATATATGTAACATGTTCATCACAGTGCCTGTGACACAGTAAGTGCTCCATGAGTTTTAGTTGCAGCTATTTATTATTATTACTACTGCTCATATTATTGCACTATGTCTTCTTTTTCAGAGATCAAATAGATAATCAATGCATGATATTCAGCTTCTAAGACTCTATCATATGATTCTATAACAAAACAAATAGAGTAGTAGTTTCTGTTAATTTTATTCTGAATTACCCATAGCCAGAGATGACATTTCTTTTTAATCTTTTTCTTTATTTCTATGGGGGGCTTTTCTGTCGTGTTCTTTGCAGTTTAAATCTTGTGTCCGTGCTGCTACTTGCTTTTTCCTACTGGAAACCTTATTGTGGAGGAAGAAGTATCCATTCAGATTGATGACCCACACTTGTGGTTTTAATTTCAGGAACCCAGATGATGCTCTCAAATACGGCTACCTAACCCCATGGCTCTCTCCTGGCTCTTAGGAAACTGAGAGAATCAGCTCACACTGGAATCATACTGTGTTCAAAATAGAATGGTTATTCTTGAAATTGACCAAGTTCTTTCAATTTGACAATAATGGATTTAATTCAATACTGATAATGAAAAGACGATTTCAGCTAGACAGGGTGTAAAGGCAACTGGAGAACATTTAGACATGTTGGGGTGTCTAAGGCACTGACAGACGCTTGAATTCAATATTCAAGTTTGAAGGACAATTCAATTAAGACAATGTACCATGGAATAAAATAATTTAACGCAGGTTGGGCAATGTTCAAAACAAAGATTTGTTTAAATATGCCCCCTGCTGGCAGACAACATGGACTCCCGTGGCTAACGGGGTACTCAAAGTTAAAACAGAACCTGGCAGCCAAAGCCAGGTGGGGGGAGTGGTCACGTCTTCCGTGTTCTGGAAAAGATGTAAACGTGCCACAAGACCGGCCATTCTACAGTCAAGCCAGACCAGGTCCTGTTGTCGGTGCCAAGATAAACGGCATGGGAAATCAACCCCCCACCCGTGGTGGACCACTTGAAAGAAGCATCTGCCAGAGACTTCTGGTTTTGGGCTTGGAAACCACCCAATCAGGGCTCAACTCTTTCGACCAATCACAACCGAACAAGTTTGAATCCTTCATTTGCATAAATGGACCTGATTGAGAACCTGGGCAGGCACTTTCCCTATTTAAACCAGACCCTCCCTTTGTTCTTTGGCGAGCACGCTTTCACTTGAACTCAGGCGTGGTGTGTGGGCCCTGTGGATTGTTTTGTAGAAAATAAAGTTCTTCTGCTTCTTCAGATCTCATTGATCTTTTGTTAACAGATTATATACCCAAATATTGAAGCACAGCCAGTCTAATACCAAATTTTCAGACACCTTAGGTTAAATGAGGTAGGTTATGGAAAATGCCTTTACCAGTTGAGAGTGTTTTTAAGTTTATAAAAACCTATGAGCCTACAATGCTCTTTTTTCACTCAGTAGATGCTAAGGAAATGGTAGCTACTGACAGGGAATTCTCTAGTGTGACCCATTAGTCCTGCAGGGGATTCAGAATAACCCCTAATGCTGTTCAATCCCCAAAGGCCTCGAAAAAGAGGCTTGGCCAGTGTACTGGGTGATGGGTTAACCCATTATTAGTGGCTCCCTCCTGGAGTAACACAGTGGCTTCATCAGAAAACAGATTTAAAGCTTTTACCCACTTCATTACTCAACCGTGATCTGCTCACCTTCCACAGGACTGTAGCCAAAACGGCTGCTCACAAACCAGACCATCTCCCCAGCACAGATGGTTAGTTTTCCTTAATATGCCGGTTGGAAGATAATGTTTGTAACGGACTGAGAGATACCAGCATGGCCTTAATGGACTATTCAAGCATTCTTACCTTCAAGTGGTATTTTCTACAAAAAGTCAAAGGTGTATTTCAAATCCCGAAAACTACAGAAATAGTTGTGCCTGGGAAATAGAGTCAAGGCCTGAAGCTGGGAGATATGTACAGAGTTTTATTTCTCTGACACACCACCACCAATTTATTGCATGACCTTCAGCAAGTTGGTTGACCTTGGCTGATGTATTATTTATTGAACAAATCTGTATTCTAGAAGATATAAATGGTTCATAATGAATTCCATATATATTCCTGTAAGGCATACAAGGAGGGAATTTGGGGTTCCTGACTAAAGTAATGGCCAGGTCTGATCAAGAACACAGAGGGAAAAATATACATCTTTTGGAATTGATGAAGCTGCAAGTATAGCTGTTAGAGGCCTAGATTTGATCTGCTCGCTCTCTCTCTTACTGCTCAATGAAAGAAAGATGTGAATTCTCACCCACAGGTTTTTGTAGACTGGTTTAAACTAAAGAATGTTAAAGGACCTAGCCTTGTGTCCAGAGCACAGTATACAATATTTATTAACTCTGAATCTGAACTTCAAGGACATTATGTTAAAATACTAACAAAAATCCAATGGAAGGTACAAATATAGGTGTAGCTCATGAAAATCTGTTCTTTCTAATAGAAAATGTTTTGGCCAAACTAAGTCACATTTTCTCCCCTAAGGGTAAAAACAAGCCCTATAAGGACACAGTTGTTCAGTATGAAGAGTGTGGGCTTTAAAAGAAGGAACACAAAGAAGCCAATCCAGGCTTCTCAATGCATTAGCTGTGAAGCCTGGGGGACATTATTTTACCCCTTTGAGCCTCAAGTTATTTGTTGTTGCAGTTTGTTTGTAAATGGAAATAAAAAGTCCTGCCTTGGTGAAGTATAGAGGCAGTATTAAAAATTTAGACAAAAATAGTGTAAACCAAGTCAAAAAACAAAAAAATATTTTATTGTATAAAGCTCAGTTCTTGTACTTTTTTTATATTTCTACATATTTTTTGTGTGATGTAATCCATTTTCAAGATTTTACCTGAGCAAATCTATGTACTAATGATGCTTGGATTTATAGCTCCAGTCAAGACCTCTTTCCTGATCTCCAGGGTCCCGACAGTATCTCCACTTGAATGTCTAATAGATATATGAGATTTAACATACCAAGAACGAAATGCCTGATCTTCTCCCCTGCAAACCTGACTTTCTGTCATAGGCAATTCCAAATTTTAGTTCCTTGGCTCAAGTACCCTGGCATTATTTTGACTCCTCTTTCTGGCATAACTCCCATCCAATTTGTCAGTACATCCTGATGTCTCAACCTACATGATATAGCCAGACCCTTACTAATCTGCATCCATGCCCCCATTCCACACTGATGGAAGCCAACATCACCTCTGTCTGGAATGATTGCAGTAGCTTCATAACCAGTGTCCCTGCTTCATCCCTTGCCGCATGGCATATATAATGTGGTAGCCGAATGGTCAAGTAAAAGTTAAATCAGATATTTCATTCATGGGCTTAAAACCCTCTAGTGACTACCCTTCCCTCCCAGACTATAAATCAAAGGAAAAAGCAAGTTGCTGAACACACTTAGGAAGGTGGGGGCTCATTTGAGACACATATAATGTGTGTGCATACATGTGAGGTATATTCTTGTCTAAGCACATACAATTTCTAGAGTGATAGTGTTTACCTCTGGGGAAGGAGACTGAAAATCAAGACTCTTAATTTTCATTTTATGCTCATTTTCATGCTTCTAATATTTGTAACATACATGTATATCACTTTTGTGAATAAAAATACTTATTTGGGAAATTGGGCTTGCTTTGGTATTGGATAGACCTGGGTTTGAATTGGGTCTTCTTTTTCAACATATGACTTAGGAAAAATAAATTAAATTATCTATGCTTCCAATTTTACATCCATAAAATGAAATTAATTATAACATCAATCTCATAGAATTGTGAATATTAAATGAAAGAATATATAGAGAAGGCTTAGCAGGGCACATACTGTATACTCAATGATAAAAACTAGTGTATGATTTTTATCATGATAAGTAGCATCATGAGAATAAGAGAATTCATGCAAAGTACCCACTGCAATACCTTGAATAACTTCTTAGTAAAAGAAAGCTGCAATTATTAATAATATTATAATATTAATAAATGAATGTCAATAATAATGCAGGAAAAAAACCCTTATTTTTATGTTAACCACAGTGACGTGGTTAGCAAGTGACAGAACCAGAATTAAAATTGGGGTGTGATTCATTTAGCATGATTAATTCAATACCTATGTCCCAAGCACCTAAGACCTTGGTCCCTCTATTACAACATACTTCCCCCCAAGGGACAAGAAAAATATACAACACTGTAAAATAAGACAAGTAGCAGGCAGTTGTTAAATACAAAATAAACACTACCAAGAACAAGTGGCCTAGGCATTTCAGGAAAAGAAATGCCAAGCATGTAAAAGCAGAAATAAAAATATAATAATGTCTTTAAAAATATGCCTGGCAAGTAAGCACACATCTCCATATTAGGGAGGATTCCCTGTGAGCCAATGACAGAGGCCGCTGCCCAAGCTGCCCCCAGTGACATAATGAAATACCCCATGAGCAAAGTCTCCAGGAGCGTGACCCATGCTGGATCCCTATCAACTACCTAATGTTATGTTTTGGTCAGTTTCCAGTGATTTCAGAATAGTCAAGCAAATCACCCTGGAACAAATCACTTCGACCCAATAATACAATATGAATTCTAAAAACTAACAACCACCTCACTGAACTGCCATATGGCTGCATTATTGTCTCTTTGTATGGGTGTATCCCCTACGCGCTGTGAACACCTTGCAAGGGCTGTGTTTTATTCTCCAAGTTGTCCTAGAACCTAAACAGGACCTAGGCAGTGCTTGGCATATAATCCACACAAAGTAAAGGTTTGATTGACCAATAAACTAATGAAAAGGGAAAAGATCTGTTAAGGCAGTCAAAAAATATATATACAATAAACACAGGTTGAAGTTATATTTGTTAACCAACACGAATACATAAAGAATTCATGGTAGAAAAAAGTGGTTGTAGGACAGTTTTATATAGTGGAGATCTTTCACATATACCTTAAGGAATTAATCAAGAGTTTTTTCGGGACAAAGAAGTAGTACTGTGCTTTAAGGGCGACAGAGGAGACCCAGGGACTGCATCTGTGGTAGATATGTTTTCTCCAACTAATTTAAAATGTAAAACTGAGGCAGTGTTTTCAGGCTGAGTATTTTCTTTTCATGTAACAAGTCTTAGGGTCAGCATCATCAACTCTTTCCCTCATCTGTTCTTCCTGCAAAATAAAAAACTGAAATGGCAGAATGTCTCCTCTGAGACTAACAAGGAAAAATCTGACTCCATCCAATCAGTCCAAAGATATACTGCCCACAACAGCAGTTCTCGTAGGACAGGGTTACCCGAGCAGGGCTGTCATTGTGTGGGAGTGGGGCAGAGAACGTTCACAACAGAACAGCAATACGTATCCAAATGGAATGTTGTGGGAATTTATCAGCGATTTCTCCAATTAGAGCTGGAGCCTTGGAGCTTAGCTCTGAATCCACCGCCAGGGAGTAGTATCAGTACTAGCTAAATAAATGATAGAGTTGTCCTAAACACTCCTGACATGCGGAGTTTAAGACATGTTCAGACTTTAACCCAAGGCAGCTGATGCTAAAAAAGCAAACTGTTTGATTGTTATCACAGATATCAGCACACACTACTGTACCAGCTGCCCGGAACAGGCGGAAATGTTCCACATTGTTACTCACCTCAAGTTATTACCAGTTGTGTGTTGAATATAAAGTGATGCAGGGATTAAACTAGCATACATGAATACCCATTCTTATATTTTTTAGCCTCTCTGCTATGAACACACGAGATATATCTCCACATATATTCCCAGATGGTTTTCTGCTGTTCATTATGAGAAATTCTGAGTTATATTAATCTTCTAAGGGAGCTATGTTAGACCATTTGGAATTGATATGGAGATCTATGTATATCTCCATAATGCAAAAGGGTATAAATTCATCAATATTCATGATCATAAAAAGCCTTATGCTGTATATGTGGGATTAGACATTGAAATAGTCAAATCCCAAGAGTTTGTAGTGTTAACATTCGCATTTAAGAGGAAACATGATATTAACTTTAAATAAATTAGAGATTTGCAAAGCTTCTCTCAGGATGAGATGGCATTATCTTTAACCAAAAGAGCCTTATTCTGAGAGGATATTTATGAAGGAAAAATATTTAAAATATTCTAGTGTACAGAATTTTGGTTAGAGAGATTAAATTTAGGCTGTGGGGAAAATAGACTGATAAATTTGACCACCTAAAAATCCGAAATAAGTGCATAGACAGAATAAAATAAAACAAAACAAAATGCAAAAACACTAAACAAAGCAAAAAAAAAAAAAAAAGCCAATACAAAACAAAAGAAAAACAAACACTACAAGTAAATAAAAAGAATAACAAAATATTTTTAAAATTTGCAACTCGTATCATAAGAGACTAATTTCTTTAGTATATTATGAGCTGTAAAGATTTAGAAGAAGGAAGAACCCAATGAAAATATAGACAAAGATCAGAATAAATAATTTTCCAGAAAAGGGATACAACATTTGAAAACAGGTAAAAAATATGCTCAACCTCTTTTATAAGTTTGACTTATAAAAACTAAACTACAATGAGAAATTTACAAATGAAACCCGTAATTTCTTACCTATCAGAATGACAATAATTTAAATGTTTGGTGAAACAGAACACGAGTATGACTGAAGGAAAACAGACACTTGCATTTCTGGTGGTATTGCAAAATGTTAATATCTCTATGAAGGATGATATCTTTTAAAATTACAAATGAATTTACTCTTTGACCCAGCAATCCCACTTCTGGGAATTTATCCTAAAGGCATAGCTTTGAATGTTCAAAATAACACTTGCATGTGGTTATCATGGAAGCACTGTTTGTAGTCACAAACTATTGCAAAGGAATTGTCTTTCTTTAGGCAACTACATAAACTGTAGTCCCTTCCACACACAGAAATATATGCAGTTGTAGAAATAACTGATGTTTTCTATACACTTATATGGAAAGATCTGCAGGAACTTCAAGGTGCCCAAGTCAGTATAATAAGCTATTATTTGTGTCAAACAGGTAGAAAGTAAGAAAACATATTCATGTGTACTTATATTTGCCTAAAGAAAAGTTGAAAATATATACATGAAACTAACAAAGGCAGTTTCTTAGGGGGCAGGAGGTATAATGAGATGGGCAGAGGTAAGAATGAAAGCAAAAGCTTTTAAAATATAACTCCTTATACAGTTTTCTTTGAGTAACATACAAATATTAATTATTCAAAAATGAAATTAACTGGAAAGGCAACAGTATAATGTACATTTTAGAGGAAAAACAAAAAGCACCTACTTGAAGTGGATTAATCTTATAAGTCAAGCTTTCTCCAAATCAAAGTTTTCCATTATAGCATTTACCAGATGAATTTATCTGCCAGAAATCACATTGTTCTCATATATATATATATATGTATACATATACACACGCACAATTATATTATTCTTTATATAAATATAATAGATTCATTCTTCTTTTAAAATTTATAAATATGAAGCCAACAGATGTTGTATTATCCATCTTATTCTGAATCAAACCACACATATAGTACACTCATTACTTGTAGTGGGGTGATTATATGAATAAGTGTGTTCACTGACGTACTGTTGGATGGTAAGATGGTGACTTGATTTTCTATTTAATTCATTAGAGAATTTTTAAATTGTCTTTGGTAATGTGTGCTAATTTTATAATCAGAAAAAAATCAATAAGAGTTGCTGTCAAGATTTTATTTCATTGCCAACCAATTTGCTTCAAAGGAAAACCACTAATATATTGCAAGTGCAATTAAACTGAGCATGTGAATGCTGTTTGGACTAAGATGCACTGAAGACCAAATGAACTTCAGCTCCCATGTGGTGCAGAAGGTGGCACACTCTCCTAACAACATCTAGAAGCTAACCCAGCCCTGCCAGCACATTTAAAATACTGGATTGTTTCTAAAATGAGAGAAATTTCCCAGAAACAAGTAATACTCCGGGCCCACCAGTCAAGGCTGAATTGTGAGTCCTCTATTGTACTCTTTGCTAATGATATAGGCTGCCCATTTCCTTAACAAGCTGGGTTTGTTCATTGGAAAATGTAACAAATAATTTCAAGGTTATGTCACTCTTGGCAAGCACAGTAACGCTGGTGGAAAAAGGAAGTTTTCAGAGCAAGGCAGAGACTGAAATCTCGTTTGGAACCCGCAGCCTACAAAGCCTGCAGCAGAGCCATATTGTTTAAATTCACAGGACTCGCTGATGCTCACAGATATGGAATGCCAATTGGCTTTTAAAACGATATAAATTAGAAAAGATTAATTCATTCAAATTCAGCCTCTACGAGTAAGGCAATAGTTTTGAAATATACATTTTATTTGGTGTGTCTGTCCTTGAAATATTTGCTTGCCAAACGATACGTTTTTGCTTCTAATCACAGCCACTTTTTGATTATCTAGGAGATGGTTATTTGCATGAATTTGAGTTCTGTATTTTCTTCCTCTTTTACACCTTCGTGATTTTATTGTTTATTAGGTAACATTAGATAAGCAGAGAAAGGGAAATTGAGGTAAGCTGAAATAATTGGCTATAGGTCAATTTTATGCAAAATGTGCTATTTCCTGCCCATGGATAATTACTAGTGCTTTTAGGTCAAATTTCATGATTAAACCTATTGAAACACTTCCTTTTATAGATAAGAGAAAGCAGAAAGGTCTCGAGCAATGACCTGAGCTATCCGATTCTGCCCTTACTTTTGCCTGTGGTTCGTTAGGTGACCCTGGATAGATCATGTGTCTCACTGTCCCTTTGTGTTTTAGGGGGGTAGTGTCACTGCTGACTTCTTAAAAATACTTTCAGAGAAGAATTGGGGAAGATAATTTAAAATGTCTATGAAATACACCAAGCTCCCCAAAGGACGTTTAAAAATGAATTCAAGGACACATACAAGCAGATTCGTTTCTTCCAAGGAATCCTAAACTCTTGTCTTTGTGCACAACTTCCAGCAGATTAGCCATGCACGTAAATCTCAACTTGCTCTAAAGCTGAAAACATTCCATTTTTCTAAGGCTCTGTCAAGGCATATTATTCTGACAGATAAAATCACATTACAATCAACTCTAATTATGTCCAAAATATTATTTTGTATGCTTTAGATTACAACCAAGATTTAGGAATTCCATTTTTAAGAAAATTTTTCTGTTCATAGCATATTCTGTAATTTGACTATTGCTGCCTTAATTATAACGGCACTTGCCAATAACATTTGGCCTAGAGAGATTTCCTAAATCTATACTCCTAACAGAATACATGACCTCCCTTGGCTAAGAGGAGCCACCAAAAGTGATTTTGACAAAAGAAATAAATATGTTCATTTAAAAATTTAGTTTCAGCCAAGGGGGAAGGAATATCAATTTCCTTTTTCTAGTCTTGGCAAGAAACAGGGAAGGTAAATATGTGCCTAAAGAGAGGGGGAAAATGCTATCTTTGTTCCTTTGGCCTATGTGTCCTCACGCAATAAGACATGCTGACTTCATTGGTGAGCGTTGGTGGCCGGCCAGCATGAGGGACGGTAGGTAGTTTCATCACGACACTGAGGCCTTAACCATTGGACCCACAAAGGAAAGAAGGCTATATAAGAAGGGGCTAAAGAAAATTTGACAATCTGGTTTTTGTTTTTTCTTGGTTTTTTTTGTTTGTTTGTTTTTTGTTTTTACACTAAAGGGCCATGTAGCTCTGAAGCAATTTAAGGTAACTAAACAATAAATCCTGTTTATTCCCAAAATGTGTATTTCTGACTGACACCTCTTACTTCCTGGATGAGTATTTTAGTGAGCGCTTTAGAGAAAATTTAGCTCTATCTGGCTAGGTTTCTTAATGGAATTCATTTGCTAAAAATCTATTTCAGAAGTCAGCGGGCTTGGTCATTGAAAAATAACTTTTGTTGGTAATCCATGAATTTGTAGAACTATTTTACAGCTTCTGGGGGAGGAGTTTAGGAAAAAGGAAATCAAGTGAGGGGATAATTTAAAAAAACTATTTTGTCTCTACAAGGGCATAATCTTATTTTAATGGAAAGTATTAAAACTTGAAACAACATAAATCTTGGAAAAATCTAAGGCAAATAAGACACTAATGCAAAATAGGCTGGAGGATTATTCAGAAAACCCCTTTAAACGTATACAGGCACACTTCAGAGATATTTTGGGTTTGGTTCCAGACCATGCAATAAAGTGAGTATCATAAAACAGTGAGTCACATGAATTCTTGGCTTTCTAAGTGCATATAAAAGTTACGCTGTACGGTAGTCTATTAAATGTGCAATAGCATTATGTCTAAAAAAACAATGTACAAACCTTCATTAGAGAATACTTTCTTGCTAAAGAATGCTAATGATCATCTGAGCCTTTGCAAGTCATAATTTTTGCGGGTGGAAGGTTTTGCCTCGATGTTGATGGCTGCTGACTGATCAGGGTGGTGGTTGCTGAAGGTTGGCGTAGCTGGGGCAATTTCTTAAAATAAAACAAAAATGAAGTTTACCACTTTGATCGTCTCTTCCTTTCACAAAAGATTTCTCTGTAGCATGCAGTGCTATTTGACAACATTTTACCCACAGTAGAACTTCTTTCAAAATCAAAGTCAATCCTCTCAAATCCTGCCACTGTTTTATCAACTAAGTTTACATAATATTCTGAATCCTTTGTTGTTATTTCAACAGTGTTCACAGCATCTTCACCAGGAGTAGATTTCATCTCAAAAAACCACTTTGTTTGCTCATCCACAAGAAGGAACTCCTCATCCATTCAAGTTTCCTCATGAGATTGCAGCAAGTCAGTCATATCTTCAGGCTCCACATCTAATTCTAGTTCTTTTGCTATTTCTACCACATCTGCAGTTACTTCCTCCCCTGAAGTCTTAAACCCCTCAAAGTCATCAATGAGAGTTGGAATCAACTTCTTCCAAACTTCTGTTAATGTTTCAATTTTGACCCCCTCCCATGAATCACAAATGTTCTTAATGGCATCTAGAATGGTGAGTATACTCCAGAAGGTTTTTCAATTTACTTTGCCCAGATTCATCAGAGGAATCACTATCTATGGCAGCTATAGCCTTATGAAATATATTTCTTAAATAATAAGATTTAAAAGTCGAAATTACTTCTTGATCTGTAGGCTGCACAATGGATGCTGTGTTAGCAGGCATGAAAACATTAATCTCCTTGTACATCTCCATCAGAGCTCTTGGGTGGCCAGGTACATTGTCAACGAGCAGGAATATTTTGAAAGGAATCTTCCTTTCCAAACAGTACATCTCAGCAGTGGGATTAAACCATCCTGTGAACAGATGTGCTATAATCCAGGCTTTGTTCCATTTATAGAGCACAGGCAGAGTAGATTTAGCATCACTCTTAAGGACCCTAGTAGTTTTGAATGATAAATGAGCATCAGCTTCATTAGCCCGTAACAAGTCATCAGCTAAAAGTCATCAGCTGCATTAACCCCTAACAAGAGAGTCAGCCTGTCCTTTGAAGCTTTGAAACCAGACATTAACTTCTCCTCTCTAGTTACAAAAATCTTAGATGGCTGTTTCTTCCAGAATAAGGCTATTTTGTCCACATTGTTGTTGTGTAGCCACCTTGATCAATTATATTAGCTATATTTTATAGATAACTTACTGCAGCTTTTACATCAGCACTTGCTGCTTCACCTTGCACTTTTAGTTATGGAGATGGCTTCTTTCCTTAAACCTCAGGAACCAACCTCTTCTAGCTTCCAATTTTCATTAATTGGCCTAATTTCAATATTGTTGTATCTCAGGGAATAAGGAGGCCTGAGGAGGCAGAGAAAGACAGGGGAACAGCCGGTTGGTGTAGCAGTGTGAACACACATGACATTTATCTGTTAAGTTTGCCATCTGATCTGGGTACAGTTCCTGGCTTCACAAAACAATTACAGTAGTAATATCTAAGATTACTGATCACAGATCACCATAAAAGATAAAAGAATAAAGTACTATGCATGAATAAAATAAAATAAAAAAGTTTGAAATACTGTGAGAATTACCAAAATATGACACAGAGACACAAAGTGAGCACACGCTGTTAGAAAAATGGCACCGACAGACTTGCTCGATGCAGGGTTGCCACAAACCTTCAATTTGTAAGAAACATAATAGCTGTGAACTGCAATAAAGTGAAGTGCAATAAAATGAGGTATGCTTGCACTTTATTTCTGAACTATAGTATATTTGACATATTTCTATTACTAACTATATTTATATAAAGAATTCTGATTAAATGACGCATGGTTTATATGTTAAGCAAAACTCACATCCTAAATAAGTTCTCTATGCCTCCTCATTTTCCCAGGCTATGAAGTAGATAACACTGAAATATATTTCTGTTACTATTAGGATAACATGCAAAGAATATAAAGTAGTACTTAAAAGATTATTTTACATGTTAACCTTCTTATAGTGAATTATAAAGTAATACGAGCCCCTTTAAGTGGACATTTTTCATCAGGGTGATTCCATATTTCCTATTTCATTGGTCTCTTCCTCTTTTCTGTCTTATTACCTGAGGATTGTACATTTAGGCTAAACAATGAACATATTTTAACTCTACTGAAAGTTTTTCAGAATTGCTTTTCAGCCCACATCGTGAAAATAAAAGTCAAAATGCATGACACAGACCCTAGATATTTTAAAAATTAGGTAATCTAATATGCATCCCTGTGAATTATGTTATATTATATAAAACATGTGCTATAACATCATATAGCATATAATAAAACATGTAATATATGAAAGAAGGCAAGCATCAAGGCTTCAGAAAATCTAATGGCTATTGACATATATTATACGATATAATTTTTATGACTTATGAAGAAGAAAATCTTAGCTCCTTGAAAAAAAGAATATGTAAGTGTGTATGTAAATGTTTATATACATACATGTGTAGCTCCACACAGCTTATACACAGTCATGCACTGCATAACAACATTTCAGTCACTAAAAGACTGTATATATGATTGTGGTCCCATAAGATTATAATACTATCATTTTACTGTACCTTTTCTAGGTTTGGATATACAGATACCTACCATTGTGTTCCAATTGCCTACAGTATTCAGTTCAGTAACATGCTGTACAGGTTTGTAGGCTAGGAGCAAGAGGCTAGACCATATAGCCCAGGTGTGTAGGAGGCCATTCCACCTAGGTTTGTGTAAATACACTCTATGACATTTGCACAATGATAAAAATCACCTAATGAATGCATTTCTTGGAAGGTTTCCCCATAATAAAGCAATGCATCATTGTACATAAATATATATGCATACCTTAAAAACAAAAGGATATCATTTCAGGATGAAAATATGGGGAAAGGGCATATTAGACACAACCAGCTGATAACTCATTAAACAAAGTTGTTGATAAGACATTTCAATAGGTTAAGTCCAAGAACACTAGGAAGGTTTCTTTCCAGTGAATGGAGACTATGTCAATGAGACCTCTGGGCATTAACTTTGAGCTCTATATACACAAATCTATTCAAAAAGTTAAACTGACTGGACCAACTCATTTCAATCACATGAACTGTACAAGGAGACTCAAAAAAGCAGCTATTTCATCTAGTGTAGATGATGGGGTAAGGAGAGGTAAATAGCAACTTTTTAAATTAATTTTAAAGATGCTGGCAATAGTCTCAAAATTCATTCATATAATTTACCTCTAGATTTAAAACTGAACAGATACTTGAAATCAGATCTTTTCAAGGAAATTAAAAACCTGTGACTTCTCGAGTTTTGGGTTGCTCTCTATATGGTGCACACTCCTTTCTTTTCCATGACACTCTGAGGCCTGAGCACAGACACATGGCACGATATGGCAGCAGCCAAGTCACTCGCCTGTTTGAGCCCAATTTTCTCATACTGAAGCGAGAACATTAAAATAGATGATTTTTAAAAGAAATTTTAAAATCCAGGATGCATTTAATCTACACCATAGAGTAAATCAGTGCAAATGAAGAACTGTAAAAATGAGACAAGTTTTTTGGTGAATATTCCAAAACCTATAAAAATAAATGAGTGCTATTTTTAAAGTAATACTAATACTCCTAATAATAAAATAGCCAAATTTAAGTATTGCTAACCATATGCCATATACTATTCTAAGGTTTATACACAGATATATCAATTCTCATAAAAAGTCCTGTAAGGTTGACAAACAGATGGGACACAGAGATGTTAGGTCACTTGCAGAGATTCGTATATATTTTAAGTGGCAGAGCCGAGAGTCAAACCCAGGCAGTCCAACTCCAGAGTATGTACATTCACCCAGGGTTCTCCTGCCTCTCTCAGTAGATATCCCAAGCAGTTCCATACTCTTCCAAACTTTGTCCTTCTAAGAGGAATTAAATCATGTTTCTGGTATATCTGTTCCATTACTTTACCTTCAGGCATGTCAGAGCCCCCTTTCCCCCAACTCAATTTATCCAAATTCTAGTTACCCTTTAGGACTATATTATTCCAGTTCAGCTGCTCCCTCAAACCCTCCTCAATGCAGCCACAAGACATTGTGGTTGACAGTTGGTGCTGTTTCTGGAGTCAGATGTGAAAGGTTCTCTTTCACATCTACATCTTTAAAATGAGAAGAATAATAGTAATTACTACTAACTTTGTTGTTAGGATTTAATGCAGATAAGCCTTAGTGCAGTGCCCAGTGAGGAAATATTAATAGTATTCAAAGCACTTTAGCTTTCTTGTCCAAGTCTGACCATTCAGAATAAACTGTTCCACCTTTGCAGGGGTACAGAGCTTCTCAGTACCTAAAGCACGTCCTGTAGGGTTTTTATGATGATCAGTTTTTTTATTCAACAAACTTTCTTGAGGATCTGGATACTGAAAAGGGGAAGTATAAGACATATCCTTGCCTCACAGTCTAACTGAGAGACACATGTTTCAAGTTGATCATAAGATAATGTTTTAAATGCTATGAAAGATGCAAGAACAAAAGTCTAGGCAGAAGAGAAGTGGTTTCTTGAGGGAGAAGAAACAGCATACTTCTCAAGCTAGTCATACCTCAATCTCTGTGCCTGTCAATGTCTAACTGACTTTGGGAAATTTAATCTACTGAGGCTTCAGCTTTTTCATCAATAAAAGTATGTTTCTATCTATATTCAAGATAAGATTTATTATTTGGAATATGATAGGCAAACATTAGTGGTAGCTAAAATGATCAACAATGTGGCGTCAGGATTGACATCTGATGGATCTTTTTGTCCTCCATGGGACATTTCGATTGTTCAGGCCATGGTAGACCCTCAATATGTGCGAGTAGGTAGTAGTAGCCCAAGTCAGTTTCCCTCCTTATCTATGTTTATAGCCTTCTATGATGAAGAGGAATTGTTGTAATTCAAGCACTTTGGGATGCCAAGGCGGAATTGTTTTTTTCTAAGTCCGGTGTCACAGATGGAATTTCTCCTTATTGGAAACCATGGCTTCCTATTTGAATTATATATAGGTAACTGGTACCATGTGTGGGAAAGTGGGAATGTTAAAGGAGTTTAAAAGTCCTGTCGTCAATATTTCCTTTTGTAAAATGCCTTTGATATGTGTCCTAGAAAATCTGTGAGTGACCCATTGTGAAGAGGGATCCTAAAGTAAGAGAGATGAGAAATAACTTAATCAGCAGCTACGTTGTTTAGCCGTGGCTGACTTTTCTACTGGACCCCTGCTAGAAGATATTTCTACCTGTTCAAAATGATACTGCTCAGCCAACAGAGGGCAGAAGATCAGAACACTAAGATCTGAAATTAAGGGAAAATCTAAGGGATATGTTGGTCCAGAACAGAGTCAGTTGGTTGATGTTGATGTGAACCAGTGTAACCAATGGGACAAGTGAATTTAAAAATTAATGATCAGCAGTAGAATCATTGATGCTAACAAGGAACCCAAAAGGAATACTTTAAGATGTGGAATTTGGCAAGGAGTTTACCAGCCCTGGGCTCTGAAGTCTCACATTGGAGTCCCGGGGAAAGCTAGAAAGTTTATTGTTCAGGAAGTGGCCACAAGGTCACATGACCCAGAGAGTAGAACAGGTCCCATGGCAGGAAAGAAAGCTATTAAAGAGGAAAGAAGAACAAAGACCACGAGGTGAAAAATGCAACAGCAGCAGATATAGCAGCAGTGATAATAGTAGAGAAAATTTATGGTAAAACATCAATTTCTAGCTTTGTAACAGCTGGATATTGAACTTAGACAAATCATTAAGAAAGAGACAGACGACCTAATGGAAAAATTGGACTTCACAGAAGAAAACATCCAAATGGCCAAAAGACATACGGACAGGTTCTCAACATCACTAGCCATTACAAAAACACAAATTAAAACCAAAATGTGATACCACTATATACCCAAAAGAATGAGTAAAATTAAAACAAAACAAAACAAAATCTAACAATACCAAGTACTAGTGAACACGTGGAGCAATCACATTAAAACCTTTTATAGCAGCATGTTTTGAAGCTAAACTTATGCCTACGCTGTGAACCAACAATTCCATTTCTCGATAAATACCCCTCCCCCCTAAAAAAATGAGTGCATATGACTGTCAAAAGAGAAAATGAAGAATTTTCATGACAACTTTATTCTAAATAGCTCAAAACTCAAGATGACCCAAATGTCTATCAATAGCACAATGGATGAAAAACTTTCAGTATATTCATGTATAGGATTACTACACAGTGAACGGGAAAGAATGACCAACAGGGGCACGTGACATGGATGCACGGACAAATAATAAGTACCACTGACATGAATTCTAAAAACAAGTAAAGCTATTCTATGGGGTTAACAGTCAGAATAGCAGATTTCTTCAGGGGATATTGGTGGAAAGGGATCCAAAGGGGGCTGTCTGGGATCTTGGCAATATTTTATATATTGATCTGGCTGATGACTTTGTAGTCTTTGTGTACATAGATGTTATGCAGGAGTAAAAATATATTTAGATGTAGACTTAAGATTTGTGTACTTTGTCTTATATATGTTATATTTTAAAGAATTTTTTAAAAATC
This sequence comes from Daubentonia madagascariensis, assembly GCA_023783475.1. Taxonomy (NCBI): domain Eukaryota; kingdom Metazoa; phylum Chordata; class Mammalia; order Primates; family Daubentoniidae; genus Daubentonia; species Daubentonia madagascariensis. Next base: position 709,624 of record JAKFHU010002239.1, read on the forward strand.
CAAATAAAAAGAAAACAATTTTAATCAAGAAGTCACTGCTGCCAACCAATAGAGAAAAACATGAATCTCAAGGAAAGGACAATTCAAAAGAAGATGGATCCGTGTTGAAATTTACTTCTAGGTGCACACAATTATAAGAGTTTTCCCATTGCCTAGTGAGAAGGTATCAAACAAGACCGCATTTATCTCATACAAGTAGTAATTACACCTATGTCTGAGATAAATGGTTTCACCTATAAGATTTTTGGCTCCTCTCAACTAACTTATTTTCTCTTTTTCAGATTCTAAGTTAAAAAAATCCAAAGGAGGTAATTTAAACCTGGCATTAAGCTTTGATGAGTAATTTGATGATTCTTTAGATGGGAGCACTGCATCTCTAATTGCTTATTTTCCAATTTCTGTAGCAAGTCTCTCAATTAAAAAATATAAACTTTGTCAAAAATTATTTAATTAAATAACTAAGTGTGTTAAGTTCCTTCCAGAAATGAAAAACAAATGATCAAATCAAGTTGTTTATTCTGCCCCCAAAATGGCTCATTAGCAGTGATCTCCATTAGGTACCCTTGGGTGACCTAGGAAGGTACACAGGGAGCATCGGGAGGCCACGATCCAAACATTCACTTCTGCTCATGTAATGGCTTTGAGAGGTTCTCTCCCATGAGACTCTAATTCCTTTGAGAAGAGAAACTGTCCCTTATTCAATACCTCATTCCCCTCCTTTTCTTTTCTTTTTTTGACAACTATTTATTGATTAGATGAATGAATTTTTTTTTTTGAGACAGAGTCTCTGTTGCCCCAGGTAGAGTGCAGTGGCATCATCATAGCTCACTGCAGCCTCCAACTCCTGGGTTCAAGCGATCCTTCTGCCTCAGCCTCCTGAGTGGCTGGGACTAGAGGTGCACACCACCAAGTCTGGCTGATTTTTTTTTAATATTTTTATTTTTTTTTTCAGATTATCATGGGGGTACAAACACTTTGGTTTGCCTATGCACTGCCCAAGTCAGAGCTACAATAGTGAACATCCCCCAGTGCGCCCCACATCCATTAGGTGTGAGTTTTCCCATCCCCTCCACCCCCCTCCCACCTGCCTGACCCCTGATGAATATTATTTCCATGTGTGCACATAAGTATTGATCACTTAGTACCAATTTGATGGTGAGTACCAGTGGTTCTCCATTCTTGTGATACTTTGCTTCAAAAAATGGGCTCTAGTTCCATCCAGGATAACACCAGAGGTATTGATTCACTGTTGTTTTTTATGGCTGAGTAGTACTCCATGGTATACATATACCACATTTTATTAATACACTCATGTGTTGATGGGCACTTGGGTTGTTTCCACATCTTTGCAATTGTGAATTGTGCTGCTATAAACATTCGAGTGTAGATGTCTTTATTATAGAATGTCTTTTTTTCCTTTGGGTAAATATCCAGTAGTGGGATTGCTGGATCAAATGGTAGTTCTACTTTCTGTTCTTTGAGGTATCTCCATATTACTTTCCATAGAGGTTGTACTAATTTCCAGTCCCACCAACAGTGTATGAGTGTTCCTATCTCTCCGCATCCATACCAACATTTGTTGTTTTGGGACTTTATGATATAAGCCAATCTCACTGAAGTTAAGTGATATCCCACTGTGGTTTTGATTTGCATTTCCCTGGTGATTAGAGAATTTGAGAAATTTTTTATATGTTTTTTGGCCATTATTCTGTCTTCTTTTGAAAAGTTTCTGTTCATGTCCTTTGCCCACTTTTTAATGGGGTTGTTTGACTTTTTTCTTGTTGATTTTCCTAAGTTCTGTATAGATCCTAGTTATCAGTGCTTTATCAGATGTGTAGCATGCAAATATTTTCTCCCATTCTGTAGGTTGTCTGTTCACCCTAGTGACAGTTTCCTTGGCTGTGTAGAAGCTTTTCAATTTGATCAGGTCCCATGTATTTATTTTTGTTGCTGCTGTGATTGCTTTGGGGGTCTTCTTCATAAATTCTTTGCCTAGGCCAATGTCTGTAAGAGTTTTTCCAACATTTTTTTCTAGAATTCTTACGGTTTCATGTCTTAGGTTTAAGTCTGCTATCCATTGTAATTGATTTTTTTCAGACATGAGAGGTGTGGATCTAGTTTCAGTCTGCTACATGTGGCTATGCAATTTTCCCAGCACCATTTACTGAATAGGGATTCTTTCCCCCAGTGTATGTTTTTGTCTACTTTGTCAAAGGTCAGATGACAGTATGAGGATGGTTTTGTATCTGTGTTCTCAGTCCTGTTCCATTGGTCTATGTCTCTGTTCTTGTGCCAGTACCATGCTGTTTTGGTTACTATAGCCCTGTAGCATAGTTTGAAGTCTGGTAGATTGATGCCTCCCAATTTGTTCTTTTTGCTTAAGATTGCTTTGGCTAGACAGGGTCTTCTCTGGTTCCACAGGAAACATAGAATTATTTTTGCTAGATCTGCAATGCAGTCCCTATGAAAATACCAACATCATTTTTTTTTTTATTTTTCTATTTTTAGTAGAGATGGGGGGGTCTCCCTCTTGCTCAGGCTGGTCTCGAGCTCCTGAGCTCAAGCGATCCTCCCGCCTTGGCCTCCCAGAGTGCTAGGATTACAGGCATGAGCCACTATGCCTGGTTGCCATTCCTCTCCTTTTCTAGCTCAACTAATAGAGCTTGTGTTTTCTTCACTTAGCCCCATTCCAGACATGATTTGAAATGGTTTGCAATGATATACCTATAAATACAGACATAGAGGGCATTGTTGATTTTTTTTAAAGAAGATAAAGACAGGGTGAGTATATAAAATGGAGTCAACATGAGATGTAAAAGGCAAATGCTGAAATGCTATGTCCTTTCTAGAATCTTCTCAGAATCTTGGCTCTAAGTTTTCTATGTAGGACATATTATTAATGTTCGATACACATTGAGTATTGTTGAATGAAAATCACACTCATGTGTAACTGGAAGTCTATGCCTAGACTCTTCCCTTTCTGAGGGTCTTTCAATTTCTCTGTTTATAGCCTCTTTTGATTTGTGAGTTTTTGCTTCTGATTTTCTGGCTTCCGCTTCCAATTTATCCAGAGCTCACACTTCTACATCTGGTTTGTTTTTGTTATTTGTATTTAATAATTTGGCTTTGAAATTCTTGATTGTCATGAATAAATATTAATGAACAAATATTGACAGCCCTCTGTCACTTAGAAAATAAACCGTGATTTAAAATTTATAGCAAACATGCAATCCAATGTTAGTGTCATATGCCATGCCAAAGTGGCCTTTTAAATAAGGGTAACAAAAATAAAATAACTAAAAGACCTGGCCTCTGCTACTTTGTGCAAAATTATATAGGGATTGGACATGATATTCTGTATAATTTTTCCTCCAAGTAATGTGGGTTAATTATATATGAGGAAAAAAAATACAGAATGAATTGCAGGCCATGCACACCAAAATTTTAACAATGTAACAGTTGTTATCTGACAAGTAGGAGTAAGAACAATTAATATTTTCTTTCTACTCATGCATTTTATAAAGTTTTTGCAGGTGACGTATTTTCTTAACCAAAAATCATATGTTAAACAACAAATACCTATTGGTAAGCATAACTAACCAAAAAGAAATATCTTTGACATACACATCTTCAACTTTTATGAATTATCTAGAAACTCAGTTTTATTTTATTGTTATTGCTTTATAATAGTCCAAAAAGAATAGGCTAAAAACAGTGTAGTAAATGAGTAGACCAGCCAGCATATCTCTGCTTATTTTCAGCCTAACTCACATAAATGCACAAGTCTATATGCACCTGGATACATAATGACAACTGACTCCCTCATCCACACTGTTTACATGCATGATAAGATTTTATTTTATGTTTGGCAGGTTAGGGGTTAGTTCTCAAGTACAGCAGGGCCTAATGTAGCTGCCCTTAATATTTTATTCTAGACGGCAATTCAGCTACGATTTAAAAAGAAAAAAGGAAGGATGAAAGAAAAAACCAAGAACCCTATTCTTCCATTGATATAGCAGGATTTCGAAGACAAATCCCTATTAGTGTTAAGGGTAGTTATGTGCCTGAATTTCCCCCCTCGTTCACCCAGGCTAAGTGGGAAAATTTGACACCCTACTCCCTAAAACATATACAGCAGCAATGATCTTGTCTTTTCAGGTTTTTCTACATGTAAGCTCCCTAAATTCCCGTATTTAATGTATTTCACTCATTAAATTTGATTAGAGCAGAGTTGAATGATTTTTTAAAAAACGCTCAACTAATTGTTTCTTAATTAAGTTGGGTAATTTGTGATTCAAAAAGGATGTTAGATTTCTGGTCAGGTAGGGCTCAGCTCACAGTTACTGATGGAAGAAAAGTAAGATACAGAATTGAGTTTCAGAAATCAATGCAAAATAATAAAAAATTAAAAGGGAGAAGCAGTCTATCAATAGTACTGCTGTAACAAAGGGGAGGCTTGTTTTATATTGATTAGCTGCTGTTAAATAATGCATCGCTCCTTCCCAACAGTGCAGAATCTTGCAGGGTTGTTTATTGCAAGGGGTGGTTGGACAGAACCAAGCAATCGATACTGGAGCTATAAACACACTTCCAAATGCAGTTCCACAGCTCATCATTAGAGTGGTTCTCACACCATTAAGCCTTAGGAGTCCGGAAGAAAATAAGTAGACAACTGCTACACAGAATTCTTCACAGGTCCTTCTAGAGAACACTAAGATTTTGTCCCTGTCAAGATGGGACTAAAAAGGTTATTTATGAATGCTTTTCTACCCTTCATTTACTACACTGCATCTACAGATTTCCTAGCTTAAGTGAATTATGCAGAATTTACCAGCCCTTTAGAAGATACTTATCAGATGCACTTTCCCACTATTCAATTATCAACTCTGGCAGTCATTTACTTGAAAAATCACCCTGCAAAGGGACTTTAGCTGTATGATTCTCCTCAATTTAATTATTATATATTTTAAAAGCAACAATATACATTAGAACTAAAGAAGCAGGAGCATCATTACCACCCTTGGAATTCAAAATCCTAGCAATGCTTAAAATTTATCAGCAGTAAATGTTTTCACCTCCCATGAAAAATAACCACACCTGAAAGTAGGATCTGATATAGCCTCATCTCCTAGAGAAGTACCATAGGAACCATAATTTGTTCTTTGTGCTTTTGATGGCATAAAAGCAGAGCTAGAGCATCTGCTACTTACAAGTTCTATGATTTTAGCTAAAGTCTTCAGTCTTTTGAGGCATTTTCATCCATAAAATGAGGATGGTAGTATCTTCCCGTTCTAACTCAGAAGGGAGAAAAATAAGTTAATGTTCCTGGTAAGTTTATAAACTGCAGATAACGTAGTTAATATTGCATTATTCTTTTTGAGAACAAGCTGAAGAAAAGTACTAAAAATTCTTCTTGGGAACTAATACCTCCCAGTGGTTACTGCTAATGAAACCAAAGATAAAAGTTATATTTAGGGAGTATCACAGAAATCATGCATTAATGAATCTTTTTACTAATTAGTTAATGGCATTTGGTATTTATTTATTTTATTTTATTTTATCTGATTCCAGAAACAGTTTCAGCTGGTTTAAACATATGTAAACCACACTGGGTAACAGGTGCTAAAAAATGTGATGAACAACCACAACAAAAAAAGGTAAAAATAAGTGTGAGACCAGGAAAATGTATAAAAGGCATATGATTAAAGCATGAATACAATGGATGAGCTTAGGAGTATACTTACAAAAACTAACTATGCACTCCTTGTCCCTACTTCACAATCTAGTGACATTAGGTTGGTAGCTTGAAATTAGCTATAGTGGAATAATTTACACTTCGGAAAGTGGCAAATGCTACAAATCACAATTTTCTTTTTCCACAGAGAGCCAGTTGTGAAACATTTACCAGCACCATAGATGGGCTACATATTTGGCTGTAAGCTTCGTAGTGCCCAAAGAAAAAGGGAAATGTCTCTTACACATTTCAAAGTCGATAGGATAATTTTATCTAATTTATAAAGGGAATTTTTAACTATTCTTGTTTCTAAGGTTGGGTATTTCTTGCTTTAGGTTCTCACAAAGAAAATGCTATATGAGGTAGTGGAAAACCCTCTCAAACTTCCTGATCTCCACCAAATCCAGCAAAAACAATTGTGTTAAGAATAGGAGTATTTTGACAGCACATGTTTAAATTTCCATTGTACCACAAATCAAGACAAACTAGGTAAGATTTTTTCCACGAAAGAGCATAAGTTATTATTTTTTTTAAAAGCACACTATTATACGAAACAATTCAAAAGGAAGTCTAATAACAGTGGGAAATTAAATAATCTCCTTACAGACAGGAATTACCAGGAAAGAGGAGAAAATAGAAGGCATTAGTCCTATGAATATCACCAACTGTCACAACCTGTGCACATTTTCTAATTGCGTGGCTATTCTAGGTTATTAATTTGATGTGTATTATTTCTGGTGAGCCTCTACTTCTATCTTCTGTTACTGTCAAAAAATTCCAAAGTACTTGCTCCATATATATTGGTTTTAGCATAATGGGTGTAATTTTTAAAGAACAGGTTTTTCTCTTCTTACTATAAATAGTAGTAGTCTGTGTTCAAAAACTTTAGCTCTGTGTGTGTATGTGTGTGTGTATATACATCTTTAGATTTACCTCAACCTATAGGGCAATATTTTATGTCCTTTTCATTGAACCAATTTTTACAAAAGTGTAAAAATTTATAAAATAAATTCCATGATATTGGTAGACCTCCACTCTATTATATAAGCTGATTTTTTTTTTTTTTAGTCAAACAAATTTGGTCTAGTCTTCTTCTTTTTTCTGTCTTTAATACAAGTGCTATTTGCTTAGAAAAGGGTGTCAGCATCATTGGAATTTCAGAAAAGGAAAAACACTTGTCAACACTTTTACTTTCCTTATTGTCACCCTTTTATGCATTACAAATGCACCCATCAGAACACAAACACAGACACACCTATCTTGCCTGCCACTCACATGTAACACTCAATTTCAACTTCACCCTTTACTCTGCTAACTGTTAAACTACAATCCATTCACACTTCCGATGAAAGAACACTGCTTAAAATATTGGACAGTCATCAACTCTACCTCTTTTACATTACAAAGAATAATGGGCAAGGGAAGAGATTATCTTTCAGGAGTTTTGCAAGTACATTACTAATTAATGGGATACAATATATACTTTAATAGCATTATTGACTCTGGAAAAAACAATATATACTCAGTATAAGAATTTTTTAAAAAGAGGAATGTACAAAAATAGCTATATACTAAAATGATATGCAGAAAAGGTAATAATTGCCAATGCTTTAGGACTAATTATCCAAATATAACATCTCTATGCATACACACAAAAATACACCTTTAATTTTATAAAATATAATTATAAAAATGTTACTATGTAAAGATGTTTTAGTTGACAATATTTTGTAGGCATTTCTTCATAGTATTGGTTTTAGATTTTATTTTTTGGATATTATTGATGATGGAACCTCAGTGCTTATTACTACACAAATAAGGAAAAGTTTCTTACATGCTTTTTAAAAGGATAAACCTAATAATCCATGATTAGGAGATTTCAAATTCCTTTATTATTCAAAACATTCCTGGACTGCCTACTTCGTGGTAGGAACAAGGTTGATTCAGGGGAGAACTGGCCTTGTATGGTTCAGATCCCATAAAAGAGATAAACTTGTAAACGATGAATCATTACCTGGCAGAGTAAGTGGCATGAAGTCCTCCCTTTATGTATGTATAGAACCATTCATCGAATGGTGGATTGAGTTTACACTAGTGTGAGGGATGTCTCTAAGTGTTGAAGAACGAGAAATACATAAAACACAACCCGTGCCTTTAAAGAGCTCGCAGATGAATAGGGAGATAGACGCAAAAAGAGAAAATTTCAAATAATGAAGAGTAAAATTAAATGAAAACCTTTTGAGTAGAATTGAGAAAATAGGATGGTTGATTGGGTGAAGATGAGTTTTCCAAAACTAAATTTGAGGTTTCCAGCTTTAGAGACTCAATGGATGAACGAATAATGCAGCTAGAAAGAATGGATCTGGTGGGAAAAACAAAGCTTTGACCTATGGAAGTTTAAGACACCCATGGGAGATCCAGGAGGAAATATGCAGTGGGTATTTAGAAGTATAGTTCTAGATTTCAGGAAAGAGCTCAGATCTGGAGTTATAAATTTAGAAGTCATGTATGCATTGTATTTGAAGTCACAACAGTAAATAAGATGACATATTTATTTTATATATATATGCACATGCTATAGTCTGAATGTCCTCCAAAATTCATGTGTTGAAACTGAATTGCTAATATGTAGTATTAAGAGGTGGGGCCTTTAGGAGGTGATTAAGTCATGAGGATGGAGCCCTCATGAATGGGCTATCATCTTGGTGTTCGACTTCCCAGCCGCCAAAACTGTGAAAAATAAATTTCTATTATTTATAAATTACCCACTTGCAGGTATTCTGTTGTAGCAGCACAAACAAAGACTACACACACACCCCCACACACATATATATACATATATAATTTTAATTAAATATTTTATACTTCCTTTTTTGGGATGGAAAAATTTGCCATTTCTAGGCCTTCAGAATGCAAAACTCCTTTCTGGGTACAAATTAAAAGATTAAAATTCTTTTAAAAAATTGAAGTTTTCAATTATGAAATAGATTACTATAAAAGAGAGTGAGGTCCCTGTCATTAAGAGCGTTCTAGTCTTCTATGACATCTCCACCATGGAGTTATGGAAAACAAACCAAATTTTCTTTCTAAACCTCTATACAACCATGGGATCTTAGAGTATAATATTTTTCTTCAAAATTCAAAACAATACATTTGTTCTCCTTATTGTGGAATTGTTCTTTGTGGCTCATTTCATGAATGAAGGCATGCTGTGAGGAAATACTAAATACAGAATATGTATAAGGTTTTACTTCCTATAAATGAATAGGGTTCCAGACTCTAAGTTGTACCATCAATGACTATGTACAAAGTCCCTAACTGCCTTGCTGTGATACCTATGCGAAGTCGTGGTCAATGTACAAAGCTACGTTCATGAAACTTACAGTCTAGCATGGAATACAGAGAGGCAAGTGGTAGTTGGGATACAGAAAAATAAGCAAGGCAATAAGGATGCTGTGAAAACACAGAAGATCATCGACGTCAAGTGCAAATGACATTCAGGAGAGCAGAGCACTCCCGCAGGATACAATGTTTAGACTAGCATGCAAACCATCAGTGGAACTAGATCAAAGACAATGGAAGGAGGGAAGAACACGTATTTGGAGGCAGCAGGTGCAAAGTCTGGGAAGCTAGAAGTAAAAGAAGATCAGTTTACCTGGAGGGCATCAATGAGGAGGAAGTGGCTAGAGAGGAAGCAGAAGACCTATGCAGGAATCATATCATGAGTGGGCTGGATTTTATTGAAGGGAAAAGATGACTTTGAAATATTATAGCCCAGTGAAGGACATAAATAGATGTTAGAGAGACCATTTGCCTTCTGCCTGGAGAATCAATGGAGCAGATGACAGAAGGTGGGAAATCCATTAAGAGGCCACCATGTTAATCTGGGAGAAAGATTATCAGGGCTGGTGAAATAGGAACTGCAGGAATGGGAAGAGGTGGACTAGTTAGTTCTAAATGTAGTTAAAAGTTTACTGAGGATAGACATGGACTTCCCTAAGTTCATACCTTTAATCAGTTGCAATTTGGGGCCCAAATACAAGTTTTCTAAATAAAAAGCCATTGCTGTTCTCAATATATTAAGGCTGCCTGTACGCCAGCCTGGGAATATGTATCAGGTAAATTTGCTAATTCTATCTGTAGTTACTGCACCACCCATTATGTAGCTTGTTGCTCAGGGCATTGGGAAAGCACGAAAACAGATTGGCGGCCCAATTCTAGGACACATCCAAGCCAGGAATCAGACATTCGGGATATTTAAATTCAGGGAATTCAACAAAATGCTGCAGAGTTACTGTCATGTCCTCTGTGCTCATGCGCAGAAAGGAAGCTGCATAGCGTACCCTAGCTTCTCTCTGCAGGGCGTTTCTAGACCACTGGGGAGACTAGACATGACCAAAAGAATCACACAATCTCTGCATACTTTTAGTGCAGGATGTATAAACACTGTGGCTGACACACATTACCACCACACGGCATAAGGCCAACCAAATATTGAGCAAGTTCCCAACAACAGGTTTCGGGGACCTCTGGAAGTGTTCGATTAGAAGCATCAGATTATGGAATTAATGTCCATTGTCAAATTGTGAAGAGGCAAAAATTGGGCCCTGTCAGTGTATTTGGACAATTATAACGTGGCTGGGCTGTAGTAAAGATGTCACTATGGCCTTTTCAAATGCCATTCCAAATTATTTCACCTTCAGACCCCATCTCTCTTCTGTATCCACTGCCTTTCTGAATCTCGGTTTTTTGGAACTCCTCACAGCAGGTCCTTCCTCCTATAGCGGTCTCTCTTGCTATTTATCTTTGCTTTCAAATTTCAGTTTCTTCAGCACATCTGACAGCAGTGCAGACTTAGAGGGAAAATGACTGTTGTCTCACTTTGGGGTCTTTGTATTGGGCACAGGGCAACTTCGTTTTCTGGAACAAACCATGGAACAAGTCATTTAATGGAGAATTTACAAAAAAGACAGACTGCATGAACACAGAGCTCTCCTTGAAAATCAGAATAAGTGATTACCACAATACTGTATCTAGCATACTGCTAAATTGCAAAGTATGGACACAGTAAAGTTACTTGGTTTTTAAAAATAACAGATTTACTATTCCAAAGGAATTAATGGTATGTATTCTTGCTGTGTGGGAAGAAGATCTTCTAAAAGCCCATAAAATAGTTCACTTTTTCTATATGCACACAAAGTCATGTCTGATTTAAACATACACACACACACATACCCCCAAATTTTACAGGCCTTTAAAAAATGTAGCATAGCATGTGCATGTGTGAATGAGTTGTGGGTGTTCAGGCACTACCCATTAGAAGAGTAGGCTCCCCCTTCTAGATGTTAGGGGAAAACCAAAATTTACTAAAGACACGATCCAGTTCTCAAGAAGACAAGCTAGATAAACATCTAGTTACATATACAGACTCACTTAAATATAGACAATCATTAATGTAGGGATGTCTGGAGATTGTGAACATGTTATTGAGTTTGATGAAAGATAGGAGATATATCCAGTGTAGGGCCTGATTACTGATGTGTCAAGAAATTAGAAATATAACAACATGTCTAGTGCACGTTTGGAAACAAGAAACAGGGACTGCATATATTAAACAGGTTACTTAGTGTTAAACAATGTGGTTCTCTTTTTGAGGGAAGGAAAGGTCTGACTGGGAATTTTAAATGCACATTTTTTAAAGTAAATTTTCCTAATGCATGTGTGTTTATGTTTTAGGCCACCTAGAATAAAGCTTTACATCCTATAATGAAAAAGGAAACAAACCAGAGGCCCTGGTGACAACATTCTCATCAACTGATCAATGTGGAATCTTGCTTTATGTATGTTTCTGTTTAAGACACCTTATTTTATATATATTGTTGATTCATTAACATTGAACTCATGGCCAACAGCAGCATATCTCATGCCTGAAGGAAGCTTATCTAACAGACATATTTTCTTCTTAAGACACAGTCTTCCTGCACTTTAGAACATGAGAGAGCATTTCAGCACCATGTTCAGGGGCCATTTTAAAAAGTGAAATCTCACACATACAAACACACACACACACAAACGCCCACAGAAATGCAAAAAAGTGACACCAAATAGATGGCAAAAAGGACACCTGTTTATAGTATGACAGTGAAACAAGAAGGAAGAGTGTCACCTTGTTTGACCCTCAGCTGGGAAAGTGTGTGTTGGGCAATTCAACATTTGCCCACACTGTGCATGGCTGCAAATGATGCAAAAGCTCCACGAGTATTGGTTTTTGAGGTTGCAAATATATTTTAGCAAGTAGCAAAATGGAATTCCCGAATAATGAGGTTGGATTGTATGTGAAAAATCTCTGGTCAGACATGGAACATCATGCAACAAAAGAGAAAGGGGACAAAGGGACAAGCTTACTTCCTGGAGGCAGTTTGCAGGCTGCAAGGCAGAGAGAGACAACCCAAATAGGGCTGGTCTTGCTAAGTTGAGGAGACAGAGTTCAGTTCAGTGAAGCTGATGCAGCTAGAAATTATAAGGCAGAATAACAGAAAATAGAATGGAGGGTGGGAAGAGGAAGAGAGAGAGCGCGAGTATGTTCCAGACATCTGCTGAGGAATCCCCTGAGGCTTTGGCTGAGTACTGACCGCCGCAGACGTGGGGGGAGTCCCCATAAAGTCAGAAAGGACATCTAGATAGCAGTTGACCACACAGTTCTTAAACCTAACTCAGCAATGGGAATAGTTTGTGTTTCTTCAGCCAAAGTAAAGAGACTTTGTAACCCTCATGACCTTAGGCAGAGTCCTCAAAAGGGAGTAGCCACCATAGTGGGCAAAGCTATCCCAACAGCAGAGACTGCTGTGACCCTGCCATTCTCGGGCTAAAAAGCAAGCTTTGACAGGCTCAAGCAAATCTGCAAAAAACTGCGTGCCAGCACAAAATCCAACACTTCTTAATAAAATGAAACAAAATCCAACATTCGACACATAAAATTTACTATGTCTGATAATCACTCAGAATTTACCAGGCAAAGAAACAGCAACTTAAGATTTGTAACAGAAGAAAAATGAATCAGTAGAAACAGACACAAAGGGCAGAGATAATGATACTACAAGACAAAGATCTAAAACAGCTCCTAAAAATATTATGAATATGCTCAAGAATATAAGGGGAAATATGAACATAATGAGGAAAGAAATGAAAACTATAAAAATTATTCAAGTAGAACCATCAGAAATGACAAGTCAAAATTCAATAGAATTTGTAGGAGACATAGACAAATAGAGCTTTCAATTCCCTTCCCTCAGTAACTGATAGAAGAAGCAGACAAGTAAGCGAAATATCTATACTGCTTTAGCTCTCTAACTACTAAAGAAATTGAACACATAGTTTAAAAATATTCCACAAAGAAATTTCCAAGCCCAGGAAGCTTAACTGGTGAACTCTATAAAATATTTAGGAAAAAACATATACCAGATCTAAAGACACTCTTTCAGAAAATGGATTTGGAGAGAACATGTTCCAATTGTTTAATGTGTTTAGACTTGCCCTACTAGGAAGACAAGAAAGTGGGCATAACAAGAAAAGAAAACTGTAGACCAATAACCTTCGACACACAGATATAATACAAAAATGTATAACAAAATATTAACAAATCAAATGCAGCAATATATAAAATAAATAATATAGTATTACAAGGGGGCTTTATACCAGGAATATAAGGCTAGCTTAATATTCAAAAATAAAACATTATAATTCACTATATTAATAGAATAAAAATAAATACCATAGATCCATCTCATTAGGTGCACAAAAGCATTTGAGAAAATTCCAACACGTGTTCATGATAAAGATTCTTAGCAAAACACGAATAGAAGGGAACTTACTCAAACTGGTAAAGGATGTCTGTATAAATATGTAGCTAATACCATACATAATAGTGAAATATTGAATGCTTCTACCTCTAGAACTAAGAACAAAGTAATGTGTCCACTCCTATCTTCTGTGTTTGCAATTGTGCTGGAGGGCTCAGACCGTACAATAAAGCAGTGAAAAGAAACTAAAAGCATATTAGATGAAAAAGGAAGAAGTAAAACTTCTTTATTTGCAAACAACGTAATTGTCTACCTAGAATACATAAGGAATCTGCAAATCAACTATTAAGACTTAATAGCTAAGCTTAGCAAGGCCACGAGATACAAAAATCAATTTATTTCCATAAATAAAAAAAACTGAAATCAAGTAAATGATACAATTTACAATAACATCAAAAATGAAATTCTTACCTAACAAAATTTATGTCAGACTTGTACACTGAAAACTACAAAGCACTGCTGAGAGGAATTAAAGAAGGCCTAATTAAATAGAGGGATATAACATGTTAATTAAACAGAGGACTCAATATTACTAAGATGCCATCTCCCTGAAATTGATCTGTAGATTCAACACAATCACAATCATAGAAATATCAATCAAGAAATATAACAGGCTGATTTTAAATTTTTATGGAAATTCATTGAACCTAGAATAGCTAAAAAAAAAAATTTGAGAAAAAACAAAGTTGGAGGACTTCCAGTACCTGCTTTTAAGACTTACTAGAATGCCACAAAAATCAAGGCAGTATGGTATTGATGTAGGGATAAACAAATAAACCAATAGAGCAAAGCAGAGTCCAGAAACAGACGCATACTTATATAGTTAATTGATTTTTGAGACAGGATTTAAAGCACTTACTTCAACAAGGAAAGAAAAGTCTTTCAGTAAAAAAAAGGAAAGAAATGAAAGAGTCTCAAATATTACTTTACACCATATGTAAAAATTAAATCACAAATAAAATCATAAATCATATATAAAAATTGATCATAAACTATAAGAAAACAGGAGAAAATCTTTGAGAACCTCAGATTAGATAAAGACTTCTTATAGGACATAAAAAGCTTGTACTATATAAGAAAATATTCATAAATTAGACTTTAACAGAATTAAAACTTTTTGCACTCCGCAAGACAATGCTAAGAAAATGAAAATGCAAGCCATAGACTTGGGGAAAATAGTTGCAAAAAAATATATATCTAAAAATGGACTCGTACCGAGACTATATAAAGAACACTGTTAAAAAATTATTCTGACACTTCTTAAAAGAGTAAGAAAGGCTTTATTCAGGACTGTTGCAATAAACATCAGGAATATCCTTAATAATAGGGGAGAGAGATGCAGCTTAATTCCAAATGCAAACAGGATAGCTGAGGATTATAGACAATGAGCAGAGTGAGGGGGTCAGTGGATGGAAAATGATTAAGAAGAGACACCAAGTGTAGGGAGATGAGAAATTTGATCAGATGTCAAGGGTGGAGGATTCTCCCTAAACTGACTTAGTAGTATTCTTGCTACAATTGTATGGGGCCAGCCCAAGACAGGGCCCAAGGACAAAGGATAGTGGAAAAGAGAGTTCAGAGGAGCCTTTCTAAAGTGTGGTCAAAGAGAGAGTTTTGTCAAGACTTACAATTAAATATCAAGAAAATAATTAATCAGATTTTTTTTAAAAACTATTTGAACAAAAACTTAACCAAAGATGGTACAAAACAGCAAATAAAAACTTGAAAAGATGTTCAACATCATTATTCCTTAAGGAAATACAAATTAAACCCACAATGAGAGAATCAATTCATATGTGCTAGAGTGGCTTTTAAGTATTGGCATAAATTTGAAGCAACCGGAATGCTCATACTTTGCTGTTGGGAGTGCAAAATGGCAGCCACTTGGCAAAGTATTTTGGCACTTTCTTAAAAAGTCAAACATACACTTACTGTGTGACCCAGCAACCTCACACCTAGATGTTTGCCAAGATAAAGGAAACATATGCCCAAACAAAGAATTATACATGGATGTTTAAAGAAGCTTTCTTAGCCAAAACCTGGAAACAGCCCAAATGTCTATCAACTGGTGAATGAATATTGTGGTGTATATCCACACAACGAAATGCTATGCAACAATAAAAAGGAATGAACTTGTTTGATGACCGCCCTCCATGGGGTTCCACACTTCTTGTGACAGCTTTTGTCTTCGACTATCTTTTCTAGGATGTTTGCATGAAAAACAGCCTTGGAAGACAGAGATAGTGCCTGTATTGTGGCACTCATTGTTTGTGGAATAAGAAAGGTAATATCTTCCTCCAAGGTCAAAGCTAGGCAGGTTCACCAGCAGCCCCTTATAGGATGGATGGACTCATAAGCTCTGGGTTCCTCAATTGTGACACAGACCCAAGGTGTGCCACATCTGCCTGGGCTACTTGGGGACTTGGAGGACAAAGAGAATATGATGAAGTTCATGCTTCCTGCTGTGTCATGAATAACAAAGTACTTCGTCTCTGAGGTGGCAGTCTAGCATCTTCTGCTGGAATCTATGAAACAGTGGCAAGCTCACTTGTTGGCATGCAAACCAACCCTTCACAGTTCTTTACAGACCTACTGATATATGCAACAGCATGGATGAATCTCAAAAGTATTATGGTAAGTGATAGAAGCCACATAAATGACTGCATACGGTATGCTTCCTTTTATATGAAATTCTAGAAAAGGACAAACTATAGTGACGGGGAGATCAGAGGTTACCTAAGGCCAGGGTCAAGCAAAGGGATTGGCTGCAAAAGGGCAGGAAC
This sequence comes from Daubentonia madagascariensis, assembly GCA_023783475.1. Taxonomy (NCBI): domain Eukaryota; kingdom Metazoa; phylum Chordata; class Mammalia; order Primates; family Daubentoniidae; genus Daubentonia; species Daubentonia madagascariensis. The sequence continues at coordinate 726,000 of JAKFHU010002239.1, forward strand.
GACATTTTTGGGGTGATGGAAATGTGGTATATCTTCATGGTGGTGGTAGTTATACAGCTCTATTTTTTCATCAAAACTCATTAAACTATACCCTTATAATGGTGAATTTCATTATCTTTAATTTATACTTTAATACATGTGATAAAAATAACAACAAAAATAAAGCTAGAGTAGCAATATTTTTTACATCCTGCATTAACTTTTAACATATGCTTTTCTGTTTTGTTTTCTAGGGATCAATCACTGATTAATCATCCAAACTCAATATTAAGTATTAAGATAATTTAAGTAAAGTAAAACATATTTAGCATTATGCATATATTTTGGGGGGACTCTTCCATTTTGCAAATATCTGTCTTTCTTCTATAGATGTTATTTAGACCAGATTTCTCCCCGGCAACTTAATTTTAAGCAAAACTTAGGTGGGTGGGAATTTCCATGTCAGTCACTTTGGGGGTTCCTTCTCTACCTTCATAACTTTTTTTGAAACTCCAGGTGTGCAAAGTAGAGAAGAACCTTAAAAAAGAACCCATTGATCTCTGGGACATAGGGATCACTTCTGCTGGGTCCCTTGTCCAAGCCTGCAAGGCCCAGAACTTCTGCTGACCCTGTATGCTATTGGCCACTGGAATGTTCAAATGCCTTGGCACCACCCTTCCTAGATGCTCCATGCGGCCAGCCCCCTGAGAAACAGCAAATAAAAGTAGTGTAGCATGGAAACATAGGTCTCCAATACTTGAGGAACCTGCATGCATCTGCCCCCATCCTGGCATTGGAAAATATCACTTCTATCTCCTGTTCTCACTTCCTGTTTTTCAAAAGCCCCCCCTCTTTTCTGTTCCCATATACTTAACATAATCTTCCTACGCTTTCAGAGCAAGACGAGAGAGTGTCTCCAATAAACACTTTTTATGCCCTCCAAATGTATAAGAGGTAAAGGAATCAAAGAGCCTGAAAATAGTCTTGGAATGGAGAAATCAAAATATAGAAAAAAGCACAAATAGCTTGTATTCTTAATTCTATGGGAATGAAAAGGAAGTAAATGTTAACATCCCAATCAATTGTCCTTCCATATTCTTATAGTCTCTATTTTAGTCTTCAATTAAGTAACTGATTGGATCTGAATTCTTGGTCCTGGGTCCCAGTACATTTCTCTGAAATCTTCTCACCACAGGATTCCTAAATTAAGCATTCCTTTTTTTCCCCCATGAATTGTATATTTTAAGTTGAATAAATTATTTTGATTTTGTAACATTGCAAAGCCAAGTACACAGAGATTAGAAGGTTCTTGAAAAATTAAAAGTATTTTAAGATATATTTGGTTAACAGAATAACTTCAGCTTCCCTTCCAAACTTGGCATTTGCTTATTCTTCACAAACCACTGCTCTTAAATTATATGCTGTTCATAATAGACACGGATATAACGGATGGTCAGTCACAGCTGACAAAAACAGATTTGCCCAAACAACTTATTACGTTCAAGACATTTTTCTCTGTTTATGACAAACAGAAACTTTGGCTGCATGTGACTATTTCTGAGTTGTTCCATATATTGATATTGGTTTTAAAAAATAGAAATATTTTTAAGGCTAGCTACAGCAACGGTAATGCAATATAATTTGATTTTACATGGCATACTTAGGAACTAAATTATAGCAACTCTACTTTAATTTGTGGGATACCAGAAAGCTATGTGGAACTTTCCAAATCAAACCAACAGGCCAATCCTGCCAAAAGATCTTGGCCTCCCTCAATATAGTACAAACTCCCCAGCACATGATTCCTCCATGGGGTAGCACTTATAATGAGACGTGTCAAATTCTAGCAATGGAACACAATTCGAAGAAAACTTATACTATGATTGTATGACAGTGGTTTGCATCTCTGCCTGTAAATTTTTATGGCTCATATACCAAGTGGCAATATGGTATCCCAGAAATGGGATATGAGTGGAGCATTGCAATAGCTGAGCGATGAAACTGGCCCACCCACCAACTAGCTGTGGACTTTGCAAGTCTCTGCACTTTCTCTGACCTTGTTTTTCTCATCTGCAGAAGTAGAGGGTAAGACTAGATAATTCCTAAACTCCCCTTCAATGCTAAAGCTCCAAGGGACAAAATGATTAATGATTTCATTTAGTCAATTACTGGCTTTTCCTTAAAATAATAAATTCACCCCTAGAATAAAAATAATTTATTATATGTTTCTCTTAAAATGTATGGTCAAGAATTTACAGAAGTATAATTGCTATGGTTTAGAGGTTGGGATTGCCTACATAATAGTAAAAACAACCACAATGAGCCAGGCATCATTCTAGCACGTTATGTATACAAACTCATTTAGTCCTCAGAACCACCCTAGGAAGTAGGCATTATTATGATGATGATTTTACATATAAACAGAAATAATATAATAAAATTTCCAGTTAAAAAGTAAACCTGACAAATGAATGCTTAATTTGTATTACCTTGGGAGCCCCTAGTCCCCTCCTGCCCGCCCCTACCCCAGCCTGTCGCTCTTCCTTGCTCTTCCACACAGTTCTTAACAGACAGAATCATTCCTGAATGATCGCAGGAAGAGGTGCACTTGGACAAAGTGATTAAAATTCAGAAGAAAGATGAAGATTGTCGGTCGATCTGAGAGGATTTCTGATCCTGGCTATAAACCAACTCTACCATAAGGATCACACACAAGAAAGAGGAAGGTCAAGGCAGGAAACACCAGCAATTACCCAGCGGACAAAAGGGGCGTGTGGAGGGGGTCATAATCATCACCAACATCTGCTTTCCCTCCACTCCTAGGAAGAGGGCTGTGTGTCCCTGTCCTGCAGGAGTCAGGTGTGGTTATATGACTAACTATGGCCAGTGAAATGGAGTGGCAGAAGCTTTAGGGGCCAGTTCATTCTTTGCTGGACTAACTTTTTTCTCTGCCACTGTGACCAGCACACTTCAGAGAGGCTGCCCTGATTGTGGGACTACCAGACAGCAATGAGACAACACAGTAAATATTAAGTGAAAGAAGTCTTTCTTCACTTAATCCAATGAGATATTAATACATTAAGGAGAATAAGAAAGAGGTCCCAGAAAAGTAAATGGTGAGCAAGTAGAGAGCTGTGCCACCAAAGCCTCAATCAAAGCATGGGGAGAAAAGTCAAGAGCATCAAATACTAAAAGAGGTAGAGTTAGAGGACCATGGGGCAGTCCTTTTGATCTGATTGAAAGCACTTTCAGTGGAAGAGTAGTGACTACAGCCAGACTGCAGTGGCCGGTGTCAGTGCAAATGCAAAGAAATGAAAATAGTAATGCAGACAACTATTTTTTTTAAATTGAAGAAGTAAGAGAAATAGAAAGAGATAGAAGGAGAGTTGAGTGACACTGGATTGCACCCGGGAAGTGGCAAGGCACCCCATATTTACTAGGCAAGCACCCTAAGGAGCTGGGGCAATCTAGAGTATGACATGCAAGCATGAAAAATGATGGAGTTACTTGTGTCCATGTGCAGTGCACAATCATTTTTTCTAAGCACACACTTCCAGTGAGTTATGTAAATTCATGAATTCTTCCCTATACCTGGGTTACACACTCATATTTTTAATGGGCTTACATATAGACACAAGAAGTGTGCACAGATACATGAGGTTACAAGGTAATAAATATGTTATGATATCTAAATATTTGCTTTTCTTTGATATCTGAATCACAATTGTGTCCAAAAGGATCTTAAATAAGTTTTAGGCCAGTACCCAGCTGGGAGTTTGAATCCACACTCCAGCACTTAGTATCTTGTGCCACTGGTGAAGTTATTTAACCTCTTTGAACTTCTGTTTATTACTTAGCCTCAACCAACACACACACACACACACACACATGCACACAAATATACATAAACATTATATTTATATAACCCAATTTTTACTTAAAGCATACTCATATATGTCCAAAATTTTCCATAAGGAAATCTACATTCCTTTAATATCATTTTTTCATTTTTTCTAAAAGGTAGAAAACAGACAGGGAAAGAGACTTGCCAAAAATGCAAATTTTACTGGACAAAGACAGCAATCAGTGCTGAAGGCTCCTAATCCTAAAATCACTTCAAATGTCCCAATAACATGTGGAAGGGATTAAATAAGGCAGTTTTTTTTAATTCCTTAATTGAAAGGCTATAAAATAAGATGAACAATTGTTCCTCTTATAGTAATTATGCTAATATTATCATAATTATTATAGGTTTAATCCCCCTAGTAACAAGGCCTAAATCTTATGACATTCTTCCTTTTTCTAAAAACTACTACATGACTAATTAAACATACACGAATTTAAGGTAATTTTGATTTGAGGTGAACATCTCAATTCTTGGAATACACGAACTCAAAGATGAAGAGAATAGTAGCTTTATAAATTTGCCAAATGTGTATGACACTAGAGAAGGAGCTACCTGGGTTTATCTTAACTGTTAAGAACAGAAACTGACTCTTAAAATATTTTGTTGCAATATCCCAAAAATCTTGACTTTAATAATAACCTCCAACATAACCAGAGTATTTTTCACACAACATAAGTCACGGAACCATCACAATAGTTTTAATGGGGAGGGACTTAGACGTAATTCAGTCCCTTGGATACAGAGTTACTGAGGCCCAGAAAGAATAAAGGACTTACCCAAAGTCATACTTTCTAGAAAAAAGGTATTATTAGTACCAAATGTGAAATAAATGACAATAAATAATAGTTTTCATATTATTATAGTCTCATTAATGGTTAGCTCATGAGGGAGCTGTATTCATAGCCCAGCTGTGGTTTTCAATTGCAGCTCTTTCAGTTCTACTTCTGCCTCACATACGAGTCCCTTGAGCTTAAGAGTTGATTAAGATTCACATTAATGATGATGTCTTTCTTGTTCTGCGATATTACGTCCTTTCTTCAGGCACAAGTCTCTCCTGGATGCCGCGGGACACTGTGTGTGTCTGACGCATTGAGAGCGGGACTCTTATTCATGAGATCGTAATTGACAGATGATTATTTTAAGAAAATAAACAGAGCATATGAATTATGGCACAATAACCAAGCACACATGTAACTAACCTTACCCGCTAGTACACAAAGCACAGAAGAAGCAAAAAGAGGGTGTACGGGTGTGGCTGGATCACCATAAGTGAGTACCAAGCTGCCCTCAGAAATGTCTGCAGAGATATTTATGCCATATGCATTCTCCTCTTAACAGTTTCTGCAAGCAAAAGTTTTATTAATAAAACATATTCAACACATTTGCTCTCTTAGAAATCCTTCCAAGGAGTGAAATTCCAATTACAAGGAAGTATTTTATTTTTTTCCTTAAACATTATAAAGCATAGCCAGTATAGAAATGGGAGGTGACAAGATGGCATTTGATCTGAAAAGAAAAATGTCCAGAAAGAAGGCATCGAAGGGGTGTGTGTGTGTCCTTTGTTACTTAGAGTATATTTCACTCCAAATGAAACGAAATGCTAAGGCTCATATGCTGCTCGAGGGTCCCTCACAGAACGCCAATTAGCATTGGTGCCCAGTGGCAGCCCAGCTGAAGCGCCGTCTACAGGCGCTCACCCATTACACACAGCGGGAAGTTGTATTGCTCTAAAACCACAAGCCACTGCTTTGATGGTTCAGGAGACCTTGGCCTTTTAAACGTATAAACAACCTTTCTTTTCTAATCTGGGCCATTAGAGGGAAATGCTGTGAAAGCCTGTATTCTGAAATAACCAGGTTTGCTCAGAGTCATGACAGTTTTCAATCTTGCTGCCAGTAACAGAAGAATAGCATTCAACTAAAAATAACATGGGTGCGGGATGTGCCTTGGGCACCCACTGAGGCCCAAAGGGTTTCAGATTAATTTGAAACTGAGCAAAGGTAGATTTTTCTCTCTCCTTTGCCCTTTCATGGGTGCTATAATCATGGGGAAAATTCATCTGCCTAATGAACTCTAGGCACAGAAAGAAAAGAAACTGTAGTAAAGACCAAAGCACTCATCTGCTTTTCTTTTCTAAATTATAATAAGCATTTCTTGATTCTGTGCCATTCCTTAGTAATAGTTCTTTCCCATCTACAAAGTACTCATTTGCAATCAAGCACTATAATTAAAATAAATGAATAAATAAATGTGGATCATGTTTCAGTGCTTTGGAAGGTGCTAATAAAATTAAATTTACAGCTTACAAGAATCCTATTCTGAATACCCTATGACAGACAGACTTCTTATGGTGCGTGAAGTTGTAATTTTCAGACCCATCTTATTGCTCTTTGGGGCAATTGATTGAACTAACAGATGATAATTCAAATATTCAAATAAGCCTTTGAATGTTCTGAAAACTCCTGCAGAGGTTGAAACCATCTTTCCAAAATCAGAGCTATTTTTTATTTAATTCTCATGTCCTTCTCAGGGGCTCCACTTCATAACATTTGCTCTACCAGAGTCTGGGCTTTGCGTATGCTGACAAATGGGGGGAAAAGTCACCACCCTATGTCCTTCTCAAACCAGAATGAAGCATAACCCAAAATCTAACTTTTAGGTTCATATGGGGTTTGGGACTGAGGAAGGGAGAATTCTGATATAGAACCAGAGTCTGCAAAAGAAAATCTGTTCCTTTGGGCTAAATATGAGACTTTGGTATCCCCTCCTTCCCATAACTGAAAGCGAGCTCTTTCCTGAGCAAAACAACGGGAGAATGAGGGGTGGCTTTAGTATATCAGGACAATGAATTTGCAGTGCCTGAGCCATCACGGATGAATCAATCTACAGGAAACAGCACTCCTTCTGTCTAGGTCCGAAGATTGATTAGGTCAAAAGGTATTTTATAGCTTTATTAGAGTTGATCGCTTTATTACTGGTCATTTTATTTATTAGTTCCCTTTTTAGAAGCTATTTATTTCTCTCCAAAAGTGAAATGTCAAAAGAATCTAGCACTTCGACGTGGCTAATATATATAATTTGACTTATGACACTCAATGTACAACTGCAGATAGTTTGAAATTTTAAGAGTATATTCAAATAAACTAATGATCAATTTATGATACAGAACAATATTTACCTAAAGACTTAGAAAATAAAATGGACCAATTAACCTAGGGCTGAACATAAAAGTTTTTTTTTGTTTGTTTCAACCACAGTTGAAAAATCTTTCATGAACACTAATAACCTAATGAATATATGGTGCACTGTATTAATCATCTTTGTATGTATGGAGTTTAGTACAGTACTGGCAAATAATAAGTGCTTTATATACATTGAGTTAAGTAAATGAATCTTTCTGATGCTCAACATTTGTGAAACGTTAAGTACATAATATCTACTTAAATTTGCATTCTCTTTCATATATAACAAAAGATTTTATATCTAATATCTCACTTTTTTCTGTATCATTATTTATTCTTATAATAACCTCCATTAAGTAGGAAAGACAAGTTTTACTATTCTATTTTGTATCAAAGTTGCTCACATATCGTCATACAAGTAGCAGTTTACATGGTTTCCATATTGAGAAGACATTTGATATTAGCTTATTTGTTTCATTATTTCCATTTTCTTCCTAAATTTGATCAAAGAAAACACAAGCAAGTGTTTGTGACAACCCTCGCTATTTCCTCTAGTTAGTTGAGAGATTACTGTACACACCACACACGCACACACTATACCTACAATAGCAATTCTCAAACTCTTTGGTCTCAGGTTCCCTTAAAACTCTTAAGAATTATTAAGGACCACAACAAGCTCAAGTTTATGCAGGTTATATCAAGCCATAATTACAATATTAGAAATTAAACCTGAGAAATTTGTAAATTCATATTAATTAATGCTTTTAAGAATAAGAATAATAAATGCCTTTCATGTTAAAATAAATAACATTTCATTAAAAATAACTCAAATTTTCAAAACCAAAAAATAGTGAGAAGTGTGGCATTGTTTTATATCTTTGCAAATCTCTTAATGTTTTGCTTAATAGAAGACACCTAAGTTCTCATATCTGGGTCTGTATGCAATCTGTTGTCATATGTTCTTTTGTTTGAAACATATGAAGAAAACCCAGCTTCACACATATATGTGGTTTAACAAAGGAGGAACATTTTAATGGCCTATTAAAAAATCTTTATGGAAATTCTTCTTTGAAACTGCACCAAAACTTGACAAATGGTAGTTTTTCAAATGTTAATTGCAAAGTGGGACTGAAACCCTTTCAATTAGCTTCTTCCCTCTCTTATATTAAAATCCAGTGGTTTGTCTTACACTTCGAAGGAATCTTTTAACTTGCAAATTATTTTGTAACATCATGCATTGGTAATTTGGAAAATATTGGTTTGCTAAGCTATACAGATCTTCCAAATGTTGACATATTTCACCATTTAATATTAAAAAATTACAGTTTTTGATATTGCCACTGACCTCATCAGAATAGTCTTTAAATATTGGAAAGCTGTGAAGCTCACAGTGGGAGATACAAATTTTCCAAAATTCTAATTTTCACTTGGAAGCTGTAAGTTTGTCATTGGCCAAAAATACTGTCAGTTGTTTGTCGTAAAGTAACAAGCTCACTTTTTTTTTTACCCCAACAGTATCCACCAAATACTGAAATTGGACTAAGCACAATTTCTGTAGCAGTCATTTTTTTAAGTAAAATGGTGTTCCATATTACAATAAAAAATGGCTAGTTCACTAACAACTCAGTCACTCAAATCCTTTTCCTGGAGAAAACTATCATTCTACTGTGCGCAGTAGAATGGGTAATTTTTTCATTTGGCCACAGAGAATATTACAAAGATGTGCACCCAATGGTTGAGATTTAATAAAATTTATAATTTTTGTTGCTTTCTCAAGGACATTCTTAAATAAAGCTGGCTTTTAACACCCTGTGAGTATGTGATGGTGAAAATGCAATAAGTTTTAGCACAGTTTGGTGCTTCTGCCCTGATTCATGCTTAGGCGCCAACGGGATTATACCTCCCTCCCCCTCATAGCTTTCACATCATCATTTCAAAATTTCAAATGTCAACAGAGTGAAAAGGATAAAGTTTATATTATGATGATGATGTTGACCTGATGGAAGCACTGAAAAGGGTTTCACAGACAAAATTTGGAGAGACCAGTGGGTCTACAAAAAACTAAAAGGTCCTCATAAAGGCAACATAATATTAATCGGAAGAATTTGGAATCATATTGACCTGAATTTGAATCCTTGCAGCATTTCTAACTAGTCAGGTAATTTGCAGCATATTTCTTAAATATCCTGGGACTTAGTTCTTTCATCTGTCAAATGGAATAACAAATGTAACTGATAGAAGTGGTCAGCCCACCTGCCAAAGTCCCTCCACCACTTTTTCAGGCTCAGAGACACTGATTCAATCTGGATTTACTGTGAGTCCACATGATTCTCAATACAATGCAGTTTACAAACATCAATGCCTATTTCAGTGCTAGATAATTAAAAGATGGAGAGAAAAATAGGAGGCTTTCTATCCTCTAGAGTTGTGCTGTCCAATACAGTAGCCACCAGTCACTTGCGCCTATTGAACAGGTGAAATGTGTTTTGTTCAAATTGAGATGTGCTTTATTGGAGAACCTTATGTTTCTGTGTAGCTCTGTTGCTCTCTACCATCCCTTCATTTCAACTTGAGGCACTCTTGTTAGCATTTACTATAGAGCAGATCTAGCGGTATTAAATTCCTTTAGCTTTTGATGATCTGGGAAAGCCTTTCTCCTTTGTTTTTGAATGACAGTTTTGCTAAATACAGTATTCTTGACTTTTTTTTTTTCTTTCCATATTTTGAATATATCATCTGCTCCCTCTGGCTGTAGAGTTTCTGCTGAGAAATCCGTTGGTAATCTTATGGAAGCTCACCCGTATATGATGAATTGCTTTTCTCTTGATGCTTTCAAGATTGCCTCTTTGTCTTTGACCTTAGGCAGTTTGATTATGATGTTTCTTGATATGGTTGTCTTTGAAATTTTCCTGGTTGGGGTTTTCTGAGCTTCTTAAATCTGTATGCCCATTTCTTTCCTTGGATTTTGGAAGTCTGGAGTCATTATTTCCTCAAATAAGCTCTATGTCCCTTTCATTCTATTTTCTTCTTCTGAGACCTCCAGAAGGTATGTATTGCCCCATAAGTGCCTTTGGCTCTCTTTGTTTTTCTTCATTTTTTTCTTCTTTTTGCTTCTCTAATTCAGTGATTTCACATGTCCGGTCATCAAGTTTGCTGATTCTTCTGCCTGGTCAAGTCTGCTGTTGAATCCCTGTAATAAATTTTTCAGGTCAGTTATTGTTTTTCAACTCCAGAATTTTTGTTTGGTTCTTTTTTTATAGTTTCTATCTTCTTTGTTGATATTCTCATTTTGTTCATGCATCATTTTTATGATTTCATTTAATTATTTATTAGTGCTCTTTTTTAGCTCATTGAATATCATATGACAGCTGTTTTAAATTCTTCATCAGGCAGCTCATAGATCTGTGTTTCTTTAGGGTCATTTTCTGGAGTTTTATTTTGTTCCATTGATTGGGCCAAATTTCCCTGTTTCTTTGTATGCTTTGTAATCTTGTGCTTGGATTTAGGTGTTTGAAAAGACAAACAACCTCTCCCAGTCTTTGTGCATTTGCTTCATGCAGGGAAAGACTTTTATCAATCAGCCCAACTAAACATTCTAAGATCTTTCAAACTTGTCTGTTCTCTTGTAACCCCTGGAGTCTTGCCTGCAGAACTGCAAGTCCTAACATGCTGTGTGTTGACCTCTGTTTTCAGCAGCTTCCAAACTCTGGTGCTGGTTCTGTCAACACTCCAAGTCCAGCAAGACTGAAGACAGTCCTTCAGGCTGCCCTCAGAAGAGCCAGAATGTTGGATACATGGTCCAGGCTTTCATTTTATTCCTCTAATATAAGGGGGTTTCCTCTAGGTTATTCTGCACTATGTTGTGTAGAGGGATGGGTATGAACAAGTATGCCAAACACCATGAATTTTTCTATCCCTTTCACTGCAGTACCTTCTTGGTTTTACAATGGCCTGAGTGCTCGAGCTTCTCAACTGGTCTCTAGAGTTCTCACAGAGGTATCTAGTCCATATTTATTAACTCAATGTTTTTGTTGGGGAGGAAGGACCTGTAGCTTCCTAATCTTTCATCTTGCTGACATCATCATCTCCGCTACTTATTTTTGTAAATCAAGTTTTATTGGAATACAACCATATTCATTCATTTGTGTATTGTCTGTGGCCATTTTTGTGCTGCAATTGCAGAGTTGAGTAGTTGTAACAGAAACTGTCTGTCCTGGAAATCCTAAATATCTGGATCTTCACAGTAAAAGTTTGCAATGCTTAACAAATAAATTAGACTTCTCATCTCATCCAAAGTAAAAGCCATATTCTTCACCATGCACCATGAAGTCCTCTAAAGTCTGGTTTATTTTACACTTCTGATGATATTCTTTATTGCTCTCCATCAACTCTGTTCACCTTTGATCACAAAGGTATTCTTGTTGCTCCTTAAACACTCCAGGCATACTCCTACCTCAGGCGCTTGGCCCATGCTATCCCAATGCCTGGAATGCCCTTCCCACAAATATCTATGGGGCTAACTAGCTCCAGTGCCTTCAGATCGTTACTCAAAAGTCATCTTCTCAGTGGTTAACCACCAAAAATAAATTTCAATTCCCACTCGATACTTCATGTCCTCCTCCTTGCTTTATTTTTTCCCCTTAACATAATTTATTATCTTTCCTATCCTGTTTTTTTAAAAAAAAACTTTCTATTTCACACTCTAGAATTTTAAGCAAGATGTTTCTATGTTTTTTACTATGGTATCCCTAACACTAAAAACATCGATATATAGTAGATGCTACCAAAAATATTTAAATAATAAGTGAATAAATGTGAAAAGTGTTTGTGTTATTAAAGAGGATAAAATTAGGTTATTTATTACTATATCCTTAAGTTAGATATGCCTTACATATAAAGGCCTTCCACTATACATGGGAGCACTTAACAGTCCAGCAAAAACACAAAATCAATTTTAAGTGTTAATTAGTTTTGAAGTAAAAGTATGTACGTGTTCTACCCGCAATTTCACAAAAGTTCCAAATCATGTCCTCACAGCCCTATAAAATGGGGAAAACTTATTTGGGTTTCTCTTTTCATTCATCCACAAAAGAATAGCTTAACAGAAAAGAGTAAAATAAGATCTAACCAAGGGCTATGATTTAATTAAACTATTTGGATATAGCACCTCTTTTGTTTTCTGCACTTTCTGATGCTGTCTTTGGCATCTGAAATGGTCACATTTGTTAGGATTTTTGAGATAGTTTCAACAAAGCTATGTGCATTCAATCCTTTTTTCTCAAAATATCACAGTGTTCACAGCTGAGCTCCAACTCCACATCCTGTAATCCATTTACCTCAGATCTCAGAGGGCCAACTATGTTGTGCGTGGCTTCTCTTACAACCCAGCCATTAAACTTCAATAGGTTTTTCCATTCTTTTTTAATTACATGGCACAGTTTTAATTTCTCTTTAATATTTCATGCACCTTGGATTCTGTAGGAACATAGCCACTTCTAAGGTGTATCTATCCTCTCTTTTCATAAAGAGAACATGTTTTTATAAAGGAGAAGAAGTATTCAAAATTGCACTTGGCATTTGGAACACAGCAAAAGGTAGCTGTGGTCCTGTTTTATTGTACAACAATCATGTAAACTCCAGCTGTCAAGTCGTCTGATCAGTTCTTCAATAGGAAAAAGGGCTCAGCTAAATCCTGCCCACATGCTGATGTACACCCGCCTAATAACTGTGTTTTTCCTTCTTTATGAATTTCATTTACAATTACTCTGGGACTTTCAAGGAATATCTTGAAAGAAAGACGTGACTGGAATTGCTGAATAATTTTATTTTCTGTTTGCATTGTTGGGGTGTGAAGAAAATACAATCTGTTTAAATTTATACTGAAGCAAAGAGATGAAACTCCTCTGCTCTTCCAGAGTAGTTTTCCAACTTAGTCCACAAAGGTCTTCTCTCTCTTTGAATGCTTGCAATAAAGATCTGTTAGAGACTGATCTTAAGACATCAACAGATCATAGTGGGCAAGTAGACCTAGAAGATGAAGTGCTTTGGGACTTATTATTATAAAAGAAATTTTCATTAAGTAAAAAACAGAAACATAGAGCTCAAGTACCATGCTCAAAATTCCCCAGCACCTGCTATGTTTTGTTCTAAAGTGACTATTAGAAGCCAGATCTTCAGAATTCCAATTCAGGTCCAGCTCCTTGGATTGTACACACACATGCACACACACACGCACACACACACCTGTGCACACACACTTGCACATGCACATTACAAAAATATCTATATTGTACGAAAAAGGTATGAAATAGAAAAGAAAGTATTGCTGCTTCTGCTATTGCTGCTATTATTATTGCTGCTGTCATCATTATTCAAATATAAATATTCTAGAAAAATGAATCTTCATATGCCCAAAGATCAAAAGCATCTTGAGAGCAAAGGCCCAGTCTTACTCATTTTTGTATAGGCAGGGGCTGCCATATCTGACTCATAGTAGGTGGTGAATAAATGTGAATAGATAGTGGATTTTTAGTCATTAAAAACTTTAAGTAAGGAGAAACAGCTAGTATAGTTGACATAATTAGGATTCAGGAGGGATGTTTTACTTTTTTCCTCATCATAGGTTTGTATTCTATGAATAAAGTAATGTATTAACAGTTTGGGGGATTTTTATTAATTTATCACAAAACAAAATCAGAACATTTTTTATGGATTTTGTAGGTTCTAACCCAACCTAGCTGTTGCCTTGCCTCAGCTTTAGCACTTTTATAATTAATGTAGTTAACGTGATTACTTTACCAATACCCATTAAACTGGGCTCAGCAAGAGACTAAAGCAATCTTTTAACTTATTAATTTTTCTCTTTAAAGGAAATTTGGTGGTATTTATATAGGGGCCAAAGTCTTGCCAGTATAACCTATCAATAAGAAATCCATGTCAATGCAAGTGCTTACTTTAGGTAAGCAATAGGAAAGATACTAAATATATTATTTCGACACCTCCTTTCAAAGAATTCATCAGAGTAACCATGTATTTAAAAACCAGTATGATTTAGATTCGTTTGGCTAAAACAATTTTAGATTATGAAATCTGACTAACAGAGTAAGGCTGACTCCACAAATATCTATCTTGCTATTTTTCATTTAGACTACAAAGGCTTGGATGTAATATTCTTATTTCTAGATATGACATGCTGGTTTTTAAAGTTACTTATGAAATTGTCTTTTGCAATTCCTAGAACTTCTGTAGTCCACATAGTCTAAACATAAAATGTTGTCTAAATAAGTAATTACTGACAGTACAAAACTTAAATTTTTATACTGATTTTCATACTTTAGCTTTTGTTTTATAAATTTGGATTGTGAGATTTTTAAATAAGTCTCTGAGATGCCCTTAAGATATAGCAACTCTGAAATCATCCGATGTTAGTTACTCTTACATGATTGCCAGATTTTGTCATAATTACATGTTCCTTACATGGACCTTTGTTTCATAATTGAGTTTACCATTGTATGAAACATGTCACTTCATATAAACTTAGCCATAAAGTAGGTTATATTATAGCATCTCTGCAGAGATGGCCTCATCTTTGTGTCTTGATTTAAAATAAGCTCAATAAAATCCAGAAGTATCCACCTCCACCTAAAAAGAATGAATAGCTTTTCTGTATCATTATTTAAAATGTTGTTTTTCTTTGTAAGCCATGTTATTTTTTCTTTCCTTTTTATAGTCTTTTTTAAAGATTTATTTGTATATAGAAACACCAGAAATATTGAATTGTATTTATTATCAAGTAGAAATTAATTTTTATAAATATGCTTGCATCCTCAATAAACAAAGAATAAATACCTTATTCGTATTAAATTTTTATGGATCGCCAGCATTCCTCAGCAATGGAATTTTTTCCAGTATTTTCATCATGCTAACAATTAAAAACATTTAAACATTATGCCAATTATAAAATTTATCTGGTCACATAACCCAATCCTAGGCTACTAGGCAGAATGTCCTGGACATAATCTCAAGGATTTGAAAATCACTGACAAGAAATAGATTTGTGAAACAAAGGAATTGTTTTTAGTTCTTTAATTTCTCAAATGGAATTGGATTAAACTAATAGAAAATTTATTTTGTTTGCAGTAGCATCGTACTGATAATGGTTTGAAAAGTAGAAAAATTAGTTCAGAGTCCCCTCTCACAGATGACTGATTAAAATTTATTTTACAACACTTGTAGATGTTTAATATCTTATAGAAGGACAGTTTAATTTAGACAAAACTCGATGGTACATATTAGACTGCTAAGAATCCACAGATTTAATAAAGATATGATATGCACACTTCCTATCTGAAAAGATTAAACTGAAGACAAATGACCACCTTAAGTATAGTTATTATTAAGCTCATATGTAAGTATTTATATGCCAAATGCTTAGCATCTTATGGTTAAGTCTATTCTGCCTACATTAACACTTTCTAGTAAGCCTTCTTCAGGTCTATTTTGAATTTGTTTTTTGGGAAAACTATGAAGAATAAACAAACAGAGAAAAATAAGAACTAAAGCAAAAACAGCAGCAGCAAAATATTGATATTATTCCCATGGAAAATAAACATGTCCAGAGATGGGAGTAAGGCACACAGGATCTGTCCAAAGATATTTCTTTGGCAGCACATTTCAGAAATATCTTCTGGAGGTTGTTACACCTGCAACAACAAGGGAAGAAAGAGTAAAAAAAAAAAAAAAGAAAGAAAGTGGCTAAGAAAGTGCAAAAATAAAATGCAAAAATAAAAATAATAAGGGTTGGTGTGGCAACCCACTTAAAGAATACAGTGAAAATGGGAAAATGTTACATATGTACATTTTATATCATGTATTAGGGCACTTTAAAATTTATTTTGCATTGAGTTTAGAGCAAGTAAATATTGAGCAAATTTTGAGACTGGTCTTGAGCCAGCACTTTTTCAAATGTGCTACTGATTAACAGATGTGCAAAATCCAAGTAAAAATTATTTTCAGTGAAAATTGGTTCTACTGCACCAAATAATTAGTGGTTTCTTTTGCCAGAAGAAACAAGTGTGGATGCTAACACTCTGCAGATACCTTTCTACATCCCGGTTTGTATTCCCTTAATTCATTTATTATCTTCATTTACAACCACATCTTGTCTCACAGGGTAATGTCAGAACTTGAATGACTCTTGTTCTACTATCTGTCACATATTCACAATGGCAAGGTGTTGACACAAATAATTAAGAGCCGATTGAACATAATTAATAATAATTGTCCTGTGCTCTCCCCAATTAATATCTTAAATCTCTCACCAGTTTTTTTAAAAGAAAATATAAAAAAGTAGTCAAAGAAACTGATTTGACCTTTCATCTTTCTACAGCTCAAAATCTGATAGATAAATAAAGGCATAAAACTCCAAAATAGGTACTGAGGAAAGAGAAAGAAAGAGCTATGAGGAAACTGGGTTGTACTTGTGTGGATAGAAGGGCCTGGATTGTCTGCAGCGTGTGTAACCCACACTAAAATAAATTAGATATGAGAATCGCCCTTCTCAAGGAAAGTTTTACATAGACCAAGAAAGGCATAACATCCTGGCAAAGACAGAGAAAAAGGTGGGAATGAAGCTAATAAGGAAAAGATTGATGATTTTTTTTTGGATATCAGGTAGTTCTACCAAGCAATGCTTTGATGCCTTAAGAACAACCTCATTAAATATCAATCGTATGTTTTCACTTTCCCTTGAAGGCATTTACATTTCAGGATTAATGATACTTGGAAAACAATTTTGGGATTTTCCCTACCCAACATATTTAGATAATAAATAAAATGATGAAACCAATAATTTTACTTTCTTACTTAAAACAAAAGAAGGAAAAAAGGCCTGATTAAGTAAAAGCATTTTATATTTCTGTTCAAATTGTTTTAATGTTTAATTTTTTCCCTGAACCATTTTTTATGATGTTCACCAGCACAGAAAAATCTATGAGTATAATAGTATTGCATTATTTTTACTGTTCATCATCAAGTGAATTTCTATTTGGGTTTTGCATGGTTTTCCAAATGCTCCTGAAGTGATTATTATAAAATTATTTTAGGCATTTAGAGTTCGCTATGAGAGATTAAAAAAGTTAAAAATAGATTTTGGAAATTGATATATAACTGAAACCGAGATTAAGCATTCACAGGAATTCACAAAGTGAGAGGGGGAAAAGTGGGGGAAGAAAGTGAAATATTAAATTTATTTCCCTTAAGATGCTATTAGAAAAGTAAAGTGTTTTATTGCACAGATTATTTGCAATTTAAAAGAGGACTGAAATGAAATATGCTTTCCCCAAAACAGGAATTGCTAAAGGTAGTCATGCAGATGTTCATGCAAGGACTTTTCATTCTGGCTCAGGCCACCTGTACACAGATGTGACCCTTGTTAGATCTACATGCTTTTTCTTGTGGTTTTTTTTAATTACACATTTTTTAATTTCAGAATATTACAGGGGTACAAATGCTTTGGTTACATAAATTGCCTTTGCACTGCCTGAGTCAGAGCCACAAGTGTGCCCATCCCCTAGACAGCATGCACCACACCTGTTAGGTGTGAGTTTACCCATCCCCTCCTCCCCCCACCTGTCTGACACCCGATGAATGTTACTTCCATATGTGCACATAAGTTTTGATGGATTAGTACCAATTTAATCATGAGTATATGTGGTGTTTATTTTTCCATTCTTGTGATACTTCACTTAGAAGAGTGGGCTCCAGATCCATCCAGGATAACACAATAGATTTTTTTTTGGGTTGAGTAGTACTCCATTGTGTACATATACCACATTTTATTGATCCACTCATGTATTGATGGGCCCTGGGATTGTTTCCACAGCTTTGCAACTGTGAATTATGCTGCTATAAACATTTGAGTGCAGATGTCTTTATTATAGAATGTCTTTTTTTCATTTGGGTAAATGCCCAGTACTGGGACTGCTGGATCAAATGGTAGTTCTACTTTTAGTTCTTTGAGGTATCTCCATATTACTTTCCATAGACGTTGTACTAGTTTGCAGTCCCACCAGCAGTGTATGAGTGTTCCTGTCTCTCCACATCCACACCAACATTTGTTGTTTTGGGACTTTTTGATAAAAGCTATCCTCACAGAAGTTAAGTGATATCTCATTATAGATTTGATTTACATTTCCCTGATGACTAGAGATGTTGAGCATTTTTTCATATGTTTGTTGGTTATTAATCTATCTTCTTTTGAAAAGTTTCTGATCATGTCCTTTGCTCACTTTTTAATGGGATTGTTTGATTTTTTTCTTGCTGATTTTCCTGAGTTCTATATAGATTCTAGTTATTAGCCCTTTATTGATATATAGCATGCAAATATTTTCTCCCATTTTGTAGGTTGTCTATTCACTCTGATGATAGCTTCTTTGGCTATGCAGAAGTCTTTGAATTTGATCAGGTCCCATTTATTTATTTTTGTTGTTGCTGTGATTGCTTTTGGGGTCTTCTTCATAAATTCTTTGCCTATGCCTACATCTATAAGAGTTTTTCCAACATTTTCTTCTAAAATTCTTATGGTTTCATTCCTTAGGTTTAAGTCTTATCCACCATGAGTTGATTTTTGTGAGAGGTGAGAGGTGCAGATCCTGTCTCAGTCTTCTACATGTGGCTATCCAATTTTCCCAGCACCATTTATTGGATAGGGATTCTTTTCCCCAGTGTATGTTGTTGTCTGCTTTGTCAAAGATCAGATGGAAATATGAGGAGGGTTTTATGTCTGGATTCTCAGTCCTGTTCCATTGGTCTATATGTCTGTTCTTGTGCCAGTACCATGGACTTACCTCAAAATGATAAAAGCCATATACAACAAACCCACAGCCAACATCATATTGAACAGGGAAAACTTGAAAGCATTCCAGCTTAGAACTGGAACCAGACAAGTTTGCCTTCTGTCACCACTTCTATTCAACATAGTGCTGGAAGTCCTAGCCAGAGCAATCAGACAAGAGAAGGGTATCAAGGATATCCAAATGGGGGCAGATGAAGTCAAACTATCACTCTTTGCTGATGATATGATCTTATATCTAGAAAACCCCAAAGATTCTGCCAAAAGACTCCTGGAATTGATAAATAAATTCAGCAAAGTCTCAGGTTACAAAATCAAAGTACACAAATCAGTAGCATTCATATACACCAACAACTGTCAAACTGAGAACCAAATCAAAGACTCAATACCTTTCACAATAGCTACAAAGATGATAAAATACCTAGGAATATATTTAACTAAGGAGGGGAAAAACCTCTACAGGGAGAACTATGAAACACTGAGGAAGGAAATAGGAGAGGATGTTAACAGATGGAAAACAATACCATGCTCATGGGTTGGCAGAATCGATATTGTTAAAATGTCTATACCACCCAAAGTGATCTACAGATTCAATGCAATCCCTATTAAAATACCAACACCATTTTTCACAGATCTAGAAAAAATAATTGTCCACTTCATATGGAACCACAGAAGACCCCATATAGCCAAAGCAACCTTAAGCATAAAGAACAAATTGGGAGCCATCGGTTTATCAGACTTCAAGCTATATGCAAAGCTATAGTAACCAAAACAGATCTACATGCTTAAAAAGAATGGAATATGAATAAAGAGTCTCAGTGGTTTGTTTAACTACAGGCAGACTGTCTGGTCCTCCTGTGGGTGCACCAAATGAGAAGTGAAGTAAACCAACAAAGTTTCTCTTTCTTACTAGGCTCAGTTAAGATACAACACTTTTTCTCTCAAGAATCCCATTAGTGTGTTTGCACATACCAACTTTGTTATAATTTCTAGCTTTCTTTTTAAGAAAATTCTGACTATTTAAGAAAAATCTATCCAGGATTTATGCATCCCACCATCTGAGACAAATATACCTCTAGTTGTTGTTGATCAAACTGCTACATTCAAAAAAAAGATGAAGTAGCTGGAGTTAAGCACTCCCACTTGGGAGTCACTTGGATATGCAATGATAGCCTCATATTGATACCAATATTGGTCACCTTGGACAATTTGCTGAATTCCTCCGATTCTCAGTTTATGGGGTTGTTCTGAGTCATTAAATTAAATTATTTATCTAAAACACCTAGCTCATTTTCTGGAACACTGTAAATCAATACATGTTAATAACTATTGTTATTAAGTTAGAGTGAAGGACGTGCATCAAGCAACCAAAAACTGTAAAATACCAGCCACATAGAGCAGTATAGCTCAGGGATCCACAAATTCAGTTTGTGGGCCAATTTGGCCCATTGTCTGTATTGTAAATAAATATAATACATGTTTTAATGTGTTGTCTATGGCTGCTTTTGTGCTTTAGTAACAGAGTTGAGTAATGGTAACAGAGGCTGTATGACTCCACAAAGGCAAAAACATTTGCTATTTGACCTCTTACAGGATAAATATGCTGATTTATGCTATAGTTCATTGCTAATGATCAAGGTCAAAAGCATCTACGTCTTAAGTCATGAACATTGATCACACCAGAGCTATTTTTTCATCTGTCTTAAGTTGTCTCATTTTTTACTCTGTGTCCTTTTCTCAATATTCCAAGCCCTGGTATGGCCAAAAAATAGCATAATTTTATTTGATTTATGAAAAAATCAAGAGATAGACAAGAAAGATAGCAGACATGCAAATATCATTATTAATAATAGTAATGCTGATATTGGAAAAAATGGACTATATTTGTGTGGCAGTAGATTTTCTCATAGTAACCACCAGAATTAGATAAATGCACTATCTGTCATGAGGAACTGGGCCCAGGGCAGATTTCCCCTTGTAGGGAGGAGATGCCCCATCAAATTTAAGCATGGTAGAGCAGAGAAGAACTTGCGCTCTAAGAATGCAGCATGACTCCCAAGAATGGAGGAGAAGGGGAAGCAGAGTGGAAAGAGATGGTTCACACTTGTAAAGTCCTTATGCTAAACTTTCCAATAAGGCAACTTACTCCACCTCCATGGACTAAAGTAAATGACTAAATAAGAGTTTAGGAAGATTACAGTAGTTGAGTTTCTTCTACATGAAAACATACATCTGGAGTTGGGAGGAAGCAATAAATACAATCAAAATCATTGCAAGAACTTAACAAAGAGACCCAAAATATTCACTATGCTTCCAAGGTTTTGGCAATAAATATTATCTCCAGGTGTCAAAGGGATGAGTACATAAAAATTAGATGTGTTGGACACCACATGCCAATTCACTATTCAAAATATACAATTGATTATTATTGACTACTAAATCATATTCAAAATTTAGCCAAATATTAAAGATATTCTTATTGCATCATGTTCTTAATATTCTTAACATCTGATATATATGCTGAACATTCAAACTTAAATTGGACTAATCACTCACCTCTTTCACCATTTTTTCTACTGGATTGGTCAGCATTCCAATTAGGAATAATGACTCAATGAGAGGCAGAGCAAGAAGGCAGAGCAGGACTCCCCAGCCATTATTCTCCTACAGAAACATCAAATTGAACAACTATACACACACATGAAAATACCTTCATAAGAGCTAAGGGAACCAGGTGATAGATCACTGTACCTCATTGTAGCACAATGATAAAAAAAAGACACATTGAAGAGGGTAGAAAGGATGGTTTTATATTACCCACGTCACACCTCTTCCAACCACAGGAAGTAAAGTATGGAGAGAGATACTGTCCACTTGGGGAAAAAAAGAGGGAAGTGAGCACAGGATGTTGCCAACACTGTGCCTGCCACAGTAAAACCCACCACAGGAAAGACATCCTGCATCTCAAAAATATAATGAACAAAATAAAAAATTCAATAGTGACCATCAACAACAGAATTGATCAAGCAGAAGAATCTGTGAATTCAAACACAGTTTATTTGAAAATATATAGTCAGCAGAGAAAAAAGAAAAAAGAAAGAAAAAGAATGGGAAAAGCTTAAAAGATTTATGAAAGAGCATCAAAAGGTCTAACGTTTGATTCATAGGTGTTGAAGAAGGAGGAGAGAAAAATAAAGGAGTTGAAAGCTTATTTAAAGAAATAGTAACAGAAAACTTTGAAAACCTGGAGAAAGATGTAAATATCCAGGAAGAACAAAGATCTCCAATCAGATTCTATCCAAATAAGACTAATTCAACACATATCATAATCAAACTGTTAAATATCGAAGACAAAGGGAGGATCCTGAGAGCTGCAAGAGAACATAAGCAAATACTATATAAATTAGTTCCTAGATGTCTAGCAGCAGATGTCTCAGCAGAAACCTTATAGATCAAAAGAGAGTGAAATGATACACTTAAAGTACTGAAAGAAAAAAAAATACTGCCAACCAAGAATGCTGTACCTAGCAAATCTGACCTTCAGAAATGGAGAGGTAAAGACTTTCCCACACAAACAAAGGGGGAGGGTGTAATGGACATAACAGACATATTCAGAAAATTCCATCCAACAGCAAAAAAATACACATTCTTCTCAACTGTACATGGAACACTCTCCAGGATAGATTATATATTAGGTTCATCATCCCCAGATTTGTCTTATAATAAATACTAAAGAGAGTCTTCAAGCTGAAATAAAGAACAATAATGAGTAACATGAAAACATCTGAAAGTACACAACTCACTGGTAAATGTAAGCACACAGTCAAATTCAGAATACTCTAATTCTGCGATGGTGGTATGTAAATCATATTTATATTTATTATAAAAGTTAAAAGATGAAACTATTAAAATTGTAACTAGAATAATTTATTAAAGAATATGCAGCATAAAAACATGTAAATTGTGACATCAAAAATATAAAATGTGGGGAGACAGTATAATAAAAGTGTAAGGGTTTTTGTTGGATAAAAGTTAAGTTGTTATCAGCTTAAAATACATGATTATAATTATAAAATTTTTTTTGTAAGCTTTGTGGTAACCACAAAGCAAAACTCCATAGTAGAGTCCCAAAAAATAAAAAACAAGGAATCAAAACATAACCCTAGAGAAAATCACTTAGCCACAAGGAAAGTTAGAGAGAAGAAAAGGAGCATAGGATCTATAAAACAATGAGAAAACAATCAATAAAATAGCAGTTACAAGTCCATCCCTATCAATAATAGCCTTGAATGTAAATACATTAAATTCTCCAATCAAATACATAGAGTGGCTAAGTGGGTTTTTTAAAAAAAATAGTCAACTAAATGCTATGTAGAAGATGCTCACTTAACCCATAAGGACACATATAGACTGAATGTGAAGGGATGGGAAAAAGATATTTCATGTAAAAGGAAACCAGAACAAAGCAGAAGAAGTGAAACATATCAGATAAGGCAGATTTTAAGGCAAAACTGTAAAAAGAGATGAAGGTCATTATATAATGGTAAAGGAGTTAATTCAGCAAGAGGATATAACACCTGTAAATTGTATATGCACCCAACATCGGAGTACCTAAACATATAAAGCAAATATTAATACATCTGAAGGGAGAAGTAGGCTGCAATATAATAATAGTAGGTGATTTCACACCCCACTTTCAGCAATGGACAGAATGGACAAATCATCCAGACAAAAAAATCAACACAGAAACATTGGGCTTCAATTACACTATAGATCGAATGGACGTAACAGACATATTCAGAACATTCCCTCCAACAGCAACAAAATACACACCCTGCACATGGAACACTCTCCAGGATAGATCATACGTTAGGCCACAAGAGAAGTCTAAACAAATTTAAGATTGACATCATATCAAGTATCTTTTCTACCACAATGATATAAAACTAGAAACCGGTGACAGGGAGAATTTCAGAAAACTCACAAATACATGGAAATTAAACAACATGCCTCTGAACAACAAATGGTTCAATGAAGAAATTAAAAGGGAAATTAAAAAATATCTTGAGACAAGTGAAAGTGGAAACACAACATACCAAAATCCATGGGATACAGTAAAAGCAGTTCTGCGAGGGAAGTTTACAACAATAAACACCAACATCACAAAAGACGAAAGATCTTAAATAAACAACCTACTGTTGCATTTCAAGGAACTACAAAAGTAAAAACAACCCAAGCACAAAGTTAGCAGAAAGAAGGAAATAATAAAGATTAGAGATTAGAGCAGAAATAAATGAAATGGAGATTAGAAAAACTATAGAAAAAATCAACAACACTAAGAGTTGGCTTTTGTGAAACGATAAACAAAACTGACAAAAAAAAGAGAGAAGATTCAAATGAAATCAAAAGTAAAAGAAGAGACATTACAGCTGATACAACAAAAATGCAAAGAATAATAAAAGACTATTATGAACAATTATACACCAAAAGTATTGGATAAACCAGGTAAAACAGTAAATTCCTTGATGCATACAACCTACCTAGACTGAATTATGAAAAAATAGAAAATGTTAACAGATCAATAACAAGCACAGTGATTGAATCAGTAATAAATTGTCTCCCATCAAAGAAAAACCCAGGACCTAATGGCTTCACTGATAAATTCTATCAAACATTTAAAGAATACCAATTCTTCTCAAACTCTTCCCAAAACCTGAAGAGAAGAGAGTATTTCCAAACTCATTTTACAAGGCTAGCATCACCATGATACCAAAGCCAAAAACAAGACAAAAAAAGAAAACTACAGACCAATCCTTGATGAACATAGATGAAAAATCCTCAACAAAATATTAGCAAACTGAATTAGCATATTAAGAAAAGTCATTCACCATGACTGAGTGGGATTCATTTCAGAGATACAAGGATGTTTCAACATATGTAAATCAGTAAATATGATACATCACATTAACAGTATGAAGGAGAAAAACCATAGGGTTATCTCATTAGATGCAGTTAAAGCCTTTGATAAAATTCAACATCCTTTCATGATAAAAATTCTCACCAAATTAGATGTAGAAAGGACATACCTCCACACAATAAAGGCTATATATAAGAAGCCCACTGTTAACATTATACTCAATGGTGAAATATTGAAAACCTTTCCTCTAAGACCTGAAATGAGACGAGGATGTCCATTCTCACCAATTTTATTCAACATAATATTAGAAGTCCTTTCCAGAGCAATTAGGCAAGAGAAAGAAATAAAAAGTATCCATATTGGAAAGGAAGAAAATTATCTGTGTTTGCAGATAATGTGATTTTATATGTAGAAAACTGTAAAGATGCCACCAAAAACTGTTAGAACTAATATACAAATTTAGTAAAGTTGAAGGATACAAAATCAACATACAAAAATCAGTAGCATTTCTGTAAGGAACTATCTGAAAAAGAAATCAAGAAAACAATTCCATTTGTCACAGCAAAAAAAAAAAAAAAATACTTGGGAATTAATTTAACCAAAGAAAGGAAAGACCTCTACACTGAAAACTATAAAACATTGACAAAAGAAATTGAACAAGACACAAATAATTACAAAGATATCCCATGCTCATGGATTGGAAGAATTAATATTGCTAAAATGTCCATATTACCTAACATGATCTACAGATTAAAGCCATCACTATCAAAATTCCAATGTCATGTTTCACGCAAATAGAAAAATAATACAAAAATTTGTGTAGAACTACAGAAGACTTTAATTAGCCAAAGCAATATTAAACAAAATAACAAAGCTGGAGGCATCGCACTATCTGATTTGAAAATATACCACAAAGATATAGTAACCAAAAAAGCAAGGTACTGGCATAAAAACAGATACATAGATTAATGGAAAGGAGTTGAGAGCTCAGAAATAAATCCAGGCATTAACAGTCAACTAATTTTCAACAAAGGCACCAATGGGGAAAGGACAGTCTCTTTAATAAATGGTGTTGGGAAAACTGGATATCCACATGTAGATGAATGAAATTAGACTGTTACATCACACTATATATCACACCACATACAAAAATCCGTTCAAAATGGATTAAAGACTTAAATATAATATCCAAAACTATAAAACTACTAGAAGAACCTGCAGCCTTGAGATCACAAGTGGCCTTCTGGATTATTGAATGCGGCCTTTTGACTGAATCCAAATTTTACAGAACAAATCCTTTTAATAAAGGGTTTTGCTCTGTGAAGTTTGGATTCAGTCGAGGGGCCACACTTGGGGATCTGGAGGGTCACAGGCTCCCCACTCCCCTCTGGGCAATAATTTTTTCGATTTGACCCCAAAAGCACAGGCAACAAAAGCAAACAGACAAATGGGATTATGTCAAACTAAAAAACTTTTGCACAGCAAAGTAAGCAATCAACAGAGTGAAGAAACAAACTACATAATGGGAGAAAATATTTGCAAACTATACACCAGGTAAGGAGTTAATATCCAACTCAAACAACTCAATGGCAAGAAAGCAAATAACTCAATTTAAAATGGGCAAAACACATGAAATAAACATTTTTGAAAAGAAGGCATACAAATGGCAAAGAGTATATGAAAAAATTCTCAACATCGCTGATCATCAGGAAAACACAAATTAAAACCACAATGAGATATATCATCTCTCACCTGTTAGAATGGCTGTCATCAAAAAGAGAAAAATTAACAAGTGTTGGCAAGGACATGGAGAACAGGAAACCCTTGCAAACTGTTGGTGGAAATGTAAATTAGTGCAGATGGTGGTTCCTCAAAAAATTAAAAATAGAATACCATATGATCCAGTAATCTCACTACTGGATATGTATTTAAAGGAAATAAAATATGTTGAAGAGATATCAGCACTTCCGTGTGTATTGTAGCACTATTTACAGAAGCCCAGACATGGAATCAACCTAAGTGTCCATCAATGGATGAATGGAGGAAAAGTGTGTGGTATATCAAACACAAGGGAATATATTCAGCCATAAGAAAGAGATAAATCCAGTTAGAAAGGAGGAATAAGTTCAAGAGACCTATTGGACAACATGGTGACTAAAGGTAATAATATATTGTATTCTTAAAAAATGCTGCAGGAGTGATGTAAAGTGTTCTCACCACAAAACTGCTAACTCTGTGAGGTAACGCATATGTTAATTAGCTAGATTTAGTCATTTCACAATGTATATGTACTTCAAAACATCATGTTGTGCGTGGTAAACACATACAATTTTATCTGTCAATTAAAATAATTTTAAATAAAAAAATTAAAGAATAATGACCTAAGAGAGTTTTATTACAGTAAAAGAGGTATATTTCTATTCTTAGTTTATCAGCAATTTTAAAACTAGAAATGGATATAAAATTGTATGAATTTTAAAATATTTTTAAATGAGTATATAGTTTATTTTTCTAATGTGACCCATTCTTCCATTCCAAAAATGCAATCTTACTAAACACAGATTATTATCAGTATTAACACACTATTTTTTCTTTGACCTTTAAATACACTTTCCATTCTATTTATTCTAAGTTCTTTTTCAGGAGCATGATCCATGTGGTTAATTTCACAGGATGCCTCTATATCTCTCATATTCTTTTACTTTTTTCTTATTTCTCGCTCTTTTCTACATAATGGAAGATTTCTTATAACTTGTTTTCTGAATCGATGACTTTATTTTCTGCAAAGTTAATTTGGCTTTTCAATTTGACTCTTTACGATGCATTTTAAAATTATGTTCACACCTGTTCTATTTCAGAAAAGTCTTTCTTTATCACAGCTAACTCTTTTTTAAAATTTATTTTTGGCTTGTTTCTCTAATCCAACTAGTGTCTACCACCACTTGTTTGGTTAACATCTCATCATTTACTTCTTTTCTAATGAAAACCACGTTTTTCTCAAATTTAAATTAAAATTGAACTATAATGCTTTGCTTCTGCCTTTGAATCAGAGAATTTTATTTTTTACCATTTCAACAACCTATGACGGTGAGTTCTGCTGTCACCACAACCCATGAACTCAAATAGTATTGTCCCAAAGAAAGTAACAACTCACATCAGCATGCAGCCTTTACCTCTAAAGTGGAGACGATTGTGAGGTGTAGGATCTTTCCAAGATCTTGCTGAAAAGCTGTACCACTCCTTCCAACAGGAGACTTTCAAGTCGGCCCTCCAGTCTTTAACGTTCCATCAGTGCTACATGTAGGAGACAGTCTCCAAAAAATGCTGCAATTTCAATAATTTTCCTCTCCAGCTTCCAAGGCCAATTCAGGTTTTCCCTCATTCTTCCATTGTCAGAGTAATTTCATAAAGAGCAGAACGGAAGATACATAGACCGCAAATCAAACACAGCATCTTCAATTCTTCAAGCAGGAAGTGAGGCTAGATCATCTTTTGTCTTTTGATAATTAACATTTTGCCATCAAGAAAGCTTCTGTTCTCTTCACCTAGTTTCTTCTCCCAGATGAAAATTGCTCTCCTTGACTTTAGTTGTGCCATTCTCTCCTGAACGCATTCTGACCATTGTCTAAAGAAGGCTGTGACTACGTGACCACTCTCTACCAACCGATGATGACTGGAGCTGTTGACTCCTAAAAAACTCTGGGTGTCTTAAAGCACATGCCAATGTACCAATTTTTCCTGTTATAGTTGGATGTCTTCAGATAAGCAAATGGGGTGGGGGTTATAATAGCAGTAAAGCTCCATGTGTTATAGGCAAAGCTGTCTTCTCTCACATTTTCTTTCTTAGTGTCTTTTAATTCCAAGATCATCAGTGTGGGGGGGTCCTGCCACAGGGAACACCGTGGAGCACTTTGATCTCTGCTGTTGTGAAAAGGAGTTAGGTACCCAATCCCATACACCTGTGGTCCCTAAACACCAGGCCACAGACCAGTACTGGGGCACACAGCAGGAGGTGAGCAGTGGGCCAGCAAGTGAAGCTTCATCTGTATTTACAGCCGCTCCCCATCACTTACATCACCACATAAGCTCTGCCTCCTGTCAGATCAGTGGTGGCATTAGGTTCTCATAAGAGTACAAACCCTACTGTAAACTGCACATATGAGGGATCTAGGTTGCGCGGTCCTTACGAGAATTCAATACCCAATGATCTGAGGTGGAGCTGAGGTGGCGATGCTAGCACTGGGGAGTGGGTGCAAATACAATACAGATTATCATTAGCAGAGAGATTTGACTGCACAATAAATGTAATGCACTTGATTTATCCTGAAACCACCCTTCCCTCCTCCCCTCCGCCCCCTGGTCCATAGAAAAATTGTCTTCCATGAAATTGGTCCCTGGTGCCAAAAAGGTGGGGAACTGTTGCCATACACATAACCCAGAGAAAAGGCCTACACAACTCTTCCCTTGTCACATTATATCAGTTTTGGTCTGAGATTCAGACTCGGCCAAATACCTCAGCCACCAAAATAATTTATTATTCAACACCAGGGCATGAAAATGACCTAAAGGATCGTCGGATCATACCAAAGATCAAGGAATGGTGCAGAGGCCTGCAAGATCAGGATCATCTGTAGTCTCTGGAAACTTCTAGAATTATCCACCTATATTTATGCAGGTCAGGTATATTTTCCATGATTATTTGGTATTCATGAAGTTGCCACTAGTTTTGTAGCAAGTTTTAAAAGTTAGAAAGAAGCTGGCATTTGGAATCATTCGTAACATAGGCTCAAGTGAGCTGACAGTTTTCTCATCAATAAAATGAGGATAATAAAATAAATCTGGCCAAACTCCCACAAGATTATTAGTAATTTATCTGAAGCTCCTCACACAATGCCTGGCATTGGTAGGTGCTGAAGTAAAGATGACTGTGTCTTTGGGTCTCCAGTGCAACTTTTACTGCCACTGTTAATAAAACTAAACAAAATGTTCCTGATAATACAGGTTACACTTGAAAAAAAATACATTTGACCCTAAATGTTTGAACCCATAGAAGCATCTCCAAGTGTATCCGCAAGAGTATGCTTGGTGCATTTCAGTTTACAAATGGGATCTGAAGTCAGCACTTAGCAAAGTGACAAAGCCCAACAGCCCACTTGGATGTCTGCGGTTGGAAGGATTGATGCACGTGTCTTACTTGTGTAATCACTTGGTGTGAGGTCTGCAAACTGAAGCTCTCTTCTCTGAACCTCACCAGTTGAACATTCCCCAAAGTAAAGAGGTTTGGTCTAATTCCAGCACAAGCAACTGGGAAACAGCCTCAGTATAATGTCTCTGAAATGAATGCATTCAGATTAGTGTGGACTAATTCACAGGGAAGTGGAGTGAACTGCATCTAGTTGTTGTCCAAAAGGGTAAAGGTTGATTCTCTGTCAGAGCTTATCCTAGGTAAAGATCAGTCTAATTTATATCCTGCCTCAAATTTATCTGTCTTATCAGTGGGTGATCCTGCCGCCCCAGGGTTCATGGAATGCAGATGTTATACATAGACCAAAGAGAAAAAAGAGCATGTAGTAAACCAGAAATTCCTGTGTAAACAACTTTTTAAGATCTGTGAGTGACTATATGTGGTAATATTGTGGAAAATACATATGACATAGTATTTCACTGAAAAGTACATAATTTCATGTTACAAGTCAGCAAGACTGTACATAGTTTTAAATATTCTTATAAGGCTAAATCATAGACCTAATATAATTTGTTTCCATGTATATACATTTCATTATAAGTCATTTTACTCTTTCTATTTCTATTTTTGTACTTTTAAAATATTAAGCACTATTCATTGTGGTTAAATTATAATTTATAATTTATTCTTTATCTTCCCATAGATTCAACATTTACAAAGTAATTTCCACATGTTATCTATTTATTTTGAAGAGCTTACTTTATGAAATTTGTAGTACAGGTAGTTATTTTTCTATTTACAGAAGAAGAAATAAGCTCTCAGAGGTCAAGGGAGTCAATTGTTCAAGCTGGCTTGTGGCAGAGTGAGGACCTAAATATGATAGTTATGATTCCCCATTCAGGACACTTGTCACTCCACCCTACCCCTTCCCAGAGATTGCAGATTATACAAAGTAAGTTGGAAATGGATGAGGTAGTCGTCTGCCACATCCTTGAGTTTTATATTCCAATGTAGTGGCAGTCAAAAAGAAAAGTCTTTCATGGCATTATCTCCCCAAGAACAATGTAAAATTCTCTTCTTCAAACACAGAAACACTATATTATGTTTGATGATATCCTGTGCCTTCAGTAAATGAACCTCTGACATAGTCTCAAGACTGACTTGACTCTCTCAGAGTCAGAGCCTTAGCTGACTCTACAAGGAACCCACAGGAACAGACCCTGAGTCTTCACACATGAACCAACTGCCCACCCAGTCCTGCACAGTGGTCACCAGGGGGCCCAGTAAACCCCTAAGCAAAGGCAAAGGTATACATGTCCCATCTTCTTATTGTGATTCAGCAACCACCTGCCGAGGCATTTACTTAAAATACTGTCCTTAGGAAGACTGGGTCCACTCCTTCAAGCCTGATTCAAAGTATCCTTTCCTGACCTTCAGGATGCACAGAGACCAGAACTTAGTTTGCCATTCCCAAATCAAACCGCCCCAATTTGGATCTGTTCTTTTGCATTCTGAATACCTCCCATGAAGCATCCTGACTACAAGGCCACATTCCAACACCTCAGCGCCTTTGGTTACATTCCTGGGGGAGGGGCTTGGGCTTCACATGCCACATATGATTCATACCAGAGTAGTATGTTTTCATTATCTGAAGCTAAACAGATTAATATACATTTATAAAACCCATTTGTTTCCTGAAAATTTGGCTCAAGTGGATCTTAATAATCCCTATGGATAGTGGTTTAAATAACCAACGGCAGCATCTGTGCATCAGCAAGCCAGGGAGCAAGGCAGAGAAGAAGAAAGAAATGCCAGCAAACAGACAGAGCATTCTCTATTTTGGTGTGGGGGCTCTCTTGGAACAGCTGCTCAGTATCAAGTTTTTAACTAAAGTAACCCTCACATGCTTTCTTGTAGGGAACAAGAATTGCTATACTCCAAGCAGACAGAATGCACTAAAAAGTGGTAATGAAGCTTAGTGTCAGAACTTGCTAATTTCCCATTGCTTAGTAGATTAATGAGGTAATGAGGAAATGTTTTTACAGGCTCCTTTTACAAAAAATAGGCTTTGTAGGAAATTTGCACTAGAGTAGGTTGGGAGGTAGAGATGAGGAGAAGGAATATGGGGGAATCATTTAAACCTCCTTCTGAAATTTCTAGATCATCTTTTTGGCAAACTGAATCTGGTGAAGCATGGGAGAACCTGCATACTGGAATAAATATCTTCTCATTAGTTGGAAGAAAATAGCATTCTGCCTAATACCTAGTATGTGTCATGTTGATAGCCTCTAAATTTGAATCAAGCACACAGTTTGACAATTTTTTTTTTCTGGTTTGTGGGATAAGTACTGCAACCCTGTGAAAAAGTAAATCACCTTTAAGTTATACACTGCATAAACCACCCTTATCCAAAAGATGGTATTACATTAAACTGGAACTGTTCCTGAAAGTTCATTATGAACTTTTAATATGGAAAGATTATGAAAGACTATATTAAGTGTCATTCCAGTTTCTGAATTCTACTCTTGATCCCTTCCCAATGGTTGACCAAGAAAGAATGGGTGGTTCAGGTGGTAGCGTACTGGAGGCCTCCAAAAACAGAGACCATATGATCCTTTGCTGTGCTACACAGGAGTGAGGTTGGCTACACTGTAGATCAAAACACACAACACTTTGGACAAGCGAGGCCACACGTTCCCTGGACTCAGTTTTTTCACTTGTGAATGAAGAGATTGACTTTGTTCATCCTAAGTTCCTCTTCCATACTACTCTTCTATGACTTTATGACTGAACTCACACTGAGGGCATCGCAAATCCACATCTTTGGTGGCCAGCCTCCATGGCATCTCTTTATAGATTTGGTTCCAGTTCCCTTTGTTCAGGTGATCAAAAAGGGTAGTTCAGACTAAAGAACCCTCCCCCTTTCTATTTTTTCTTCTGAGTTACTTTTATTAGCCAGATTAAAGTATGCAAGCAAATAGGCAGTGCAAGCTATTTGTACTGTCAATAAAGAGAGGATTATCTGAAAATTTTATGTAATGTTTGTAGAAAATATCATCTACTATGTTACTGAAAGATCTTGGGAAGGTGAGACAAAATTTCTGTTTGCATTTAAATTAAGGAAAAATGTTGTGCTTGCATTTATTGTTAGGAAGTAGAATCTATGCAATATGACATATTTTTCCTTTCACTTAACAGCCAGAAAACAGAGAGCCGGATTCAGTGATGAGTCATATTGATCCCACCATCTTGTGTCTAGTGGTGTCTTCCCTCTCTGCTTCCTTTGAGTACCTCAGTCTATTTCCCTCTTAATTGTTCAAATTTTTCTTTATATTTAATTTCAATTATTTCAAATATTTTTTTGGAAGGAGACAAACACTGGCCACAATAATAAACAATAATATAATTAGTCAAACAAATTATATAATCAAAATTTCCGGTAAACTCAAATAGAATATTGGTTAATATTTAAATATTCAAAATATCATGTAATTGGAGAAAATACCTTGAAAAGCATGTTATCTTTATAAAGACATTTTTCTGTGTATCTTTAAACCATAATGATCCGAGATTAGGCACAAGAATCATTTCTAGATTTAAGCCTAAGTCCCAAGGCATTTTAGATCACCTTGGAACAATACTGAACTCAAGTGAGTCGGGAATATGGAAAGATCGGCTACCCCAATTCTAGCCAGGAAAGGAGCAGGGAAAGATAAACATAAACACAGCTCAGGAACAATTTAGTTAGATGACATGGTGGAGATACAAAAAAAAAAAAAGTTACGTAAAAACTCTGCACTTTCCCAGACATCATTTAACTAATGCAGAATTATGATAATTCAGATTCATCTAAACCTTATCTAGAAAGGTAGGAATCAAAAGCAACAGCAGATCTCACTTTCACATCCTTATATTACAGGTCTGAGAATAATAGGGCTCCAGTTACTTTTTGTATAAAAATATCTTATGAGTGAAGAACACAGTTTGAAAGCCTAATTTAAGAACTACAACCTCTAAGAACTGGAATAATGATCCAAACCTAGGGGGAAAGTACTATGAACAAAAGCATACTAGTCTGAACCCACATCCTCTGACAAGAAGCCATTTACTGAACAATTTACTGCTCTGCTGACATGAAATATGAATTTTGTCCAGAAAAATTTTACAAATGTGAAAGTAGTACATAGAGAATAGAATAGTCTAAAAATTGTCTCCCTGAAAAGAAAATCCATGTACATAGTCCTTTAAATGAATCTTCCTAAAATGCAATTCTGATTGATTATTAATTCTTATGTTTCTTCAAACATTTTCAACGCATTTAATTAGATACAATAGGAAGAAACAAAGGCGAAGAAGACTGTCCCCTGTGACCTAATCCAATTTGTTGCTTTTACTTCCTGCATGCTCAAATTCCTTCACCAGACACAAGCTGCGCACGCTCTGTCCCCCTTCCTTCCTTCCTTCTTTTCTTTCTCTTCCGTCCCCTTTTTTTCTTTCTTGGTATCGCTGTCATTATTGTTGGTTTTCTTTATCTCAACCTACCCTTTTAAGCTCTCTCGCACTCCTCCTGAAAGTGTTTTTTACATTTCAACAAGCTAAGCTTTTCCCCTCAACTTTAGGACTTCATTCACTTCATCTCCCCAATGCAGACAGATCTCCCCAGACCATCCCTACGTGCTGAAACTCCACCGTCTTCCAGAGACCAACTCAAATCCTTCCTTAACTTGATCTTGACATTTGACCAATGGCATCAAACTGTGGCTCTGTCACTGTCTATCTGTGTGACTTTAGACAACTTACTTAAATTCTCCACAGCCTCTGTTTTCTCATCTGTAAAATGGAGATAGTACTTACCTCAAAGGTTATTTCAAAGGTTAACGGAGATAATACTGTACAAGTAAATTGCTTAGCACAATGTGGTAATAGCAAAGACCTGCACATTACACCATTTTGCCAATAGCACCAATAATGAAATGACACTTCCTCCACAGAAAACTACCAAATATTCATTCCTTTCTAATGTCTTTTATCAGTGTTATTTCTGCCATCGTCATTTTGTCTACCATATAACTTTCCCTAAATGTGTCTTGCATATTATACAATATGATCCATAAATATATATTGAGTATTATAATGCTTTTTTCAAAAATTAGTATTTTTGTGTTTATCTTGACAGAAATCTGATGTATGATTTATTGGGAACCTATGTGTTTAGGTTTCCACCTTCCAGAAATGTCCACTTTGTCCTGGCTTCTAAACCCTCCCACGTATCAATCCCCAGCTCAGATTCACCCATCTTAAACGTATAGCCTTTGCTAGACATAATTCCTCACTTTGTGGAGTATTCCCAGATCTTCAGCCTTAAGCCACTTTGTTATATCTTGCTTCACTGAATAGTTTTGTGTATATATTTTTCATGTGCCCTAATCCATCATAAACTCCTTAAGGTTGGGAATTACTCCTTCGTTTTTAATACCTTGAATTTCAGATTTTGTTCATAAAATAATTCATTTTTTAATTCATCCATTTATTTATACCCTCACTTTCACAGCATGTTTATGGCAGAGTACTTATACTAGGTCAGAGTGCAGGGGCGTAAGATAAGGTAACCAGGGCGCGAGTCTTGCTTTGCCACTTGCTGTGTTGACTCAGTTTCTTTGACATGGATTTTGCAACTGCACATGTTTTTATGCATGTTGTATTATACATACAAATATAAAAATGTTAGAGAATCACCTGGCAGAGTCACCATGGATGTTAAGTCTATGTCAATGTTTTTCTCTTATCTTCACCAATAAATTACTAGTTAGAAGAATGAACCCCTAGGAATGTTGTACTCAAAATATTAATAAACTATTCTTTACTTTGGTGGGCATTCTGAATTGTGCCACATGCTATAGCCTATATGCCTGGGTCAGTACTTAAAGCCTTTCTAAAGGTAGCCATGAAGGGAAAACAAAACAAAACAAAAAAACCTAGGGAGTGACAAAATTGAAAAAGGCAATACAACAAATACCGGCTCCCTGGTTGAAAATTGTTAATTGTTGTTGTCATCGTAGTTTTATAAAGAGAGTAAGTTGTTTATTTCAACAAACTTGGATTCCTGGTAAAATAGAATTTCCTTCCCGTAACCTGAGAGTGGTCTGTATTCTCCACAGACTGTAGTGTCAGACTACATTTCTGATTTCTGCTGGAACATTTTTTGTGGCCTAAGGGAACCCTGAATTTCCCTCTGTTCTTTCTGTTTGCTGTGTCAGCAGGGTTGGTGTGACCAGATTCACATCCAAAGTCAAGTTTTATTTGATCCAGTGCCTCCAGAATCAAACTAATCTATCAAATGTAGAGTACAGCATCTTTTTGCTCTCTGTTTTTCCAACCTGTGATTAAAATTATTTTAAATATTAAGTAAGTATATAGGTAGCCTGATTTGCTGCCAAGATTATTTGGAGAATATATCAATTTAGTAGAACTTCTACTTCACATTTTGGTCATTCAGTATTAACTATGGGAAAACCTCAAGGTTTCATTCTCTTGTTAAAGTTTCAAAAGCTACTGTTTCCTTTACAGGTGTTTAATCACTTTAGAAGAAATAACTTGGTATAATAGTAAAATTTCATACTTTATTTTTCATATTTTTATAGAAAAATTTTAGAATAAAAAAATTTTGTTTTTAGAATAACAAAATTCACATAATTTTGTTTCGAAGCTTGAGTTTAGAAATTACCTGTTCTTTGCTTCTTCTCACATGGTAAACCAGACACACAAATCTCCAAATGTAGTCTGTCTTTACCATACTGCACTACATTGTGAATTTGAACAGCCTTCAGACTTTACAAAGTGCTACTCCTCCATGGTGGGTTCATCAGGAGACATTCCACTTGTTTGATGTAATTATACTGTTAGAGTTAATGTCTAAGTCATAAACTGCCATGGTTCCATTTTCTTCTGAACCACATTAAGTACATAAGTCATTTCATATTACCCTTTACCATATTTAAATTCAGTGTTCCCAGGTTACCTTGTAATACTGTCACTAAAAGGCATGCTTGTAGTGTGATCCAAGTTAATAAAGAATAAGTCCATAACTATCTACCACCTTAGCTAAAATGTCAGAAAATTGACAAACTAATGTGGTGTTTTAAAAAATGGTTTTATTCTTATGATTTTGCATGGAACAGAATAAACCAATATATAGACAACATTGTTTCATTTGCACAAAGATTGTTTTAGATTCAGAATGCAAAAATATGCCAAAAGATGACAAAATAGGGATAGGTCAAATATATAACTTGGCATAGTCAAGAGATAAATTTGCAAATGCAGAAGGAAAGATACATAATTTATTATGGTACATGATTATTAAAGTTACTATGGCTGTGTAAAAAATTACCCCAAAACTCAATGGCAAAAATAATCATTTCACAGATTCTGAGGTTGAGGAATTCAGACAAGACACAGAATGT
Organism: Daubentonia madagascariensis; assembly: GCA_023783475.1. Lineage (NCBI taxonomy): Eukaryota > Metazoa > Chordata > Mammalia > Primates > Daubentoniidae > Daubentonia > Daubentonia madagascariensis. Next base: position 763,484 of record JAKFHU010002239.1, read on the forward strand.
ATGGCCTATTTCTGATCTTTGATGTCTGAGGTCTCACCTGGTAGACTGAAAGGTGAGCATCCAGAATCATTTCTAGGCTTGCTTGCTCACCTGTCTGGCAGTAGATACTGCTTGTTGAAACCTGTCCACATGGGTTTCCTAACAGTATGGCAGCCAAGTCCCAGGGGAAAGCATCTTGAGGAAGAGAGAGCCACCCAACAAGCCACTCAACAACCTTTATCATTTTTATGATCTAGCCTGGAAAGTCACAAGCCCACTCAGATTTAATGAAAATAGACTTCTCAGATTTGGTTTTTGATGGTGGTAGCAAGGTTCTAAAAGAGCATGTGGTACTGGAAATGTTTCTGTGGCCATTCTTGGAAAATCCAACAAGTAGCAAATACCCCTATTATGATAGAGAACACTCCCATCACCCCAGAAATTTCCCTCATGCCCAGTCAATTCTAACCCACTATCTCCCCCAGTAAATGACTGCTCTGATTCATTGCATCATTATTAATTTTGCCTCTTCTAAAACTTCATATAAATATAATAATACAGCTTGTAGCCTTTTAAATCAGCTTCTTCGTCTCAGCATGCTATCTTCCTGACTTATTTAAGTTATTGCACATATCAGCAGGATTTATTCTCTTATTTTTGCCATGTAGTATTCCACTCGACACAGAAATTTCATTCTCCTGGTAATCCCCATTTTCCTGTTAATGAACATGTGGAATATTTTCACTTTGGGGCTATTATGAGTAGTGATGCTATGAATATTCTTTACAAGTTCTTTTGTGAACATGTATTTTCATTTCTCTAAGGTAAATATCTAGAAGAAGAATTTGCTGGGTCATAGAGTAGGGGTATGCCTAACTATATGAGAAACTGCCAAACCATTTTCCTTAGTAATTGTGACATTTTACACAACCACTAGCAACACATTCTTGCCCACATTTGGTCTTGTCAATTTTTTTTTTAATTTTAATCTCAGCCATTTTAGTGACTGTGTAGTGTAACTTATTGTGGTTTTAATTTGGATTCCCTTAATTACAAATGATGCTGAGCATTTTCTCATGTACTTATTGAAAATTCATGTCTTTTCTTTTGTAAAATACCTGTTTCAATCTTTTCTCATGTTTATTATTTGCCTTTTTCTTGAATTATCAAAGTTTTTTATTTATTCTGTTTATAAGGATTTTTGTCAGATATATGTTTTGAGAACATTTTATTCTTCTGCTTAATGGCTTGCCTTTTCTTTTTCTTAATGATGCCTTTTAATGAGCAGTTTGTAATTTGATGTAGTCTAATTTATCAGTTTTTCTTTTTTTGTCAACTACTTATTTTTGTGATCTTCACAATATTTGCCAACACTAAAGTCATGAAGATATTCTCTTATATTTTCTTCTAGAAGCTTTATTATTTCAGGATTTATATTTTAGTCTGTAATTTATGTTAAGTGAGTTTCGTTTATAGTAGAGGTCAAGCTATGGCTCATTTTTCCTCATATGTATATCCAGTTGTTCTAGCACCGTTTGTTAAAAGAACTTTCATTATAGAATTGTTTTGATGGTTGCTGAAAATCAATCAACCCTATACCACATATTCTGTTCCATTTGAACTATTTGATTTTCTCTACTCTAGCACCACACTGATTACTGCAACTGTAGAGTACATCTTAAAGTCATGTATTTTATGTATTCCTAACTTGTTTTAATTTTCAAGACTCCTTCAGCTATTCTAAGTCTTTCATTTTTTATACAAACTTTAAAATCACCTCATCAATTTCTACAAAAAGAATTCTAGGATTTTGATTGGGATTGCATTGAATCTATAAATACACTTGGGGAAAATTGACATATTAACAATATTGAATTTTTCAACCCATGAACATAATATATTTCATTATTTAGTTATTCTTTATTTTCTCTCATCAAGGTTTTATATTGTTTATTTTAGAGGTCTTGCCATGCTTTTGTTAAACTTATTCCTAAGTATTTTATGTTTTCTAAGGGTAAAAAAATGGCATATAAAAAAATCTAATTATAGCGTTATAGTATTTAGAATTACAATTGATTTTTGTTTATTGACACTTTATCCTGCCACTTAACTGAATTTACTTATTAATTATGGTAGTTGCTTTGTAGATTCCTTATGATTTTCTATGTAAGCAATCAGGTCTCTGGGGAATAGAGATAGCTTTGCTTCTTTCTTTCCAATCTGTGTTATTTTATTTTATTCTTTGCTTTATTGCACTAGAAAAGACCTTCATTTCAATATGTAGTGCTATTTCCAGTCTTAGAGGGAAAATGTTCAGACTTTGACAATTCAGTTTGATGTTAAATGCAGATGTTTCCTTTAGCTTAAAATATTGGAGAAGTTCCCTTCTATTCCTAGTTTTCTAATTTTTAAAAAACATTAATAAATATTGTTTTGTCAAATGCTTTTATGCCTCTATTGAAATTATTTCTCTCCTTTTGCCTATCGTGAATTATACTGATTGATTTTCAAATGTTAAACCAAACATGCATTCCTTGCATATACTCTGCTAGGTCATGGTAATTTTATTTTTGTATATTTTGGATTCAACTCCCTAATATTTTGTTAAGGATTCTTGCCTCTATGTTCAAAAGAGTTGTTTTTTTCTTGTAGTGGCTTCGTCTGGTTTTGATATCAAGGTTGTTGTGGTAAATTGTAATGCAAACATCTCTGCTAAAAATCCCTACTCCCCTCTTCTTCCATCTGGGTTAGCCTTGTAACTTGCTTTGACCAGTAGAATGTGGCAACACTTAGCAGTTCTCTGCCTATGCCTCACAGGTCTGGCAGCTTTAGATCTGTTGGGATCCAATGCGGGACAACTCAATGATAAGAGAACACACGGAGAGAGAAACATCACAGCCTTCTAGTCCTCTTTGCCAATGCCTCAGACATGTGGGAAGGCTGTTGTGGACTTCCCAGCCCTTCACAAACATCTGAATACAGCAGTATGAGTGACACCAGCCAACATCACAGGAACAAGCTGTACCATGCAGCTGAGACCAGCCAACCACATAGAATCCTAGAAATAATAAATTGTTATTGTTCTAAACCACTGATTTTTGTGGTAGTTCATTATACAGCAGTGGAAAACTGATATAGTTATGCTAGCCTCATAAAACAAGATGGAAATTTTTTCTAAAAGAGATAGTGTACAATTAGTATTGTTTTTCACTAAATGTTTGAAAGAATTAACCAATAGAACCATCTGGGCTTGGAGTGTTCTTTACGGGAAGTTTTTTTAAATAATAAATTTAATTTCTTTAATAAATACAAGATTATTTAGATTTTCTAAGTCATTTTGTGAATTTTGATGAGTTGTTTTTACATATTTTTTCTATTTCATTTACGTTATTGCAATTACTAGCATAAAATTTCTCTTAATATTTTTGTTTTAATATCTGAAAGATTTGCAGTAATAGCCTGCAAATTCTGATTGACATTTTATGAGAGTTTTTGCTTTGATAATTTTTTGAATTTTATTTTTGTTTTAATTAATTTTTGTTCCTATCCTTATTATACATTTGCATGATCTTTTTTGGTTAAATTTGTTCTTCTAGCTACTTAAGAAAAAAATTTAAACTACTGAATTTTTTTTCTTTTCTAATATAGGAATATAAAGCTATGATTTTCTCTATAGATGTCTACATGCATCCTAAATTTTTAAATATTTTATGCTTTTATGTTCCACATAGAAATTTATCTAAAGTAGAAGTATGAACAGGTAGTCCACAGGGTAAATTCAGCCTACAGAATACAAATACACAAAAGTTGTTCTCACGGCCTGCTTATTTTAAAATTGGGAGAACTTGATATTTTAAAACTCCCAATTTCCCTACCCAAAAAACCACAATAAACAAAAAAAATTTAAATGATTAAATGGGAAAGGGGTTTGCATAATATATTATACAATGTTGATATCTGGAGTGTATAAATAATTTTAACAAATTTATAGGAAAAGCATCAATATACTTTTTACAAAAGTGAGCAAAATTAGGCAGAATTCCTAAAAGAAAATTGACAAAATGTCAAAAGCACATAAAATACTAGTAATAAAGGATAAATTAAACTGTATGCTATATTTATCATTTCAGAAATTGACAAATTTCTTTTATAAACTTGCACGCTATTAAGCATGTATTAAAACAAGCACCAGTATATTGTTGGGAGTGTAAATTGTGACAACATTTTCTGGGAAATAATTTTACAAAGTATGTAGGAAGTGTCCAAAAATATGTCTTATATATTGATTCCATAATTCCAATTTCAGGAATATACTTTAGGAACATACCTAGGAAGTAAACAGAGGTGTTGACAAAGAGTATGTGTAAGGATATTTTCAGTACTATCTGTAATAGCAAAACTTTGAAAATGACAGGTAAATGTCTACCCCAGGTGCATAGTTAAATAAATTGTGGTGCATCCATGTTACTGACTAATACATTCTATAAAATTGTTCTGAAGAATATTCAGCATAAGAAAATGGATAGGAGAGAATGAAAAGCGAATTAGCAAAATACTAATTTTTTCATATAACACGATTCCAAGTATACGATAATTGTCACATATAGAAAATATTTTTGTAAGGAAGGAAAAAAACAAAAACCTTAATCTTTTGTGACATCATTAAAGTTGATTTCTATTTTCTTCTTTATATTTTTTGTATTTACTGATTTATTGTGGTGAAATATATATAACGTGATATTTACCATTTGTGATGATTGATTGTATGCGTAGCGTTGAAAGGGCCACAGGGTGCCCAGATTAAACATAGTTTCTGGGCATGTCTGGGAAGGTGTTTCCAGGTGAGATTAGCATTTGAGTCCGTGGACTCCATAGAGCAGATTGTCATGTGCATTGGTATCACATGATATAGATTAGGGCAAATAAGTTCAAGTAGATAGGTTTTAGATAGTATTAAAAAAAACTACCTTGGTAAGATGATATTTTTCTTTTTATCATATCCATTAACACTAACTAAGGTGGCCCAAAAGAATGTTCATTTTTCTACTGTTATTCTGTAGTTCTTGAGAAAAATGTCTGATGAGACTTCGAAGTTGTGTTGTTTCAAATATTTCAAAATAATTTCAAAAAGTACCTTTCATGGTTAACGTTATAGAATTTATTAAGACATACTTTAGAATAAATAATTGTTTCTCTTACTAAAACCCCAGGAAAGTAAACATGTAGAAGGAATTACTAAAAAAAAAAAATTTACTTTTTTACTATATCTGTTAATTTTCTCTAAGACATATGTTACTTTTTATTTTATGTTAATTTGTATTTGTATTAGTTAAATAAATTAGCATAGGTAGAAAAATAAAGCCAAATAGATTTTAAGAGCTTGTATCACAAAAGAAAGATTCCTGTCTGATCCAACTTCCATTCTCCTGCCCATCCCTCCAGAAGATGATACTTTCAACACTTTGAGTAATTTCTCCTGATATTCCTGTCCACATTTCTAACTACTTCCATTCTAGCACTCCCTCTGTCGTATTTAATAATTGCACCCTTATTTTTTTTTTAATTTTCTTGCCCTTATTTGCACAAGATTTTTTTTTCCCCTTCCCATCGTGTTTTTCCTGAAGCTCTTGGTCTTCCTCAGTTGGTGCCCAGTGTAGCCTGAGCTCGCTCTTTGTTTCTGTCCTGTGTCAGATCCCGTATTTCTTGCACCTTCCACTTTCCTCAAGCATGTCCTCCGGTAGCTTTCTAAGAAAGGATAAGAAAGATAGGTTCTTGGTTTGTTTGTTTAAGTTTTTGCATGTTGAAAATATGTCTTTAATCTACCTTCAACTCTGATTAATTTTTTTCCTGAAAAAAGAGATGTGGATTGGAAAGAATTTTTCCTCAGAATTTTGAAGCTACAAGTTCACTGTTTTCTAGCTTTTGATGTTACAGTAATAAGTCTAATGCCATTTTGATTGTCATTCTTTTGCGTATGAATTATTTTTTCCCCCTAAAATTGTCTGGGATCCTTCTCCTACGAGGAAGTTCCTTGATGTGGATATTTTTACATTTGCAGGGACAGCACTTGGTGCCCTTCAACTGGGAGGTGATTCACAGCATTCAATTCTGGTAATTGTTTTTATTCATTATTTGATGATTTTTTTCTCTCTAATTTTTTTGTTTTCTCTTTCTGAAATGTCTATCAATTATGAAATGTCTATTAATTATTAATTATGTACTTTCTTAGTTCAATTTCTGATTTTTTTAACTATTCTAAACTATTTACCATATCTTGTCATTTTTTTGCTTATTTTCTGAGAGATATAATCAACTTTACCTTTATCTTCCAGTCTTAATCTTTAAAATTCTTGCTTTTGAAATGTTACTTATTCATAGTCTTCTTTCTCTTACCGTAAGGACATCTCTTTTGGAAAATTTTCGTTTTTCTAATCGCTTCTCAGCCTTTTGGCTAAGATGAAGTGTAGAATATTTTCAATTTTTTTTCTTTTTTATTGTTGTGTTCAAAGACACACAAGTGGCCAACAAGTCTATGAAAAGATGCACATCATCACTAATCATGAGGGAAACGCAAATTAAAATGATAATGAGACAACACCTCACACCTGTTAGGAAGGCTATTATCAAAAAACAAAAAGTAAGTGTTGTTGAGGATGTAGAGAAAGTAGAACCCTTGCGCACTGTGGGTAGGAATGTAAAATGGAGCAGCCACTATGGAAAACAATATGGCAGTTCCGCAAAAAATTTAAAATAGAATTACCACATGATCTGGCAGTATTTTATTTTTTAAGTTTGTTTTTCTGCTCCCTCTATAACCTGTTTCCTTCCTTCCTTCCTTATTTTCTCAGTTTGTTAGGGTTTTTCTCCTTTCAGTTTGAGACTTCTCTTAAACATCTGGTGACTTGGGTTGTCGTATCATATTTAAGAATTAGGTACTAAGATCTGGTTAGAACTCCAGCCCGTGAGAGTAGGAGTTGTTGATGGGGTTTCTTATAGGGCAATGAAGCAGCTCCCTGGCCTTTTAGTGGAGGTGACCCCAGATATCTATGCTGAGATTTTATTTACTTGTTGTTTTTTTGTTTAATCATTCAGTTTTTCTGGAGTAGACTTTTTCAGGTTTCTTTGTAGGGGGAGCAGGCAGGGAGGGTTTTAAGTCTGGGTGAGGAAAGACATTTCCTCCCACTTACTGTCCCTATTTTTAGCCCCACACAGCATCTCTACCTTCCCTTGTATCTGGTGTTACCAAGTCCGGAGCCTCTTGAGCCTGGTGTCTGCAGAAAACAAGGCCGTGGGCTCCCACCAGAGTCAGGGCCGGCGCCAGTCCCTGCCTGGGCAGGATGTGAGAAAGGACTCTCCTGAAAGCAGATTTCAATCCGTGCTTTGTTCACAGCTGCCTCCCGTGGGGCCTGTGCCTCCAAATGAGGAACCCCTCAGAGGTTCTGTGGAGTAAATTGACACAACTCCATTGATAGTGTCAACTCTGCAGCCTCTCAAATTATGATTTTTATATTAATAATTGTTCCTGCTTTGCTAAGTCACACATCACTCCCCAAATTCTGTTTCTTCAAAATAAATGTAAACGTTTTGCCTGCTGAAATCTTCTCCTTGTCTTTATGGGGTGGTACACTTTTTTTGAAAAATTCCTTTACTGTCATTTTTATTTGGGTTTTAGTAGGAAGAATAGATAAACACATGCCAATATGCCAGCATTCTTTGTTTGAATTTGAGCTGATTTAGGATCTAGCAATATTACAATGTTAATTTAGTTACTCCTCAAGAGAACACAATAGAATACTTAGTCCAGGTATATTGGCATTGCAGCTAATGAAGATGAACTCTAAGTAAAATGTATATGTTCATGAATGTTAAGCATAACATATTTTCTTTACATAAATTCAGCATATAAGAATATGTTCCCTCTTTTCATCCATTTTATATTTCAAGTATTATTATCTCAGCTATCTGGATGTTAGGTGGACAGATAGATGGTAAATAGATAGACAGATGATAGATAGGTATGTAGAGCCCCTGCTGCTGAGATTTTTAAAATGCAGCATAGCTATTCTTAAAGAACATGAATAAAATTGCAGATAGGTGAAGAAATTCTTGTCAGTGCTGTCAGTAGATGATTGGTAGATGATAAATATAGCCTAAAAATTAAGTTGTTAGGAAACTCACTTCTCTCTACCAGTGGAGCTGCAAATGGTGGGCTGTCATAGAATAGAAACAGTAAATGGTGGCGCAGACGGACTTAGATTCCTTTGGTGGATTATGCAGCAGTTTCATCCCAAACCCAAAACATAGAGAACACTGGATATATAATTATGTTTGCATTTGGCTCTTTTCTGATTGCATAATTTTTCTTGGCTTAAGATATTTAAGGGTTAGAATGTCTTTAGTCTTTTATTTACTGACGATGTTCAGAATTGGCAGAGTTTGTACATTTAGGACTATAGAACAAACCCTAGATTAACTGAGCTGTTGGATGTCCTTTTGTTAGAATATAAAGCATTCTATTCGACCCATCAAAATAGATATTAGGTACATTCTTTGCCTGAAAGCTTGCCCGCATCTTTCAGTAAGGAAACACAATTAGGAATCAAATCCATGATCCTCTTGTTACAAAAGCACTGTTTACCTGATGACAAGGTATTTTGATGTTGGTAATATTTATAGCAGTTTTCCAAAAATAATCCAATTAAAGTATAGGGTAAAACAGATTCAGAGATAAATAAACTTTCAAGATAAATTTCCATAATAACTAGGCATTCAACTCAGTACTATACAACCATCAGCTCAGATACCTGAAAGTTATCTACAAACCACAGAGAATGGAGAAATTTGAGTTGCTCTCCAAGTTCATTGTCTCAGAGCATGTGGGAAGAAATAACCTAAAGTTCATTTTTTAAACTGGCATATAATTTTTTAGTTCATATAAACAGACCACTCAAGTTTTGTTTTAATATTGAAACATATTGTCATAGAATCTGCCCTGGAGTGCTATTTTAATCTCAGATCAGATCAGTTCAGAACTTTATGAGTCCATTTTCCAAATAAATACTCCACTTGTTCTTACAGTCCAAGTGGACTTGCAAAATAAGAGAATGGAAAATTTTCTTTGAGGCTGTTGGACAAATTGATCTTCAAAGTCATCATAATCTAGGAGCTATGTTCTTGCAGTTAAGGGAGAAGATGACCTTTTCTGAAAAATTTTCCTCATACATTCATAAAGTTCAGGCTTACATGACATTTTTTGTTTTCTTATTATTGTTAATTTTTTAAATCAAGCAATACATGCAAGTAAAAATAAACAAAAATATGAAAACTCTGATCTGGTGTTTGTACCTTTTGCCTCAAAATACTTTGCATGATAAATTTTACTACATTTTAATCAAATTACTATGGGAAAATATCAGGGGTACATAAGAAAATTTTTAAATGGAAAAATAACTTTTAAAATAATGTGAAAGTCATTAAAATAGTAGCTGTCTAAATTTTACCTTCTGGGAAATGCATGCAACCCATGAAAATGTTCTTATTTTATCTGAATTAGTTCCCAGAAACCTAGTGATGGATATTTAAGAACTTTGCACTATTATTCTATATTCCAGTCAGCAAATGCAAAAGATTGTGTAGGAGAACTAAATATCCACAGGGTTAAATGTGCACTCCAAAGGATTCTATTTTGACTCTGAAACACACAGTTTTACCAAGATTCACCCTGGCTATTTTTACTCATGATTAGAAAACTTTAAAGGGATAAAAGTCCTGGCATTTTATATATACCTCTTTTCAAACATTGAAAGGGTTTCCGAGTGAGCACAGGGCTGCTTCCAGTTTGTAAACTACAGGAACCTGTACAAAATCATAAATTGTCTGCTTGTTAGCCAATGTTCGTATCAATTGATTAAAATTCTGTTTGCTCAACCATGATTGAAATTCTAAATTTTCTCAGCCATGATTTAAATTCTATTTGTTAAGTGAGCAAAAACCTGTGAAAATGATGACTGTGTGAAACAAGTTCAGTATCGTCAAAAAATGAACAGCGAATTTTAATGTTTTATTTAATGATATTGAATAATTGTTACTGTGCTGCGGGATAATTGGAGATAAATGAGAGCAGCTGACCACATAAAGGATGCTGTGCCAGGCTGGAGCTCAAATCTCAGCTCTGCTCCTTACAAACTGCACGATCTGTGCATGTTGCTTAACCTCTCTCTGACTCAGCTTCCCAGAAAATGGGAGGTAAATCTAGCACCATGTTATGGGCTTGGTAAGGGAACCAAATGAAATGATGCAGTAGAGGGCTGAGCCCAAATGTTGCCAGCATCCTACAGACATTGGTGTTATTACTGTTATGACTATAATTAATATCACTTTTACATAAAGAAATTGAGTATTTATGAAGTCATACGGAAGAAAGGAATTGAGCAAGAACACACCTTTCTCAAGTCCCCTAAATTCTTCCTCTGTTCTATGGTTTGGATATTTTATCCCCTCCAAGACTCATGTTAATCCCCAAACATAATCCCCAATGCAACAGCACTGGGAGGTGGGGCCTAATGGAAGATGTTTAGATCATGAATGGATCGATGCTGCTATAAAAAGGGCTTGCAAAAGTGGATTCTCTTTCTCCTCCTGCTCTCCTGCCATGTGAGGACACAACATTCTTCCCCTCCAGATGAGGCAGAACTCAAGGCTCTATCTTGGAAGCAGATGGACCAGGCCCTACACACGCTAACCTGCTGGTGCCTTGACTTTGGACTTGCCAGCCTCCAGAACTGTGAGAGAATAAATTCCTCTTCATTATGTTACCCAGTCTGTGGTATTTTGTTATAGCAACACAAAGTGAACAAAGATGCCACCCGCTCTTTAGAGACTTTTTATGGAGACAGGTGTGGAGCTGAAATTTGAAGTTCATACAAACAGGGAAATCCTTGGTACATAAATAAAGGAAAGAGAAAAGATCTGTAAGAATCAAATTAATCCTATTCTTGCATCTCGGGAATTGGCACTAGCTCCTGCCATCTCCGTGGGTAATTCACAAAACAAGCCAAGAGTTTCTGCCCAATAGCCTCAGCTCCTTTCAGGAAACCCAACCTTTCCCATCCCTTATCCAAATATCAATCTTTCTTCCCCAACAGAGTTTACCCCCAAACCAAAATGTTCCCTTTCTTCTTTCCAAATTAAGCATGCCTAAACTGTTCAGATGAATTTTCTGTGAATTATCTGTAAAGTTGGGATAAGGCTTTATCCTTCTGGGATGAAGATACTTATAGTTCTCTCAATTCACCATCTGTTTAGACCTTCAGATCTTGTCATGTCACTCTCTCAACCTATGGCCCCTTTATTTACCTGCCCTGGAAATTCCTCTTCATCCTTAAAGACACAGTTCAAGTTTTATCTATCTTCCCTCTAAAGTATTCAGGATGTCCCAGGCAAATTAGTCACTTCCTCTACTGTGTTTCCATAGCCCTTTGTTTTGCATTTTAAAATTATAGTATTTACTGCCTTGTTGGTTAACATATATATTTCCCCCATTAGACAAAAAGTCAGGGGCTGTCTGATTCTTTCTTATGGCTTTTTATGTACCTAACATAGGCCTGGAGTACAGCAGGTTCCCAACAAGTGCTACATGGAAAACTGATATTGATTATTCTCTCTGAAATTAATGTAATTGGCTTTGGACCTGGCAAAATGTTTACCAACTAGCTTATTCTTTTCTCACCAATGCAGAATGGATATAAATGAACCACCTCACCTCTGGAACAGTAAGGTTTAATCTCTTTGTAGAGATACTGAGGAAAAGCAATAACACAAAGAGAATGGGACAGAGGCTTTGCAATTGGGAAGACTAGGTTCAAGCATTGTCCCCAGGCCCACCACGTAGCAGCCAAGGAGCTTTGCACGTGTCATTTTCCTTGCTAATCTTTAGTTTCCTTCTCTATAAAAATGGTAAAATAATATTGCCTATTCTATAGAGATGTTGTGAGCATTAATTGAAATGTTACATAAAAAGAGCTGAGGAGAAGCCTGGCTCGTGACAACGCTGAATAAATGTAGTGATTGTTGCTGTCTTAGTCCATTTGTGCTGCTATAAGAAGATACCTGAGACCAGGTCATTTTAAAAGAACAGAAGTGTATTTCTTACAGTTCTGGAGGCTGGGAAGTCCAAGATCAAGATGCCACTGGGTTTGGTTGTCTGGTAACGGTTGCTTTCTGCTTCCAAGATGGCACCTTGCTGCTGTGTCCTCCAGAGGGAAGGAAGGCCATATTCTTGTTAGGTTTGTTTGGATGTTCCCTGGCCCCCCAGTTCCCAGTGTCAAGAATGAGTACTGGTACTGAGTCCAGATGATGACAGAGTGATCACAGACACAGAGCAATTTTATACAAACAGTTTATTACATAAAAGAAAGAATGAAAGTAAAAAGGAAGCTACACAAAGTGAAAATATGTTCCAGAGACAGTGGAATGGGTCAGTCTCCACCAGTGGAGAAAGACCCCAAAGTCTGAGCACATGCTGCCTTTTATATGCTCCCTAGTTTGTCCCACTTTTCTCCTGGCAGGATTGGTTGTTATTTCCTGCCTTTTGGGGTGATTGATAGGTTGGGGTTATATAACAGATTACATAATAACAGGTTGGTTATGTAACACTTTCCCTTTCTGCACATGTGTCTTTCCCAGAATCCTTCATGAAGCTCCATCCATGCTATGCTAATTAGATGTTAATGATCTCTACATCAGTTAAAGTTTACTAGGAACTTTTTACTATGTATGTTCCCACCAGGAAAACAGTTCCTAGCTGCAATTTGGTTCCTAGCTACAATTTGGTTCCCACTCTCTGCCCTTAGCCACTTCCTTGCCACCTGTTTACCCTGCACCAGACCTAACATTCTCACATGGCAGAAAGCAGAAGGACAAGAAGACCAAACACTGTGTAAATTTTCTTTCATAAAAACCTTAATCCCATTCCTGAAAGAGGTGCTCTCATGGCCTAATCACCTCTTAAAGGCACTACCTCTTAATTCTATCATACTAACCATTAACTTTTAACATCTGGATTTTGTAGGGGACACTATAGCACTTACTAAGACCCCTCCTTTTCTAGGAGTTTGGCTGTAGGGCAGGGGGGACGCTTGATGTGCGGGAGGTGTGGAGATGGAAACATGTGTAACTCTAACAAGGGGAGTCACAAAGGATTGTACATGGACATTAATTAAGGAGACACTACTCAGTTCTCAGTTTTTCATTACCCAAAATGAATGATTTCCTAAATGTATCTGTTTGTCACTATTCATGGATATGAATATTGCAATATAGATTTTACTTTGACAAAGTACATTTTGTATGGATAATGTATTTATTAATATATCATTTTTATGATACTAAGTCTAAAACTAAAAATAAATGTTAGTATCATATTTATTTTCAAGTAAACACCCTGCTATTATAAAAAAATTTTAAAGGATATGTGTAGCACTATAGTTAAGGAAATTGAATTCTATACTCACTTTGTCATTATGAAACTTCTGAGTGTTATTTTATACATTGGTAAAGTGGGACTAGTTAGTAAGGACTGTCTAATCAGGGGATATTATGGAGATTAAAAGGTTTCTAAATGTGAAAACAACTGAAAACATTTTTAAAATGTATGAAGTAAAAGTAGCAGTGGAAATGACATGAAAGGAGTCAAGCATCTTATTTTGGAAATCAAATTCAAAGTTAAATACTTCTCTTAAATTAAATTTAATTTGGCCTAAAGCTGCCTCCATACTTTGAATTTCCACATAGCAAACTGCAACCAAACTTAAGAATATATTTTTGTAACAAATAGCTGAGTCTTGGCCAATCACAGGCTGCCAACTGATCTGATCATGTCCGTATAAGGCAAATGACATATCACGCTACGCCCAAGTGGAGCAAATGCCTAGCTATAACCAATCAAGCTGTTTCAGTATGTCACCTCCTTATTCTTTCTATAAATACTGGTAGCCCATGTTCCCGGGTAGAGCTCCCTGAACCTCCACTGGTTCTGAATGGTGCCAGATTCATAAATCATTCTTTGCTCAAATAAACTCTGCTAAACTTAATTTGTCTAAAACTGTTCTTTTAACACTTCATTTTACTTAGTAGCTACACATCGATGGCATCTAGGCTATATGTTATGTGTGTTTTGTTTTATTTTTATTTTGCTTAATGTCTAGAAGAGAAATCTTTACCTTCTTCTCTGTAAATATTTTAACAACTTTTGGCTAACCAGCTTAAGAATAGTCATAGCACAAAAATATAATTTTTTATCTGATTCTCACAATAACCTCTATTTTTAAGCAAGGCAATAACTATAGGATTAAATAATTATTATGAAAAGAAAAAATTTGAAAAAAAACTACCATCAAACAAGAACAGACTTTTTCAGAGTTGTTTTAGTTGTTACAGAATCAATATATGTTCTTAACATGCCATACGATGCACCTTGGTGAATTTATTATGCCTCCTTGAGAACTACTGACTGATTCTACTGTCTTCAAAGATAATGGTGATCCACAAGCATGTCTAGTTGTCTGTAATGTTCTATATCTTCCATTTCACACACTGGCCATGTTCCTTTACTCTTCTCAGTAGAGTAAATCCTCTTTGGCATTCGCCGTAGCCAGAGAGTTAGGCTAGTTGGAGCCCTTGCGTCAATAAGGCCTGGGCCTTCAGTCTGACTCCCACAGGATCCAGTTGGCTTCTGTTCTGTTCTGCCCCACAACAAACTTTACCCTTAATCTAGCTACATGTCAAAAAAAAATGGGTGGTTGGAAGAGGAGGCCTGCATTGGTGCACGCAGGTTCTCCCCATAGGAAAGGCTGCTCAAAGTGTGTGCCCAATTAAAAGAGATTTGGGAGAGTCATTTCAAATTACAAGCCAATACAACATATTCATATTCATTTACTACACTGATCATCACCAAATCAGAAAACTCTAAACATTATTCTTAGAGATATCTCTTAAAGTCAATGGAGAGTTCTTTCCTTCTTTCCCTCCTTCCAGAGCCATTACAAAATAATTTTCAGTCTCAGGTTCTATGAAAGAAATCTTGCTACATTCGTGATATGACCACTTTAAATACCTGTCCTTTTCCTTGAGAAATAACATTCACCTACTTAAGTGACCTCAGGTTGGAAAACCAAGTTCTATGCACTGATTAGAATTTTCATTGAAGTGTGTTGCTCTTAATTTCTTGTTCCAAGTTCCCTCAGTGACTATTTCCCCACGAAACCATTTATTTATGTAGTTAGCCAGCTGATATGCATGTTTATTGAGCACCTATAATGAGCCAGGCACCCTTCTAGGCGCTCGTCACTTAGAGCAGCTCTTAAACTTCAGTAGAGAAGTTGCTAAACACAGATTCTTATTCAGAAAATTGGGGGAAGGACCCAGGATCCTGCATTTCCAACAAGCTCTTTTGCTGGTCCAAGGACTGCCTAAACCACTGTATGAATTTTTTAAAAGATGGCTCTAGACACCCACTTTAAATTCAGTGTTCATAAGAGAATGGAGCTAACTCTAAACAGGGTCAGTTTTGTCAACTAAAGTTTGGATTTCCTATGCATATTTAACTAATTAGACATAATTGTTGAAAGGAGAACTGGACTAAATTAGCAAAAAAGTATGAAAGGAGTTTTATGTTTTAGGCTGTACAGACGCATTATCTAGTAACTAGCAAAGTAACACCCATTAACAGTCTACTTATATTTGACTACATGAAGAGATAAGATTTATTTTAATTATCTCCTTATATTCAATTGCATTTAGTTCAACTTTAATTGCAAATTGACTAAAAAGTTTGAATGGTGCTTTAAAAAATGAACTAGTGTTTTCTTCCTAAAAATTGCATACAATTGTTTAAAGGTTTTTTCTCTTGGCATATTTGGAAGAAGTATTTTTTTAACTGCTCTTTGAAGGCACAAATCCACTTACCAGAAGTTTCACAAGTAGGGTTTTCCACCTCAAAACTGGAGCATGACAAGCAAAATTCCAGAGAAGATAGCATGCCATGATCCAAGTGGTTCCTAATTCATTACTTAAATATCTATGCTTAGAGAAAATTCTGTCGGAAATTTTACAACCCTAAAATGAATGCTGAGTAAGG
Organism: Daubentonia madagascariensis; assembly: GCA_023783475.1. Taxonomy (NCBI): domain Eukaryota; kingdom Metazoa; phylum Chordata; class Mammalia; order Primates; family Daubentoniidae; genus Daubentonia; species Daubentonia madagascariensis. The sequence goes on from JAKFHU010002239.1 coordinate 779,598, forward strand.
CAAAGGAGTGTCCAGTTTTTTGTGGCTTTGTAAAACTAGGAAACCCTAGTTTAACAAGGTGGAGCCCTATGTCACAATCACCAACTGCATTTCAGTTTGATGAGTGACTCTTTTTTCACCCCACCAAACACTCTATGTTCTACCTCACTAAAATCCATGCTTTTCACAACTCTTACATGGGAATGTAAAAACTCAAGAGGACAATTGTCTCCCTAATCTGTCCCTGATATTAAAAATTGAATGATACCTCTAAATTTAGATTTTCTGTAAAGTTATACAATATTATACATTTAAGTATATACAATAGAATTTTTTTTCAGTATATTTTTACATGAGTCTGTACACTGAATACACTCAGTTTTTCAGCTTATTTTCTATACCCTTGCTTCAGACACCATCTAAAATTTAATAACAACCCCAAATTTGGAACTGTATTTTTAATTATTAAGCCTATAGGTGACTACTAATAGATGACTACTAAATCAAAAATATGCTTTCTCTTCCTTAAATCCTTCTGTTGGACACCTAGTTGTACCTTTAAAGCACACACCCTACAAACATTTTCTTATTTATCAAGGAGAGCTTTTAGTCAGCTCTCTCTGTCTCCAAAGCAATAGAATAAAGTCTGCGCCTCCTCAAATACCAGGCTTTCATGAGCTTAATAAAATGTAAAGCACAGCCAAGTTTGCCATTCCCCTGGCAAATGCTTAGCAAAATTGCTTAATGTCTGAGAGCAATTTTAAAATATGCTAAAAATGATATGCCCACATTTGTCTGTATTCATTGTTGTGAGGGAAAAGTAGCTGAACATTCTTAGCCTCTTCAATTTTACTGTGAGAATTCCCTTGTGCTGTGGGTTCATTCAAAGCCAGCAGTATCACTTTACACAGTTTTTCATTGTACTCAAGGGAAGTTTATGGAAATGTTACAGAAATAAGGTACAAATGGGAACCTGGCCTTCTGCCAAACTGCATCTCTCTCTCTCTCCTGCTCTAACAACATTTTTTTTTCCTTCAGCACTTAATATGTTCTATATCATATATAACATTTATGTAAGACTAATTTTAGAAATACAAAATGCAGGTTGAGTATCCCTTATCCAAAATGCTTGGGACCAGAAGCATTTAGGGTTTCAGATCTTTCTGGATTTGGGATATTTGCACACACAGTCATGTGTCACTTAATGATGGGGATACATTCTGAGAAATCCATCACTAGGCGATTTTGTCGTTGTGTGAGCGTCATAGTGTACTTACACGAACCTAGGTGGGAAAGCCTACCACACACCTAGGCTGTATGGCATAAGGGGTAGGGAACCTGCACCCTTAAGGTGAAATGTGGCCTTCTGGGTCCTTAAGTGAGAAGTTTTGATTGAATCCAAATTTTGCAGAACAAATCTTTTTATTAAAAGGAGTGTAGGAGAGAAAAGCGAAGCTTCTTTTGCCTCCTTTGGTACTTAAAAAAGAACAATGTTAAAATCAGAAGGCCATAGGTTCCCCACCCCTAATAGGCTACAAACCTATACACCATGTATACTGAATACTGTAGGCAATTGGAACATGATGGTAAGTATTTGTGTATCTAAACATACCTACACCTATAAAAGGTACAGTAAAAATACAGTATTATAATGTCATGGGACCACCATCATACATGTGGTCTCTACTTGACAGAAACTTCATTATGTGATGCATGACTATGAATAAACAATGAGATATCCTGGAGATGAGACCCAAATCTAAACACAAAATTCATTTATGCTTAATACACGCCTTGTACACATAAGCCTGAAGGTAACTTTATACAATATTTTAAAATAATTTCATGCACAAAACAAAGTTTTGACTGCATTTTGACTACAACCTATTACACGTGTGTGGTGAAGTGTGGAATTTTCCATTTATGTCATGATGATGCTCAAAAAGTTTCAGATTTTGGAACATTTCGGATTTTGGATTTTCGGATTAGGGATGCTCAACCTGTATAGCAATTAGATCTCAAACAATTTTCAAAACAGCTTTCTAAATGCTTTATAGAGACTAACTCCTTTAATCCTCACATTAACCCATGAGGTGAATACTATAATTATCCTCATTTTACATATGAGGACATTGAAGCACAAAGAGGTTAAAAGATTTGCCCTGGGTCACGTGGCATGTCTGTGGCCCAAATGGAATTGGACTGAGGCTTCCTAGCTCTAGAATCTAGGCTTTTCATCATTCGACCTACCCTCAGCTGCCTTGGTACTTTGCACAGCCTGTCCCTGGCAATTTCTCTCTCTCTCCACAATAAACTTGACTGAATCAAAAAGAGCTATTGAAGAAAAAAAAAAAGTGGACTTATTTTACATTTGACTTAACTGATTTTATATTACTTAGGTCTTGCACTATAAATTTTTAAGCAATCGTGGTGCAATTTTTCTTTCAAAGATGAGTAAGCGTTTTCTTATATTTTTTGATTTATACAATATGAACAAAGTAACACATACTACCAGATGGTGTTTAAAAATGCAAAGTGTGACATTTATTTGGCTAGCATATCCTTCACTTTAAAATTGCAATGAATTTTTTTAAAGGGCGAGGCTCTATGGATTGAAATAAATTTTTAAGGAAGAATAAAAAAGAGAAAATGAAGAGAAAAAAGGTATGGAGAGTAAAAACATTGTTCAAAATTCTGATGCACGTGAATGTATGACATTGTTAATGCACATGTGATTCTTGCTAGAGTGCACTCACTCATAAAACTGAGATTGGAATTAAGACAGGAATTCTTATGGGATTACTGGGCCTTCCAGGTTTGATACAAAACATAAAAACAGGAATATATTCCCAATATGCTATTTCCTTATGAGTGTAGTTTAGCTGAACAGAAGATTCACAGCCAGGAATTCCTGAGTAGTACTCCCAGTCCTGACACTGACTTGTTCAGTGACCTTGACAAACTGCCAGGCCACTGTGATTTCATTTCCTCCTCTGCAAAATTAGCAGAACATTTACCTACATCCCAGATGTTGGAAGACTTAATTAATGTCAATGTTTGTGTAAAAATGAAATGCTGTTTACCCAATAAATGCCAAGTAATCCAGATTTTTTACTCCCGCTTTTGGCAGGCACCATAGACTAGAGAAGAAAGAACGTTAACTTACTAAAATAGTTTGTATATCAAGGATTCTTGAACCTTTCCTTGCAGTTTATTAAAATTGGACAATAACAATAGTAATCATCAAAAAAATAATTTGTTAACCCCTCATATAGAAAGGGATTTCTGCATATAGTTCACCAAATTTTACATAAATTGCATCTGTTAAAAATGTGCAGCTGCATATTAATACTAATCTCCTCCCACAGACATGCTAATGAGGATAAGGTCATGGGTTTTACTACCAGTGAAACTACTGCCCCACTACGTTCCAAGGCCACAGACAATACAACCACCCCATCAACCAGACATCTCAGAAATGTGTACTGGGAATCACAGGGAAACCAAAATCAATATATCAGCATGGCTCCATCCATGTTTCTCAGAAAACAACTTAATGCTCCTGTCTTATTTTTTGCCTCATTATCTTATGTCTACCCAACACATATAATGAATCATTTGTTCACTCATATATTTAAACAAACATTTATTGAGCATCTACTATGTGTGAAGCATGGTAAGTAATACGAATATACTGGTGAGCAAGACCAAAATAGTCCTTGGTACCACAAAACATACTCTAAAAAGGAATATAAACATTAAGCAAGTATTTATAATCAAATGTTGAATCATTGTGCTGGGGAAAGTTCAGGGAGACCTAACACTTTATACAAACCTGCAATGTCTCTCTAAGGAGATGACATTTCCGCTGTGACGAGATGGTGGGGAAGAGCGTGGCCCAGGCAGAAGGAACAGCATGCGCAATTAGCCATGAAAATGACAGAAGGCATTTAAGTTCAATTTGTCTAGATCTCCTAGTGAAGTAATATGACATGGAGTAATATTTCCTTTATCCTAAGGAAATTGGGAAGTTATTAAAAGATTTTACACAAGGATGGGAAATGATTATATTTATGGGTTTAGAAAAAAAAACACTCAGAGTTTGGAAACTAGATGGGAAGAGAATGCCAGTGGCAGACACGTAAGTTGGAAGGCCACAGAATCATTTCACAAGAATTAGGGGTAAGCTGGACGAGGGTGGTAGCAGAGAGGGTGGAGTGAAGGAGCTTCATTGAACAAATGTCTGGAAAGTAGAACTAGCTGAACCTAGAAAGTGCAAGAAGGAAAGGGCTGTGATATGAGACAATAAGATTCAAGGAACACTCTCAGGTCCGGAGCCTTAAACAGGGTGCAGTGAAAACGTTCACTGGCTAGAGAACACTGAGAGCAAAACAACTTCATGGGGGAGATGAGTCGAGTTTCAGACTCCTTAGGTTTGCAATGCCTGAAAGGCATCTTATTGACAATATTCCAGAGGCTATTTCCCATATAGCTCACAAGAGCATTCAGGCTGGAGATAAAGACTTGGGAGTCTTCGATACGTAGACTGGAAATAAAGCCAAAGAGTAGATGACATTGCACAGGAAAGGTGTAGAGTGAGAAGAACAGAAGGTCTTGGACAGAGATTGAGAAACATCAAAAGCCCATGAAAGAGGAAGCAGGGACAACAAACAAAACTGAACAGGAGAAGAAGGGAAGTAAGGGGAGAGCAAGGAGAGCCCCCATCCAAAGGAAGGGCGTGGGAGAGACAGGCTCCCTCCTGCACTGTCGGCGGGAAAGGACCCTGGAGGCATTTCTGCGGGGAGCAATTTTTCAATATCTGTCAATGCTAAGAATTCACATGTCCTTAGACCCGTGATTTAACTTTTCAGAAATTTACTTTCTCTATTTAGGCCCACATACACAAAATGGCATGTAGACACCCACGTTTTTTCCCTTCGTGTTTGCAATAATATAAGACTGAAAACAACCTAAATGGCATATAAGAGAAAACTGGCTAGATAAATTATAGTACAATCCTATAAAAGAATACATTGCAGCTTTTAAAAATGACTTTTTAAAATAATATATTGCCTCCACGATATTGTTAAGTGAAAAAAGCAAGCTACAACATGTCATGTATAGTAGGTTACCATGCTTGTATTTACACGTATAAAAGAAATGATATATTATATAATATATGAAATAAATATATATGAATAAAGGTGAGAAAATGGAGACAAAGAGCACAGCGAGCCCTTTGCAGACGGTGACTAAAGGAGGGAGGACAGTGACATGGGCTACAGGTGTTGGACACCATGGAATCAGGGTGGCTTGACTGAGGTGACCAATGAGCATCTTCAAATGTTGACGGGAAGGAGGCAGCAGGCAGGAAAAGCTGCAGACAGACTGGAACTTGGGGATGGTGTTGGAACTAGGCCAAGAGGAAGGGGGAGGGGATGAGACCCCCAGGGCTGAGGAATGATCACCTAGGAGAAGATGAAGAACACCTTTTCCAAAGGGGACATGTGGAAGGAAGCACAGGATGGGGGTGCACTCAGGAAATGTACAGATGTAGCGATGAGCATTTTCAAAAATTACTTTTAATTAATCCTATATTCTCTCTGGAGAAGGCCTAGAAATGCTTAGGGAGGTGGGAAATCACAAGTCTGAGGAATTGAACAAGATTTTAAATTGTGTTAATAAATAGGACAACTGGGAAACCCAGCCGATTTGGGAAATCTACGAGGACTGCTGGACGGTGGCAACGTTAAGGATTTCCTAAAATACTTATTCTCCCTTTATTTATGACTTAGCAAAATCCTGCTCATGCCAGTTCAAGAAGGTTGACCAGGCATGCCTATGCCCTCACCGTCTCTCCCAATTTCCCACTGAAACAGTAATACTGACAAAAGGGAAAGTTTTCCTACAGTGCTGAGGATAGAGGTCGTAAGAGGTCATAAGCAAACTTGAGATTTTGATGAATTTCTCATGCAGGAACTATAGAACAAACCAGTTTAACCAGCCACAGCGCAGAATAAACGGGTAAGAGGCTACGGCGAAAGAAGGTGGAAGTATTAGAAAGGCAGTTTTGGTGAATAGGAGAGTCCAAAGCGTGTCAGGACGTTAAACAAGGACACTGATTGCAAGGCTCTTCATCAGCTATAAGCTGGCAGAGAGAAAAGATATATTACAAGTAATGAAATAAACTGGATTGCTATAAGATTTCTCATCAGCAACACTACAAGTTAAAAGAAGATAGATAAGTGCCTTCAAAGTCCAGGTAGCAAAAATTTTGAAACTGAAAGTTTGTACCCCATGAAATCATCAAGTATTAAAGAAAAATAAGGGTATTCCAGAAGTGCACAAACCTAGAAAGCTTATTTTTACACTCCGTTTCAGGAAAAAAGTAAATAAAAACTTACTTTACAATATTCTCCAGCAAAGTGATGAAAAAGGAGACACAGCATCCAAGAAACAGTAGATTTAAATCAAGATTGCAAAGAAAACCAATTTCAGGTTGGCAGTGGTCAGTTAACCTAAATCCAAGCAGAATGTGTTCAAGAAGAATTAATTTTGTAAATACTGTGGTGAAAAATTTCAAAGATTTCAGTGGTATAGTGAAATTATAAACTTATTTTATCAATAAGGAAAAAAAAGAAAGGCAATTGGAAACACCAGGGAAAACAAAAATCTGTCTAAGAAGTCATGGCACAAATAGAAAGTGGAATAAAGTGGTATCAAGAAACACCATCTAAAATTTATGGATCAAGGAAAATAAAATTTAAATTAATAGTTAAAATTCCAAAAGTTATCACTAACAGAAGTACTAAAAATATAGTATTACCAAAAATTAGGAGGAAGAGTGGGCAAGGGGAGATAGAAAGAATTTACTTATAGTAAATTAAAATTCTTAAGTTTTTCATAGCAAAAAATACTGCCCTATCATTCCATTGTTATACATGCAATAAATAAGCATAACAGTTCATACCTACATAAACTTAGCTGTCTTTTCCTTGTTATTGTGTAGTTAAAGCAGCACAGGTTTTGGAATAAAACAGACCTAGGGTTTAAATCCTGGATTTGTTACTTATAAACTGCATGTCCATGGGCAATTTACTTAGGCCTTCTGAACTTTTGTTGGAGAAATACAGAGTGAATGTAAGACTATAGTGTTTTGCACATAGTAGGCTCTCTATGAACAATTATTAGTATTACTATTATTATACATAGAATCTTCTTGAAACAAGAACTCAGCATATGGGAAAGTTGATTACTACTTATTAACCAGAGATGTAGCTTCATTAAGAAAGTTGCAAAATGTCTGCTATTTTGCATTAATAGTCAATGTAATTAATTGCCTGAGTAAAAGGAATAAAAAGTGATTTAGAGTCTCAAGGGATAGAGAAGGGAACAGTGGTTGGTTCCCAATTCATAATACCCTGATCCCTGGAGGGCCCCCAAAGTAGTAATTAGTATCTCAGACCCAGATGAAATATTTAAAAAATGTAAAGGACATTTTTACCAGAAGCTAAATAATATGCCAAATTTCTTTGCTTTTGTTTGAAATAATATTAACTCATTTGTGGGAGCATGGGTTATTTTGTACTCATCCCCTCTAATGGGCAGTTAATTTTGTGGCTTGATTAATTAAAATTGGAAATTATATTTACTACTTCATAAATGAACTTCCTTTGGTAGAATGGTTCTTTGATAAGATGGAACTCGCATATGGAAACTGATTGAAGCGGCCACTTAGGATTATTTCTTCCCTACACCTCTGGTTAACATGAAGAGGGGTTTCCCTTGGCCCCCTTGCTCCACCCTTAGATCTCCTAGAGAAAACCAAGGTGGGGTTCCTTGCGTCTAGCAATGGAAGCCCAGTCGGTTTGATGCCAAATGCAGTCCCAACCCTTGGGCCCGGTACCGATCCCTGGCCTGTTAGGAACTGGGCAGTGTGCCACACCCCCACCCCATCCGTGGAAAAATTGTCTTCCATGAAACCGGTCCCTTGTGCCACAAAGGTTGGGGACCGCTGCAAAATGATACCAGAGGCTCTGGCCACTCAGCACAGCCTGTTGCAGATGGGTAAATTCAGTTTGGGTGTCCAGAGTATTAAATTCATTGTTGCAATACATGTAAACCTTCTCTTCTAATCCCAGTTTTTTATCAGTTGAAACTTTAAACTTCATGTCTCTCATTCTCTTATTCTCTCTCTTTAACTAAGGAGGGGGAAAGGGCTGTTATTTCTTGAGCCTCCTAAAATCTCAAAATAGTACTAATTGGGAACAATTACATTCAAGCCTTAGATATCATTGAAGCAACTTGTTAAGCAATTATACACCCACTAAAGGAGATAAACAGAAATGCAAAACTTATACTTGAAATATAAATAGCTGGCTACCCTGAAAGACAACGCTTATAACACGTAATTAACACAACTTGGCATCTGTAATAAAATTCTATCAAAAGGTAAATTGACATATTTTGATTTTTGGCAACCTGCCTTGGTCTCCAAAAAGGGATGAGCTCAGCAATAAGGTTCCCAATATCTCTCCACCTTCTTGCCCTGAATGGTGGAACTTCACTACTTGGGGGGATCAATCTATATGTTTCTCATTATTATAAATTTAACAACAGATTTGTAGCTGCTGGGGTTTTTTTTATAACTCTTGAAAAGTCTTTCCATTTTGACCTGTGGAACAAAGATTTGGATGACGTAAATCAAAAATAAGTAAAAAAGAATGTATGGACATATTCAGGCTACAAGAACATTTGAGGATCAAAATATATATTAAATTTTAATGTTAATATGGATCTAAATATTAGCTAAAGCTTAATTTTTCTTTTTAATAAAGTTAAATAAGTTAATAAAATATGACACTTCTAGATGTCTTCTTAAAGTCTGTTATTTTAACAGCATCCTAATTGAAAATGCTTTTGATAAACTATTGTAACAATAGGATGATTCTGTTTGAGGTAGTACAGAATCAATTAATTGGACTCTGTTAAAAAATTTTTTTTAAAGTTTGAGATATCAGTCAAACCATCCTGAAAACATATTTCTAATATCAATCATAGGCTACAGGAGATCCAAGAAAGAAAGAAAATAAAAGAAAACATAGTCTTAAGGCAAATCTTAACCAAAAAAAAAAAAGATGTTAAGACTATAACCATCTATGGTTATACCAATAGCTATAGGCTCTGTCATTCATATTCTCTACTCAGGGCATCATCAGTTATATATTTTTTTTAGTTTTTTTTTTTAATTTTAAATATGTAGTTAGGATCTAGGTATTTTTAATGTGAAAGAATTAAGTCAACAACAAAAATGATGTGTTAGGATATATGCCATGATATAGAAGCACTTTCAGATAATTCTTTAATTTCAGTCAAGTCCATAAATAATCAATTGGTTAATTATGGGTCAATGCCTATATACAACTAAGAACTCAGGTTCTTGTAATAGTTATAAAACTATTAAGAATTTGCTTTCATTTTTAGTCAGTTCTTAACATGGAAAATAAAATTAGAAGATTTCCTTTTTTAAAAAAAATAATTTTGGTTACATATTTCTTTATATTGAAGGGAAATATACCAGGATTGAAGTTAGATAACCTTAATGTCTTCATTATAAAAAGATAACCTTACTAATTCAGTGACTTTAAGATATCAAGGTATTTTTTACCAATTGTAGAGCCATTCAGATAAGTTATAGGAGTCAAACACAGTTGATAGTTTCATTTTGATTTCTATATTCTAAGTTCTTGGATTTGCACACTTGACCTTTCATGCCTGGGGTGACTTGACCAATGAGGCAACTCACTCAGTTTCCTGGGCTTGAGGCTACCAGTGTCTGCACTCCAGTTATTCTTTGGCTCCAGGAGCTTAAAGTGCAGACAGTTAAGGTCACTTATTTAGACCTTCTTAGCATGCATAAAACTCTGCTCATAAATTCATCCATGTGTGCCAGAAGTGCATTTGAGTCTCAAAGAAAAAAAAGAAGAAGAAAACTTATTTAAAAGTCAAAATGCATAGCTCTATATCACATTAACAACCCAATTTTTCACTACGTTCATCTTTGGATGTAGTAGAGTCTTCTGGATATTTAAAAATTCTGAAGTTGATAGTATCTCAGTTTGCCTCTAGATAACATCAAAACAGCCTATGTAGAAGCTAATAGTTCCAGAAAACTCTTTAGTCACATACAAATAAACTATGAACCTTATTTAAACTATACTTAATCAAATTATTGTTCACTAAAAAAGGCATTCATGAATATTTTCAGATTGGAAATATTGAAGCATCCTTTCAGATAATAAGCCTATTACAACATTTTAAAATTCCCTAATTGTAAGTTATTCAACTGCAGTAGTGGGTATGATTTAAGGGCATCTTAATGATAAGAACCAGATACTTGTATTTTTTCATAAATTTTTTCAAATTTTCAAATACCATAGAGGTATAAACCATCTAGAACAGCATAATGCCGCTGGAATAAGTGGAACAAAATACAGTTCGACTGGGATAGATGAAGATGAAGATTCAATTCTGTCCATTTTTCTAATGTTCAGATCTATGAAAATACTCAATAATGGATATCTGATTTTAAACTTTATTTTTTAGGGCAGCTTTTTCAATCTGCACAGATGTATGTTGCCCCACGAGGCGTGGTCAGGCATTCATCGTGAGCAAGTACAAACTTTTCACCTCCCGCCTCCATGGGACAAGACCCGGTTCATTCAGAAACACAGGAGGCGTCCCCAAATGCAAATGTGACATACTTAGTTTTTGACGCACATCAGAAATCTTATAAAATGTATTCATATTTTAGGAAGGAATCCCGTCAGTTTAGTTATCCTCAAGAAGATAACTCAACTGGCCTTTGGATTCATAATGTCTGTCTGTTTAAAGATATTTATGCCCCTGCTTATAAAGTATAAAAATAAAGGCAAGCCAAATATTTAATTGAAATTTTTAAAGTGGGAAGTAGGCTCCCAGTGTTCTGGAAAAAAAAGCCTATTACAAAAACATAAACTGGGTGTTTACACATATGAACCTATTTTACTGAGTAAGTGAAAGAGTAAAAGAAAATGCAAATGAGGAGGAAAAAAACTGAATTCAGTAACACAAGTGATAAATCACTGATTCGATCCAGTGTTTCTCTTCCCTAATCATTGTGTTGGCATCGTATAGACACGACTGTGTGTCTGTGAGAAGTGCATGACTCCTCTAGAGCTACAAACATTTTATTAATGTAAAAGAAAAAAGAAGTCATCTGGTTTCACTGTGCCCCAAGTCCCCTGAAGGGCACGTTCACAGGGAATTCCTGGTTTGTGCAAAACTTTACCTGACACACAAGCTCTTATGCGTTTCGTGATGCTTCACCTTCAAATAGGAAAGAATACTTACAAATGGGCCTTAATATATGAAAAATTCACTTAAAAATAATACATTTTAACAAACATTTTTGAAGTTTAGTCAGTTACGCAAAACAATTAGCAATTACACGTCCGTGTGTAATGATCTTATCAGAAGATATTATTGCAATCTCTGATCCTCTTCCTAAGGGGAATGCAAAATCATTCTCAATGGCTCATGCCATATTCTACTTATACACAGGCCCTGTTGCATCATCAACTTCTTAGTCATCTCATCAATTGGGAAGAGAAAAAAAAATATGGAGGAAATGTGGAAAGTAGATTTCGACTTGCTTGTTGGCAATTACTACCTTGCCTCATTCCTGTGACTTGTCTGACAGGCTTGGACCTTCATCATCTTCCCTTTGCCAACCTGCATTTTCAGCAGAATTTTTCATACACTGCCAAATGGTTAGAAGAAATTCATGACATAAAAGCCTATTTGCAAACACTTAATAATTATTAATAGATTGTTGTTCTGATTACCAAAATCCATCACGTCCATATGAAAGGTCTTCTATATTTTTTACCTTTTATATTTTTACCATTATACTGTTTTTTACTATCGTAACAAAAATATCAAACTATAATGTTTGCAATAGCGAGGAAGGAGAATGCAAAACCTACCATGGAAATAGGACAGAGTTGAATATCATTGATGATAGTTTAGATTAAATTCATTTACAGCAGTGTGACCTCATGCATTGCTGCAAGAAGTTTTTTTTTTTGTATACTACAAATTATTGTTTACTATTTGTATTATTTGTTATTATTCGTATACCACCTCATTCCACGAAGGGAATTGAGGCAGTGTGCAAAGTTGTGTACCCAAAACTGATAAGAATATGAAGATAGAAGGAGAAAAGGGAGAAAGAACATCAAGAGGTTCTGATCATATATGTGATTTCAAAATTTTATCTCTGATGACAAAATGATGTGATTTGTTTTTAAGACACGAGCAAGGTTGTAGAGTTAACCTTGAGCAAGGTTGTAGAGCAAGCTTTGAGGGGTAGCAATACCTTCCTGAAATTTACATCACCTTACAGTCACCCTGAAACTATATCTACTTTCCACCTCTGGCTGGCAGGGAGATGAGGAAGAAAAAGGCTGTCATGCTTCTCTACAAACTTGGTTTCCCTGAATCAGAGGGATGCAGCCCAGAGGTGCTATTAAAAAAATGTCTGGGTTCAAACTTAGCAGCTTTTTCTAGCAGCAATACAAGGACCGGGAGCCCACCCTGCCCAGAGCAGGTCCATGGCCCTTGGCAGGCTCCACCCAGACATCTCTTATGTTCTCCCTCCCTCTCTGTCCCTTTCCTTTGCAGCCCCAGGCTCTCAGGAGGTTGGCGCCACTGGCTCCATAGCTCTTAAACTAAACCCAATCCCAACCCATCTTCTCCCAGCCCAGATGAGTAATATCCACTTCCAATTTAAGCAAGGTGATTATAATTTCCTCTTGCTCCGATTTTTCTCTCTGACTCCTAGAGCAGTGATTCTCAAACTCTGTGTTCTCAAGATCTCTTCACAATCTTGAAAAGGACTGAAGACCATAAAAAGTTTTTGTTTTTGTGAATTGCAGCTATTGCTATTTACCATATTGGAAATCTAAACTGAAAATGTTTTCAATATTTATTTACTTATTTAGTTAGAGATAGCAGTAATAAACCTCCAATAATAAATATATTAACGTCAATACATTTTTAAAATAACTACATTTCCTGAAATAAAAAAAATGTGGAAAAGTAGCATTGTTTTATATTTTTGCAACTCTCTTTAACGTCTGGTTTAATAAGAAACAGCTGAATTCTTATATCTGCATTCAATCTGTTGTGATATGTAGTTTGGGCTGAAGTACAGTATATTAAAACCTGGCCTCACACAGATATATAGTTAGAAAATGAGGGTTAGTATTTTAATAGTCTTTCAGATAGTTGTGGCTATTCTTCGGTAGTACAATAAAAGTTAACAAATGGTAGTTCTTAAAGGTTAGTTGCAATATGTAATCTGAAACATATCAATGAGTATTTTATATCTGTTATATCAAAATCCTTTGGTCTTACACTTTGAAGGAATATGTTACCCATGCATGATTTGTGGTATTTGTCATATGGAACATACCAGTTCACTAAGTTATGCATCTCTTCCACATGTCAACACATTTCATTATGTGATACAAAAAAATCACATTCACCGATATCATCATGGATCTCGACAGGAAAGTCTTGAAGTATCAGGAAGCTGTTAAGATCACGGTGATGGATACAAGTCTTTCAAAATTCCAATTTCCACTTGAAAACTCAAATTTTATCACAGGCAACAAACACTCTCAGTAGTTTTCCTTGAAGTGACAGGTTCATTTTGTTCATTTTCGAGAAAACGTCTGTAAATGTCCATGTATGAATAACCATATTTAGTCTATCGGGCATTCTTTCAAGTAAAAAAAGTGTACAAAACAGCTAGTCAGCACACAATTCTAACAATTACACATGTGCTTTTCCTGAACACACCCACCGTATTTTGATACACAGCAGTGTTATGTGTACAGCCCATTCCATCATATGGAATATTAAAAAGACATGAACTCAAGAGTTGATATTTAATAAAATAAATATGTCACTCAGGATATTCTTTACCCAGAGAAACTGGCTTTTTTTTCCAACTGAGAATGGATGGTGGTGGAGAATAAAGTCTAGTAATATAGTTTGGTGCCTAAATCAGGTAGTTTTGACCACCTTTGTTTTTGTAACATCAGTGCAAACCTGCACAGTGGAGAAAGCAAATAGCATCTTAGTGTTACTATGCAAAAAACTTGACCTTACGGACCTCTTCAAAGGATCTCAGATACTCCCAGGGGTCCAGAGATCAGTCTTTGAGAATCTTTGGTCTAGAGTTTCCATGCTTCAACTTTCCTCAGGGTGAAGAAACTTGAAGAAGAGGGATTTATTTAGGTAAGGAAGGTCCCAGAAGAAATCTGGGAAGTTGAAAGGTTTTGATCAGATGAGTCCAGAGGGTCCAGGCCTGAGACATAGGAAGGGAGATGGTGAACTTTGAGGTCATTGGAAATTGGTTCTGATACCTTTAACTTTCAACCTACATGCTAAGCTATGGCCAAGGCACGAGAGCTGAAAGGAAAGGGCGGGGGAAGCCACTGATGCCTACTGCAGCCACATTCGATTCTGCACAAATTCAGGAATATCCCAGCATGGGTTTTAATGTGGTAGTAGTTCTCCTCTCTCTGTACCTGTTCAGGTAGCACTTTTAACAATAACCCTTTAAAAACCATCTTCTAACCTAGGGATTGACTAATTTTTTTTGTAAAGGGACAAATAGTAAATATTTCATATTTTGTGGGTCTTATTGTTTCTGTTGCAACTGCTCAACTCTGTCGTGGCACATAAGTCTCTGCAAAAATTTATGTATGGACCATGAAGTTTGGATTTCATAAAATTTTCATATGTCACAAAATATTCTTTTGATTTATTTTTCAGCCATTTAAAATTTTGAAAAACATTCTTAGATTACAGACTATACAAAAACAGGAGGTATTATTCAGCCATAAAAAAAAAGATGAATTAATACCTTTTGCAACAATCTGGGTGGAAGTGGAGACCATTTTCCTAAGTGAAGTATCTCAAGAATGGAAAAACAAACACCACATGTACTCACTATTAAATTGGAACTAACCAATGAGCACACATGTGCACAGAGGGAAGTAAAACTCAGTGGAAATCAACCAGGGGGAGAGGGGAGGAGGGAAGGGGCAAAAACCTACCTAATGGGTACAATGAATACTATTTGGGTGACAAGCACACCTACAACTGGGACTCAAGCATTACAAAAGCGATCCATGTAACCTAAAACATTTGTACCCCCATAATATTTTGAAATTAAAAAAAAATCGGGAGGTGGACTGCATTTGGGCTGCATTGTTTTTACTTTATTTTATTTTGGAGATGAGGATCTCGCTATGTTGCCCTGGCTGATCTCAAACTCCAAGTCTCAAGCAACCCTCCCGCCTCAGCTTTCCAGTAGCTGGGACTACAGGCGCGCACCACCAGGTCTGGCTTTGCGTTGTTTTTATACATGGCTGATAAAGATCACAAGGCCTTGAGACACAAAGTTAATGAAACGTAAAGTATACAACACAACATGGCATCATACAATGCAATATATTGTGATAACACAGGTGAAGTTTTTATACAATTCCGCTGGTTCTCATCTGCAGACATAGTCCGCAAAGTGGTGTTTGCACCAAAAGAGAAAAGCAACTAAAGAAATAACTCCCCTCCACATGTAGCCCCAGGCAGAATTTAAGATAAACTAAAAGCAGAAACATGAATTTCTCTAAGCAACTCAGTTCTACAAGATCGAACCTGTTAAACGATGCTGTTGTGAAACCTCAAGATTAAGAAAGTGGATTTGCTTTATTCCAGCAATGCCCTCCCTGTTCTCCCTGCCTCTTCAGAGTTTAGAAGCTCTTTAAGCCCCAGTTCAAATTTTGTCTTCTCTATTAAAGCCTTTCTTTGTCTAAGTCATCTTTCATACCTGAATTCCTACGCATTCATTTATGATTCTATTTATTTGACAAATATATAATGATTTATAGGGTCTTTTCTGGTGTTTTCTTAAATAGTTTTTTGATTCTTGAATAGTTAACTGTAAACACCTTGAAAATCACAATCCTCTTCTAGTTTCTTGTATTTTCTAGGTCCCTTAGCATGACGACCCACTCATAGTAAGAGCAATTCAATAAGTACTTGGGTAAAAGCAAACACAAGGAAAAGAGTACATTTTTTGGCCTGTTATTCTTCAAGACTTCTCCAATCAATTTCTTCTCCGTTCTCGGAAGAGGAAATGTTCTTAATTAGTATTCATCTTGTTTCAGATTTTTTAATCTACTCAGGAATTTCTTTTTAATCTAATATGGAATTTATAAATTAGTTTATGAGTTTATTCAGCACACTGATAAGCTTTGACTGACAACACCGACTGGCTCTCCAACAGTCAAATCCAGTAAAACCTCATGGAGGTGTGTTTCCCTGTAAAAATTCCACTTTACACCTAACAAACAGTATTAATGTTTCACAACTTCTCCATTCTCTGGTTTGATCCTCATAATGGCATAATAAAAAAAATCGCTTGTTGACTAACACATGGAGAATAAAATCAGAGCAGTTGAACAATTAAAGTCACATTAAGATCATTATGAGAGAGCCACAAATTGTTTCTCATATTCCTGCAGAAAGCAGATGTTATATATTGCCTAATTATGAATTCTTTTCATTTTTTTCAAATTCTGTTCATCTAAATTACATTGATTTATCATGCGGATGTGCATAGAGGTTTTCAGTCACGCTGAGCTGGGTTCTTACCATGAACCTGGTTGTTCAGATCCTCAACCTTCAACTGGCTTCTAGAGCTGCATCTATAAAATGGGTATGGAGTTAGAATGTGGGCATAGAGTTTGCATTTGAGGAATGATGTTGGGAAACTGCATCAATTTTGAAAAGCAAATTGGCAAATCTATCCCAATTTTATATTACTTATATTTTGTAGGGCATTGATAAAATTAAATTTATCTTGCAACTGGGCTTTTATGTATAATGTGATTAAGAACAGAAGGTGAAAAACTTGTGCTTCTAAAGCATATTGTTTTACAGTTTCATACTATTCATTTCCATTCTCTTCCAATGTAATCAATGCTTTTAACTAGTAAAGAAAATGCCTCACTTTTTGTGTCTCAATTGACCAAATTTGTGAACCAAGAAGTCGCTCAATCTGAATTGAAAGAAACAACTAGAAGAAAGGATATGTTTTAATTTTGCTTATGTATATAGTCCCTTACCTTATCTTTTGGTTACCTTAGCTTAACTGAGACATCATTTTTTTATTATCTATAATTTTTGTCCTCAGATCAAGAGTAAAAATACAAATTTTATATCGCTAGATAGGCATTATAAAGCTAAGCAGATATCTTTGTCATTATTCTTGTGTTTATTTTATTTTATCTTATCTTTTTCTTTAACTGTGGTAATAACACATAACATGAGATCTACCCTATAACAAATTTTTAAGTGTGCAATACAGTATTGTTAACTCTAGAGATGATGCTGTACAACAGATGTCTAGAACTTACTCATCTGGCATAATTGAGACTTTATGTGCAATAATTAGCAACTTCCCATTTTCCCCTCCCCCCAGCCCCTGGCGAGCGCTATTCGACTCTGGTTCTATGAGTTTGACTATGTCAGATACCTCACATAACTAGCATCACACAGTATTTGTCCTTCTGTGACTGGCTTATTTCACTTAGCATAATGTCCTCAAGGTTTCTGCTGAAATATTTCAGTATTTCCCTCTTTTTTAAGGCCAGATCATGTTCTGCAGTATTTACATACTACATTTTCTTTTTCCCTTCATCCTTCAGTGGACATTTAGGTTGTCTCCACATCTTGGCTACTATAAATAGAACTTTACACTTTACAAAATGAACATGGGATTGCTGATGTCTCTTTGAGGTCCTGATTTTTAATCTTTTAGGTTTGTACTCCGAAGTGGTAGTTCTATTTTGTATCTCGTGACAATTTTTGACTGCAGGTCTATTTTGTATGGTATGAGCATAGCCACTCCTGCTGTCTTTGGTTGCCATTTGCATGAGCTGTCGTCTTCCTTCCCTTCCATGTGTGTCATACGTCTAAAGTCAGTTTATACAGTGTACAGTTAGATCTTGTTTTTTTATCCATTCAGTCTGTCTATGTCTCTTATGACAGAGGAGTTTAATCCGCTTACATTTAAAGTAATTGTTGAGAGGAAATAATTAACTCTTGCCATTTTGTTATTTGTTTTCTGTTTATCATATTGTTCTTTTGTCCCTCTTTCCTTCTCTTGCTGTCTTCCTTTGTGTTTTGTTAATTTTTTGTACTGACATGCTTTGATTCCTTTCTCTTTTTATGTGTGTAACCTCTAAAGGTATTTTTTGTGTTACCATGGGGCTAACATAAAATGTCTTATTGTTATAACAGTCCATTTTAAGCTGACAACAGTTCAATTGCATATAAAAACACTACATCTTTACTACTGAATCCCCACAGACTTCATGCTGTCGATGTCACAATTTGCATCTATTTATATTGTCCACCTGTTAACACATTTTTAGTTATGGTTATTTTTAGTCCCTTTGTCTTCTAAATTTATATTAAAATTAAAAGTGATTTATCCACCACCATTATAATAATATGGTATTTTGTATTTGTCCACATATTTACCTTTACCAATGAGTTTTATACTTTCTTGTGCTATCTTATTGCTATTTGGCATCCTTTTTTTTTCACCTGGAAGAAGTCCCTTTAGCATTTCTTGTAAGGCAGGTCTAGTCATGATGAGCTTCCTGAGCTTTTGTTTGTCTGCAAATGTCTTTACATCTTCTTCATTTTTGGAGAACAGTTTTTCTGAGAATAGTATTCTTGGTTTACAGGGTTTTTTCAGCTTTAAATATATCATCCCACTCACTCCTGGTCTGCAGAAAAATCTGCTAATACTCATGAGAGTTTCCTTGTACATGACAAATTGTCTTTCTCTTGCTGCTTTCAAAATTCTCTCTTTGTCTTTGATTTGACAATTTTAGTATAATGTGTATCATGTGTTTTTCTTTGGGTACATCTTATTTGAGACTATTTGGGTTTCCTGGGTCATAATGTTCATTTGTTCCACAGATTTGGGAAGTTTGCAGTCATTATTTCTTTGAAAATGCTTTCTGATTCTTTCTCTCTCTCTTCTCGTTCTGAAAATCTCATAATGTATATATTGGTCCACTTGATGGTGTCCAGTAAGTTCCTTCAGCTTCCTTCACTCCTTTTCATTATTTTCTCTTTATGTTCTTCTAACTAAATAATTTCCAATGACCAGTCTTTGAGTTCACTAATCCTTTCTTCTGCTTGATCTAGTCTGCTGTTGAAACCCCCTAGTAAATTTTTTTGTTCAGTTGCTGTATTATTAAGCCCCAGGACCTCTGTTTGGTACCTTTCAATATTTTCTATATCTGCGTTGAAATACTCACTTTGTTCATGCATTGTTCTGCTAACCTTGGTGAGCACCTTCATGACAGTTATTTTAAATTCTCTGTCAGGTAAATCATATAACTTCATTTCATTTAGGTCAGAGACTTATCTTGTTCCCTTGTTTGAAATATATTTCCTGTTTCTTCATTTTCTTTGACTCTGTGTTGGTGTCTTGCACATTAGACATCTCTTTCAGACCTCATAGACTGGCCTCGTATAGAAGACCTTCACTGATAAGCCCTGCCAAAGATTCTAGGAGCCTCCTTAAGTTTTGTACACATTCAAGCCACTTTCTTTGTTCTTAGCATGCTCCAGGCCTCTAGAGCATATGCGGTCCTGTCAGCACTCCAAGACAAGTGAGACTGAAGCAAGTTCCTCAGACAGCCTCCAGAGAAGTTGGATCATTGGACACTCTGTCCAACTCTTTCTCTTCCCAGGAAGAAGCTGGGATCTGGGATTTTTTTTACCTCTTTACTCTTTTCTGAGCCAGGGGAAGGGGCTATGGCAACTACTTGCATGCTAGTTCAAATGACCACCTGTGTTCTCACTGACCCCAGCTGGGCGTCCCATCAGTATTCAAGATAGGCTGGAGAGAAGCCAGCCCTCTGGGTAGTCTTAGGAAAATTTGGGTCATTGGACATATGGTCCACCTGTTTTCATCCCCAGGAGAAGCTTGGAGGTGGGATTCTTTGCTTGCTGCCTCTGTGCTGAGGGGATGCGGGGCTATGGTGGTGCCAGCCGACACTGCCTTTTCTCTTCTCCCTGGCCCCAGACAGCTAAATTATGTTGGGTCTCGTAAGCACTGCGAGATGGGCTAGATAGAAGCCAGGTCTCTGGAAAGCCCCTGGAAAATTGGGGCATTGGACCTCTGGTCAACATCTTTCCCTACCTGGGGAGAAGCTGGGAGCTGTGGGTTTACTTCCTAATTCTATGGAGTTATGCCAGGGGTAGGGATTATGGCAAGAGGGTATCTCATATTTTCTTATTAGTATCAATGTGGGTAGTTTTGGGCTCACCTGGGATGCAGGAGCCTCTCAACTAGTTTCTGCATTTCTCACAAAATAAATTTGTCTGTGAATTTTTGAATTGGTGTGTCCAAGAGGGGGGAAGGAAGGCACAGGATTTCCTATTCTGCCATCTTGCTGACATCCTATGCAATTTTAAATGTAGATATTTTTTGACCAATCAGTTACACTTTAAGCATTTGGTTCTATGGATGTACTTACAAGAGTATTTCAAGATACATGAACAAGAATGTTTAATTATAATACAATTTATAGTAAGAAAAATATGGAACAACAAAATGTACATCAGTTTGGAAACTGTTGAATAAAATATATTATTTTCATAAAATAAAATACTGTGTTGTCATTTAAAAATGAGATAGGGTTGTGTATGCTGATATTGAAAAACCTTTAAGAATTATTATTTAACAGTTAAAAAAATCAAAGTGTAGTGTGGGGTAATCTCATTTAAGATTAGTGTGATTTCATTTAAGAATATAAAAAGAACATTGCATATACAGGTTTAACTAAAATATTATTTTCAGTTTCTCTAGTTATATATACAAATCTGTTAACTATGATAATATTTATTGAAAATGATTAGTAGGTCAGATAAGACTTCCACTTTTAATTTGGTGCCTCTGCTGTACTATGTGCCTAACAAATACCTACTCTGCATGTATTGTGAACATTAGACTTAAACTTGTAGCAGTGTTTGACAAGTAGCAGATGTTCAACAAATGCCCATTCCCTTTACCTTATCTCCATGTCTAGTCACAGAATCCATACAGTACTCTTCCAGATTTTTTTCAGAAAATTCTTATTCCAAATTAGAAAATGCATTAAAGGTGATAAATAACCATCCAATCTATATTGCTATTCTGTGTATTTAATTTGCATAGTTAGAGTTTATACTGCCTGCACATAGAATTTATTTTTTTATTTTCTAGATTTATTTGAGATAATAAAAATTAAATTAATCTGTATTTTAAGATTTTTTTCTCTTAAAACGTCTTCTAATTTTAACTGGAGTATATATCTAACACAGAAATTTTAAAAATAGTCTTATGGATATTATTTCTTTAGGTAAAAACACAAAGTTTCATGGTGCCAACTCAGCCTGACTAATGAGAAAATAACATCTCATCTCACTTCCTGATAGCCTGCTTAATACAAAATAAGAATGTCCTCACCAAATTCACAGAGAAGAAGAGAAGAGGGAAAGAAAAACTCTGGTTGGGAGACCAGCATGACATAGGCCAGAACAGAAGTCAGAAGTGTGTTAGAGAAAGTATGATCCATCCCATCTGCTTTAACTCCAGCTATATTTGAATTATTACCTTTCTACTCTATAAGATATCTTCACTGATTAAAAAAATGGGTTTTTAATTATTTAGTCTGGTTTGGGTCACCTGTCAAAAATCATGATATAAATGGCCTAATCTCAGAGTATTTCTATGGCAACCACTGAAAACCAAATGTTGTTTAGCATTAAGTTATTCCAAAGTGCTAAGAAGAGATTTAGAGTCTATAGATACGGACCATGCTGCCATGTGTCTGCTGCCAACTGTGCTTCATAGCAACAAGGGAGGTACTGTTAAGGCAGCATGGATTCCTCGGAAGCAGGTCTATAGAATGCTTTCCTGGAATGCAGGTGGACAAACAGTAAATACAGAAGGCTTTAATAAAACATGAAAGCTCCTTTGGGACCATGTAAGGCTGGAAGGTTCAACTAAACCTATGTTTAAGGCATGCTGAGGGTGAGGGGAAAATTTAAAAAGCAGTATGTTGAAATCCTCTTATACAGGGGCACAACCTGGTATGGTAATATTACAGAAACCTTCTTGCATACTGTTGGAGCTAGAGGGAAGAAGAAGAAAAAAAAAGACCTACAAAGGAAATCTATAACATAGCACTTTCATTTAGTGATGAGTAAGCAAAGAGTTTTGCTGACTTGTCTAAGCAGATATGAGTTAACAGCATATTTAAGAAAAAAACCTGGGTCCTATCACTACAAAGGAAGTTGCATGATATTAACAAAAAGTTATCGATTAAAGAATAAAATTACCTTCAACTACTTGTAATAAAGGTGATCATGGAATACTTGGAATAATCAAATCTAGATCCAATCTTGAATTTTGTTGGGTTACTTGCTTTCCTCTCCCACCAAGCATTCTTTAGAGCCAAAATACTCATCTGAATTCACTCTTTTTGTTTCCTTCATGTATCTAGCAAACTCTCATGGAATAGAGAAGAGTTTCAAATCACTAGAAGCTCATGATCTAATGGGCATACTTGTGAGCCATGACAGCGGTAACTGTTGGAGGTACGTGTGGAGTGCTAGGAGCGCTACTGCAATGCAGTGGAGAAAGACATTAATTTAGACAGGGGCCATCATGAAGGTTTCTTGGAAGGAACACTTTAATGCACATTGAACAGCAAGTAGGAGATAGCATTAGACCAGGGAGAAAGATATTCAGAGGGAGGGACCAACACATGCAATGACTCAGAGACATGGAAAGTTTCATGAGAACATATTACAGCACAAGTTGCAAAAGAGTAATCCTAGGTGATAAGGCTAGAAAACCAGGCACCAGGTACAGAATATACAGAGCTTTGATTGCCATGCTGTGTTTCAACTTGATTTGAAGGTTGACCATAAGACTTTCAAAACAGCTATTCTGCAGCTGTAGGAAAGATGAAATAAAATCAGTACAAGGGCATCTTTCCAAAGACCACCAAAGTAAAGTGAGACATTCTCAATGTGATCTAAGGCTGTCGAGTGAATGTGGTTAGAGAGGAATGGACAGTTTTGAGAAGACATAGGACAAAAAAAAAAAAAAGACATGTGAGTAGCAATCAGGTTTCCTTGATGTAGACAATGCACTTCTAAAGTGGCCTACATAAATTGACAGTGGATAAAACAGCACTCTCCATTTTTCCTTGCTGTTCTACCTCGGGTTATAGAACTGGAAGAATTGTTTAGCTTTGGTGATTTCTCAATCCAGCCACATCTACCCTGTGATATTGGCTCAAGTTGGCAGTGCTTCTGAAATTTTACATTTTAGTTCCTTTGTAAAATTTTTAAAGAAAAGTCATTTGATAGGAAATTATTTGTTGTTATCCAATTGCCATTTTGATGTGAAAGTCAAACCTTTCTTGACCTTTTCTTAACTTTTCCAAGTATCTGTCAAACTTGATTTTAAGTTCCTCTTTTATGGACAAAAATCTTGTATAAATTTATATTTCTAGCACAGCACCTTAGATAATGTAGGATATTAAATGCTTTTTTTGGAAGGGATGTTTTTAGGGACATGGAGATCCATGAAAGATTTTTCTTCCAAACCCCTGTACTAGGAAAATAGCTGCATGTCATTATATGAAGTATAAAAGTTCTATCCCTGTTAGGTTTTCTCTTATCATCAGCCATCAGAAAGCTCAGCACAGTGATGTGGCCCACCTTTGTTAACTGCGTCAAGCCGTGGGGTATGCATTTGTGTGTATTAATTTTTTCACTAATTGACCCTCATTTGCATTCATTCAAGTTCATTAGTATTTTTTTTAGAAAAATCTTCTCATGTTTATATCAACTATCTCAAATCATTTTTGGAAGCAACTGGGTATAAATTATGAGATAGACTCTATAAACTGTAGCACTTACTAAATATACGTGTTCGGTGCCAAACCAGAATAACAGAGAATGTGACAAATCTTGGTCATGTTACTGCATTTGGCCATCCAGTGCACTATGAGAGGAAGTACTTCCTCCCATTCTGCTTCACAGAAATAATGAGATAC
Source organism: Daubentonia madagascariensis (assembly GCA_023783475.1). Classification (NCBI taxonomy): domain Eukaryota; kingdom Metazoa; phylum Chordata; class Mammalia; order Primates; family Daubentoniidae; genus Daubentonia; species Daubentonia madagascariensis. The sequence goes on from JAKFHU010002239.1 coordinate 803,834, forward strand.
CAGTATTGAAGTTTCTTCCAAGGAAATCTTCTGGACTGAATAGAATAATTAAATTAGCTGAGTTTGCCGAGGTTATCCTGGCTTCACTAATTATTAATAGTAACACGTCTGCTCTTCTCCTTCAAATCTAAACCTGTCTCCATTTAATGGGGTTACAAGTGTTATCACAGGCCTTTCCTCTTGAGTTCATATGAAAAGAAAATTTACCCTCTGCTAAATCAGAATGTAAATAACTAATCCCTAGGCTGCTTCTAGGGCTGGTTAAGGCACTAGAGACAAGGGAGAAAATGATATGCAGTCTTCAAAAAATGAAAAGAATACTAAAAATGAGTATAATAGATTTGGTTACTGAGCTAAATAATCCCAGAAGAAGAGACTTTTCAGAATCACCCAAGCTCTAACTTGAATATGAAACAATTAGCTGGAGTTTTTCTCCATCTCTTCTTCCTTCCCTACTTTCCTCTTTTTGAAAATAGATCACTTACTCTAGTGGAAGGGGTGGTACACCACAAAAATTCCCCTCCAGAACTGAGGCATTCATTTCTCCCAGCTACTTGGAATGCTGCGGCTGGTGGCTCTCAGCTAAATCCCTCTTCAGGAATTCAGCTCAGCTGAAATCTTCTCAGAAGCAAAAACAGAAGCCAGGAGAAATGGAATCATATGCTCAAAGTGCTAAAAGTAAATAACTGTCAACCTAGAATTCTACAGCTTGCTAAATGATCGTTTAAGGGTGGGACAAACAAAAGAATTGCAGGTAAGTAAAGACTAAGAGAATTTGCATTTGGCCAGGTGTGGTGGCTCACACCTGTAATCCCAGCACTTTGGGAGGCCAAGGCAGGAGGATCGCGTGAGACCAGGAGTTCAAGACCAGCCTGGGCAACATAGCAAGACCACCACCCAACCTTGTCCTGCCCCTGTCTTTAACAACAACAAAAAAATCTTTCTTAATTAGCAGGGCATGGTGGTGCACACTTGTAGTCTCAGCTACTCAGGAGGCTGAGGTGGGAGGATCACTTGAGCCCAGGAGTTACAGGTTGCAGTGAGCTATGATGACTCCACTGCACTCTAGCCTGGGCAACAGAGCAAGACCCTGTCTCTAAAAAAATAAATAAATAAATAAATAAATTGCATTTAACAGGTTCTTACTGAAAAAACTACTAAAGAAGATAATTCAAGAAAAAGAAAAAGTCCCAATACAACAAATGTTGGCAGGGATACGGAGAGATAGGAACACTCATACATTGCTGGTGGGACTGCAAATTAGTACAACCTCTATGGAAAGTAATATGGAGATACCTCAAAGAACCAAAAGTAGAACTACCATTTGATCCAGCAATCCCACTACTGGGTATATACCCAAAGGGAAAAAAGACATTCTGTAATAAAGACATCTGAACTCAAATGTTTATAGCAGCACAATTCACAATTGCAAAGATGTGGAAACAACCCAAGTGCCCATCAATACATGAGTGGATTAATAAAATGTGGTATATGTATACCATGGAGTATTACTCAGCAATAAAAAACAATGGTGAATTAACACATCTGGTATTATCCTGGATGGAGCTAGAGCCCATTCTTTGAAGCGAAGTGTCACAAGAATGGAAAAACAAGAGCCACTGGTACTCACCATCAAATTGGTACTAACTGATCAATACTTATGTCACACATGGCAGTAATATTCATCAGGAGGCAGGCAGGTGGGAGGTGGGTGGAGGGGATGGGTGCAGGGCGCACAGTTTGGGGGATGTCCAAGATTGTAGCTCTGACTTGGGCAGTGCATGGGCAATATATATAAACAAAGTGTTGTACCCCCATAATATTCTGAAATAAAAGAAAAAAAGAAATTAAACCAAGAAACAGGAGTGAGATGCAAGAAGAATTAATGAACATGTTAGAAAACTGTACATGACAATAGCAATCATAATGACCTATTACAGTGTAGAGAAACAAAGTAGAAGTAAAGTGTTGAACAACAGTATCACATAAATGATGGAAGATGATCAGACCTAAAGTATTCTGAGATCCCTGTGTCACTTGGGAGGTGGAAGGAGGTAGTGGTTAACTTCAGACACAAACAAGTTAAATATTTATACTAAAAAGTAAGGGTAATCACAAAAAATATTGAATGTATAACTTCCAAACTAGTAGTGGGAAGTAAAGTGGACCTTGATCCATCAGAGAGCATAAAAGCAGACGCAGATAGAAAAAGTAATATTTTGAAGGTTGTGATTATCCTTGGAGATCTTTTCATGACTGGGGTGTTCATTTCCCCAGGAACCAGGAACATTGGCCGTTGGTGGCTCACCCTTGAAAGGAGATATCCAAATTTACACCCTCTCCCTGGTGACTGCCATCTAGTGACTGGTCAAAGCAGGTATAAAAATTTCCAGCTCCCTCACCTCAAGGTGAGATGAATCTTCAGAGCCTCTTAGCTCCCGAGCTCCCCAGGAATGAGCTAAAGCTTTTGCTGCAAATGCTTAGTAGTTCAGTTCTTCTCTTTGCCTGGTCTGCCTCCTTAATTCCTTTACAAGTATTGGTCACAAGAGCAGCCCCCAATAAACTTCCTGCATATAAGTTTCTGTCTTAGATTCTTTTGCCCTGGAACCTGACCTAAGGCAATTACCTCCTACACGCTAGGCAATGGGATATGAAGATTAGTAGAAGAAGAAGATGGTGTAGCACAGGAGTTACAAAGCTAATTTAGCAAAATAGTTAGACTTTAGATTCTGAAGTCAGACTTGACACTTACTACTTGTAAGACCTTGGGTAAACTCCTTAAGCCTCAGGGTTTTTTTTAATCTGCAGACTAAGATTGCTGTGGTAGTTAAATAGGAAGTGCTCAATAGTGTTAGATAATATTATTCATCATATATGAAAATATAATACTGAGAATATCAAAAGAAAAAAATATAAAAGTGGAACGGCTTTGTGTTGCCTAAAATAAATCTTCAGAAAGAGGTGATATTGAAGTTTGAACTTGAAAGATGAGTAGGACAGTGTCAAACAGGGAAAAAGGTGAAATATTAATATTATGCCAAGCAAAAGAAAGAACATGAGCCAAATTGCAAACTCATGGGAAACTGCAAATAATCTGCTTGAGATGGTGTAGGAATGAAAGTGGCAGGAAGTAGAACTGCAAAGATCGGAGCTAACCTGTGCAGCTGGAATTTTATTCTGCAGCTGGAATTTTATCCTGAGGCCTGCAATAGGAGATTCCAATGCCATTTATAAATAAAAGTGTGACATAATCAGATTTAAACTTTTAAAAAAGGCAACAGCCTAACCACAGTGTCAAGGATATACCGACAAACCAAGAATGATCTGGAAGCCAGAAGACATGCATGGAGCTTATTACATTGGTCCAAGCTAAAGATGGGAAGAGGCTGAACAGGGGCAGGGGCAGAAGAAATCGAGACTGGATGACAGAGTTTAAATAACTTAGGAGGCAAAGCAAAAAGCATTTGGGATGCACAAGTGAAACAAAAGCAAAGAAGAGGAGTCAAACCCAGTCTCTGAGTGTTCCAGCCTAAGTAGGGGATTTAGAAATGGCAAAGACAAATTCTATCTCCAGCATGATCAGTTTTAGATGTCAGATTAGCAAAGAATTATGTAAGAGGACTAGAGTAAAAGTGGCTAAATGAAACTTCACACAGAACAATGCTGGAACAGTGGTATCATTGTGCATGGAGAAAGTCATCCATTAGCGTGTCTGTAAAATGATTTTCTACCTGGTTAGCTTAGCATATGGTAAATGTGTGTTTCTTTTCCCATGGAAAAAGAACACTTAGATAGTACATAACAAGTCACAGTACTTCAGTCTGAATACCTGAATGTCGGTTTTCAATGGACAATTCAGGCTGCTTTTCATGTACTGCTCACCATTAATTTATAATATGCACAAAATAGTCTTCTCGATTAGATTTATATCCATGCATTTAAATCAAAATCCACTTAGTCTGATGCCTCTGAGTCTAGCTGAAAAGATGCCAAAAGTATGGCTTTTAAGTTTTCAGACTTTGGGGGGATTAATTCATCCACCAGAAGCACAATAATTCCATATGTCCAAATTTGGATGTATTTGCTACTTCTGAAAGAAACAATGATGACACTATGCTGACTTTCAAAATGAATCAAATAGAAGAGAAGGCATAATGCGAAGCCAAATTTGGATTCATTTGCACATATTTCTGACCTAAAAGAATTTTGTCATCATTTGACTGGAGCCCTGTTGGAAGCTATTTATGAGTCATTTCTAGAGAGCTCTTTTCGGGATGCTCAGCTTTGAATTGCACCAAAGCTCTGTTTTGATTTCCGTGATCATGTAACAGGACTGTCTGCCTTTCTATAATTGTGTCTCGGAAGCCCCCATCAGTAGGACAACTGCAAAGCCACCTTTAAATCTAGTGAAAACATGAAGATGAAGGTGAAATTTAGCACTTGAATTCAACTCAAAAGGTTTGATATAAAGGAAGGCAGACTAGAATGAAATTAGAAAAATTTCAAGTAGATATAAAATCATTCATTCTTAACACCTCAAAATGGCTGCCTGTGAGAAATTATATGGCTAAAATTTTCAATAGTACTCTTAAATATCAAATAGTTCCAGTGGCAAGTTCATAGAAATTTTTATAAGTATTTCACAACAAAAAATGAGCAATACTTTTAAGTTGTATTTATTGCTATTTTCCACTCATTCAACAATAGATCACCTTCATGAAATGTAATATGGGCTGTCTGTGTTGATGTTTCTCCAACTAATCAGCAACTATTCACTGAGTTCCTAATGATGCTGAAACGTGTTTGGTAAAATGGAAGTAAAATATTTTTACAACAAGTGTATCAACACATGTTTCAAAAACAATAGTTTGGTAAAATAGAAGTAAAATATTTTTACAACAAGTGTATCAACACATATTTCCAAAACAGTAGTCTGTGTCACATAAAGACACTCTGGCAAAGATGAAGCTACATAGAATTATAAACATCAATATTTATATACCTGGCCCAAAATGAGCCTCCAAGGGTCATTATGTCCAATAACTAGTGCTGTTTTTGGCAATTCTAATTGTCTAATTTAAGCTTCTAGTAAACTTCTTTTATTCTATATTTCTCTGATTTTGAAAGTCTAGAGTGAATAGGATCATGTCAGTGTATCTGTGAGGTGTGAAATATGTCCTCAAAGATTTTTAACATATTTCCCATTGAGAGATAGTGTCAAAGTCCTCTCCTAGAATATGACTTCTGATCGCCTGACCAATGCAATACGAGTGTAGATGATGCTGTGCCAGTTTCTGGGCCCAGGTATTACAAAACTGGAAGCTTCTACTTACTGTCTCTTGGCATACTCTTCCTTGGAACTCAGCCAAGGGCTGAGGAACTCAAGCTGCCCCATGGAGACAGGCATATGGAGAAAAAACTTCAGCTAGCCAATGTCAAGTAGAATAAAGATGACCTATTCCCCACTGATGGGCTATCCCCTGCTCAAACTGAAGATTCCTGAACAAAAGACAATCAAAATATCAGAATTATCAAAAACAACAAAACAACAAAAAAAACTTCCAGAAATTTTCTATATGTAATATACATGTGATGCATATGTATAATTGAACCATATATATAGTTAAATTTAAAACCCAATGAAGAAATTAATTAGTTGATTAGATACAATTGAAGAGAGGTTTAATAAACAAGAAGTCAACTGGAAAAAATTGCATCAATTGTAACACAAAAGCAGAGATGGATAGAAAACATGAAGGAGAATTAAACAGAAATAGATATTTGTTATAAGAAATGAGGACTAAGCAATATTAGAATTGATAATGGCTGAAACATCCAGAATTTAAGAAAGGCATGTATTCACCTTTAAAATGTCCAAAGTATTGAAAGCAGGATAAACCAAAGGAAGTCCACATCCAGAATATTTCCGTTTAAGTGCAAGCCATGAAAGACAAAAAGGAAATCTTAAAAGTAACCAGAGGAAAAACACAGTTTACCTACAAATAAACTGAAATTAAACTGATAACCCATTTCTCAAGAGCAGTTATAAAAGCCAAAAGATAATGCTAAAATATTTTCCATGTACCAAGAGAAAATAACTATCAATCTAGAATTGCATTCTGAAAAACAGAGGTTTATTATTAAGAGGAACAGTACTTCCTCACTTGCAATACATCACTCATGAAAGCTTCCTCTGAAGGAAGCTAAATTAGTGTAGATCTAGGCCTCCCTTTGTCTCTTAAATCAAGAAAATTCAGGCAAGTTCAAGAAAAATAACTTTATAGAGACAATCCCTGTTTGTACTTGAGAGTAAGCTTCTCACAGAAAGCATATGTTTTGTTCAGTTCCTCCAAAGACAGTATCTCTGTCCCCCATTATGTCGCTTCTCTCACTAGTAAAGGAAATATTGCACTTGTTATATTTATTATATAGGATTTCTTTCTCGACTTTCAGAACACGGGCAAGGAAAAAGTATGCAACTTACTAGGGACCATTTGAAAACTCCAAGATCCTCACTAAAAGCGTATGTAAGGGATAAACACAAAGAAGAAGAAAAATGACCTCAGAAGGAAACTCTTGGATTCTAGTAAAAAATGAATAAACTAAATTATTAAAAATATGGGTAAGAATAAATAAATACTGATGGTACAAATAAATTATAAAATGTTTAATTGGCTGGATTAAAAAAATATTTCCACAGAGTTTAAGACTAGATAACATTAGCAGCTTAAGGTCTTTGTATTGTTGAAGAAGAGAGAAAAGATTCCTTTTAATTTGAAGACGAGAGTAAAGATTCTGTTTAATTTCTGACTTAATTAAGTAGGTATTACACTTTCAATGGCAAAGACCAAAAGAATAAAAAATGAAATTATGTCTTCCAAAGAATAGTAAAATATAGAATAAGAAAAAAAAATACATCTAAACAAAGGCGAGAGAAAATATAAGCACTAAAAAAGGAACAAGCACAAAATACCAAATAAAAAGATGGGATGAATATTGGCTATTATAACCATAAAAATACTCCAACTATTGTAACAGAATTAAACTAGAAATCAATAACAGGAAGGTATCAGATAAATATACTAAATATGTGAAAATTAGACAATTTTTTGAACCAAATGAAACGGAAAATACAACATGTAAAAATACATGGGATGCCACAGAGACACAGAGGAGGGACACAGGGAGAAGAAGGTAATGTGCAAATGCAGGCAGAGATTGGAGCATACCCCACGAACCAAGGAATCCTGAGGATTACCAGCAACCACCAGACACTAAAACAGATGAAAAGGTCGGTTTCTCCCTCCAGAGCCTCCAGAAGTTACCAAGCCTGCTGGCTCTGTGATTGCAGACCTCTTGCCTCCTGAATGCAATTGAGCCAGTTTTGTTATAGTCAAGAAACCATTTTGTAGCTTGCAAAGGAGGCAATGATAGCTGCCAGAGAAGGTGTCAGAGGAGCATGTATAAATACCCCAGTGTTTACCAGAAACTGAAAGAGTTGCATAGAGAAGACTTTTCTATATACATATTTGAATATGACAAAAGATTTGTCATATGTGGAGAGGAGCTTATTTTCTGCAGTTATAGTAATCCCTTGGATTTACTTTCAAAAAAAATTGCTACAAATAGTTTTGACATGTAGTAGCAGATTTTCCCTATCTTTCTGAGAAATGTATCAGGAAAATGTTAAAAAAATACCAAATATCTGACTCAGGACAAGATTCTGCTGTGCCATTCAATGGTGCCGTCATGGAAGAAGAGGCAGCAAAATGTCTTGGAGGGAAGTTGTGCAGGTTCATCCCAAAACACACTCAAAATTCGACAAATAAGTATCTCTATTGCAAAAATTATGATTCTGAGCCGCACTATGAAATCTAACTACAAATAGTAATATAAAACAATAAAAGACTGTGTGAAATTTCCCTTTTTTAAATTTCTGAATAGATTGAAAATTTATAACCCTCCAAATGTGGGGCTATATTTGGCCCAATTTTCAAAGTAAAAAAATCAACAACTCAAAAAAAAAAAAAGTTTGTGGGATTCAGTACTATCTTATTAAATTATTATTTTAGAAAAGAAGATAATACTCAAATCAATAATACAAGTTTTCAGTTTTAGAAAATAGAAAAAAGTTGTGAAATCAGTCCAAAGCAAGCAGAAGTGAAAAAATAATAAAGGAGCATAAATCAATAAAATAGAAAAAAGAATAACAATAAAAATGAAAGCAAAACCCAGTTGTTTGAAAAAGAGCAATAAAATGATTCAACTTCTAACCAGACAATTCAGGAAACATTGAGGGAAGATAAAAGTGATCAATATCAAAAATTAAAGTGGGAATATTACTATCGACGCTATAAACGTTAAAAGAAAAATAAGAGAATGTCAGGGATAACTCTATGCCCAGAAATTAGACAACTTAGATGAAATGGACCAGTTCCTTTACAGACGTAAATTATAAAAACTTACTCTAGGAGAAACACATAATATGAATACCCCGATGCCTATTACATAAATTGAAATTGCAGTTAAAATTATTCTCGTGTAACCCTCCAGGGCTAATCGGTGTCACTGGTGAACTGTATGAAACATTTAAGGAAGAAATAATACAAATTCTACACAATCACTTCCAGAAATTAGACAAGAAGACAAAACTCCCCAATGTATTTTATAAAGCCAGTATTATTCTAATATCCAAATCCACCAAAGATATCACAAGAAAACTTTGGACAAATTTTCCTTGTATACACAGACATAAAAATTCTTCAATGAAACATTAGCAAGTCAAATTCAGCAACACGTAACAAGAATTACATATCATGACTAAGGTGGGTTTATCTTGGAAATACTGGGCTGGTTTAACATTTGAAAATTAATATAATTTTATGTATTTGCACACTAAAGGAAGAGAATTAAATAATCCCCCCCACTGGTGAAGAAAAAGCAGTTGACAAAATTCAACATCCATTCATGACAAACACTTTCATCAAATTAAGAATCAGAGAGAAGACCCTTCACATGATTGAGGGCTGCTACAAAGAACCTATAGCTAGCATTATAAAATCAAGACCAAGGCAAAAATATCAACTCTCACATTCTTATTCAACATCATACTGGAAGTTCTAAAAGTGTAAAAACGTAACAAAAACAAATAAAAGACATATAGATTTGAAAAGAAGAAATAAAACTTTCTCCATTCACAGAACATATGATTGTCTAAGTGGAAGCCCCAGAGAACATATAAGAAAGCCCCTAGAACTCATAATTGAGGTTAGCAAACACACAGGATACAAGGTAACAATACAAAAATCAACTGTATTATTATAAACTAGAAATAAAAAACTGGAATTAAAGTTTTTTAAACAGTACCATCTACAATAGCATAAAAATATAAAATACTTAGGTATAAATCCAAGAAACACTACAAAACACAGCAGAGATTAAAACAATAATATGATTTAATGATGATGATGATGATAAGGGTATTAATAATTGAATTGGCTAACATTTAGGTAGTGCTCACTCTATACTCGCACTGTTCTATGTAATTTACATAGATTAGTTCATATAATTCACACAACCCTACGAGGTAAGTACTATTCTATGTCCATTTTATTATACAAATAAGCATACAGAGATACGAGAAAGTATGTGTAATGTGCCTCACATTGAACAGTAAGAACTGAACACAAGCAGTCTAACTGTATTCTCTCGCTCCTATTCACTATGCTCTGCTGCCTTAATGCAATTACCTTGTTTGTCCTGTTAACCTTGCCCACATGGCTGCAAATAGTATCTTCACTAAAATATCTTGATTTAAACCAAATTAATATATGTCATTTTCTGCCAGAACACTGACTACTACCACATGTCAACAGGAATGGTTCTTCGAAACCAAGTAGTCAAAGAATATTGACAGTGCGATACAATTTTTACAAATTTAAAAATACAAAACTAAGTGTTACACTGTTTGGGGACATATGGGATAAAAGTAGAATGCAAATCCAGGCAATGTTTTAAAAAATATCAATTCAGGAATGTACTCACATAAAGACAATGGGTGGGGAGGTGGCACCAGGATGCACAAGGACCTGCAAAGTTAGCGATCCATTTCTTATACTGCATGATGGGTTTAGAGGCTCTACTTTCAGTATTATATGTCATAATGTATTATTTTATAGGTATCATATGTTAGATACTATATAATAAAAATTTAAAAATACCCACATCAGATATAATTTTTTAAGTTAACCATATAAAAATTAAGGTAAAGATGACTTGTTCATTGATTGAATAAATATGTGTTGAAAATCTACGATGCGCTAAGCATGATTCCAGGCACTAGGGATTCAGCACTCTGGGGTGGGAGAGACACAGGACAATAAACAATAAATAAGTAAAATTTATAGTATGTCAAATGATGGTAACTACTATGGAAAACATAAAGCAAGGAAAAGGGATCCATCTACTGGTGATGTATCATCATATGTTTTAAAGCCAGTTAAATAAACAATTATAAACTTAGAAGACAGAATGAATAAGAGGAGAGAAAATGAGTTCCATATATAAAGACAAAGAAATTATTTTTTGCATATTTCTTTATAGCCAGTCAGTTTACTATATCTGCTTATTTTTCCTAGTAGTTTTTCAGTCCATTTTCTTGAGAAAATATCAAATCAAATTATTAGCAAATAATGCATGTCATAAATTGAGGTGTAGTGGGTCCAAGTGAGACAGAAATCATGATTTTTATGGGTTACTACCAAGGAGGTGGGATTCACCCATTTAACAAATGTTTATTGATAATTATTTATTGTACACTAGGCCCCGTGATAAGCACTAGAAATAGAATGATCAGCAAAAATGTCAGTCTCTAACCTCAAGACACTTACCTTCAAATGATGGAGTAAGACATTAAATAATTGCATCCAAATGTAAAAATGTTATGGAGACGTACAATTAGCTAAGGTGGCATATGGTTGCAAGGGTACCTAATTAGGGAAGTCAAGGAATGCTTCCCTGTAACAGGGACACTGGAACTGAGGTCCAGTGAAAGGATAGAAAGAGGTGCCTATGACAAAGGGATGCAGGATTATTGGGGGCAGGGGGAGGGGGGCTGAAAGCAAGCCCTGTGCCCCGGGCAAGGGGAGCTCACGGTCAGGCTGGAGATGTGGACAGTGGATCCTATGCCGTCCAACATGAATGCCAACAGTGGAAAGACCTTGTCTGGAACAGCGTCGGGCACAAACAGGCACACCATAAATATTCATCAAGTAAGTGAAAGGCTACACAGAACTCTGCACACTTGATTAATGAGGTGTTTTTCCTTTATTCTAATAGCAATTGGAAAGGATTAAGGAGTTTGGGGGAGGGAGGTGATATGATCAAATTTGCTTTTCTCAAAGATTACTCTGGTGCAGTGGGGAGAATAAATTGGAAAGAGGCCCAAGTGCATAGATCTTGAGTCTTCCAGAAACTCCACATAAGTCCAGACATGTGCCAAGGTGGCATCATCACAGACAAGGTAGGATGGAAAGAAGTGGACAGATACAAAGATACTTAGAAGGTCAAGTTGGCAGAATTTAGGGATGAATTTGCACTACCCATCAGTCATAAAACCGAGTAATTGATGGAGGAAGGACTTTTTTTCAGAGCCACACATACTCAATATCTTATTAGCATAATAAAGATTCACTTACAAAGAAAAAGAAAAAGAAAGGAGAAAAAACAGAAATCAAGACAGTATGAAATGATAATTCAGAGAAGAATGCTGGATGACCTTACAAGTCTTGCCGAGGCAGAAGTCCTTCTACACTATAACTTACATTATGTTGAACATGTACCTGCAATTTAGATAGCTAATCACTCACCAGAATTTATGCCACTGTCTCGTCAAGTAGCTTCTCCCATCCACCACATAGCAAAAGACCAGAAGATGTAAAACTCCACTTGGGTGAGCCTTCAAAACCAAGAGCATCTTTTACCCATCCCAACTTATAGACTCAGTCTAATCCAACACCCTCAAGAGTAAAAGAATATTTACTTCTTCAGATTAAGTGACAAGATTAGCACTCTATACTCTGTGGAAAGCCCAGCCCTTCATTTAAAACATTAGATAATCCAAATCTGATTCATTAGTGGACAAAACAGAAATGCTAAGCAAAAGAGTGCAAAGCCCTGATTTTTCACATCTTGTTCCCAGCACAAAAGCTTTAGAACTAATCTAACAATTTTCACCCAGAGGCTTACAATATATCTTACTGTGTTACAAATAAAGAACAGACATAGACCACAGACTGTCAAATCTCTGCCACAGAACAAACAGGGCTACGATTGTACTCAGTAAAATAAAATAGCACCCAAGGAATGAGCTAGGCAACAGAAGCAGCTCCACGTGCAAATCTGTCAAAAGCCTCAGGAAGCAGAAGTCCAAAGTTATTATTTTATTGAGGTTGGGTATCTTGGGGGATTAGAGGTAAAAGCTTTCTACTTCCATGTTTTCTAGCTTAAGTCAACTGAAAGCATGAATAACTTTTTTTAAAAATCAGAAAACAGATTGTGTTGTCCTAATACTTAGATAAAGTTGTTTATCTGAGAAATGGTGATTATTACTCTGTTTCATGAAAACCCTGGAGTATTTCTTAATAATCAAATAGTTCCCTCAAGAAGTATAAGAACTTAGAAAGCTGCTTTTCAATTGAAAATTATTCAAAAACGTTGATAATCTTAATTGACTACAACCAAATCTCTGTGTGTTGAAACATGGAACTCTTATCTGTGGAGTTTTATCTTGAAACAAGTAAGGTGGGTAGCTCAAAGCTGCATCTTTTGACTAGCAGATGTTTGCATATGAACCATCATACTCACTAGCACCGAACCCCACCATAAATAAATTACCTTTCTATGGGATACATAATCAATATTTCTAAAGCCAACCAACCCTACTTTTGATCTTTATCTAAGCCATCCAAGTTGTAAAATATTTTCCACTGTGACCATATGATAATAAACAAGGAAGAATCTAAAAACTTTGAAATTTTCTATTACTCTGGTCAACTCAGAAAATTGATACCCTTTTTCCATTTTTGTTTGGTTGTTTGGTTCTCCTTTGTGTCTTTAATTTTTTCCTGTCCCTAGCATGGGTTGTAATTCTCAAGCACTGAAAATCTATTTTGTACCTTCTTGGTGTGTTTTTTTCTCTAGCACACAGTGAATGATCGTCATATAGTTAATTAAGGATTCTCTAAATTGTAATCTCATGATAGTTTTTGATATAATTCCTTTATTTCTCTTTTTTCTTTATTTAGAACATTAATGAATAAAAATGATTGGCCTGTATTTAGAAAAAAAGGCAGAAAACCATGTAAAACCAATATAGTGAAGTCTAACTAATTCACACTAATTATTAAGGAAAATGCCCAGCTTGAATGAGTAGAAAATATGAATTATGGAATATTTTCAAAAATATATAGTATATGTTCTTTCAATTGCATGCCATATTTTAAATCAGGTAACAAAATAGTGAGTAACTGGTATTTTTGAGGAAGATAGAATATTTTGTAAAATTGCATAACATAGGGAGTTCCATAAGCTTGGAAACCATCTCTCCTGGGTATATTAAATATGACCCACATTACTACCCTGACCTTTTCTGTTGCTGGACGTATTCTGCATATCAGCCCTTGTGTTTAGTAAATAAAGCAAATTATTTACAAATTAATGCTAATTTTCTGGTTTTTAACGATATTTAGGAAAGAAAATCAAATGCATGACAAAAATCAAAAAACTTTTAGTGTATAGGCCCAACAAAACACAAGGTGGGCTGGGTTTGGCCTGTTGGCCTCAGTTTCCCAGTAGATATCAACCCTCTTATATACATACACATAAAATTCGACCACATTGGAAACAGAAAAATACATCAAGAAGTAAAGGACTAAAGAAAAGTCAAAGATGATATTTAATGGTTAAATATAAACGTGCAAATCAGAGCTGTTGAATTTTATTCAACGTAAGTGAATTTTATTCCTATATCCAAGACTGGTTGGGGAGGGGTGTGTATGGAGAAAATAAACACCTTCTTACCAGCAGTTGTAATCTTACCAAATTATTTTGATCCCTCAGAAACATCATTAAGCACTATTTTTCTAATATACTGATTTTTTTTAAAAAGTAAAATTAATTGCCTATCTTATACGTCTTCCTTTGAAACTCACTTTGATGGGGAAAATGTCAGTTTGCTTTCACTCTACTCTCCCCTGCAAATATTACTCAAATCTCAAGTTCTGGCAGAACAAATTGGGAAATGGCACAGCTCTGCACCAAGAGGAGGTGCTCAGAGCTTTCCAATGGCAGTTACACATACACACTTACCATGTCTGCTTTCTGGACCTTGTTTTTCAGGAACAGCAGACAATCCTCTCCCAAATAAGAGCGTCTGGAATTTACAATCACACATAGAAGTAATTTCACAAAAGTAGTTGGTTTGTGGCATATGCCATGGAGTTATATAAGCTAAGATTAAAACTCTCTTTGATGGTTATTTACCTGAACCTACACACACACACAAACACACACACCCTGCCACACACACACAAACTGTAAAAATGAAAAAGTTAGGATGCTTGGAGATTAAGTGATTTGCCAAATGTTATAAAATTAACAAGTCACATGGCTGGGCCCAGTGGCTCATGCTTATAATCCTAGCGCTTTGGGAGGCCAAGGCAGGAGGATCACTTGAAGCCAGGTGTTTGAGACCAGCCTGGACAACATAGCAAAACCCCCATCTCTACAAAAAATAGAAAAAATTAGCCGGGCATGCTGGCACGTGTCTCTAGTCCCAGCTACTCGGGAGACTGAGACAGGAGGATCACTTGAGCTAAGGAGTTGGAGGTTGCAGTGAGCTTTGAGGAGGCCACTGCCCTCTAGCCTGGGTGACAGAGTGAGAATCTGTCTCAAAAAAAAAAAATTAACAGGTCGCAGGGGTTGGGGGGTGGGTACACTTGAGTGCAGTGCTTTCCCCATCTGTCTCATGAGAACTGATTTTGAGCCAGGCCTTGAGGAGTTACTGGTGTTTTTTCACCCAGTAGATCTGCACTGGGTACACTCTGTACAGGGTCACATTCTGGGTTGCTCTCCTCATTTCACTTTGCAGTGGCCTTCGGAACACGTGGTGATGAGCTGTAATTCCCTTCAGGGCATCCATACAGGTCTTCCTTCCCAATGCACCTTTGAGAAAGCATCAACAGTTGGAATGTGCACATCAACTCAATAAATCTTTAGTCAAGTTCCTCCTGCATCACTGAAAAGAAATAAAAGCACTTTATAGCTACACAATTTCCCAGATGCATTGAAGTAGCTTGATTTTCAGCTCCAGCTAGAAGAACTATGCAGACTTCTAATTTCATTTGTCCCCTGAATGTTGACTCATGTGGCTATTAGTAGAAATAGACTAGACCTTAAATGAGGTAGATGAATAGACTCACTAAATAAAATACTGCTGGTGTATTATTACATCAAAGAAAATATATTGAGTGGATTTTCATTGGGCAAATAAATATATTCCAACAATACTAAATGCAACATTGAACATGTCATGGGTCTGTTGTCTACAATAGAGATCAACAAGAGGTATTTTTGTTGTAAATGCCCATGTTGAGGTATTTAAAATATTTTGATTAAGAAAATAAAAACATTAGGTAAAAATGGGAAGAAGCTACTTGCCATAGGCCCTAAGTAGATTTAATTACTGGTAATTATCAGCAACATTATAGGTCATCTGAAGAAGCCAAAATGTGTCATGTGCATTCAATTTTAAAGTCATCTAATGAGATTATTCACAAAGTATTAGGACTTATGTTCTGTGTCCCTGGAGTACTTGAGAGGCTAAAGGAAAATGTTAACTATAGAGTAAGGCTGAACTGAATTCAGTTCTTGGACCAACTTTTCACTGTCTGTTTGAGCATGAATAAGGTTCTGAAAATCACTTTGACTCAGTTTTCTGGCCTGTGAAAAGAATACTAAACCTACCTAAGAGAATGTTGTGAGAGTTAGAGATTAATTATAATATATTTGGTCAATAAAAAAGTTCTCCATAAATGATAGCTGAAGTTTATTGAATAATTACTATGTGCCAGAGGCTCAGAGCTCATTTAATTCTTATTTGAATTAGCTCACTGAATTCTCACAATGATTCTACAAATTTAGACATAATTAGCATCCACATTTATAGATGATAGCACTAGTACTGATGCTTAGGGAGGTTTAGTACTTACCCAACTTTGTGCGGCTAGTGAAGGGTGATGCCAGCAATTTAACTTAGGCAGTCTGATGCCATTGCCTTTGCACCACAAGTGCTACCCAGTACAAAAAAAAAGGATCTTCAGCAAAGATAAGTATAATCAAAGGATTTGTTTATGAGGAGCTTTTAGGAATCTCTGGAACTATTTAGAAGTAGGAGAATAGTCAACTTTTTCACATTATACCATATACATGCAACTATCTACTATGGTTGTGCCAGCCTAGAAAGGAAGGGCAGTAAATTATCCTGATGTTTGACCTTGGTAGTAGAGGGAATGAAGGTCATCAGGTTTGTGCAACACAGGAAAAAAGGGAATGTTGGGTGAGGGGAAGCCTCCTGACAATCCCATAAATTTCTACACTGGGCAACTCTTACAATACAGAGTAAGAAAGACTGACCCTATAACCCAGTGATTTTACAATGTCTGGCTAATCACCAACATAAATGTTTTTGTGCAATAGGAGTTGCTTTCCTTTGAATATTTTTTTCACAAATTTAATTTTCAAAGGCCAATTTAAAAACAGATGTATGCTACAATCAACAAATCAATCAGGTAAAACAATAATAGATGAAGGAAGGACTAATCATGAATTATCTTTTGTGTCTGATCCCTTGACAATGTTTTACCCAAACCTACACCTCGAACCCCGATGTCTGCACAACCTCTAGTGCAATTCTCTGCGCTGTTCTTCCTGCTCAGTTCACACCTGCAGCCACAGTGATTTGTTGCTGTTAATGCAAATCTGATTATGATGGTCCCAAGTTTAAACTCTTCAAAGACTTTGCATTGGCTGGACATTGAGAGGAAAGTCTTTCACACGATGGAGAGGAGTTCTATAAGCTTGTCCCTATTTGTCTCTCCAGACATGTCTTTCCTTTGTTTTTGCCTCTCCCAGCCACATTGAATCCAATTCCTTCAACATGCCATGTCCTCTTCTTTTTTGGGTCCTTGTAAATGCAAAAGGTATACTCTGTCCACCTTGGTTTGCCTAGCTAATTCCTATTCATTTTTCAGGTGTCAGCCTCATTGTCATTTGGCCAGGTATGACTTTCCTGATAATGTTGTTCATTTGTGTATTACCCTTTGCTTCTCTTTCATAGCACCTTTGCACATACGTACTTCTTTAATCAGTTGGTTGTAAATATTAATATATCATGTATGTTCTTCCAGCCAGTCCATAAGCTGCATAAAGGCAGGGGTCACATCTCTCTTGTTTATCAAAATAACTAAGTAACTAGAGCATGATACATTCTCAATAAATATTTCTTTCCAAACTGACTTATACAACTACAAAGTATGAGAGAAAGGTACATGAGAATATAACAAAATCATTGGATTAAATATGTCTGGTTTAGTTTAGAATTTTTGAAGCAACCCTGGTACCTTGATGGTAATAGTATATGACTCCCTGGTTGGCTGGTTAGAGCACATCCTACTGACAGCAATGAGAATGATCACTATGAGAACCAATTCTGTTGTTCAAATTAGCTTTCAAAAATAAAGATGGCATACAAAGTATAAATAGATAAATACAAATTAACATTGGGATTTTCCTTGTCCACAAAAATAATCTCAACTCTAATTAGAGAGTTTACAAATATCATGTAATAATCATAGAGAGGACCAAAAGATAAAACATAATTGGATAACTTTAAAAGCAACCACTATGCTAAAGTAAAACAATTAATGATGGGCCATATAGTACTACATATTGAGTTCTGTTGCAGTTGACCACTATCAAAAGGCATTTATTACACAATGACATGTTCTGATGATTTAATATCCAGTGATTGATACATATTAGAGTCAGTTGAATAATTATTAACTAAGAATACGTTAACCTTAGATCTAAATCACTAGGTTGAAGAATGCCATTCTACAGCATTGTGTCTAATAAACCCCATTTTACCTGTGAAAGTTAATATTGATAATATGTTTCCTTAATTGGGTAAAAGTTTACTATACTTGTATTAAAAGCACCACAATTAATTCACTGCTTTTAAAAATAAAACAATGTCAAATTTAGTTATGTAACATTTGAATGAAAGTTAGACATTTTACCAAATAGCAAAGTATTGTGAATACCAATTGGAGATAAAGTTTGACTGCGGATGTGAATATTGATATAAATGTATAGATATGTCGGTATGTATAAATATCTTACATGGTATACAAGATTATTATACAGATTATTTCTAAATGATTAAATATGGGAGATTCCATAAAAGAAACTTTCAAATTTTGTCTTCTTTCCTGAGGCTTTGTTTAGCATAAACAAATATTCTTACTTGAAAAACTCTTAAAAATTTAAAAATATTACAAATAATTGGAAATACTAAAAAAATAAGATGTCTTACTATTTAACCAAGGTAAAATGATTTTCTAAAATCATGTTAAGAAACAGAAATCTATTATAGGCATTAAACAATCAGCTAAATTGGGAGTCTGAACTATGGTTCTAGGACTAGGATCAATGCTTGATTATCTAATTTTCTAACTAAGAATATACATGATGCACCAGAAAAACATTAAGCAAAATAAGTTTATTATCTATATGAGATATATATGCACATATATTTTTAAATATCATAATTGAAGACTTAAACATCCCACTCTAATCAATTGCTAGTACTACCAGACAGAAAAGTAGCAAAGATACAGAAGAACTGAAAAATACTGTCTACCAACAAAAGATATTTGGCTTTTACAGAACAGTCCACCTGACCATAACAGAATACATATTATTTTTAAGTCCCCGTGCTCACAGAACATTTACTGAGAGAAATCATCCTGATCATAAACAGACTCAACAAATATAAAGAAATTGAAGTCATATAGAATATGTTCTCTAACCGTAATGAAATGAAAGTAAAAATTAATAATAAAAAGAAAACAGGAAAATCTTCAAACACTTGGATATCAAACAACACACTTCTAAACAATTAATGTAAAGAAGTCTCAAAAGAAATACAAAAATACACAGAACTGAAGAAAAATGAAAACACAACATGTTAAAATTTGTGGAATGCTGCTAAAGCAGTATTGAGAGGGAAATATATAGCACTAAATACTTACATTGGAGAGTAAAGGTCTCAATTCAAAATTTATATTTTTATTTTGAGAAACAAGAAAAAGAAGAACAAAATAAGTCCAAAGCAAGAAGAAGAAGAGAAATAATAAAGACAAAAGCAGAAATCCATGAAGTTGAAAATCAATTGTAAATGATATTGTTTTTAATTTTAGTTTCCACATGTTCATTTTTAAATAATAGAGAAAACCAGAAACCAAAAGCAAGTTCTTTGAAAAAATCAATAAAATTGATAAACATCTAACAATACCAACATAGATAAAGAGAGAGAAGACACAAATTGTCAATACCAAAAATGAAACAGAGGATGTCACCACAGATCTTCCAGTCATTAAATGAACAATATAATTAAAATCCTACAAATATCTTAGCTGTTAGAAATTAGGCAACTTAGAAGAAATCAATCAATTCTTTGAACATTACAATCTACCGAACTCAATCAAATGAAATGAACAACCTAATGACGCTATAATCATTAAAGAAATTGAATTTTTAATTGAAAATCTCCCAAAACAGAAACCCACATTCTAAGATGGCTTCACTGGGGAATTCTACCAAAAATTTAAAAAAGAGTCGACACCAGTTTTGTACAATCTCTCCCAGAAGAGAAGGAAACAGGTGCCAACTCACTTTATGAGTGTTATCAAATTAAGACAAAGATATTAGAAGAAAACTACAGACCAATATCTCTCCTGAACATAGATGCAAAAACCTTCAACAAAATATTAGCAAATTGAATCCAACATTATATAAAAAGAATTATGAAGCATGACCAAGTGGGATTTATCTCAGGTATAAACATTTGAAAATCAATTAACCTTATCCATCACATCGACAGGCTAACGAAGAAAAATAACATTATTATTATATATCAACAGGTGCAGAAAAAGCATTGACAAATTTCAGCACTCATATATGATTTAAAAAAAAACTCCCACCAGACTAGGAATAAAAGAGAACTTTCTCACTTGATAAAGAGTATCTACAAAAAACCTACAGCTAACATCTTACTTAAAGATGAGAAACTGAAGCTTTCTAAGATCAGGAACAAGGCAAGGATTTCCCTCTTACCACTCATTTTCAACATTTTACTGTAGAATTAGCAGCTAATGCAGTAAGAAAAGAAAAGAAAAGGTATACTTATTGAGAATGAAAAAATAAAACTATCTTTATTTGCAGATGACATTATAGTCTATGCAGAAAATCCAAAAGAATAATTTTTTTAAGAACTCCTGCAACTAAAAAGTGATTATAGAAAGGTTGCAGGATACAAGGTTAATACACAAAAGACAATTGTTTTCCTATATACCACTGATGAATAAGTGGAATTTGAATTTAAAAACACATTATAATTTATATTAGCACCCACAAAAAATGAAATGCTTAGCTTTAAATGTAATAAAATATGTACAAGATCTATATAAGGAACACTAAATAAACTCTGATGAAATCAAAAAACTAAAATGGAGAGATACGTCATGTTCACGAGTAGGAAGACTCAATATTGTTAAGATGTTAGTTATTCCCAACTTGATCTATAGATTCAGAGCAAACTCAATCAAAATTCCAGCAAGTTATTTTGTGGATATTGACAAGCTGATTCTGAAGTGTATATGAAGAGGCAAACAACCCAAAACAGTGAACTCAATATTGAAGAACAAAGTCAGAAGGCTGACGCTACCCGACTTTAAGACTCACTATAAAACTATAGCACCTAAGGCAATGTGGCATTGTTGAAAGGACAAACAGATCGATGGGACAGAACAGGGAGCCCAGAAGTGGACCCATAGAAATACACTGAACTGATCTGTGATAAAGGAAAAGGCAAAGGCAATACAATGGAGAATGATAATTTTTTCAACAAGTGGTACTGTAAACAACTGGACTTCCACACGCAAAAAACAAAATAAAAAACAGATTAATATTGACACAGACCATACACCTTTCACAAAAATTAGCTCACAATGGATCATAGCCTTAAATGTAAAATGCAAAACCCTAAAACTCTAAAACTCTTAGAAGATAGTATAGCAGAAAATCTAGATGATCTTAGGTATGGTGATACCTTTTAGACATGAAACAAAGGCACAATCATGAAAGAAAAAATTGATACACTAGACTTCAAAATTAAAAAGGATACCAAAATTAAGGAGGCACAGACTGGGAGAACATACTTGAAAAAGGCATATCTGATAAAGGACTGTATCCAAAATATAAAAAGAATTTTTAAACCTCAACAATAAGAAAATGAACAACCCCATTTAAAAACCGGGTGAAAGATCTGAACAGACACCTCACCAGAGAAGATATACAGATGGTAAATATGCACATGAAAAGATGCTCCACATCATATGTCATCAGAGAAATGAAAATTAAAACAACAATGAGATATAGCCACATACCTGTCAGGATGTCCAAAATCCAGAACACTGACAACAACAAACACTGGTGCTGATGCGAAGCAACAGCAACTCTCACTCATTGCTGGTGGGAATGAAAAATGGTGCAGCTACCTTGGAAGACAGTTTGGCAGCTTCTTACAAAAGTAAACACACTCTTACCATATAATCCAGAACTTGTACTCCTTGGTATTGACACAAATGAGTTGTAAACTTATGTTCACACAAAAACCAGCACATGGGTGCTTATAGAAGCTTTATTCATAATTGCCTAAACTTGGATGCAACCAGGATGTCCTTCATTAAGTAAATGGATAATAAACTGTAGTATATGCATACAATGGAATATAATTCAACAACAAAAAGAAATGAGCTATCAAATCACAATAGACATGGAAGAACCTCAAATGCATATTACTAAATGAAAGAAGCCAATCTGAAATGGCTACATCCATACGATTTTAACTATAACATTCCGGAAAAGGCAAAGCTGTGGAGATAATAAAAAGATCAATAGTTCTTAGGGGCTGGAGTGAAGAAGACAAAGCACAGTGGATTTTTACAGCAGTGAAATTATTCTGTCTGATACTACAATGGTGGATACATGTCATTATACATTTATCAAAACCCATAGAATGTACAACACCAACGTGAACCCTAATATAAACTATGGACTTCAGGTGATAGTAATGTGTCAATGTACATTGATCAATTGTAAGAAATGTACCATTCTACTGGGGGATGTTGACAATAGGGGAGGCTGTGTACGTGTCAGGGCAAAGGGATATATGGGAACTTCCTGTCCTTTCTGGTCAATTTTGCTGTGAACTTAAAACTGATATAAAAATAAAGTCTATTAATAATAAAAGTAGAAAACGGCTAAAATAAAAAATAATGACAACACCAAATGCTAGCAAAGATGCAAAGAAACTGAATCATTTGTACATTGCAGTGGGAATGTAAAATGGTACAGCCACTCTGGAAAAATGGTTAGGCAGTTTCTTTAGAAAAGAAACTAAGCATGCAATTGCCATATGACCCAGCAATGGCATTCCTTGCTATTCCAATAAATAGAAAATATATGTACACAAAATCCAATACATTAATATGCTTTTTTATACATGAATATTCCTAATAGCTTTATTCCTAATAGTCAAAAACTGGAAATAATCCAGATATCCTTCAGCTGATGAATGGTTAAAAAAATTGTGGTATATTCTTGTCATAGAATATTACTCAACAATAGAAAGGAACACATTATCAAAACAGAACACAACTTGGTTGGATCTCCACAGAGTTATGATGGGTGAAAAAGTCAATTTCAAAAGGTTAAGTAAAGTATGATTCCACTTATATAGCATTCTTGAAATGACAAAATAGGAATAAGGACAAGATTAGTTAGAGGTTGCCGAGGACTGAGGTAGGGCATGTGGTGGTAGGAAGGAAGAGTGTATGTGTTATATAAATAACCCAAGGACGGCCTCTATATATTGGTCCCTAAGTTGTTTATTTCTTCACAGGAGGCTGAGACCCATTAGCACAACCGCCCGCCAGCACCAAATTCAAAATTTTACACATAAACGATGGTTTTAAACATAGCTCAAATCAGCAGATTTTTAGAAATTTAGATCTTGCCTGATTTTCATAGGCCATGAAACTGCATCCAAAATCAAGTCATAGATAAGATAAGCCCCTGAGCTATAAAGATCCCAAGCTACTGCTGCCTCTCAGAGCTCCATGGCCCGGAGACTCCCCTCTTTGTTGCTAAGGGACATCACCTACACACATTGCCCTTTTGCAATTCTGCTTCTCCTGGGGAGTTCCCTTGCTTCCCTCCGCTTCTGAGTGATGACCCCCATGCTCTAGTCTCTGGACAGTCTTTTGGTGGGATAGACCTGCCCAATGTACAAACCTGTCCAAGTATTGCCCAATAATGCTTGTCTACTGCCTGTGGTCATGTCTTTTACCTTTATCAGCCCCCAAAACCCACCAACCTCCTACAGTGTGGTTGTAAAAAAATAAACGCAAGGGATCACTGTGGTGATGAAACCGTTCTGTAAATTGACTATGGTGGTGGGTGTGCAGGTCTACACATGTGATAAAACTGCATAGAACTGAATACACCCACACAAATGAGTGCAAGTAAAAATGGGGGAATCAGAACAAGATAGATGGACTGTACTAATATCAATGTCCTGGCTGTGATATTGTACTATAGTTTCATAAGGTATTACCATTGGGGGAAACTAGATGAAGAACACACAGGATCTCTCTGAGTTATTTCTTACAAATGCATGTGAATTTAAAATTGTACAAAAAAGCATTTAACCTTAAAAAATCATCTTGAGGAAATTTTGGGAGTACTTCTTATAGTTTAGCACTATTTTTTAATTTTGAGGTACATGTACTAGGAGCACTACAATTCTTTTAGGACCTAGGGCTTTCTGAAGGTCCTAATATAGTTCTTGGTTGTCTGGGCACTTTTGGAAGGAAAACACACATCAATCACACTGTGATATTGGGAAATATATATTTGGTCTTCAGTCTTGTTTCCTGGCATACAACTCTTAAAATCCTTAAAATCTCCAAGGTGATGTCATTTTGTATGGTAATGACTGACTGATGGCTGGCAGCCCCTAGGCAGCTTCAGGATGGGGGCTGTAACAAGCAAGACCAAGGCAAGATTAGAGGGTTGGGACTTCCGGTCCCAGCCCCAATCTCCAGGGAGGGGAGAAGGGCTGAAATTTAAGTCGGTCACCAATGGCCAATGATTTAATCAGCCATGCCTATGTAGTGACGCTTCCACAAAATCCCAGAAGGGCTAGGTCCAGAGAGCTTCTAGATAGATGAACACGTGGAGGTTCCTGGGTGGTGGGGTTTAGAGCAGGCATTGAAGCCCCATACCCCCTCTTTCATACCTTGCCCTATGCATCTCTTCACCTGTATCCTTTGTAATATCCTTTATAATAAACCAGTAAATGTAAGTTAGGGGTTTCTCTGAGCTCTTGGAGCTGCTGTAGCAAATTAATTGAAACTAAAGAGGGAATCATGAGCCCCACCTTGAAGCTAGTTGATCAGAAGTGCTAGAGGCCTGGACTTGCCACTGGTGGGGGGGAGCAGTCAACCTGTGGGATCTGACACTGTCTCCAGGTAGGTAGTATCAGAATTGAACTGAAGAACACTAAGCTGGTGTCCGCTGCAGAACTGATTGCTTGCTCGGTGTGTGGGGAAACCCACCTCTCCACATTTGGTCTTCTATGTTGCTTATTGTGATGTAAGAGCAGAGGAAAAGCAGTTTGAGTCTTTCCACAGACACACACACACACACACACACAATCCCTGAACTCCAGGGCAAAGGACCCAGCAGACGGACTCTTACCCATTAAGCCTCTTGTGTCTCTCTCAGCCACAAGTTACGTTTATCACTTCTTTGTTCTGTGGAGCCTCAAATATTCAGCCACTCTCTTCTTTTCTTTCCACTTTTGTAGCCATCTGTTCCCTTAACTTAATTCCTTCATCTCACTGTTTACCCCCTAGAATTCTCTGGAATAGGTTAAAGATTCCCAACTTGGCTCTTACTCTGCTATTTCTAAAGCAGGCCCCTTTCAGTGCAACCCCCCAGCCCAGATCCAGGCAATATTCTCTATATCACATGCAGCTGGGACAGATTTTGATGAGATCACTTATACTCTCCTTGTCCCCCAGCCCAGATCAGGTTCCAGAACATTACACCCTCCACCAGGACGGGATTGGAAACAACCACTTCCATGGAGTCACTGTTACAATTTGAACCCTTCAATGTTCAGCCCATCTCTCCTTCCCAACTTTTAATCAAGAGAGCAACAATAAAGACCTAAACAAATTTTGAAAAAAAGGTTATTTCAAAGGGCGATAGGTGTTTAAAGGAGAAACAGAAGAAAGAACACATGGATGATGCTATAAAGCATATGGATGTGTCTAGGAAGCCTTGTTGGGGGGGATGCCACTTAGCATTTGAACTCGTATCTGAAAGTTAAGGAGCCAATCAAAAGAAAATGGGCAGGGAAAAGGCAGTGAGGAAGAAGGAGTAAATCTCCCGCAGCAAATATGCAGGTACAAAGGCACTGGGGTGGGATTTGGGCCAGGGTTACAGTGAGGGAGACAAGGTACCAAGGATGCAAACTGTAAGGAGGCGCTCACTCTCAGGGGCTGACCCTGCACTTGCGTGGACCTGGGCGTGAGCATCTCATTAAGTTTTGCACCCTAGGCACCTCCTCTTAAGGAGCATTGACTCCCAGGGCTGTGCAAGTGCAGGCCATGCTTTCAGTTTTGTGCACTAGGTACCTTGGTTACCTAGCCCTAGTCCCAGCCTTGAGTACAAGCAAGCTTGTGGCTTTGGGGATGGAAAGAAAGCCAATTCGCCTGGAGAGTAATAAATTGTTGCTGAAGGCTAGGCAGGAGCAGATCGAGCTTGGGTTTATAGACCCGATAAAAGAGCTGTATTTATTTTTCCCCACCTACTATAGAGAATAAAATGACATTTTTTTTCTTTTTACCTTGTGTCTAAGGGAGAATTTTTCCCAGTGCACACTTTTATGTATGTTTTAACCCTTTGGTGGTCCTGACTCTATGTGACGGTCTTAATTCCTTCCAACTCTTTTCAACCCAGGTTGGCCCAAGGCCTTCTCTCCTGGCCTGTGTGTCTTCTAGGTCCCAGTGACAAACAAATCTAGCTGCAGTGGTTACTTTTGCTTTGGTTTTTTATTCTCTTCCTACCTACTATCTCATACCCCATTAAAATTTTGTTTATTTTCTTGGGAGTTCAGCTATGCATTTAAATGGATTTTTTTAAAATATGTTTTCTCCAGAGTTGCTAATTATTTTGTCAGGAGGTGTTTTGAGTTATCTGGTCCCTTGGTACTCAAAGCGTTGTCCTCAGATTAGTGACGAGCCTTGGGTGGGCTTGTTAGAAATACAGGATTTCAGGCTCCACTCTAGACCTGTTGAATCAGAATGTGCATTTTTAACAAGACTTTCAGGTAATGTAAAATTCAATAAGCACTTTGCCAAATAGACATAATACTCTTTTGTAATGGTTAATTCTGATCATGACTGGATCCTACTCAAAATGCAGCAATGTTTGCCCATCACGACTAGTGAAAAGCCTGGATCTGTCACATGCTTTGTCTGTAAACTCTGTTCCCTCTGCTGATGTGTGTTCTCCTGTTCTCCCTATGCCTCTGCTTCTAAGATACAGCATAAGGGCTGCTTTAGATGGTGAGTCCTTCCTGCTGCTGAGTTAGGTGTTGCCTTATGGTCTCCTACAATGTCCTACACAACTTGCTGCATTCCATATCATATGGTGCAATAATTCCCTCCCTCCCTATTTGGCTGGAGACTCCTGTAAGACGTAGACTGTCTTACCTCTAGCACAGAGCCTGGCACACTGTAGGCATTTTATAAATATTTGCTAATTGAATGAATGAATGACCAAAGAAGTAATCTACTTAGGAAATATAGGGAACATGGAAGACTAAATATAGAATAGCCTCAAATTAGCTAGTCCTCTATGGCCAGTAGTGTTATAATTGCTTTGTCAATCCATTCCTGTCCTACAACTATACCCATGAAAGACAGCTCTGAATATACCACGTGCTTAGTGAATATTTACTAAAAAACTATTTTTAACATTTTTTTCTTTGATATACATCTGCAAAGGTGTAAAATGATGGCATGTGTTTCAATGGGATAAAATAATGCCGAATCCATGTTACCCTGCTTTAATACGAGTCTATGGGAATCAGGAATGGAGTGTGCAGGAGGGAGGCAGGCCAGAAGTTCTCAGCTCAGAAATATCCCACCTCATCAACTTCTTTTTTTTTTTTTTAACTAAATAATATTCTAAGTCTCCCTAGAAAACCTTCCTAGTTTTGCTGTCTAATGTGTGTCATTGCTTTGAGTCAAGGTATTGATTTTGATTTTAGCTTTCACCGAAAGCGAGGTTAGACATTGTTAGCTGTGCTCTTTTGTCATCTGCAGAGCACTCGATTATGTTTCAATGACTGTTTTGCGATGAGACAATATTCCCATTTCCCTCCTCTGGGGAAGCAAATTCTGTAAGACATTCAGAACCCAGCTCTCCTACAATGGATTTGCTTCCTCTCATTAGAGGAAGCACCCTAATTCCGTGTGCCAAGGTAAATAAATAACACTTCGGGATATACGACAAGCTCTAGCTAATCACCATGCAGCCACCAAATTAGAGAAATGCTATTTGCCAAACCTAGCAATTCACTTTTTCTTTTATTTCTTTAATTTCCTTAAGGGCTTTGACAGTTCATTCTGGAAAATTAAAAGCTCTTTACCCAAAAGACGTTTGGTAATTTTAAACTCCCCTTTCAGATGTGTTCCAGTGAGCAATGGGATGGAGGGGGCAGGAGAGGGGCTCTTCCTCCAGCTGTCAGGAGGGCTCTTGGCTTGCAGAAGAATGTCTGACCCAAGCACAGCACGCTGGGAACGGTGGAGCCATCAGCATCAGTGGGCAACTCCACAGAAGGCCAAACTTCCCAGTGGCCACGTTTCCATGAACAATTCTCGTCATTGTTTCTCAGTTTAGGGGGTTCCCTTCAGCAGGGGCCGGGATTTATACAACAGAAGGTGATATCAATGACAGCTGAGCTGCCTCTTCAAATTACCTCTCTTCTCACACAGGCCGAGCCCAGCTCCCTTCTCTGCTTCACACCCCAAAGCTGGGAACCCACTGAAAACCCCTGCTATGAGGGCCCTTTTATTTGGATTCAAACAGCTTTATTTTCACTTCCTTTCCTTCCATGGTATGCTGTATCCTCTTTCTGAAAGGCAGATTAGACGCTCAACCACTCCGACTACATTCAACTTAAACCCCAGGCGACCCCCATTAAAACCCAGGCAGGCTTTGGGGAGATGCCAGAGGGATTACTGTCATGGCTTGTTTGTTCTTGAAGCATAAGCCAGTGTCTAGTCTCTTCTGCTCCTGGTGCTGCCCAGGCAGTGAGGAAGCCTCTGCCAAGCACTGGGGAGTTAGCATGTTACATCCCATTACACTAACCATCCTTTCCGTCACCATGCAATTCCAGTGCGTTTGAGGCTGTCAGGACTTGAGTTTCTACATTCTGTGTCTTCCATCAGCTGCGTTCACTCTCACATCTGTGAACCCAACATTGCAACTGGGGTCTCCTGAGTGAAACTAAGCATGCAGAGGAAGCGCTATTGTGCTTGAGAGCCAGAGACCGAAGCGTCCTCAGGGGACATGCATTTCTTCAGCCGAGTATTACCACATCCAGTAACAGATGGAAAACTCATCTCTTCCCTCAAGGGTCTGATGCAAAAGCAAAAATCCCAGAAGCCTGGCTGCATTTTCACCCAGCCCAGCTCAAATAGACTGATGTGCTCCAATGGACTGGAGGCTAGATGGAAAATGTGTTTCCCATCCGTATTCTCTCCTAACATCTCTGACAGGAGAGAGATCACTCACCTGGACAGAGGCAGAAGAAAAATAAGAAAAGATGGAAATTTATCTAGTAGGTTCTTCTGCAGCAAAATTGCTACCCATATTAAGAATTTGAGGAAAATGAGAAAGGTAAAAGTAGAGAAATATCATTTATTGAGCAGCAATTATTTATTCATTGAACGTATATTAAGTGTTTTCTATGTGCTAGGCAGTGTGTTTTATGGTGTGTTTCAAAAACTTAATGGTATTACCTTTAATCTTCAGAATAACCCCATGTTCTTGTCTTGGGGTGTGGGTGATTACACAACCTTCACTTTTACAAATGGGGAAACTGAGGCTCTTGTAGGTGGCACAACCAGTATGTTGCAGAGCAAGAATCTGAAGCCAGGTATGTTCTGACATCAGAGTCGGTGCAATTTCTAGCTCACTGTGATACTCCTAAGTACAATGTGAAATGTTGTGGAAAAATTAAGTTTATTATCTCACTACATTGAAATGCCAGTTAAATACTAAAATCAGGATGATGATATAATCCAAAGGAAAACTTAGTGTTAGGGTTATGGACAGTTATGTGTTCAACAATTGCCTTTTTGATATTGATATAAAAGTAAAAGCAAGGAAAGAAAATTGGATTAATAATGTTTGTGGTGGGCCTTCTCCATGTAGGGAAAGGACTGCGTTAAGCAGTCTTGGTGTGAAGACAATAAACCAGGAAGGACCTCATATAATAACAAAATCATCTCATCAAAAAGGATAATCAAGCCAGACGCAGTGGCTCACACCTATAATCCTAGCACTCTGGGAGGCCGAGGTGGGAGGATCGCTTGAGGCCAGGAATTCAAGACCAGCCTGGACAACGCAGCGAGAACCTGTCATTACAAAAAATAGAAAAATTAACTGGGTGTGGTGGTGTGTGCCTGTAGTCCCAGCTACTCAGGAGGTTGAGGCAGGAAGATCACTTGAGCCCAGGAGTTTGAGGTTGCAGTGAGCTTTGACGTCACCACGGCACTCTAGCCCGGGTGACAGAGTGAGACTCTCCCCCCGGCTAAAAAAAGGGATAATAAAATCAACATGTTAAGTTTTTTTGGACACTAAAAATATAAATATTTCTATATCTGTGTGTACTTAGTTATGAAATCTCGATAAATGATTTTAAAATCTTTGAGGAAGACATATCAAATATTCATTTAAATAACCAAATATTTTATGAGAATGTACTTCATATCAGAAACTAGGATTGGCTCTGGAAATACAGAGTTTAAAAATATCCTTGTTATTCCCAAGGAAATTATAACTTACAAAAGGCTTAAAAACAAATTTGTTTTAAATTGTCTTTAATAAAGCCCTTGGCAAATCAAGGTAGCGTGGTGGAAAGGCTGTCAGAGCCAGCAAAATTAGGGCTTGGACACTGACCTCAGTTCTCACTAGCGTTCAGTAAATGGTGACCACTCTAGTGGCTAAAAGTAGGTCCCTTTATGTGCCTGGATCATAGTTTTCTCATCTATAAATCCAGAGTTTAGTTGCTAGAAAAAGACTCTTGTAACTCTGGTATCTATACATCTTTGAATCCATATTTTGAAAAGTAAGCTTCAAGCATAGCTGATATGGGAGGCTGTGTCACAGTCAGTCACTAATATCAGGGAAAGAAAAGTATGTTAAGACTAATTTTTCTACCGCAGCTACTATTCCTACCAAATATAGAATTCATTTCTTCCTCCCTGCCCATTGTACCTCCACACAGCTATTAACCAGACTTCAATTTGACAGGTTTAAAATTCCATCTCATTGCTTGCCCACCCTAAGCTCAAGTAGCTAATGAGCAGAAAA
Source organism: Daubentonia madagascariensis (assembly GCA_023783475.1). Lineage (NCBI taxonomy): Eukaryota > Metazoa > Chordata > Mammalia > Primates > Daubentoniidae > Daubentonia > Daubentonia madagascariensis. The sequence continues at coordinate 834,911 of JAKFHU010002239.1, forward strand.
ATGACCAGAAGACGGGAAAGGGGATAAAAAGCAAAGGACTTGGATGATAACAAAGAAAGTGACAGCCAAGAACGGACTGCAACTTGTTGACCTTCTCAGGGAGCTTCTTGAATAAATACATGTGGTTTAATTTTTTAACAAGGTTCACTTCTCAAAACCCTCCCCCCACCAGAATAGCAGGGAGAAAAGAAAAGGTAAAACACCATCATTTAATGAAAATAGCATTAGGGATCCAAAATCAGAAGAAAGAAAGATGAAGCATAATAATAATAAAAGAAAAAAATCCAGGCTCTTTCTACAAAGAGAACAGAGAGTAAAGGACTGAAAAACCTCAAAGTCATAAGGACTCCCCGGCATGAGCTCAATTTGCTGCCATTCCGTGACAGCCCCAGTAAGAGCCTCCAGGGTGGCTTGGTCGGTGGCACTCAGCGGCACCTCTCAGTGTGTGGTCCCTCATGGAGCCTCCCCGCAGCCAGTGCAGGTCTCAGCAGCTGCCACCGGCCCACAATGCTCCTACATGGTGACATCCACTGGTAGCGGTTGCCAGCTGTCCCCGCACCTGTCCTTCCCACGAACTGCCATGTGGTCACCCACTTTCTGGAGCTGTCATTCTGCACCGTGCAATTATCCCCACATCTGCACCAACTCTGCAGAAGTGGCTCTTTCAATGAACCTAGGATTTCAGGATGCTGGCCCTGGAGAAAAGCTGGAGGTCTATTTGTTTCTCATATCCTGCTCCCACCACTGCCAGCCCCAACACACACACACACACACACGCACACACTCATATACATGAGGAGCCAAAGTCATAAAACACCTTGACTCAGAGCTGACTGCAGAGCAAGTACACTGGCCCCGCAATGTTCCTTCCACCATGTGTGTCTCCTGAGGATGTGATCGCGGGGCTGCAGGAAGGAACACACACGTGGTGCTCCCCAAATCACACTTCCCACTCCCTGTTCACTCTTACTTTGCTGGGAAAAGAAACATACACCCTCGCACTTGCCATAGGAAGTCTTCCAAGGAAATGTGGTGACAGTTTGGTCACTTCATAAAGGCCATGCCTAAACTTGGGCACTAAAGAACAATGACAAAGCAGCAGTGGAAAGACCGTGGTACTTGGCAACAGCAGGTTGTATCATTACTACTTATCCATTTCATAACTTTATACAAGTCACGCAAACATCCTCATGTTCCAGGGTTACACTTGGTATGTGAAAAAAAATTGGTCAACAGTGAACGTTTTGGGAATAAAGGATTAGGCAAAAATTCCACTTTTCTTCTTATAGACAGTCCTTTCCCCAGAAGGAACAAGGAGCAGATGTGGAAACAAGTTCAAGGTACAGTCCTGAGTGTTCTACATCCCCAAGCTGACTCACTTCCAAAAGGGACCCCTGAATTTTAGAAGATAAAATTTTTTTTAATCCCAGCAGTTTGTCAAATGCGCTCTAACCATCATTTGGATTTGTATAATTCCTTACAATTTATGATGAGCTTTTTCTTTGATGAATTACAATAAACCAAACCAAAGAGAATGTTAAAGCTGGAAGGGACCTGATACTGTTAGGACGTCAACGTCACATTTCATGGACAGATAAATGGAAGGAAATAGAACTTTCTCAAATTCCTAAACAACGTGACGTACACCCTTGGCTGGAATTCAGATATCCAGGGGCCCGTGCAACATCTACCCGGGCACAGGCATACCCTCCTGCTAGCACGCAGATCCATGATTTAATAATAAACAAGGGCACTGGTGTGCAATGTAATTCAGGCCACAGAGAAGGGAAAGGGCATGTGGCGAGTGCCTTCTGCGTGAAATTGCCTTACAAAGATGCAAGGTAGAGACACAAAACAGACGCAGCATTTTCATCTGCCTCTGGATGTTGTTGGATGTAGATGTGATGCCCTGAACTGCAGCCAGGTTGCAACCCTGAGGAACCAGCCTTAGGAAGAACCCAGTTTGAATGAAATGAATTAATTACTCCTGCCGTATTTAAATTTAGTGTTTTGTCTAAGCAAAATAATGCATCCTTGTCATCTTAAACCACTGCCAGTTGCAGTGCCAGGCCTTGTGCTTAAATAATGGATAGTAGATAAAATATCTGGATGGATGGATGGATATGTGGATTAATATAAGCATATAATTCTAATCATCTATTATTTAGTCATCATGACAATCCACAACAGAAATTATTATTACATGTAAATTACAGATAAGGAAACTTAGGCTCAGAGAAGTTAAAAGATTTGCCTGAGGTCACACAGCCATTGAGTGGCATGGCAAAGTCAAACTCATCCTACCTAACACAAACCCATGCATTCTTTTGCTTCCTAATACCACTTAGAGATATGGGGAATATCTGAACAGTAACAAATTGTTTCCATTCCAAATTCTGACAGTACGAATAGTAATTAAGAAATAAGGGTGATGACCCAGAGTAGGGCTTTGTGAATTCTCTAAACAAAATTAGAACTAACTTCTCTATTTATGGAGCAGCTACCTAACAGTCCAATAAGACAAACAGCTAGAATGACTGCACAGTCTACTATCTAATTCAGAACACTTTTGAGACTGAAAAGCCATGCCATTAATAATTAAGCCAGGACAACGGGCATATACTCAGACTGTTTTAGATTAAATGGGCTATATGGTCAACCTAGAGGTAACCAAGGAGCATACCCCAAATCTCCCACTATTAGAAACATTATTATAAAGAAAAATGCCTATGACGTGCTGAAAATTGTCCCATCCATTCCCTGTGTAACTGAATCTATTTCTGTACCCTCTCTTATAACATTTAATGATTGATAATCTGTTCCGAAATCAAGAGAAATTAAATACAGCTCAGGAGTTTCAGGGTAACTTGGGGATTGGAAGCAAACAGCTCCAGATAGACCTCAAGCTAGATGAGCAGTAATAAGGATACTTATCATTTTACCAACCGACAGGCAAAGAAGAACAATGTAGGAGACAGGAAACTGTGCCATGAAAAAGTGAAGTAAAGCAGAAAACAAAATAGAGAGAAAATACAAAAGAGCTGGTCCTGAAAGAGAACTGGTGTCCAGGAGCGTATTTTACTTGCCCTATTTCACCATAACCCTGGGATACTTTTAATTACTTGGCTCTTTTACAAACAGCGTCTGACTATTTTGTCAGAAGGTCAAGGATAACAGCAGGACCTGCCCTTTCCTTGTGCTTAAAGGGACACCACCCCCATATACTTTCAGGGACACCCAGCCTAGAATGGCTTGTCAAGAAGCACATGCATTTTTCCTGAGCGATCTTTCCCCCCCAAAAAAGCCTCTCCCAGAGGCTGTGCTTGCTAAGCTGGTGAGAAGAAGTCGGCATCATCAGACACCGTTTAATAACCCAGAATAAGATTTTGTCTGAGGCGCAGCGAATGCCTAGTTGATCTCATATTTAGTGCTCACACTGAGACATGTCTAGATAACGGAATTAGAGGACACAAAAAGAACAACAAATAAATGAAATGCTGACAATAAAAAGAACTGAATTTGGAGAAAAATAAGATGCGAGTTTTTCTGTTGCTTTTTTCCCTCCCAGTTTAGGAAACGTGCCCTTTTTCCTAAACAACAGTAATTATGCTTTGCTCACTAAACTACTAGAATAAAACACTCACTTAATAAACTCCAATAGGATTTAATCTGGGAATTGAAAATACACTAGAGTTAATTAAAGGGAGGTTTGTGTGAAAAATCTGGCCTACTAATACACAGGAAAAAAAAATCATGTCCACAATGGGTTTAAAAACAATTATCATTTTTATATTTATTTGTTCTTTAAATTTTATATTTTGCTTATCTCCTTAACTGCAAATCTTTAAAATTGCACAACCCCAATTAAGAAAAATAGAAAGTAAACTGAGAGTCAGTGTTCATAGAGGAATGCTGTTGGCTGTGGCCCCAGATATTTTTTGTATCTCTAGTGAATTGCTTGTAAAATTTCCAGGAAGTTTGGGGAAACTTTGCATTGACATCACTCAGCAAACCTTGGAAAAGCTTTACCAGGGGAAAGATTGGAGGTCGAGCTCACTGTCTGGGATACTGATCCTGTGATATTTGTAGACTCACTTAATGCTGATGAATTTTGCAGAAATTGCTCTCTTCCCCTTCCTTCTTGCATCTATAGTCACTTTATAAAGGAATATTTTAATAATTTAATCATATTTTATCTTTGCTCCAGGTTTTCTCCCTTCTCAGAGTTTCTTTGTTTATCCTTATGAAAATAAATCTTTGCTAAAATAAATATTTTTGAGTTACAATACGAAAAAGCAATGAAACTAAATTTTAGGTTTATTTTACTTTAAATAAAAATATTGTCAGACAACACAATTGATGGATTTATACATAAAAATACCATAAATAGCTTTTTATAGTTAAAATTATTATGATTTAGGGGGCTTGCCTATTTTACTTTAGTTTAAAAACAAAGTCATTTCAAATTGCTCTTTTAAGTAAATGGGATTTTTCCCCTCCTGTATCTCCATTTTAATGAGTACAGATTAATGCTATAATTCACAAGAACTCTTTTAGAATTTTATAATAATCTCATAGATTAATACAACTGATAAAGTACTAAAATAGTAGTTTGAACTCAGAAAAATATATTATATGAGAGAAAAAATTAGAGAAAAAGTTGTCTCCTTTAAAATATTACTTTTAAGTGTGAATCTCACAGAGAAATGCTGTATTTGTAAGAATACATTTTTAAGAAAAAACGTGAACTAAAAAAATTGTGAACATTTATATGTTACAATATGTTCACTATATTGTATACTTAGCCAAAGACTTTTTTCTGGTAACACCTTTATTGAGGTATAAGTTACCTATTGTACAATTTAACCACTTGAAGTGTGCAATTCAATGGTTTTCACTATATGTGCATATATTCACAGATATGTTCAGCCACCACCAAAGCCAAATTTTCATCAGCTCAAAAAAAAAACCCCAGTACCTTTTAGCTATGTCTCCCCTATGTCCCCAGCTTGTCTCCTCACTCCCTCCCCCATCCCCCAACCCTATATAACCACTAGTCTACCTCCTGTCTCTATAGATTTATCTATTCCGGACATTTCATATAAATGGAATCAGATAATAGGTCTTTTATGGCTGGCTTCTTTCACTTAGCATAATGTTTTCAAGGTTCATCCATGTTGTGGCATGTATCAGTACTATAGGCCTTTTCTTAATGGCCAAATAAAAGACTTAGTATCTAGATTTAAATACTTTTCTATCCCTCTTTATTAAGTGGCTTAAATTAGAGTCTGATAAACATTTTTTCATCTTGGTATACAGTGGCCTTCAAAAAATATATTGCTTTTAAATTCTTAACATCTAAACTATTCTGTATCTTCCTAATCCTTTCTTTTAAAAAGATATTGTAGAGGTCAGGTAAGATATCTTCTCATTGTAAAATCAATTAACAAAGAACTCAGTGTTTGGTAAAAATATATTAATACATGATTATTTGTTTAATAGAATTACTGGTTTTTTCGGAATGAATGAATTGGGAAAGATTGATTATAGATACCCTGGGAGAAAACGTTTACAGCTGAAAGGATTCCAAGTATGTTTTATGTCCTTACATGATAGTTATTATTTATTGAAGACTTATTGTAAAGCATTTACATGTAAAGTACTTAGTGATGTGTCTACCAGACAATGTGAAGAGTTCTTTACATATTCATGTTTATTTAACTCTTGTCTTTATTTAATCTACAATATATAGATTAGATGCCAATATCTCCTCCAATTTGCAGATGGAGGAACTAAGGCTTGAGAACATTCTGGAAGTTTCAGGAGATCATACAATTAGCAAGTTTCAAACAAGAGCCTAGTTTCAAACTTAGTTTTAAAACCCCAGAGCTTAAAATTCTGTTCTCCAAGATTTTACTAAGAAAGAATTTTAGAAGAAATCTTAACCAGCTAGATCCTACAACTATACTGTGGTTGGTTTATCACCTGTCTGCCTATTTGTCCTTCCCTCTACCCATCCATCAGCTCATATAATTTTTTAACTCATTTCAAAGTAAGTTACAGACATCACTATACTTCCCCAAACAATTTGTTATGCATAGCCTTAGAGTTTATTATTGATTTGCAGTTCTTTTTTTTTTCCTTTTTAGGTAAAATTTACAAGCAATGAAATGTATAAATCTTAAGTGTACCAACAAATACATGCATCTCTGGAACACATCCCCCTATTAAGATATACAACACCACCATCTCCTCAGGCCTACACTCTTAAGCCCTATGACCCTATAATACTAGTTGATGATTTGTTATTCTTCTTAATAGATAGGGCAATTAATATGTCATCACAAATGCAAACCTTGAAACTATCCTTATACAAACTTAAAAAGTCAGGGCATTATTTCATTCATGATAAGGGAAAATCTTAGGTTAGAAGAGTTTGCCAGAACGTAGCACAATTTAGGTAACAATGAAAAAGTGTTGTTAGTATCATTAGGAGAGGCAGTATAGCAGAACCCAGGTGCTGGGGTTAGGCAGCTCAAAGAATAAAGTATGGCTAACACACTTTATAGTCTCTCAGGCTAAGCCTCAGTCTCGTCATCTGTAAAGTGGACATAATAATAGTATCATGGAAGATTATTTATAAAAATGAGCACAATACTCCTCCTGGATCTATGCTCCATTGCAATGTGACTTTACAACTCTTCCCATCACAAGTTGGAGTCTATTTCCCCTCCCCTGAATCTGGGCTATCCTGTGACTTGTGACTTGCTTTAGGCAACAGAAGAGCAACAGAAATTATTACATGCCAGTTTTAAACCTAGACCTCAAGAATCTCACATGCTTCCACTCCTTTTAGAAAAACATCCAGCTAATAAGTGAAGAAGCTTAGTCTGGAAGGCTACAGCCGAGATACCACACGGAGATGAAAAAGCCAACACAGCTGAGGCCACCCAACAGCAGCCGGTACCCACCTGGCCCAGCAGCTGACCATGAGGGAGTCCCCAAAAACCCCCTTCCCACAAACTCCACTTTGAATTGCCAACCCACAGAGAATCATGCGCTAAATAATTGGGGGTTACTTTAAGCCTCCAAGTTTGGGGATATGCAGCAATAGAAATCTGATATAGGTATATACTTCACAGAGGTGTTTTGAGGACCAAAAAAAGATAATACATATATAATGCTTTGAGCTGTGCCTTCCTTATAGGACATTATCAGTAAATATTAACCGTCATACTCATCTTCATCCTCCTCCTCATCATTTTTCTTAAGGCATAAACTGCTCTAGTTTCTCAGTGGAGACTCAGAGATCCACTTCTTCCCTGGCTGCAATGTTTTTCCCTTCTCTTCTTACTTTAGACATATTTCATGGTCCAGCCAGGCACAGTGGCTCACACCTACAATCCTAGCACTTTGAGAGAACAAGGCAGGAGGATTGCTTGAGGTCAAGAGTTTGAGACTAGCCTGGGCAACATAGCAAGACCCCACCTCTACAAAAAATCTAAAAATTAGCCCAGTGTGATGGCACATGCCCATAGTCTCAGCTACTTGGGAGGCTGAGGCAGGAGGATCTCTTGAGCCCAGGATTTCAAGGCTGCAGTAAGCTATGACCGTGCCACTGCACTCCAGCCTGGGTGACAGAGCAAAGAAATAAAAAAAGAAAAGAAAAATATTTTAATGGTCCCATTCAGTTCAAATGGCATATCCCTGGGTAAATCTCCTTTAGGTTACCTACTAAAGTAGCTTAGTCCTCTTGTAAGCACTTTGTTTGTTTTATTCATCATGTGTATTTATATTAGTGTCTCTCCCCAGTCTATACTTTAAGAACCCAGAGTGTATCTCATTCACATTGGTGACTTTAGAAATAGCACAGTACTTAGCTAGTATTTATTGAATGAATAGTTAAAAATAAAAGGTGCATTACATTTTATGCCAGGAGCTCAAAGACCATATTTCTTGTGGTGTCTTTATTTTATTCATATGTTGTGTCACCTTAATCAGTTCATTTCTATTTATTTCCAAACCAAATATATTCTTCACAATAATGACATGTAAATTCCACATCCATTCTTGGAATCCTGCATTTATTAAAACATCATGGCCTAACAAAGGATTAATATCCAGAATCTATAAAGAACTCAAACAAGTCAGCAAGAAAAAAACAAACAACCCCATCAAAAAGTGGGCAAAACATATGAACAGAAGTTTTTCAAAAGAAGATAGACAAATGGCCAACAGCATATGAAAAAATGCTCAATGTCACTAATTATCAGGGAAATGCAAACTAAAACCACAATGAGATATCACCTTACTCCAGTTGGAATGGCTTTTATTAAAGAGTCCAAAAACAATAGATGCTGGCATGGATGCAGTGAAAAGGGAATGCTCATACACTGTTGGTGGGACTGCAAATTAGTACAACCTCTGTGGAAAACAGTATGGAGATTCCTCAAAGAAATAAAAGTAGACCTACCATTCAATCCAGCAATCCCACTACTGGGTATTACCCAAAGGAAAAGAAGTCATTTTATGAAAAAGACATCTGTACCTGAATGTTTATCTCAGCACAATCCAAAATTGTAAAGAGATGGAAACACCCTAAGTTCCCAGCAATTGATGAGTGGATAAAGAAAATACACACACACACACACACACACACACACACCATGGAGCACTACTCAGCCATAAAAAGGAATGAAGTAATGCCATTTGCAGCAACTTGGAACTGGAGACCATTATCCTAAGCGAAGTATCTCACGAATGGAAAACCAAACACCACATGTACTCTGATAATTGGGAGATAATCGATGGGCACACATGGGCACAAAGTGACTTAAAAAGAGGGAGAGGGGGCAGGAGAGGAGGGGCAAAAACTTACCTATTGTTTCCCATGACTTCTAGTGTACCCATCACTATTCTGATGACGGGTACACTAAAAGCCCCAACTTCAGCATTATACAATTCACCTACATAACAAAACACTTGTACCCCATTAATATTTTGAAATTAAAAAAAAATCACAGCCTATCTAAAACTCTTCATCAGAGCCCACCCAGACTTTAAATTGTTTTAAGTTCGTTTTCCATGTGATTTATGCCATAATACCTAATATTCATAATTGAAGCCCTTTGTGGAACAGAACTGGGAACATATCTGTGTGTTATTACACGAAGCTGTTCACCCATGTCCAGGCAAACATTGATATATTTACAGTTAGATTAGGTGTCTCCTCTCTGGAGAAGGAGGCAATTTGGTCATTTGGTAAATATGCAGTGATAAAAGAATTAGTAAAAAAGACATATGGCCTAGGTCATTAAAGCCTTGGGAGAAAATATTATAATTACAAATCACGTACAACTCGGGAATCTTCGGACTTGTCAGCTCGTCCGTGATGGTTGGATGTCACTTCCCGTCTTCTTTTCCCACTTGCGTTGTCACACGCAAGCAGGTGGCTCTGTGGAGCTCAGAAAACACAAGGCAAGCAGGATTCAATAGGAGGAAAGAAGACAAAGGGCACAATCTGTTGTCAGTTTTAATTAATGACTTTTGAAGGTAAGTTTTACAACAGCTTTTATATGCAACGTGTGCTTGGTAGTTATTATACATTTCATCACTATTATTCAAAATGTATTTTGGGGAAAACAGGAACATGGTAGAAAGAAGGAACAGGAGGCAAGGCGTGTAGTTCCAGCTCTTAGGCTGGCTTCTTCCCTGGGCCTGGGGAACCCTGCAGCTTCATTTCATTGTGTTCACTTGTCTGGCTGCTGCTTCTCCCCTTTCAGGAGCCGCCTGGGTGCTATATGCCCCAGGAAAACTATTACCCACATGTTCTGGATTAAACAGATCTCTCCCCCAGCACCCTTTGCTGGCCCCTATTCAAGTACCGGTAGGACTGTAATTGTTTGTCTCTGCCAGTAAAGCAAGAGATTTGGAGTTTTGTTTGTTTTATTGCTTTTTCATTTCTGTTTCCATACCCTGCATCCAACACCTCAAGCAGAAAAATCATTCAGTAAACAGTGGGGAGATGAAAGGGCGAGTACCCTGTCATTGTGCTAAGTTTTGTAAGGGAGTCAAAGTGTTGCCACCTGCCCCCATCAGAACCGTTGAGGTCTACTTGGGGAGATATGGTGTGCACATCCATAAAATCAAATCGCTTCCTATATGCAACTTTCTGCACTATCTTGACATCTACCTAGTTGTGTTGCCTGGGATCTTATGTTTTGATCCAATTGTGATAAGGAGATAACAGTAACATACTATAACGTTTTAGGAGACACTTAGACTTAATTGGTTCTAAAATTGTAGTCAAGATCTGCATGCAGTCTGTTTTTAAGTGTGCAAATTAATTATTTAACTGGACTCACTTTATTTTTAATGTGGGTTATTGACCGGTAAGTTAGTCGATAAAGTCAATGTGGTTACAGCAGGTAGCCTAGTCAATATGCAGCTCTGATTGCCAACTCACAACAATAAAAAGTAGGTAGATAAGTATTACCTCCAAAAGCAAGAAAAAAAGAAATATGGCCCTCAAAATTTTCTCATGATTCCTTTTTTTTAACTTTTTTTGACACCATTTTAACCATTTTTAACTATATAATCCAATGTCATTAAGTATGTTCATAGTGTTGTACAATCACCACCACTATCCATCTCCAGAGCTTTTTATCATCTCAAACTGAACTTCTGCACCCATTGAACAATAGGTCCTGTTCTCTTCTCCCTCCCTCAGCCCCTGGCAACCACCATTCTACTTTGTCTCCGTGAATTTGCCTATTCTAGGTACCATACATAACCAGAATCGTATATTTGTCCTTTCATATCTGGTTTATTTCACTTAGGATGATGCCTTCAAGGTTCATCCATGATGTAGCATTTGTCCAAATTTCATTCCTTTTTAAGGCTGAGTAACATTCCATTGTATGTTTATGCATTTTATTTCATCTGTGGATGTACATTTGAGTTGTTCCACTTTTTGGCTATTGTAAATAATGCTGCTATAAACACTGGTATACAAGTATCTGTTTGAATCCCTGCTTGCAAATATTTTGGGTATACACCTAAGAGTGAAATTACTAGATCCTATGGTAATTCTATTGTGAGGAAGTGCCATACTGTTTTTTACAGTGGCCGAACCATTTTACATTTCCAACATCAATATACAAGTGTTCCAATTTCTCCACATCCTCGCTAACACTTTTATTTCCATTTTTTTAATAATACCCATTCTTATAGATTTCAAATGATACTTCATTGTGATTTTGATTTGCATTTCCATTATGGCTAGTGATGTTGAGTACCTTTCAGGTACTTACTGGCCATTTTTACATCTTCTTTGGAGAAAAATCCATTCAGGTCCTTTGCCCATTTTTTCAATTGAATTGTTTTATTGTTATTGTTGAGTTGAAGTTCTTTATATATTCTTGATATGAACACCTTATCTGATACATGATTTGCAAATATTGTCTCCCATTCTGTGGATTGTCTTTTCATCCTCTTGACAGTGGCCTTTGATGCACAAAATTTCAAATTTTGATGAAGTCCAGTGTCCTATTTTTTCTTTTCTTGCACGTGCTTTTGGTGTCATATCCAAGAAATCATTGCCAAATCCAATGTCATAAACATTTTCTCCTATGTTTTTTTCTAAGAGTTTTATAGTTTTAGGTTTAGATCGTTGATCTATTTTCAGTTAATTTGGTTCATAATATAAGGTAAGAGTCCAACTTTATTCTTTTACATGTAGATATACAATTTTCTCAGACTCATTTGTTGAAACAACTGTCCTTTCCTCATTAAATGATATTGGTACCCTCATCAAAATTATCTGAAATTATTTGAGAGTTTATTTCTGGGCTCTATGTTCTCTCTATTTTCCACTATTTTTCATGCACTCAGAAACTACATATGCTGGTGCAATGCACTGTTCAAGAAATAAAGTCAAAGAGAGGAAAATTAGAACCTTTAAAAGATGTAGACCTAGTTAAGTAGTGAGAAGAGGGTCTCTCTATTGCTTCTCGCTAAGCAGAATGCCCAGAACAGGGTCAGCAGCTACTTTATGGACTAGAAGCAGTAGAGAATTTGACTCACTTAAAATGAACCATTCTTTAAGAATCTTTCAACTCTATCAAGAGTTGCCAGGTATCCAACCCTTGAAGTTGAACTTACTGCTCTCCCTATACTACCTTTTCATTTTCTTTCATGCATAATTATCCATCCAAAAATTGTTCCAAAAATTATCTTTTCCCTACAATTTGTTTATGTATTTTTCTGCATCATAAGAAATCTTGTACTAATTTATTATTAGTATTTCCTATAAAAATAAAATACACATGAAAGAAATCACCCAGAAATTTGAACTATCCGTATATGCCTTTATTTCCCTTCCCATCATCAAAATGTTTATCCACTATCTAACTTAAGCAGTTACAACTGTGAAGAGAAGAAAGGATACATTTTATTCAGTCTAATACAGCTTATTTCCCATAAAATCCTCAAGGCTATAATTTGAGAAAAAGGCTGAATTCCTCAGAATTCAACCTAGTAGAGAAAACCTTATCCTTACCGTATTCACTGATGTCTTTGCAAGACCAAGCACCCAGACTGGGGACCGCAGTCTGGCTCCCTGAAGCCAGTCCCTGATTAGGTTTCTGCTCAAGATCTTCATGGTTATCCACAAAAGCCCTCTCACAATTTCCTAAGATCTTCTTACCTAAATAAACATCACTTCGTCAAACATGGACGACTCCATCCTTGTCTACTTGATCATAGGCACACACACTCATCACAATTGTTAGCCTTCAGGTCTTACCATCAGCTCTCCATGTTTTAGAAGAATTTCTCCAATGTCTCCCATGCAAAGCCATTGTTCAAAGCCCACAGGTGGCTTGGCACTCAGCACCCCGCAGAATTCTAGATTCTTCAGCTGACTTCCTTCCCTCGAGTGCACTCTTGACCCAGGCCTGAGCAGAAAAGCACCTCAAGGCAGCAATTGTATTCAGCTTTGGCACAAATTCATCCATTGTGCTTGGCCCTCCATGTCTCTTCCCTTATATAAATATTAAATAATAACAAGACAATGACTGTTCTTTCCTCTGGAGGGAAGGGGATGTTTTCCACGATTTATTTTCACCTTCCTCTCTTTTCACTTATGCATTTCAACTGAAACCTTACGTTTTAAAAATAACTAAAAAACATGCGTATACAAACTAAGCCTCATTTTCTGCACATGGTCATAGGGCCTTAAAGAATAATTCTGATTTCCATTGCACGCTGGCATATCATCATGAATGCTGCTTTGGATACTTAGGAAAAAAAATTATTAGAATAAAAAAAAGAAAGAAAACATTAAAAATGAAACGTGTTCTAGCACACTCTTTGAGCACACCATTTATTCTCATAAGCCCTGCACACAGGCTGTGGCAAGAAAGGTAAAAGTAAAATTACGAGGTGCAGTATTCATTTTGTTAACTATTGAGAAAGGAAAGCAGGTCCAAATTCAGGGAGGAAAATGTGAGCACTGTGAAATGCCATGTCTTCCTGCCCCTGGGAGATTTATTTATTGGAAATTATATTGCGAGGAAAAATTCTAAATAAATTAAGTTCCCAGTTATTATGTCACATGTAACTGCATTGTAGAATATAGCCACAATTTTGCAGTTATGTAAACGAAGCTGTCAAGCACTTGTTATTTTAAAGCTGGAAACAGGCAGCTCCCCTGACAGCCTGTGGTCCCAGCTCCCAGCCTGATTCATGGCCGGAGCTGAGACACAGGAAGTTCATGTCTGCTATAATCTAAACACCGTGAAAATGGAACATAAAAAACAGTGCAGAAAGGTAAAAATAGGCTAAATCCCATAACCCAGACAAGAACCGTGCAACATACACAGAGGAAAGAAAAGAGAAAACCCGACCCTGTAAACAACAGCACCTGGTTATATAAAATTAGGGATACCTAGGACTGGCTACAGAATTTGTAGGCCCGAATACAAAATGAAAATGAAGGGTCCCTGTTTCAAAAATTAAGAATTTCAAGACAGTGACAGCAGAGCTTAAACCAAACTTGGGGACCTTCTAACTGTGGGGTCCTGTGCAACTGCAACAAGTCACAGCCCTGGAGGTATCTTACAACCAAATAGTTAAGCAGCAATGAAACACCATTGCCTCAGGCAGAAGCAAACCATGTCCCTCACTTGTATTATTCTATAACAACATTATGCATTTAAGTTGTAAGTGCATAAAGATATTCAGTTTTTACATTTTAAAGTTTTTGTTAATGTGTGCTTTCATTGCTAATGGTTATGGTCAGTAACCATTTTCTTTCCATTTCTTTCCAAATTCTTTCCATATTTTTCTGCTCATAGTTATCTGAATTGTGCATCAACTCAACAGCAATAATATCTGCGCTCATTGTTTAGCTAGGGGCATGACAGCGCTCACTGCTGCAGGGACAGCCACTGGAGGAGAAGGAATATTCCAAGTATACCACTATACATTTGTTTGTTTGTTTTGGGACAGTAGAGGGGGTGACCATTCCTACCCTAAATAAAAATAATCTATGATGTATTTCCTATATCAAAAACCATAAATTTAGCTGTTCATATTTCTCATGTAAGAGGAAATTACACTTTACTCTTACTAAGACCCTCTGTAAACAAAGAAAAGGCACAAAACCTTGTCTTCTTGTAAAGCAAGAATTTACAAGAGGGAAGAGGAGAGATTACAGAGGCTGCAGATTTAAGCAGCAAGTCTGCTCCTCAGAGAACCTTCCTTTTTAGCAAGAGGGTTTTTTTTCAGGAGACCGAGAGCTGCTGCCTGGGGGCCTCTATGTAGCTCAACCCAGAGCAGAAACCAGGGTGCACCCCAGGAAGCTTACTGGAATCGTAACATTATCTGCCACAATTTGCCTGCACCAGAGTTCTGTCAACAGGCAATGGTAGGCCATTCTGCTTAAAGTCAAGTCATTAAATCTCTCTGCTCTCATAAAAATAAAATAAAATAAAAATACAACTACTTGCTGCCGGCCAGTGGAATTATTATACAAAGAGTGGAGGTAAATTTTAATTTCACGGTGCAAGTGTTAAATTATTGCCTTCTAAGCTGACTGCCAATTCCGCATGAAATCTCACCACATTTTAATAATTCGCCTTTTGTTTAGAATGGAAAGAGACTTAGAAATAGCACATGTGTTATGATTTGGAAGGAGATTTTATGTGCAATTAAGGTCCTGAGAACCACAACAACATAACCACGTTCAGGTTCCCTAATTGGGCCAAGAGGAAACTATCATTTCTGAAATGATTTGGGGACCTTAACCTTTGTTCAACTTTTCTAAAATACTTGGAATTATTTTGATAGAGTCTGCTTATTTTCAACGTTTCCATTTAATTTTAAAGCTGTGCGCTTTATAGATGTGCATCTCTGTTATTATGTGAACATTGTTAATGATCTCTTTCATTACATTGTGAAATTGTCAAGAAAATTATCATGTATAAGTGATTCTATATGACAGTTTTTAAAAATTGTTTTGAATGTAACCTTAACAGGACCCCACTCTCTGCCAAGACTCAGAGCCAAATAAGTATCAATAAGAAAATTATTTCTGTATAACCCATCAATAAAATGCTGAACTTTCAGAAAAAGTCAAATTTTAAACAATAATAAAAGTCTCATAGGTTCTTACTGATGGTCATTGAATGAGTCTCTAAATAGTCTCAAATATTCCTCATAATTTTTGTATGCCTCCACCTAAATAGTGAAATCAAAACATTACATAAAATAACTTTAAGTGAAGAAAGTGGAGAAAATCGCTTTGGTTTGTTTTAATCAATATTTTATTTCTTGCAAAGCACTATGACTGCAGTGTTCAAAATCAATGATTCAATGCAGCCCTTGTAGTTCAATTGACTTGCTGCTCTTAGACATTCTGCATAGCTATTAACGTAAAATGGAATTAAAATAGAGTGCTCTGCAGTCAGACCAGAATAATCTATACATAGTTTATCCCACACCCCAGGGTATCTGAAAAGACTACTCAGGGAGTGAATCAGCCTGACATCCTCCATATGCTATTGACTTGTTGAATCCCAAATTCTTTAATCTGAATAAAAAAAGCATTTTCAAACTGACTCACACTGGGGCAGTCCAGCTACATCCAAGTCAATAATTCCTTAGAGATGGAAGAATGCACATTAACCAAATAGAGCATGGTGCACAGGCAAAGCTGAATCTATACATACGTGCACCAAGAATAAAAATCCAGATAACCAGAATTTAATTTATACAAACTTTGTAATAGGAGTCAGGGAAATACTATAAGAATCAGGAGTGGGAACAGTAGGTGAAACCTGGTAAATCAAGTCAGGGTAAAATTTCCTCAACTGTATGATGAGTTTATTCCTCAGAGTTTTAAATTTTCAAGCAACGAATCATAAGTATGCTTACTTCATATTTTCAAACTATATCTGAGGCAGCAGTTTCCATTTTTCATACATATTCATTTTAATAATTTTCTTATTCACTGTAAGACTTTTTCTGAATTATCTTCACTGCCTTTTCTTTGCTAGTTTTATTGGTGTATAATTGAGAAGTAAAAGTTGCATATATCTAAGCTGTATAATGTGATGTTTTGATATATGTATACACTGTGAAATGATTACCACAATCAAGTTAATTAACATATTCATTACCTCACATAGTTATGATTTGTATGTGTGTGGTGAGAACATTTAAGATCAACTCTCTTACCAAATTTCAAGCATGTAATGAAGTATTAGTAACTATAGTCGCCATGCTATACATTAGATCTCCAGAACTTATTCATCCCACATAACAGAGCCCGGGTGCCCTTTGACAAACATATCTCCATTTCCCCCACCCCCAGCCCCTGTGAACCACCACTCTACTCTTTGTTTTTGTGACTTTTAGTTTTTAGATTCTACATATAAGTGAGATTAAATAGTATTTGTCTTTCTGGGCCCAGCTTATTTCACTTAGCATAACGTCTTCCAGGTTTATCCACGTTCCCACAAGTGTCAGGATTTTCTTCTTTTTAAAGGCTGAATAATGTTCCATTGTATATGTGTGCCACATTTTCTTTATCCAATCATTTGTAAATGGACACTTAGGTTATTTTCATGTTTTGGCTATTGTAAATAGTGCTGCAATAAACATGGGAGTGCAGCTATCTCTTCAAGATACTGATTGCATTTCCTTTGAATACATACCCAGTAGTGGAATTGCTGGGTCATACTGAATGGGAGAAAATATTTGCAAACCATATATCTGATAAGAGGTTAATATCCAAAATATTAATATAAGAGAAACTCAAACAATTCAGTACCAAAAAAACAAATAACCCAATTTTTAAAAGTGGGCTAAGGACCTGAATAGACATTTCTCAAAAGAAGACATACAGGTGGACAATAGTTATATGAAAAGGTACTAAACATCACTAATCATCAGGGAAAATGCAAATCAAAACCACAATGAAATAGCACATCACATTCACGATAAGAAATATCACAATTTACAATACATATGGATATTTTCTGGCATATAATTTAGTAATAATTTGATAATTGATGCTGTTGATGGTGTTATATACACTATCATCACCAATTCATCCTGCAAAATAATATTATTCTCTTTTGTTACATGGCATTCATGAGTTCACTACTTCATATATACACACAAGAAGAACTGTACATTGTAGTTAACTTGACCATATTTTATTCAATCTAAACTGACATTAACTATAAGATACACCATTATTTTATGCATTATTAAGAAAGAAACACTATGCCAATTAAACTATTGAAAATGCTCTCTCTTTACATTTTATTTTACTTCACTTTTATTTTCTGAAAAGCTCTTTTAGAAGTATTTAGACATCATGTTTATCATATAACACTCTTCAGCATACATAAAAATGAAAATTTAAACAAAATAAGTTGGTAAAAGTATGCCTCAAAATTTTCACTTCCTAGTCTGATTAAGAGTTGATGATGTCTGTGATTCTACACACAATGTCAGCATCTATACCCTGAAGAACTTTGGTGACACAGGAGTGTTCCACCATTGTCTACAGGATTTTCCTTCAAGCTGCTGATACTGTTTTTCAGGTCTGTGTGCATGTACCTGCGTGTGTGTTCTACACATACAATATCACTTTTCCCCAGTTTTTCATGCTGAAAATTATCAATCCTACAGGAAAGTTAAAAGAATTATATAATGTCCCAAAACAACAAATGTTGGCATGGATCTGGAGAGATAGGAACACTCATAGACTGCTGGTGGGACTGCAAACTAGTACAACCGCTATGGAAAGTAGTATGGAGTACCTCAAAGAACTAAAAGTAGAACTACCATTTGATCCAGCAATCCCACTACTGGGTATTTACCCAAAGGAATAAAAGACATTCTATAAAAAAGACATCTGCAATTGAATGTTTATAGCAGCACAATTTGCAATTGCAAAGATGTGGAAACAACCCAAGGGCTCATCAATACATGAGTGGATTAATAAAATGTGGTATATGTATACTGTGGAGTACTACTCTGCCATAAAAAAATGGCAAACTACCTCTGGTATTATCCTGGATGAAGCTGGACCCTGTTCTTCTAAGTGAAGTATCACAAGAATGGAAAAACAAACACCACATGTACTCACCATTAAATTGGTACTAATCGATCAACACTTATGTGCACATATGGAAGTAACATTCATAGGGTGTCAGGCAGGTGGGGAGGCGAGGGGTATATGCACACCTAACTGGTGCCATGCGTGCTGTCTGGGAGATGGGCACACTTGTACCTCTGACTCGGGTGGTACAAAGGCAATTTATGTAACCAAAGCATTTGTACTCCCGTAATATTCTGAAGTTTAAAAAAAAAAAAGTAAACAAGCTGTAGACCTGGGAAAAAATTTGCAAAATATGTAACTCATGTAGAATTGATATGATGAATACCTATTAATCAGTAAGAAGAAAAGAAACAACTCAATAAAAATGTGCACCAGAAATTATATATAAAATTCAATAAGAAGAAATATGTAAAGGAAGCAAGCATATGAAATGGTCCTCAACCCACAAGTAATCAGGGAAATGCAAATTAAACAACAATGAGAAACCATTTTTTAATCACCAGATTAGAAAATATTATGAAGACAGATAATAACAATCATAGGCAAGAGTCTCATACATTGCTGGTAGAAGTATAAATTGAAAAAGCCCTGTTGGAGGGCAATTTGGCAGTATCTACTAAAATTTTTTTAAAAATGAACATGCCCTTCAAAAAAAAAAGAATTATACAATGAATACATGAAAACCCAGATATATGGCATATATGGTATAGTTGCTTTATCTTTCTCTCTCCATTTGGATTTTGATGAACCATTTGAAAATAAATTATAGACACCAAGACACTTCACTCCTCGCATGCTCATATTTTAGTGTTCATCTCTTTTGATAAGAATATTGCCCAACATAACCACAATACCATTATCCTACCTAAGAATATTTACATTAAATCAGTAATATACACAATCCATACTTAAGCTTCCCTAATTGTCCCAAAGTGGTTTATGGTAACTTTCTGTTCCCTAATCCAAGTCCCAATCAAGTTGGTTATTATATCTCTGATGGGTGGGTTTGTGTGTGAGTGTGTGTATGCATATGTGTGTCTGACATTGACTTAGCTGGGAAGTCCAGGCCTGTCTTCTTGTAGAATGTCTCACATTATGTATTTTTCTGAAGGTTTCCTCCTGGTCATATTCAGGTTAAACATTTTTAGCAAAATGCTACTTAGGTGATATTGTATATACCTAATTGCATCACATCTGGAGGCAAATAGTGTTAGTTTTGTTCCACTATTTGGTATTTCTAAGCTTAATTACTTGGTTAACCAGCTGACTACTACATCTCCATTATAAAGGTAATATATCCCTTAAAAATTAATAACTGTCTATTGAGAGATGCTCTAAGACCTTGTCGATGTTTCATTAACCCCCTCCCGGAATCTATTATTCAATAGTTTTAGTATTCATTGATGCCCTCTGTATAAGTCAATTATTAAGTTAGAAGTTAAAAACATTCTTCAAGTTTTGATGCTGGTGCCTTCTTAATCTTATCAAAAATATCAATAAAGACATATAGTGGATGATCAAGAATCACATTACTTACGATAGCCTCTAAATGGTATATCAACCTAATTATTGGGAGGTTCCAGTTGGCCATCACGAATAGCAAGCACATTCATACTTTCACAGTGACAACTACCATAGACGTTTGTCTGGCTAAAAGAGATGTAAAATTCCATCAAAAGATACATCCTCACTTCAGAGATGATATAATGTGGAAAAAAAAAGGAGTTTATCTCAGAATGAATGAAATGGGGCAATTCTGATTTTAGCCAAGTAGTGTTACATAGCTTTTTAAAAAAATACCAGGGTAAAGTCACAAAAGAAGAGATGAATTAGTGAACCAGTAAATTAGATAAATCAGTGACTGAAGAATGACAATGAGTGATGGGATGTGTGTTTAAATGAGTTATTGTGCAAATTCAATCATAATAGTGATTTGAGGGTTTCATACATACTGTAGGAAAGGCTACTCTGGAATTCAACAGTGAGACAGGGATTCACATGCAGGAAGTGTACTAGGAAGAGTTCTTGGGATTAGCACTCATGAGGGAAAGGAAGGACACTTGGACGGAGCTGGGCTGCACTGCAGCTGCAAGGAAGGCCTCAGCAGCTCTGAAGCTGGTAGGGTCCTTCAGAGTTGTCCTGAATTGGAAGGAGAGAGCTAAGACTTTAGACTCCTGGCTTGACCTCTCATTGAATACAGACCTCCCCTCAGGAGGGGGCATGATTTTGGGAGAGGGGGCTTTCTTCTGCCAGGGACAATCCTAGAGAGGTCTGACAGGGGAAGCGAATGAATGTTTCGGTTCTGAAGAGTGTGTGGGTGGTACATCCCCACACCCACTGCAGTGTATTTGGATAGTACAGACACAAGCATTTATGGAGTAAGTCGATTTGAATTGCATAGAAATGCATCTAATAGGGACTTGCACATAATAGTCTGCTTATAGAATATTATTTTATTTTGCCAATTTTAAATGCATTATATCAAAAAATATAACAGGCAAAACCATGGTATATAAAATCAACTTTAACTTTTTATCCAACAGTTTCGATACACATTATAACATATTACTAATGTAATTTCTATTATGGATCAACCAACATACGATATTGTTTAACAATATAGTGTGTGTTATATAACAGGAAAACATTTTTACTTGTTTGGCTATTAGTTAATTTCCTTCAAGTTTGAACTCCTGGAATCCAGTTTGTCTGTTTGTCTGTTTGTTTGTTTGATGGATTTGTTAAATCAGGTCTCATACAGGGTGGATTAACAGTTGTTACTATGAAGTCTTATAACCTATGTTTTCAGAACCAAGTTTTGTGTAACTTTGTTGAGTACTCACTGACTTTCATCTACTTTGAGAACATAAAAGTACAATTAAATTAAGCTACAGGTGTGTTCAGTTTCCAGTTTTATTTGCTCATACTGAGTGCATTCATTTACTTAATAAACATTCTCTCTAAACATACTATGGGCCACATAAGTGCTGGGGACAGAATAAACCATAAGAACTAAGTTAAGAGAAAGAGACTGAGCTTGACAAAGAAAGCAACAGTGAAAGGGAAAAAAAGTTGGATGAGCGCAATGTCACAGCTCTGTAGATACACAAAAAGGAGGCATCAAAATCAACCTAAAGGTTGAATGAAGGCTTCCCAAGGAGTTAATGTCTTAATTAAGTCAGGAAAGAGTAGGAGTTAGCTATGCAAATAGAATGGGGGAGGGGAGACAGCGGGAGGAGCATATGCACATAACAAGCATTTAAGCATTTACTGTATATCACACATCCATCCAAGGATTTAAATGTGTTATTTAAAAGCCCTATCAATCATGACTTACATTTACCCTTATTTTATAGTCGAGGCTGCTGAGACTTCAATAAGGTAAGGAGTGGACCCACAGACACACAGCAGTAAGTGGCAGAGCTGGGGTTTGCACGTGTGTGGAGGGAAAGAGGTATGAAAGGACATCACATGAGAAGAGCTGGCTTTGTAGGTCTGCTGGCACAAGAGAGAAAGTGAGAGAAGATCAGGAAAAAAAGCATTCAAGGGGTAGTCTGAAGCCCAACTAGGAAGAATTTTACATTGTGTTAATGAGTCTGAACTTGACACTGAAAGAAGAGCGACAAGATTAGATTTGCATTCTAGGAAGATTACTCTGACGTCACTATGAAGCACACATTAAGGTGGTGTGAAGTCTAAGCTGCTAGGTGATGAGTGTTGGAACTAAAGCGGCAGCAGACACAAGGAGACAAGGAGACAGATTTTAAAAATAAATAAGCTGTGAAATCAACAACACTTGGTGGCCAGTTAGCCAAAGAGGGCAAGTTAAAGGGCACAGTCTATCCCACGCCCAGGTTCCTGGCTTGGAAAATTGGATGGATGGATGGAATCACTAGATAACCTAAACACCAACAGAGCTTGCAAGAAAAAGATTCTTAAAACTTTAAATTATTATATCCTGAAAATAATAGTCTTTTACCTAGAATATCAATGGTACTACTTAAGATCTTTTTACGTCATTTAAATTTGAGCCCAGAGTCCCTGTTTTCATCTCTCAATCTGTTTTCATGCTTCCATGTGTTGCAGAAATTACTTTGTTTTCTTCCAATCTCTCTCCTTTTTCTGTGATATTTCATACTATCAGGGACTATTGGAGTTGTAGGACACTTTTCTGATGAAACATCTCTCCTTAGTTATGTGTTAAATGAGACAAATTATCCTGAAACCAGAAACTTCGGTAACAAGGGACATTTATTATCTTACACAGTTTCTGAGTCGTGAATCTGGGAGCAGCTTCACTAAGTGGTCTGACTGGGGTTCTCTCAGGAGGTTGCTGGCAAAACACTGGCCAGAACTACAGTCATCTGAAGACGTAACTAGGGCTGGGCAATCCGCTTCTGGGATGGCTCACTCACGTGGCTGTCTGCAGGAGGCCTTGGTTCTTTGCCGTGTGAACCTCTCCGTAGGGCTGCTCAACATGGTGTTCTCGTGCCTTGGTCGTTGGCTTCTCCCCAAAGCAAGTGATCCAAGAGCATTAGCACGGAGAAGACACAATGCCTTCTACAACCCAATCTTGGAAGCCACACATCACTTCCACCACATCCTGTTCCTTAGAAGTGAGTCTCTCCATCTAGCCAGCACTCAAGGGGAAGGAGAATTAAGGATTATCAAAGAATTTGGGGGCAGATCTTAAAACCACCACATTTTGTAAATAAGTGTTTTCATTCTATGCATTTATTCATTGAAAGTAACTCTCAGTAATTAAAAAAATAACTAAATGAATATCATTGCAGTAGAAATTTTCCTTCCGTGACGTTAGCTCCACACAAAGCTCAAGTATCTGGCCATTCACTTGTACCCATTGACACCACAGGGTGTCCTGGAGCTGCCATGAATTTTGGAATCAGACCAAATGGATTAAGTACCACCCCTTTTACTCACCAGCTTTATCAGTCGCATCTTTTAAATGTTGGACCTGTGTTACAGAACTATTTTAAAATTTCAGTGAGATAATACCTGTAAAATGTCTGACACATACTAGTTTATCTATTCAGTTGGTGTCATGTTCTCTTCCTTCCCATTGTCAGTTGTTGTTTTCATTTGGGTGTGGGAGAAAAAAAGACAAATGATTTAGAAAACAGCTCCCTTTGAGTGGTTAAATGCAAAAATTGTGTATGTGCACTACATCAACTCCAAAAATAATAATATACAGATGTATGCTATCGACATGGAAAGAGGTTCATGTTATATCAACTAAAAAGAGTGGATCATGAAATGTTATGTTTAGTATGATTCCATTTATATAAATACATGTTTATGTATGTACTTACATATATACGTATGTGCATTGATTTCCTATTGCTGCTATAATGAATTAACACAAACTTAGTGGCTTAAAGGAACACAAATTTGTTATCTTACAGCTCTGGAGGTCATAAATCCAAAATAGGTCTCATTGCTACATTCAAGGCGTTAGGACTGCATTCCTTCTGGAAGCTCTAGGGAAGAATCCTTGTCTTTTCCAACTTCCCAAGGTTATCCTCATTCCCTGATTTGTGGTCTCTCCCTTATTTCCAAAGGCAGCAGCACAGCCTCTTCAACTCTCTCTCCTACCCTGATTCTTCTGCCTCCTCCTTCCACTTAAATAGACCCTTCTGATTGCATTAGACCCACCAGATAATCCAGAAATATCTTCCCATTTCAAAGGGAGCTGATTAGCAACCTTAATTTCTACTGAAACCTTCATCTCTGCTTGCCAAGTAACATAATATATTTACAAATTTCAAGGATTAGGATGCAGATATCTTGCGGAGAGGCATTATTCTGCCTACAAGGTGTATATGTGTATGTATGTGTGTGTGTGTGTGTGTGTATATATACAATACATAAATATTAGATGTCACATCAAGATAGTATCAATAGCTTCCTCTGAGTAGTAGAACTTAGTTTAATAGTAATTATATTATTTATTTAATCTGGATTTTCTATTTTTCTATAATAAACGTGAATTAATTTAACAGAATGAAAAATAAAGGATTTTGGGGAGAATGAAAAGACAAGCCACATACTAAAAGGAAACCTTTGTAAAACCCACATCTGATAAAGGACTGGCGACAAAAATATATGAAGAACTCTTTAAGTTCAACAATAAGAAAATAGCCCAATTAAAAAATGGGCAAAAGATTTGAACAGACATTTCAGCAAAGATGACATACAGATGGCAGATAAGCGCATAAAAAGATATTCAACGTGATGCAATAGGGAATTGCAAATTTATTCAGCAATCAGATACCGCTACGCACCTATTACAATGGCAAAAATCTAGGACACTGACAACAACCGAGTGCTGGCGAGGATGTGGAACAACAGCGACTCTCATTCACTGCTGGTGGGAAGGGAAAATGGCGCAGACATTTTGGAAGACAGTTTGGCAGGTTTCTTACAAAACTGAACATACTCTTACCATGTGAGCCAGCAGCTGTGCTCCTTGGGGTTTACACAAACGCGTTGAAAACTCGTGTCTAAAACCTGCACACAAATGTTCATAGCAGTTTTATTAGATAAGACACATTAGGTGTACACTTTGTTTTCTGGTGAAACAGAAACTTAAGATTTTTCCCCTTTCCTTAAACAGTCTTCCTTTCATTACCCTGTCTAATGTATTTTTGATAGAGCTTAAATGATTAAACCCAAAAAAGAGGAAAAAAATGTTCTGCCTGGTGACACTTAAGATTCTAGGTCCACAAACAAGGATTCTTTTTTTAAGATAGAAGGTACTAAAAACCCAGGAGCTGTTATTTGATAATGTCTCGGACTATTCCACATAGACCTAGTTTGCCTCTATTAACTCCTTTTACTAATAATATAAAATGCAGAAGCCATTTATGCCCTCATCAAAAATACAATTGATTAAGTTTCCATCTCTGCACAATTTTTTTTTAATACCAGATATGCATCTTACTTTTCTGGAACACTCAAAAGAGCTTAATAATTCTCTGCAAACTGAGTTGCCAAAGCCGCACCAGAATTTTGATGTTTCCATTAATAAAAGATATATGCCTGCAGGAGGTACAGATTTGTGATCTCAGGATCCAGAGTTTAGGGGCAAAGGGAAAACGGCTCGTATCTGTACAATGATTAAATGTATGTTCAGAGAGAGGAACTCTGAAGTGTCTATACAGATCTAACAAGACCTATTTGGACCCGGGGCTTGCCCCTGCGGGATATTTTTGATAGCTTTATCTGTGTCAGACACCGGTGCGCCATCCACTCTCACTTGTCAATATGACATAGCAGCTTCAGAGCTGAAAACAAGGAAATGATGGGCCACGTGAAAAAAAACCCTAAAGGTCAGAGAACCATTTCACCAAGCCTACGCATGGCCCAACCACTAGGCAATGGCGGAAAAAAAAAGACAAATCGTGACAACCAAGTCTAAAAATAGAATCTATAAATAGCAAAGAACTGAAACTGCTCCAAAGAAAACTAGATGCAAACATATTTAAGAATCAAATATTCCTTCTATCTATATGCCTACGAGATAAGCTAGGGGAGAAAATAGCCTGAAAATACACACCTGAACATTTATTAATAAGAATCTGGAGATGCTGTCGCTCCATGAAGGTGTATTGTGTTTTTAAGAGTCATTTAACAAAAACATGTCAATTAATACAATCTCTTTGTTTTAATCAATAACTTTTTATTGATTAAATCAATTTGCATTTCTATGAGTTAAGACACTATACTAGATATTAGAGCAGAGAAATAAAAAATCAATCGAGTACTACTTGTTTTCTTTTTTTTCAAATTAAAATAGCTTTTTTCCTTATAAAAACACATGATAATTAAAAATGTCTATAAAAATATACTATAAAATAAAATTTCTGTCTAGAAATAACCATTCTTAACATTGTGGGATATATTATCCAAACTTTTAAATATATATATAAAAAGCTTATGTAATATGTATATGTATAAACATACAGTCAAGTTCTACACAACGACGTTTCAGTCAATGAAGGACTATGTATAAGACGGTGGCCCCATTAGATTATAATGGAGCTGAAAAACTCCTATTGTCTAGTGACATTGTAGCCATTATAATGCAGCATGTTTGTGGCGATACGGGTGCAAACAATAATATGCTGTACTGGTTTATATCCCAGGAGCAAGAGGCTATCCCATATAGCCTAGGTGTGTAGTTAAACTATACCATCAAGGTTTGCACAAACACACTCTATGACGTTTGCATGATGACAAAATTGCCTCTAATGATGCATTTCTCAGAATGTGTCCCTGTTGCTAAGTAACGCATGCCCCCGCCCTGCCACACACACCCATATATAGAGTAATAGTTTGCTAGGGCTGCCATAACAAAATACCGCAACTGCGTGGCTTAAACAGTGGAAATTTGTTTTCTCACAGTTCTGGAGACTGGAAGTCCAAGGTCAGGGTGTCTGGATCTTGGTTATCAAGATCAAAAAGGTTTGGTTTCTTCCAAGGCCTTTTTTCTTGGCTTGGAGATGGCTGCTTACTCACTGTGTCCTCACAAGGTCTTCTCTGTGTGCTGGGGCATGCCTGGTGTTGCTTTGTGTGCCCAAATTTATAAGGAAACCAGTCAGATTGGATTAGGACCCACCCTGACAGCCTCATTTAACTTAATCACCTCTTTAAAGGCTCCATATCCAAACACAATCACATTCAGAGATACTGGGGATTAGAGACTTAACATGAATTGGGGAAGGGAATACAATTTATTCTATATATATGTGAGGTTTATATTTTCATATAAAGGTGAGATCATGTTAGGTACTCTGTTTTATATTCTGCTTGTTAATCTGTATGTCCACTGACTGTGTGCTTGGTCATTGTATGACTATAAGGTAATTTGTTTACCAAACTGCTGTTATTGAACTTTTGAATTATTTATAATTATTTGATATACATATGTATTAATATAAATTTATCTATCTATCTATCTATTTATCTAAACTCTATCCTACTCTGCACATTCATATATTTGGGGCTTTGGAGTTATTCTTCCTCAGGAGAAATTCCTACAAGTGGAATTGCTGGATTAAAAGGCATGCACATGATACTGTAAATTGCTCTTTAGAAAGCTGTTATCAATTTACAACAGCAGTTTGTCTGCTTTCCAACATCCTACTTATGTTATTTGTATTTATTTTAGTCTTTTAAAATATGACAGATGGGACATAACATCTCAATTTTTAAACTTTGCATTTTTTGCTTATTACTGAGACTGAACATCTTTTTTTATCAGTTTATTGTCTATTTTAATTCATGCATTTTTGAAATTCCATGCTATATCTTTGCTCATTTTTCATTAAGGTATTCCTTTTTTATTGTCGATTTTTACATATCAGAATTAGTCATTTGCCTATCATGTACACTGGATTTTTTTTTCAGATTTGTTGTTTGCTTTTTAATACTATTTATAGTGGTTTTCTGCCATTCTGAAATTATTTTTGTCCCCTTTGTTTTTATTTAAGGTTTTTGTTTTCATGGTAGTTGGCAACCTATGATAGTCTTCCCTATGGTTTTACAGTTGGTCATGCATAGAAAGGTTTGCCCCACAAGAAATTATTAAAAATTCACCAACTTGTATCCAGTATTTTATGGATTATTTTGTATTTAGTTTTTATTCTAACTATTGTTAATGTAGGTATAAATATGATATAAAAATCTAATATTATTTATAAAATACAGTTAGCTCGCTTTCCTAATAATATTAAATAAAAAGTTCACCTTTTACTTAATGCTTTGAAGGGCCATAATAACAATATACTATAATTTTATCTATACTCTATTTATTTTAGTATTGTGTTCTGATTCTTCAACCAGTCTAATCTGATTCTACAAACATGCTGCTTAATTATTATAACTTCATAATATGTTTTAATATGTAATGGGACAAATTCCTATTTCTTCTTCAAAATTTCTATCACTACTCTCTCATATTTATTCTTCAAGATAAACTTAAGAATAATTTTATCGAAAAATTAAACTTTTCTTGGAGTTATTATTAAAATTACTTTACTTTTATAAACTAATTTTTAGAAATTTATACTTTTAAATTATTTCTTCTTACCATCCAGGAAAATAGTGTGCCACTTCTTTTATTGAGTTCTTTCTTTTTTTTCTTTTTTTCTTTTTTTTTCTTTTTTGCTTTTACAGAAACTAAGTTTATTATGTTTTTCTTAGAAACAGAGAAGCCCCTCCCCCTTCCCCTAAGGGTGGGGGTATTGAGTTCTTATTCTATGATACCCAGTATAGTTTTATAATTATATGTCTTTCGTTAAGGTTATTCCTAAAAAATGTATGAATTGCTTCTGTGACCATGTTGTTTTTCTATTATGTTTTCAAACTGGTATATAGGAAAGTTATTAATTTTTGGATGTTCACTAAATAAATGGCCACCTATTTATATTTGTATTAGTTCAAATGATTTTGCAATTAGTTACGTTTTCTTTACTATCAGAAAAAGTAGTCAATAACTAAAGACAATTCCATTTCAAAGTGAATACCTTCATTTCTTTTTATTATCTTATTGTATTTACTAGAACTTTCAGAACACTGTTGATCAGCAAAGGTGATCAGGGTATTGGTTTTTCTTCTCCTCATCAACAGGAAGTCTTTGAGTATAATGTCTTCCCCTGGTTCTGACAAAACATCTTATGTAACTGTACCTACTTTACCATAGATTCAGTCTTTTTTTAATTTTTATACGAGTAAGTGCTGATTTATAACTATTTTATTTTCTAATTTGTCACAATGGCCATGCATTTTTCTTCTCTATCTTGCTAATATGAGGAATCACACTACTGTATGTGCCAGTGTTTAATGAACCTTACATCCTGGGACCAAGTAAACTGTTAGGTATAATCTTCTTTTGTTTTTTCTCTATTATTTTTAATTAAGATAATATTTGATACATACAAAAGAACGTAAGTAATATAAATTATAAAACATAATGCCAAAAAGAACTCTGAAAAAATCTCCATCCAGTCTAGGAACAAGAGCATGTTCAGTATCT
Organism: Daubentonia madagascariensis; assembly: GCA_023783475.1. NCBI lineage: Eukaryota > Metazoa > Chordata > Mammalia > Primates > Daubentoniidae > Daubentonia > Daubentonia madagascariensis. The sequence goes on from JAKFHU010002239.1 coordinate 864,604, forward strand.
TACATCTACTTATATATATATCCCTTATATTAGTCCTGTGCCTAGTCCCCAACAAATTAACCACCATTCTGAATTTCATTGTACATTATTTCTTAAACACACTATCTGGTTGAGCCTGCTAATATTTTATAGAAATGTTTCTATCTAATTCATATGTGAGAATAGTGTATAGTTTTCTTTTCTGTGCTATCTTAGTCATGTTTAGAAGTATCAAGCCTCAGGAAATTGAAAAGCTTTCAATATTATCTTAATGTCATAGGACTTATCTGTGTCTTGAAGACTTGATAGAATCTATTTTTAAAGACAAGGGTTTGGGGGTGATTCCTGCATGTCTTTTTTCCATTCTTTATAGTTTTTATTCAGTTCAAGAGTGCTTTATTTTGTTATGTTCTGTTTTGTTTGGGGATTTCTTATTAACTGTATCACTTCATTTTTAGTGGTATGTATTTCAAGTACACAATACACACATGTACAAATGCATTAGCCCCAAATGTAAGTTAATATTTGCTCTTTATTAATGATCTCTATGTAAAATAATTCCTGGTGTTGAAACATGAATTTTCACTTGATTTTCTTGCTAAGTGCTGAGGTTTTTCTAGCTCTTGATTTTAGTTGTCAATTCCACTATGGTCTCCCTTTTAGTTAAATAATTTTTACCTATATTTATTGTTTTATTTCTTTATAAATTAACAAATTTTCATTTCTAAGTTCTGGAGTTGTTTTTTAGGAGAGGGATCCTTTATTCAAATAAATTGTTACTAAGAACTTTAATATAGAAAAGAAAAGGCAGAGATTTGCTAATAAAAACAGGAGGGAACAGATTTAGAAACACAGACAACACAGACTGAAAGAAAACAAAGGCCAAAGTTAATGAAACACGCTGCTGCCCGTGCTATGAATTTCTAGATGGCTTGAAAATGTTAGTTTTTGTTTTTTTATTGAACCACGATACATTTCAAGTGTTCTTAAAAAATTGTGTTCCAAATAAAAATGTTTCGGTAACTGCAGTCTGTGCACTTGCCATTAGGTTGGTCTGTGTGAAGTTGCTGTCATTCAGCTACTTGCGACCTGTGAAAAATAGCAGTTTTTTATGTTTCAAACTATACATTGGAAAATGTTTTCATGTTAGCAATTTTTGTAAATGTCTCATGAATACTTGAAAATAACATGTGTTTTCTTAGCAAAGTCATTTATTTGCATATTAATTAAATTAATTTAATCGACTATATTATCCACATCCTATATAATAGTGATTTTTCAACTTGTAGCCACAAATCCCTGCTTTGCAGATCAAATTGGAATGTGGCTATAATTGGAAAAAAATATATTTACAAATAAAAATTATTTTACTTGTTTTAGTAATAATTCAATTTATTTTGAGATTTTAAATAACACTTGAGAGTATAAAATTTTTAAATTTATCAAATGGGAGCATTGATCTTTAAAATGGTGAGAATTCTTGCTTTATAATCATTTTTGGTTACTTGGTAAAGTGTCAGAGAAATGTGTTATATCTTCTTAATATGAGGTCTTGTCATTTTTCCTTATATTTATATGAGTTATTGCTTTAAATATGGTGTAATATTTTAGGCTCATAGCAGTACATGTTTGCTTATCTCCACTGCAACTCATATATTTTATCTTAGGATAATATTCCTTCTCCCATTTAATGTGTGTTTACTTTGAATTCTTTGTCTGATGTTAATATCACTTATCTGCTTTCTGTTGGTTTTCACATGCATAGTATAGTTTGGCCTATCCTATATTTTCAACATTACTCTCTCATTTTTGTTTGAAGAGCCATGTCTTAGAAACAGAACACACCTGAACTATTTTTTCTATTAATCTAAAAGTCTTTGTCTTTCAATAGGCTAATATATCCTATTTACATTTATTTAATTAATTGTATGTTCTTTAGTTTCAGTCTTTCCATGTTTGTCTTCATTAAGATGCCTTGTTTACTTTCTTATATATTGTTATATTTGTTCATTAGATCATTCAAAATATTTATTAGGTACCTACGTGCCAAGCAACATTATTCCTGTCCAATCAAATTGTCCTTCCCCTAGTGATTTAACTATAATAGAAATACCCAATATTTATTAAAGGCTTTTCATAGGATAGGCACAATCTCAAGGGTTTTATACATACTAACATATTTAATGCTTACAGCAGGCAAGTTGGTACTATTATTATACCCATTTTTAAGAGGAGAAAAATGACACACAAAAACATTCATAGTGCACCCAAGCAGTATAGTTTGTAAGTGGCAGAGCCAGGAAAGGGACTTGCAGTCTAACTCCAGAGCCCCCTGATTTGGCAGTTCTATTTTGTGTGTTTACTCCACTGGCTATTTCATCTTTAAACCTATTTAAACTTACATTTAACAACATGAAAATGGAAACAGAATCTATGTCTATTCTCTTATAATTTCCATCACAATCTTCTTTTCTATGAGTGTTGGGAGACTCTGGGGTCAGCTATCCCTACGACTAAGTTCTGTGCTCTGTCATTTCCACCACACCCCTGACACACAATAAGTAACTGTGAATATTGTGTGGATAAATAGGGTTCCGATTTGCCTATCTGCTTTTCTGAAATATTCTACTCAATTTTTGTTGTCACTATTGATTTTCTTAGTTCCTTGATTATTTTTCATCTGCTGTTACTCTTCCATATTTCAGGTTGTTCCTTTTTGTTATAGTTAAATCTGTCATTTGAATCTCAATATTTCTCCCAGTTCTTGCAATAAATAACTATATTTCTACTTTGCTTTGAGTGGTCCCACTCTTTATAATATATTTCCTATGTACTATACAAAAACTGTAGCTGTCCAAAAGAACAGTTAAATATAAAGATGCTCTACTTCTATCTGACACCTTTTAAATCAGTTAGGGGGGTGGGGAATCAGGCATCCGTATCTTTAACAATATACCAGGTGATAATGACATATACCAAAATTTGAGAATAATCACTAATATTAATTAAGAAAGAGAAAATGTTAGAAGGAAGTAAAAATTCAAACCATAACTTTTTCTTCTGCTTATAAGAAGTTTAGGAGACTATAGTTTCAGTTTTTCAGACACAAAAACATTTTGGGGAAAAAATAAAGCAGGATCAGAACACTGCCAAAATTCTCCTATTCCCATCCCTTAAAACAGCTGCAATTGTAGGAGCATAAAATGAGAACCATTTGACAAAAGTGATAAACCACAATGAATTGTTTGCTTTTCAACAATCAGTCAGATTTGGGAGGGAATAAATAACATTGATCATAAATTATAATGGGTAACTAAGATGAATAACATCTGAAAAACGAATCATCTCCATTCTAGAATGATTTTAGGAGAAATAACAAATACTTAGCAGTTTAAGAAATTTGCTTAAAACCATTTCTTAACTGTAACATGAAGCTATTATAATATATTGTCCTCAAGGAATTAGTGACAAAATACAACACCCATCCTAGATGTGAAATGAAACTTCACATTGTCCTTGCAGTGAATTCTCAGTTTAGCTAGCTTATCCATTTCATTATATTAACTTATTTTGTGATTCTTCATAGACTTTCAGAAGATTGCTTATTGTATTTTATTTCTACATGAAATTAGTAAACTGAGTGGAAGGACTACTTTCCACTAAAACCTGTTTGACTGTTTTGTTTTAAGAAAGACAATTGCTATGAATTGAATGCTTCTATTTCCTCCCAAAATTCAGTCCTTGTCTTTAGTAAATAAAGCCCCTAATCCCTAGTATGATGGTGTTTGGAAGTAGGGCTTTTAGGAGGTAATTAGGTCTAGACGAGGTCATGAGGGTGGAGACCCCATGATGGAATTAGTGCCCCTATAAGAAAAGAAAGAGACCAGATCCCTCTCTTTTTCTGCCATGTGAGGATACAGCAAGGAGGTGGCCATTGGTGAACCAGGAAGAGAACTCTCACCAGGAACTGAATATGCAGGCACCTTGATCTTGGACTTCTCAGTCTCCAGAACTGTGGGAAATAAGTGTTTGTTGTTTAAGCCACCTCATCTATGGTATTTTGTTACAGCAGCTCAAACTGTCTAAGATAATCTAACTACTCAAGTAAAATGAAAATACCTACTACTATATTCAAAAAAAGCAATTCAGATCATCATGAAGGAAAAATGTGTACTCATTTGTGATGTTTGGGAGTACCAAGGCAATTCAGGGGCCATGAATGACATATCTTAACTAAGGAATTAGTGTCTTTATGAATATGCCCATAATAAACCCTCACCATCATTCAGGTGTGTGAATTAATTATTAGAATAAATTAGTGGTTCTACACTCATACACTGCTGGTGGGACTGCAAATTAGTACAACCTCTATGGAAAATAATATGGAGATACCTCAAAGAATTAAAAGTAGAATTACCATTTGACCCAGCAATCCCACTACTGGGTATTTACCCAAAGGAAAAAAAGACATTCTATAATAAAGACATCTGCTCACGAATGTTCATAGCAGCACAATTCACAATTGCAAAGATGTGGAAACAACCCAGGTGCCCATCAATACACGAGTGGATTAATAAAATGTGGTATATGTATACCATGGAGTATTACTCAGCAATAAGAAACAATAGTGAATTAACACATCTGGTATTATCCTGGTTGGAGCTAGAACCCATTCTTTGAAGTGAAGTGTCACAGGAATGGAAAAACAAGCACCACTGGTACTCACCATCAAATTGGTACTAACTGATCAACACTTACATCACACATGGCAATAATATTCATCAGGGGGTGAGCAGGTGGGAGGGGGGTGGAGGGGATGGGAGAAACTCTCACTGAATGGATGCGGGGAGCACAGCTTGGGGATGACCACGATTGTGGCTCTGACACGGGCAGTGCATGAGCAATGTGTATAGCCAAAGTGTCGTACCCCCATGATATTCTGAAATTTAAAAAAAAAAAAAAGCATAAATTAGTGGTTATACTATTTCTTGAGGTTCTACTATGTGTTTGGCTTTATTCTACATGGTAAGGCTTCATGAATTTTTTTTTCCTTTTAGAGATTAGATTATAATAAATGGAACAAAAATAAAATTAAAAAATAAATAATAGACTGAAAAATCTATAATAAAAAGCAGTGGTAAGTTTTGTAAAGAAAAATAATCTGATTATGGAAGATGGCTGACCAGAGACACCAGTTGCCAGATCATCTCAGAAAGAAGGAAAAGTTTTAGATGAAAAAGAAAAAGCAAACAAACAAAGATTGGGTGTAATTCCAAGGGAAAATACCAGAACCTACTAGAGATTCCACAGGAAGAAGTTGCGGAGCAGAACAAGAAGGAGCAAGATATCAGCAGAGATCAACCCCTGAGAGGCTTGGAGTCCAGCAAAAAGGGCAGGTGGAGTGGTTTGTGTCTCCCTCCCTCACCTCTCTGGCAGTCAGCAAGCTTCCAAGCTGCTAGAGAGACTTTCTACTTTCACAAGCCCAAAATCTGCTGCCAGTGTACTGGGAGCTTCTTGAGGACAAAACACCAGGCAGCCAGCCCCCTTGGGGTGCTTCCCATCACCATAAAGCAAGCCGAGATGGCAGGTGCCATATTGCTTCTCCACCCACTGTGCACCTTTGTCCTCCCCAGGAGGCTGCAGCCCCTCAGTTTTAAGGGGACAGAGATGACCAGAGTGCTAGTCTGGGAGCAGACAGTTGACCCCTCCGCAGACAGCTACCTTACCAGCTTTTGTGGAGCCTGAGGGCAGGCTCACCCAACCCAGGGCTGCCCAGTTTCACTCTCCCACCCACATCTGCTGTGGTGGAGAATAAGGACTCACCTGGAATTTCCAGGGCTCTGCCCACCACCTGGGGCATTTGAGTACTTCTCCTGAGGGGCTAGAGCTGCTCCCAGGTCCCAAAAACAACACTGCAGCTTGTTCCTCATGGCAAGTGCCACCTACAGACAGAAAGGTCAATTTTCACAGCCCTTTACAACACTTACTGACTCAGTCACACAGGGTGGGGTTGATTCTTACCAACAAGCACCACCTACTATCTCAGAGAATAAACTGGGCATGCCAATACAATTCACACTGTTAAGAAGACTACAGGGCTGGGGAAAGAGAAAGTATTTCAAAGATCTCCATCCTCCCTTATCAAAGAGAGACAGGGAATCTGCCCATACACATAGCCCAACACTGCTACATCCTACAAACAACCAGCAATGGAGAAAACCACCACACTAAGGATATCTATAACCAAGGAGTCCATCCAGAACCAAGACTGCCATCAAAGTACCCACAAGCAAAGCCAAAAGTTCTTACCCAACACATGCTACAGACACACCTTTACGAGAGGGGAAAACAAAGCCCCATCTGATCAAAAGAAAATTCAAAAATAAAAAGCGACAGCTGCTCCAGGTGAGAAGGAATCAGCAAAAGAACACAGTAATTAAAAAAAAATGGTATGAAAGGACACCCCCAAAGGGGGACACCAGCTCCCCAGCAACAGATACCAACGAAAATGCAAACATTGAAATGACAGACAGATAAAGAATTCCAAATATAGAGTGCAAGCAAGCTCAATGAAATCCAAGAGAAAATGGAAAACCAACTCAAAGAAACCAGGAAAACAATTCAGCAAATGAATGAAAAATTCACTAAAGTGATCAACATATTAAAAAAAAAATTGAACTTCTGGAAATGAAAAATTTATTTAATGAAATACAGAACACATTGGAAAGTTTTAAGAATGACTAGACCAGGCAGAAGAAAAAATCTCAAGGCCTAAAGACAACTCTTTTGAATTAACTCAGTCAGTCAAAGATAAAGAACAAAGAATTAAGAAGAATGAACAAAGCTTACAAGAAATATGGGATTATGTAAAATGGCCAAATATACGAATCATAGGCATCCCTGAGGGTGAAGAAGAAAACACACTAGGGTTGGAAAACCTATTTGAATAATGGAGGAAAACTTCCTGGTCTTGCTAGAGATTTAGACGTCTAGGTACAAGAAGTTCAATAGACACCTGGGAGATTCATTGCAAAGAGGCAATTACCAAGACACATAGTCATCAGACTAGCCAAAGTCAACATAAAGGTGGAACTCCTGTGAGCCATGAGGCAAAAACATCAAATAACTTAAAAAGGAAAACCTATCAAGTTCACTGCAGATTTATCAATGGAGAACTTACAAGCCAGAAGGAATTGGGCCCCATTTTCAGTCTTCTTAAACAGAACAACTGCCAGCCTAGAATTTTGTATCCTGCAAAACTAAGTTTTGTATATTAAGGAAAAATAAAGACTTTTCCAGACAGGCAAACACTGAGAAAATTTGTCAAGACCAGACCTGCCCTACAGGAAATATTCAGAACTCTATTATACATGGATCAGCACAATAGACACCCACCAGTGTAAAACTACCCGAAGGCTAAAGCTTAGAGTTAATATAAAACAAAAGCACAGAGGTAAAACAAAGTAATAAGGTACTACCCAACAGGATGAACAGAAGAGCATCCTACATATCAATTCTATCAATCAACTTGAACAGTCTCAATGCCCCACTCAAGAGACATAGGCTGGCTGAATGGATGGAAAAATACAACCCAAGTATCTCTGTCTCCAGGAAACACATGTAACCTACAAGGATTCATACAGACTCAAGGTGAAGGGATAGGAAAAAAAAAATTCCGTGGAAATGGAAACCAAAAGAAAGCAGGTGTAGTCATTCTCATGTCAGATAAAATTGACTTTAAATCAGCAATAGTAAAGAAAGGCAAAGATGGTCATTACATAATGGTAAAGGGAGCAATTCAACAAGACATAACAATCCTAAATATTTATGCACTTAACACAGGAATGCCCAGATTTATAAAGCAAATTCTACTAGATCTAAGCAAAGAGATAAACAACAGCATTGTAATTGCCAGGATATCAACACTCCACTGACAGGACTGGACAGATCATCCAAGCAAAAAATAAATAAAGAAACACTGGACTAAAACAGGACTCTAGAACAAATGACCCTAACAGATATTTACAGAACATTTTACCCCAAACTATTGAATATACATTCTTCTGATCAGCACATGGAACATTTTCCAGATTGATCATATCTTAGGCCACAAAACATGGCTCAAGAATTAAAAAAATAGAAATTATACCATATATCTTCTCAGACCACAGTGGAATAAAACTAAAAATCAACTCCAAGATAAACACTCAATTCTACACAAAGTCATGTAAATTAAACAACCTGCTACTGAATGATTATTGGGTCAATAATGAAATTAAGACAGAAATCAAAAGATTCCTTGAACTGAATGACAAAGGGGACACAAGATATCAAAATCTATGGGATTCAGCAAAAGCAGTCCTAAGGGGAAAATTCATAGCATTCACACCTACATCAAAAAGACAGAAAGATCACAAATTAACAATCTAATGAAACACCTCAATGAACTAGAAGAGGAAGAGGAAACCAAACCCAAAGCCACCAGAAGAAAAGAAATAACTGAGGTCAGAGCAGAACTAAATGAAATGGAAAACAAAAAAACAATACTAAGGATCAAGGAAACAAAAAGTTGGTTGTTTGAAAAGATAAACAAAATTGATGTGCCTCTTGCTAGATTGACCAGAAATAGAAGAGAAAGGACCCAAATAAGCTCAATCAAAAATGAGAAAGGAGATATTAGAACTGATATCACAGAAATACAAAATATCATCTGTGAATACTATGAAAATCTCCACACAGGTAAACTTGAAATCATAGGGAAAATGCACAAATTCCTGGAAACATACAACCTCCCAAGACTCAATCAGGAAGAAATACAACTCCTGAACCGACCAATAATGAGCAGAAAGATTGAAGCACAAATAAAAAATCTTCTGGCACAAAAAAAAGCCCCGGACCAGATGGACTCACAGCTGAATTTTAACAGACCTATAAAGAAGAGCTGGTATCCATACTGCAGAAATTATTCCGTAATATTGAGAAGGAGGGAATCTTCCCCTACTCATTGTATGAAGCCAGTATCACCTTGATACCAAAGCCAGGAAAAGACACAACAAAAAAAGAAGACTACAGACCAATATCCCTAATGAATGTAGGTGCAAAAATCCTCAATAAAATATTAGAAAACCAAATTCAACAGCACATCAAAAAAATAATCCACCATGACCAAGTGGACTTCCTCCCAGTGATGCAAGGATGGTTCAATATACATAAATCAATAAATGTGATTCACCACATAAACTGAAGCAAAAACAAAGATCATATGATTACCTTAATAGATGCAGAAAAAGCATTTGACAAAATTCATCAATCTTTCATGATCAAAACCCTCAACAAACCAGGCACAGAAGTAACATATCTTAAAATTATAAAAGCCGTATATGACAAACCCATTGCCAACATCATACTGAATGGGGAAAAGTTGAAAGCTTTCACATTAAGAACTGGAACAAGACAAGTGTGCCTATTTTCACCACTTCTATTCAACATAGTGCTGGAAGTCCTAGCCAGACTAATCAAGTAAGAGAAAGAAATAAAGGGTATCTAAATCAGGAAAAAGGTGGTCAAACTATTGCTTTTTGCTGACGATATGATCTTATGTCTAGAAAACCCCAAAGACTCCACCAAGAGACTCCTGGAATTGATAAATAAATTCAGCTAAGTATCAGGTTACAAAATCAATGTACACAAATCAGTAGCATTCCTATAAACCAATAACAGTCAAGCTGAGAGTCAAATCAAAGACTCAGTACCATTCACAATAGAAACAAAGAAAATAAAATACCTAGGAATATACTAAACCAAGCAGGTGAAAAAGCTCTACCAAGAGAACTATGAAACACTGAGGAAACAAATTGTGATGACACAAACAAATGGAGAAACATAAACTGCTCATGGATAGGTAGAATCAACAATGTTAAAATGTCCATACTACCCAAAGTTTTATTTACAGAGTCAACGCAATCCCCATCAAATTACCAATATCATATTTCACAGATCTAGAAAAAATAATTCTATGCTTTGTTTGGAACCAGAAAAGAGCCCAAATAGCCAAAGCAATATTAAGCAAAAAGAACAAATCTGGAGGCATCACATTACCAGATTTCAAATTATACTACAAGGCTATAGTAACCAAAACAGCATGGTATTAACACAAAAATAGAAATATAAACCAATGGAACAGAACAGACCCCAGATGTAAAACTATCCACATACACCCAACTGACCTTTGACAAAGCAGACAAAAAGATACACTGGGGGAAAAAATACCTATTCAATAAAGGGTGCTGGGAAAATTGGATACCCATATACAGAAGAGTGAAACAGGATCCATCTCTCAACACTCACAAAATTAATTCAAGATGGATAATAGACTTAAATGTAAGGAATGAAACCACAAGAATTCTACAAGAATATCAAGAAAAACTCTTCTAGATATTGGCCTAGGCAAAGAATTTATGAAAAAGACCCCAATGGCAATCACAACAACAACAAAAATAAATAAACAGGACTTGATTAAATTAAAAGGCTTCTGCACAGCTACAGAAATAATCCACAGAGCAAATAGACAACCTACAGAATGGGGGAAAATATTTGCAAGCTATACATCCAATAAAGGGGTAATATCAAGAATCTACAAAGAACTCAAGCAAATCAGCAAGAAAGAAACAAACAACCCCATCAAAATGTGGGCAAAAGACATGAACAGAAGCCAATAAACCAAACAAATGGCCAATAAACTTAAGAAAAAATGCTCAATGTCACTAATCATCAGGGAAATGCAAATTAAAACCACAATGAGATACCACCTTACCCTAGTTAGAATGGCATTTATTGAAAAGTCCAAAAACAACAGATGCTGGCATGCATGCAGAGAGAAAGGAACACTTATACACTGTTGGTGGGACTAGAAATTAACACAACCTCTATGGAATACAGTATGGAGATTCCCCAAAGAACTAAAAGTAGGCCTACCATTTGATCCAGCAATCCCACTACTGGGTATTTACCCAAAGGAAAAGAAGTCATTTTATCAAAAAGACACCTGCACTCAAATTTTTACTGCAGCATAATTCAGGATTTCAAAGTTTGGAATCAACCCAACTGCCCATCAATTTATGAGTGGATTAATAAAATGTGGTATATGTATACCATAGAATACTACTAATTAATGCCTTTTGCAACAATTTAGATGGAACTGGAGACCATTCATCTAAGTGAAGTATCTAAAGAATTGAAAAACAAATGCCACGTGTACTCACTATTAAATTGGAAATAACCAATCACACTCATGTGCACAGATGGAAGTAAAACTCAATGGAAATTATGCAGGTGGGAGGGGGGAGGAGGGGATGGGTGAAAACCTACTAAGGGGTACAATGAACACTATCTGGGTGATGAACACACTCATAGCCAAGATTCAAGCATTACAGAAGTGATCCATGTAACCAAAAACATTTGTACCCCTGTACTATTTTAAAATTTTAAAAAATAATCTGATATGGACATAGACATATCATTCATGACTTGTGTCCACTCACGTGCAGGTTAGGATTGGGGTTGATGCTTCAGAGCCAATCGTATGTGGCTCAGAAAAGCCTAAAGAAGTGATATTCGAGCAGGAAACTTAATGAACCTGTGAAAGGAGGAAGAGAAAGTGCAAGTGTGGCTCTAAGACAGGAGCAAGCTCTGTGTCTCAGAGGTTTAGGAGAAAAGACCAAAGGGACAGCTGAGGCCAGATCATGTAGCACTTTGTAGAAAGTGATTTTAGAACATTGGAAGTTTGAATGTGATTTGTTAAAGGGAAAAAGCAGGGAACATGATTTTGGTAATATACTGGTGAGAGATGATGATGATTTGGAGTAGGACAGTAGCAGAGGAGGTAATGAAAACTGGTCAAATCCAGGCTATACATTGAAAGCAGAGCCTATACGACCTAAAGAGGATTTGGCTGTGGAATATGAGAACCAGAGAGGAATCAATGATGACTATTATGTTGAATATTAGTCGAAGATGAGTACCTGGACAATTGGGTAAATGGTGGTACCACTTCCTGAGTTAGGGGAGACTAGAGAAGAATAAGTTGTGAAGGGAAGACTCAAGAAGTCTGTTTTGAGCAGGTTTGGTTAGAGATGCCTTTGTCATCCAAGAAGCATTGTCTGGTCCTTGAATGGATAATTGAGCCCAGCACTCAGGCAAAAGGATAGAGTAGAGACAGAAAATGGGAAGTCAAAAACATATCGAATTTTGCACAAAATTAGAGACTCTGGGATTCTATGCTATGGAAACTAATTCTAATATTCCCAAGTCATCGCATTTGGAGAATTCATTCCTGCCCAGAATTTGAAGGATTTGGAAAAGTGTCTGATATCATGCCTACCTCACTGTACATTTCTTGGGTCTTCCTCAGAAACTGGGAACTCACCTTCTTTAGAGGATACAGCTACCATTGTCATACCCAAATCTTACCAACTAATGGGAGGACCCAATATAGAGCAGGAATGACAAACTTTTTCTGGAAAGGGCTGGATAGTAAATATTTTAAGTGTTCAGGGCCAGAGAGTCACCATAGCAACTGTACTGCCATATAGCTAAAAGCATCTGTAGACAATTGGTAAAGAAATAGGAGTGGTTGTGTTCCAATAAAACTTTATTTACAAAATTCGGTAGTGGACCAGATTTAGTCTGCAGACGTAGCTCACAGACAGCTGAAAGAGTCGTATTCTCTTAGGCCTTATAACTACTTCTTCTCCCTATTCTTCAACCCCACTGCTTTCTCCACATGTATACCTGGCAACCTATTGAAATACACAAAGTCTAAATTAGGAAACAGAACATCCAATAACAATCAGAAGACAATGGCATTCTATTTTTTGATACTCACTCATTGAAAAATCTTAAAGAACAGAATATCTCATGATTTAAAGTCATGAGTTTTTGATAAATATTTCAAAGTATTTTTTTCCTGTTCAAAAAGAAACAGTACTTTATGAATTACAGATGGAAGATGTAGACAAATTACTTTTTAACCACACACATACAGGTCTCACTAAGATACACATAATGTCATTAAGACAGTATTCATTTTGTTTCACAAAAACCATAATAAATATGTCAATGATGGTGTAAAAATATTTATCACTAAAATATTGACTATACCATAGCTTTAGCTAATCCCAACGTACACATAAGAAAACACAGAAAAGGGTACCAAATAATACATTACTTGATCTGCAGGGATTGTCTTCTGCAGTCAGCAGCCATATGTCATTGCAACCCGTCTCAGCACGCATGTCCTAGGCCACACCCCCTTCACTGATTTACTCATGGTAGCCACTGTGCACACCAAGACAATACTCTGTTCTGTTCTGATTTCTCCTAACTCATAAAAAAGTACATTTATTGGCTCATTTTCTTTTCCAACTCAATCACATGTCATTTATATCATTTTCTAATTGTTTCCTGTGGGTTTTAGGAACTTCATATTAACCGGAATATTTTTGTTAATTAGACAAAGAATGTGGCTCCTTTCAAATTTCAGGTTAAGTATCCCGTTTGGGATCGGTACAGAGAGAACAGGCAGAGAAATGCTCTCTTGGCTGGAAGAGGGGAAAAGAATAGAGTACACATTATGAAAGTAATTATTCCTTTGCTGTAGAGCGTACAGAGAGAAAAGTAAGGCCAAAGAATTACTAAAAAGGAATTTGCTGCTTCAGTGACCCTGTTAGATACCTGTTAAGACCTTTTGCTTTCTCTATCATTTCCAACTAAATCTCAGCAAAAAAGAGAAATCTAAAGAAATGGTGGGAATTACGCTATAACTGGGCATTTTCTTCTTCAATGTCACTGTAGCTGTTATTCCCTGGCAGCTTAATTGTAACTAATTAGAATCTCGTTAAATAGAAAGACAGCATTAAAACCCTCTGCTTATTTTTTCTCCCTTGATGGTCACAGATCTTGCTTATATCTGCGCAGGGCAGGGGAAGTTTGAGTTCTGCAATCACTTTCAAGTTTAGTTTGATTTGTTTATTTTTGCTTCTAAATAATTTGTGCAGATTTTGACATTCTGCTGTGGACTCCGTGAACCACTTTCAATGTTCACTGCCGGGTCAGCCACTGAATCCACTCAAGGCAGGATAAAGCCTTTCTATTGCCCTCGTAGCTCTAATTGCAGGATAGCCAGGAGGTATCCATTTGGTCTGTAATTAGGTCATTTCTCTCTCATCCCCTGCAAGTGTGTATAATTATAAATTAATTTAAAATCCCACTGTGAGAAAAGAAATTCACTGTAATATAAAAGGAAAGACAAAAGCTGCAGGAAGTATGTCTTTAAAAACATTCTTTGGTGTTTCCTTCAAAATTGATCCTCAAAACCAGTGTTTCATGCTACTCTTCATTTTCCTAGTTAGGAGCTTTATCATTGTATATTTAAATTTTGGGGTTGTTTTAAAGTTACACGGCAGCCTTAAGGTTTTGATGTTTCCTGCTGAATTTATGGAAGAAGATCAAAACTATTCTTTGGGGAAATAAAACCCATTGAGAGGCTAGCCTTTGAATAATGCTGAAAGGTATGGTTCTGTGCAGGTCCTGACAGGAAGACTTGTTATGGTCCACATGTTTCATTCTCTATAGGTGCCATGCGCTGGCTCTTTTAACACTTGCCTTTCTGTTTTCACAATAAAAAATATTATGTGTTATACCAGGTGAGTAAAACATTAAAAACAGAACAAAACAAAATAAACCCTGGCTTACTGTATATGCTGCAGTAGTTGTTCTTTTAATGTGTTTGGCAGAGCTGCTGCTATTCCATTTTACTTATATTATCAAAAACCATGATTAAATGCATTGTCTTGCACGTTTTCGGAGAGATGATACGGGTAAAAACATGCATGTCTGACAGCAGGATAACCTCAACCAAGCTTTTGAGGCAGTGTTTTGACTTGCTAGACTTCCCATTTCTGTCAGGAAATCAGCCTCTTTTGTGATCTTGGGGGGAAACGTGCCAGGTGTTGCCTAAGCAAAGACAGTGTACATAAGACCTAGACTACATACATGAATGTTTGAGTTCCTAAAAACTGAAAAAATGAGAAAGGCAGACAGACAGACAGACAGACAGATGTGATGTTCTGCCACCAGAAAAAGAGGCATTTCTCTAAAAGTATTCTGAAGAATCCCTTATAATCCCTATGGAAATGTGACAAAATTATTTTTTTTTTCAAAAAGCTAGATGGTTTTATTATTTTGCAAAGATGCTTACTTGTTTTTGACATTCCGCTTGGAGGATAATAGTAGGAACATATCACACATAAATTCTTTGCATTGACCCCCTGAGGTGGAGCTACTATCATTCCCTTTGACATCCAAGAGAAATGAGGCAGAAGACATTAAATAATATGCTCAAGGCGGTAACTGGACCTCAGGACTTAGGGAGTGCTGCTCTAAATGCACAATGTTACACTGATGGAATAGGAATAAAGAACAGCGAGCCAGACACTACACTTTATTGGCCTCGGAATCTGACAGAGCAGGAAAGGCTTTGACTATTATTCTGCAAGAGCTCACCACCTACTTTATGGACTGGATTTAGCAGTATCTTCTTAAACCTAGTGGTACTATGTGATCTAGTTTGCTACTCTAAAAGGTGTCTCTAACCACAGAATCTCTAAAGATACTTCACACCAGAAGGAAATTCCACGGTTAAAAGCTGCAGAATCTACTTCTGATCAACTAAGTCTAGTTCTTAATTTGTGTTTATCTGGCACCCAAATAAAAGTAAAAAATGGAATGCTGTTGAAATCATTCCCTTCATCAAAGGTTTTAAACTATCAACAAGATAACCTGTCTTGAAAAATAAGTGGTAAAAAGAATTTTAGCATATGCAAAGGAAAAAAATCCATAAAACACCACATTTTGATTAAAAAATGCATAGCCTTAGATTTTCCACTTTCAAAAATCCATAATTCCCACTTCTATTATTTGAGCTTTTAAAGACATTTGGATTCAATTCCTATATAACACTGAAACTTATATTTTATGAGAAACAAATAAACCTAATCTATTTTCTTCAAATCACTACCAATAAGGGGTTGGCAAAATTCTTATGTAAAGGGCCAGATGGTAAATATTTTAGGCTTTGTGAGCCACACATTCTGTGTAACACCTTCTCTGTCATTGCAGCACAAAAGTTGCCACAGATGCCATGTTAATAAATGAATGTAAGCCTGGGCAACATAGTGAGACACCATCTCCACAAAAAATAATCTTAAAAAATTAGCTGGGCAAGGTGGCATACACATGTAGCCCAGCTACTAGGGAGGCAGAGGCAGGAGGATCACTTGAGCCCAGAGTCTGTGGTTGCAGTAGGCAACTAACCCAGGTGAGAAAGTGAGACACAGTCTTTAAAAAAACAGGTGGTGGGCCAGATTAGGCATGCTGGATGTAGTTTGCCAACCCTGGATTTAAAGATAGAAAAATCAGGTACATTTTTTTTACCTCTCTTCTAGGGAAATAAAGAATCTATTTAAAAATTAAAGTTTTTTTCAGCATAACAATCACCTTCAATAGCACCTTTCTACTAATAACTCCAAGATTTTATGCAGTGGTATAACAGTTCTACAATTTCCCTCTAATTCCACTGTAAGCAACGTGAATTATATTTTTCTATTTTACATATATATGTATATTCAGATACAACCAAAGTTCTAGAAAACTAAGAGATGCACTCTAGTCTTCTACACAGCTATGACATCTGAACCAATTCTAGATGCTACATTTGACTTTGTAAGCACTGTCTTCAATGCGGCCTGTGAACTCACTAAATGTCAAACAGCAAAACAAAAATCACATACACCTTATGATAAAGAAAGTTAAGAAAAGAAAATGTTATTAAAAAAATAATAAGGAAGAGAAAATATGTTTACTGTTCATTAAGCAGAAGTGGATCATCATAAAGGTCTTCATCCCTGTCATCTTCACTTCGAGTGGGCTGAGGAGGAGGAAGAGGAGACGTGGTCTTGCTGTCTCAGGGGTGGCAGAGACAGAAGAAAATTCACATATAAGTGGACCCGTGCAGTTCAAACCTGTATTGTTCAAGGGTCAACTGTAATTTTAAGTCACTTTAACTTTGGTTATTATGTAATTATTTGGAATGAATCACTTAACTGTATTTTAAAAAACTGCTCAATTCTGTTACATGAAAAAAAAATCACATACAGCAGTATGCACGACATCCAGCAGTTCTGCATCTTTTTCATCTTTCTGATCCCTCTCTTGTAAAAAAAAATGTACCCACTGTTAGTATCCAAGCCAAGTTCTAGTACAAACCAAACTAAACAGGCTAAAATGCCTCCTTATTAAATTATGTGCAGTGAAAGAATGGAAAGGAAAGTGTTCGGCTCAAATGAACGTGCTCACTTGTCTCCAACCAGCTTCAGATTTGGGGCACCCATGTGTCACGCCTT
The DNA here is from genome assembly GCA_023783475.1 of Daubentonia madagascariensis. NCBI lineage: Eukaryota > Metazoa > Chordata > Mammalia > Primates > Daubentoniidae > Daubentonia > Daubentonia madagascariensis. Next base: position 882,042 of record JAKFHU010002239.1, read on the forward strand.
CCATGAATGGTTAAGAATTGAACAACTTTTTAATGAATGAATGGTTCAGAGATTTCTGAATAAATCTATTAGACATATCTCTGCTTTACGTCTAAGATTAATCTTAGTACTAAGTAAAATTCTTCCAGACAACTAGAAATATTCACTAATGGCTATCGAAAAAAATCACCACAATGAAATATTCTTTTTAGAATCACTGTCTGAAGAGCTTCAGTGTTCTCCTAGCTAGATGCATTACTGAAACAATCATTTCTGAATAGGAACTATTCCAAGAACATAAATGTGCCCAATAAATATGAACCAATTCATTCCAAAAATGGTTAATTGGTCTTAGAATCATGAATTATTTTTTCTTTTCTACTATACAGATAGAATGCCATCTTCTTACGGACACTTCAGAAATTATCTATTCATTTCCTATCATATCACAGAATTCTTAGAAGAAAATCACCAGATTTTGTTAAATTATGTGATCAGTACTCTTAGGACACCAAAAATAATTTAAAAATAAGCATAAGTTATGACAGCTCCAGTATGGGGAGGAATTACGCCCATAAATCATTTGTGATTTTCTCCTGGTGCTGATCAACCCTCTATGTGCCCTCAGATTTGGGGCAATCGTCTCTAGAGCATCATGACAAAGGCTTTCCTGTTAGCAAAGGATCTGCACTTCCTTCCTCCTTTGCCCAGCTAGATCCAAGTCACAGAAGTTCAAGACAACCCAATAGGCTCGGGAACTCTGCACATAGACCAAGACACCCCTTAGTCTGTTGTAGTGAAACCAAAGTCTAGTAGAGGTCAGAATTCATTGGCTGGGCAGCTTCACAGAGCCACTGTGAGACAGGGAGGGTAGATTTCAGTCAAAAAGGCTAATTATTCCAGGCCCTGGCTCAGTCTCCTACTAGATTTACTGCTGATTGATTTTTTCTTCATTTTTACACATCTAGTCATTGAATTGGGGACTATGAGTCACTTTCTGCTTTTCCTTCTGCAACTGTCACCAGTTTCTTCTGCTCTGTTAGCAAATTATCTTCCTATGTATCCCTTTCTTGAAGGTTGGTTGCCTGGACTATCTCAGTAGTCTTGACCTCGGGAAGGACTTTTGTAAAAGAATTCGGGGCAATAAGCCACAATAGTTTAAAAACAACAAATGCGGCTGTGCTAACGAATAAGGTTTCTTCTGCAGCTTCGTTCTTCTGCGTTCCTCATAAGGAAGGAACATTATTTTTCATGACTCTGTTATTTTTTTTTCTATTTCCTGAGCAGGTCATGTCAACAAGGCATGTTTCTAGGAATAGTATTCATCAAGGAAGTAAATGCCTGTGAATTTTAATATAATAACCACACAGAGGAATCATGGACAGCATTGAATGTTAAGAGGAAGAGAGGAGAAAATTTTACATGCTATTTTTTAGAGTTTACTCTAAAAAAATCATTTAAATACCATGGTGGCTTGCTCAGCATCTCTTTCTCCTGGGATCCTTAACACACACTTCAGAAGGACATGGATATCTTTGGAGAGGTAAATGTGGGAAATCTGCAGGTTTTTGGAGGGATTTAAGTGGATCAAGAATATGTCTCATTTTAATTAAATATGAACTCCCTTAAATAGGTAAGAAAAAGATGCAGGCTTGTGTGTACAGGCAACATTCAGTACTTCTAGAGAGTGGCTCCTTCTGAAAATAAAAATAATAACTGTGATACAAGTTCACCACACTAGAATTCCAGCAAGGCAAACTTGTACCCCAGTAGCACCCACGAGCAATTCTGTATAAATTTAAAGGAAGCTCATTGAGGGTTTGTTTCAAAAGTATATTAGCGTGGTATGTGGTATGTGTTTTCTATGTGGTCCTGCACAACATGAAAATCTACTCTTAGCCTCACTGTGAGCTGAATTTAATGAGTGTTCAGACATATGAGCCTTTCAACTGAAACAATCTGGTTTTGAATCCAAGCTGTATTAAATACACTTTCCAGAGCCAAGATCTATGAGCCAATACGTATCAGTTATGAATCCGGGATTAGAAGGAGTTGGAAAGTGGATCAAGAAATTAATTAAAATAAGGCTGCAAAAATACAGAGTGGGAAACAAGAGGATGTTCTTAAACTGCTAAGTATTAAATACTGTCTATAGAAACAAGTTCTAGAGACTGCCCAGGGTGACCCCTGTATAATGTGAGTAAAACCATACAGACAGGATGGCACCCTGCAGATCACAGATTCTTCCTGTCCATAACAGGTGGCTGTAGACTTGCTACTCTGCCTAAAAATCAAAGCCCAGTAGTGATGGGGGACATAATCACGTGTTTGCCACAAGGCTGGTTTAGTACACATCAGCTGCCTCAGCTGAGTAAACCTAACTTCCTGGATTAAATCTTTTTGTTTGTTTGTTCGTTTTATTACCGTGGTGGTCTTGCTCAGCACCTCATTCTCCTGGGATCCTTAATACACACTTCAGAAGGACATGGATATCTTTGGAGAGGTAAATGTGGAAAATGTGCAGGTTTTTGGAGGTATTTAACATATAAATATTAATGACACAGCTACAATTAAGACAACAGAAAGCCTTATGGTTCATTATCCATTCTGCTCTTACAACAACCTAAATAAACTATTTTAGAAACAGTAAGGTAGAATATAATTACTTACATGACATAATCATTAATAAATATGGTGCCATCAAACTATTTGCACAGAATGCCATACAGTCTGCAGATCTGGATGATTACATATATCTAACCTTGAAGAACAAGATATTTTCAAGTGCTATACAAATTACCTAGATTTGTCAACTCAACATAACCTATTAGGATTGGTAATATGGTATTGATGGTATTTTGGAGGCAAATAAATGAAGATACAAGTAACTATAATGCCATCTTCAGTAAAAAATTATAAATATAAATACTCAATAAAACTACGGTTTAGTATTCAGAAGCCACTCAGTTCCAGCTCAGCTTATGGGAGGGAAGTTGGTATTTAGGGAGGAGCTGTATAGAGGTGTACAGAGGGTGTGAACTAATGCATCTTAAATATAGCAAGAAAGTCAAGAGAAACCCAGCTATTACGAAGGTTGCAGGACTTCTAGGCAGCTGGCACAATCTGAGGTCACTTTGAGGGATCACATTTCCTCTGAGAAAAACATTCAGGGATTTGGTTCCAGAATTAAGTGGACCCAGAATGCTCTGATTATTCAGATATTCAAGTCACAAACTAAGGGGTCTTAGAATACCTATAGAATATTCGGAACTCAATAAATACTTGACTCTGCTGAGAGATGATGATGATGTTAAGGACAGATATTAACTTCAATAAAAAGGCAAAACCTGAAAACCAAGCTGGGCAATATAGTATAGAGTTAGGTTATTAAAATATAACTCACCCAGACTTCTCTGCTGCTCATGAATCTCAACACCAGACATTCAGCTAAATGTCATATCTAAGGTCATTTGTAAACCTTTATGTTTTAGTTATAAAAGATTCCTGAAAAATAGATTTAAGCAATTTTGTCCTCCTTTGTTATTGAACCAAAGGAGAAAATATTTAGTTTATCGGATTTGGTTGAACTCTTACTTACCGGTAGTTTTGATGCCTAAGCAAAAGACTAGGTCCTGCTAGCCTCAGAAATTTAGTAGCACCGAAGTAAGAGGGATTCTTTAAGGCATTTTCCTCTTATAACAAAATGACACGGGCACTGAAGTCAGGCATGCCTTGCCTTCAATCCTTCCCTCCCCATCATTTACAAGCTATGGCATTGTGGGCAACTCACTATTTCTTGAGCTAAAATTGCCTTATCTGAAAAGTAAATACAGTGATATTTAACTCTCAATGTTGTTATGAAGATTAAACAGAATAATGTGCAATATAATGCTTATGAAATAGTAAAGAAAGCCCCAACAGGTCTTCACATAGTGGGAGTAGATTTCATAAAATTGGGGAAGAAAGTTATGTTTTTATGTCAAAAAAAGACCTTTTCTATGCTTTTACTCGAAATATATTCCAGAAATTCTAAGAGGATAGTAAGTACTTGGAAATGAATAGCAAGCTACTCTGAGCTTAAACAAAGGATCTTTTAAGTAAGAGGGAAAATTCAGCTTTGGAATAATAGAGATTTATGATACCATCTTTTCATGATTATTGATAAGAACCCACAGAAATAAGCAGGAGAAATGATATATGTGGGTGGGTGTATTTTTCCAAAAAAATGAAGATGCAAATATTCAGTTAAATTTACATTTTGTTTTAAATGAAAATGTGTTATCATCTAAGAGATTCTGTCTAGGTTTCAATCACTATAACTAAAATGTTATTATTCTTCATTATCTTAACTTCTGTTTGTCTGACTATCCAATTCTTATCCTAGCCACTACTGTGATTAATTTAAATAATTTTACAGGAATCTTGGAACACATCCTGAGTATAGTTTCTTCATCATTTTATAGAAACATTTTAACAACCAAATATAGCCAAAATTTGTTGATCCAATATGTTGATCATATTCCCATATTTTTAAAATAGACCTTCCCTTTATAGTTCTAATTCTTTCCGCTTCAGGCAAGGCTGCTCTTGCCCATAACTTGGGTGAGAAGCCGTCTCCTCTCTCACATAATGAGAAAACCTTCCACCCAGGAAGGTCATGCTTCCTTGTCTAAAACTCTCCCCTAATGTTATGCTTTCGGATTGCATATTCAAGGCCACTATGAAAACACTGATGTTATCGGAAAGGTATTACACTTTAAACCACCATGAGTCTTTTCCTGCCAAAGTGTTGGACCTGAAGGAATGGATTTGGGAAAGAAATCAGGAAGGAAAAATCAGTACTGAGTACCGTAGGGGATGACGGGGGAGTTCATGCTCAGCTCAGGAACACACCGAGTTCCTGAAGGGAAGAACCCAGTAGTGTGTAATATGGCTGGCGGGTCTTGAAGCAAACCCAGCCTATCTCACAATTTAACCTTGGGCCAAAGCTGAGCCCACTGATGTCCTTCCTTCCTGCAGCCCAGAGATCATCCTTTAATTTATACAGCTGCCTTTTCTTGGGTAAGTTGGAGATGTGAGTGCTGCCTGTGTCTGCTTCCTTCTCCCAAAACTAAACTCACAACTTGGTATGAAGGCTAATTATTTGACTAGGACCGTAAATCCTACCAGTTACTGTGGAGTTAACATCATTGAAAAATAGAGCCATTTAGCTTCAAGAAGTCGATAACCTACTTTGTGCTCAGCCTCTGGGCAATAGGAGCCCACTGACAATTCCAAGTGGTAGCAGCGACCTTCTTCTTACAGAGCTTTAGGTAAGGAGATTTAAAAACTTCTCTATTCAGTCTTTCACTACCTTATTACCAGGAAAACATTCTTACAAAAAAAAAATCCTTCTGGTACAATTTAAACCAATTTCCTTTTGTCTGGAGGTCAAGTGAAACCAGGTGAATTGCTGGAAAGCATAAAACTCCACAGGCTTATAGAATGTTCGGAGTATTGGGAAGATCCTTAGAGCTTGTTCAATTCATACTCCTTATTTTGCAGCTAAGGATTAAAATGCAGGGATGTAGAGTGACTTAGCCAAACTCACACAGTCAATTAATCATAGATCCCATGAGCTTTAATTGTATGCAATATAAATAATTCAAAGTCATTAAAACCTTCCTAGAATTACAAGGCTTGTCCAGTAAAATAGGGAAACTCAAACAATATGAGCAGGTTTGGTCAGGACTCAGACTACCTGGGTTCCAGTCCTGTCTCTGCTTCTTACTGTCGTGACCTTGGGCACATTATTTCATCTGCCCTTCAGTTTCCTCATCTGTAAAATGGTGTCAGTGACAGCACCAACCTTACAGCATTGTTGTGAGGATTAAATTAGCTTATACCTACTAATAGCTAATATGTTTTCATGTGTCCAGTACTATTCCAAATGCTCTATCGGTACTAAATTCTCACAGCAAATCCTTAATGTAGATACTATTGTTCTCCTCATTTTACAGAAGAGAAAATGGAGAAATTTATAAAAGCACTAGGTACATAGTGACTGATCAATAAACCTTAGTTGGGGACATCATCACCATTTGTCATTATCATTATTAATTGGTGATTTCCATGAAGATTAGCCTTCAAAACTTTCTTGAGCAGATTGTTTTGCCCTTTGGTACTTTTGAGCTTGCTGTTGGCACGCTTACAAAAGGAAAACATTTAAAAGAAAATCTCACCTAAAAAAAAATGTGCTCAAAGAAAAACATAAACAGAATTCCAAAGCCAAATATAAAAACATCAGCATTATCCATTCTTTGGAATTATCTCCACGTTACCTCCTTTGTTTGTGTGGATAACAAAGAATACAAGAAAAAAACTTTTTCCCACTCACCAATGAAAATCACAAAAATTTCAGTATGTTACTATGGTATTAAAATTCACTAAGCATTTGACATTAACATATATTTCTTTTTTTTTTTACCTGGAAATGTTCTTATGACTCTTGACTGCTCATTAAGGATCTATACAGCCAACATGGGCTAACCACCTTCTTTCACCTGCTGCCTCTTAGAACGTATCTGCCACAGGTCAGCGTGAAGGAAGGCTACATCACCACAGAGAGAGGATATTTAGTAAGACTTCCTACCATCCCCCTGCTGGCTTTTATGTTGACATATGGGTCTGTAACCCAAAGCATACAAGGATTAGAGGTGTCATTTTATATCTGTTTTAAGACAGGATACAACAAAAACTCAGAGTAGATACAGCATCATTTGTCTGATGTGACACTTCCAGAAGGGAAGATGGCCCAGTCAAATCAAACAATCGCCTTCTCAGGTGGGCTGTCCTTTGCCCACTCAAGCTGACAGCAGTTCTTACTGGGGAATTTCACAAGCTACAAAACTTACTTCTTGCTAGAGGACAATTCTGCTTCCCCACAAATGGGTAAATGTTGCTGTGAATGGATGTGTGTAACTATCAAAAACTACGGGAATCCCAGAAAAAGAAAGGCAAGAGGATTAGAACGGATAACACCACCACCTCAAATCCAAACCCTAATGACATCAGTTTCCAAATGGTTACACCCACCTAACATTTAATGGGTTATACTAGAAAGTATGGAATAAATTTAATTTTTCAAAGAATGACCAATTTCAAACAATATGCTCATATAAAGAATAAACCATAAAAAACCCACTGAATAGTCAGCAGAGTGTTTTCATCAAATTAGTACTAATTGACCAACACTCATGTGCACATATGAAAGTAACATTCGTCGGGTTTCAGGCAGGTAGGGGGGAGGAGGGATGGGTATATTCACACCTAATGGGTGCGGTGCACACTGTCTGGGGGAGCAGCATGCTTGTAGCTCTGACTCAGGCAGTGCAAAGGCAATAGATGTAATCTAAATGTTTGTACCCCAGTAATATTCTGAAATTAAAAATTAAAAAATGTGGTATATGTATACTATGGAGTACTACTTAGCCGTAAAAAAAAATGGTGAACTATCTATATTGTATTATCCTGGATGGAGCTGGAGTCCATTCTTCTAAGTGAAGTATCACAAGAATGGAAAAACAAGCACCACATGTACTCACCACTAAATTGGTACTAATCAATCAACACTTATGTGCATATATGGGAAGTAACATTCAGTTGGGAGGGAGCAGGAGGGGATGGGTAAATTCACACCTAACAGATGCACTGTCTGGGGGATGGGCACGCTTGTAGCCCTGACTCAGGGGGTGCAAAGGTAATTTATGTAACCAAAGTGTTTGTACCCCCGTAATACTCTGAAATAAAAATAAATAAATAATTTTTTTAAAAAAGGATTCTTCTGGAACACAGAAATTGCATAGTAATACATTCTTATATTCATTGAACATCTACTATATGCCATTCAATGAAATACTAGATTCCAAGGAAATTCCTCAGTATTTCACATATGTTGTTTCATTCAGTCATTTAAATAAAAATAAGAACATTCGGCTCAGAGAGCTAACGTATGCTGCCTGCAATCATATAACAAGAAAGTGGCATAGCCAGGATTCGAACTCTTCTTACCTTGATGCTAAAGGTCCCACTCTCCCCTAGTGTTCATTCTGTCAATGTGGTACACACATTTCCTGGGGATATCTATCCATAGGCTGGGGTGCATGCCAGACATAGGCTGAATATGGTACAACTTCCCAACATTTTACTGTAGCTATGGAGAAACAGCATATTTTAAGTGTTTGAAATTTGAAAATACTCTGTGAAATATATTTCTGCAAAATTCCCACTTTTTAGTTCCAGACAATATAAATGTTTGCTTTTGTTTGTTTCCTTGTGAACACTTGGAAAGCTAAATATGTTCACAGGTAATAAGTAATTTGAAAAGTTGGTTACTGACTTACACAGCTGATGCCAAAGTAGAATGTTAGCACTTCTGATTTCTCGGAAAGTGAGTGGATGATCCAGATTGGGATTTAAATGTGTTCTTAATTTTAATGCCTTTTTTTTTAAATTTCAGAAAACAACATTGATCCCACAAACCAGGTCAACTTCATAATTGATCAACAAAACGTGTATTGACTATTGTTAAAAGAAAAAACTTTAGGCAAATTAAATTTAACAGAGTTTAATTGAGCAAAGAAAGGTTCACGAATTGGGCAGACCCACGAGGTTTGGAGAGACTCCAGCACTGTGGCAAGGTTGGAGAGGATCTGTGGCCAGAAAAAGTAGTGACATACAGAAAACGGAAGTAGGGTACAGAAACAGCTGGATCCGTTCCAGCTTGGCATTTGCCTTATTTTAACATGGTTTGAACAGTCGGCCACCTTTGATCATCTGAAACAGTGATTGGTAGAAGAGTGTGTTCTAGCCTGTTTACACGTCTAGTTAGGTTACAGTTCACTAGGTACAGAGAAACCTTTAGACTGAACTTCAAATATGTAAGGAAGCAGCTTTAGGCTAAACTATGCTTACCTTCACTTCTCAGCACAGGATGATACTGAAAATTTTAAGGCTTATGATTTTCATGTTATTCTTCACGTGATATCTTAAAAGTGAAACAATTTTTAAAATATATTTGCAAATGATAACAGGATTTGCAGGTAAACATTGCAAGTTTTAAATATAGTATTGATACCAAGAAAGACCATATCACCTGAATCAGCCCAAGCAAAACGCATGGTGTGGTTGCTGAGACACCCACAATGCACTTGCAGCAGGGAAATGATGCTGTCACCTTGGGCGAAAATGACAGTTGACACAGCAAGGCACAAGATACCCTGCCAGGCTTATTAAAAAAACAAGTCATATTATTTCAAGGATTAAACTAAGTAGAAATCTTGATATTTATTGTGCAAAAGGGAAAAATAAGTTACCTTGAGCAATAATTAATAAATTACCTCTATGAAACTATCTTTCTTGCAGCAAATTTAAAACAAATCATGGATATTTTGAAGAAAAGTCAACAGATTATTTACAGCCAAAATAAAAAGAGAAAGAGATATCTTGGCTAGAGCAAGACAAAAGGGAACACATCAAACTAAAAATTTAAAAATGCTTAAGGTTTGTTTGATGACCATTTTCAGAATCTCCTTGAAAGGTGACATTTATGAAATAAGAGAAAATTAAAGTTCTACCTTTTAGATATGAAAAAAATTCTTCTTTTGGCAAAAAACGACAGCGAAACTAAAGAAAAAAATCACTTTCCTCACCCTAGATTGCCCAAAAAAATGCATTTTCTAATGTCCAAGAACAAAATCAAATTGGTTGAGAGACTTTAGACATTAGGTAAATTAATTTATATTATTTTTTGGATTTGTTCACTATATTTATAATGATTTTATCTATGAATATATGTTAATTGAAAGTGTTTATAGTTTTTCATTTTTAAAATTTTAGCAAGATGCGTACCTATATGAGTTATTTTTTCATCTAGTACTATTCACTTGAAGAATGTACAGATGTCTGCAAGGATAGTGAAAAATCTACAAGAGTCATTGCTTACAACAAGGCCATAAAAACCCTGCTTTTGCCAGTAACTACTGCGTCACGAGAACACGTCTCTCAAATAGTTTTGTTCGTGTTTTTCAGTTTGTTCATTGAGGTGGTAAAACCAGGAAATGTTCTTAAAACAACAATAAAATATACTAGCTTGAATACTTGTTTGTTAGAAAATTTGAACTAAAATGGAAAGGTACTTTGAAAGCTTTCTCTACTGCATAGGTATGTTCTGGTAGAGTCAGGAGGAAGTGCTAAACAGAATTTTTAAACTCAAATTGAATTGCTATTTTTCATTGTGGAGTGTAAGGAAGGTAGGGAAGTATTTTTTTCAAAAAAGGACAAAATTCTGGCAAATATGTTTGTTGACCCCGAGTTGGCTTGTTTACCAAATATAGTCTTAAGGCTGAATGCCCTATATCAAGGTAAACCTACACATGCTCCAGCTGGCCATGACTAGATTTCTGCAGGATGACAAACGGGATGAGGAAATTTGACCTTGGAGATTATGAATCATTGGAGACTCTTGATTTGATGCATATTAAAATGTTTATGGTAAAATTTTAAAAAATAAAACAAAAGCCATCTTTCATGTTATTTCCAGACACAGTAGTAGACTCTGATAGATGTATCAGAGACTCTCGCAGTAAAGATTCCTGCAGTTGGCTATACAACACAAGTGACCTAAGAGATACAGTTAATGAATTTCCTCAGCAGTGACCTTAAAACACCAAGACGTGCAAAACTCAAAAGCCCTCGGAGAGACATAAAGTAGTGAGCTTGAGGACATGAGAGAGAATGCCTGTCCTGAGCCTTCACCTTTCTTTGGGGATGAGGGCTGGATTTTGTCCTCAGGTCACCAGTTTGTGACCCCTGCATTCCAACATGCCCCTTGCCTGGCAGTATTTTGGGCACCTCTCCTTAGTCATCATTCTGACTCAGAAAGTATCAGAAAACATTTGCCGTTTGTATTACCTAGTATGTGAATCAGGATTCTCAAAATATGTGACACCAAGATGGGACAGAATCAGTCTGGGCATGAACCTGTTACTCAGCATTAGTTTTGTGTATTAAGGTATGATTTTATGAAGTTGCCAACAAAATTTGCATTAAAATACATTGTCTTTTTTACGTGGCATTTAAATGAATTTAACTCAAATCGATCACTGCTCATTCATTATCCAACAAGAAAATTTAGTTTTGATTTATTTTGTCTCTCTGAAGGTAAATAATTTGAAATGTTATTTTGATGAATGCAATACTATTATACTTTTGGGTAGGAGGCAAAAAGCCGGTGTTTTAAACAATCAAGTTCCATCAACGATATGTCAATTTGTATAACCTTAGTGATCTCCTTCTCCTCATTTGTTATTATAGTGCTTCAGAGGAAATGTTTGAGAAAATAGCAGGTCTCCGTCCTGACCCAAGGGCCTGTGGCAGGTAAAACCTAACCAAGTGTCAGACTAAATATGGGAATATTTCTAACATTATGGGGACAGAGCAGAGGATCAAGGTGATAAAGAAATAACACTTTCCAGAATTCATGTGATCCTTCACATGCATTGGAATCCTGTAATAAAACCCTGTACTACTTCTTTCAAAGAATAAATCAAAGTGTATTTACTGTCATTTAGTCAATGTTAAAAGAATACCTCATTTTGGCCCCAAGATTTTTTTGATAGGATACCACCACAGAATGACTTAGTCTAGATTCCTTATAAAAAGAATTCATAGCTGCAAAGAAAATAAAATACCTAGGGATATACTTAACCAAGGAGGTGAAAGATCTCTACAAGGAGAACTACAAAAAACTGATAAAAGAAATCACAGATGACACAAACAAATGGAAAAACACCCCATGCTCATGGGTTGGAAGAACCAACATTGTTAAAACGTCCATACTGCCCAAAGTGATTTACAGATTCAATGTAATTCCCATCAAAATACCAACACCATTTTTCACAGATCTAGAAAAAATAATCCTAAACTTTATATGGAACCAAAAAAGAGTCCAAATAACCAAAGCAATGTTAAGGAAAAAGAACAAATCTGGAGGTACCACATTACCTGACTTCAAATACACTACAAGGCTATAGTAAGTAAGACAGCATGGTACTGGTTTAAAGGTAGAGACATGGATCAATGGAACAGAATTGAGAACCCAGAAATAAAACCATATAGCTATGACCAACTGATCATTGCCAAAGCAGACAAAAACATACACTGGGGAAAGAGTACCCTATTCAATAAATGGTGCTGGGAATATAGGATGGCCACATGCAGAAGAATGAAATGGGATTCCTATCTCTCACCATATACAAAAATTACCTCAAGATGGAGTAAAGACCTAAATGTAAGACCTGAAACTGTAAGAATTCTAGAAGAACTCATAGGAAAAACTCTTCTAGACATCGACCTAGGCAAAGAATTTATGACTAAGACCCTCAAGGTAAATACAACAACAATAAAAATAGATAAATGAGACTTAATTAAATTAAAAAGTTTTTGCACAGCAAAGGAAATAATCAACAGAATAAATAGACAACCTACAGAATGGGAAAAAATATTCACAAACTATCCAACAAAAGGCTAATATCCAGAATCTACAAATAATTCAAACAAATCAGCAAGAAAAAAAAATAAAAAGTGGGCAAAGACACAAACAGAGTTTTTTCAAAAGAAGGTAGACAAATGGACAACAAACATATGAAAAAAATGCTCAACATCACTAATCATCAGGGAAATGTAAATTAAAGCCACAATGAGATACCACCTTACCCCTGTCTGAATACCCATTATTAAAAAGTTAAAAAACAATGGATGGTGGCATGGGTGCAGAGAGAAAGGAATGCTTATACACTATTTGTGAGACTGGAAATTAGTGCAACCTCTATGGAAAACAGTATGGAAAATCCTCAAAGAACTAAAAGTAGACTTACCATTCGATCCAGCAATCCCACTGCTGGGTATCTACCCAAAGGAAAAGAAGTCACTATATCAAAAAGACACCTGTACTTAAATGTTTGCCACAGCACAATTCACAACCGCAAAGATGTGGAATCAACCTAAGGGCCCATCAATTGAGTGGATTAAAAAATGTGGTATATGTACACCATGGAGTACTACTCAGCCATAAAAAAGAATGAAATGGTGTCGCTTGCAGCAACTTGGATGGAACTGGAGACCACTATCCTAAGTGAAGTGTCTCAGTAACGGAAAGACAAACAGCACATGTCCTCTGCTAAATGATCAGCAAACATGGTCCTAAAGTGGTGTAAAGGACATTAGAAACTAAGAAGAGGGAGAAAGGAAAGGGTGTGGCCAAATTCAGGCCAATGAGCCACAGGGGAGAGTCTTTTCCTGTGGCTTATGAGAAGCTGTCCTTTCTCACTGACACAAGAGACGTAGGGTAAGCCCCTTTTCTGCCACTGACTCATTACTGTTTCTAGATGATATGTGTTTACAACCATTTGTGATCACAAAGAAAACCAACTATAGGATGAAGTTAAAAGTGAGGACAGTGGAGTGGAAACTGAGTGCAAGTAACTTGAATTCATGATAAAATTATCACACTGAGTAGCTTATAGTATGATTAGCAGGTTTTCTTTTCATTATGAGAAATTATGCATTTCCTTTTGTTTAAAACGAGGTAAAGCAGATTTTTATGATACTTACTGCTAACTCCATCATCACTGATGAGACAATGATGACATTTATAAAATAAAGACCTCCCTACTTCTCTGACTTCATTCAAATGCAGGCCTGTAGGAAGCCCATATTTCACCTTTCTGCAGAATATAAACTCATATGAGTAAATGTTCCTCTGAACTACAGTAAAACCCAAGATTAACTTGAATAAGTTACAGCCCAAGGCCTCAGGTTTAAGACAAAATTATTGTCAAACTTTCTATTTAATATTAATATAGAAACCCTTATGAATATATACATGTACTGCTACTGCTGTTGTAAATGGACATATCTTTTCTGGAAAACAATTTGGCAATATAGAGATTTTAGTTAAATATTCACATCTTTCAAAATAATTTGTAATCTCAGATATAAATAAGATCACCTAAAGAGAGAGAGTGAGGAACAAGAGGAGACAGTCTGAGGTGCAGCCCAGATTCAACGTGGAGAAGGATGACCCGGAAAGGGAGATGAAGGAAGCACAAGAGCGTTGGGAGAGATAGAGGAAAGAGCTGTACCCTGGAAGCTGAACAAGAGAGCACTTTAAAAAAGAGGAAATGGAAAATAGAACTGCATGCCTATAAAAAATCACTGGAGATAAACAGAGAAAAATCTTCTTTAGCTTCAGGGATGCAGAAGTCATTAGCAATCATAGCCAGAGTGATGGGCTGGAAGCTAGATTGCTAATGGTTTAGTTGTAAGTATGTGTGGTGGACTCCAGGATGCATCTCCCAAATCCCCATTCAGAAATAAAGGACTTATTAATATTACTCTAAGTGCTGCCAGGGCTACCAGCACACAGTTCTGAGCTACCAGCCCCCTTTGGGGTTTGCCTCAACTGCAGAAAGCCACCTCACCCAAAGTCACACCCCCATTTCCGTGACTGCCTACATCCAATGACTGACTGATATGGGTATAAAGTCCCAGCCCTCTTACCCCCACTACACACAGCTCTGATGTTCATCCCATCTTCGAAACTCCCTCCAGGGTTGGCTGAGGCTTCTGTCGAGACTGCACTGCTTCTCAACATCTCCTCTGCTCCATTCTGCTTCTATTCCCTCCCTCCTGCAGGTGTTGATCCAAGAGTGCTCTGCAATAAATGTCCTGTGTGCAGATTTCTGCATGAAAGTGTGTTTCCCGTGCAAATCATTCTGCAGAAAAGTAAACAACGGCCTTTCCACAGGCAAGTTCTGTTAATACTAGGAAGTAAGAAAACTGAAATTCCAAGATATTTGGCAATTTAGGGAAAGTAACAGATAGAACTTAAAAGAGGGATGGGTTTCCTGCTTTTATTTTTTATTTGAGAGAGACATTTTATGATGCAAACACATTGAGAAGCACTTTCTTTAAAAAATACCTAAATATGCTTGGAAACAAACATTTTTTAAACATTATCTTATATACACAAATAACAAGAAAGTGTAGAAAACTCTCAGAGGACAAAAATCAAGACTTCGCAGAAGTAGTAAAGCCTTAAAGCCAACAGCTACCCTGAGGTGCCTGCCAACCCTTGATGGCTCCTAGACCTTTGTTGTAACATGCTTGTAGTGGGGAAAGGAAAGAAATTGTAGTACCTGCTCAAGGTGGGAGATTTGATCAAGACTTCCCCACAAAGCTGGGACCACCAAAGAAGAATCCCACACTCAAATAGACCAAAAAAGGAACAGCTATACAAACTCTCCCCCACAGAGAAAGACAGAACGATAACTATTCCAGCCTTGGTTTTCTGATATGGGCGAAGGAGATGCTATGTTTATTCTTAAATTTTCTACCCCAAAGCTGCTATCATATAGATTTGAGGCCAGAATGCATACCCTCTCTGTAGTCCTGCAAAAACTCAAGCTAGGAATTTAGTATAAAACGTCTTTACACTTGGCTGCTGCACACCCAAAATCTCTTAAACACCTGACACTCAGACCTTAAAGAGTTCTCACAAATAACGTTTACATGACTAAAAGCAGTAAAAAAATGATTCGAAAGTCATAAAAAAAAAAAAACCACTGTGAAAAAGATCAGCAAAAAAACTAAAAGAACTATCTAGGAAATGTTGCAGATCCTTTAATGATCAGACATCGAATATAAAATAATTATGCTTAATGTATTTTTAAAAAATAAAATAGAAAGTAAAATTGAAAGTGTGGCCAAGTAATAAAAGATAAGATGGGTCTAGAAAGTCTAGAAATGAAATAGAAATTTTAGAAATGATAAATATAATAGTTGGAAAGTAGAAACTCAATAGAAAGTTTAAAGAGCAAAAGTCAGGAAGAGTTTAATAAATTAAAGACCTGAATGAATAAACTAAAATGAAGGACAGAGTTTTGTACTCAGGGAAGAAAAAAAAATATTTCATAAAAGGGCAAGCATGATGAAATTTTCTAGAAAAATACTAAGACATGTTCTAAATCATGGACTTTTAATAAAGAAAACTCTAAAGAACGTTCTCTAGGAAAAAAAGAGAAAGTAATATATGGAAAAACCTATTCAAACAATGGCTACATAGATAACAACAATGGTAATAATATCATACATTTTATAGGATTTAATAAAACAAGATAGAATTTAAAGTATTATACTAAAGCATACAAAATTAGAACATAATTATCAAAATCAAAACCTGATAAGGTCTTGAATTTTTCTGAAAAAGGGGAAATATATTGATTAGTTTTATGTTTAACTTTATTATGTTTAACTTTTTCAAGCAAAGACAAAATAGAAAAATAAAGGGAAAAATAGAATGAAGAAAAACAACCAACCTTAAACAGAAGAAAGTGAAACCTAAAAGGTGAGAGAAATAGAAATCAAAAAATAATGTGTTAGGAATAAGTCTGAATATTTAAATAATAAATATATATAGCCATAATCTCCATTTAAAATACAAAAATTATATTTTTATTTAAAAACTGAGTTCTGTGCTGTTTATAAAAAATATATTAAACTCAAGACTCAAAAATATTAACAGGAGGCCATGTAAAAAGATATGCCAGGTAAATACTATGCCCCTGGTAAAAACTATGCATATTTTCAGACTTTAAAGCAACAACTATTACTAGAGACAAAATTATGGTCACTAGATAATAATAAAAACCTCAATTGACCAGGAAGATAGTATAATTTTAAACTAAACTTTATGCAGCAAAAATCAACAAAATTATACAATAAGATCTCATCATAGTGGAATATTTTAATACAACACTCTCCAAGATTCATGGTTCAGTAGAGGTTACAAAATTTGAAAAACACGATTTAACAACTTGATCTGATAGGTGCTTACAGGATATTATATCTAACAATTGAAGAATACACATTTTTTTCAAAATTTAGAAACATTTAAAGACATAGTGTACCATAAGGCAAGTCTCCATAAATTTCAAAGAATCGTGTGTCATCCAGAACACATCCTCTGATCCCAACACAATTGCATTAGAAAAATAATTTTTCAAATCTTATAAATTGGAAATGTATTAGACCACTTTTGAATAAGTCATGGACCAAAAAAGAAATTTTAATTGAATTTCATATTCAGAACTAAATAATAATAAAAATATTTGTTATCAGTACTTGTGGGATCCTGCTGAAACAGTAGTCAGTGATAAATTTAAAGGCTAAAATTCATGTACTATATGAATAAAGAAAAAAAGCTGACACTAATATGTTAAACATTTACTTTTAAGAGTTAGGAAAAGAAAAAGGAATAAACACATTAAATAACAAGCAATCAGAAATGAGAAAATAATGAACCAAGAGCAGAAGTTAACAAAATAGGAAGAAAATTAGTTCTTTGAAATGAATAAGATTACAAATCTCTATACAAGATTGACTGAGGAAAAAGCTACACATAATATTAAGAACTAAAGAGAGGATGTTTTCACCCAGGCAGCAGAGATTTAGAATATTAGAGAGTATTAGGAGCATCTTTATGCAAATAAATTCTAAATCTTGGGTGAAATAGACAAATCCTTACAAAAACATCAATTACCCAAACTGACTCAAGAACTAGAAAACCTTACTTGCTATGCCCATTTTGAAAAATAGATCCACACTTTAAAATATCCTTATAAAGAAAGCACTAGAATTAATTGTTTTTACAGTTGGAGTCTATTACACATTAGAAGAAAAACTCTTTCAGAGACGAGAAAAAGAAAAGTAAGAAGCAAAATTTCCTTAACTAATTGCTGAAATAAATATAGCCTTGTTACCAAATCCAAACAAAAAGCATGAGATTAAAAAGAAAATTACAGGCCAATTTCACTCATGAAGATGCAAAAATCTAATCAAAATATCAGCAAACAAATATAAGACAATACATCATGACCACATGACCACACTGAGTTTATCTCAAGAACACAAAGGTGGCTCAAATTAAGGAAATTTATTAATTAAATGCATTATCACAATACATTAAAGTAGGTAAAAAGTAGATCAATGGATACAGAATAAGCATTGACTTAAACTTAATACTTGTTTATAACAAAACAAACATTAAACTAAAAAGAGAGAGAATCTTCCTTAACTGAAAATATTTTCTTCAAAATCAGGAACAAGACCAGAATGCCCACTATCACCATTTCTATTCAACATTATTCTGGAGATCTAAATGCTTAATATAGGACAAAATAATAATAATACTACCTCAATAACAAGGAAGAAATAAAACGTTCTTTATTTGTTGATGATGATATGATCACATGTAAAATTCTAAAGAACCTACAAATTATATAAATTAATACTAAAACAGGACTGTTTCCAGATATAGAATTAATATGTCAAAGTTGCAATTATACAATCAACAAAAAATGTAGGTAATTAAAAAATACCATTTAGTGTAGCAATAAAAAAGAAAGTTACTTAGTGCATCAGTTTTATGATATGGTTCCAAAATGCTTTGATACTCCTTCCACTAAGAGGTGGGGTCTGTGTCCTATCTCTTGAACCTGAGGCACCTTGTGACTGCTTCTACCAACTGAGTACAACAGAAGTGATACTATGTGACTCCCAAAGCTAGGTAACAGAAGCCCATGTAGGGTTCACCTATTCTCCTAGAACACTCACTCTTACTACACTTCCTTATGGGACATTCTTTCTTGGAACACAGCCTCCACGCTGTAAGAAGCCCAAATTGCATAGAGAGACCACATAGAGAGGCCTCATGGACAGGCTCTGATTTCTAGCTCCAGCTGAGCATCTAGACAACTGCTAAGACCATCTGCCAGCCATGATATTAAAACATCCTAAATATCTTCTTCGTAGAGCCTTTAGGTGACTTCAGCCCTAGTAACCATCTGGGTCATTATCTGATTAACATTGCAATGAGAGAAATTAAATAAGAACCAGCTCCTAGCTGTGCCCATCCATTCCATAGAACTATAAGGAATGATAATTAATTGTCATTTTAAGCTACTAAGTTTGGGGGTAATTTGTTATATAGCAACTGTAATAAAACACCTATGAGTAAATATAATAAAAGCTGTACAAGATCTTTATGGAGAAATTACAAACTTTTATTTAAAAAATGTTAGAGAAGACCTAAGTAAAGGGAGAGAAATACAATGATTTTTGGAGACAGGTACAAAGCTGACTATGATAAAAGAGATGGTTCTCCACAAATTGGTTCTTCGATGGAGTGCAATTCCAATCAAGCACCTCAACAGGCTATTTCTATGGAAATATATGTTGATTCTAGAATGGATATGAAAAGAAAGAGCCAAGAAGAGCCAACACAACCAAGAAAAAGAAAAAGAAGAAGAGGGGGAAGAGGTAGGGGGGAGGAGGGGGAAGAAAAGAAAGTATAAGAAGAAAAAAAGGAAAATAACCAAGGCCGAGAGAAGGAAGAGGAAGCAAAGTTGGGGATGCCATTCACACCAGAGATCAAGAATTACTATTAAGCTACGGTATTAATATAACAGTGCAGGGTAGGCAAATAGACCAATGGAGTGGAACAGAGAGCTGGAAAGCAAATCCATGCATATAAAAAAAAACTTGACATAGGACATCTGTGGCCTAACAAGTCAGTGGAGAAGGCCAGAGTCGTCCGATAAGCAATACTTGGGCACCTGCTCAATCAAATGAAAACAAAATGCACAAAAATGACTCAACACACAAAACTTAGTTCTAGATGAATTAAGGCTTAAATGTGAAAGTCAAATTATTAAAACACTTGGAAGAAAATATATTCCTTTATCTCTTCATGGTAGACAAACATTAAATACAAAGGAAAAAGCACGAATCATAAGGAAAAACTTTGATACCTTTGACTACCTTAAAATCTTAAAATCTGTTGATCAAAGACATTAAAAAAGTAAAAAAGAAAAGCTGTAGATTGACAGAAGATAATTGCAGCACATATTACTGACAAAGGACTAGTGACCGTAATTTTAAAGAATTCCTATAAATTATAAAAATAACACATGACATAAGAAGGTATTTCACAGAAAAGGAAACACCATTACCAAAACTCACAAGTAACCAGAAATGTGCAAATTAAAACCACAGTGAGACACTGTTTCCCTCCCCACCAAATTGTCAAAAATCAAGAAGTCTGATAATATCATGAGCTACCGAGGCCAGAGTAATTTGGAATATATTTTGGCACTACCTAATAAAGCTTGAGATGTGTCTGACTTTTTTAATCCAGTAATTACATTCCAGTAACTCTTCCATATAAGCATGTGAACATAGAAAGGTAGAAGAATTTTCATATAAGCATTGTTTGTGATATTAAAAAAAATGAACAGAAATCGAATATTCATTGACAGGAGAAGACCTAAGTCAAGTTTGATATATTTATACAATGAAATATCACAGCACATTGAAAACGAGTCAATGACAGGTATGTTCAATAACATGAGTGAATCTGAAGACAGAACAGTGACAAAAACATATGGACAAAGAATACACATTTTGCGATGTCTTTTCTATAAAGTCCAAAAATACGCAAAGCTATATAATACATTATTTAGGGATTCAACCCTATTAGGCAAAATATTTTTTTAAAAACCAAGGAAAGATAAATACAAAAGTTAATTACCTCTGGGAGTAGAGGTAAGGATGTTATTAAGAATGGGAACTTAAGGCAGCTTTAAAATTATTGGTAATATTGTATTAAGTTGATCAGTGTGTACAACGGAGCATCAGTGTCTTTGTGGATTTGATCACTCCCTTCCATGTGTGCTTTGGATTCCTACCTTCTCCCATTTTATGAAGAGCTCTATTATAAGATAATCTCCTTTCTCTTGTATAATCAGTATTTCATGTCCTTGTCCCATAGGGCTTAGGATTGCAAAACACAGAGACTTAGTCTTATAACATTCATAGCACTTAAAATAGTGTGAATGTTACTAAAGATGCTGTATTAGTCATGTGTTTTGTTTTCTGTATTTTGTGATATTTTGACATCTTAAGAACCTTGCTGGCTGGGTAAAGGTTGCCTCTGCCAGGGCTATCCCTTTCTTAGAGATTGCAAAGGGCTGGACTGGGAGCATGTCCCTCACATACAAACCAGCCCATCCTGAATCTATAGCCTTCCACCTCCTCGTCTAGCTCTCGTGCACAAAGCCAATGTATCCCCTGCCCTAAATCATCCCAGAGCCAGGTACTGGGCAACTAGAGACCATCTCTGTTGCCCACAGCCCTCGGGAATTATTTAAAGTAGCCAATCCTAAACTCTTTACCCTACCCCGCTTTGCCTTTTCCATAGAAACCCCAATAAAGGCTCCAGCCTATGTTTTTCCCTTGCTCCTGTCTTCTGCCACCTAACCAAAACCTGGAGCCCTGGAGCCCTGGAGCCCTGTCTGGCATGCAGTGACCCCCTCTCTGGGACCTGTGAGTATAGCAAACTGCTTTTTTCCAGAGCTTATTCTCATTTCCTGCTGTGGCTACATCAACTTTACTATACCATGTCCAACATTTACAAACTATGCTCTATAACCATTTCTACAGTCTTGCATTGCCCAGCAAATAAATCAAAGTTCCTGGGAGCCTAAATGTCTCAGTAGTAGCTTCTATAGGGTTTCATATTTTGTGTAAAGGTCTCTTTATATTGGAATCAAAAATGTGTATTTTTCAAAGCGAGATCAATGTTGTAGCTAGTTTTTCTTATTGATATTTATCTTTTTTCCACATTTGGCCAGGCTGTTTAGGTTACTTCTTGCAAATAGCCAGTTTCTGCACATAAGTCAAAGCATCTACATAGGGAAGTTGAATCTCTTTATGTAGATTCATAGGTTTTGTAAAAATCTGTTCTGGAAACCAATTATAAAATCAGCTCAGGATTATTTTCAGTTTGACTTAGAGCAATTTGTGAATGTGGTGGATCCTAAATCAATGTGATTTTGTTGGAACAAAGGCAGTGAAGGTGGGGGAGAAAGGGACAAACTTTTTCCTTTAACCTTTGACTCAGATTAACTTTTACAAAAATTATGTTAAGGAAAGAACAGTGACCTAGTTTAATTTTATTTAATAAAAATTTGGCAGAAGTGTCTTATATGGTTCCTGGTATGATTTAATTGTGTCTGGGAAGCTGCTAATATCCATCCACATAAAAATCACTGCCAAGCTGCCAGAATGTCCCTGCTGACTTATTTGGCAGCAAGTAGTTGTTGAGGCCTCAGACATGACCCAGCGAGAAGGCAGACTCTGGAGTGTACACAGATTTGGTATGTGCCCTCTGGGACAGCCCCTTCGACAATTATAGTCATCACAGTACATTTTCCATGGGGAAAAAATGTTGTTATAAAAAACCTGCGCCACAATATTTGATGTCAGAGGTGCCACAGGACCTGAAGACTGAGTCTAAATTCTAAGTTCCTAAGTACAGGTAAGAGAGGGCCACAGTACAGTTTTCAGGAGTGGTAATGGAAACATTACTTCCACAGTGATCTGGGTGATATTGAAGCATATACATTCATCCCTCAGTATCCGTGGGGGATTGGGTGCAGGACTTCCGTGGATATCAAAATCTGCAGATGCTCAAGTCCCTGATATAAAATGGCCTAGTATTTGCATATATTATACACACCTTCTTGCATACTTTAAATCATCTCTGGGTTACTTATAATACCTAATACAATGTAAATGATATGCAAATAGTTGTATTGTTTAGGGAATAATGACAAGAAAAAAGTCTGTATATGTTCATTAGAGGTGCAATGTTTTTTCAAATATTTTTGATGCACAGTTGGTTGAATCCACAGATGTGGAGCCCATGAATATGGAAGACCGACTGTATTATCAAACAAGCACAAAAGCTTAAACCTATATTGGGTATTATGTTTCTAAAAATGGTAAAAAAATCATGGAATAAACTCAAAGCTTTATATAACTTTAATCGCCAATCATTTAAAAACCCAAAATCTCAAGCTTTAAGTGCAGATAGGCTTTAAGAAGAAAAACAGAATAAGGAATGCTATGTACATTGAAGGGAAGAAGAGAATCTCCACTGTCCCTTTTCTACACACCCACTCTTTGTCCTTTACCAGGAGCCATAAGGGGTGGCTATCCTGAGTCCCAGCCACAAATGAACTTTGGCTTTCACCCACAAAGAGAATTCTAGTCCAGGACTCATGGGACAGGAGGAGCATAGGGGTAAATGCAGCTCAGGCTTATGCATCTAAGCCAAATAATTGGTGAGTTTGGCCGAGATTCAAGTTCATTCTGAAGCATTAAATCAAAGGGTTACAGGTTTGGTTCCAACATTTTGGAATGCCTCTAGTAGTGAATCAGTCACCTCTCCCACCCCCAGCCCATAATCAATCTAGTCTAGGTGACAGACTAGATTGCACAGTGGTGCTGGGACCTGACTTGGATGACAAAAATAAGCCGAAGAATGAGAACAGTAAATTTCACTGTTAACAGTTCTTGCCCGCAAACAGGAGGGACTGAAGAAGGAAAGGAATAGTCCAACAAGAAAAGACTTGGGAGAGAAAGGAAATAGTTATTTCCACGCAGAACTGCAGAGAAAGCTTGGGAATTTATAAATAGGGTGGGAGGAATCTCAACACACCCTCAAGTTAGGCTAAATGGCAAGAGACATTTGATAGAAGAGGTCTAAACTTGAAAAAAAAAAAATTTATGGAGGAAGAGAAAACAGAAGAGACAAGAAAGCAATTGGAGTAAAATTACATTCCCCAAAATTAGCAAAACTGCAAGCTCACAGGAAAAGACCTGTGAGCAAAGTGGACTACACTGCTTGGGAAGCAGGTGTGGCAAGGACAAGAAAGAAGATCTGAGCGCCTGAGATGTTAGCTCTTTGCTTTTAAAACAATGAAAACAACAAAGTTGTTACTTGAAGGGGGAAAAAAACCCAGTTTTTATTAAATAGATAAATAGCTTTAAATTCACCAGATATAATATGGAAATAGATCATGGGGAAATAAATGTAAATTATACTTTCCAGATCAAGCTAATTTTAATAAACAAAATTCCAGTCACTAGCACATCACTCTCCGAATTAGAAGAATGTTCAATTAAATCTCAAAATCTTTAGTACTGACAGGGCAGATGTGAGGAAATTCTAACAAGCAAATGCATAACACTTTCTTGCTGCAAAACATAAATTGGAATGTCTTGATTAATGGTGATGTCAGCCTCTATTTAGTGCCTGCAAAGAACAATTCCTCCATGTGAGAAGTTTATGACGGCTGCCACATGATGCTAAATGCGTTTTGGTCTAAGGGACTGGGAGAGGTGGCTGGCAGTGGCTGGGAAAATAAAGAGTAGATGATGCTCTTACCTAATGGAAGAGACACAAAGACAGAAACGATGCGAATCCAAGCTTTCCAAAGCAAAGATGAATACTAAGACAAAGCTAACATTAGTATACTGAATGTTATTACTCTATGTTTAAAATGACATTTTAAAAAAACATTTCACTTTTATGAGAAAACAAAAATGAAATTAGTTCATTTCCCCTTTCTTCGTGGAAAAGTCCATAGTACTGTTAAATAAGGCAACAACATTTCTTCTTTGTATCTGGCAGATTCTTCCACTCTCCTTATTGAAAACAACTTAACTCCAGGAACCGCACAGCCTCTCCACAGATTCTAAATAATCATGACTCCATAGATTATCCACCAACAGCTGTGAGGGACACAAAGCTTTTCCTAGAACAGAGGGAGGAATATTCAGCAGCAGCCTAGAGGCAGCTTTTCCCCGGCCCTCATGTGATTTTTAAGAGCCAGCCGGTCTGGAAAATGTTGAATTTGTTTGCAGGAAAGGTAAACACTGCCAAAATCAACAAGTTCCTTCCTTAGGGGGCTGTAGAGCAAATTGGTCTACAGATTAAGACAGTTGAGACAACTTATGTTAGAGGAGAAGTGAACCCCTTCGGCACCCGGGTTTTACCCCAGAACTGTATTAGAAAGCTGATAAATCTTTGCTGGAGGAATTACAAACTGTGTACTCAAGAGGTAAAGGAAATTAAAATTGATCTCTTCTATAAATATCTTAGACAACGTGATTTTTTTTAATGCATAAGTAGGCCAGGAGGCTTACTGAATTGAGTTAAATGGCTCAGTCACACTAGCTAGATTGCTTGTTCTGTGTGACTTAACTGTGATTAGATCTATATAAAATGGTTTCATAGGTGATTGGTTACAAGTCAACAAAAAGGCTTTGATTAAAGTGCAACTGCTAAACATTTTCTTCTTGTCCTGTAATTAGTGCTGCCAAATAAAAATGCAAGGATGCCAGCTAAATTTGAATTTCAGATAAACAACGAATAATTTTTTAGTATAAGTATGTCACATGCAATATTTAGGAAATGCTTATACTAGAAAATTATTCGTTGTTTATATGAAATTCAAATTTAACTGTGCATTCTTTATTTTTATTTGCTAAGTCTGGCAAGCTTATCTTACCAGATTTAGCAAGGCTTGTGTTTTTCACACCCCCACCATCAAACTCACACTGAATGCATATTTGAATAAGTATAGCCAATATATCTATGTATAGAACCATAAGATTAAGTATTATTTATGAAATGAAAATCCAGGCAAGGTTTTCTAAGTAGTTAATTATAAGAGTTACTTTAGGGAATTGAATTTCCTGAGGTTTCTTCTAGGTTGCATTTTATAACTATCTGGGGAGTTTTAAAAATCCCTATGTCCAGGCTTTGGCTCAAACCAGTTAAACCAGAACCTCTGGGTGGGACGCGGGCATCTGTACTTTTTCAAGTTCCCCGGTGAAACCAGAGTGCTGCCAAGGTAAGAATCACTGCTCTAGACTGATTGGTACCAACCTGACAACCTGTGATCACAAAAACAAAGATAAAAAGATGGCTAAAGCTTGTGTTGCTAAGTGTCATTTTGGTTAGCAGAAAAGGTGGTTGCTTTTTCCCCTTCCTTCCTTGTAATTCAAAAGAACATACACAGCTACTAAAGGGAGCTAAACAGAGAGGTGAAGAATACTAAAGAGAAGATGGTCTTTAGTAAAAAGTTTAAACTAGATCTTCAAATATAGCAGGTATATGAAGACTGTGTCAGGCTGGGTTTTATGGGCACAACCGTTAAGTTAAACAGCCCTAAATCAATGCTCTTATCAAGAGATTAAAACTATATAGAAACATACATGTTTACATTCACAGTGCATAGATAGAAGTCACAAAGTATATACTTCAAGTACATATTTCCCCATTGTTTGATTCTGTTTTTTCCAAAAAGATTTTCTATCAGTGTCAGCTATGGAATTCTGAAAAAATTACAGAAATACCTAATGACGTTTACTACTTTTTATTCAAATCATGGGTGCCTTCCCATTCCAATGAACTCTTAAAACTACTAATGTTGCAAAGATTACGAAGGTTAGTTTTTCTCTTAACTGACAGCTGAGGCAAATGTATGGCCTGAAGACTAATATAGAAAAATTCTTTCTGTATTTGTCCTGGAAGTAGACTGATAAGCTTTCTGCAGTGATGCATGCTCTCAAGCATTCCTTGTCAGAAAGCCCCAAGAATTGTTATATTATTAAAACCCCAATCGTAGCACTTACAAGGAGAGCGCCAAAGCAAGCCTCCGTATCTTATCACATACCACTGGCTCCACAGTGCGTTTTGACACAGAGTATATTTACTTTCAACACTGACACATTCCCTTTGCTCTACTCAGACCCCCTTAAACTCTCCTAGATTCAAGAATTCCATATACACTTTTCAACAAGTTGTTTTTGTAATTTCGATCCTCCAAAAGATAAAGAGTTCTAAAAAGAATAAAGAGTTAACTAAATCTTTCATTAAGAATGGAAGACGAATTATCTCTATATACTGTGCTGATCTAATTTTTAGTTTGCCTGGAACAAGAAAAGAAGAGCTAAAAGTACAGAAATCATAAAATGATTTCATTTTTTACTTCATCTCCTTTCCCTTATGAATATTAAACACTGTCTACATTTAAATGAAGGCGTTTTCCCCTGATGGAATTGTGACTTATATATTAGGGGGCACATATTTGCTAGGTCAGAAAAGGAGTTGTCTGTCATCAAGTTCATCCCAAACTGCATCTGAGTCCTGTGATTCTGTTCTCTATACCCTCCTTCCTCTGTGTGTTCCCAGCCAAGGCTCTCATCGGTCCCCAAGTCTTCTTTCTTCTCCTATGTATGTATTGCCCTCAAATACGTATTTCCATCTTTAAAAATCTCTTCTAAGCTACAGTCTCGTTGCTCTAGCTGTCCATGGAACATATCTCAGTTTCCTAGGCTCAAAATCTTGAAAAAACTTTTGACACTTCAACCTTCACATAGTCAGCAAGTTTACTCACCCACTCTACTTCCATAAGAGTTTCTATATCTGTCTCTTCATGTACATTCCTGCTGCAAATTCCCTGCATCAGCATTTATTAACTCATATCCAGACTATTACTACAACCTCCTATTTAAGCTCCCCAAAGCTACTCCATATAAAGTCCCAATCATGATGCTCTCGGGGGAAAAACATTAAAAATTGTATAGAGTATTTTTACTTTCCACGAACTAAATAGCACTATGCTAAAGATATGGAAATTAGAGCCTGGGAACATAAGTGGAGAGGGATCTCAGTGAGAATCCTGGAAGTCTACATCCTCTGGACTCTGGAACAACCAGAGATAGACTGAGCCATATACAAACTGCAACCGAGCATTGAGTGGCACTCCCTGAATAAATGAATGTCATCTGACACTAGTCTATGTTTCTAGTACAGGCTAGGGTAAACCCTCTTGGAAAAAGAAACATAATATCATCCAGAGACTACACAATGTCTGTCATCGAATAAAAATTTACTAGGCATGTCCAGAAACATGACCAAGTAAAGCAGTAGAAACAAACCCTCACTTTGACCAAGTTATTGAAGTTATTGGAGACGAACTTTAAAGAAGCTGTATTTAATATTTTTCCAAAAATAGGTGACATAATAGAGCATTTTACTAGAGAATCGGTATTTACTAAAAAGAATGAAATAAAAATTCTAAAGTTGAAAGTGTGATACACTGAAATTTAGACTTAGATAGATGAGTTTAACAGCAGATTGACACAGCAAAAGGAAGGATTAATGAACTGCTCAGGAGAAAAATGAGAAAAATACAGGCTGAATCATACAGACCAAAAGAAAAGGAAAGAATAATACAAGAGAGATATTTATACATATATGTACATATAATGTACATATGATATATACATATATATAAGACATAGAGAAAAATTCCAACATATATATAATTGAAGTCTCAGAAGAAGAGTAGAGAGGGAACAAGGCAGAAGCAATACTGGAAGAGATAATGGATTTTCAAAAACTGACCAAAAATACCAGATACAAATTTTAGAAAAACTGCAGATCACAAGGAAGATAAACACAACACACAGGCACATGTGTGCGCACGCATGCACACACACACACACACACACACACACGGTCAAATCAGAAAATCTGTGGAAAGCTAGACACAAAAGAAAATGTTAACAACATCTAAAGGAAAACATTAGCTTTAAACAAGCAGCAAAAACTTACAGCTGATGTCTCAGTAGAAATGATAGAATCAAGAAGACAAGGAGTGTTCTCTTTCAAGTGCTCAAAGAAAACACCAGCCAAACTAGAATTCTCTATCCAGAGAAAATATTCACCAAAGGTGAAAGCAAAATAAAATATTTCCATACCTACAAAAACTAGGAGAATGTGTTGCCAGCAGACCAGAACAAAAAGAAATTAAGGTTGCTCTTCTCTTCTCTTTTTCAAACTTATTTATTTATTTTTTAAATTGACATATAAAATTGTGTATTTGTCACGTACAACATCATGTTTGGAAGTGTATATATTATACGTTGAGGCATGGCTAGATATAGCTAATTAACAAATACATGACCTCACATACTTATCATTTTTGTAATGAGAACACATCTACTCTCTTCGCATTTTTCAAGAATACAATATGTTGCCGTTAGCTATAGTCACCATACTGCACAAGAGATCTCTTGAACTGGCAGAAGAAAAATGATCTCAGGTAGCAACACAAAAATGCAGGAAGAAACTAAAAACAAGAGAATGTATCTGAGTGATTGGAACACAGCAGATGGATTGGATTTTATGACCCAATAGAAGTGGACAGTTTTTTGTTTCAAGTGCTCCAATGTCTGCCTCTCCAATTACTCTACCTCCACGAGGGCGGGAACTTTGTC
Source organism: Daubentonia madagascariensis (assembly GCA_023783475.1). Classification (NCBI taxonomy): domain Eukaryota; kingdom Metazoa; phylum Chordata; class Mammalia; order Primates; family Daubentoniidae; genus Daubentonia; species Daubentonia madagascariensis. Next base: position 911,316 of record JAKFHU010002239.1, read on the forward strand.
TTATCCTCTGTTGTATCACCAGTGCCTAAAACTGTGACAGGCATATAGTAAGTACTCAACAAACATTTGTTTAATTGAATGACTGAATGAATCATCCCTGCAAGTTTGCTCCATATTTTAAAATCTTGGGCAATAACAGACATGACTTTACTTACCCAGGTACCATGTTAAGGATATTATGGGCTGAGATGAAAATTCATGCTTATTTTTTGGGAAGGAGAGAAGGGCAGAAAACAGGAAAGGAAAGATACAAACTCATAATAATGTGGTGCCATGGCAGAAAAGAATAAGGGTGAGGGTTCAGCTCTATTGTACCCTCTAGTCCTAATGAGTAGGAAGGAAAATTTTATAGCAGTGGTGCAGAAAAGCCAGTCAGGTGTCATTTTAGAAATATTTAGTCATTTAGCATTTGTAGGTCAATTACCATTTAAAGGTCTTAGTAACAATTTTAAAAACAACACAGTAAAGCTAAATATGCCCACAATGTGAATTATCATAAAGGAAAGGAAGTGAAGGATGGTGCATATGTTAACAGGCTTATAATCAGTGAGACCCACTGCTGCTATCCCCACTGAGATGGAATGGCTGTTACTTAAGTGGATAATGTGACTCCCTGCTAGTATCACCTCAGGGTGCCAACAGCATGGCACTGCTATCATCATCCCAGATTGGTCATGAGTTCATGCTATTTTCTTCTGCAAGTTTGGGGAAAGATATTTTGCCGTCGCAGTGGGGGAATAGTAGACAGGTGTCACAGAACAGGCAGAGAAAAGGAAACACATGGTTTTTTTACAAATTTAAAATTTAATTTATGCTACAGGCATAAATTACTAAGATTTAAAACTATTAATAAAACCAATTTGTGAGAAAGGGGTATATATTTTGGGGGTAGGATGGGAAATATTTTAGGTGGGACAAATAAAGTGGCTAGAACATAAATTTCTATGTTATATTTCAATTAAATGTTAAAACTATAAAACTTATTTCCTAGTGGTCAAAAACTAAAAAATCAACTAATCTCCCATAATTTTTTGAGTATTAACCATCTACTTGTATTTTATAATAATTTTATTTGCATATATTAATAGATGTTTCTAAATAGCATTATCCAGGTTTTTAGTAAAAGATATATAGAACAGATATTTTAAAAATCCTGTTTCTTGAAGAAAACTAGTAACTCCAGGAGAAACCAAAACCTATTAATTAATTTTAAATTATTTTTAAATGAATTAAAAAATGCTATTTCTATACTCACAGGTAGAGCTAACATAAAAGTGTTATAGGTAATTTTCCAACACCTTACATGGGGGAATTATTTCTTTCTCTCCTTTTTGCCAGAAATGATGATGGTATAGATCCATTTGGGGGAGTAGAGTCACCTGCAATTATTTACAGACAAAAAGCCAGAGTTCCTAGGCACTTAGACTAACTCTCTTTAAGCTACTTCAAGATAACTCACATTTTAGAACTAGTCATTATGAAAGATAAACAGGAATGCGGTTCTCTTCTACCACTCAGAATGAGTCCAGAATGTGGGAAGTGGCAAAAGGGCTTTATTACAATACTGATGGCATTTTTAGTTAGCTATAGCCTCAGTTACACTGAGGCTCAAAATAAGTGCTTGGTGATTAAGAACTTAAAATTTTCAGATCTCTTGTGTAATTGGGCCTTGCATACATAGTCTTGGTCTCCAAATGACTAAGAAAGAATACATAAGTTACATGTCACAGAGTGGGCAGAAAATAAGCCCCCAAGAAGTTTAATAGTTGGTGCTCATCATGTAAATGCATCAGTTACATTTTGTGAAAAGCAACTACCTAACTGCTGCTAATATGGATGGCTTAAGTTTGGGTTGCTTGAGAATTTTACATGAGTATAGCATTAACTGAGCTCAAACGGTGATGAATTCTTTCTTTAAAATGCTATTATTGGCTCTGTATTTCTGTGAACAAGTTTTGAAAGTATACATATATATGCACACACACACATGCACACACACACAAAATACCCTGCTGCTGCTTGGTTTTAATAACCAGGAAGCACCAAAGTAGACCAAAATTACTACTATAAAATCCCAGTCATGGGTAGATAGGATTCGCCTCACTAGCAACTGGCATGGTCTCATAATTCTTCCTCAACCAGTGAGCTTGGTAGATTAGTCATTTTAGACGTGCTTCTGTCCTTGTTTGTCATGTCTACGTCACAAGGGTGTTGGAAGGATTAATTAGTTAACATGCAGGATCCTTTGAAGATGAAAGCACTCTGAAATTGCTAAGTCGTGCTAGCATTCTCCATAGTACATATTTTTCCTTTTATATTTGTAAAAATTCATCCACCTCCTGTTAACCCTTTTGGCTAACATTATTTACTCAGATTGCTTTTTTTGCTTAATTAATTGGCCTTATCTTTTCCTCCACAAGTCTCAAACTATTTATTTACCTATGTCCTCATTTCTTTCCTCAGGTTTTCCTTGTGAGTATTTTTTTTTCTTACTAAAAGATCCTGGTATCCTTTATAAATCCTGCTGACTGGTTCTTTTCTTTTTTGTATTTGTCGGAATTGTGGACGGGTATATCTAATGATCAGTAAGGAGAAAAGGAAGAGTCACTATTACTAAATGGTAGAGGCTTGTGCTTGAGAATTATTAATTTGGATCAATTGTCACAGTCCAAAGGGCAAGCAAATCTATTTGTGCAATGCAGTAGCGAGATGGCCAAACAGCTGAGCAAGAAAAACAATTGTTTTTTCTCTCAGTGTCTAAATTTTCACATGGAGTTATTTTAAAAGTCTTTTATGAGACTGAAGTGTACAAATCAAGGAAATCTGATGGGGTGGCCTCAAGTATTCCAACTTCTGACCCTGGATGTGGCTGATGGAGTCCACAGGCCATAGGCTGCGGCTCTACAAGCCAGAGGAGGAAGGCGTTCCTCCTAGCAGACGCAATCTGTGACCACGGGAAGGCTCGTTTCTGAAAAGCACCCGAACACAAGGATGTTTACTGTAGAGTTGTCACAATTATTTTAGCTACTTAAATCTGCAAAACAGAGCTGGTCTCCTGTGATGAAGTCCTGGGGTTCTCTTTACAGTTGTGACAAGTAGCCGCCAATTACTCTTCCTCTGCTCCTTTGGCTTTTCCATTCTGATTATAAGTGGGGCCATGAAATGTTTAAATATATCAGAAAGAAAATCAGTTCTTTAAAAGAAGAGTCCTTTTTATTATATATGTACATATCATAAATATAGTTATGTTTAAGGTGTAACACGTGATAGTTTGATGTACATATACATTGTGAAATGATTATAATAATCAAGCTAATTAGCACTTCATGTTATTTTGAAAAAAACATTCTCCCCAAGAGATGATGACTCTACTGACCAATACCTTTGCATTAAACAGAGATTATAAAACACAGCGACATGCACAGGCTTCTGTCTTTGCATAATGAACTTGATTCTGTTAACATTTAGACAAAATAGTGTATTTTTCATGGTTCCTGTCTCAAATAAAATGAGCAGAAACCTGTGAAACATCCATACAATAAAATGGCACAATATATTTACTATTATTGTATACAACACATACCCACACATACATATATAAGTGTATGAATATACCTATATTAGAAATCCTTAATTATAATCTTAATAGAAGAAGCCGTGTTTCAAGAAAAAGCCCATTTCTTTAACATATTGAGAACAAAACTAACAATAAATCCAAACTCTTAGAACAAAAGTGACTTTCACCTTATAAATTTCCCCATGACTATGGTTAGAATTTATGCCCAGAAAGAATAACCCCAATTCTGTTCTTTTATAAGATAAAGAATTAAGTTATCTCTGCTCAGCAACATTTACTTATAATTTTTAAAAATATATATTTATCTATCAGATACATTTGTTATTTCTATACTACATTGTAAGTGAAACTATCTACATAAAATTATAATTAGCGTTTTTAAATGATACTTTCTTCTCCCATGGTATTTGATGAAAGAATTGAGTAATTAGTTCTTAGAATTGAGAAATTAGTTCTTATTGCAAAAAAGGAATAAATAATAATGTATCTGGGAGAATATTTTATATTTTTCAATACTTTACTCTTTTGGTGACAATACTGCCCTGTAAAGTAGGTTGTGAAGCTAGTATTCCCCTTATTTTAAGGCTAAAGAGAAATAAAGACATAGAAATAAAATATTAAGCAAGGGGCAAACCCAGGGTCAAATCATCCAATGAGAGGCCAAGCATGCCAGAGGAGCAAGTCATTAGACTTGGAGGAAGCTCAGTCTAGACTTGGGCTCCACCTCAAATCTCCTCACCAAAAATTGTGTCTATATGGCCTAGCATTTTAAAAACTATAATCCCATTTTACTTGTATGAATTATTTAAGATTACTATACTAGTTATTTGTAAATTATAAGGCACATTTCAAATATAAGGCATTTTTTTAAAAACATCAATTAATTTGGCTAAATATGCAATTTGAAGCTATCATAAATCAAATTTGTAAAACAGGGCAGCTGACAAAAAATAATTGTAACATACAATAATTTAAGAGTGAATATTCTTAATGCCCAACAATAATTTATATACCATGATAAAAATACAAATATTCCAAAAGAAAAAAATTAATAAAAGACACAAAATATTTATTACATAGGTATAAATTGCCCATAACATTTGAAAATATGCTCATTCTCATCAGTTCTTGCAAATGCAAATGAAAGTAACAATAAAATACCATTTTTGCCCATCCGATTGGCAAAAATTTTAGAATGAAAATATGCTGTATTGGTGAAGGTGTGGTAAATTAAGTCCTCATATTCTTGAATAAGCATATAGAATCATTAACTCTTACGGAAGTCAAGTTAGTGATGCCAACCACAAGCTTAAGAGCATTTACTTTCATCTAGCTATTCTTCTCTGAATTCAGTGCATCAAAATGTGTGTTTATTGGGAAATTAGCAAATGAATATTGGATAATAACATAAATGTTCAAAAATGGGAGAATGGTAAAACCATATAATACTACACAATTATTAAAATTGATGATGAAAGAATGTATTAACATTAAAAAGTTCCTAAACACAATGCCAAGATTATAAAATGTTATCCTTAGTATTACCTATTTTTGTAATGTACATTCATATCCATAAAAAATTATGGAAGGATAGGAAACAAAATGTTAAGTGGTTATTCCTAAGCTGTGTGAAGAATGGTTAATACTTACATTATATTACTTATATTATCTAATTTTTTAAATAGGTATGAGTTTTACAGCCAGAAAACAGTAGTTATTTGGATTGTGAAAAGAAAAATAGCTTAAAAATAAGATTATATACCACATAACCAGTGTTTTCCCCCAATTATTATGCTTAACTAAACATCAATGTATTAAAGACTTTCAAAGCTAGATAAATGAGGTACACCTAAAACCCTGAATTTCATTTTTCTGGTCATTTTGATTGGCCTTTCAGCAACTGAAAGGTTGTCCGTGTTATTAAGGTCTCATATATTAAGTTTATTTCCCTTTCTTTTTGTAGTATATGGCACCATTATTACCAAGTGTTCACTGTCCTCTCTGTAGGAGAAATTATTTATCTGTGCCTATTCCCATGTGACTTACAGAGATCCCTGTGGGAGGGGGATACATTTGTCTCTGGCCAATGGAGTATGAATGCAAGTGACATCCAACAGAGGCCTTAAGAGCCATTGCATAAGCCATTTCTCTTTTCCTCTGCCATGAAAACCACATGTCATATTTGGGGGATGAGCCTTTAGCCCATATTATAAAATGACATCTCTACTTCATACTCTGGATAATTGTGTGGCCAGTGTGCTATTTTTTAAGGAAGCATGCATCATAAATCCACAGATTCTGGAGGGCTTTTTCATAAGTAACCCTAACCCAGAGACACCCTGCTAAGAGCTCTGCTTAGGGAAGAACTCTCTAGTCATAGCAATTATCACTGGTTTGCAGCACGTTTACTGAAAATTAGATTGTGCCACTTTCTTTCTTTCTTTGGTAGCATCCCCTTGGTAACGAGGGAAGAAATTAATCACAGGCCAGGTGCTTTAAATCCTTTCTCCCCAAGAACAAAATGTTTGGCCATGGGATTAAAAAATAATAGAACTGGTAAGTAGTAATCGCATTAATGTTCGTGTTGAAATGTATGGATCATTTGTTATATGCCGAGTAGATAACAACCTAACACATATGAGCTCTTTACATCCTCACCACCATTCTATGAGAGAGATGTCTCTGTCACCCACAGTTTTGAGACGAGTAAACTAAGAATCAAGCAGCATGAGGTGAATGCATCCACTTCAGGTGCAAAATTTAAAGATCACCAAAAAAGGCAATAATCAAGGTAGACAATATTTTATGAAATATTTTCATAATCCAAAGTAATGCAAAAAATCACAATGAACTATCAAAATACTTTTAGAGACTATCATTATTATCGATTTTTCCTTTTGCTTCATGCTTCAATATAGCTCAGCATAATATACATACTGATATTGATCCTGTCTTTCTATAAGATGTTGATATTTTGTTCATGAATTTTTTCATGAATAATGATTTTTTAAAATATTACATTAATTTTATCTTGATTATGGAGCTTTTTTAGTCAATAAACTTTATTTATTTGAGCAGTCTTAGCCTTTCAGCAAAATCGAGTGGAAAGTACAGAAAATTCCCCTGTCCCCACACACACACAATCTCCCTCACTGTCAACATCCCCCACCAGATGGGTATATTTGTTACAATTGATGAACCTACATCAATGCATCATTATTACCCAAAGTCTATAATTTATATTAGGGTTCATTCTTAGTGCTGTATATTCTATGGGTTTTGATAAATGTATAGCGACATGTATCCACCATTGTAGTATTGCACAGAAAAATTTCACTGCCCTAATAATCATCTGTGTTCTGCCTATTCATCCAGCCCTTCCCCCTAACCCATTGCAACCACCAATCTTTTTATTTCCTCCATAGTTTTGCCTTTCCAGACTGTCATATATTTGGAATCATACAGTATGCAGCATTTTCAGATTGATTTGTTTCACTTATTAATAAGCATTTAAGGTTCCTCTACATCTTTTCATGACTTGATAGCTCATTTCTTTTTAGTGCTGCATAATATTCCATTGTCTGGATGTACAGCAGTTTATTTATCCACTGAACTACTAAAGAACAAGCTGGTTGGCTCCAGGTTTTGGTAATTATGCTGCTATAAACATCTGTGTGTGGTTTTTTGTGTAAACATTAGTTTTCAATTTTGTTGGATAAATTTCAAGAAGCATGATCGCTGGATCGCATGGTAAGCGTAGGTTTAGTTTTGTTTAAAAAGAAAACAAAACAAAAACAAAAACCTGCCAAACTGTCTTTCAAAGTTAGTGTTGTCAGTGTTTTGAATTTTTTCCATTTTAATAGGTGTTCACTGGTATCTCATTGTTGTTTAAATTTGCAGCTCCCTGATGATATATAATGTTGATCATCTTTTCATATGCTTATTTGACATCTGTGTATCTCCTTTGGTGAGGTGTCCAGATTTCTTTATCTATTTTTAAATAAGGTCATTCGTCGTCTTACTATTGAGTTTTAAGAGTTTTTAATATATTTTGGATAACAGTTCTTTACCAGATATACCTTTTACAAACGTTTCCTCTAGGTCTGTGGCTTGCTTTCTCAATATTTTGACACAAACTTTTGAAGAACAGAATTTTTTTTAATGATGTCTAGCTTATCAATTATTTCTTTCATGAAGCATGCCTTTGGTGTTGTGTCTAAAAAGTTGCTATCATAATCAAAGCCTCCTAGAGTTTTCTCCTGTGTTGTCTTCCAGGAGTTTTACAGCTTTGCATTTTACATTTATGTCTATGTTCATTTTGAGTTAATTTTTGTGAAGGTATATGGTCTGTGTCTAGATTCCTTTTTTAGTATGTGGATGTCCAGTTTTTCTAGTGCCATTTGTTGAAAAGACTATCTTTGTGGCATCGTATCGCCTTTGCTACGTTGAAGATCAGTAGACTATATTTATGTGAGTCTATTTGTGGGCTTTCTGTTTTGTTCCTACAATCTATTTGTCTGTTCTTTCACCAGTAACATGCTGTCTTGATTACTGTATCTTTATAGTAAATCTTGAAGTCAGGTGGTGTCAGCCCTTCAACTTTGTTCTTCTCCTTCAATGTTGAGTTAGCTATTCTGGGTCTTTTGCCTTTCCGTATAAAGTCTAAAAATCAATGTGTCAGTATCCAAAAAATAACATGCTGAGATTTTGATTGGTATTGTGTTAAATCTATAGATCAATTTGGAAAGAAGTGACATCTTGATAATATTGTCTTTATATCCATGAGCATTCTCCACTCATTTAATTCTTTTTTGATATCTTTTATTGGATAGTGAAGTATTTAACTTTTGAGGGTGCTAATGTAAATGATAATGTGTTTTTCATTTCAAATTCCACTTGTTTGTTACTGGTATATAGGGAAGTGATTGACTTTCATATATTAACCTTGTGTATTGCAGCCTTGCTACAACCACATATTAACTCCAGGTGCTTTTTTGTTGGTTCTTTCAATTTTCTACATAGATAATCATGTCATCTGGGAAGAAAGACAGTCTTATTTCTTCCTTCCCAATCTGTACACATTTTCTTTTCTTTTCTTATTGCATGAGGTGGGACTTCCACTATGATATTGTAAAGAAATGTTGACAGGGGACATCCTTGCCTTGTTCCTGATCTTAGGAGGAATACTTGAACTTCTTCTCATTAAGTATAATGTTAGCCGTAGGCTTTTTTTTTTTTTTGTAGATGTTCTTTATCAAGTTGAGGAAGTTCCTATTTATTCCTAGTGTGCTGAGAGTTTTCATCATAAATGAGTGTCACATTTTGCCAAATGCTTCTTCCACATGTATTGATATGATTATATGGTTTTTCCTTTTTAGCTTATTGATGTGATAAATTACATTAAGTGATTTTAGAATGTTGAACCAACCTTGAATACCTTGGATAAATCCCACATGATGTGGTGTATAATTGTTTTTCATGTATTTTGTCCTAATTTGCTAATAATTTTTTGAGAATTTTTGCATCTATATTCGTAAGACATGTTGGTCTGTAGTTTTCCTTTCTTATAATGTTTTTGTCTGATTTTGGTATTGGAGTAATGTTTGTCTCATAGAATGAGTTAAGAAGTATTCCCTCTGCTTCTGTCTTATGGAAGAGATTGTAGATTACTGGTATAATTTCTTCCTTCAAAGTTCAGTAGAATTGGTTCTCTGGGTTGGAAGGTTGGTAATTAATTATTGATTCTATTGCTTCAGTAGATATAGGTCTATTCACATTGTCTATTTCTTCTTGTGCAAGTTTTAGAAGATTATGTCTTTAAAAGAAATGGTCTGTTTCATCCAGGTTATCAAATTTGTGGGCATAGAGTCCTTCACAATATTTCTTTATTAATCTTTTAATGTCCATGGGATCTGTAGTGATGTCTCTCTTTTATTTCTGACATTTATAATTTTTATCTTCTCTATTTTTTCTTAGTTGACCTAGCCAGAGAATCATAAGTTCTATTGATCTTTTCAAAGAACCAGCTTTGGTTTCACTGATTTTCTCTTGCTTTCCTGTTTTGAATGTCATTGATTTCTGCTCTAACTTTTGATATTTATTTTCCTCTGCTTACTTTGGATTTAATTTTCTCTCCTTTATCTAGTTTCCTATGGCGGAAGCTTAGATAATTGATTTTGGGTCTTTCTTCTTCTCTAATACATGCATTCAATGCTATAAATTTCCCCCTTAACACTACTTTTCTTGCATCACAGAAATTTTGATGGGTTGCATTTCTATTTTCATTTAAAATATTTTTTGAATTTTGCTTGTGATTTCTTCTTTGAGCCATGTGTTATTTAGAAGTGTGTTGTTCAATCTCCATGTATTTTGGTATTTTTCAGCTATCTTTATGTCGTTGATTTCTAGTTAAACTCCATTGTTGTCTGAGTGCAGATTTGTATGATTTCTATTCTTTTAAATGTCTTAAGATATTTTTTATGGCCCAGAATGTGGTCTGTCTTAGTGAATGTCCTATGTGACCTTGAAGAATGTGTATTCTGCTGTTGTTGGATAAAGTAGTTAATAAATGTCAATTATATCTAGTTGATGGATGGTGCTGTTGTGTTCAACTCTGTCCTCGCTAATTCTCTGCCTGCTGGATCTGTCCATTTCTGATAGAGGGGTGTTGAAGTCTCCAACAATAATAGATTTATCTGTTTCTCCTTGCAGTTCTATCCGGTTTTGCTTCACACATTTTAATCCTCTATTATCACACACATACACATTAAGGGTTGTTACATCTTCTTGAAGAATTGACCCCCGTATTATTGTGTAATGCCCTTTTTATTCCTGATAACTTACCTTGCCCTGAAGTCTGCTTTGTCTGAAATTAATATAGCTACTCCTGTTTTATTTTAATTAGTGTTACCATGGTATATCTTTCTCTATTCTTTTATTTGTAATCTGTATGTGGTGTTATATTTAAAGTGGGTTTTTTTCCCTAGACAACATATAGTTGGGTCTTGTTTTTTAATTCACTCTGACAACCTATGTCTTTTAATTGGTGCATTTTATTTATTGACATTTAAAGTAATATTGATATAGTAGGATTAACATATACCATATTTGTTACTGTTTTCTACTTATTGCCATTTTTCTTTTTTCCTATATTTATTTTCTACTCTTTTCCTGCCTTTTCTGGCTTTAATTGAGCATTTTGTATGATTCCATTTTCTCTCTTTTCTTAGCATATCAATTATACTTTTGTTTTTTAGTGATTTGCCCAAGAGCTTGCAACATACATTTACAACTAACCCAAGTCTACTTTCAAATAAAACTATACCACTTCACAGTCTTGCAACTACCTTATAATAATAATATTTTCAATTCTTCCCTCTTGTCCTCTGTATCATTGCTGTAATTTCATGTATTATATATGTTATATATAAGTAATACATGTAATATATTACGTGTATTACATGTAATATATTACGTGTATTACATGTATATATACATGTAATGTATTATATATGTAATATTAATGTATTAAAATGTATATATTAATATATACTTGCACATAAGCATACATAATCTAATACATTTGCAACCATTATTTTGAAAAAAACTGTTACCTGTTAGATTAAGAATAAGAAAAATAAAAAGTTTTTATTTTCTTATTCATTACCTGATGATTTTCCTTCTTTATGCAGATCAGAGTTTCTGACCTATATCATTTTCCTTCTCCCAGAAGAAGCTCTTCTAACCTTTCTTGCAAAGCTGGTCTACTGGCAACAAATTTCCTCAATTTTTGTTTGACTAAGAGTCCTTATTTCTCATTCACTTTTGAAGAATAACCTCACAGGGTAAAGAATTCTAAGTTGGTGGTTTTCTCTCTCAACACTTGAAATATTTCACTCCACTCTCTCCTCACTTGCACTGTTTCTGAGGAGAAGTTGGATGTAATTCTTATTTTTGCTGCTCTATAAGTAAGATTTTTTTTCTGGTTTCTTTCAATATTTCTTCTTTATGTTTGATTTTCCACAGTGCAGATATGACAAGTCTAGGTGTCATATGTCATACAATATGTCTTTTGGCTTTTGTTCTGATTAGTGTTCTCTCAGGTTCCTGTATCTGTGGCTTCTGTTTGACATTGATTAGAGGGAAATCTCAGCCATCATTGCTTCAAATGTTGCTTCTGTTTCTTTCTCTCTTTCTTCTCCTTCTAGTATTCTCATTATGTGTGTGTTACATCTTTCATAATTGTCCCGCAGTTCTGTTTTGTTTGTTATGGTCTTTTTCCTTCTCTTTGCCTTTCAAGTGGAGAAGTTCTATTTTCATATCCTCAAGCTCAAAGATTCTTTCGTCAGTCGTGTCCAGTCTACTAATGATCCCATCAAAAACATTCTTCCCTTCTGTCATAGTATTTTTGGTCTTTAGCATTTCTATTTGATTGTTTCTTAGAATTCCTATATCTCTGCTTACATTTTTTACGTGTTCTTGTATAGTGTCTACTTCTTTTAAAAAGCCCTTAACATATTCATTTGTTATTTTTAATTCCTGTTTCAATAATTCCAACATTTTTGCCATATCTGACTCTGACACTGATGCTTGTTCAGTCTCTTCAAACTTTTTCTTCTCTTAGTATGCCTTGTAATTTTTTGTTGAAAGGCGATAATGATGCACTGGGTAAGAGGAACTGTGGTAAATATGTCTTTAGTGATGGGGTGTTAAGGTGAGGGGGAGGGGATGAATCCTTTAGCCTAGGGATTAGGTCTTTTGGTGAGCCTGTGCCTCTGGACTGTGAACTTCAGCAATACTTCTCACCATTTTTCTCCCAACTTAAGTGGGAAAGGATGGATGGAGAAGACTGGAGTTGAGCATCCCTTTAGCCAGGTAGGTTAGGCTCTGATATAACCCCAGCATGTTAGGTTGTGACAAAATAGTGCCTCCTGAGGACAGGCCTTGTTAAGAACAGAATGCTCTGGTGTGTTTCAAACTGTTTTTTTTTTTCCCTGTCTCTGTCAGAAGCCTGAGGTGATTTTATTTTTTTCTGATACTCACTATGAGGACTTGGTAGAAATCCTCAAGGGAAAACTCACAGAAGTATAAGGACTCCCGTAACCATCCCCCACCCCGAGCTTTTATCTTTCAGGCTTCTCCACGCTGAGCATCCTGCAGTTCCTCAATTGTAGTTCAGGTTTTTCTACCCTCATACTTGTTCCCACAGAGGTTTCTATTTGTGGGTTTCTGCTCTGGTAAGTCTTGACTCTCGGAATCTTCCTATTTGTCTCTCTAATCCAATTTTGGGGGCAGTGGTTTGTTCTGTGACCTCACTTCTCTGACAGATTTAAGAAGAGTTAGTTGTTTATGTTTGTTCATCTTTTTACTTGTTATGATGGAGTGAAGACTTCTAAACTCCCAATACACTATATTGGAAATTATAAATAATTACTGAGTTTGTTGTCACCCTTTTACATTTTACTTGTCTCATCCCAGTCCTGGCCCTGAATTAGAGATGAAAAGCAATTTGTCTGAGTCAGATTCTGAGACCACATCTTTGTGATTCCAGAGCCTCTGCTCTTGACTACTTTGCTATGTTGCTACATGTAGCTGGGCTATCATTTCCTGTCAGTTTTGTATTTAAAAATTGTGTATTCTTTTGTCGTATAGAGTAAATATTAAGATTATAAGATGAATTTTTGTTGGCAAAATTTATGCCGTTATATAATCATAGCCATAGCCATTGAATACATGAAAAAAATGCAAAGAATAGAAACTCATATATCATTGCCAACTTGTGTAATTAGTCCTTAAATAATTAAGCTTTCAGTGTGTATATACAGGGTAGTTATTACATAAAAAAAGAAAGGGTAAAAAGACAGACAACTGACTAAAAAGCATACTCTCAATCTATAAGAATAATTCTCATTATTAAAATGTATTAAATGTATTAAAATGCAGTAATGTATTAAAATATATTGAATTGATGCATTTTCATTGCATTAATACACTACAGTGCAGTATATTTCAAAAGCATTGAATTAATATTTTATTTTAAATTTCAAGCTTGTATTTCTATCTCTTTGTTTTCATCATTAGTATTCTTTTGTGAGAAAATGCAACACTATGATAGATTTGTTTGTTCCTATGACACATCTCTCTTTCAGTCCCACCATTGCCCTCTCTGTGTACAGAGTTGTTGCAAATAAATTGCTTAGATGTTCATGCATATGAGATCTTTGTTATGTTAAGGAGTACAGGACTATCCAGTTAAACATGGAAGAGTAAACATATGCACTGATCTTCATCCTTCCCCAAACCTCACTAAAATCACAGGGAAGAAAAGAAAAAGGCTTCAGTCCGCAAGAACAAACATGACAAGAGAGGAATTGGTAGGACAAGATTAGCAAGAAATCTTGAAGACGGATAGTGCACTGGGGATGGGTTACTCTCTGAGAGGAGCAGAGAAAGTTGAAACTCACATGTGTTTAGTTAAATGCCACAAAGAAGCAATCTGATTACTGTTGCACAATCTAGGCATAGGAATTGGAGAAACTGTATCACTTCAAAATACTGTGATAAACATATACCTCAGGTAGGAGATTGAAGAGTTATTTTCTGTAAAAGTGGCCCAGAAAATTATAATTGGTACAGGGAATACACCTCTGAAATGCCTGGCTTCCTACCTGGTCAATCTCCAGTGAAATCCATAGATCCATGAACAAATTCTCTATTTGGCTTTTAAGTCTGTACATTAAATATCAGTAGATATTCAGAGATTACCAAATTCTATAGAAAAAGATATAAACCAAAACAGAGACTTGAAAGAAACAGGGATAATCTCCTGTTTAGAGGAAAATAAGAAAATCTGACATTATATCCTAAGATTTGAGAACAATAAATATAAAATAAAATAACATAGACATTGCTATAGAAGAAGCTTTCAATGAATAAGTAAGAATTTCATAGAAATTAAAAACATGATGGCAGAAAATTTGAAAATAAAGAGGAAAATCAGAAGATAAAGGTAATGAAAAGACAACAGAAATTTAGAATAAAAATACAAAGAGATGGAAAATAGGATATAATTTTTTTAAATATAAGGATCATCCAAGAAACTCTAACACCCAACTAAGAAGATTTTTTAATGGAAATAAATTATCAGGAAAATCATGAAGAAATTACCCTAATTTAGCAATGACTTCTCAGCACAAGGAATGAAAAATTTACACATTAGGGCACATCACAACGAAATTTCAGTACAGCAGGGTAGAAGGAGAAAAATCCTAAAATCTTCCAGAGACAGAGAAGGCAAAAGGTTTTGCAGGAAAGATTGAATAATCATTCATTGAATAGCATTTACATGATTTAAATAATATAAACACTGAATATTAATCTAACCAAAAGTATTACATAATTCTATTACAGGGAGAGGAGGAGAAGGGAAATAAATATGTGACATGATAGACATTGGAAGACGAAAGAGGGCTAACTCCATCTTTTGTTGTGGAAAGCCTATTAAAATGACTATTTGATGGGCTAGCCTTCTGCATCAGTCAGGAAATGAACTATAGAAAGTTAGATGCCAGGACTATGCTTATCCACATGGGAAAGAATCAAATTATACCACAATCTCACGATATATATAAAAATATGTCCATAGTAGAATAAAGATCTTGAAAATAAGCTCATAGAAATTAGAAGAAAATATAGATGATTATTATAGATGTTGTTGTAGGAAAGGATTTCTTAAAGCTATAGAAATATTTAAGGATAGAAAAAAATGAAAATTGTAGGTCAAAGACTGACAAATTCAACTATTTTAAAATATCCAAACTTCAATGCCCAAATATCAAAAGACATTAAAAAAAAATAAAGGGTAAATTCCATCAGGGTAAAGTACATTTGCAAAGTTCAAAAGTGAGAATAATTAAAATCCAAAATATACACAGAATTCCTTAAAATTAATAAATGAAAGGCAAATAAGACCTACAAATAGGCAATTTTTGGAAAAACCCCATGGCTTACAAACCTATGAAGAGAAATCCTCACTAATAATTGGGAAAATGCAAAACAAAACAGTAATGAGAACTATTTTAGGCTAATAAGATTGGCAAAAATAAATAAATAAATAAAAAGTTTGACTATACCAAGTGCAGGTAAGGACAAGAAACAACTGGAAACTTTTTATACACTGCTGAGGGGTTTTAAACTACCTTAATTATTCAGGAGAGCTATTTGGCGTTAACTATCAAAACTGAAGAAGCAAGTCCCATGACTCATTGATTCTATTTCCAGGTATAAATACTATTTTTTTTTTAAACTCTCATTTTTGTGTACAAGGAGGCACATAATAGAATTTCTTTTTAATTTTTAGGTTCTATTTTTTGTTTTTTAGTTTCAAAATATTAAGGGGGTACAAATGTTTTTATTACATGGATAACTTTTATAATTCTTAAGTCATGGCTATATGTGTGCACATCACTTGAATAGTGTTCCTTGTACCTGTTAGGTAGGTTTTTACTCCTTCCCTCTTCTCCCCTCCCCCCTGCTTGATTTCCAATGACTTTTACTTCTTTCTATGCCCATGTAGGCCCATCAATTAATTCCAAATTATTAGAAAGTACATGTGGTGTTTGTTTTTCCTCATTCTTGAGGAATGCTTGTATCTCATTCTTGAAATACTTCACTTAGGATAATGGTCTCCAGTTCCATCCAAATTGCTGCAAAAGACATTAATTTACTTCTTTTTATGGCTCAGTAGTAATCCATGGTATATATGTACCACATTTTGTTAATCCACTCATGAATTGATGGGCCCTTATGTTGATTCCACATCTTTGCAATTGTGAATTGTGCTGTAGCAAACATTCAAGTGCAGGTGTCTCTATGACTTCTTTTCCTTTGGGTAATACCCAGTAGTGTGATTACTGGGCTGAATGGTAGGTCTACTTTTAGTTCTTTGAGAAATCTCCATACTGTTTTCCATAGAGGTTGTACTAATTTGTAGTCCCACCAAAAGTGTATGAGCATTCCTTTCTCTCTAGATGCATCCATGCCGGCATCTATTGCTTTTGGACTTTTTAATAATAGCCATTCTGACAGAAGTAAGGTGATATCTCATTGTGGTTTTAATTTGCATTTCCCTGATGATTAGTGATGTTGAGCATTTTTTCATGTGTTTTTTGGCCATTTGTCTATCTTCTTTTGAAAAGATTCTGTTCATGTCTTTTGCCCACTCTCTAATGGGGTAATTTGTCTTTTTCTTTCTCAGTTGCTTGAGTTCTTTGTAGATTCTGGATATTAGCCCTTTATCAGGTGTGCAGTTTGTGAATATTTTCTCCCATTCTATAGGTTGTCTATTTGCTCTGTTGCTTATTTCCTTAGCTGTGCAGAAGCTTTTTAATTTAATCAGACCCCAGTAATTTATTTTTGTTGTTGCTGTAATTGCCTCTGGGGTCTTAGTCATAAATTCTTTGCCTAGGCCAATACTTACATAGTCATAATTGTAAATACTGAATATTAATTTAACCAAAATGTTCAAAATGCTCTTGTTGGGAGGATGGGGAATGGACGGACATATTTTTGTAGCGGAGAATTTGTGCAAAAGAACTAAATCCCCTTCTTCCACAATGGCAAGTTAAATGAGAATGTCCAAACCTGTCATTTATTTAAGAATATTGAGGTACAAGAAGAATCAGATAAAAGGGTGAATATGGTTGCCTCTGGAGAGGAAAATTTGGGAGTTTAAAGGGGAGGATAGAATATTTCTTTGAATTATAAGCTTTAGAGGACTGTTTTAAAGTATATATGTATAGTATTTCAATAGAAACAAATTGATTTAAAAATTTAATTAAGAATTTACTTCACTTAGAGCAGGGCCTATAACCTAATTTGGAGCTACACCTAACATTGACCTACAGCTACTTATAGGTGAACTTTTAGTCTTCTTCCCTTTTCTGGCATGCTTTGTTAATATCTTCCACAGCCATCCATAAAATATTATATCTGTCAGATGAACTCAGCCTCAAAATCCCAAAACGTCAAAATAATAATTTTAAAAAACTATCCTTCATACTACCTGAGAAATCTCAACCTAACAGCAGGTATGTTATGGAAAAATATGAAATCCATATGAAATCCATAACTGTGACTCCTCATGTTACCAGGCATTCATGGAAAAGCAGAAAATAGAGATGCAGCAGATGATTAGGTAATCTTGTTTCCAACAGTATTTATTCTCTAGTGGGTTCTACAGCCAGTCTTGTTTTGAATGTCTCAAGAAAGGGAGTCACTCAGCTCCACTACCCAGGGAAATCTATCCTGTGCTAGCAACAGAGCACCTGCAGTAATACTATCACACAAATGTGCCAGATGGACTGAGAAACAGGAATGACTCTTGGCGGAAAAAGAGAGACAGGGAAACAAAAGTTTTTGAACAAGTATCCATTGACACCAGCACACCATGTAATTTCCCAGGAATAAAAGACTTGAAATCATATAAGGAAAATATTCTTTCCCCAACTAGATTCTGTACCATTTCACCTACACTACACATGGTCAGGACACAATAGAGAGTCAAGGAAAAGTGAGCAAGACCCTCAAATCCAAAATAATTTTGGGAGGTATAGAGCAAGATGAGAAAATGACCCACACTGCAATAATCACAGAAAATATTTTTATTCTATTCATTCACATAGTGAGCTGCAATGCAGAACAATCTGTCTTAAATTATCACATTTTGTGTAAATTCTGCTTCTGTCCCAGAAAGATTCTTCCCCCAAGATGCGCTTCCTTGTGTCCTTTTAGCAGCAAAAACATAGTAAATGATAAACTCATCTTTTTTGCTTTCCTTTCACCAACTTGAGACCTTTGTACACTTTAAGATTCATTTATTGGGTATTGTGCTAGGCTGTCAGTATACATATAAGAATAAGATCACCACAGAAACTACTACTATTACTACTAATAATGATAGCTAGCATTTTTGAGTATTTACTATGCTTTAGGGCATTAAACTTAAATCTCCTTTAATTCTCACAATGAAATTAGTGTCTCAGTTTTCTAATGTGTAAACAACAAGGCTGTTTATAGTTAGACAATAGTTCTAACTCAAGCAATTGTTATGAAAAAATAAATCAGTCAAGGTATGAAAGGTCTTCACAGCAGTGCCTGGCATAGAAAATGCTCCTTAAGTGTTAGCTGGCATTACCACAAGTGAGATAATCCAGACACATGGCTTTAAATGTCATGTATATGCCAATGACTTCCAAATCTAGGTCACTAGCCCTTATCTCTCCATAGATGTTCAAATTCCTATGTCCATTTGACTGATTTCATCTTCACATGGATTTCTAGTAGCCAACTCAAACTTGACATAGACAATAGGACTCTATTTCCTGCTGAAACACCATTCACAGTGGATGCTTGACTCATGTTTTTATCCACTTCCCTCCCTCTCCTCTTCTCCTTTCCTCTGTCCATCACCTGCTGCTCTCTAGCTACTACCTCTTTTCATCTGTTCTTTGAATAGTCTAAGTTCATTCCTGCCTCGGGACTTTTAAACCAGCTGTTCTTCCCGTCCCGAATATTCCTCCATCAGAGCCTCACAATGGCTGACATCTTCTTGTCTGAATGAACTTAAATATCTTTTAAAAAGCCTCTTCCCTGACTATCCAATCTAAAGTAGACACCGATTACTCCCTGTCACATAAACCAATTTTAAACACACACATAAACACACATACACACGCACACACACAGAAATCCAAACTCCATGAAAGCAAAGATTCTGCTTGTCTTGTTTCCTGTTATATCTCCAAAGTCCAGATTAGTGCTTGCTCTATACTGAGTGCTCAATAAATATTTATATTTTTCTGTCAGAACAACTTATTTGAGGATCTCTTTAAATATCAACATCAGCTAAAACTAATAACATTGATCCTGCTGTGTTTGCAAAGTTCAGATTACAATTATATAGAGTATTTAATAAATGTATGGATAGTAAAGATACTTCTATTATGTACATATCTAAGGTGAGTACATAGTAGTATAAATGTTCAGTGTGCATAATTTTTCTAGTAGATGCTTTTTAGCACAAGATTTGATTTAATCCATGTGCTATATAGACTCTCCATAAACATAATATCAATAGACAAATCAATAAATATGTAGCACATTGTGTTTGCATACTATATCATATCTACATTTCTTGAGACAAAATCTGGGTTTGCCCAGCAGTCTCCAGAGTGCCTGACAAATAAGGGAAATGTTAGGATGGTATTAGTGAGGCTGGATTCAGTTGCAAATTGTTTTCTCTCCTTGCAGATGTGAATTAGCTGAGGTGTGAAGTCATCGTCATACTTTGGCACATTACTGTGGTGCTTGGATGGAAGATTTCTAAAAAAAAATAAGCAAAGAATTAAACTGTGGGAGAGCTTGCAGTGCAGCTGGAAATAGCAGTCTCTGATGAGCGAACTGAGCCAACAACCAAAATTAAATAAGGCTCTGAAAAGCAAACCTACCATTGCACTGTTTCTTTGACGTCCCCTTGCTAAGGTCAGGAGCTGGGACAGACTCAAGTCTTTTGAATACTGCCCTTTAAGACTGACATGGAGCCAAATTTAAAACCAGATGCCCACTTGGAAAGGAAATTAAGAGGCAGCCTGAAACATGTTATGTGAGAATATTATTTATTTGATCATGTATAACTGAAACTACAACATTTCAGTCTCAAAACTATATTGAGTAATCAGGAGTCACGCCATGAATATACCCCAATGTAATTAAGTGAACTTTTGTGTCTTAATACAAGATGAATGACTATGTTGCAAAAGGTCATATAGAAACTGAGACTTAACAAGCTACTAACCAAAAATAGTTTTGACTATTAATGCTTTATAGATTTTTATAGAGGTATTAATGTTTTATAGATCTCAGAATGGGTCCATACATTCCACAAAGGAAATATTTCCTTGTTTTCTGTGGGATGAACATCTTACTTCAACTGAAGACCGTACTCTCCGGTTCTCAATAATTTTATTTTCAAACAACCAACCAAGAGGTACAGAGAGCACGGAAACTTCTTCATGGAAGCAAAAGAGCCACACATTCTTTATCCCTGGCATCAAAAACAATGAATGCAGAAAACGCAATATAAGTGATATTTTTAAAAGAATATCACAAAGAGATCCCTTTTTACCTTTTAGTTATATATGTGGTAAGACTGTGAGTCATTCTGAGTTTTATCAAGGTAGGAAAGCCTTCTTGGTACGAACATAATATTGAAATTTGGTGAATACTATTTTTTTTAGCTATAAAAGTTGTGATAATGACAGGCAGAAGAATTCCTTTTCACTGAAACTCACTTTCTCCTTTCTAACATTCAAAAATATGTTCTCATTTTTCTGAAATACCACCACCATTTTCCTGAAACTTTGCTTCAACCTTTCCCCGTAATGTGGGCCAGACTGATTAATCTACACTGTCCTTCCTCTAAGTAGGGAAAAAATGGTTCCAATTTTCCCACCGATTCTGGGGAGAGGGAGGAAGGGGAGAGAGAAAGCCCACTCAGCAACTCCTTACTGACGATTCTCTGTGCTCTGGGAGGTTTGTAGGCGTTAAACACTATAACTAGCACTGGGCTATATCAACTCTACACCACGATTACATTCAGGGCCACAGGCTTGATCAGAACGCTCTTCATTCCAGACAGTTCTGTTCTCTGGAATGTATATTCTATTACGTCAGGTACTGCATAACTTTGAGCCAAAATATAAACGGGCAAAAATGGGCAAAATGAGATGAACAACAAAATTAAAAGTTCTCAATAGGGTTCTGCAATCACTATAAGATATCAAAAACATTAAAATGTGTTTCTACACGTAAAAATTAGTGCAGAAGAAAGACTTGGGGACATTGTGGGGCATCCCTTGAATCCATAATACTTTTAAATTATTGAGTTTTGATTAGAAGTTTAAATAGAAGAACTTAAAAATTCGTTAAATAACTTCTTTCCAATTATTTTCACAGAACTGTATTTACATCATTATGCTTGAAGCATATTAAATGCAAACACACTGCATTTTACTGTTTATAGAAATGCACAGTTTTCTTCTGAAACATGAAGTTCACAATAATTCTTTGTCACAGAATTCATTTCTGAGCTGAAGGTTAGTACCGGCCAGGATGACTGATTAAAGTGAGCGAAACTACTGGTGAAGTACAGGGTGAGTAAACAAGTGTGTTCCTGTTGTCCAGAAACACCTGCAAATGTTCTCAAATACCCTGATCCTCGTTCTCAGATGTTGTTTTTTCCTCTTTCTGAATTAAGAAATCCTGTGACCTGGTTAAGCAAATACTCAGTGGAAGGATAGCCTATATTTCATGACGAAATGCAGGGGAAAATAATGCACACCTTGTCTTTCTATGACTAATGCAAAATCTAATCATTCATTCCATTCCGTGGCCCACACTGGGTTTAAACAGCCACAGCCTGTCTGCCAGGTAAAAAAGACTTAATGTCCCTCTTGAGAAGAAATTAACTGCCAATGCAGACTGAGGGAAAACAGGGTCTGTGTTCCGTCCTCCGCTTCTCTTTTAATCTGACTCTTGCGTCGAAGCAGAAGGAAAACTTGGATCTTTGCCTTGAGCAAATTTCACTTCCAAGGCTCCAATTCTGGGGCCCTGTTTAATTGCAGAGGCAAGCAAGTGAGCTCTGAAATCAGTCGAGTCCAGCGCTCACAAGATCAGCAAGGAGGCAAGGCGGTAGTCCTCTCCCCGAGTCTCACGTTGCTCTTGTGGGACATCCTGGGCCTCTTTTACTTATTCAGAAAAAACTTGCTGGATTAATTGATGCTGCAAAGTTAACATGACTCAGACAGCTCAATGGTAGCAAACCCAAACAGACTCAGGTGTGCGACTTGTGCTTCCCCAGCCTGCCTGGTTGTGGTTTTTATCCTGGGATTTCAGGTAGGAGAGTGGTGAGGGGAAGGTGGTCCTGTTGCAGACTTAGCCAATCAACCAGAAAGAGTCTTCTTCTGCCAAGATGACTTGTCCCTTCCACAAAGTAGAACCTAAAAGTAAAAGGAAACTTGATGTACTCATCAGAGTTTTCCAGAGAAACAGAACCAATAGGATGTGTGCATCTGTAAGGAGATCTATTATAAGGAATTGGCCCCCACGATCATGGAGGCTGTCAAGCCCCAAGATCTGCGGGTGAATTGGCAAGTTGGAGATCCAGGAGGGCAGATGGTGTAGTTTCAATCCAAGTCTGAAGGCCTGAGAACCAGGACAGCCCAAAGGCAGGAGAAAGCTGATGTCCCACTTTGAAGGCCATCAGACCAAAAGAATTCCTCGTACTCGGAGGATGGTCACCGTTTTGTTCTGTCAGGCCTTCAGCTGATTGGATGAGGCCCACCCACATTAGGGAAGGCAGCGTGCTGTACTCTGCCTACCAATTTAAGTGATGATCTCATCCAAATACACTCTCATAGAAACACTCAGAATAATGTTTGATCTAATATATGGGTACCCCGTGGCCCAGTCAAGTTGACACATAAAATTAACCTTCACACCTGAGATGCTGATTCATCTGATGTGCAGGGCAAGCCCCAGCATAGTCAGCCAGACCTCGAGTCTACTCCTAATCCACTCTCAGATCCTGCTCACAATAAATGTGTAGAATATTTAGATGCTACCTTTTTTTGGTCTTCATAACTTGATTTAGGATCAACTTTTATTCCGTGGACCTAGTTATAACCTAACAATTTCGAGATCCAGATATGACACCAATTTACTTCATTTCTTCACTAATCTCTCTTTTCCTATTCCTCCTCACCTTGTTGTTTCAATCAAAGCTAAAACAAATGCTCTAATTATCTAACAAAAGTTCATTCTACATTATCAATTAATCTACAATATATAAAAGCAATAATTGGTATGTCTGGATGTAACTTGTCAATGAAAAGATGAAATCAACTGATCTTTGACAAAGGAGTAAAGGCAATTCAGTGAGGAATCTTCTTAAAAATGGTGCAGCCACAATTATGCAAGAAATGAGCCTCGACTCAGATCACACCTTTTGTAAAAATTAAGTCAGATGGATTATAAAGCTAAAAGTAAAATGCAAAATTATAAAACTTCTAGAAGAAAGATAAAAGAATCTACATGATCTTGGGTTTTGGTGATGATTTTACTAATATAACACCAAAAAGTATAATCCGTGCAAGAAAAATTTGATAAATTGGACTCTATTAAAAACTTTTGATCTGCCAGAGATACTGTTAAGAGAATAGAAAGCCACACACTGGAAGAAAGTATTTGCAAAGCACACATCTAATAAAGGACTGGTACATGAAATGTAGAAAGAATCCTTGAAACTCAAAAATAACAACCAAAAAAAACTCAATTATAAAATGGTCAAAAGATCTGAATAGACACCTCACCAAAAGAGATATACAGAAGAAAAAATAATAAGAAAAGATGCTCAATAACACTAGTCATTAGAAAATTGCAGAATTCCAAACGAAAACAGCAATGAGATATCACCACAAACCTATTAGAATGACAAAAATCCAAAAATCTGACAATACTGTACGCCAGGAGGCAGAGCAACAGGATTCTCATTCATTGCTGGTGGGAATGAAAATAAAACAGTCTCTTTGGAAGACAGTTTGACAGTTTCTTACAAAGCTAACATAGTTTTATCATATGACCCAACAATCACACTCTTAGATATTTATCTAACTGATTTGAAAATTTATGTCCACACAACAACCTGCACACAAATGTTTACAGAAACTTTATGCATAATCACCAACACTGGAAGCAACCAAGATGTCCTTCAATAGGTGAATGGCTAAACTAACTGTGGCATCTCCATACAAGGAGATGTTATGCAGCAATAGAAACAAATGAGCTATCAAGTCATGAAAACACATGGAGGACTCTTAAATGCACATCAATAGGCAAAAAAAGCCAGTCTGAAAAAGGCTACATATTGTATTATTGCAATTAAATTGCATTCTGGAAAAGGTAAAACTATGGCAATGATAGTTGAAAGATCAGCAGTTGCCAGGAGTTTGAGAGAACAGGTGGAGTGCTGAAAAGCTGCACCATTATTAAATATCTTAATGCATTCAAATATTTTTTAAGTTGTTTAGGAGTTTGGTGGATATCAGGACAGAATGTAGCCCAGAGAAAAAAGAAAAGAAATCTAATTGTATCACAAATGCATGAAACCACTTCACCAAAAGGAATTGGGCTAGCAGGGAAGCTGCTGACCTTAGTAACTCTGGAAATGTGTGCACTCCATAAGCCTGAAGGCAAAAAGAATTTCACATAAGCACTGGACTCTGGTTGATACAGTTGTTTCCCACAGGGTCCGGGTTGACAATTCTGATGCTGCTAAATGTGAACACTAGAATTGAACAACGGAGTTAGTGAATGGTGGCTGATAGGAGCTGTGCAAGTGGGGGTTTACAGGCAAGCTAGGACAGGAGGTTGTAATGATCCGTGTGCTGATCCATACTGGCACTGTCAGCCATCAGTATGAACCCATTCTTAGCTTAATACAGATACAGATGGATGCATATAGAAATATATACAAAGTGTATATAAGCAAGTTATTATACATATGGTACCTATGTTTCCTTCTTCTGTCAGCTCAGGGGGGCTGAGAAGCATCAGTACCCAGTAGCAATGAGCATACCTAGCCCCCAGATCTTGGTCTCTAATAATGTCCTCCAATAAAAGAAGCCAAGGCTGCTTGGATAAAATTGCTGGTTCTAGAACTGAGGCAGGAAACATACAAGATGAGTCTGGGGCAGCTTGTAGTTCCAGAAGGTAAGGAGTGTTAAAAAAAAATAAAATAAAATAACAGCAGGTACATCAAAGGAGCACAGGAGCCAACTTGAAGAGTCCCAACAACCAAAGCTGGGACAATCTGAACAACTAATAAGTAAAGTAGTATTGGATTATTACCAAAAGCATAAAGTAACTATCCGTGAGTCCATACTGACATAAGTACATGATCCAATCAATAAATGGGAGAGAAGAAACATATCTCCCATGCAGAAGAATTCCAGATAATTTACGTCAATAGTCTACCCTCAAGGAGGTGGAGCCGAACTCTCCGCTCTTGAAGTGTGGGCTGGGCATTGTAACTTCCCTCCAAAGAGTACAGCATGGAAAGGAGAAAAAAAGAGTCACTTTGCAGTGGAGAAACCTGACAAATACAACGTCGGCCAGGTGATCAAGTTTAACATCAACAGGGATTAGTCATGTTGATAGAATGTGCCCTTGACATGATGTGATAAAAATGCCACTTTACCTCTGAGGTCTTCCTCCCAAAAAACCATAACCCAAGCTAATTATGAGAAAAACATCAGACAACACCATCTGAGGGACATTCTACAAAATATCCAACCAGTACTCCTCAAAATTGTCAAGGTCATCAGAAACAAGGAAAGTCTGAGGAACTCCCAGCCAGGAAGACCTAAGGAGATGTGACGACTAAATGGATTGTATTCTGGGTGGGATCTTGGAAAACAAAAAGGACATTAGATAAAAACTCAGGAAATTTGAATAAAATGTGGTCTATAGATACTAATAATATATCAATATTGATTCATTAATTGTAACAAATGTACCAAACTAAGGTAAATGTTAATAATAGGGGAAACTGGGTATGGGGTATATGGGAACTCTCTGTACTATCTTCACAATATTTCTGCAGATTTAAAACAGTCCTTTAAAAGACATTACTAAAAAAAAGATAAATGTATAATCCAGTTACGTGTTACTTTTAAGTTTTATTCCAAGCATTCCACTACAGTTACAAAGACTATTATCCAAAATTCTACTTCAATATTTATTATATAAATATCACCATATTATGAATAAGTTTACATTATTTGTTTTAAGGAGTCAACCACATTTACTAATTAAGCTACCTTTTCTCCCAATTTCTTTTGAGTTCTTTTTTGTAATCATTTCAAATAAAAATGTGAAAATGATACATATCCTCTGTCTTAGAGCTTACCCTGACTCTCATAAAATGAAGAGGATGTTCCAGACCAGCTATATATACAAGAATATTTTTTATGTTTCTGGCTGATAATCTATTCCCTATGCTCTAATGCTTTTCAGTATTATATTTAACATAATAACATAAAATAAAATACCAAAAGCCTGAGTAAATCTTTGAATTTAATCTCTTTGCCATCAGGCAAGACCATATAGGCAAGTGGACGGTAGCATAGCCTACTTCTGTTCAACCCCTAGAGAAGACATTGTGTCTATACTTACTGCTCCCCATCAAAGTTTTTTCTTGAGTCTGAGTTGAATCCTGTATGCTGCCGCCTGATTCCATTGCTTCCTATTATCTGTTCAAGTAAAGACGGGAAACAGCTACTGACCAATTCCCATATAGCAATCACGAATCGGCGTATAAAGACCACCATAACCATTCCTTTCATATTAAGTGAGCATAGTCCTTTAATCTTTTCAATTCAAGACTTACCCTTTTGTCTTCTTCAGGATGGTTATCTGAACATTTTTCTTATTGCTACGGTCTTGTCTTTAGCGAAGCACCAAAGAGTTAAACTTGACATTCAAGACATATATTTGAAAACCCCTGTGTGATCGTGGAAGAAAAATAGTCTATGAAAAGAACAAGGTTGCCTAATTTTTTCACTGAGAATGAATTTTAACTGAAAACATTTCCCGTTAGAATTTCAACCTTCCCTTTGTGCATTTGGATACAAAAGGGAATGCAGAAGCTAATAGAATATAACTTTTTAAAGCACATCTCCCTATGCAAATATTAAAATAAAGGCTATTTGTTGAGATACTAAGGTGAGATGGATTGGTTGGCAAATTTTTTTCCAGTACTAAGTAGTCACAGAAAGAAATACTTGATATTTTCCATCCCTAGCAGCTCTTATTTCAGGCAGCAAGATTCCTTGAACTGCGAAAAGGTTTTCCTGCTGTTCACAGTGTCTGCAGCCACACAGCTTTTGGAACAAAATTTACCTCTTTTGTCAAATGGGCCTAAAGAGATATCACCACCCTCTCCTCTGGACTGTTTAGGAGATCCTCCTCTCCTGTGCGAAGGATTGGTCATTTGGGCCCACAAGAACAGGATTAATTCACTGATTTCCTAAATCCAATGAGTCACTTATGTGATCACAAAGGAAAATGTATATAACGTACCTAGCACAGGCCTGGTGTCTAATAAGGTCTCGGAATAAAAGCTAATTCATTTTTAAAAAAGTAATTGGCAAATTACAAATATGAGGCCTCGTAACTGTGGTGGAAAGGTTTTTGTTTTTTGGGTTTTTTTCATTTTGTTAATAGGGAATCATGGGTGGGTGTCATAATGACTCTGTTGGCTTGGTTATATGAAGTTTATTTCAGTTGCTCTCTTGCCCACAGGATTAACATCCTCAGAGGTTTTCCCGAGGTGTGGTTTACACTCCCCAGTCTCAGCTCTAAATGGTGCCACACGCTTAGCCAGTGTGCAAAATCCAAGTTCAACCCGGTGCCCCGACACGTGACTGCCCCTTTCTCTCTCCACGTCTCACAATAGGTGTCAGTTTCTGAAACCCTACAAATGAACCCCTTGTCAAAGGCCACGGTTTCACTCTTCTCTGCCTGCCTTTATTTCCCCTCTTCCTTTCTCACAAGCCATGGAGCGAAGCCTCCCTTCCTCCCACCCAAAAAATCCCAGCAACCTCACCCTCCAAATTTAACATGTTCCCACCTGGTCCATGATATACCAAGATACTGGAAATACCACCAATACCAGTGCAGTCAATGCTACGATTTTAAGTGTGATTTTCAATAACAGAAAAATAAGTATTGTGCACATGGGCATAACACAATGTGTGCACAATGGTGCCTTCCCAAACATACACGTTGAGGATGTTTATCAACCTCTTCTTGGACTGAGTTGAATGCTCCTGAAGGACCCACGCTTTTTATGTATTCTGTGGATCTTCATATATGACATCGCATCATCTGCAAGGGTGATAATTACTGGGCTGCAGTTTTCAAGGTTCTCCCAAGGTAGAAGACATCTAATAGTGCCAGGGATTGGAAAAGAAATTTTTAAGAAAAAGCAGTACCCTCAGTCTCTGACAATCAGTATTTTTCTGTAAACAACATGAAGTTGAGGTAATGATTTCCAATCTACAAAATATTTCTGGCTAATTTATCCAGGTAATTGAGATTAATTTGACATTTGTCCCACAAGGCATCTGGATGACCAAACTTTGCACAAGGGCTCACCAATGAATTTTCTCTTTAGGGATTTTCCTTCTCAAGAATAATTATGTTTTTCTTTCCTTAACCTAATCTCCCCCAACTTCTGCCTCATGCTTGGGTAGGCTCACACCAAGATGCACAAGCCCACACCTGCTGCTAATATATATAATATATGTATATATTCATGATTCATCTTTGTATTTTTCAGACTATTTGAGTCTTCTTTATGAAAAGGATATATCACAAGTCATGGCTCATTTACAAGATTCTGAATAAGACAGCCCATGAGGGGAGTTATAAGAAAGAATAAAACAGATACAGCACCAGATACCCAAACCTCTGGCTCAGGGCTAGATTGCAGCTTTAATCTCACACCTCAAGAACCTTCGTCAGCAGAAAAGAACCCAATGTGACAGCCTGGTCACATCCTTTCTATCAGGAGCCACGTTCGGGATGGCAGGAATCCTGCTTTTGGAATGCAGGCAACTTCTGCTGAAACCGGCAGTTTCAAAAAGCAAAAATGGTACACAGGGAGCGCTGCCCTGAATACAACTTACATCCTTTCACAGAGAGATTGCATTTTTTAAACTGTGCTGGAAAGGGTATCTAAACCATCTGTCTCCTACGTCTCAGTTGTCTGTCAGGGAGGGTCATCTGACTCCGGAAAGGAAACATTTCCTCTTCATAAATAGAAAGGGCATCACGAATATATTTTGCCTAAAGAAAAATATTAATGAGATAAATAAACCCAAATTTTGGTAGAGTGTCAGCCAAAATATGCTCATCACTGTCAGTCTGAGTCAGTCGCGTAGAGTTCCCAAGTTAAGAACAGCTTGAGGCTGTTGCTAAATTGGGATCATAAAAGATGTCTTCATACTCAGAGTCTGTATTTCCAAGGAAGAAGCAGGATGAATTTTCTCCTACTCTGTATAAAAGAAAGACTGAACACTACCTAGGGGAAAGCCTTCCTGTTTGTGTTTTATTTTAGTTGCAGTCACACCCACTGTCCCACCCTTCTTCCACCACTGCCTCCAGTGGAAGTAACTATTGGGCTCCATCCATGCAAAGTATAACAGCTGCATAGTTCCGGAACCCAACTGCCTGCATTTGAATCTTGGCTTCCCCACATGGCTCTAGGAAAGTCAGTCAATCACTTAACATCCTTGTTCCTCAATATCTTCATCTGTAATACAGAGATAATAATAAAAACCTCAGGGCTCCAGCCTGAGCAAGAACAAGAACTCATATCTACAAAAAGAAAAAAAAAAAAATTAGCCAAGTGTGGTGGTGTGTGTCTGTAGTCCCAGCTACTCCGGAGGCTGAGGCAAGAGGATCCCTTGAGCCCAGGAGTCCAAGGTTGCAGTGAGCTATGAAGACGCCACTGTACTCTAGCCTAGGCGACAGAGAAAGACCCTGTCTCAAAAAAAAAAAAAAAAAAAAAAGACCTGAGGGCTTTTGTAAGTGTCCAAAGGAATAAAGTGTAAAGTCCTTAGGTGAGGACTCAGCATACATATCAACAGATATTAGCTATTATTAATAGAAATGCCCAAAGCATTTTCTTGGAGCCTCTATTATAGAACATACTGGTTTCCAGTCTGTGTGCATGTCTTACCACCTCAATAAATCCTAAGGTTTTGTGGTGAAAACATCTTTGCATTTCTCTGTCACAGTGCCTTATTGCCTTAAACCATGCAGGTGCTCTTTGTGAAACAAATGGCAGATTCTTTTGTTCTTTGCAGTGAAAAGTATTCATAGTAAAATGTTTGGCAAATCTCTCAAAACATTTTCATTGTGCTTAAGGACGGACAATATTCTTTCAAGCCAATTACTGATCACCTAATCCTCTACATCAAAATGTACCAATACTTGCTTTTAAAATGACTACAGTTTAAATCATAGCCAAGACATAACACCTCTGCTTTAAAATTACTAATATTGGGAATTTGGATTCTGCCCTGTCCAGAATGATGGCACTGTAAGAGTGAGGTGCTTCACAATGGAATTCTGCAAGAACCTGGCAACCAAGATTGGAAAGTGCACACTTTTGGAGAAGGTCACTCTCACTGAGCCACGCCTTGGCATGACAGTGGATCCCCAACGCTAAGGCTGACTCATTGACAATGGCAAATATTCAGTGAACACCTACAGCTCTCTATAGAAACCGCCACTGTGCTTATGAAATACACGGCTTATAATAAATCCATTAACCTCTATATCTATAATTGGTAATAACATTTTTGTTTTACAATTTGGGAACATAGTATTTCCTTGATCAATGCATTCGTGTATATATATATATTTATATTTATATAATTTTATATATATGTAATGGTCCCTAATATAGCCCATTCTCCAGTTCCTGTGAGCTAACCCAGGGCAGCAGTGGAATAGGATGTTCTTTCTCCTTAATGCCTGAACACGTGTATTCCCTTATGAGAAGGGGAGGTTTGGACCAGAAAGGATTTCTGCCGTCACTGCTCTGTAGATCTTTTCCCAGAAGGCATCAAAACTGTGTAAGTGAAATCCTACACAAGTCAAGAAATAGAACATTCTTTACCCATACTATAAATAATTTCATCTTCAGGGGATATGGTTTTGTTTTTAATTTGGAGTGAATTAAGCAGCAGACTAGCCTGCCCCTGGAGAGTAAGATTTGGTGACAATTGTCAATTAGATTAGGTTTTCAAAATTATTGTAATCGTAGTTTATACCATAGTTATATAAGTAATTGTGACAATTTCCACCAATTTATTCTAAAGCTTCAGTTAGACCTTTAGACTCCTAAATATCATTTTAAACTTAGTTTAAAATTCAACTGGATAATGGGGGGGAATGGCAGGGTTTTGTGGGTTTTTTCTTTCGGTTTTATGCATTCCTTTCCTCAGGGTTCTCTCACATCTGTTTTACAGCTCAGTTGATAACCAATATTCTCTTCCTAGGAATCCTTTTTTGTATATAAAGCAACCACAGCACTATTATTTAGCCCCTTCAGATAAAATGGGAGAACACACAAAACACACACACAGAGTCACTGATCAAAAGATCAGTGTTGGCCAGGACCTAAAACAGAAGGTACGTTGCTGTAGTTGACTGAAATTAAACCAGGCCAGGGTTGACCCAGACCCAGCCAACAGTTGTTGACAAAAGCTTTGAAGAGGCTCTACCAGATACATGTCAGATGAATCTCTAGCCCCAGCAAAGGGGCATTAAAGATCTATGGAGCTTAAAAGATATTTTCCTGATGATTTGACCTTTCCAGGGTAGGAACATTCATGACTTTGGCCTTTAAAACACTCTGCAATTACCCACCTCAGTAGTGGTAGTTTTTCTAGGTGTCTAAGCTGCTTAATAAAACTAAAACTTAGTGGCTTAAAGCAACAATCATCATTTACTATCTCTTGGTTTCTGCAGGTCTTCCAGAGTGTCTCAGCTATCTGATTCTGGCTCAAGGACCCTCAAGAGTATATAAGACCCTCAGATTGGGGACATCACCAGGTTTCTTCTGTCATCCATCTAGTGCCAGGGCTGGAATGACGCCAAACAGCAGGTGCTGGACAGGTGAGATCCTCAGGCACCTCCCTCTATTTCTGTGTCTCTCCATGGGATCTTTCTCCATCATGCTGTTTTCAGGGTAGCAGGCCTTCTGATATACCAGCTCAGGGCTCTGGAGGCAGGTATCCCCAGGAGGGCAGGAAACCTGGCCAGAAGCTGTGCTGCCTTCTTTAACCCAGCCCAGAGGTGACCTTGCATCACTTCCACTGTTTCCTACTCCCTCATCGCTAAGTTCAGCCCACATTAGGTGAAAGGAATTAGACCCCATATTTTGAAAGGGATGCACAAAGAATTTGAAAGATGTACTTTAAACCATCACAGTAGTTTTATGTCTAATAATTACTTATTTTCATAAGTACTAGATGGGTTTTACCCAACATGATAGCAGGTATAGATTTTTCTTCCTTAAAAAATTTAAAGCTTAAAACATGTATGTCATATTTCTTCATTTCTTATTTTGTAATGAAATAATTTTTAAGCAAATCCTTTGTGAAATAATGAGAGCTATAAATAAATAGAGCAAATAAAATAACCACATAAATACCTAGATGAAGTTCTCATAAAGATGTCAGAGGGATGGCTTAAAAATTTTATCAAGTCCATGTGCCAATATTTTACTATTCCCATGAATATTATCTCTTGGAAAAGATAAAGGGTAGTTCTTTAAGCAACTAATATTTATAATTTTAAATTTGAGTAAAAATAATAAATGTTGAAAATAAACATGCTCTTATATCCTCTTACAAAATCATGTCCCCAGAGCCGCTGAAACATTTTCCAGACAGTTTGACTTTAAAAATAAATCTTATTTAAAGCTGATGGGAACTAGGGTAATTATTAACTCAAACCCAATAAGTAATAATTAATTTTTGCCTTCTTGTTTATGCCTCATGAAATATTTCTACGATCAACTGCTATGCCACAACCTGGATTAACACTAAGACGTTTGATTGGCACTCGACAGGTGTTAATGCTAAGAATCAGAGCCTTTTAATTAGCAAAATTCATTGTGTTGAGGGCTAGTTAGGCTTTTATCAATTAAAAAAAAAATCCTTCTTTTTGAGTAATAGTGAAAATTTAGCCCAGCCCTTGAATGTACTCAAAGAGGTGAACATAGGGAAGAAATCGCTAAACCCAGAAAAGAAGAAACAACCTAATGCTTATGCCCTGCCATGATTCTTCCAGAAAGAACTCCAGCAGATTACCTGCAGGGAGACTAAAACTTAGAGAAGCAAATAGCTAATACTCTATTAAACTAAATAGAGTAGCAAAAACAGGGAGTATAGAAAACAAGATCAGGCTAAGATTGAAAAGAGTTTATAAAAAGCAAACTGCGTATGCTAAGGATTTCTTACTTTAAAAGTTAAACGTGCCACATGTTGTGGCATCAACATATTGAACTACTATTTCATGTCATTTCCACAATGTTCCATAAAACCTGAGGAAAGAATTGAGGAGGGAATTCTCAGTTCTAAATTTCAGTTCTAAATTTGCTTTCTAGTTGCCAATATTTTTCACACTAAACAGAACTCAACCGAAATGATTTTAGAACCAAAGACAGACCCATTTTATGGGGCAGGTGTCCTGGTCTACCAACTCTCAGACAGAAATTAAGTATCTATTCTTGTGGAGAATGTCAAGGCTGAGGTCAGAAACCCCAGGTAAGAACTGCACAGTGAATGGTTTTGGTTTTTACAAATAAGTAAAAGAGACCAATCTCAGAGCTAAAATGCCAAATATACTAAAAATTCACATAATTTTTGAATAATAAAATTAATTAATTACAAATAATAAAATTAATTAACTTCTAAAGCGGAGGCATTTCCTCCAGATATATTTCTTTTCCTATTCCCTACAGTTGGGAGGCAGCTTGGCCCTAGGGCTGTTTGGCTGAGCATATCAGAATGGGTGAATGGGATCCTGTTCTTTGTGTTCACTAGCTGGTAATAAGAGTCCTCACCACTCTGGAGACTTTGTCGTGTGGCCTGGGTTTTACTTAGTATTCTTTTAAAATATAATCAAAACTGAAATTATATTTTCAGCTATCTCCATTAAAAAGCCATAATGGTGACTAGGACCAAAATGAAAAAATCCCCATATTACGCAAATAGCACCAGAAAGAAAGTTGCTAAGGTCCGGGTTCTCAATCTGATCCCAGACACCAGTGAGCTTTGAGACTTAGAACCAGGGCTCGCCCTTCCAGGTACTCTGTTTCTAAATCTGCATACTCGACTAATTACCTAAGATCCCTCCAGCTCTTGGTTATTAGGATTATTTGAAACTAATCCTTATAACTTCTGTCATAAGGCCTAAAACCTGAAATTCAATGCTAAAAATGGGATAATCAAGGAACAAACTATGATTTAAATTTTCACTTTGAGACTTTTCAGCCATGGCACACCCGGCCGGCACATGGAGACTGGCCAAGTGCTACTGCTGAGTGGACACATTTAAAAGGTAACCATTGTTTTACCCATAAAGTAGTTCCTGAGATTCTACCTGCCTGATATAAAACACGGTAGCAGATGCTAAGAAAGAGGCAGGTGTGAGACACAGTTGCTTCCTGGACTTGCTGGCAACACACACAGGGACATGAGACAAGCACAACTCGAAAGATAAGACATGGTGTTGTACAGTTAGGTGGTAAGACAGGTCATAGTAATGTTAGGACAGTAATGCACAGCAGGGGAAATGTCTAACCATTTTGCTAAATGGCTGTGTGGCATCTCCTGTAACCTCCTTCAGGTCCCTGTAAAGTGACCCCAAATAGATATAAAATCTCTGCAAGAAATGGTGTGCTTGCCAAGCAAACACAGATTCAAGCCAAGTCCCAAAGTCCCTACTTCTAATTAATCATCCCATTTACACCACCCCCAAATAAAAATTGTGGACTTTCCCCTTGATTATGGTCACTTTTTAAGGAGCCCAGGCATTAATTAATTGGTTAGTGACTGATCAATTCACAATTCAGGGTCTACATGTAGTAGCCTGAACTAACATGCCTTTAAAAACAATGAAAATGATATTGAGGGCTCAATCTGAAACTAAAAATGCACAGTTGTGCCTATAAAGAGGAAGATTTATGAAACCAGGTCATAAATTGATAGGAACACATTATACACAGGAACCTAGCCGTAATTTTTCCCTTCTGTCACTAAGGTCTCTTTCCGCAGAGACACCCTTCTTCCAAACAGAAACTGTCCAGATTATAAACACTTTCGAAATGATTTGTCCAGTCGAGCCCTATTAGATGAACAGGTAAGTTCCGTAGCAACCTGTGTCCACTGAGAAAGAATATTTTTGTTAACGTTCTGGATTTACTGTGCGTGCCCCACCAGCTCCGAGTCTGCATCCAAACGGTTCTTTAGGTTTTTCCTTCCATCCTCTTCTCCTTCTTTTTTTTTGCCCCACCACACACTCCAAAGGACCCAGGAAGAAGGGCCCCTGGCTATGTGAGAGAGGGAGAAAGAGACAGAACAGCTGAGATGGACAAAAATAAGGCAGAAGAGACAGGGAGCGGATCATCAGGACAAGCCCTGCAAGGTCCTATTGAGGACTTGAGACTTGAGCCATTGAAATACGTCCGGGAGGAGAAAAGTAGTAGCAGAGCATCGTGAGATTGGTGTTTCCACAGGATCTCTCAGAGCTCAGAATGGAGGCTACCCCTGTGCAAGGCTGAGAGTGGGTAGCTGAACAGGCCATCAGGATGCCGCATGGGCATTTTTGAGCAAGACAGGGTGGTGGTTTGAACTTGGCTGGTGAGAAGAGAAAGAACAGAAGCAATTCAAGAGGGGCTTTGGAAGCAGGATCAACATGGTTTGTACATAGTCTGTGTTTTGGGGTGTGAGGGGGAAGGAGAAGTCAAAAGGATTTGCGTGTGCACACAGAATTTCACACTGCACCTGACAGGCCTGCAGAAGGACTCTGTTTTGTCTACATGTTTCCTATCTTTGTGGAAGGAGGCAGCAGTTGTGGACACTGGAGGTGAGGGTACCGTTGCCATCTTGCCAATACCTAATGCCTTGGAATAACTATTACCTTCTCAGTACCCAAATTTAAATCAAGTACATGATTGAATCGTTCTTATATTTAAAAAAGAAAAAACAGTAGTTTAAAAAAAACAACAATATGCCCTTTGTTTTCATCTGTGTCGTGTCTGTTTCACAGTAGGATTTGAAACTGAAATTTCAAAATATACTGAGAAATAAGACTCCTCTTGTGTTTCTGACCACATGGAAGCAAAAATAATAAGACAGGCTGAGAGCCGTCATGTTTACAGACCAATTCTTAAAACAAAAGGTTAAAACAAAAACCAAATTAAGCATTTGATGTTCAGAATCTCTTTTCAAATTGAGCCATTTTTCTTCTATTTTCAAAATCATGGACTTGTGAGGATTTCCCAGTTACTGTTCACATTGTTTAGGTGCATGTTTTACAGTCAGTTTTCTTTGAGGGCTTTATGCCTGTTTGTTTTTTATAATGCCTAGCCACCGTTAAAATGGATTTTGCTAATGACACAAATGTTTAGCATAACAGTTTTAAGAAAGACTGTGTTATAATCACTGCTCTAGGGAAATTAATCTTCTTCCATTAAGTTTTCACATTCAGAAAGTATATTTACTTTCATAAAGAACATAAACCATTACTATTAACTCTAAGAAATCTGAGGATGAGTTTTTGATGGAACAATTCTGGAAGACGGCTAAATTCTCTAGGTGTAAGTCACTTGACTCTAATAAAACACAATAGCTATAAAGTCTCAAAGCGTCCAATAAAGTATCCTCAAATAATATAACAATATAAAGTAGAAATGGCAAAATGTTGTAAAAAGCCAATTTCCCAGTAAAAAAATCTCAACAGGTCGTTTTCCATAGGCTCTTTTCATGAAAAAAATTTGAAGTAGTTTACAGTAAAAAAACACAGTAAGACAAAAATAATACATTACAGCAAGATCAAGAAGGTAGGCAATATGTCGTGCGAGGATTTCGAGGGAGACGTTGCCAGTGGTAGCTCATCAGTTCTCTCCTGGGCACGTGCTGCGGAGTAAGGCTGTGTGACTAGCATAAGCCAACGAAACAGGAGGAAAGTGCCATGTGTCACTTCCTAGTGGAGGCAACAGAAAGCCCACATGTGACTCTCTGGGTTCTCTGGTCCCCCGACATTTCCCCTTAGGAAGCTGTGTGTTCCCAAGGACAAGGGGGTGGAGCCCACCTCCACTTGGGTGTCTGACTGGATCTCTGAATGGGGCAAATCTTCTGCCTACCTGCTGAGGGATTTTTGTTTATTCTGCTAAACCACAGAAATTTGAGGGGGGTTTGTGCATATCCTTGCCTATCCTGACAAATACTGTTAGTGATTATTTTTTTTAATGTACTGGGGTGTTTATTGCAGTAGATTTTTTTTAGAAGGCAAAGCATTGTGTTTACTATTCAATGACATTATAGCTGTGTTGAAAGAATAAAATATACATCAATATTATAACACCAAACACCCATTGCAATATCTCCAACCCCAAGAAAGCAACAGTCATAAATATTGTTAGTGATTATTTTGAAAGAAAAAATAAAGTTTGTTCACCAGAAGGCATAGATAAGAGATATTAACAATGACATAAAACCTAAACTAAGTAAGTAATTTTTCACAAAATGGAATTGTAGGAGGGTCTGTTTTTTGAGAAGTTGTGTCTAGTAAATGCTCAACAGGAATTGTCTCACTTAATTCAGATGTAGGAAGTGGAGTTTAATGGAATTAAATAATTTATATGACTTCTAAGAAATAGAGCAAGACCTGAACTCAGTGGGTCTAATTCTTGAGCTGCGCTTGGAACTGTGGTGCCAAAGGAGGAGGTTTGGACAGGACCTTGAGTGGTAAAATCACCAGCAGAAGAAAAACTTCAGCGTGGCTCTGAGCAGATTGGAACTTGGCACATGCATTTTTAAATAAGGAACATAATGGACAATTTATTTGACAGTAGAAGAACAGTAACAAGAACATGGGCTATGAGATTAGACAGACACAGGTTTGGATCCTGGAGTGACCACTCTTTCTGAGTGAGACAATTAATAAAAACAAAATGTACCTTTTATTCAGGTGACTATTGTAGAGTATCACACAAAATCCAAAGGTCCCTGAGAGAAATGCTGTTTCATCTTTTTTTTAAATGTTTTTATTTCAAATAATAGTTGTAATACTTCAAGTAGTATTATTCGGAAGGAATTTCAAATTTACAAAGTTGAAAAATAGCATTTCACTGAGATTTTTCAACGGTTGACATTTTAGCACATTCTCTCTCTCTTTCTCTTCTTCTCTCTCATACACACCCCCACACACACAACGTGCACATACACAAATTATTGCTTAGTTCTAATCCATTTAAGAGTTCATTGCATACTTTATGTCCAGATGTGTATTTCCTAAACACAAAGACATGTCATTACCTATATATAGGACGTTTAACATCGATAAAATAGTATTATCTAATACAGATGCTCCTTGGCTTATGATGGGGTAATGTCTAAAACCCATCGTAATTTGAAAATATCATTAAGTCAAAAATGCATTTAATACACCCAACCTATTGAACATGACAGCTTAGCCCAGACTCCCTTAAACATGCTCAGAACTCTTACAGTAGCCTACAATTGGGCAAAATCATTTAACACAAAACCTATTTTATATTAAAGTGTTGACTATCTTGTAATGAAAACTGTATTGAATACTGCACTGAAACTGAAAAACAGAATTGTTGTTTGGTTACTTGAAGTATGGTTCCTACTGAATGTGTATCACTTTTGCGCCATTGTAAAGTCAAAAAATCCTAAGTCAAGTAAGGTGAGGACATCTATATATAGTCTTCATATACATTCAAGTTTTCTATATATAGTCCTGTATCTATTTAAATTTTGCCAATTTCCTCAGTAATGTTCTTTAGTCATCTTTAATCTGGAACACTTCCTCAGTCTTCATCTTTTCATGACATGTTTTAAGAGTCCAGATTAGGCATTTTGAAGAAATTCTTCTAGTTTAGATCCAGACCATGCATTTCTGACACGAACACTACATGAGTATTTTACCCATATTCACTTGCTTATTTGTCTGCTGTCTTCATTACATGTTTCTTCTGCCTACTTCATAAGGTCTTTGGGGTTCAAATGAGTTAACATCTTTGAAAATTCTTGAAAAGCCATACAGGACTTTACTTCCATGAGCAATTAATAAAAATAATGTGTTGCCTGAACATAAATATCAGTTTCTTTTCAATGTAAATGTCACAGTTTTAGAAGAATGAATTTGAAATTAATACCCTCCAACTTCAGAGAGAAAAAGACAATTATTGTCTTAACTGCATTGTACACAATGAACTACAAAAAATATACCCATATGTGAGGTGGTAAAAAATACCTGAATAAAATTAAGCAACTCACCCAATTATTTTGAAGTATTAATATCTCAGGTGAAAGAGCATGCTTAATCTAAATGATTTTATAAATAATTCATTTTCCTGCTTAAATGAAGCAGGAAATATAGTGACTATCCCTATAACATAGAGCATATAGCATATAGAAAATATAATAATTATAGAATTATACAATTCTATAATGAATATAGAGTCTAGGGAAACTAAACTCTGACCAAAAGTATAAATCCAAAATATTGGCCCTGTTACCTTCACATTGAGAGGCATCCTGCAGTCCAGGGCTGACCGGTCCCTGCTCACAAAACACAATTTATGTGAAGCTTATGGAAGACATCTTTGAGACCAGGACATAGAGAAATATGTGCCCTTCACATGACTGAAGGACCCACTTTTCTACTGCCCAGAATATATTAATATATAGGTCTCTGCAACGGCACCACATCAGAGTAAATACATACACAATATAAAATATTCTAAAAATTCCACTCCTGTTCCTACATGCACTTTCCACATTGTTAATGGAATGTCATAAAGCAGAGTTTGCAACCAGGCAGGCTCAGAAAACTATCACTCTTTTTCTCTGGGTTGTTATGTTTTGGTTTCTTTTGTTTTTGTTTTGTTTTGGGCTCTTCAAATAGTTGAAAGGAATAGCAAGGGGGTACAGAAATTTTTCACTCATGGGGGAAACAGAAACCTAGGAATTTATCTTAAGGATCGGGTATATCCAATATATGATAGTTAACCTTCAACACTGACCACCCGGTAAGATGTAGATTACCTAACTAACAAAGATCTTGCATCAGAAGAGGACAGTTTGTATGTTGGGGTCCATGGATGCTTGGCAATTTACAGATCATCATCAAAAAACCATAAATGTCCACAAATTGCAAAAAAATTGTACGTGTTTGGGGAGAAACTCCATGGCATGCATTAAATTTGCAATATAGCTCAAGCTGGGTTAAAAACAATGCAGTGGTGTGGTGTGACCACAGGGGTCCTGACCCACTTTCCTCGTTAACTATGATTTGTCTGTTTTTGCTTCTCTGATGCCCATGCCTTATAGCTGCCAAAGACCCAGCTCTGTATCTCTACCTGGGTCCCTGGCTGTCATATGCTCTTCACCCTCGCCTTGTCTTTGCCTGGATCCCGGATTCTGGCAGTTGATCCCTCCTCCAGGATCTTATATACTATTCCCTGCCCCACCATGCCTAGAATTAGCCTGGCATCTCCTATCCCACCACAAGAAGATCTCTGTTCTGTGAGTTGTTAAAAATATTAGTAAGTGATAGTTTTTTGCAGTATGCATCATCAAGATCAGTAGAGACATTCTGCGTTACTTATATAAAGCGTTGAAACA
Source organism: Daubentonia madagascariensis (assembly GCA_023783475.1). Classification (NCBI taxonomy): domain Eukaryota; kingdom Metazoa; phylum Chordata; class Mammalia; order Primates; family Daubentoniidae; genus Daubentonia; species Daubentonia madagascariensis. Next base: position 952,467 of record JAKFHU010002239.1, read on the forward strand.
CATTTAAGAAAAATATTAGACTAATGGTTGTAATTTGTTTTTAAATCTCTAAACCCACATACATTAGAAAATAAAATTAATACACTCTCTTTGTTATTTAATTGGGTAATTTCAAAATGAGTCATAAGGAAGTCAAATCTGGCAAGTATCAAATACAATTAAAAATGGTAGTAGTAGTAGTAAAACAAAAAAAACTGAACATATCCCAGAGAAAGTTGTAGGCACAAAAATGCACTCTTTGATAGTTTCCATAATTGACTGGGTTGTACATATATATACTTCTCAAATAATGTAGAAATTATCATTGTTTGTAATATGAAATTTGGATAGCAAAGATCAAGGGCTGTTACGGTGATGGCAAAGCAATAAAAATTAGTTTGTTCTTCTTGAATTTCTTTGCAATGATTAATGTTTGACTAAATTCAAAATGCCAAGCTAGAGGGAAGTGGAAATTCAAGGATTCACCAGGAAAAACGAAGATTTTTCTCCCATGGAAGATCAAGAATCATGTAATATAATTAAAACATTTTAATAAGAGGAAGGCAAATGTTCTAAGAACTTGCCTAGAATCCCAATTATGACTGCAGGCATCAGTCACGCTAACACTTGACTGGTTTGGTAACTGTTTTTGCTGGGGGCACAATAAAAAAATCTTAATTTAATTTTTTCACTATTTTCAGGGTCAGATATCCCCAACAGGCACAAGAGCATTTGCCCAATGACCTACACTTTGCAGAGGGAAGTAAAGGAGCAGTGATAACTAGAAATCCACTGAGCTTTGATTCTGACCCTCCACACTCCCCCTGGCAGTGCATTTAAGTCACAGCCATTTAAAAAAAAAAAAATCTGAACCTATACTAGTGGATTGACATCATGAGAATTATGCCAGCCTGAAGAAAAAAGTTTAATCAATTCTGGTGGAGGAAAGACAGAGTGGAAACACCAGGTATAAAATGGTCAGCACAGTGAGAACATTCTTGCATTTGTGTGCACTTTGGGTTTATAAGATATTTTTACATAGGTGACCTTGTTTGATACTTCCATCCACTCTGTGAGGTAAAAAGTGAAGTGTTTTTAGCCAGTTTTGACAAATTGTATAAAAATGAAAAAAAAATTCTTAACTACCAAATGTCAGGCAGCAAGAGGTTGTGGTGTTTGTTATGTGATAGCCCCGTACAATGTGGGGTGAGCTCCCAAAACAACCACTCTAGTGACATTTTGACATCTTCCATCCCCTGCTAATGTGATCAGGGAGTTGAATTTTATCAGAGGTGGCCTTCTAGTAACAGTTCTGAGTAGGTAAATCTGGACGTTTCCCTTCCTGATTCCTTGCTTCAAACCTTGGACAATTGGCCATATATTGAGCTCTCTGCTTTCCTTTATTCACCACCTTTTTGTTTTAAGCTTAACATCTGGGGAGGAACCTGTTTTCAAGTTAGTAATATGGACAGACTTCATCATTGTCATTCTACGTCTGTTTTCAAAGCTTTGCAGAAGCACCAAAGGAAAGGAGAGCAAGAGTAATTACAGAGGCTGTTCATGTTTACCTCTCCAGGATTTTGTTTTCTTGTATTTAAATGAGGGAAGAGGACAAAATAAGTCTCCAAGATCCATACCAATTCAAACATGACAGGTTTGCAGTCTGGTAAAAAATATTTGTAAGTCAATCATTCTTGCAAAACTTACTTCGAAGACCACAGGAGAATCTTCAGAGGTTCCATTCATTTATACCTTCACTGCCAATGAACATTTCTGTCCAAACTCACATCTCAACAATCACGTAGCTATTAGCACAGCCCTATAAAGGGTATCTGAAACGCTAATAGAAACAACCTCTACCTAGAAATGACTCAGAAAAATGAACAGCATGTGCGAATGCCCCTTCCTCCCGGCGTCCTCTCACCTCTGGAATCCCTGGTGCTACTGCCAGAAAAGCCATTCTGGGTCGTCAAAAAGCATTAGAGAAATTGGAGGTTCAGAAGTAAAGAAAGGAAAGATACCTGTGAAAACGGCACTGCAGCATGGAGCTGACCAGGGACAGGTGCACAGAATGAGCTGACCTTCACCAGCCCAAAAATATCTTCCCCCTACTGTGCCTGAAGTTTTGACTTCACATTGGCACGCTGGCTGAAATCACAGCACTGGGACATGCTTGCTGGATAATAAGCAGAAGGTTTTTTTGTTTTTTTTTCAAATGCAACTAACTCAGGAGAGTTCAGAGACTGTCAAGCCCTTCATGCATTTGTGTGAGTTGGTTCAATCAGATTGCTTTCCTCCTGACACCCAGCTGAGATCACCAATCCTGAGTTAATCAGAGTTTTGAAAAGCTGGAAAGGAAAGGTAGGTAATTTTGGTGAAAGATAATTTCAGGGAATGGGCTAATTTTGGCTAATGTAGATGGAGAAGTCTAGAGATCTTTAAACAAGGGCACTGAATGATGGAGAAGTTGCAGAAAGCTTGTAATGGATGTCAAGTGCGTATTTCCAAATGTTTCCTAGAGATACCCTCATACTCAAGAAAGGAGGTGCTAGACACTTTGCCTGATACTTCATGCTTTCGAGAGTTAGGTAATATCTATTTTACAGATAAGAAAACTGGGGCTCAGAGAGATAAAGGAACGCGCCCAGAGTCAAAGTCAGACCATGTTATTGCCAACATTTCCAGCTGCCTCTACTCCATCCTCTTCCTTCCTGTCCTCTTCTTCACTGTCAGGACTCAAAAGTAGAGGTAATACTATCAGTGCAACAATGTCGCTCAGCTGCAATTTCTGTGATCTAACCTGGTGAGCCTAATAAACATGACGATCACTGTTTCTGTGGAAGAAAACACATGCCAGGTTCCAAATAGCCGATTTATAAATAAGCTACTGGGATACAATTGTTCTTAAGCTGAGTTAATCATACACTTTTGATGTTTTCCCCAGCTACAAAAATAAATTAAGAAAAGCTGTAGAAATAATTTCTTATTTGTCATCTTCCCTAATTAATCCATGGCATTATGGTTGGTGTTGACTTGTAATCTCCAAGCATGGCCTCTCCTGCACCAGCCATGCTAGAAATTCAGTCAATGCATCAAACAAATAAATGAACATGAGTGAATAAAATCTAATCCATATGGCCTAATCAATAATATAATTACATGCACCTATTTTTCAGAATAGACAGCAGAGGAAACCACGGGCTATCTCTGGTTCTGGTTGCCAGTGAAAAGCCAGTCAAAAACAGCTGTGTGACCTAATTTATTTATTTGTTTACAATGGCCAGTCTGAACACGAATGTGTTTAATAACTTCTGGTATTTGTGCTGCCTGTTTGTTTTTCAGTCTTTACTTTTCCAAGAGTTTCTTTTGACTTTTGAGTTGAGAAGAATAGACTAATTCTGGGACAGATAACAGAAAGTTAAACTTGGAAATTTAAGAGCATAGGTAATTTTAGGATCAGAGCATCATGTAGAGGGTGCATAAAATCAGAAGTCATGAGTTTAAAAAAAACATTCACACACATCAAGTAGCTGAGGTGTTAATGAAACAATACCATTTTAGAACTTTTTAGGAGCGAAAGCTTAAATCTCCCCCTATTTCTATGATCAATCTTTGATCTAGTCTTGGCATCGCCAGTCTCAGGGGAGAAGCCTGACCACTGGTTACTAGAGGATCTTTTATAAATTGAGCCACCCAAGGGAGCAGCTCAGGAACCTTACTTGCTAACAAGAAAATGCCTGTAGTGAAATTAGTAATTCTGGGGCATGGTGTAAATGTGGGAAAATAAGACAAATGTGATTTGAACCATCCCCCCCTGCCTGAAGGAAGCGGCAAAGATGTCCTATCAGAAACTTCTTGAAGAAACAGGAGCCAGGTACAGATGAAGGGATTCAGGAAACCTGGTAGCACTAGATGTAACTTGGAGCTATGCAATAAAACTACTAAATGTCCATCAACAGCTGAATGGATAAAGAAGCAGTGGTATATATATACCATGGAATATTATTGAGCTTTATAGAAGGAAATCCTGCCATATGCAACAACATGGATAAACCTGGAGGAGACTATGCAAAGTGAAATAAGCCAGTCACAGAAGGACAAATGATCCATGATTCCATATATGAGTTATCTAAAGTAGTCAAACACATGGAAGCAGAGCACAGAATGGTGGCTGCCATGGGCTGAGGAGTTGCTATTCAGTGGTTATAAAGTTCTGGTTATGGAAGATGAATAAGCCCTTAAGATGTGATGTACAACATTGTGCCTATAGCTAACAATACTGCGCTGTACGCTTAAAAATTTGTTGAGAAGGTAGACCTCCTGTTAAATGTTCTTATCACAATTTTTTTAAGAACCTGTTTGGCTTCAAGCCTGAGGCCCCCACAGCCTACCTGAGTGGCCTGGGGCAAGATTTTAAACTTTTCTCATCTCAAAGTAGGGGCTGAAAATAGTAACGCACTGCAAAAGGGAATCCTGAGACCTAAATTAGTTAATACGTGTAAAAGTGTTCAGAAAAGCACTTGGCATAGAGAAGGCCCTCATTCAACGTTAGCTTTCTAACCCACGCCTCAGTGTGCTTGAGCCCTCAGTGAAGTCTGGCTTCTCTGGAGCTCATTTGCCCCATCAAGATGACACGGCCTGAGCCAAAAGCCAGGCTTGCCAAGCAGAACTAGTTGATTTCCTCTCCCCGGGGAGAGGAAAGCAAGTAAATACTAAGAAGCACCATTGTCTTTGTACTCCTTGTAAGCAGCAGGAATGCATTAAAGCAAGGGAGTTCATGAATTTCACTGAAGCATTTCCCTATTAACAAGGAAGATTTGGGATCTGCTGCCTTAGAAAATTCAATGACAAGAGATCTACTCCCCTCACTAGCTCCTTAATTTGGAAATGTAAAGTTTAGACCAACTGAAGATGGACCATAGAATTAGAGATTTTGCTCCCAAAAAGTTCTAAAATGGTATCACTTATTTAAATACCTCAGCTACTTGAGTGCGATTATTGATGGATGGATGCATTTTTTTAATTCATCATTTATGATTCAACACATCCACTGTAAGTTATTCTGATCCTGAAATCTCCTATGCCCTGAAAATTCCAAATTTAACTCTTCCGTTTTGCCCCTGTAATGTCTTCCCCCTCCAAAGCATTCCTTTACATACCCATGAATCTCACCTCCTTGGCCCTTACAGTCACTCCCCTGGCTGAGTCTGTCATAACCTTGCAAAGAAAAAACTCTCCCATGGTCATTTCAGCCCAGAAAATTCCAGTCACAATTGCCTTCTGGGGATCTAAATCAGGTTATGGTAATGTGACAGCTCATTCAATATCCTGTAATTCCCCAGTCTCTGGCCATCAACTCTCATTCACAAATTCATATTTTATAGAAAAACTTTAAATGAAAGCTTAGATTAGACAAAGATTGTAGTTTGGTCCAGATACCTGCTGAGATTTCCATTCTCCATGGAGGAATCTGACTAAATTCTAAAGAACAATTAAATGCATTCAATTTTACCTGAAAGTTTGAGTTCCTCAGGAAAGGCAGCCTGGCTGAATACAAGGAACGATGGTCTGGAACTCGAACGAGGCATCCATAGATTTCAAGTTTCAAATTTACCTTCTAACGCCAGGGCTATACCAGGGCTCTTTTGGTGTAGGAAGAAAACGTCTAGGTCAAAACCATGTCCAGGTAGGTCATACTTTCGAGAATTTTTGAATATTTGATTGTGGTGGGGGCACAGTACATGGGGAGACAGCTGAGTGGACACTGGAGGCTTGAATCAACATGCTTTGCCATGAAATGGCTGTGTAATCATGGGTAAGTCAGAACTCACACGGAACTCATTGTTCCCGTGTGTGAAATAAGAGTTAGGGTAAGATGATAGGTAAGTCTCATCCCATGCTAAAAAGGCTTCTCCACATACACCCAGTGGCCAAGCCCACATGGCAAGACCCAAAGAGCCAGAGTCTAAATTTGATTCTCCCAATGAAACTGTCTCATACCAGTGGTCCTACATTTCTCTACTCTCTTTGGAAATGTATTTACAAGATGCTATTGCTGTCTTCCCAGTATCATCTTTTTCACTTTTATAAGAGTAAGAAGGTAGGCTTTCAGTTTTGAAAACATGCCTATAGGTCACATCTGAATACAAACTTACTAGTAGGATCAAGAACAAGATTCCTTTTGTCAATAGAACTTATCCTAAACCTGTTTTTTAAATTAGCCCTCATGAGATCACTGTTTCACACAGGAAGACACCAAATAAGGGAGACATTGGTAAGACAGAAAGAACACAGGCCGAATGCTAGAAAATCTCATCCCAGTTCTACATTCGGGAGGAGTGACTTCATGATCGGTATTGTACCTCCCTGCTCTAAAATTATGTTAGTCCAGAAAATACACTCCCCTCATTTTAGCCTTCAGTCTTAGTAATCTCATATGGTAAAACTGAGTGTCAGGTAGACAGCAAGCAGTTCATAAACACTTGTTTAATATAGAACAAGTTGAGCAGAGGCGCCCACCAAATTCTACTGTGTTCAAGTTCATATGCACTGAGAAGTTCTCAAGCTTCCAGAGGAGAAATATAAACATAAACAATGCCTTTTTCTGATGGATCCTTAGCTGTCTACGTATAACTTCACATCGTAGGTGTGTATACCTCCCACAACAAACTCAGATGGCTTGTATGCCACGTTTGCAACCAAACAGAATATTTCTTTGAAAATTAGATCATGTTTTTGAACTATCGGAAGATGGGTCCTACAACTGTATCCTTTGAGATTTGTAATTACTACAATGTACCTTGTGTCATGCACAGCTGAAAGATTAAAGAAAGCTTATTGATGTGTTCGGGGTTGTTCAAGAATAAAAACAGGCATTAAAGAACCTGTCCAAATCAGGACTGAGCCAAAGAAATTTCACCTATTTCAGAACTGGTATTTTTTACAGACTGGCCAAAAGGTGATGTCTCCTAAGGTACTAAAAGCATTGTGTTATCTGGGGAGGGATGCTAATGAGCCGTGTGACCTTGGGCAAGTCCTTTAGTTTCCTATTTATAAAATCAAGCACTGAAAACAGATATCTTTTCCAGCTCTAAAATTCTATACTTCTGAGTCTACGAGTTAATGCTTTCTTGCAGAAGGAGTTTAATCCTGGCTTATTATTACGATACAGTGCAGTTCAAATACAACCCAAACAAAACCATGTCCCCCACAGTACAAAAACGACATCAAGAGCAAGCTTGATTTACATGGGAATTAGATTTAGCCTCAGATTTCAGCATTATTATGGGTTCCCACCAGAGTGCTCCGGGTTCTCCTCCATCCTGTTCAACAGTGCAGTAAATCTTCAGGATGTGAGATCAGTGCTTGCTCTGATAAATAAATGAACCAACATTAAGCAAATACACTAAATCATCAGCTTCCCTCTCCTCTGTCTCCCTTCCCTGCCAAATTCCAATGGAAACAAACAAACAAAAAAGTCAGAAGAGAAAGGAAAGCAGAAAATATATGTGGCCCACTACATGATTTGTTTGACCAAGATTGCCCTACATTTTATCAGTGTGGCCTCCACCTGCCCTCCCACCTAGCAGAACTATTTTCAGCACATAGGCCAATGCTTATCTTTGTAGTTGTATTAAGCTACATCTCCTGTTTGTTAGGCAGTTTTTGTGAAGGAAGTTAGTCCTTAAGCCCATCCAGCTGTTTTCTCAAGTGTACCTTTAGGAATAAGGGGACAGGAAGCCTGAGAAGACGTGGCTAGCTCAGCACTACCCTCTCAACTACAACCCAAGGAAAATATCTGAAAGAACTTACCTTGTTAGCAGCACATCAGCAACACCTCCTGTATGAAGGCTAGTCATCTCCTTTCTTTGCTTGGCCATTGTAAGACCTGGGTAATTACTCTTCTCACTGTAATTTAATTTGCATTAAGCCCAGGGTGTTTAGCTTTTGAGACGGAACACTCAAATCTGGCAGACGCTGGCTTGTGGTTAGGAATGCAAGACTCCTGGGAAAACATCTGGCCTCATTCTGAATAAATGCCTGAATTCATTTTATTCTCATCTGAAATCTCTCTGAATGCCCTTCCTAATGAAGTATATGCTGCAGACACATTATTTTAAAATAAAAATGGATTAAAAATGACCTTTGAGGGAGCCATGAATAGGAGAATGTTTGCTACTTTACCATGAATTAATCATTAAAATGATTCTTAAATTATCCCACTATTTTAAAGAACCACACATCAATTCCAGGCCGTCCAATCTGACAAACAGGTTTTGAATGGACTGCAGCTTTTTCAGCTCTCTCCTTGTTCTCACACTGTCATCCTGTAACTTTACTGAGTCACTATCACAACTACAGAATGAGAAGTACTGAACAACCTTTCTATGTATAGCACCTATCGTGTGGTTACTAAGGTATGCAAAACATAAAAAGGGTGATGACAATATTTTAGTTATAAATCAATAGTCACTTAGAAACTGTCAGCCTTTCACCAGCATGCAAATATGCAGACGTATGTATACATAAATGCATACATATGTGCATACTTGTATATGTGTATATACAAATTCTATTCTATATATGTGTATATACATATTCTATTTCAGTGTATGGACTACATTTGAGAACAACTAAGATCTCCAGACAAATGTTAATGCATCTCTACTCCAGCCACAAGAATCCTATGTAATTCTCTTAATCTACCTACTCTGTTAGATACAGCTGGAACCTCCAGGAAACTATTCACCTGATTCTAAATATTTCTCTTTGTTTCCTGCTGGAAAGCTGAGAGACCACACACACTTAACCTGATAAAATGTTATTGACCCATCCAACATGAGTGGACATGGAGTTCAGTTGAATTAAAGGAAGCAGTAAGTGGTAAGATCCCTGTATTTCTGTATTTTCTCCTTCAAAAGGCTGAACCCCCAAATGGGAGTCTACATTTATGGTGAAAGGAAATACAAATGGCCCCAAGCAGTGCCAAACTCAAGGCCTTAGCCCTCCAAATGGATTCAACAACTCTCAAGAGGTAACATCAGTTATATTCTAATTTGACATGAGGGATTGACTGGTAGTTTATTTTTTGCAATAAATAAATAAAATTAATTACATTTTTTTGGTAATTCCCTACATCAAGTAGTTCTAGGGAATATTGCATGGTATATGTCATGTTCTCCTTATCCAACCTTCCTAGAAATACTTAAAATATGTAAAAACTTACATTAAAAGGTTTTATTAACAAAAGACCCAAGATAACACAGTCTTCTGATGCTTAGTGTGGACTGCAAGGAATCACTGAGAATTCCTGGGTGGCGTTTGCTCTCAAAAAGTCACCTCACCTTGCCGTTCATGAACTCGAGTTGTGTGGTGCGTTGGCGTCTTCATTTTCCCAGACTTTCCTGAATTCCCTGAAGTTGGTCCTCTTCACAGGGCACCCTGGACGTCTTGTTAGCTTGCATCCCTCAATCCTTCCATCCCTCACCAAAGCCACCAAAATCTAGAGGCCACCAAAAACATCCTCTCTGCGGAACATGTTTGTAACATTTTTGACCTGGTAGTTCCACTGCAGCCGTTTCAGAGTTAGGGGTTCTTTGACACTGTCACTTAGGCTATTTTGATCCTCGACATATTGACATAACCTAAAAAAATAAAATAAGAGATTATAAGATCAGCTTTTATATCAGTAAGTTGTGTGCAAAGTATCCACCCTCATTGCATCTTTGAGCCATACCCATTAAGGATCCCCAGCCTCTAAGTGGGCACCAGCAAAGACTTGCGGGTCCGAGACGCCAAGTCAGAGATGGAATGGGAGTTAGTGAACCAGGAATCACTGAGAGCCGTGTTCAGCCGTAACTTCTCACCCACAAGGCAGGCCACCAACTGCTCCGGGCAAACTGTCTGCTTTTCCTCTGAGAAGTCATCTATTAATATATTTTGAAAGATCTGCACTGTAACTTCCCAGATTCAATAATACATAACTAGAGGGACTCAGATAAAAGCAACAGTGTCATGCAGGTTGCACAGGAAATGTGCAATTACGTTCCTCTCAATAATTTATTTCATATGTCGAACATCTTTGGCTTTGGAGATTAGGACTAATAGCCCATCTGGAGGCAAACTCACTTTGAAAATGAGATTCCACTTCCAACACAAGAGCATGAGGAGTTCTGCAGACCCACTCCCTAGCAACACTGGTAAAGAGCAGTTAAATAAAATTAAACTCTGTGGAAAGGGTCCTAAGGTCATACCGCAAATGAAGAAACATTTCTTAAAGAAAATTTACTAAACCTTGGTAAGAGTAGTGACAGTCCGTGGTGTTTGTACCAAGACCCACTCCCTCCCTTTCCCCTCCTGTGAGATGAAAAAGCCACCCAACAAGCGAAGCCAAGAACACAGGCTTCCCTCTCCACCCAACTCCTCGAGGGCTGTCTCCTCTGGAGGGGCAGGACGTCAACATTTCTCATTCTGCCCTCAGCTGCCTGTCGCTGAGGCTAAGTTCCAGGTGAGTGAAGCTGAGAGATGAAGCCTCCTTTCCTGCATTCAGCACCCATGTGTGGGACAGAGGGTCTACTTTGGGTCTGGGACGGCTGAGAATGCTAGAGCCCTAGTCACCCTTGTCTCAGCTGGAAGGTGAGGGGAGAAGGCTGAGAAGACCTAAGGCTGCTGCCCCCGCCCCGCACTGAGCACTAAGCTCCTACAGCAGTGATGTCACACTGCTGAAAGCAGCAGGAGAAAAATGACTCATCACTAACAGAGGAACCCCAATCACTTTAATACCAGGGTTCTTATTAGAAATGATGGAGGCCAAGGACAGTGGTATAACATGTTCAAAGTACTCACAGAAAGAAAAAACTGTTAGCCAACAACCCTATATCCAGAAAAGCTACCTTTCAAAAATGAAGTTGAAATGAAGACATTCCCAGAGAAACAAGAATTGAGAGAATTTGTTGCTAGCAGATTTGCCTTACAAAAAACACTAAAGAAAGTTCTTCAGGCTAAAAGCAAGTGACCCCAGAGGGTAAATATATGAAAAAACAAAGAGCACCGGCAAAGGTAATTAGGTAATTATAAAAACCAACACAGATGCATATGTTTTCTCCTTTCATTTCTCAACTGATTTAAAAAGTAATTATATAAAGCAAAATGCATATAATGTATTCTTAGGCCTATGTCATATAGGAATGTAATGTATTTATAAATAATAGGACAAAGGAGGTGGGTGGAACAAGCTGCTCCAGGCTAAGGAAATCAATCCATATGGTTACTGAAATTCATAGGAACAAATGAAGAGATACAGAAATCATAAAAATGAAAGTTAATATAACAAAAGTGATAAGTATGTAGATGCTTTATTTTCTTCTCTCAGCTTCTTAAAACATAAAACTATATAAAACAATAATTATAGCAATGTAATCTTGGGTTTGTAACATTTATAGATGTACTATGAATAGCAGTAATATCTCAAAATGGAGGAAAAGGGAATAGAACTATATAGGAGTGATATTTCTTATACTAAAATTAAGTTAGTATAAATTTGAAGCTAATTATGATAGGTCAATATGTATATGGTAAGCCATAGAGCAACCACTAGGGAAACAACTCAAAAAATAGTGAAAAAAATCATTAAAGAAATTAAAATGCTACATTAGAAAAATATTCACTTACAAGAAATGAGAAATAGAGGAACAGAAAACACATGAGACATATAGAAAAGAAAATGCAAAATAATGAATATCCAACTATATCAATAATAATATTAAGTGTGAACGGATTAAACAATCCAATCAAAAGGCAGTGATTGTCATACTGGATTAAAAAAAAACAAGATCCAATCATATGCTGTCTACAGGAGACACACTTTAGATTCAAAGATACAAACAGATTGAAACCAAAAGAAGATAAAAATATATATATAGGTATAGATACATATAATGCAAACAGCAACCACAAGAAAGCTGGAGTGACTGTACTAATATCAGGCAAAATAGACTTTAAAACAAAAAAAGTTACCAGAGATAAACAGGGACATTTTATAATGATGAAAAGGTCAATTCATTAGGAAGATAAAACAGTTGGAAACATATGGATCTAACAAGAATGCCCCAAAATGCATGAAACAAAAAGGAACAGAAATGAAAGGAGAAATAGATAATTCAACAGTAATAATTGGAGACTTCCCTACCCCACTTTCACTAATGTGTAGAACAGCTAAGCAGAGATCAACACACTTCTCCAGTGTAGAATATATGCTAGGCCATAAAACACAGCACAATAGATTTTAAAGGATAAAATAGTAAGAAGTATGTTCTCTGACTACAATGGAATGAAATTAGAAATCAATACCGTAAAGAAATTTGGGAAACTCACAAATATGTGGAAATTAACCCACTCCTAAATAAATCAAAAGGGAAAATAGGAAGCACTTTGAAATCAACGACAATGTAAAAAAAAATACGAAATTTATGGGATTCAGCTAAAGCAATGATTAGATGGAAATTTATAGCTATAAAGGCCTATATTAAAAAATAAGAAAGATCTCAAATCATTAGCCTAACTTGCCACCTTAACATGTTAGGAAAATAAGAACAAACTAAATCTAAAGCAAGCACAGGAAAGGAAGTAATGAAGATTAGAGCCAACATTAATGAAATAGAGAATAGAAAACCAATAGAGAAAAATTAATGAAAATCTGGTTCTTTGAAAAGATGAATAAAATTCACAAAATTAATGAGGAGAAAAAAGTAGAGTCAAGCTACTAAAATCAAATATGAAAGAGAAGACATTGCTACTACCATACAGAAATAACAAGGATTCTAACAGAATTTATATAGCAATAAATTAGATGAAATGAAAAATTCCTAGAAACACACACCCTACAGAAAGTGACTCAGGAAGAAATAGACAATCTGAATATACCAGTAACAAGAAATTGAATTAGTAATCAAAAAACTAACCTCAAAGAAAAGGCCAGGCCCAGATGTCTTCATGAGTAAATTCTACCAAACATTTAAAGAAGATTAATACCAATTTTTTACAAAGTCCTGCAAAAAATAGAAAAGGAGAGCACATTTCTCAACTCATTCTATGTAGCCCGTATTATCCTGATGCCAAAAGCAGACAAAGACATCACAAAAGCAACAAACTATACGTCTGCATCCCTTATAAATACAGATGCAAAAATCCTCAACAAAATATTAGCAAACTGAATCCAGCAACATATAATAGGAATTATACACCATGACCAAGTGGGATTTATCCCATGAATGCAAACTTGGTTTAACATCTAAAAGTCAATTAATGGAAAACATTTTATCAATTGAATAAAAGCCCCCCAAATCACATGATTATATCAATAGAGAAAACACATTTGACAAAATCCGGCCTCCTTTTTTGACAAAAATACTCAACAAATTAGGAATACAAGTAACATTCCTCAATGTGATAAGGGGCATCTATGAAAAACCCACAACTAACATGATAGTTAATGGTGAAAGACTGAATTCTACACCCTCCCCTTATGAGCAGGAATAAGACAAGGATGTCAGCTGGCACCACTTGACCACTTCTATTCTACCTTGTACTGGAGGTTCATGCCAGGGTAATTAGGCAGGAAAAAGAAATTAAAAACGCACCCAGATTGGAAAGGAAGAAGTAACACTGTTTTCTGTTCACACATGACACGATCTTATATGTAGACAATTCTAAGGAATCCAATAAGAAAATAATAAAACTAATAAAAGAGTTCAGCAAAGTTTCAGGATACAAGAGCAATATAGAAAAATCGACTGCATTTCTATACATTTGCAATGAACAATCTGAAAATGAAATTAAGAGAACAATTCCATTAATAGCATCAAAAAGAACAAGACACTTAGAAATAAATTTAACCAAGGAGGTACAAATCTTATACTCTGAAAACTATGAAACATTGTTGAAAAAAATTTTAAAAGATCTAAATAAATAGAAATAAATGGTATATAATAAATGGAAAATACTAAATAGAAAACCATCTCATATTCGTAGTTCAATATTTATAGATTAATTCATAGATTAATGTTGTTAAAATGGCAATATCCCCCAAATTAATCTACAATGTGATCCCTATCAGAACCCCAGTTAACTTCTTTGTAAAAACTGACAAGCTAATTCTAAAATTCACATTTCCATGTGAATTTACAGGCGACCCAGAATAGCCAAAATAATCTTGAAAATGAAGAATAGAGTTGGAGGACTCACATATCCTGATTTGAAAATTTACATTGCAGAGGAACAGTAATCAAGACAGTGTGATGCTGGCAAAAGGATAGACTTATAGATCAATGGAATAGAATTGAAAATTCAGAAATGAACCCGTGGGTCTGTGGTCAATTGATTTTGACAAGGTTGCAAGATCATTCGATGGGGAAAGACTAATCTTTTCAACAAATGAGGCCTGACAACTAGATAGCCAAATGAAAAGAATGAAGTCAGAGCCTTATCTCACACCATACACAAAAATTAACTCAAATGTATCAAAGACCTAAATGTAAGAGTTAAAATTATGCAACTTTCAGACGAAAACATAGAGGTAAATCTTCATGACCTAGAGTTCGCAATGGATTCTTAGCTATGACATTAAAAGCATGAGCACCAAAAGAAGAAATAGATAAATTGGAGTTCATCAAAATTAAAAACTTGTGGGCTTCAAACTACACCATCAAGAAAGTGAAACACAATCTTCAAAATGGGAGAAAATATTTGCAAATTATGTATCTGATAAGGCACTTGCATCTAGACTATACAAAGAATTCTTACAACTCAGTAATCAAAAGACAAATAACTCAAATAAAAATGGGCAAATTATTCAACACTTCTTCAAAAAGAGATATAAATGACCAATAAGCATGCAAAAGAATGTTCAACACCATTAGTCATCAATGCATATCAAAATCAAAATAAGATAGCACTTCATACCCACTAGGATAGCTATAATCAAAACATCAGATAATAGGAAGTATTGGCAAGGATGTGGAGAAATCGCAACCATCATACACTGCCGGTGGGGGTGTAAAATGCTCCAGCCACTTTGGAAAACAGTCTGGTGGTTGTCTTAGTCTGCTCACGTTGCTATAACAAAGTACCGTAGACCGAGTGGGTGGCTAACAGAATTTTATTTCTCACAGTTCTGGAAAGGCTGAGAAGTTGATTCAATGATTCAATTCCTGACGAGGTCTCCTTTCCTGCCTTGCACATAGCCACCTTCTCTCTGTATTCTCAAAGGGTGGAGAGAGAGAGAGAGAGAGCACTTTGGTGTCTCTTCCTCTTATCATAAGGGCACTAAATCCCATCATGATGGCTCTAATCTCATGATCTCATTTAAATCTAATTCTCTCCCAAAGGCCCCATCTCCAACTACTGTCACACTGGGGGTTAGTGCTTCAACATAGGAATGGGTGGGGGGCACAGTTTTGCCCACAGCATTCCTTAAATGGTTAAACACAGAGTTACCATATTACCCAGCAATTCCACTCCTAGATAAATACTCAAGGGAAATGAACACATACCCACACAGAAACTTATACACAAATGTTCACAGCAGAATTATTTATAATAGCCAAAAGGTAGAAACAATCCAATTGTCCACCAACTAATGAATAGAAAAACAAAATGCAGTATAGCCATATAATGCTGTATTATTTGACAAATATATAACGAAAAGTAACACAGTATTGATACACACTACAACGTGGAAGAACCTTAAAACCATTACTGTAAGTGAAAGAAGCCAGTTACAAATAGTTTTTAAAAATGACATCATATGATTCCATTAATATATAATTTCCAGAAGGGGCAAATTTATATATAGAAAAAGTAAATTAGCAATTGTTTAGGACTTTGGAGGATGAGGGCAAAGGGGAACTACACCTAAAGGGTTTGAGGTTTCTGTTTGAGGTAATGAAAATTTTCTAAAATTAACTACAGCAACAGTTGCACATATCTGTGAATATACTAAAAGCCATTGCATTGTGCACTTCAAATGGGTGAATTTTATGACGCATAAATGATATCTTAATAAAACTTAAATATCTATAAACTCTAACAATATTTTATTGTCTTTTCTGATTATAAAAGTTACATTATTCAGTAGTGGTAATAGTAATAGCAATAATTTTAAATAGCTTTAAAACAATAAGGTGTAGTTATGCCAAAAAAAATAGTAATAAAAAGGGTAAACAATACAGAAGTGAATGAAAAGGCCCCCTAGTCTTGGTGGGTGGGGCAGAGTAAGAAACAGAGCTATAACTTTAAAACATGACTTTACTCTTTGATAGGATCATTTTCGTGCAGTTATGTCAAAACTGACGATTCGAAATGGCCTTGTCCAATGCCCTCGTGGCTGTGGGATTGCCCTCTCTCCTGCAATCAATTCATCCCCCAAATGTTTGATCTGCTACCAGCTATTGTGGCCACCTCCCGAGAATCCATGGCCCATTCTTTCATTTCAGGCCATTAAATCAGCTTTTTAAAATCTAAGTTCAACACCACTAAACTTCTACTAATTTTATTGAAAAGAGAGACTAAGTTCATTGTCTTACCCTAAAACCTAATCATTCTTCCTTCCTTCTCTTTGTCCTTCTTTGCAGGCCCAAGACTCTCATCTTGTTTTCTTTGAGTTTTTGTTTTTATTTTTCTTTCTCGATCAATCTGTTAGGGCACTCTGCCCATATTTTTCCAATTCTGTCTCTCTACTGCAAACATTTACATTTGTTTTAAAAAATAAGACATTAAAATTTCAACATGCTTATTAAATAATCATACACATATTTATATAAAGTTGTTATGTGACTCTATTCATCAGTAACCATAGAGTTTTTAAAATTTTGTTATATTAGAAATAGAACCCTAGATGAAAAGGAAATCTTAGTCTGAAGAAAAGGACAGATATGAAAATAAGAAAGCATAAACGCATAAGGGCACATGGTTTGTCTTTTTATGAATCAGGATAAGAGCAATTTTGATTCAGCCTGTAAAATGCTACATGCAGCACAGTTGTTTGCAAGGTAGACTTCTCCACCCTTTGGACATTTACAAGGACGCTTTCAACCAAGAAACCACTGTTACGCCTGTTCTCAGCTACCAAGAGGGTTGCCTTGGGTTTGATCTTGGCTTTACCGTCTCCAATTACAAAAAGTGCATCTGTTGCTCAACTCATATGTGGAAATACTACCAGACTGGCTTCTGCTCTAATGGCATTATTAAATATGATTCTAAAAATGATATGACAAGCATTGCTCTGACTCAAATTGTAACAATAAAACCAATTGCACATTATTTCAGAGCTAACGCTACTGAAGGAATAAAAATTCGGGAAAGAATCTTGGGGAACAAAAAGAAATCCAACACAGATGTTTCAAATAAAAGTGCTTTAATGAGGGAGTTATAGAGAGAGTTGTTGAAAACGTTAAGGTAACTAGTAAGGAATGTTGAGACACCCTGACTTAGAACATAAGAAACTGTCAACACCAGTAGGGCTGGAAGAGCAGGAAAAATGAAAACAACTTGCTTTCAGAGCCCTGAGAGAGTGTCAGACTGGAGGGCAAGGTCACCCAGCAGGAGCCTTCATCACTGGTCACTGAGGGACACAAGACACTGCCAGAGACAAGGGAGGAAGTGGGATTCATTGTCCCAGGTAATATCTCTCTCTCTCTCTCCACCCCCGTGGTCTTTGATTTCCAGGCAGTGTCTCCCATTGGCCAAATCTGAGAGAATATGGCCAACCCGGGGGCTAAGGAATTAGGTCTATAGGGCCAGCTCCAACATGCACAAGGGGAAAAGCCAGGACTGGGAGTTTACCTACGGAGGCCAATGCAGAGTAAGCCAGTCTCGGCACCAGGAGACAGAACCCAGCAATCCCAAGAAACATCCTTGGGCCAAACAGCTAAGACCCAGCTGTACCTGCCAATTTTTAGCTCTTCTGCAGAAACAGTATAGCCTCCAAGAGGTGTTTCCACAGGTGACCCAGAATCTTCATTTCCCTCCGCTATCAGGTCATAACTTCACTTCTGGTGAAGACCATTTTGTTCATGGTGATACTCAATTTACCTTGACTATGCATTATAATTTACCTGGAAAAAGACCCAGGAGTTGAAATAAATAAAGTGGCATTCCTTTCATGGGGTCTGGTTGCATATTGGTATATGCAATCAGAGTGGAGAAGTCTGGTTGCTGAGAATCAGCTGTGGATGGTCATCACCTTTGGAACACGAACAAAACAGCGCCTGCCATGACATGGTTATGTCAAGAGGCCATAGCCTCTCTTTTTTTCTTGAGGCTACTGCTTATACATGGAATAACCATTTCTCACATCTGTACCCAATTCATTCTCAAAATATGGGGCCATGTAGCCATTACCTTATAACAGTCATGATAACTGTGGCCCTATGTTTGCACAGTGCAGAAGTCATCACAGAATAGATTCAGATCTCTCTAGTGCCTGTGGCCTTAATAGTAAGGTAAGTATTTGTGAGGTACATCATGTTACTTGGTCTGTCATACATCAGCATTGTTGTGCCTGTATCAGTCAGGGTCACAGCAGGAAAAGAGTTCCACTCCAACAACTCAGTTGAAAAGATTTTAATGAAGGGACAATTTCAGAAGGGTGGGCAGCATTAAGGGTACCAATGAAGGGTGTTGAATCACCCAGAAGTTTTCAATTGTGGGAAACTATTGTCACCCTTAGGGCAGAAGAAGCAAAGGGGGGTGCTGGATAATGTGGCCAGCATGTGAGCTGGGACTCTGCAGGAGGACCTGCCAGGTAGGACAAGTCACAAAGGGACACAGCTACTTCCAAATACAAGATGCAGGACAGAGTGGGGAAGGCGAATTCCCCCACTTCTCTCTCCATCTGCCTCTAGTATCTGCCAGATGCCTCCCACTGTCCACACCTCACCCTCGCAGGTGGCAAAAGCACTCAGGTAGTATAAAGTACAGGGTCAGCCTTGCCTGGTCCATAGCAAGACAGAGAAGAGCAGGTTGGGGGGGGTATGAAATGGAAAATAACACATAGCATCCCTCCATAATAACTCAGTAAAATCACTATATAATAGGTAAAATATTGGGAGAAGGCTAGATTTGAATTCTTACCAAGGCGACCCAATTACTGAAGTGCCAAAAGATTTTGCTACGTATATAACACATGCCCAGTCAAACCTGAAAACAGCATTATAGTTTCCATTTTAGGGCTAACAGTATGGTTCAGGCACCAAAATATTAAGAATGTCATCCATTTGTGTAAAATTCTCTTCATTAAATACATATATAGCATATCTTTCATTCTGTCTTATCAGTAACTTTTTTCAAAAACTCTTGGGGGCTGGGCATCGTAGCTAACACCTATAAGGCTCAGCTACTTGGGAGGCTGGGGCAGGAGGATCGCTTAAGCCCAGAAGTTCAAGACCAGCCTGGGAAATATAGCCAGACATCATCTCTGTTTAAAATAAATAAAAAATAAAAAGTTAAAATTCTTGGGGAGTGACTCAACTTTATTCCCTAAACCAACTAAAGTCTGGTATATTATTTTGAAAGAGTAGGATAGTTTTTTATGGAAATTACTACAAATATAAATTGAGTACTATAATTTGGCATCAAAGCACAGTGGCTAGGGGTTTTCTCTGATGCCTTTTTTTCCTATTTAATATGCACAAAATTATACGTCTCCTTTCCACTCCAGTTTCATTGCATCTGTCACACCACAAATAATATGATCAATCACAGGATGTCCCTATGGTCAAATGCACTGTTTCTCTAAATTAGGTATTTTAACTGCCTTTTCACTTTGCAACATGAATGGTAAAGTTGGTTATGGACCCCAAAAATAAACCATATTTGTAAATTGTTTTAAGAGGAAACATCACACTGCAAATGAAAATTTCACCAAATAAAGTTTCATTGAATTGTAGCCTTTAGAAGGACAGTATCCCTCCTGTTTAATCTTCCAGTACAATTGTTGCCATGTCTTTTGCTTTCTTGCTGCTAGAGCTCCAACTAATAATGTTAACTCTTCCTTTGATATTATTTTGAAGCAAGCTATTTACACAGTTGTAGCTGTAATGGCTCCAGAGACTTTATGCTTCTTGATATTTCTTATTAACATTGTAACATCTAGGACTAAAATAAGCTACGTTTTACATTTTAAATATTTACATGGATTCTTTTATGATTGGTAATTTTATAATCTCATGTGCCTTCAGAGAAAAAATTTTAAGCAGTAATTTAATTTAAACATATCTTTCCTTGAAACACAATGAAACTTTTTAAATGGCTTCCGCTTCAAGACAAATCTACATTTACTTTCCCCAAATCTACATTTACTTTCCCCAAATTTCATCATTCAATGTAGGTAGTAAAGGTACCATTCAGTACTTCTAATTGTGTGTGTGTGCAAACACACTACATACGCACACACACACAATCTACAACTAGAAAAAATAAATGGAACAGCATCACATTGATAATAGAGAAGCTGCATAATTTCTGTAAAATAAAAGCAAAACGAACATATTGCCAGAACGCCTAATTATAGGTGAGTGGCCTAAGACCCAATTCAGGTAAAGGAAGGGACCTCTAGATAAGTTAGTGAATGCATTTCTCAACTGAACTCCAGCAAAGCCTCCCACTTTGAGCATGCCCTGGAGTGTTCCGCAAGCCCACTGAAAACACTGGAGGCTGTGCTTGTCTGTGTTCTGAGCACACAGAGCCCAGCTATGGCATTTGTTTTGTGTCTACTAGCAAAACCACTCCTTTTGGTGAAATGAGAGACCTGTCACAGTGAATCCCTAGCGTGAACATTAAGGCTAGAAATACACAAGGCACCCCTCCATCTAACTTGAGGCTTTTCACACCCCTGCCCCCATATGGCCTGCCAAAGATGGCAAAGAAATATCCTAATGTGTTCCATTTGTAGGGGCACTTCCTTCTACTTCCACACTGGAGGCAGTCCGTGCACTGGCAATGTGCTGTCCTTTCCACACTCCAAGCAGAATCACGCCTGTCAGTGGGTCCAGGAAATACCCACCTGCAGTCTCAGTGGACTTCTTCTCCACCTACATTTACTCATTTGATGAGTTAATAGCTTTAAATACCAGCTTTAAGTCAATGACTCACAAACTCATATCTCTACCCTGGATGCCTCCCGTGAACCGCACATGTACATACCCAAATGCCTTGGTGACATCTGTATCCGGATGTCTAACAGGTATTTAAAATATAATGTGTACAAAACTGATTGACTGGCCTCTCCCTGAAACCTGTTACACCCTGGAATTCCTTGTCTCAGTAATGGATACTCTTCCTTGCAGGCACTCAAGTCTGAAACCTGGGAGTCACTCTTGACTCCTCTTTCTCCCACACCCCCCACATAATATGTCACCAAATCCCACTATCTTCAGATACATCTAGAATCTGACCACTTCTCACAGCCATAAAAGAAGAGCAGGCTACTGTGCCAAAGAAACAACTGGAGGATCAGAAAATCCTCCGGGAATTTAAAATGTACTTACTAAAATTTTAAAATCAATAAATGGATATAATTGCATGATAAATGCTCTGAAAACTGAGTGGGTAATTTGGAATCTCATCGTGTGCAATCCTGCATGGCTTAAAAAGATAACAAGATAGAAAGTATGGGAGGGAACTTAAAAGACAAGAAAGACAAGTCCAGAAAGTCCACTATTTACTTATTAGAAGTATCAGGAGAGGAGAACGGTATAAATGGTGGAGAAGAAATAATCAAAAAAAGAAGAGAAAATCTCCTGAGCTGAAGGTGGACTTGAGTTATTAGGACAAAAGTGCCTATCAAGTACCATGAGGCGAGACTGCATTAAATTACAGAGAATCAATAATCAAAGAAACAAGAAAAAAATTTTCTTGAGCTGAAGATGAACTTCAGTCATTAAGAGAAAAGTGCTTACTATGTTACTAGACAAGAATATTAAAAGAAAATACACCTACAGATGTCTCCTTGTCAAAATTCTACAAATAGAAGAATTCAATTTTACAGAAACAAAAGTGGTTACCTAGATGAGAAACTGATTCAAACTAATGTAGGATTTCTTAATCGTAATTGTAAACACTAAGAAACAATCAAATAGTTTTGAAAGGATCCTGCAGAAGAATATATCTACAAATGTACAGATGTAATATGTGCTCCTATGCTATGACATAAAAGTAATTAGTAAAGTAAATATATTTATGTGACACTTTTTCCAATTACCTTTTCTCACATAAACACATTAAACTGAGTTAAAGATTTGCAACTCTTCCATGAGGAAATTATTATGATTTCTCTCCACTTGGACAAAAATTCTTAATCATCTTGGACTTTCTAAAAACTAGAGCACCAGAATATAAAGTATTAGGAAGCAACTCCAAAAGCACATTGAAAAATAGAACCAGATCTTAAAACAGAAATAACGATACTGCATCATATTCATGTGCTCAGATGTAGTAAAACTGATTCACAATTACTAGCAAATCTTTTATATTAATTTAAAACAAGATCTATGTATTTCATAAATGGAGCCTGATTTATATCAACCATGATGTGGGAAAATATGATATAACTGTAATTGAAAAAAAGTATACTTATATAAATATGTAAGACTTAACAGTTACTGAGAGCATTTCCTTAATATTTTCGATTCCTCTGATTAGTGCATGGAATCATTCCTGCTGACCTGGGCAGCCTCTTATCTTATCCATTAATAACAAAGCAAAATACATGGATAATGGATAATTGTTTTCTGGGATTTTTGTTTTTGTGGCTGATGTGCTATTTTATATTCCCCAAATCGTAAAAGTTTCTCAAACATACTACTCATCAATTATTTCCACGTATTTATAGCTTTAGTTAAATGTCTACTTATTAGATCATTCAAAGAATATATCATTTCAGAATGTATATTTTAAATTAGATATATTGACATTCCCACTAGAAATAGTGTGTGTAGAAGAACAATTTGTACCACTATGAATATCAGTACAAAGCAAATTTAAAAATCACTCATATTACACAAATGTCAAATATTCAAATCAAATTACATGAGTTTTACTTGGCCTATTTTCCTACAATTCCAGCTATCACACTAAACCAAATACATTTCACATATCACATTCAATAATTTATTATCTTTATAACACACACATACATATACATATATACTTACTATTTTCAAAATACTCTTTCCTGTTTTATAATTTTTATTCCAACTGAATTAAAGGTTTTTTTTAATTGCACACATACTCAAAACAGAAAATGATTATATATACACTAGAGTCACAACTTTTCCAGGCATCCTGATATCAGGTATTGGATGAAAGACACAGACACAGTCTAAACATTTAGGTGAAAGGTATACTATAAAACTAATACTATATTTCTGAAAAAAAAATAATGTGCAGAATAGTTTCCCATCTATACCTCCCCTGGGATCGTTTTAGGTAGACAACCTAAACATCAATCCAAGTTTCCTTTCTCTATGTATCGTTAAGTGTTTCCTGGTGCTAGAACACTTCTTTGAACCAATGTTCAGGTAAGACCCTCATGCTTCTCGACGGTTTTGTCTGATCATTGAATACCCACTGAGCTTGGTCTTTGTTGTCTTTCCATTAGAAAGTAAGTGTAACATCAGTACCCAGTGACAGTTGTCCCTATCAGATCCCTTTCACTGTCTTTCCAGGTAGGGGACAGGTCACCAGGTGTACATTTCCTATTCGACATTGTTTTAAAGCTTGCCTCACTTGTAACAAATACTTTCATATCTTTGAGCTTCTCCAGGAGCCTAAATCTCTTGAGATTTCTTTGAAAGAGGTAGTCTCCGATTAAAATCAGTTCTTCCTTCGGTGTCTTCACTGAAAGAAGTGAAAAGAATTAGATGTTGAATATCATATAGTTTCCCTGATAACATCACCTGTAATGCTGCAGGGCTGTAAGCATTCTGTGCTCAGACTCAGCACATGCCGTGTGTTTCTCTCTGAGATCAGCAACTCAAAGCAGAAGAGCCCCTAATCTATCCTTCAGAGGCTACTCCTCTCAGTTACAATAAATTTTCATGGAAGGTGGGCAAATTATGAAAATAATTAGAACATACCATCCTTTCCCGGTTATCCTCCTGACATAAACACTTAGAAATACACTTTATATTTTGACAACAAACTCATTTTTGCTCCAAGCACATGTACCAAACACATCTCCAGGGTATTTTGGTAGAAAATGATACCTTTCACTGAAAGGTATTACTTGTTGCTGGGGAATGAAATAAACTGTGGAAATTTTAGCTGTTTCAACATATTTTGTTCATTGAAGGTGACCCTTCCTCCAGATACTATCCACGCACAAAAGACACAGACAAAGGGAATTTGCAACACAGAAAATGGGCTGCTTTAGTACACAACCTACTATCAATTCACCTATCTTTTCTTTATATATTTTGACGTTTTCTCATAGATACACGTCTCTCCTTTAACAATCACTGAGCAACTACTCTGTGTCATGTATTGCACATTGCGAAGATGCATAGTGAGCAAAGACAGAGGTGGTCTTTTTCACAAGATCACCAATGCCCATGTGACAAGGCTACCCTATTAGCATGCTCCTACGTAGCAGTGCTAGACATGACCGTCACCATGAGACACACCCAATTTTCAGAGTCAAGCCCATCTAAATGGAGCTGGCTTAGCAGCTAGGAAATCTGGTATCAAGACGTTTCAGTAACAAGATTCAAACATAAACTTTAGAAACTTCCATCTCTCTAAAAAGCTGACTGTCAGAGGATTTCTGTAAAGTTCTAGCACATCCCAGAAACCAGAGCTAAACGACTTTCCCATGAGACCCATAAATTATTAGAAGCACTAAACGAAAGAAAACTGCCAAGTTTCCAAAAGCTACATATTTTTCTAAGCTTTATCTGAAATTCTGGTCATACCATGAGGCCAGTTAGAAAACAAAAAATAACCTATCACTGAACTTTGAATGTTGCAGTTGTTTGATATTTCCAATAGGATTCATAGACAAGACTAAATTTTGTTTTTAGAATGTCTGTGTGAAGATAAACCACTTATATATAGCTTTAATCTGCTTTAAAGATAAACCTTGGACATCAGGTACAAAGTCTGGGTCCTCTCCTTTATTCCCCCACAGCACCCTGGGTTTCCCAGCTTACAGGCTTTACCAGCCGTGTAGCAGCCTGTTTTCCCACCTGTCTCTCCACATCCAGCATCTTTATTACGGCAAGATCCATGTCTGCCTTGGTCACCACTGTATATCCCAGTACCTGGCAAATACGAGGCACTCATAAAGGGTTTTGAAAAAATAAATAATCAATGTGTACCTTAAATTTAGAAAATTATTATATAGGTATCTATGATTAAGTATCTTACTAAAACAAAATTGATTTTGTTTAATATACTCTTAATTGTCTATTTTCATTTCCATGTCCATGAAGTACTTGAGTCAAGGTAGCTAATGTCAAGAGAATGGCTCTGCAGTCAAACCTTCTAGATCAGATCCTGGTTCCATCGGTGACTTTAAGTTACTTCTCTGTTACTTCAAGTTACTGCCTGTTAGAGTGCTTGTGAGCATAAAATAAGAGAATTACTGTAAAGTGTATATATATCCCAATCCCACATTAGTTGGTATTTTTGTTTGCCAATATTGTTTTCATTGGCAAAATAAAGAATATGACAAGGCAGTATCCCACCACACAAGGATCCAGACTTTTGGCCCGCCCCATAGCTGCTGTTTGCAGACTTTTCACTTTCAGAGGTTTAGTCTCAAAACTAAGCACGGGTCTGTTCCCAAAATTAGACATGTTATCTCTTTCTAATGTCTACTCAGATGAAGTTGCTGTTACAGAAGCAGCAACAGACTTTAATAGAGCAAGTATTTCTCTAGCTAGGCCCACCTTGAATTTCTGCATAACATATCTACAGAAACCCACAAAGAACAAAATGATAATAATCAACTTTATTTGCACCACAGAATGCTGTGATTTATGTAACATGTTTTCCTTCAAAGCTGGCATTAGTGTAATGTCAGTGGGTACAGCCTTTCCATAGGGTAGTTTAGCAGTTCGACATCCGGAAAACATACAAACAAAGATGTTAAACATAGCGTTGTTTAATATAGCAAAAAACAATTTCAAAATCTAAACATCTGCCACTTGGTTACATTAAGAATTGAACAAAACTATGCTTTGCTCAAGACTTCAGGATTTTTAATTTAATTTTTATGATCTTATATAGAATTTTAACATTTATAATGAGAAAGTTTCTATCTTCCTATGAGAAATGCATTTTAAAACTATCTAAACCATAAGTCAACATAAGAAAAATAGAAAAAGCAAGCAAAATAGCAATGTTTCTCGAAGGGTGTTCACCAAAATGTTAACTTACAGGAGCTCATATGTTTTAATGATATAAACATTATAGTGTTTAAATTATTATTAACTATATGTATTTCCTTTTCTGATACAGAGCTATGTTTGGAAGCCAGGTTTGATTCACAGGACAAGATCCTTACTTATCCACTCTGCAGAGCCCACTACAGTGCAATGATAATTATTTCTTGGACAAATATAAATGTTGCATAAATATAAATGAATAAATGACAACTACTGAATAGTATCATAAAAATAGCACACATTTTATCTAGGAGAAAAAGCAATGAACTGGCAGCCTTGGTAAATAAGAAATCTTGACAAGAATTATGTACCAAGATCCCCTGTGCATTGAGAAGAGAAACAGCCAAACTAAACTAGTTTTTGAATAAGGTTTAGAAAATGCCGGAGTCGTGTTTTGCATCCTCCTCTCTTCCTGCCTCTCAAGCTCACATTCAAACACTCAGGACCCTCCTGTTCTCTCCCGCTTTTAACAAAACCTGCTTTCAGGAAAGTATTAGGTATCTGTCATGGACATGTTGACATGAATTCAGCTCATTGTTCCTCTTCCCAGGTGTCTTGGGGAGATTTAGCCTGGATAATCTCCTTTGGCTTTGTAGTCAGCTCCTTTGGTCATTATTAGACTCCAAAGTGATGCCTGTGGGCCCCAGACGAAAGCTGGTTGAGGCAACTGGCTTAGAATATAGCAGTTTGTGCACTAATGCTATGTTTGAAATGGTTGTGTGTAATTGGCTTTTAGTTATGCATTTTAAAAAGGATTCGTGGGTTACGTTCACATGAGCATCCTCACCCTCAATGCCCACACTCCACTGATGCGAAAAAATAGTTCTGTAACTACCTGTGTGGTCCCTGCACATGGTGCCTTGCCAGTCTCACCAGAAGTAAACCAGTCAGGAGCACGTCCAGCTGGCTCCACAGACAGAAGGCCTAGCTTAAGGCCAGCCTAAAGCCACAGGACATACACCAGGTCCTAACTTGCTGCTCTGGAGTCCCACTGATGGATGGACTGCTCCTCTTACAGCCAACCGAGACCCAGGTTCCACACGGACCCTGCTGGGATGAACCCACCTATGTCTCTCCTTCATCTGTACACACGGGATCTGATAGATGCTTAAGAAATTGACTCTCTGGCAGGAATCGTGGTACAACTTGCTTGTGTTTTAGTCATATTCTGTGTCTTCATGTAAAGGTTCAGGCATTTTAAAGGAAAAATAAACTGTCTTTTTTCTACATCTTGAATGAGTGTATCATGAAAATTATGCGATGAAAAGTTTTGATCCTGTTAAAGGAATTCCTGACACCAATAGGTAAGGGAACTATTTCTGAGGGTTCTGGGGACTCTTTCCAAAATTCATGAGGTCAGCCGTCAGGCAACAGTTTACCCCACCAACCAGTCAAGGGCACTCTGAGGCCAAGCTGAAGGTTGTTCTGTCCCTGAACAGTAAGCAGAGCTCTCTCCTTCCCAGCAAGATACAGAAGCACACTCTCTGTATCTCTCAAGAACTCAAAAAGTAAGAAAGTTTCTCATGACACCACAGTTTTCTCATTTAAAATGTAAACTAAGGAGGGCTCATAATGATCATGATAAAAGCTAACATTTTATTGAGGTAAAAATACTCTCACATGCTCATCTTTCTGAATTTCCAAATGATAGGGGAATTATTCTGTAAATTTCCCCAATACATTTATTTAAGAACCATCCTAAAGTATCTAATGATCAGTTTCCAACCACTCATTCAACAAGTATTAATTTACTATCTAGTGGCTTCAGGAATTGTGCTAGATACTAGTAATACATAAAGCCGATGACAGAAGATGTAGTTGTTAATTCTGTTCAGTAAGAGAGAAAGACATGAAATCCCCATTCTGACACAAAAACCACCCTTGTCAAGGTGGTCAATGGCCAGCGCTCGACCAATTTGATCTTCCTGCAGCGTTTGACAAGGTGTATTATCCTCCCTCCTTTGTTAAGGGGCCTCTCATTCTCCTGGTTGAGTGGTTTGTCCTGACCACTGCTGGGTGAAGTGACCCAAATTCTGTCTTTGTCCTCTTCTCTAATCTGTGCTACCCTCATGATAATCTCTTCTAGGCACAAGGCTTTAAGTATCTTCTGTATGCTGATGACTCCTAGATTTATGTCTCCTATTTGGACATCGTCTTTGAACGCCAGACCGATATATGCGACTTTGATATCTACACTTTGGCTATTGAGAAGGTATTGCAAATTGAACACATCCAGAGCTAAACTCCTCTTCCTTCCCCTAAAGTCTTCCACTCCCCTTCAGCATTCCCCATCTTGGTTAATTCTGATTCCATTCTTGCAGTTGCTCAAGCCAAAACCCTTGAAGCCTTTCTTGACTTTACACACCTCACACTCAGTCCGTTGGGGATCCTGGTGGCTCTGCTTCCAAAGTATACCCAGACTCTGACCACATGCCACCTCCTCCACTTCTGATCACCACATTTCACAAACCGTGATTCTCTCTTGCTTCAATTATTGAAGTTTTCCCAACGGACCCCTCAGATTCTGCTCTGCTTCCCTTCGAGTCAATTCTTAACATATCAGACAAAGTGGATCTTGGAAGACTTGGCTCAGATCAGTGTTACTCTCTTACTAAAAGGGCTTAGGAAGAGCCAGTGTCCTCACCATGGCCCGTGACACTCTATGTCACCCCCCCCATACCCTCCCTCACTTCATCCGGCAGGGCTCTCCTTTGCTAACTGTACTCCAGGCACAGTGGTTTCCTTAAGGATGTCCCTAAAATCCACCACCAGTGACCAGGATCCTGCATCAGGGCTTCAGACCTGCTGTTCTCACCTCCTAGAAAGCTCTTCCCCAAATAGCTGATAATCCAATTCCTTCATCTTCAATTTTATTCAAATATCATCCCTCACTGGAGTCCTTCATTATTGTCTGTCTTCATTGAAGCAAAATCTCCATTATGGCAGAAATTTTTGCTGTTCCATTGACAGGTATAACCTCAGTGCCCAAAACTCTATCTGGCTCATAGTAGGTGAACACAATAAAATAAACACAATAAACATCTGTCAGATACACAAGTAAACAATCACACAAATATTTAATCATTGCAATAGTTATTGGTGTAGGGTGTTATGAGGGGGGAGGTTAGGTCAGTCAGGAGGGACAGAGAAGGCTTTGCTGAGAATGTGACAGGTGAAGGTGGTTAATTGGTACAAATTAGCCACAAGGAGAGGAAGGAAGAGAACATCTGGCAGAGAGTAGGCATGGCATTTACCATGAGGTGAGATTATGTGGTCTAGGACCCAAAAGAAGGAGGATGCTGCTAGAGAAATCAGCAGAGTAGAAGGTGATCTGATTTTGGATGGATATGTCTGCAAGAGCTCAGTCTCAAAGGGCGTATAAGTTGTGCAAATATTTTGGATTTTGTCCTAAGCAGAGTGAGGGGTCAACTAATCATTTTAAGAAGAGGGGTATGATTAAATTATCATTAGCATTTTAGAAAATTTACTTTTTCTTCAATATGGAGAATGATTGGAGGAGGCAAGGTCCCTGCTCTCATGAGACATGTTTCCCATAAAGAGATGAAAAGGAATAAATAATTGAATATTATATTTTATCAATTCAAGGCACTCATTTTTTTTCACATTGTAATATTTCTGAAGTTGGGATGTGAGTTACCATCAATAGAGTCGTCGATGTGACAAAATGTGGTAAACCAGAAAACATCAGAAAATGGTAAGTGCTATAGTGTGAGGAAAATAGGATGATATGACAGAGAGTGAATGTGACACTGTGTCATAGACAAGGTCTGTCCGGAAAGTATCCAGCCACAATTTTCATAATTTTTCATATTACATGGCTGGATACTTTCCAGATAGACCTTGTATATTTGATCTTTGTCCTAAAATCTTTAGAATCTTTTGTATGGTAATGACTGACCAATGGCTGGCAGCCCCTACATAGCTACAGGATGGGGGCTGGTGGTCGCCAGAAAGACCAAGGCAGGATTAAGGGCTGGGACTTCCAGCTTCAGCCCCAACCTCCAGGGAGGGAAGAGGGACTGAAAGCTCAACTGACCACCAGTGGCCAATGATCCAGTCAGGCATGGCAAGGTAATGAAGCTCTCATAAAAACCCAAAAGGACAGGGGTCAGGGAGTTTCTCGATAGATGAACACATGGAGGTTCCTGGAGGGTGGCGCCACTAGGAGGGCATGGAAGCTCCACGCCCCTTCCCCCATACCTTGCCCTGTGCATCTCTCCATCTGTATCCTTTCTAATATCCTTCATAATAAACCAGTAAAAGTAAGCATTTCCCTCAGTTCTGTAAGCTGCCCTAGAAAATTAATGGTGCCCAAGGAGGGGACATGGGAGCCCCGATTTATAACTGATTGGACAAAAGCACATGTAAAATAACCCAGGGTTTATGACTGGCATTAGAAGTGGGTGGGGCTCGGTTTAGTGGGACTGAGTCTTCAACCTCCTGTGTGATCTGACGCCATCTCCAGGTAGACAGTGTTGGAATTAAATTGAGTTAGAGGACACCCAGCTCTCTTGATGTGTGGAGAAAAACCTCCACATATGGGGTCACGGAAGTATTCTGTGCTGATTGTTGTAGGATGAGAGCGGAGAAAAAAACAGTTTGTCTTTTTCTACAGTGAATACAAGACCACTTTGGGTTAAGTGGTCCAGCCAGGTCTTTCAGAGTGGTGGCATTTAAAATGAGGTCTAAATGCCCAAAAGTAGTCCTCCAAGAGAAGATAGGAAAAGAGGACTTACCAAGGAGACATTAAAATGAGTACTAGGACTCAGGAATACGAATGAGTTTGGTGTGTGTATCAGTTATCTATTGCTAAGTGACAAACCACCTCAAAACTTCGTGACTTAGCACAGCCAGTTCTGTGGCTCAGAGGTTTGGGTTGGGCTCATCTCACGATGAACAGGCTCACGCCATGTCTGGAGGTCGGCAGAGGTAATGAAGGAAACTGACCCACGTGTCTCCCATGAAATAGCAGAGTAGTTCACGCTCCTCCCACAAGCAGCCAGAAAGAGAGGGCTCCCAAAGGTGCAGTGTTTCTCAAGCCTCCTTTTACATCGTATTTGTTCTTGTTTCAGAGGTCAAAGCAAGTCACATGGCCAAGCCCAGAGTCAATGTGGGAGGGACACATGTGAGCATGGAACAGGGAGAGTTGACTCACTGGTGCCTTTACTATAACAATATCCCACGGTGAGTTAGTGGTTGATGTGGCCGAGGCATAACCAACCAAGGGTAGAGTGATGGCAGGTAGCAAGTTCAAAGAGGTAGGTAAGGAGGGTTCAGTCATGTAGGGCCTTGTAGGCCAGAAAAGTTCCAATTGCCCAGGGCCCAGGAAGGGCTCTATGGATTTGTTAAATGAATGAATACATTAACGAATTAATCACCCCCTTGATTTTTAGTTTCAATTCTAACTGCCTGGACACAGGCAGGGGCTGCCGATAATTAATTCAAGTGTCTCATCCCATCCTGGGCTAAGTTTTACTGCTATCTTTACTGTATTAATTGTCTATTGCTGTACAGAAAATTACTCCAAAATGTAGTAGCTTAAAACAACAAGCATCCATTATCTCGCAGTTAGGAATCAGGGAGAGGAACTAGCTGGATAGTTCTGACACAGAGTCTCTTTTGAGGCTGCAGACAAGATCTTGGCTGGGACTGCAATCATCTGAAGGCTTGACCGAGGTTGGAAAACCCTCTTCTAAAGTGGTTCACTCACACGGCTGGCAAGTTGGTGCTGGATGCTGGCAGAAGGCCTCAGTGCCTTTCCCATACTGGACTCCCCCATGTGGGCCTCTCCACAGACTGCCTGAGCATCCTCACAACATGGCTGGTGGCAGCAAAAGTTGTATCCTCTTCATGATAGTCTTGGGAGTGACACATTATCACTTCTATTCATTAGAAGCAAGTCACTGTCCAGCCTACATCCAGTAAAGGAGAAATAGATTTCACCTTCTGAAGGGAGGTGTGTCAGAGAATTTGCAGGCAGATTGTACAACCACCAGAATTGCTACTGATAATCACTACTGTTGGAATACCCAACAGGTGTCAAGGACTGTGTTAGCTGTCTTATGTACACTGTCTCATTTGACCTTCAAACCTACATCTTACTGATGAGGAGACAAAGGCTGGCTTTTTTGAGATATCAAGGCTGGAAAGTGACAGAGCCAGGACTCTAAATTTAGTTAGCCTGACTCCAAGACCATTTCTATTTTGCCCCACGGCTTCCAGGCCTTTCCCCAATTAGTACCCAGAACCTTAAGAAAAAGCTTGGTATTTCAGAAACCTAATCTCATACAAACTGTCTTTTTTTTTTTTTTTTTTTTTTTTTTTGAGACAGTCTTGCTCTATCACTCTGGCTAAAGTGCAGTGGCATCATCATAGCTCACTGTAACTTCAAACTCCTGGGCTTCAGCAACCCTCCTGCCTCAGCCTCCCAAGTAGGTGGGAGTACAGGTGCATGCCACCACACCTGGCTAATTTTTCTATTTTTTGTAGAGACAGGGTCTCACTATGTTACCCAGGCTGGTCTCGAACTCCTGGCCTCAAGCTGTTCCCCCTCCTTGGCCTCCCAAAGTGCTTGGATTACAGGTGTGAGCCACAACGCCCAGCCTCATCCATTTGTTTTAAATATGTGCTACTCAGAAGCACTGACCACTTTGTTGCAAACATAAAATTAAATCAATTAGAGCCTCACTATTCAGAATTTGTGATAATTATTAAGGCTTCTCACAAAGTTTAAACTTATTAAACAAGCTGATAGCATAAGTAAGATTTCATTTAAAATGTAACAGCTTTCCCAGACATTGGTTAAGCAAAATTCAAAATCAATATTTTCACTAAAGCAGGCCTAGCAAGATTTATATGGTCTAAAGTTTCTTGGATGAGAATTCATGTCTCTTTTAGTACTGGAAACAATTAATGTTAAAAATTTCTGCTAAGACACACATTTCTATGAGTTCACCATTTCAAGCTGAACTTTTTTCCTCATCCCCCCAAATATATGATGTTTTAGCCTTGAACCCCAACTACTAACAATATGGTATTAAGAAAGAAACGTCTGTCGGGGCACACCTCTGACACTTGTAGATATGCTAAGAAATGTAAGTTACAGCTGCATATAAAAGTCATTCTGCTGAGTTTGGAAATATGCTTAACCCAGATCGTGGCTGCCATGAAAAATAAGCTTATTTTGGAGAAGCCTGGACATCTGTCCTGAACAATTCTGGCAACGTAAAGAAAAATGCAACAGAACTGAGCATCCCCAGCTCCAAGAGAATATGTCAGAATTGTGTTCTCCAGTCTCCAGCCGGTGGTGGACACCTGCCTTCCGACCAGATCAGACCTATGTCCGAGTGAGAACCAGGCTGCCCTGGGAAAGGCCGGGGTCACTCCCATGTGCCTTCAGGGACTTCTTGTAGGATCTCCCACTGGGAGTTTCTTCTCTTCCTCACGTTGCATTTTCTTTTTTTTTTTTTTTTTTCCCTGCCAAGTCATTAGTTTCACTCTCTTAAAAGAATGTTTACCTAATTATACACAATCCCTATTCTGTCTTGCATTTTCTCTCTCACTCCCTGTCTCCTGTTCCTCCCTCCTTCATGTATACACTGCCTGTTTTAGGTGCAGTATCTACTCATTTTGGAAAGAAAGTTTATTCTGGAAGAGCCTGAATAGTAACAGCTGCCATCTATAGAACGCTTACTGTGCAGGTACTGCCCCAAGTGCTGCTCCTGCCCTCTCTTTTCACCCTCATCACGACCCTGTGAGAACGGTAACACTATTGCCCACATTTCATAAATGAACGGACCAAGTCACGTACCTGCTGTCACAGAGCTAACTACATGGTCAGAGCCAAGGTCCAAACACCAATTCTTAATGACTCTGCCCCGGCTGCTTCTCAAGCAGCCTCTAGCTGATACAAAGGCAATTCACTCTCAACGCTAAAGAAGGTTTAACCTTGACATCCAATGTACAGATCTCTTTTGCTCTTTCAGCACTGTATTTCAGGAAGTTTGTAATCTTATTACCACATGGTTCATTATTCCGTGGATTTGAATAGAACATGGATGGAATCAAACTCCCCTAAAACACAACTAGACACTAGCCAGTAAGAGACTAATAGACATGGTATATGTTTATATCATTATCTTCCTCAATATTATAACACTTATACCAATATTTTATATCAGAGCTAAAGAAGCAATTTGACCCGAATGGCCATCCTGTGAAATGTGCTAGAGATGACGTTTTACCTTTGTGGCCTTGGTAGCAGATGACCTGGGTTTGAATTCCAGTTCTACCACTTACAGGTTGCTTGTCCTCTGTGCCCCAGCTTTCATATCTGTAAAATGGGCATAATAATGATATCTACTTCGTAGGCTTGAGGTTTAAAGGAATTAATACATATGAAGTGGTTCGAACATTGCCTGATGTATAATAAACTCTTAAAAATGTTAGCTACCATTTAACTTGAGCAGATTATATTCTCACCTCTGTTTCATAGATAAGAGGACTGGGGGGAAGGGTTGGACCACTTGCACCACATCATACAGCAAGTAATTAAAGCGATTTTTAACTTCAAACCAAATCCTTTTTCACACCATGCAGTCTTTTAGAGAGGCTGAAAGAACACAACTCCATGTCACAGTTTGCATCTGTCAGCTCCACCAACTTTTGGCTTCTCTCTTCTCAAACCTCCCCCACCAAAACATCATGTCATGGTGCCATGGGTGCAACATGGTTTCAACCACAGGATAGCCCTGATAAAGACAGTGAAGTTGCTGATTTGCCGTGTACACTTCTTGGAATTGCCAAATAAAGCTACTACTTAAATATTTCCCAAGAATATAAGCACCCCAAGGTTTAGATATAATATCCTAAAGTTTTAAATATTCTGCAATGGATTCTTTAATTCTCCAATGCCATTTTTTTTAAATGCTGCTGAGTGGCACATTATCCTTAGGGGCAGCCGTAGGGTAAGAAAGGGAGAGAGGCAGCTCAGCCTGGGGGACTTTGACCTTTTGCTCTTGCCTGTGACTGGGTAGTGACTCTACCCATAGAGTCTGCGGGGAGACAGCCCATGGGAGAGGAGAAGGCCATGATCTTCTAGTGCTAGAAATGCACACAAAATCTGCTGATAAACCCCAAAGGAGTGACATCTGTTTTCCCAGATGTCACTCAGGCGATCAGTGAGACAGACATATTGTCCCTTGTAGGGGCTCATGTCTTGAGGCTCTTGTTTTCACCTGTGCACAGATAGAAGTGGTTCTTTGGAGGGGACGGGATAGGAAAATCACTAACCCTAAGTATGGCAGTATGACTCTATATGAGTCCTAGACTACTAAGGGGTGCACGTTCAACAGGCATAGGATGTAAAACAATGCTCCCCTAGAAGATTGCAAGACACTAGGAGCAATGTGATCAAATTCAATTTCTGCAGGAATGGCACCAAAAAGAAGCTGGGCTAATGTGTAAACAGGGAATTATTTTGTAGAGGACAGACCTTGAAATTTAACCTTAATATGGAGGAAAAAGGAAGAGGAAGGCCGACCGCTGTTGCACAGGAAGAAGATTGCTGGGACAGAGAGAGGGACCCAAGAGCCTGCAGCCCTTGGGAGCTGGGAAGCCATCCAGCCATGTGGCATCAATATTGAGGTACTGAAGGCCAGAGAGTTCCAAGATTGTGAGCAAATAAATGGATGATTAGTCAAGGGAAAGACAATTTTCACTTGGATGGCGTTGACACTAAAATGTCTTCAAGATGCTATGTTGAGAATCTCCAAAGAGTCCTTTTGGGCTTCACTCAGAACAGCTTCATGGAGTG
This sequence comes from Daubentonia madagascariensis, assembly GCA_023783475.1. Lineage (NCBI taxonomy): Eukaryota > Metazoa > Chordata > Mammalia > Primates > Daubentoniidae > Daubentonia > Daubentonia madagascariensis. The sequence continues at coordinate 988,722 of JAKFHU010002239.1, forward strand.
TTTCCATGACCTGCTCACACACTCCCCCTGAAAGAATGAGAATTAGAAGTTTTATACAAACATTTCCTAACTCTATATTCTATCTTGACTAATTGCTAATAAAGAAAATGATATCTTTGTTAGTCAAGTTATCTTAAAGAGTGAGTAAATAAACATGCACTGACATGGGTGTTACTGAAATGCATAATTCAAAGGGGAAAAAATATAGCATCTTCCTAATTTTTTTGATCCATTTCTAAAAAGGCTTCATTTGATGTTCTACCTTTAAACATATCTAGGGACATGTTTTAGGTAGTTTACGTTAGATCCTGGGTCAGAAGGTTGTATCTCAAAACCAATTGGGTAAAGCATGGTATTCTCTGAACAGCACTTGGCGTATTATCATATACTAATTACATTAATTATTTTTTGTTTGTAGGATATAGAATATCTAGCCAAGCAAGTAAAATACAATAATAATAATCTTGACTTTGCACGAAAGAGACAATGAACCCACCCTACTGGGTCAAAAGGAGATAAAAGGCCACAAAGTTACATAATGTCTGTCACTCGGAGTACAGGGCCTTAGAATCCATAAACATATAGGAAGAAGAAAATCTCAAATATTTTATTAACAGAAGAATAATTTTCAGTTTTCTACATTTTCATGCTCGTTAATTTATCAAATAAATTTTTGTAAAAGTACCATATTTTGCAAAAAAAATTGGTAGCTTATCTATAAACAATATATTCAGGAATTCATTTTTTTGTTTATCCAACAAATATTTATATTTATTTCCCATGCAAAATAAGTCACATATAGGCAGTCCTCAGCTCAGAAATCAGGTTCCCTAACCTCACTGGTAAGTAGTTTGGAAGTTAATTTGTTGGTTAATAAGAAATAAACACTCACACAACCCATGCTCAACTCTATGTTATGAGTATATTAAAGAGATATAAACATAGTGTAGAGTCTAACTGGGGAGAAAAAACTAATATGCATGATTGCTAGTAAATAACCGAAGGCAACTAATGCAGATTTTGTGGTGGCATAAAGAAATCATGTTGACATTGAGAGAAGTTAAGATCTGCAAGGTCTGTTTCCTGGGAAGCTTCGTGTCAGAGAAATGGACTTTTAACAAAGACTTCAAGATAGCATGAGGATGGAGTGAAAGCCAAATCCATACCGCTCCTTGGCTCTACTGGAAAGTTCTCTCCTTAATGTTGGAAAGTTCTTCTCTCTTTAATGTTCTGCAAGGAATGGCCACATGGGTGAAGGGATTGCATGTTTTATGTTCATGGGAGAGTCAGGATATTGGTCTACTTGGAATGGGAGGGTCACAGGAGTATTCATTTATTCCTTCAATAATATTTAAAAGCCAAACTGGTTTTCAAAGAAAAGAAGAGTAGTTTAAAGCTAACAGAGTAACTAACAGGGAGTCATTAATGTTTTTTGAACAATGGAGTGGTGTTCCAGAAGTAATCTGAGAAGTTAGTCCTACAGCAGCATGAGGATGCATTCAAGATAAGATGAAAATCTGCTCATGAATGTCAAGAAAACAAAAAGAAACAGATGAGGAAAAACAAAATAAAGTAGCTTTTCTTTTCTTTCATATATAACATATGTACATTGATTTTTCCCTCTTGAAAGGATCTCAAAAGTAATGGCATGATGTAACAAAAGAAACATCAAACTGAGTGATAACAAATGTTGAAAATAAAAAGCCAGAAATAATATATACCAGGAAATGGTAATAAAAGAAAGCAAAATGTCACAATATAAATAATATCATACAAAATAGAAATCAATGCAGAAAGCTAAAATCTTACCAAGAGATGGATATTTCACAAATGATAAAATTCACTGTGATGTGATTCTTGAATCTGTATATCAACGCATTTTCTTTTTAAGGTAGTTTATTTTCTTATTTTTATAGTAAAAAACATTTTATATTCCCACCCCAAAAAAGTACAATGAGATTCATACATGAGAGCATTTTATACATACACAGATTCTAATTTAAGTGTGAAACACCTACTGTGGAATATAAAAGTTGGAAAAGCAATATAAATGCAGTAGAACCAATATTCAAATTTTATACCCACTGTTAATAGAAGAGAAAATTTGTGCATGAGGTCCCCTGAGTTTAAAAAATCTTATATAATTACATTCTTTTTATCACTTTGTGCCATTATCGGGAAAACCAAACCTTTCTCTCTCTCTCTCTCTCTCACACACACACACACACACACACACATCTATCCACACTTAAGTTGCAAAGTAAAATGGACACTTAATTCAATTATCCAGGTAACACGAGCTTATCTTCCAAAACCTGTTCCTCTCCCGACTTATCATTGATTCTATTTTTAGGATATGGTGGGGGGGAAAAGGGGGTCGGGGCTCGCTTCTCAAAAGTAATAGGCTCATTTCCCCTCACTCACATTGACACAGCCCTAGCTTGCTTGGGCAAGGCAGGTGACAGGCTCAGTGTCACCTCTCCCTTCCCTAATGATAATGATCCTCAGTATGTGCTTAGCTGCTTCCTCCCGAAACCTGCGGTGTTTCGCCTTGGGCTGTCTCTCTTAAGAGTAATTGGACACAGCTTAAAGACGTGATTATTCTGACTTCCACCATTCATTAAGGTAGCACCAAAGGCACCAGGTCCAGGAACACCCAGACTGTCCTAATTCTGCACGCCATTTAGCCTCCATTTCTGGCTATTTACATCTACCTGGAAAGTGGACCACATAAGCAGATTGTGTGCATCCCAATTGTGCAGCTTCGTGATGGAATAGACATGGCCCTGTTCCTGCTCAAATCTGGTAATTATTTCCTCCTCCCATGCCCCATAGTCCCTTCTCATGCTGTCTCAGACTAATGGTTAGAAAAGACAAAGAGAAAAAAGGCAGCAAGCTGCATGGACAGGGCTAACTCAGCACCATAAGCAACGTCCATGACAGGCTGGCAGTTCCCATGAACTAGGATGCCGAAGAGCTTCACCTGCTACCCAAGGTCTGTCTTCAGAGTCCTCTCCTGCTAGGATCTTTTGACATTTTTTCCTGAAAACACTTTTTGAAAAGACAGAGCAGGGGCCTAATATACCATCAGAGTTCAAAGCTTCAGCAGAAGTAATTACACTGACAATCCTGCCAACCTATCAGTTTTTCTTTGTTTACTGCTTTTCACTGGTATTTTCAGCCCAATCTTTCAAAACAACTGACAAGCTGGATAAGACAATCTCAGCTCCCAGAACCCAGATTGTTGCCCCTTGTTCGGCTGCCTCCTTAACCCCCAGAGTTGACCACATGGGAAGTTAGTGTTCTGGTTTGGCATCACTCACTTATGGCCAGTTACTGCAGACAGATGGACGAATTCTGCATTTTCATAGCTCCCGCATTTGGAGAAGGCAGCTACGGAGTCTGCCAAAAAGATCCCAGCCCCTAACCATCACTTTTTATTAGCTAATATGCTTAAATGATCACTGAATGTCCCAGAAAGAAAAAGGGACTAATGCTGCTCAGTTTTAAAGCAAGGCATTGTCTCTATAGAAACAAGACACCCTGATTTTTTTTTCACACAATTCTACACTTAAAGAGAATCCCAGACCAGAAGGCAGGAAGATCTCTTGGACGACCTTCCCTCCATTTCCTGCCAAAGGAGAAAGAGACCATCTAGCAGACTGTGGGAATTCAGGGTCACACTGCTCCAAAAATTTGAGGGCTAAGCAAACTTTCTTCATTAAGACAAATCTTAGTGCTTCTGACCAGGCCATTGTTTAATGAGAAAACAGATAAACCCTTGAAATTTCATCATAGATTCAGATTCAAAAGACAAGGAAGAGAAAAATGTCTCCTTACAGACAATAAGCTACAAAAACATCAAAGTGATACTCTGTGGAGCAGGGGCCCACCAGACAAGTAAGTGGAAACTGGAACTTTAGTCCAAACAATGTTGGATATGAAACAATTTGAACGTGGGCTATGGAGCTGCATACCGTGTAGTCCAAGGACCCTTTCTATACAGGGAAAGGAACTGAGTGACTGTCTAGTGCTGTCATCTCACGCCATACCTCTGACTGTGTGTTTGCTCATTAAAAAAAGAAAAAAAAAAAGCAGAAGCATGTATTTATTTAACAGCATTTTAATGGTTATAACAAAGGCGGCATTTATATGGTATATTTGATCCTTATAATAACAATGTGACCTAGGAAATATTATGATTCCCATTTAGCAATTGAGGAAATTATAAAAGGAAGCTTATTAAAGTCCAATTTCAGATAAAAGTAATGCATCTGCCTTTCCTCCTGGGGTGGGAAGAGTAGGTGAGTTCCTTCCCTTTTATGTGAGGGAGTCTCCCAGCCTCTACTGACCACTGACCGCTGACTCCTGAGGAATATTTTCCACCTACCTCTTCAACAAAGATCATCTTGGTGTCCTAAGTTTGCCGATGTCTTCTTCCTTGGTGTCTCAGCTAACACCTCTGCCTATCCATTAACCCTGAGTCCTAAGCATATTAGTTTTAAATTTCTGAATACCATCTAATTACCAGCGACCTCAATCTAGACAGTTCCTGTCCAGTTTGCTCAGATTTGTCTTTGTCCTGCAGATGTAACTTCACTGTGGTCTCCCAAACAAACCAAAAAAAAAAAAAAAAGAAAAAAGAAAAATCTGTCTGGGGGGGGCGTAATATGATATCTTCGTATCATCACCTACAGAATCTTCTCAAAGCTTTCCTTATACATTCCGTATATCCACTCACCCCCACCAATGGACATGAACCGAGAACTAAGAGTGGACATATAATAAACCAGAACCAAAATTCACTGATTTCTGTGAAATGGCTCGTGTCCTAATTTCCTTATTAGCAATGACTTTTTTTTAGGTTGCTTGTTGCCCTTTACTGATCATGAAAAACAAGTTAACTCAACCAGCTACAGCATTTTGAATTTTAGTGAAGGAAATCAAGAACAAATTACCATAAACAGAACCCTAATATCTTACTGTCATTCACATGGGTGGTGTTTGTGAAAAAGAATTAAGTAACCATATCACCATCCTAATTAACCAGTGAGTGTGCAGCATGCACGATAAGACACAGTATTTTGAGTAGTGCAGCATAGAATTGTTAAGACTAGCAGGGATCATTAAATATACTCCATATATTATATACTCCATATATTATATGGGGTATTTTTAATGATGGAAGGGAGGGAGGGAGAGAGGAGGAGGGAAGGAAGGAAGGTTCTTCCTACACATGGCTTAATAACGCATTGCAGGTGAGACAGAGATCTGGTCTCCACCTCCCCGTTCCACTCTTCTTTCCAATTCATCCTACACACCGCTGCCAGGATGACCTCAAAAATAAATCTGATGATGCCATTGTCCCTCACCCCACCTAAAATCCCTTCTGTAGGCAGCAGTGGGTAGCTTTCAATTCTTTTGGACTGGTGCTCACAGAAAGAAATACACTTTACATCTTGATCCAGTACACATGCACGTGTGCACACACATATTCACACAGACAACTGAAAAATCAATTTCCTGGAGAAGAGGTTGGTGGCTGCCAGGAGCTGGGGGAATGACAGGAGGTGGGCGTGGCTATGAGGGGCACACAAAGGAGTCTAGTGGTGATGGGATAGTTCTGTATCTTGATTATGGTGGTGACTACCCGAGACTACACATGCCGTAGAATCGCAGGGATCTACACGTGCACATTCAGACAAATGAGTGTATGCATAACTGGTGAAATCTTAATAATAAACTGTAAGGGTTATATCAACGTCAAATCTCGGGTTTCAATATTGTACTGTGATTGTGACGGTTGCTGACATTGGAGGAGGCTGGGGGAGGCAGTGCATGGGACCTCCCTGTACATTTCTTTGCAACTTCCAGTGAATCTATAATTGTCTTGGAATAAAATGTGTTTTCTGAAAAGTTTAAAAAAACAAAAACACATTTTATAAACAAAAGTGAATTTCACTCTGCATGGGTAACATATCTGATATATTTTATTCTCTTCCTTTATATTCTTTTGTTGTTGTTGGTTTAAATGTATGCTGCAACTTACCAAATGATTTCACGTGAGACCCACAATTTGAACACCACCGACGCAGGGAAGAAAACCTTAATTATTTAGCTTTCCATTTTCATCTCTCAGTACTATCTCTCCATCAATCTTATTCTCTAGTCACAGGAAATCATTCACCAGCCCCCAACCATTTCTCTCTATGTCTTGGTGCAGAGTCTTAGTCTGCTTAGAATATTCTTCTTTTTAACTTCTAGGCAAACAGTCATTCTTCAACATAAGCTTAGTGCCAGTTTTCTGACACCCTACCCACCCAAATACACTCTTTCCTCTGAGCTATCTTAGCATCTTGTACATACGTCTACTAAATTCCATAGCACAATACATGCCTGCCCTGTCCATTCAACGGTTTACAATTCACACTGGAGACTTCTTTCAGCACTGGGTCCCAAATGCTTGTGCAACATCGGGACATACTAGTTGCTCAATAAATGCTGAATGAACAAATAAATGAAAGACCGAGGTAGGAATATGTTAGCCCTTGCCTACCTCACCTTGATTCTGACTCAAAACTAGTAAGTTAAATTCTACGGGGGGTTTTTGTGTATTTTAATAACATTTGAGTTTTTCTAATAATAAAAATACATTCAGTGTAGAGAAGTTGGAAAATATAACAAGTAAAAACTTATTTTTTAAAAAAACATCCTTGACTCCACTCTCCAGAGACAATCATTACTAATATTTAGATGTTTCCTTGAAATGTCTTTATGCCTAAATTATATATAAACACACACACACTCACATTTTATAAAGTTGGAAACACAATGATTATATGGCTTTATGTCATTGTTTCTTGCTTTGAGCATTTTCTATATCTTTCAGTATTCTTCCAAACACCATTTCTAAGCTTCGTTATAGTGTACCATCACTACTGTGGTTGAACACCTGCTTGTTTTCAGCTTTTGCCACTGTACATAATGCTGCAATGACTGTCCCTGAATATGCATTTTCATTAAAAAAAAAAACTCTCACCATCATTGTGTAATGCATGTTTTCATTTTGGCTAGTTTGATGGACAAAAAAGTAGTCTTAGTTTGCATGGGTTGTTGGGGGGATGGTTGTGGGCGATGGGGTCTGTGGGGTGCTGGAACCTCAGACCCCCTGGCACACTTGACCAGGATCAGACCTCAGAATGTGTGACCTGGACCAGCGGTGAATGGGCTAGCTTTCCATCATTTGAAAGTTTGCTCTCCTTTTCATGATGTTAGTGATAACGTTTTAAAATAATAATGTTGTTCCGATGATCTAGGAAAACATGCAGGCCCCCCAGTTTCTGAGCCACACAAACGCACACACGCCCACACAGCAAAGACACCCAACATCTCTCGGGTCACATCTCTGCTCTGCCAACCTGTGCACATGGGCTCCGGCCCGGGCCATAGTCGCGGCGCCGGCTCTCCTCTCCCCAGCCGCGTCCCGCCCGCGCGGCCGCTCCCGTGCCAGTGCCCCGGGACAGCAGCGACGCAAGCCTTTCCCGGCCCCTTCCAGCCGCCGCAGGGACCCTCCTGCGCACCCCAGCTCGGGGAGCGGCGGCCGCCCGCGCGCACGTTGCCGACAGCTTGGGAGCCGCGGGAGACCCGGAGCGGCGCTGCCAGTCCCCGAGCCCGCGGCCCCGGGAGTCCCGCAGCTGCGCCGCCGCCACGCCAGCCCCGCGCGCCGTGCAGGTGCGGAGCCCCTGGAATTCCAGCTGCGCCCGGTGCCCGCTCTCTCCAAAGGATCTTTCTCCTTACTCCTTCCAAAGCCACGCACAAACACCTCTCTCCTGATAAGGAGAAGCAGATAAATAAAAGGTTGTAGCCCCGGGAGCTGCCATTCCCTAATTGTGGGAGGACAGGGACACACGGGAGGTCATGATTTCTCAGTGATTTCCTTTGCCCCAAAACGGTGGTATTCGTAGTCGCCAGAACAGGCTGAGACAGGCATGAGGTCATCGTGGCGAGCGTGCTCTGCAAAGCACAAGCGTCGTCCCCCGGCCGCCGTGGCATTGCTGCAGGTGGGCGGCAGCGAGGGCACGGTCCTCGACAGAGCGCGCGCACACCCTCCTGGGCCGGGGCACCTCACCTTGGGTGGGAAACGCGCCTGGGAGCCCAGCTGTGGGCAAAGAACAAAGGCGAAGGCTCACATCCCTCGTGTTCTTTGCTGCCGAGCACACTCCATCTCCATGTGGTGCTGGCTGTCATTGTGCCCAAAGGTAAAAATAGCTCCACTTTCAAGCTTCACCTCAATAAATTAGGACAAGGGTGAGAGGCCAAGGTGCTAGCAGAGGGATCCTTGGTAGCGACAATGGGATGGCCCCTCAGACCAAGAGGAGGTCAGTCCTGGGGCACAACCTTCGCTAATTGGCCTCTACTCACTTCGTTTGGCTCCAGCAGCACCTCCCACCTAAAGATCAGGTACATGTTCCTTGATACTGAATGGTCTTTGAAAAATGAATATGTTCAGCAGAATCTATTTAACTTGGGGGGAAATGAATATAATTCCAGTCAGTGCTCAAATAGACACTATATATATATATATATATATATATATATATTTTTTTTTTTTTTTTTTTTTTTTGCCTGCACAGTAGCATATGGTTAAGGTAAGGTAAGGTGTCAAGCCAAAGTCTTTTGTGAATCCAGGGCAAAGCTCTTTTCCAATGACATAAGGTAATTATGAATAGAAGGGTGATCCTCCTTCAAGTCCAGCAGGAGCTCAAGTCTGACTATTCATATTGGTCATACCCACTTGGAATGACAAAATCATTTGATGGACGGTAGACAGAGGTATGCATTATTCACAGAGACATCTTCAAAGGCATTCCATAAATTATAGGTTTTCTGAAACTGAAAGTTCCAGTGAGCTAGCAGCGAATGCCAGGGGTGAAGAGGTGTAATCAGTGTGAGTATTGTTCCTGCTTAATTTGCCCCTTATAGGTGGCTGCATTTTATGCCCCGGGTAGAAGGGCTCTCTTTGTGTTTCCTCGGCACTGCCTTTAACTCTTCCCAGAGACAGTCTAATTCACTGGTTTTTGACCTTGCTTTTTAGAATCCCAAGGCCAGGGTCACACCCTAGAGATTCGTCATTGATCTGGAGTAGAGCCTGGGCATCAGTGTTTTTTTTAATTGCCCCAGTTGATTCTAACGCATAGCCAGGGTCTAGAAACAGTGAACTAATCACTACAATTCCTTAGGAGATTTACACAATTTTTTAGCCAATTAGGAAAAATTAAGTTGTGTTCTTCAAGAATAACTTCCCCGTATATTTAGATTCCAAATAAGTAAACCACAGCCCATCTAAGTCAGGATTCTCTAGAGAAACAGAACCGATAGAATGCATATATACATACAGAGAGAGAATTATTTTAAGGAATTGGCCCGTGGGATTGCAGAGGGTAACAAGTCTGAAATATGCAGGGCAGGGCAGCAGGCTGAAGACCCTGGAAGGAGTTAATGTTGCAACTTGAGTCCAAAGGTAGTCTGGGAATCCCTTCCTCCTTGAGGGACCACAGTTTTCTCTCTTAAGGTCTTGAACGGATTGAATGAGGCCCACCCATATTATGGATGGTAATCAGTTTTACTCAATATCTACTGATTTAAATGTTAATCACACCTAAAAAAAAAAAATCTACCCAGCAACATCTAGACTGGTGTTTGGCCAAACCACTGGGCACCATAGCCTAGCCAAGTTGACACACAAAATTAACTATCACAGTAACTTTCAAACAATGTATCTGGGTAGAGCATAGATGAATCAGCTCTGTGGCCATGCAGAAAAGTGCATCAACTCTGGGCTTCCTAACTCTTCTCTAATCACTTAAATTATTTAATGTTTGTATCTCCAGAGAAGACAAGAGTTGTTCCTATGATGTGCTGGGCACCGGTAGGGCTGGAAGGTGCTGGGGAGCAATGCAGGAAGCATTTGGGGTTGAGGCCTTGAATCAGTTGAAGAGGGAGGACTCATGATATCTGAAACAAATGGAGACATGAAAATAGGACCCAGGAATACACCTTGGGGACCCCAGGTGGGGAGCTGGAGACTCTCCATCTTGGGGCAACTCCTGACACAAGAGCTCAATCCTTGCACATAGGGAAGGGGTAACTAGTAGGTTACCATACACAGGGGCAGGAGAACTCTGTTCCACACCCTGTAAAGGAGAAGCCAGAGCCAAACCTGTAGGGAAAGCCCTACTTGGTGAGACAGGCCCTTGAGGATCATCGTCCCATCTGAAATATATCTACAGCACAGCTATGGACAAATTCCAGTTGACCCTACAGCTGTATGAATAAAGACAGTATGGACTTAATCCAAAATTGGAATATAAGATATGTCAATCAAAAGAAGGGACTCTTACAAGTTCATGGTGTTAGATACCTTCCACTTGCCCTTCCAGACCCATACCCACCCCTTCCCAATCCTTGCTGACTTGTATCAATGACATCAGGGAACACACTTGCTCCCTGGCTTCTAGCAGTCAGTGTCCCTTAAGAACTTATGATGGGGCAGGAGACTGGAGGGGCAGAGGTCATGCAAAAGTGCATGAGGCTGGGGACTACAGTCTGCAAGATCCCACCCTGCAGTGTGGCCATGGGCTGACTGACAATAGTCACTCCACCAAAAGTCCTGTAGGCGACCCTCTCCACAAAGCCCTCTTTCTCTTTCTCTCCAGGCCCAGGGTTGGAAAGTTGCCCATTGTTACTTGTCCTAGGGGACTGCCTGAGTGCAAGTCAGCAAGGACCGAGAAGGTGGGGGTGGGGCAGTGGATCTAGAAGGCAAGTGGAAGGTACATAGTACAAGGAACCTTGTGTGTTCTGCACAAACGGCAACAATTCAGCTCAGTTTATAAGCAAGGCCAGGTTACTATGGGCTAAAGCCAGATTAAGCCTCTGCCACGTTCCACCTGTTTGACCTTGGAAACCTCTGAGCCTCAGTGTCCTTGTGGGTAAAGTGGGGATGACAATGTCTCCTAAAGAGAGTGCTTGTGAGAATTAAGTAATTTAATACACTTAAATCACAGAAAAATGCCTGGAACATAAGACACTTTTTAATAATTTTAAGTCACTAGTTTTCAAAGTATGTTCCACAGACTCCTGAGGGCTCCTAGACCCTATCAGGGAATTCACGAGGTCAAACTCTTTTTTATAATGATACTAAGACATTATTTGCTTTTGTGTTTGCACTTTGTTGACATGTACACTGATGTACACTTTTCCTAAAGCAAAAGTGGGTAGAACTCTGACACCTTCACAGCAATCAAGGCAGCAGCACAAACTGTACTGGTGGCCTTTCATTGTAGTCTTCCCTGTCACACTGTTGCAGTAAAAAAGAAAAAGTCAATGTCACTTAAGAACTTAAGAATGTCCTTGATGTGATGAAGTAAATTTATTAATTTTACTAAATCTCAAGTTTTGAGTGCACATCTTTTTAATATTCAGTGTGACAAAACAGGAAGTATGCATAAAGCTCTTGCTACACATGGAGGAAGGTACACTATTTCTACAATCATTTGAATTATGAGCTGAACTAGCCCCTTTTTTCATGAAATACATTTTTACTTGAAAGAACTATTGACAGACAAACTAAAGCCATTCAGACTTGAGTATCTGTCATGCATTCTAAAATGAATGACATGACCCTGTCACTTCAAGGAAAATGACCAACAGAACTTGTCGTCAATGATAAAATTCTTTCTGAATTTCAAGTGAAAATTAGAATGTGGAAAAACTTGTATCTGCCACCATGAATTTGACAGCTTCTTAGAGACTTTTCTAGTGAGATGGGGGGAATGATATTAATAAATGTGATCTTTTGATATTGTTTACAGAAATATGTCAGCATTAGGAAGATCTACACAACTCAATGAGCCAGTATTTTCCAAATGACCAGTGCACGATGTTACAAAATCACACACAGGCTAAAAGACCCATCCACACTGCACAATAGACAGGCTTATAACACAGCAGAGTTTGAAGGTTTATTGATATAGTTTCAGATTCTACATTACAACTAACTTTTAAGACATTACTTCTTGTCAAATTCAAGTGTGGTATCAAAGAAGAATATTTACAATAATCTGGAAAATGCTATTAAAATACTTCCCCGTTCTAACCACATATCTTCGTGAGGCCAGACTTCCTTCAGCTCTTTCAACCAAAACAACATATTGCAACAGATCAAATGCAGAAACGAATAAAAGAACCCAGCTGTCTTCTATTAAGATTTTCAAAAACACCACCACTCTTCTTGCTAAGATTTTTTTTGTTTCAGAAAATGTAGCTGCTTTATAGAAATAGGTTACTTATTTTAATTTTAATTTTGAATCCAGTAAATACCCATAGAAATTACCCACACACACAAAAATTCTTTGATGCATTCAATAACTTTTAAGAGTACAAAGGGATCCTTGGACCATCAAGTTGGAGAACTGCTGATCCAAGTTTTCATTATTATTAATACATAACTTAAGATAGATGTAGGGACTGACCCACCAAAGCAGAGTGTTCCATTTCTGCCCTCCCATCTTTGCAAATATTGGCCTCTCAACTTGGTATCCCTATTTCTTTTCATCCATCCAAATCCTGCCCATTCTTCAAGGCAATTCTGAACTGTCACCATGTCTGAGAAGCCCTTCCTGGAAACTTTAAGACACACAGATCTCACTGTACCTAACTTTCGCTGCTCGTATGTCCCTCCCTCATTTTACATTCTCTAGCTGTCTAATGTGACATGTCTTATCACACCAACCTGATTGTATAATAAACTCTTTGAGAGTAGGGACTTTGCTAAGTACTTCCTTACCTTCCTATATCCAGCACATTGAATATACGTATCTGCACAATTTAATTTAAATGTGATCATGCAATTTGAATGTGAGCATCAGAACAGATCATGAGCAGACTTTTGCCACAGAGCTTCTCCCTTGGAATTTCCCTTCTCTCAGGGCCTTGCCTTTTCATCTTTGTATAAAAGGAGAGTCTTGTATATATGATTGTCCTTTTCCTGCTAAAAGGACTTTCCTTACAGTGGGATGATGCTCTGCTCAGTAAATGCTAACTGTAGCAGAGGGTGAGGCTTCTCTGATCCTGGTTCTTCCTTATTAAACATTTTTCATTCAGCTCCCCAAGAATCTCATGACTAACTGCATTCCCTGAAAGAAAGATGGTCACAGTCAGTGAGCACCTTTTTAAAGCTGGATAAGACATGAGAATAACTACGGAAATGTATACAGTTAAAAATAAAAGAGAATTTAAGAAGCCAGAAATGTGATAATAATTATATTAGAATGATGTGATTATGGATGATTTTTTTCTGTTTCACACATTACTGTAATATGATTTGGGTTAATGTTTTACAATTCCATTTTTTAAATCTAGTACATTTCTTTTTTTTCTTTTATTTCAGAATATTATGGGGGTACAACACTTTGGTTATATATATTGCCCATGCACTGCCCAAATCAGAGCTACAATCATGGTCATCCCCCAAACTGTGTGCTCTGCACCCATTCAGTGAGAGTTTTCCCATCCCCTCCACCCCCCTCCCACCTGCCTGCTAGTTGTACATTTCTTAAAGGAACTTGTACCAGTTGGAATTTGTGATTACATGTATCAAAAACCAATTATGGCTTACTAGGTGGGAATATGTACATGATGGTTAATTTGATGTGTCAACTTGATTGGATCACAGGGTGCCCAGATATTTGGCTAAACATTATTTCTGGGTGTGTCTGTGCAAGTGTTTTCAGGTGAGATTAGCACTTGAATTGATAGACAGATTGCTCTCCCCAGTGTGAGCAGGTGTCACCCAACCCACTGAAGGCCTGAATAGAACAAAAAGGCAGAAGGAAGAATTTTCTCTCTTTGCCTGATCCCTTGAACTGGAACATCAGTCTTCTGCCCTTGCACCATCATCCCTCCAGTGCTCAGAACTACACCACCAGCTTTTTAGGGTCTCCAGCTTGCAGAGTGCAGATCCTGAAACTTCTCAGCCTCTGTCCTACTGGTTCTGTTTCTCTGGAGAACCCTGACTAATACAATGTATTATATTATGAAACACTGAGTAGTGGGAGCTCACAAAACTTCTGGGAAGCCTACAGAATATTCTCAGAATGTTGGCAGAAAACAGAGGAAGCCTGGCAGCCCAGAAACCAGTCAAGTCTGCACCAGAAAATCTGGCTAGGGCTCCAGCGTTGGTACCGCTTCTTCTGTATACTCACGCTGCAATAAATTTCCATAGATTGCCCCACAGTACTGGACAGGAGCATCTGATTGACCAAGTCCAGGTTTCCCAAGTAGCAAGGAGTAGGGAGAGATGATATTTGTCCCTTCCTTTCATTTCTGTTGGGGATCTTGTCTCTCCCTTCCACCAAGACCTGTATAATGAAGAAGAGGCAAAAGCTAGCTAACGTCCGTCATAGCACTGTACAAGACCATAGCATTGGAAAGAGCCATGCATAAAAATCATAGAAAACTCATTGCAATGGGTTAAATGAATAATGCTCTCCATTCACTGAAAAAGAAAATTATTTTATATCTTTTGAAGATCACTTTGGGAAGGCTCATTTCATCTAGTGTTCACTTGCTCTCATCACTCCTTTTAATTATTCCAAACCCTGCCCATTCTTCAAGGCCAATCTTAAATCCCTATGATTCCACGAAGCGACATAGGTCCTTTTCTGCTAAAAAATCGTCTACCCATCCACTGAGATATGTATTTGCAAACATTCTAGAATCCACACGAAAGAAAATGTTGGGATGACAGGAGTAATCCTGATGCCAATTACATCTTTTGAGAAAATGGCATTCCAGAAGCTGGTATTAAGCAGTTAATAGACAACAGAAGTGTGTTTCAACCACTCAGTTTACCTAGAAATACAACCTACTGGTGTATTGTAGTCACCTGGAGCAAGGAGACTCCAGATCAAATCCTACCTTCCCTATTTCCTGGCCATGTAATCTTGGTTCAGGTTGCTTAACTCTCTAACCTAGTGTTGCTTCAACTGCACAGTAATAATAATTAATTAATAATAATAATAGCACATACCTATTAGGGTTGTTGAGATTAAATAAAATAATGTACATAAGGTAATTAGCAAATGTCTTATTCATAATCACTTGATAAATGTTAACTATGATTATTACACTTTGACCTTAAGTCAGATTTCAATCTTAATTCTTGACTAAAGTTATAATCATCTCTTACTTCTGGTTTCAGCACAAGTAACAGACAACAGAAATTTACCCGATTGACATTTAAGTAGTTACTTCATATTAGAAGACAATTTAGCTATCGGGTGACTTGCAATTAAAAAAAATTGGGTTGAAGATCATTGTCATTGTTTTGTCCCAACTTTTAAATGGTTCAGATAAAATTCAGTCCTATTAAATGCTTACATTGAGCATTTATATTGTAGAGCTGAAACACGAGGACAAAGATTTGATCCCTCCCTTAGAAAATCACACTCAGGAAGCAGGAAACATTTCAACTCCAGCTTAGGAAAAGGAAGAGGAAATGGACCCACATGCTGGGGAGGGAAGCAGGGACCAATCACAAATGCTGCACTGCGGTTGTGAGCACCTCGGAGGCATTCTGAGATGTTACTCACTGCCGAGAAAGGAAATCTGAGTTGACATGTTATTTTCTGAGCTGTTTATTAATGCATTGGCTGGGGAAGAAGCAGGAGCAGCTTTCAATCCCATCCCCCAATTCAAAGTCACTGTCTTGTCACCACCTCTCCTTGCAAGCTGAGAGGAGAAGGGGAAAGCTAAGATTCTGAAAAAGCTGTTAAGAACAGCTCAGAAAAAAAGAAACCTGATCTTTTCACTCCTTGCATGAGTATAACAAAGCTCGTGCTTTCGGTGGGCACATCCGAAGTAGAATTTCCATTCATCTTGGGCCAGAAGAAATGCCTTCTGTTCGGCCACCAATAAATCACCCAAATGAAGGAGGCAGTTAAAGTTTTTCTTTTTTTAACCACATTGAAACACCCTGCCTTTGGACTAATATCAGAGCTAGAGAAATTAATCAGGTCTGTACTGACGACCAAGCTTCAAAATGTAATCTACATTGATGGCTCCAACTCCGCGGTTTACCAGTTAATGGGAAAAACAGACCGATAAATGATTTGGTCTGAAATTTTTAGTAAAAGCTAAGAGGTAATCTTGCTACCACTGTAAAGGGCATAAGTGGTTCTTACACATAACACAGCAAAGTGACCCAAATCCATCTCTTCCATGGATTGGAGTTAGACAGAAGGAAGGAATTACTGATACCAAGAAGTGTTCAAAATCACAATCAGTTACCACAGAGCCTATTTCAGTTCCTTTGATTCCTCCTCCTTTGGGTTTTTTAAAAATCAGACTGGTTTAGGCATAACTCTCCACCTACATCTTCTGACCAGCAATACACTCAAGTAATTCTGTCAAGTACAAAACAGGACTCAACAGATTTAATGAAGAGTCAGTTTCAAACTCTCTCAGGCCAAGCACAAAGCCTACCCCACACCTCTGCCTATGCTAGAATCTATAGAATAAATCAACACAACCAGATATTTGAAAATATAACTTAACTAGCATTGATTAGGCAACTAATACTGCAAAGTATCGTGCTACGTGCTATAGGATTACCTGATGAAAACGTGTCTGGTATGTGCCTTCTCTCAGCTTCAAAATCTTGTTGGAGAGAGAAACATGCAAACAACTACAGTCAAAAACAAAATTAAGTAAAGAGTGGAATTAGAGGAATAAGCAAATGCCCTGGGACGTAATTGCAACAACTCTCCTTTTCCCTTTACTGTGGCCCTGTCACCTACTAGTTGCCAAAGTCAGTGACCCAATGGTTGAAGCACTGCCACCTTCTTATTATAACTCTGCACATGTCACCTGCCTGCGGAGCCCTTAGTCAGCACTTTTCACTTCAGTTGTCATAATTGCAAAGACCTGAGTGCAGAACAAGAGCAGAAAGTCATGTTTTCATCCTGACCAGTGTGGTTTGGAAAGTTACTATCTTCAGAGAGTGTACAGGCTCATGAAACAGTACAATTTGCCTCTTCAAGGTCTTTGCAAAAATACCTGATGTGTATGCAGTAGCATTTTGCACACCGACATATATGAAAATTTGTCATTAGCATATCATGGGATCATATACCTCATACGTCTTTTATTCCCTCTGATCTCTTCCTAGTTGTAATTAAACCAGCTGTGGCTATTTATGTTTTTTTTTTAATGTTGCAAGAATAGCCTTCTCCTCTTTCTGTCAGAACCATTAGAAAAAAATAAAGTCTTAACATTAAGTTGGATGAATCACACCAGGATCTTATTTGAGCCCATAATTAAAATCCAGTTTAATCCACAGCAAATAATTAATCTAATCCAGCAGGCCTCAGTGAGAAGCTACCACAGTAAATGCTCTTCGTTTACCTGACAAAAATGGCTAAAAAGAGCTCTTCCCTCAACCACTTTTTCCAGTGTCTAAAGATCCATAAAATATTAAAACCATAAAGAACCTTCATTTTATAATCCAAAATAAGAGAAGTCACCTGGTGCTATGCTATAAAACGTACCACACTTAACCTACCTGCACCCAATGAGACGTGCATCGTTGTCCCCCTCTTACAACTAGAAAGATTCAGAGGGGTAGAGTTGGGATTTGAACCCATACCTCTCTGGTCATATCGCTGGGTGATCTGGTTCCTGCCCTACGCTGACTCTCCCAGGGTCAACTGAGGTTCATGAACTTTATGTGGCAGTGTTGGAGTGTGGCTGCCCTAGCCCTCCTGGCCATTGGTCCAAGGCTCTTACAGTTGCCCAGGTTAAATCCCAGAGAGCTATGTGCCTGAAGGACAGCAGCCTCGCTTGAGTCTGATGCTTGCTGACAAGGAACTCTTATGATTCTGTTAGCACAGATGCCCCAGTTTCCTTATTTTTCCCTCTTTTTTATTCTTTATTCTAACATTATGTTCTTGATTTCAAATTACACAGAATATTCAGAGTATAAACCAGTTTTATTCCCCCTTCCCATTCTTTGATGTGCATTGGTATATACCTTTTTAGACATTCTCTGTGCATTTGTGTTCCATAAAGACTTTTTTACATTAATATAATCATATTTTATTCTGTGATTTGCTTTTTCCACTTACTTGGGGCTCTTTCCACATCGTTTCGTAGAACTCTGCTTATTCATTTGAACTCGTGCTAAGTATCTCATGGTATGAATGCTCCGTGATTTCACTGACAACATTTACTTTGTTCCCAGTTTATTGCTGTTACAAGTGGCAATGTAGCAAAACAGTTATAAAAGTAGTAGAAGAAAGTATAGAATTTTTTTCAAAAAACACTAGCAGAAGGAAAGCCCATCTTCAGCAAGATATTATAACCCAGAAGATAAATAACAGTATTAACAGTACTTACAGTATTGAAACAATAACATCCCAAATTATTCAAAATATAGGATCTTATTTTAAAAGGAAGAAATATTTGCAATATAAACATTACAGGGAGGATTCATATCCAGAATATATAAAGAGCTCCTATAAATCAATAAGAAAAGAAAGAAAGTGCTACCTTTAAAGAGAATACAATCCATATTTTTCTATGATTAAATGTGATGTTTTCTTTAATCTATTTGTTATAATTAGTTATAATAATATATTTCCTAAAGTTGAGCCATCCTTGTATTCCTGAGTTCATGATCAAGTAAGATTTTTCTTTTCATAAATTAGGATTGAATTTCTTAACATGTATTTAAAAGTGCTGCATTTATATTTGCACATGACATTAGGGCACCATTTATTTGAGGGAAAAGCCTATTTTTATTTTTATTTTTCAACCTTTCACTGTTACAGAGGTTTGTGGAGTTTAAGTTGCTTGTTTATCCTCTGAGAGTGCCTATTTTTCAAGAGCTGAATTTAACCAACAAGTTAAATGTAATTGGGATTAACGTTATATTTGAACTCAATTCTGCCATCTCAATTATATTCTGTTTTACATTCATTCTTGTTGGTTCTATTTGTTTCTTTTTAATTTTTGTTTTTATTTCTTTTACTTCCTTGCCTTTGGTTGCATTGACCAATTTTTCTTTATTCCATTTTTCCCCTGCAGTGGTCCAGAAGTGATAAATTCTAATACTGTGTTTGTAATACTTTCTCTTAAAGTTTTTGCATACAGCTGGGTGCAGTGGCTACAATTCCAGCTACTCAGGAGGCTGAGGCAGAAGGATTGCTTGAGCCCCCCAAGCAACATAAGGAGACCTCACCTCAAAACGCACACACACACATGCACACATGCACACAAAGCTAAATGTGTTTATTTTTATATTTTCTCCAGAAACAAAAAGGAACTTCAATGTGTTATCATACCCTCCCCACACTACTCCTCGGGCAATAAATAACATTGATTTTAGTTCTAAATTGTTACTTACTTTCCTTATAGTATGCATCAATAATTAACCATTTCTTTGATCACCATCTTAAGTTTTTTTTTTCATTAGGATGCTCTGTATTATTGAATAATTCTTTCATAGATGGTTGTTGTGCATTAAAACCTGATTCAGGAATGTCTAAAATTATATTTATTTCTCTCCATAAATTTTAATGCTGTTTTACTGCATAAGGCATTCCAGCTTGAAAACAATGTCCCCTCTTTTGTCAGGAAGGGAGGTAAGTATGCATGCTCAGTCAGCCAGTTTGACCCACTTTTGAAAAGGGCTTTGTTGTTTTAGCCAACGAGAAGCCTGATTCTAACGTGATTCTCACTGCTTTGTAGGTAAGTTGTTTCCTTCTTTTCTGCAGACTTGTGCTTTCACCAGGTTGTATCCAGCCTTGCTCTTTTGTTACTATTGTGCATAGTACTTTGAGCATCCTCTCATTCTTAAGGCTGGTAACCATGTTCACTTTGTGGAAATTTATCTTCACTGTTTCTCCAAATGGTTAAGAACACAGGCTCTGGAGCCAAAGAGCCTGTGCTCAAATCTCCTCCACCTTATTAGCTCTGCGACTTTAGGCAAATTGCTTGACCCCTCTGCTCCTCAGTTCCCTCATCTTAAAAATAAGGATAACAGTATTCCCTCTTTCTTGGAGTTTTTAAGGATTGAACAAGTTAATTCATGAGAAGTTTTGAGACAGGAGCTTGGCACATAGTTAAATGCTAAATAATTTGTTTAATTTTTTTTTTTTTTGTAGTTCTTTTCTGTTCACGGAAGCATTTTTATTTTTTCTGGGATTGTTCAATCTTTTTTTCCCCCATGATGTTGATTTTCCTTGAAGATGAAATAATCCTTGTTATCTGTTTATTTTTATGACTGGAAAACTAGGTTAACTAGGTTAATGAGTGCAAATGACCATCCTGTGTTTTGTCTGCAGGTATGTGGTGCTGTTTTCCCAAAATGTGTCCCCCTGAATGTGAGAGCGGACTGATCTTACCTTCCCACCACCTATTTCTCTTATGCATGTTTTGGGTTTTGGTTCCTCTGTCTGCCTTCCAGGAATTCCTCACTCACAAGTTTTGATCCAAGGATAACTTTGTCTTTAACTTTCGAGTTCTCTTATAGATACATTCTTTTTAAAGTTGTATTTTATGTCATTAAAGGGGTGTGGGACCAAGAGGGGGTAGACATGTGTTCTCGGCCCCCTGGGTGCAGACCCCTTTTTGAGTACTTCTTACCTCTCTCCTCTCTTGCTCTCTTCTGTGCCTTTAGAAACCCCTAAATCTTTAACATGGCTTACAGGACCTTCTTATATTCCAAGATTTAGTCCTTGCATCTCTTCAGACTCACCTGTCACCCACTCTTTTTCTCTCAAACTCTATGCTTTAAGCATATTGGATTTCCACTTATTTCTTACATATAATATACCATCTTTCGCCTCTTGATCTTCACACTTACTCCTTCTTTTGTCTTATGACTACTCATTCATTGGGTCTCTGATCCTCACTTCTCTCTTCAGTAAAATGAAGCCTGGGAATAAATTATATTTGGGAGCCCTTCAGCCTCTAAAAGTTTACCATTAGATGCAAATAAATAAATTCACTGGTATCTGAACTCTTTATTCCTGCTTCCTTAGTAAAGTGTAACATATTCCAATGAAATGTGTTGGAGGCAAACACTTAATTTTTACCTTAGTCCTCTATCTAACACCTCAGACTTACAGAACTTTTAATTGCAGTCAAAGTATTTTTCAAATGCTGAATAAAAAATTAGTATGTCAGCACGGTAGGTGGAGAGGGGGATTACTAAGAATAGTAGTCCAACTACCTAGTTAACACCTCTTTTACTTTGAAGCCCTGATAAAGAAATGGCTTCTGACAGTGCCTAGCAAATTTTCATCAATTAATAGAAGAAACTCCAATCCTAACCTTGAATCAGAACATTTTTAATGGACATTTTAAAATTTTCCTCTAGACACCAGAGGCAATATATTTGAGCATGTGCAATGTTGCTGATAATAATTTGCCCTCTTGTAGCTTAACACAAGTGAGCAGGCAAAGAGTTTGCCTGGGATTCCAGTCATACAGCCATTTCCTCCCATGCTACAGGGCTGGAATCATTTTCTACATCCTGCTATAAATATCACTTCTCCAGGATGTGTCTGGAGTCTTCTTAGGTTCTACCTCCAATCTCTATTCCTCAGTTGGGTTCTTATGTTTCCCATCCCCCAGGAAAGCCTCACTTTCTGGGGACTTAATACCATCATAATCCCTATGTCATAAAAGACAAAACCTTCAATAAATGCTGCAGCTGTGGTCATGGAAAGGGAGGAAATTCACTTTAAATCACCATCTCTGAAATTAAAAAAATGTCTGGTCCAGAAGGACATTATATGCAGTCTGGAAAGGTCTTCACCAAAGTCACACGGGAAGTGGTGGTTTCGCATTGCTGCAAACAGTGTTGTTATTGTTCGCGCTGATGAATAGTTTCAGTTCTCACTAATATGAAATTCCACCAAATGAATATCCTGGAAAACAATCTCAAACTCTAAGAATAACACAAGTATGAGTTTACTGTCAGGCTCTCGAAGGAGATTCAATCTATCGACCTCTTTATCACCAGACACTGCAGGGACCGTATAATTTATCACCCACACTGGGACAGGTTTGAGGGTGGACAACAGACACAAACAGGACTGTCTTGGATACAAAGAAGGTATCCTACCAGACATAAAGAAACTAAGTGCAGAACTAAGTCGCTGTGTAAATTGCTTGTCTCACTGCATGCCGTGGTTCAAGGGATTAATCAATCCTACTTGCTAGGAGGGAGGAACATTTATTCCTTATTCTTCATGTTTCCATGGAAGGAACGTGCCCTTCTGGCCTCTCTTCCCTGTCCCTCACCTACTCAGCGTCAGGTGATGAATGACTCTTCTAACTAAAGGGTCAATAGAGGAAACTGACTCAGCATATTCCGAGAACCACGCTGGTTCCCCCTCCGCCTTGCAATCGGGGCCTGCCCCACAGTGGCAGCCTGGAGATGCCCAGAGCCACCCATGGCCGAGGGGATAAATCCATCTAATCCACTTGGGACATTTGAGCAAGCCCCTTTGCCCACAAATCACAAATCAAAAGCCGCATTCTCCAATTGGCTATATCAGTAATGAAGCTAACTTTAGATCTTTATTTGTATGTCTCTTGTCTCTTAATTCTCAATTGGTTCGGAACTTGAAAGGGGAAGGAACAGGTGTTACGTGCTTACCCTAAGGCTCTCACCCTGTTATTTCCATCGCTGGCTGGAAACAGAGGCTAATGGGAACCTTGGGGACGGAAAAGAAAGAAAGTAATCAAGAAATTAGGTGGACAAACATCTCTCATCTTTGATGGTAAGAGATGCCCTGTGTTTTTCTTCAAAGGTAATTTGAATATAAGAGTGTTTTTAAAGGATAGAACATCATATTAATTTTCATACACACACACACACACACACACACGCACACATGCAAATCCTGAATAGATTCAGCTGTAGAAACTTTGGTCTATTCCTGTTTAAGGATAAAAAGGCTGGCAGGAATGTTGGTGAGATTAAATAAATATCTTAAAGTGGTTCTAAAAGGTGGGAGATTCCAGAAACCCCAATCCCAGAGACACCACCACAGGGAATGTGGCGATACTTTACCTGCACACATACACACCCCTATGTGTATGTATCATACACATACACACTCACACATACTCTGATCATCTACATCAAAAACCAGTGATCAAGCTATCATTTGCCTCTATTTCTAATGTGAACAATAGCTGAAGTTAGTAATAGACTTGGAAAGAAAACCTCCCTCATGGGCCGTTACCAAGAAAGGAGCAGAGTTAGCAAAGTGTGTATTAGTCCTTTCTCCATGTCACGTCACAGGGTGCAATAATTTTCAAATATCCAGTACTCCTAACTAAATGTTGGCTGTCTGATTAACAAGCCTGAAAGAAACTAACATTATTTTGAATTGTTATAGCCACATCACCCACCTCCTGAAGCTCCTAATTTTTGCTGGATAAATAATTCCACAATTTATACTATTTATTTTTAGTGTAACATGACTTCAAAGGATTCAAATGATATAGAAACTATTTTCATCAGATTTGCCTCAGATTATTATAATTCTCTCTGTTGCTTTATTATTTCTCAGAGTTGGCAAGGGCAAATTAATTCGCAGCTGTTTGGATTAAGAAGGCTTCTGATTTCTCCTGATAAAGTATGGCAGTTTTATAATTAATATTTTAACCTGCCTGCTGTCCCACCAATTAGGATAGCAAATGGCTTTTTGACAGAATCAGTTGGCACTAGACATCACCACACACTTACACACAAGTGCTCAAATAAACTTTGTGCTGAGAGAACTTTAGGTGTTAGTTTATATAAACCTACCAATAAGTTCATACTTTTTAAATGTAAGGAGGTTGAGGAAGGGAAAGTACTGCACTAAGAATTGACTCCAGATTTAGATTTGTACAATCCTGGGGTACTTATCTTCCTGAGTCTTTATGGTTTTGCTAAAATACTCACCCCCATTTGTCTATTTATAGCCCCGGAGGAAAATGGAGCACACGCAGTTGAGTGGGAGTATGACGCTCAGAAATTATCCTCGTGGAGAGAAACGGGCAAATTTGACTTTTTGCCAGCTTCGTCACTGAGCAAAAACATGTACTTTTCACTGAGCAAGGTTTGCACATTTTGCCATGAGCAAAATACATTCTTATTGCATCCGGAGTAATTTCCCATGATAGAAAAATATTTCCACCTCAATTTAGAGTTTTTGTCTCACAAAATTCTAAAACTTTAAGAGGTGAAACAACCAACCCTAAATTAATTTGTGTAGCAAGGAAACTACAGGATAAGGAGGGGAGTTTCCACACTCTTCCATATAATTCTGGAAATATGAAAGACAGGACATTTGAAAACCCCCAGCATAAACCAGGTAATGTCTTGGAGGGTGGGAAGGCTCTCTGTGGCCACAACAAAGTATAACATCTGGATCAGGAAAGAGGAATCTAAACAACAAGTTCTCCTCTCAGCCCAAAATGAGTTACATCTGCAATCCCATGCATGCAACATTAGCATTTACTCAGCAGAACTGTCTCCACCAATTAGCACTCACACACACCAGTTATTTTGTGAAGAAGCAGGCTAAGGCCTGATAGGCATTCAGAGTTCCCCAGTGAGGCCCATAAACCAGCCAAGTTTCCGAGATACACATCAGATCACGCCCTCCACTTCACACATCCTACCTCTATACTACAAAGTTCACAAAGACATAGGCCAGGTCTTATTCATACTCACATGTCCCAAAAGGCTGAGGAGGCCCTGGCACAGAACCCACAGTGGGTATCCAATAAATGGTTTCTTCTTTTCTATGTTTTCTCTATGCATGTGTCTTTTTTTAAAAAAAATTCACGAATCTTACAGGGATTATGTGCTCCCTGACCCTGAATGAGAGAATTGGCCCCATGTTCTCCGGATTTACCCCTCAGAGATTGATCCCACCAAATAACCCAAGATCATCTTCCCAAGTGAGTTTTCAAAGTGTAAGTAACATCCCTAGTTTGATGGTTTGAACTGATCTGGGA
Organism: Daubentonia madagascariensis; assembly: GCA_023783475.1. NCBI lineage: Eukaryota > Metazoa > Chordata > Mammalia > Primates > Daubentoniidae > Daubentonia > Daubentonia madagascariensis. The sequence goes on from JAKFHU010002239.1 coordinate 1,013,808, forward strand.
TTTCATGATGGTCCTATTGACAATAAGCCAGAAAGTAACAGTATCTGAGTGTAACCCAATGAGCCCCTTCTTGGTGAAGGGGGTGCCTCTGAGTGGCTGCAGTTCGACGTATCTCCATAGCTCTTGCTGAGTGCCCAAGGAGATACACAAGGCAAAGGAAGAATGTCCACTCCCAAGAGGACTAATCAGGCGAGTGAGCAGAGCCCACCCCAAGGAGGTTTCCAGCATACCTGCAGTGTCCATTTCTACACTTGGATGTCTTGAAGAGGGTGAGAAGGCTTTCCCATATCACGTCAGAAATTTAATTGGGAACAACCAGAAAAATTTCTAGCTCATCCTTTAGAGAAAAAGTGACTTCCCTGGAGAGGACACAGGGAAGAGCAGACAAAGGCAATCAGAGACTCTCCTTTCTCTGCACATGTTGGTGAAATTGTTAATCTAGGAAAGAAGCAAAAGAAGCAGATTGGTAAGGGCTGCTCACCCTAAGCAGATGAAGAACCTATTCTAAAACAAAAGTAGAAGAGAGGACTTCCTCTTCTACTGTTTTACAAAGAAGAGAGAAAAGTAATGAGATTCTCTGAAACCATGAAATTTGCAATGGGGGATATATTCTACAATCAAAAACTATTTGCAAACTCCCAAGGAGAAGGAAAAAAAACCATGGAAGTAAGAGATAATATGTAGAAATGATTAGGTGTGCCTTCCACTCCTTTCAATATGGAAGATATTAATGTCTTTTTTCTTAAGTAAAAACAAGGAAAATAAGTAAATCCAATTTCTAAATATATCACTAGTCAAAAGGTAAGTTGGTGTTGATATCAGAATGTTTCAAAAAGGATATTGTATGTCAATTCAGATAAGCTTTGGTGACAAAGACACTTAGTGCTCTAAACCAGTCCAATTCAAGAACACCATGGACAGTATTCTTGGACTTCAGCAAGGTTAAATTTACAATTAAATTAATTAGATTTTTGACTAGACAAAATCACATAATGGATAGTTCTGTTGCCCTGCCTTAATAACAGAGAGGAAGGTATCATGAAAGCCCAGAGGTAATCAAAACTCTCAGATCCATCCTGTCTGTCTTGTCACCATTTCTGATATAAATCCAAGCCCATACAGAAATACATTAATTTCTACCAGGAGGTGTGTGAGTTGTATTTCTAATGCTATACAAAAAGTTTCTCAGCCATCATGAGAGAAAAGTAAATGAACTTGGTGTCAAAGACATCCAAAGGAATATTTGATACCCCAAGGACAACAAAAATGCAAATTATTTCAGAAATTTATGATAGACTGGTATGTAAGGAATCTGTCATCGGAGGAAACCTCAGAATCACACAACTGAAGCTCAAACTGAATTTGTGAGATTAGCAACCAAGAAGGAAATAAAAAAGAATTCATCAAGGTTTTTAATGATCATAGTTTAAATAGTCACATCATCTTTATATAAAGGAAAAAGCATATACTTCAAATTAGAAGAAGTGAGGTTGAATTTAAACTCTGATGTTTACTCCATGCCTGACCCTGCAAGAGTCGATTAATAATAATGAAGATTTATTGAAGACTTAATATGTTTTAGGCACTAATGATTTTATATGTATAAAGTCATCAACCTTCAAAAAAATCCTATAAATAAATATTATTTTTAGCATTATTTTATAGATGTAGAAACCAAAACACAATGAAACTAAGTAACTTGCAGAAGTTTGCATAGCTAATAAGTAGCAGAAGTGGGATTCAAACCAAGAAAGATTCAAAGTACAGAGCCCCCATACTTAATCACCCCACTATTCCGCCTCTCCTTTTAAGTTCATTGAGTCTCAATCTCTTCAACAACTGAAATATGCAAATAATACCACCTACCTCATAATTCTGGGGCAGAAATTTGAAAGCAACTTGATAAAGAGCTAAGAATTACAAAGATGTAGGACACTATTGATATCCTCATCATTAGCATAACAATATTCATTGTGTTGCCTAGCAGAGATCCCAGATCAAATCTACATCCTTCAGTGCAGCAAGAGCAGAGGTTGTTAGGGAGGAATGAGAGACGACCTGAAACAAAGAGGAAGAGAGAGGATTAACAGAAAGGACAGAAATCCATGTATTCCAGAGAATCCAAAGAGGCACAGCCAGAAAAAAAAAAGGTCACAAGAAGGAAAACAATCCTGTAATAATAGTAATAACATGGACAAATGCTCATATTACACTGTTAAGGGGGAAAGAATAAACTAGTCTGTGCAGTATTATCCTAATATGAAAGAACATATGTGTTCTTACATATAGAACACTGAAGTCTGGAAGAATGTACATTAAGATGCTGAGTGATGGCACTTTGCTTTAGGCCATGATGAACTAACAGGTCCAAACTTACTCTCCTGCCTTAACCAATTAGAAAACTTGACAGAAATGTATAACAACAGTTTTCAAACGTTGGACAATAGGCAGTGCTGGCCAGTGACCCCTGAAAGAAGGAAAACAAACAAGACGATTCCTGGAAATGCCCCAGCTCACTGCCTGGAGAGTTGCCAGGTGTCAGTGCAAAGGAGGGAACCAAAACAAGAGTGCAGCAGTCTCACTAATTGGAGGAAACGTAGCTCAGAATTTGGGGAGGTTAAGGTAGGCACAGTTTACAGCACAGAGTAATAAGAAGAGAGCTACATGATGCGAAAGTCCCAGAGATCTGAGGAGGGGCTCCCTCAAGTTTTTGGCCCGGTACTGCTCTACATATGCATGTAGGGAAATTACAAAGGCCAGAGACTTAACTATCAGAGTTGGCCAAAAAAAATCCCTGGAGCACAAACATGGACCCAAATGGAAGTTCTAGATGAAAAATAAAATATCTGGCATGAAAAACAACTGAATGGTAGTAACAACATATTGAATACTACAGAATAAAAGATTAGTGAACTTGAAGACATATCAAAAGAAACTATCTAAAATAGAGCACATCAAGAAGAACTGGAAAAATAGAACATCAGCAACATGTGGGACAATATTCATTGGCCTCATATATGTGTAATTGGATTCCTGAAGGAGAAGTGAAGGAGTGGGGGGAAAAATAATTGGGAGAATTTGATGAAAAATATAAATGCACAAATCTAAGAAGCTCAATGAACCCAAAGCAGAAAAATCTAAGCTACACCAAAGTTTGTCATAATCAGATTGGGGGAATAAAAAGTAATAATGAGAAAATCTTAGTAGCAACAAGATGATAGATTTAAAGGCAACCCTACTAATAGTCAAATTAAAAGTGAATGAAACAAATAATGTCATTAAAACTCAGAGAATGTTGGACTGGGCTTTTAAAAAAGCAAAACCCAACTAAATGTGGTCTAGAAGAAACCCACTTTAGATAAACAAAAACATATAGGTTAAAAGAAACAGGATGAGAAAAGATATACCATGCCAACACTAATAAGAAGGAAGTTTATTTGGTTATTTAAATATCAGAAAATACTGCAGTAGAGTCAGAAATCAAAAACAGAAACTATCAGGAAAATCCTAAACATTTGGAAATCAGGCAAAACAAAAGTAATGATGGGATCAAAGAAATCACAGTGGAAGTATTAAAATACTTTAAATAGAATGAAAATTAGAATATATCCAAGTTTGTGACATGAAGCTAAAACAATGTTTAGAGAGAAATTTTTAGCATCAATGCTTATATTAGAAAAGAATAAAGGTCTAAAATCAATGGTCTACTCTAACCTTCTACCATAAGAAATTTGAAAAAAAAAGAGAAAATTTAGTCCAAAATTATTAGAAGTGGAAAGTAATAAGAACAGAAATCAATAAGCTAAAAAAAAGAAAAAAAAAGAAAACACCAACAAAATGAAAATATGCTTCTTTGAAAAGGTCAATAAAATTAATACATCTCTGGCTAGTCTAGTCATGAACGAAAAACTAAAGACACAAATTACCAATATCAGAAATGAGAAAAGAGACATCAGTGCAGAGTCCACAGATATTACAATGATATAAGGGAATATTAGGAACAGTTTTATGCTAGTGAATCAAACATTGAATAAAATGAATAAATGACTTGTATTATAAAGCAAAAGCTCACTAAAAAAAATATATTAACAGAGATTAACATATAGCCCTGAAAGGAAAACAAAAATAAAAGAAACAATTTATTTTAAATTATAGTTAAAATTCTTCCCCTAAAGAAAATGCCAGGACCAGAAGCCTTTACTGATTAATTCAACCAAACACTTAAGAAAGAAATCATACTAATTTTGCACAAACTGTTCTAGAAAAGGAAAGAGAAAGAACCACTTCCTTATTGATATAAGGCCAGCAGTGCCCTGGTACCAAAACCAGGTAAAGATATCACACGAGAGGAACCACAGACCAGTATCTCTTGGGAACACAGACACAAAATCCTTAACAAATTATTAGCAAACCAAGTCCAGCGCTATATTAATATAAGAAGTATTACACATCACGACCAAATGGGGTTTATACGAGGACTTAAAGATTGGCTTGACATTCAAAAAGCAATCAATTTAATTCACCGTATTAACAAACTAAAAAACTACATGATTATCTCAATAGATACAATTAAACAAATTTTTTAAATTCAGCACTTATTTATGATTAAAAAACTGCAAATTAGAAATAGAAGGGAATTTCCTCAACCTGACATTACAAAAAACAACTGCAGTTGTCATATTTAATAGTCCTAATAGTGACTGAATGATTTTCCTTTTCCTAAAATACAGAACAAGACAAAGAATTCTGTTCTCACCACTTTTATTCAACATTATAATGATAGTAAGTTTAATAAGGCAAGTAAAAGAAATAAAATATACATATGCTGGAAAGGAAGAAGTAAAACAGTCTTCACTCAGAGATGACTAGATGGTCTATCTAGGAAACCCATAAGAATCTATCAAAAATGTACTAGAACCAATAAGTGACTTTAGAAAAGTCACAGGATAAAAGATTTATATCTAAAAATCATTTTATTCTTATACACTAGCAATTAACCATCAGAAAAGGAAACTTTAAAATGGTATCTTTCCTAAAATCATGAAATATATAATGAGAAATTAAAAGATGTATAAGACCTATACACTGAAAACTACAAAATATCACTAAAAGAAAATTTTAAAGGTCTACATAAATGAAGAGATATGTTAGACTCAGTATTGTTAAGAGAGTAATTCTTTCCAAATTCATCTATATATTCAATGTAATCCCAATCAAAATTCTAGCAGGTTTTTGGTGGAAATTGGCAAGCTAATTCTAAAATGTATGTGAAAGTGCAAAGAATAGTCAGAACAATTTTGAAAAGAAAAAACACAGTTGAAGGATTTACACTGCCTAATACTAAATGAGAAAGCTATACTGTCATGGGACAATGTGATATTAGCATAATGATGATTATTATATAGAACAGAAGGTAGAGTTCAGAACTAGGCCCACATACATAAGATTAATTGCTAGTCAATAAATGTGCCAAGGCATTTCAATGCGGAAATAATAATCTTTTCAATAAATTGTACTGGAACAATTAGATATCCAAATGCAGAGAGAGAGAGAGAGAGAGAAACATTGACTCTTATATCATACACAAAAATTTATTCAAAATGAATAAAGAAAGAAGCCAAACACAAAAGACTTTATACTACATGATTCGGTCTTTGTAGACTTCCAGAACAGACAAAACTATCAATAGCACATCAGTGGTTTTCAGGGGCCAGGAGTTGAGGGGAGAAAATTAACTGCAAAAGAGCCTAAAAGAATTTTCTAAGGTGTTTGAAATGTTCTATATCATGATTGTGGTGGTGGTTACACTACTGTAAATATTTGTCAAAACTCATCTATTTGTACAGTTAAAGCGGGTAAATTTTGTCATATATAAGTTATACCTCAATAAACCTGGCCAAAAAAAAATGCTAAGTGATTCTCACTGGTTATTACAAGTAATTTTTTCTCCTCCATACTTTGCATTGGTTTTCAAACTTTCTGCAATACATATGAATTACTTTATAATCAGTAAGTGATTAATTATCTAAGTAATAGCAGTTTTAAAAGGAGTAAGGAAAAGAAAATAAAGGAATTAAGGTGAGTCGCAGAGATACACACCATATGTGTGTGAAGAATTGAGAACAGTACTTCCATTCATAGAAAAATATCCTGATAGATGTTTGGATGAAGAAATCCTCCAGTAAGGAACATATTAACGATGGATAAAATAGTCCAAAAAGATAATAAAAGAAAAAACTTTTTAAATACACGAGAAGTAAGAGAATCATCAGAGGCCAGATACAAAAGAAAGCCAGAAAGGGGTGGTTGGGTGGGTAGGGGACACAGAAAAAGCAGCAGCAAAGAAAGCAAGCACAAAGTTGGGGAAATAAATAAGGTCTGAAGACTGCAGCTTTCTTTGGGGCATGTGTCCATCTCTGAGGCACTATGTTTAAATAGGCCACAACTTCTCAGAAAACAAGAAACCATGCTTGGATATCTAAGAATATGAGGTCAGGTCAGGAATTTTTCAAATAGGCAGGAGTCCCGAAAAAGAATACCCTCAAGTAGGTGCAACAGACAAAGCTCGTTTTATATTGATCAAAGTTTCAATTCGCCAGAAATACATGAAAAGCCTAAACTCCTATACACGTAATATTAATAACATTCACAATATGTAAAGTAAAAGTTGTCAGAACCTCTAGAAGAAATAGAGAAATCCTCTATCATAGTGAGAAGTTTCAGGGCATCCCTGTTAGGACTTGATAGATCAAGAAAAAAATAAATCAGAAAAGATAAAGAACAACATAACACAATTAACAACAAAATTAACAAGTTTGATCTCATGTACATGTATAATAAAAGTACTCTCAATAAATAAGGAATATGCACTATTTTCAAGCATCTATGAAACATTTATAAAAGTCGACTATGTAATAGGCCATAACTAAGTCTCAACGAATCTCAAAGAATGGGTATCACACCGACCACATTCTCTGTCTGTCTGCAACACTGTTAAGACAGAACTCATTATCCAAAATACAACATGGAAATGTGTACATACACACATATATACTTGGAAATTTTAAAACACAACAAAATGATTCATGGGTCAAATAAGAAATAAAAATACAGTTAAAATTGAAGGGTGATTAAAAAATTTCACTTATCCAAGCTGTGAGATGCATTTCAAATTATATTTAGGGGGTTATAGACTTACATATATTTGAAAAGAAGGACTGAAAATAAGCTAAACATATCACTTTAAAATTTGGGGGGAAAAAAGAAAGGACTGTTAGAATAAATCCAAGAATAATAGAAGGAAGAAAAGACTAAAGGAGCAAAATTAATGTAATAGAAAAAGATTTTTTTTTTTTAGTGACCAAAAGTTGGTTTGTTGAAAAGACAAATGCAATTCTCAACTTTGGCAAGATATATCAAGAAAACATACAGGAAGGGACAAATAAACAATATTGGGAAAGAAAAGAGGACAGTGGTGACTTTTGGAGAAACAAAAAGCACATGTCTGGGAAGTGGCACATGGAACTTTTAAAGCATCATTCTGAAGTTTGGCAGTTATAGCATCGGTGCACATATTTTATAAATTTCACGTACATGACATGGAAAACAAAGGGAGAGACAGAGACAGACAGAGCCCCAAGAACCTAGAGCAAAAGAGATGGTGAGTAAGAGGGACTAAGAATAGGTTTAGTCTTTATTTCTGCTTCCGAGGCTGATGTGGCACAAGGAGATTAAAACTGGGCTTCTAGATGATTCCTTCTTTTCTTCATCTCCTACTCACTCCCTTCTGAGAACAGCAAAGCTCAAAGTGTCGTATGGGGACCCAGTGGGACAGCCAAGACCTTTTCAGGGAGTCCACAAAGTCAAAACTATTTTTATGACGATCTAAGACATTTGCTTTGTTTCACGCTCATTCCCTCCTGAGCGTACAGTGGAGACTTTCAGAAGCCACACGATGTGTGATGACATCCTGTCTCCTTTGACTAATGGAGCATGTGCTTGTGAATGCTTATACTTCACATTTTTCTCAGTTTTAACTTGTAATATGTTAAATATAGATAGATATGAGCCACGTAAACACAAGCTCAGTTAACTCACCTGACCAGATGCGCCCCCTGTTCTGCATGGGTGATGCTTGTGTGTGTCCTTTTTGTTCTGCATTTACTTGCCTCACCCTCGCCCAGGGTAGGAGGCACTGTCGTGGCTCCTTTCTCAGACCCCACTCCACTGTACCCTCTCCCACACCCACACTCATGCCACACACACAATGCCTCGGTCCTGCCCCATGCACAAGTGGACTCTAATAAATGTCACTGACTCAACAAAATCACATTCCCTAAGCAGGGAAGAGGTACTGACCACAGTGAAGAGTTGACTGAACCCAGATCTCCATATTTGAACTTTCTTCCAACTCCCCCACTGTGAAGTAAGAGAGTTTGAAATGACTTCATTTCACCCAAGCTCAGTTTCTTCTTTGCTTACAAACAACAGCCTCCATTTACCTGAGTTCAGGTGCATCTGCTGGAGGGCGTGTCTCCCGAGCAAGCACAGACCTGTCCTGTCACCTTCTCTTGTTTGATCCCCACCCCCTCTGCCTGTGCCTGCCAGACCAGTGTCCTCCTGGTGTTCTCTCTTTCCTCATCCCTTGTTGTTGGGCAAGTCACACCATTTTCTAACTCACAAATCTCCTAAAGCTTTACAACTATTCAAGAAACCTAACTGGCCAGATCAGTGGAGAATAACCACTCTTTTCCTAAAAGCTCTGTTAATGTATTGACCTGACCTAACTGCTCCTCCTCCCCGCAGGGAGGGCAGGAGAGAGAGACAGAGAGGGAGGGAGGGAGGGAGGAAGAGCTGGGAAGAAGAGTGGAGGAGGCAGGTTGAGGGAGGGGAGGGGAGGAGAGAGATGCAGTAAAAGCACCTGCAGCAGCTCCCTGTGCACGCCCAAGCCTAAAGCATCTCTGGGGTAGACACTCTCAGTTAACAACTAATAAATGAGCAGGAATCATCAGTCAGTGCGTCATTAGATCTTATCGGTATTCCCCACCCACTGCTTTGCTTGCTTAATTATCCTCATTAGGAATTATTGGCAAATCAAAAAAATTTTACAAAGGAGCAATTAGGCTGGTAACAAGAGCAAACATCAGCATAACTGGTGAGTCCCCAATCAATACAGAGAACTTTTGTTAAAGCAACCATTCCACCTTCCCCTCCCCCCTTTTTTTGGTGGTAGTTGTTTGTTCTGGGCCCCTGGGTAAAGTTTGTGGTTTGTTTACTCCTGTGTAACCACATCAAATCGAGTTTGGATTTCCTACCTTTCTGGAAATGGAGGCACAGTGATGTGACCCACAGTAAATAGGGCTTAGATTAGAACTCCGAGGAAACCCTGGCCCACCAAATGCAGAATCCTCTACTAGTAAATTGCCATGACTTCTGAAAAGCTACATATGTCACAGGAAGATCCAGTGAAACTATAGATAAATGCAATCCTAGAGTTCAACTTTTAAATGCAACAATTATTTGTATGGGAAATTGTCCTCATTGATGTATTGGTTTAATTTGTAAGTGATACAGACAGACTAGCAATATGAATCTTCTGCACTAGGGCATGTGCTGTCTGAGTTCTTTAGCCCCGGAACCCTTGAGGGACAGTTTTCAAGGTATCAGGTGCCAAGTCAAGGGGCTCCTGGAACCAGCAACATGTCCCTCCTAAAGAAAGGAAAATGAGCTTCTTTTACCTCATTTATCAAGGGCCCTACCCCTCACTTTTCTAGTGCCTTAGGGAAATATAAACGAAACATGGGCCAGAGTCCCAGATATCAGAAAGTTGTGCATACACATCACTATTAAACAAGGAAATGGTATATGATTAAATGCCGTATGGGCAGTCAAGACAACAACTGCTGTAATCAAGAAGGCTAGAGTTAAATGGAAAGATACTTTCAAAACCTTGTGCTTGATCAAGATCCAAGTAGCAAGAAGAGAATGGGTGGGCCCGGGGAAACCAGATGGCCCCCAGTGGTGGGATTTTTGCAGAATACCCCTACGCTGCCATCCAGATTGCTGGTGGGTGGGAAGGTGAGGGGTGAGGAAAGCCTTAACAAACAAGATGGTCAACTGCATCACGAGAGATGAAAAGGAAGTGTAAGAAAGCATGACATGCTCAAGAAATGACTGGCAGCTCATGACTTGGGAAGAAAGCACGGGAGCATCGTGAGATGAGGCTGGGGAAGCAGCCTCACAGAGTAGCCTTGAAGTATCAAGTCAGGAAGGTCCTTGAGTGCTGTGCTCAGACATCCAGTTTTGTTGAAGCTTCTGCAAAGATACAACTTGCTTGAGGGAAATCTCACAGGAGGCCACAGAAGCAGGAAGTCAGCCTAGATCTCACCTCTTCTGGAAAGCCTCCTCTGCCTTTGAGCTCCCATCGCACCTCTGTTATACCATGAAGATGAATACAGTAAAGAAAAATATGGTGTCAGCATCCAGCAGCACAGACAGCCTGTAAGATTTGGTGGGCGGGAAGTCAGACACAGTCAGGGTTAACATCGTGTAGAGGGAATTGGGTACGCGGACACCATGCTCTTCCTGGGAAGAACAGAACCAATCCCTGAAGAAGGAGAGGTACTGAGCCCAGAACCAGAGAAGAAAGTAGGGTCCTGGTTTCTTCGCTAGGGTACAAGGGGGTTTGCAGAGCAAAAGCCCAGCTCTTAGACAAGAACGAGGGCTGGAGTGCAGTGTCAGAGCAGGCACAGAAGCCAGGATGAGTGTCGGTAAGTCAACGGGCTAATGAGTTACCAAGAGATGTCCCCAAGAGTCTGCAGTGAAGCACAGCACCTCCTGTTGTGAGAACGCTGCAATGACCTGGCACCACCTCAGTGTGCAGGAGGCTGTTTGGGGCACTAATGGAAAATAGGCTATGGGCATGGGGAGGAAAACAGAAGCACCCTGCACCCTGCAGGGAGAAGGACTAGCATAAAACAGGAAGTAAAAAAGACAGATTCATTTTTGCAAAACCTATCACAACCTTTTCTGGTACATAATATTTTTTTTTTCTTTTTGGAGCCTGAGACCTGCTGTGGAATGTACATGTTGTGAAATTCCTGCACATTACGAGAACACAAACTTTTTCTCTTACCAGTGGGATTTATCAGGACAGAACATTTCACTTGAAGCCAACAAAAATTGTCAGCGTAGGCAGAAGCAGTGTAATGAACCTCTGTTCATGAATAGAGGCATTTCTCACCTGCTGAGGCCATTAGTCATTATCCAGGGTCTCACTGTGACGCGCATGGTGGAGAAGCCAGTCCACTGAAAATAAGATAAATCGGCAAGTCCAAGTTTGAGGGTTGAGTGAGTCTCCCACAAAGTCTCTTTCTCTTTTTACATTTTTAGGTTAAATGAACAGGTGTTATCACTGCCATCTATATATTTATACACCTTTATAAATTCTATTCACTCAACCAAGCAAGCCAGTAAGGGATGTGAGAAAACCAACACTGTCTGAGCACTTTGGTGGCTGTTTGGGGTTTGCAGGGACACTTGTATCTGCCCCCCATGGAGGTCTGATTAGGGGAGCATAGACACAAAGAGGAAATAAATCCCAGTTGTTACCAGTTCTGCAAGAATGCACAACTCCAGCTGCAGGAATCTCTGGTCAAGCTGGACTGGAAAAACAGCTTAGGACTGGGAGCTCCTTGAATACGTTTCTTGGAATCGGCTTACTTGGTCAAGTCTGCAGAGATAGGACGAAGACCTAGGAGACTGTAAGCGTGCCGACCTAACCAACCTCCGGGTGTGGAATCTAGGCCTGCCTCGTGCTCAGGTGTTGGGGGGACGAAGAAAAAGATGGGCCAGCTGCTCCAAAGGAGGAAAAAGTGGGAAGAGGGCCTGCTCTCACCTCCTGCCAGCGGCAGGCCCACCGGGAACACGTGACTCAGTGCATGTCAGGCTCTGACGGAAGAGAGGATGGATGACCGAGGAGTGAGTGGGGGCTGAGCGAGAACGCTCCGTGGGGACGCCCACCCCGGGTGGGGAGGGCGACGGCCACCTCCCTCCCCCGTAGTAGGAATGTGAGGAGAAGAGGAAGGTGTTCTCTCGACTGGGCATTGTACGTGTGTTGCCTGATCTAGTCGCCACACCCGTCACGTGGTGTGTATGTGTGTATGTATGTGTGTGTGTGTATGTGTGTATGTGTGTATGTGCATGTGTGTATTGTGTATGTGTGCATGTGTTTGTGTATGTGTGTGTTTGTGTGTATGTGTGTGTACGTGTGTGTCTGTGTGTACGTGTGCGTGTGTGTATATGATTATTCCTATTTAAACAGACAAGGAAACTGAACTTGAGAGGTTAGGTTACTCGCACAAGGTCAGACGATAGACAAGAGTGGCCAAATTTGAACCCAGAGCCACCACAGGATCCATGTTCATGTTCATTTCGTTATACCTGACAGCTGGGGCTGCCGTGACAAATTACCGCAAACTCGGGGGCTTAAAACAACAGAAATGTATCATCTTCTAGTTCTGGAGGCCAGAAGTCCAAAATCAAGGTGTTGGCAGGGCCATGCCCTCATAGAAGGCTCTCACGGAGGGTCCTTCCTCGCCCCTTCCAGCTTCTGGTGACTCCTGGCGTCCCTGGGCTTGTGGCTGCATCCCTCCAGCCTCCAGGCATGACCGTCTCTGCGTGTCTGTGTGTTTTCTCCTCTTCTTACAAGGACAGTAGTTGTTGGATACAGGGCCCATCCTAATTCAGTGTGACCACATCTTCACTAATTCCATCTGCAAAGACTCTGTTTCCAATAAGGTCACATTCTGAGGTTCTGGGGACAACCCATTACAATGACATTCATAGCATGATCTCCTCGGCCGACTAACTGGGGAGTGTGGAGGGTGTTACAGGACATGCACAGTGGTGTTTGTTGTGCACTGGACTTGAAAGGCAGTGTGTTTAAGGCACAATCAGGACTGAATCTATGTGATCACAGAAGAGTAGCTGTGACATGGACAGTAGAATCAATTTTGTGGAGATGGGAAGAGACATGGAGAGGAGGAAAAAGAGAGTTGTCAGAGACCATGCGGTCAAGTTTAAGTGGATTTCAGGGGCATGACCGATACCAGCATGGAGAATATGATCCTGGCTTCTGTTTGCAGAATACATTGGAAGGCAGAGAGCAGCTAGGCTAGGCCTAAGGTCGCTGTGGCTGAGAAGGAGGGACAGAACGAGGTAGAAAACGTCAGAAAGTATTTGATAAAAGATGAACTGTGAGGAACACAAATAAGGAGGAAGAGGCCAAAAATAAATCCAAGTACAAAAGACTGAAAAAAAGCCTTTGTCACTTTCAGTAAGGGAGAAGGTGAGATTTTTAACAACCGGAATTGCTGGCCCAACAAGAATTAAAATATAGTAAAGCAAGCACCCATTATGTGGAAGAACACGAAATGCACCCCAAGTATAAAGTGCTGCAGCACAGCTGCTCACACGCAGCGAGTTCAGCAAACGATCACGTCCAGCCTGGGGCTGCAGCCTTTTCCACGGGGCTCATCCCTGCAGCCAGGCGGACCTTGTGCGGGCCTGATACAGTCCTCTCCCCTCTATGACCCAGGAACACCCAGATAGCTCCCAAGAGCATTGTCTGCTCAGAATCTAACATTTGTTGATCACTTTCTTTTTTCAAATCTTTAGGCTCTTTGGTCCAAAAGATCCATTTTTACCCCAATTTTGCGCTATGATAAAGTGGCTATGATTATTTGCATATAAGTCTGTGTGGATATATGTTCTGTTAGAAGATCTTTGGTGGAGGAGTGACATCTGATTTACTTTTTTTAATATAGATTTTATTTTTTAGAGCCGTTTTAGGTTCAGAGCAAAATTGAGAGGAAAGTGCAGAGTTTTCCCATACACCCCCTGCCCCCACATGTGCACAACCTCCCCCATCATCAACATCCCCCATTAGGGTGGTAAATTTGTTACAGTCGATGAACCCACAATGAAACATCATTATCACCCAGGGTCCATACTTTACATCAGAGTTCATTCTTTGTGTTGCACATGCTATGGATTTTGACAAATGTATAATGATCCGTATTCAGCATTATAGTAACATACAGAATAGTTTCACTGCCCTAAAACTTCTCTCTGCTCTGTCTGTTCATGCTTCCCTCCCCGCAAAACCTTGGCAACACTTAATCCTTTTCCTGTCTCCATAGTTTTTCCTTTTCCAGAGTGTCATATATTTGGACTTATAAAATCCATAACTTTTTCAGATTTGCTTCTTTCACTTGGTAAAATACACTTAAGTTTCTTCTATGTCTTTTCATGGCTAATTTCTCTGTAGCACTGAATAATATCCCATTCTAGATGTCCCACAGTTTATTTATCCGTTCACATACTGAAGGACATCTTGGTTGCTTCCACGTTTTGGCAATTATTTTTTTAAATGCTGCTATAAATATCCACGTAGGCAGGTTTTTGTATGGACATAAGTTGTCAACTCACTTCAAGAAATACCCAGGAGATTGCTCAATTATATGGTTAGAGGATGTTTAGTTTTGTAAGAAATTACCACACTGTCTTCCAAAGTGGCTGCACCATTTTGCATTCCCACCAGCAATGAATGAGTGTTCCTGTTGCTCCACATCCTCACCAGCATCTGGTGTTGCCAGTGTTTTGGATCTCGTCCATTCTAATGGATATAGAGTGGTATCTCATTATTGTTTTAATTTACAATTCCTTAATGACGTGTGATGTAAAGAATCTTTTCATATGCTCACTCACCATCTGTATATCTTCTTTGGTTCAGGTGTTTTGCCCATTTTTAAAATCCCAATGTTTATCATCTTATTGTTGAATTTTGAGAGTTCTTTGTATATTTTGGATAAAGACCTTTATCAGATATGTCTTTTGCAAATATTCTCTCCTAGTCTGCGGCTTGTCTTATTCTTTTGACAATGTCTTCTGAAGAGCAGAAGTTTTTAAATGAAGTCCAGCTTATCAATTATTTCTTTCATTGATCATGCCTGTGGGTGTTGTGTCGAAAAAGTCATTACCATTCCCTAGGTCACCTAGATTTTTTTCCTGTTATCTTCTAGGAGTGAGTTTTATAGTTTTGCATTATATATGTAGGTCTATGATCCATTTTGAGTTAATTTTTGTGCAGGGTGTAAAGTTTATATCTAGATTCCTTTTTTTGTGTATGAATGTCCAGTTGTACCAGCACCATTTGTTGAAAAGACTATGTTTGCTCATTGTATTGCTTTTGTTATTTTGTCAAAAATCAGTTGAGGACATTTATGTGGGTCTCTTCCTGGGATCTCTATTCTGTTCCATTGATTTGTTGGTCTGTTCTTTCACCAGTGCCACACTGTCTTGATCTCTGTAGCTTTATAGCAAGTCTTGAAGTCAGGTAGTGTCAGTTTTCTGACTCCGTTTCCTCTCCTTCAATAACGTGTTGCTATTCTGATCTTTGCCTCTCCATATAAACTTTAAAATTAATTTTTTTATGTCCATGAAATAACTTGCTGGGATTTTGATTGTGATTGCCTTCACTCTATACCTCAAGTTGGGAAGAACTAATATCTTGACAATATGGAGTCTCTGAATCCATGAACATGGTCTATCTCTGTATGTACATATTTCTTCTTTGATTTGTTTTATCAGAGTTTTGTAGTTTTCCTCATATAGACCTTGTACATATTTTGTTAGATTTATACCCAAGTGTTTCAATTTTGGGGGTGCTAATAAAAATGGTATTTTGTTTTTAGTTTCAGATTTTCCTTGTTCATTACTGGCATAAAGGAAAGTAATTAACTTTTGTACAATAACCTTACATCCTACAACCTTGCTGTTTAATATAATCAGATATTAGTTCCAGGAACATTTTTGTTGATTGTGTCAGATTTGCTACTTAGACCATCATGTGTTCTGCAAACAAAAACAGTTTTATTTTTTCCTTCCCAATCAGATTTTATTTTATTTTATTTTATTGTATTGTATTGTATTGTATTGTATTAGCTGTACTTCCAGAAAGATGTTGAAAAGGAGTGGTAAGAGGGGACATCCTTGCCTCATTCCTGATCTTAGCAGGAAAGCTTCTAGTTTCTCACCATTAAGTATGATGTTTGCTGTAGGTTTTGTGTAGATGACTTTGTCAGGCTGAAGAAATTTCCCCTTATTCCTAGTTTGCTGAGAGTTTTTGTCATGAATGGGTGTAGGGTTTTGCCAAATGCTTTTTCTGGATCTATGTATATGACCATGTAGTTTTCTTTTTTAGCCTGTTGATGTGAAGTGTTAACATTAATTGACTTGGGATTGTTAAACCAGCCTTGCATACACGGGATGAGTCCTACTTGGTCATTTCATAGATTGCTGGATTTGATTTGTTAATATTTTGTTGAGGATTTTTGCATTTATGTTCATGAGAGATATTGGTCCATACTATAGTTTTCTTTTCTTGTAATGTCTGTCTGGTTTAGTATTAGGGTAATGCTGGCCTCACAGAATGAGTTAGGAAGCAGTCCCTCTGCATGTATCTTCTGGAAGAGATTGTAGAAAATTGGTATAATTTCTTCCTTAAATTCTTAAGTTAATTCTTAAGTTAATTTTAATTTAATTTTAATTGAGTTAAGGTTGATTCTTAAACATTTAGTTTGGTAGAATTCAACAGTGAATTCTTTCATTTCTGATATTAGCAATTTGTGTCTTTTTTTTTTTTTTTTCTTAGTTAGCCTGGCTAGAGACTTTTGATTTTATTTGTCCTCTCAAAAAAACAGCTTTTTGTTTGATTGATTTTTCTCTACTGATTTCCTGTTTTCAATTTCATTGATTTCTGCTCTATTTTTATTATTTCTTTTCTTCTGCTTACTTTGGATTCGATTTGCTCTTCTTTTTCTAGTCTCCTAGGTGGAAGCTTAGATTATTGATTTTATATATCTTTCTTCTTTTCTAATATATTTATTTAATGTTATACATTTCCCTCTAAACACTGTTTTTGCTGCATCCCATACATTTTAATAAGTTGTATCTTCATTTTCATTTAGTACAATTTTTAAAATTTCTCTTGGAATTTCTTCTTTGAGCCATGTGTTATCTAGAAGTATGTGGTTTAATCTCCAAGTATCTTGGGATTATCAATATAGTTTTAATAATTAATATCTATGATATTTGTTATTGTTTTCTACTCACTGGTCTTGTTCTTTGTTCCCATCTTTGCATTCTACTCTCTTTCTTCTGTTTATGGTTTTAATTGAGCATTTTCTATGATTCCATTTGCTCTCCTTTCTTAGCATATCAGTTATACTTCTGTTCTTACATTTTTTAGTGGCCCTAGAGTTTAAAATATACAATTACAACTAACCCAAGTCTACTTTCAAATAGCACTATATTACATCACAGGTAGTGTGAGTATCTTACCATAACAAAATATCCCTGATTCCTCCCTCTCATCCCTTGCACCGCTGCTATCATTCACTTCACTTATACATAAGCTACCGTGTTGCTGTTATTATTTTGAACAAACTGTTACCTGTTAGATCAGTTGAAACTAAGAAAAGTAAAATTTTCATTTTACCTTCAACGGTTACCTCTCTGATGTTATTCCTTTCTTTACGTAGATATGAGTTTCTGACCTAGATCATTTTCCTTCTCTCTAAAGAACTTCCTTCAACATTTCTTGTAAAGCAAGTCTACTGGTAACAAATTCCCTCAATTTTTGTCTGTCTGAGAAAGTTACTTCTCCTTCACTTTTGAAGGATAATTTCACAGGATACAGAATTCAAGATTTGTAGGGTGTTTCCCCCCCCCCAACACTTTAAATATTTCACTCCACTCTCTTCTTGTTTGTGTGGTTTCTGAAAGACACATGTAATTTGTATCTTTGCTACTCTAGAAGTAGGGTAAGTTTTTTTCCTCTAGCTTCCTTCAAGATTTTTTCTTTATCTTTGATTTCCTGCAGTGTGAATATGATATGCTTAGATGTAGGTGGTTTTTTGGCATTTATCCTACTTGGTGTTCTCTGAGCTTCCTGGGTCTGTGGCTCGGTGTCTGACATTAATTTAGGGAAATTCTCAGTCATTATTGCTTTGAATATTTCTTCTATTCTTTTCTCTCTTTCTTCTCCTTCTGGTTTCCCATTTTACTTACATTATACCTTTTGTTGTCCCACTGTTGTTGGATGTTCTGTTCCTTTGTTTCTGTCATATTCCCTATGCTTTTATTTTTGGAAATTTTCTTGACATATCCTCAAGCTCAAAGATTCTTTCCTCAGCCATGTCCAGTCTACTAATGAGCCATCAAAGCCATTCTTCATTTTTGTTAGTTTTTTGATCTCTAGAACTTTTCTTTGATTCTTTCTTAGAATTCCCAGCTTTCTGCTTACATTACTCATCTGTTCTTGCAAGTTGTCTACATTTTCCATTAGAGCCCTTACCATATTAATCATAGTTGTTCATGATAAATTAATCATAATTCCCGGTCTGATAATTCCAACATCGCTGCCATATCTGAGTCTGCTTCTGATGCTTGCTCTGTCTCTTGAAACTTTTTTGGTTTTTTGCCTTTTAGTATGCTTTGTAATTTTTTGTTGAAAACCAGACATGATATACTGGGTAAAAGGAACTCTGGTAATTCGGCCTTTAGTGATGTGGTAGTAAGATATAG
This sequence comes from Daubentonia madagascariensis, assembly GCA_023783475.1. Taxonomy (NCBI): domain Eukaryota; kingdom Metazoa; phylum Chordata; class Mammalia; order Primates; family Daubentoniidae; genus Daubentonia; species Daubentonia madagascariensis. The sequence continues at coordinate 1,032,456 of JAKFHU010002239.1, forward strand.
GAGGAAGGAAAGTGCTTACGATTAGGTTTTGGCCTTTGGGTGAGCTTGTGCCCTCTGGACTATGAACTTCACCCATGCTTCCCAGTTTTCTCTTCACTTAGGTGAGACAGGGTTGATACAGGAGGCCTAGGTTGGGTATTTCCCTTCCCTCGGGTTGGTTGGACTATGGTAAAATAGCTTCTCCTGAGGCCAGCCCTTGTCAAGAAGAACAGAAACTTCTGGCATATTTCAAAATGGTTATTTTTCCCCTTCCCTCTGCAGGAAGCATGAGGGGAATTTTCTTGGATAGTCACTGTGAAGAATTGGAAGAGCTTCTGAAGGTGAAACTTGCAAAAGTGGCTGTTGGGGGGCTCCCTATGACTGGGCCCGCCTAGAGTTTCTAACTCTCAGACTTGTCCATACTGAGTCTATAGCAATTCCTCAATTACATTTCAGGTTTTCCTACCCCCACTGGTTCCCACAGAGGATTCTGCTTGTAGATCTCTGCTCCGGTAAGTTGTGATTTTCTGTGTTTGCTTGTCCCTGTCTCCAATTTGGGGACAGTGGCTTGCCCTATTACCTCCTTTCTCTGAAGTTTCTAAGAAGAATTGATTTGTCAATTTGTTCAGCTTTTTGCTTGTTATTAGGATGGAGTGATGAGTTCCATTACTCCTTACATACCAGACTAGAAATCAGAAGTCTGCATTTTATTTTCACAATGATTTTTCTTAAGGTCTTTCATAGTTTTCCTACTAAGCTTTACTAAGGATCAAGATTTAAATCTAGCATTAAAAATCCTTTTCCATACCTATCCAATTATTTTTATGAGATCTATTGGACAAAAGATAGTTGCCTATTTTATTTCCTATTTAAGCCTATAAAATTTTGCTTCACAATTTTTAATCTAAACAGAAACAAGTTTTCCTTCACTTTAGACCAGAATTGCCTATATTACAATTTCTGCAGAAGTAGAAAGCCAACTCTTCATTTATCAAAGTTCAAGTTTCTGTGGTGAAATCACAGTATATAAGCTTTCTATCTTCAATGCTATTCTTTTATTACATTATCAATAATTTTCCAAGAAAAGACTACTAGGTTTTAATAAAAATCAAAACACTTAATAACTGCTTATAAAAATAAAACCATTTCTAAACAATGTTTTTGACTATCCTTAAAAATAATGTAATTCCATTATTCCATGAAAACAAAATATAGATGGTGAATAAAATCCAGAAAGCTTGGATATTATCTATCAAGTTTATCAAATAAACAACAGATAGATGATGCTCCAAAAGAATTCTGGGAAATGCAAATGGCAATATTCTTAAAGAATTTGATCCAGTTACCTCCAAAATGAATTCCTGTAAACATCACATTCATATCTCCTGGATTACACCATATCATAAAACAGAAGCAGTATTCTCAATTGTCAACATATGGTTAGAAAGATTAGATTCAGAGCAAATTTTATCTACTTTGAGAAACCCACCGGGAGAAATATGCACCAATCTGTCATTTTCCCATGAATACTGAGACAGACAGGCTCACCTCCATCTTCAGGATTAACACATCAGTGAGAATTACAGACACTTGTTTGTGTTCATCCTCTTGGATCTGAACATTGTCCTCTTTTTAAATGTGCTCAAGGAAAAAACTCAGAGACAGTAAGACTTGTGTGCTCCAAGGACAATATTGTTTTTTAAAGGTTTTTCTTACTGTTCATTTTAAATGCTGAACTCTTTCCAATATCAAAAATTCCTGGGTTCTATTTTCTCTTGAAAAAGTAGTGAATTATGTTAATGCTCCATGGAGAAGTGTCCCCAAATAGGTATTAATATTAACACCATAACTTAAAATCATACCTTACCCTGGACTAATGCTTCTTAACCATTTTTTCATTACCACCCCCTTAAGGATCCTTTTTAGGTATTTTTGTCCTGATGGCAACCCCCCCAATCCATAAAATTTTAATACTAGCCGTATGCTATATATCAGTGTATGTATTGTGGCTCCTTGGAAGGCCACTCACCATTGAATATCTGTTTCTTTGGCCTCACTTTCAAGAACCAACTTTTGCCCCCTTGGGGGCAATATATTAGCTCTGCTGAGAATGCAGGCGCTAAATGCTAAGTCGGCTTCATACTGGTTATTGTGGAATATTTTTATGAGAGGGTCTATTTCCAGATTCTTTCCTGCAGGAAGTCAGTGCAAGTCAAGCTTACCTTAGGAAGGACATTGGGAATGAAAAGGGCCTGTGGTTAAGTCTTAGTCCCCAAATTTGCAATCAACTACTCGGGAAAACTCACAAAGATAAGGCCCCCTGTGTTAATTCCCCAAGGACTAGAGCAACAGCAAAGGGGGAAAGAAGGAGTATCTTCTCTGATCACTACCCGGGATTTTATTTTACTTCTGAGAACTTTGTATAACCAGATCCTCAGAAGCTGTGGCTCCACCTAAGCTGGATACAAAGCGCATGGAAGAAGTTGGTCCAAGGCTGGGCCACTGGTGCTGTGCTTAACCCAGACCCCAAACTCCCAAATATAAACTTAAGAGGGTAAAGCATATTCCAGGGCTGGTATAAACATGTGTTAAGTATTTCATCTCAGGTAGACAGGGTGGTTGTCAACCCGATGCATTGATTACAACTGAAATTGCTCAGGAAAACAAACTTGTTTCTGCCTTTCCCAACCAACACCAATTCACCCCTCCCATACACCCACGCATTTCATTTCTTCTTTGTTTGCCTGAAAACCTGACAACTTGGTGGTTTCTACTGTCAAAGTAGAGATTTTTGCACCTTCATTGGTGATGGCCCCAGCTGAGGACCAGCCATTCCCAGTCCTGAGAACGCTGTGGATCCTCCCACACCCATAGCTCTGAAAACAACTATGCCTGGAGACATGAAGAATGATTTACCCACTGACTAAGACTTCTAGCTCTTTCCCCAGGGGATGTGAGATGTACAAGACCACCAAGTTCATACTACAAAATAAAAAATATTACACTCATCCCATAACTATGAAAAGTATTAGATAAAATATATGAAAGGCAAACGGACATCTACATTAGTAGTATCCCCAACCCAGAAGAGTATTAGATTTTATCTGCAACATCAATCAATGGTGTCAAAAAGAGTCACATTTTATATTTCACTTGTCTGTATTTTGCCTCATAACTATTTTTCAAAGTTATAAAATTTGATTCTAACTTTTGTAGCTGCCTATCAAAAGCCAATCCAAAAGATGTCCTACCTTTCCTGCAGGTATATTCCTATTCATTGTGTCCTTCCTTCCTGCCCCACCATGCTATTTTCAAAGTTCTAAAATCAAAATGAACCAACCCACATGCCCACAACCATCCAGTCTTGTCCTGTTTCTAGGATTTCTTTCAGCCCCTTCCACTCATACAGAAGCATTGCCTAATCAGCTTAATCAAGTATTACCTTGTACAAATTAATTCAGCCTGCAGAAGAGCCAGTCTGACTCCTTAGACTCCATGTATTTCATGCATCAAGGGTTAATGGAAGTATTTTTGCTTCTTGGAAGAAAAACTAAGTAGAATTCCCACCATGGTAGAACTTCGTTATTAGATATTAATGCTCTACAGACCCAGTGTGAATTGACTGATTTTATGATTTAGCAATTATAATGTGAACACTCAAAACTATATCCCAAGAGTTGCTATACTTAGCTGAGTACAGTTAGATGATGTAGTTGAGTTTTAATTGCAGTGAATTTGGAATAGGGCAGTGTATTTGTTAGACATAAAATTTCACTGATGGGCAAATTGCCTCTGTAATAGGATCCTGCCTTCCTCATTCAGAATATCCCTCCTTTCTCTTCCAGCCTTTGCCGACCCTCTGTTGCAGGGGATTCCAATTAGACTGGGAAAGCTACTAAAATGAGCAAAAGGGTCAGAGGAAATGAAGGCAGAGGTGAAACAAAGAAAAAACAATGAGAATTAAAGAGAGGGGATTCGAGAGAGCACTTCCCCTACTTCACCCAGGGGGATCTTTTGCCAGACATTGAATTTCTCTCCAAGTAGCTTTAGCAGATACGGGTCCTTTTCCCACGCTACCTCAAGGGATTTCATTTGGAACTTTGAAATAACTTGCTAGTACAGAATTTCACAACTTTGCTACAAACAGGAATCTGATAGTTATGATGAACACTTTTACAGAAGCTCCAGGTCACAGACTGTCGGTGATCACAAGCAGAGAAGAAGTAGCCAGTAGAGCTGCGAGTGTTCGTGCCCTTAAACCAAGCTCACCGTCTGGGCTGCTGCACATATGGTGCTAATAGTCTTGGTACAGTGATATTTTCATACGTGTGTTGCTTTTCTTCCCTAAATTAGAAGTTTCTTGAAGGCAGGAGCTGTATTTTCATTCACTTGCATATTCTCTACAGGGCTCAGCAAATATAGTAAGTACATAATAAATATCTTATTAGCTGATAATTACCAGTGCATTTTGCTATAATAATAATACACAGGGAGTTCAGGATATTGAAGCTGTCTCAACCAAGGCACCTAAACAGGCAACCCTTTTGACATGCTGCTGTCGATCCTATCATAAAAGACAGATTTCATCAAATGATAACCACTACTCCCAGAAATAAAAGAGTAAGATGATTTCGGGAGAAACAAGGAGGTGGCCAGAAGGAAAGGAAGGAAGGGAGGGAAGGAGGGACAAAGGAAAAAGAAAATAGTTTAAGGCTGTTTCTCTTTAAACTCACCACCTACCTGTAGACCATCTGCCCCAACAGTGCACCAAGAAGATGAAATTTCCGTCTGGGACTTTAATCATGGAGGGCAGTGATATCTGACTTAGAACAGGTCGAGGAATAAGAATATAAACCTTCCATCCCATCCCCTTTGCCGAGAGGAAGTCTCCTTGACATCCTGTTTGGATGTTCCCTATTTATAACGGTCAGAAAAGAAAACATGCATGTCTGAAAGTATTTGGCCTTCTCCACATCATTAGTGAAGGCCCTGGAAAAATACTCACCCAAATGGACTCCAGTGTAGCTTAAAGATAGTGCATTCGCCTCAAATGCTATCTTTTGTTGATTTCTACTTATTTCCAGGCTTGAATACCTGAGAGAGTTCCATCTTGGCTTTACGTCGCAAACCTGTCAATGGCTGATTTAAGACTTAAAAGGAGGCAGAATCCCGACAGTTGTGTGAATACAGATCTAGCTGGAGACTCTCTCCTGAGGCTTCGGGGAATGTTCACGCAGGGTTCTTTCTGCGAAGGTTTAGGCCAGTGCTGGAGGCAGATTAGCCAAAAAAAAATATCTGAGCATTGAAAAAACTGTCATTGTAGCTGTGTGTTTCCCAGTGTCTTTAAAAGCATGGATATTAAAAAGGGCCTCTCTGCAAGCTAAGAGGCTGGGGGAAGAGGTGATACTCTTCCCTTCCTTTAAATATGTCAACTAAAAAATATATATGTATATCTTTTGATAAGGCACGGGGGAAAATAGTTTCTCTTTCCTTTGCAAAGGAAGGGTGAAAATAAAACAAAGCAGAAGTCTTGGCACTTCGTGTTTTATCACTGAAGCCAGGTTGTGTTGAGCACATGGATGTCCCTAGGGTCCCGAGAGGCAGAGCTGTCCAGCCAGAAGCCAAGCAGGGACTCAGAGGGGCAGCCTGCAGGGGAACTGGGAACCTTTGAGGCCAGAGTCTCTGAAAACGTCATGCACCCAGGTCACAGAACCTTAGAGATGCAAATTATTGCTCTTCTATTCTGATTGGCTCTTCAGAACCGTAAACTAAGGAGGGAAGAGGTTTGTTGAGATCTACCCTCAGAGATAAGAACAGGGAGAAATAATTCCATGGGGTTTCCAGTTTCTATTTTGGCAAGGCAAAAAGAGGCAGAGGGGGGAAAAAGTAAGCTGAGTACCTGGGGCCAGAGGAAAGGTTGAGCATTTGCTCAGCGCCAGCAGCTGAGACTCCAGCAGCAGTGAGCAAGGCTCACCACACTCTGCCCACGTGAATCTCACAGTTCCACAGGGGAGGGAAAACTACTCAAATCACACCAAAAATTGCTAGCAATTTCTTCCTCTCTTTCTTTCTTTTTTCTTTTTTTGCTTTGTAATCAGTATATTAAGGAGATATTCATACCTTTCAAGAATTGCATAAATTCTGGTATGCAGATTTTAAACACATGAACATATGATGAGATTTTTAAACATACAATTAAAGCAATTCATCATGATTTGCTATACTACCAACATTAAATTACAGTTACTTTGGAGCATAAGTCAAATGGTTTAAAGTAAGCCTGTACCATACCCAAGGAATTCCTTCCTATATTATGCATGCAAATTACTTCTCCAGGTAAAGGTCTTTTCACTTTAGCTTCTAAGTTACCCAGCTCTGGAAGTCACTACTCGGGGGCTTATCATAGTCCAAAGGGAAGGAGGAAAAAATAACCAGCACTGGTCAATATATGTACATAGATGGTACAGCAGAAGGGAACGCAATTCTAGAAGTGCAAGCCCTCAAGAAGTGGCATGAGCCACTATGCCTGGCCTTCATTTAACTTTTAAAACAACAAAAACAATAGCAAGTAGGGAGCATATGATGATTACAGTCCTTCACTCATTCCCTACTGCACATAAAATGCCAGCAGGGAGTGCTAGTCACTGTCCCCATTAAGAGGCTCAACACTGAACACCACCTCTGGGATTACTCATCATCCTCATACGCTTCTCCACTGTAAGGGCACTGTCTTTCCCGACTTGGAGCAAAGCGCACCAGCCCTACTTGATCCGTTTCGTCAGACTCTTCTCCTCCCTTCCTCTCGGGTAGGAGTTTTTCCAGCAAAGAGAGTTTATCTGGGGAGAAAGCCATTCTCAGGAAAGTTTACCTTAAATTCGATGATTTGGCGACCCTTTTCATATGGTCCACAATAGGTTGGCATGTCTTCACTTAGCACACACTTGATCTCTGCGCTTGACAATCTGACCAGATGAGAAGTGAGGACTGTGGGTCCACTGTCAAGAGTGGATATTGGCTTTTGGAAGCTACACGATGCTTCAACCAGCTGTATGTCCATACACACAAAAAGGTCTTCTCCTCGTCAAGTGAACACGGCATGGTCCTTCTGAGCCAACGCGATGATAATGTATCCAGCTCCAGACCTGGTCCTTGGTCTCCTTCACCATGGAATGGAATCATCTGGCCATCTCTCATGCCTTCGTCAAGAGGAACTTCTAGAATCTTCTTCTCTTGGCCTATCTTTCTTCCATGGCAGATTTTACATCTACCTTCAGGACTGATCGTTCCCCACGGCCCTGGCATTTCCTGCACACAGACTGAATTGGCTGAGCCATTGCAGGTCCCGGCAAATCCTTATTCGCATTCCAGAACCTCGGCAATTGGGACAGCACCTCTACTGCTCCTTTCTCAGCATCTCGGCCTTCACGTTTGCCACAAATCACATTCGTTTGTCTGCAAATTTCTGCAAATTTGTTTCTGGATTTCTTGTTCCGCCATTACATAAATCTTCTAAGGTTCCGCGAGCTGATGCGCAACATTTTTACCTCTCCCTTCTCTCTGCATCCTTCCTCCTCTTCCAGAAGCGTATCCAGGATGTCCATGTGGGGACCCAAAACCACCACCTGCTCCACACTCTTTAACTGCCTGTTCCCCTCCTTTGTCCTCTCACTGCCTTTTCTTCACATCAGAGAGAACTTTGCAAGCTTGAGAAACCCATTTGACCTTCTCTCCTTCATCGGATTCTTATCATTATGGTACTTCAAGGCCGGTCTCCTATAAGCCTTTTTCAGTTTGAGTGGCATTGGGTTTTACCCCCAAAACAGCACAGAAAGTGGTTTCTTTCACCTCTATAGCTGGTGAGCAGGCTGAGGCCGATGTGTGGGAATAGGAAGGAGCATAGCTGCCTCTATTCCTCTGCACCACTCACCCATCCTTCTGAAAAGTTCCTCCGCATGCAATTTCTATAATAGAAAAAGGGTAAGATATTATGAAAGCATATGATAGGATCCCTGAAAAAATGTCAGTTGTAGAGAAATTAAATGTGCATATGAGGGTGAAAAAGAATGTGTCTTAAGATGAGACAGTACACTTAGAAATTCCGATAAAAGGAGTAGTGGTGTTTTTTGTTAGGTAGCCAACTATTGCCAAATGGTTTAACATTAGCTTTATGATACATTAAAAATTACTCTACCTGTCCTCCTCCCATAAACCTAATAAAAACCAATAACCACTGTTTTAGTAAATGTTTGCCCAAGGTGAGAGGATCACTTGAGCTCAGGAGTTCAAGATCAGCCTGAGCAAGAGTGAGACCCTGTCTCTACTAAAAAAAGTAGAAAAAATTAGCTGGGCGTGGTAGCGCACAACTGTAGTTCCAGCTACTCGGGAGTCTGAGGCAGGAGGATCGCTGGAGCCCAGGAGTTTGAGGTTGCAGTGAGCTATGATGATGCCACTGTACTCTAGCTGGGGTGAAAGAACAAGACTCTGTCTCAAAAAAAAAAAGAAAAAAGTGTTTGCTATCAGAAGATTCCAAGATCACATCTCTGGTGTACCTTGAACTAATTAACAATTTAGCTTGAGTCGAGAAAAAGTTCACTCCAGGCACTTTTATAGTGAAGACAAAGTACAAAGTCCTTTTGCATGTCTTAACTCATTTTTTCAAAAAGAATGTCCTGAAGGAAACTTAATACCAGGAATGATTTTATAGAGACAGAATTTAATTTTAACTTTCACATTTTATATCGTGAAAATGCTGACTGAATTCTGATTGAGATCCATTAAATATATATGTATAGACCACAAACATATAAGGGCCACCATAAAAAGGAACAATAAAAAAATAGTATTTCTTGGTTTAGTTGTTTAGTGATTTATGATGATCGAGCGAGTTTTTATTAGATAAGTGATAAGAGTAATAGTGAGCATTTTAAAGAAAAAAGATCTGAAAGATTTTTCCCCATATTTTGTCTTATATGTACAAAATACTCCCTTATAAAAGTATGCTTTCAAAGGATGTGAAAAATCCATTGACAGCTACTGCGGTAGATGCGAAAACAGGCCCAAATGTTTCTCCTGCCTTTGCCCGTACTCTTTGCCATGCAACTTTGCTTCACCTTCATGCTTTGACTTTGTCACCCCAGCTGAGGACATCCAGGGTCAGCCAGCAAATCCCAGACGTGTGAACAAGCCCAGGCAAAACCAGCAGAATCACCCACCTACATCCCAGACACATGATGCATGGAGTTGAGGGCTGTGGTTGTTTGTTACGCAGCATGATTGTGGCAATAGATAAGTAAAGCAACTCCCATCCCAAAGTAGTCACCCTCTTTCCGGCACACCCAATTGTCTCACTTCCATAGCCTACATTACCCTCCTGGAAAATCACATCCACTGATTCGATTTCTGCTTCCTCCACTCCTGTGCCTGCGTGGCTAAGTAATCTTGGGAAAAAAGCAAACAACCGTCTAGATAGGGACCACCAGAAATTAATGATGTCCTGTTTTAGTCACTATCTCACACAGCCGAGCAACCCTCTTTGTTAAAAATATCTTAATACAATCTTAGGCCCAAACCTAGATCTGCTGAATCCAAATTTCTATGGAAGAGACCAGGTAATTTGTGTAGTTAAGAAAGACCATGGGTAAGTATTATAATCGAGCAAGTTTAGAAAGCACGGCTGTCTTCAACTCTTGTTCTCAGCTCGGTTGCATACTGGGATCTCTTGGGAAGTTTAAAAAGCTCCCAATGCCTGTGTCTGCTCTCTACCCCACGTTCTGATTTAATTGGAACAAGGCCTGGACATCTGTACTTCTAAGGGCTCCCCCGGTGATTCTGATGTATAGCGGAGTTTGAGAACCAGTGGTTTTGTGTCACCATACGAATATTGCCCCAAGTGTACAGGGGAGAACAACTGCAGGCATGACTGAAGGTATAATAGGAAGAAACAAACAAAAAAAATTCACATATGCAAATCTTTCCCCTGCTAGAGTCCACCTGCAAACAAATACAACAAAGCCAATTTCCCTTCAAAAATAAGGAGTAAATGAAGATTACAGGTTTTGTACTTGCATCCAAAGTAATTTCCAGAATTAGGGGCATTGGAGGAGGGTGGGGTAGGAAGAGAGGGGACAGAGACAAAAAAGGGGAGATGGCATAATGTGATACGTTGTAAGAGGTCTACCAGACACACCTAGTAGAGACCAGAATTCGTTATTTTATCATTAACTAAAACAAATACCTTAGGGTTACACATGTTCTCACAAAATGTACAAAGAGAATGTAGCTCATTTATTATTTAGTGAGTTAGTTTCCATAACAGATCTAATCTTCCCCATAAGCCTTCTTCCTGGAGACAGACAAGGGAGCAGGTGAGATCTATTTAGACAAGTATGACATGTTCAGAAGGATTCAATATGCAAAGAATTCCTTCAGACAACTAAATCTCTTCGTCAAGGTCCTGCCCTCGGCTCACCTGGTCCTCAGGATCATGGAGGAGAAGATGGTGTAGAATCCACGTGTGTCCACTGGATCCTCGGTGGCCACTGCTGAGGGTGCCTGCTTTGGTCTGATCCCTGATCTACAGATCTGACAACTGAGGTCCCTGATCTGACCACTGAGGTATGTGGCCCAGCGCCATCCACCTCCTATGGGGGGAGCCCGTTGTCCTAATGCTCAGCCTCCCATCTCAGAGTCCCTCACACACATGATGGCCTCCTCATCCTCACCCCCAGCCCCCAACCACCGAGCGTCCCCTCAGTGGTCACACACAACTGTGTGAATTCTCTGCACTCCCTGTGCATGTGAGGGGACATCCAGAGACCTGTCTCATTCCCAGACATCAATTCCCCACGAGGTTGGACTGGCTCTGACCCAAAGGCTACAGTGTCTTCAGGTACTGTCCTCCTTCCCTAAGCCATATCCTCTCACCTGGCATGCCACAGCCCCTTCATATCTGTATGGATGTTTCTGGAAGTGCTTTCCACTTTATTCTCCCCACAACCCAACACTCACTGAAGTGACAGGTTTTTCTTTAGTTCTCCTTCCTTTGTTTCATACCTCTCTTGATCCAATTCCTGTCTCATGGCTCATCCTTAGTGGCAGAAAAGGTACAAGGAGAGAAATCGGCTTAAATATGAGAACATAAATCCTTAGGTGTTTCAAAAATAACATTTCTGTCATGCAAGTATTTATCCTAGTTATCTTAGAAAAAAAAGTGTTCAATAAATAGAGTTGATATTGTTCAAATGTTGATTGCAACCTAATCTGGCTACATAATTTGGGAGGCCTAGGGCAAAATGAATGTGGGACCCCCTTGTTCAAACACTATGAAGAATTTTAAGACAGTGAAGTAGAGCATTTGACCATGTGTGGGACCATTCTGAGTCTTCTCAGGTTGCAACTGCACAAGTTGCACACCTATGAAGCCAGCCCTGATTGCAACCATGCTAGAAGATAACCCCTAGACCACTACCCATAACACTTGTTGTCAAATCTAATGGGGGGTAAAAAAAATCAAAGGAGTTAACCTGTGGAATGGCACATATGGTTAATTTTCAGATGCTAGAAAAAAAGGATCCCCAAATTATTCAACACAACTGTCTTATTTTTGAAGATGTCTTTCAAAAATAGTCATTTACACCCTAAGTTCTTCAACCCTCCTGCTTTATCCATCCTCCAATTAAAGGAGAGCTCCCTGAGCTGATCAAAATTCAAAACAGAAGTGGCCCCCCCTTTTCCCCTCCTTCCCTTCCTTTGATAGTTGGAATAAAGTATGCTAATCTCAGCACACCTTTACTTCATCATCCAGTTAATTATAAGGCTGTCAGAGACTCCCCTTCATGGAGAAGGTTGTTGCGTTCTCCAAATTCAATCTGAGCATAACAACCCCCAGAATCATAAAGCAAATGGGAGCTTTATAATGAAAAATGAGAATAATTTTTTAAAAACAACTTACACCAGTTTCTCAAGATTCATCTGTTCGTCCCATTTGCATCCAAGATATGGCAAATGAGGAGGGCAAAGCTACAACTCATTCAAATTACATTGTCTTGAAAAACTGCTTACTTCCTTCAAAGCAGACTTGAGTGTGTTTTTTATGTTGTTATAATTCCTATTCTAATAATGTCTTCCAATCAGAACCTATGATCAAAAGATAAATTCACTTTATAGTACAAGGGAAAATTAACCATTGAAACAGCACCACATTCTTTATTTAATTGTATCAATAGTTATATTAATATATCATAGGGAGTATCTAGCAGTGTAAAGGGGTGCATGAATGATATACATATAAACTGTAAAGGAATGGTTTGTGATTCTTTAAGCCATCATAAGGAACTTAGCGTAAAGCAATGGATGAATCCATCAGCAGATGCTCCATCTTGGCACAAACTTTAACACAGTCCAGACTTCTAAATATCAATATTGAAAACAATGAGATTGGATAAATTATTGTGAGAAGGACAAGCTGCTGACTTAGTATTTGATCAGCAAATTGTAAGTCCAGACTACTATATGGGGATAGTCATATGAGAAGACATAGCTAGATGTCCCTACCATATCAACAGCTATAAGGCTATAAGGCTATTGCATACAAAAGCCATGAGCAACAATGACAATAGCTAATATATATTGAGTTATAAGAGTTGTATATATGTTCAACAATTTAACCTGACCAAGATCAAATAGCCAGTATAACAGAGCCAGAATTCAAACAGCCCAGCTCAAAAGTTTGCCTTCTTATCCATATACTATACTATTTCTCATAATAAAGCAGAAAACAAATCTAAACACTATAGCAAGATAGCGTAAAATTCAGAAATCTAAAATTTACCTGGTTTAACGCCTTAATTATTTTACTCAGAACCAACAACATGGCCTTAAAATATTAGATGTACAAGCAATAAGAGCCAAAAAGACTTGGTATTTGAATTTGAATACAATAGCATCGTTAATCTGGTTCTTCAAATTATGTTCTAATCTTAAACAACGAGTTTGTAAATGATCATAACATAACCGAGTTTTACAAACATGTCTCCTTCAAAATAATTTGAACAATTCTATGATAATTTAAACAAATCAACAAAGATAAACAATCAAAGAGAAGTTTTAATTAACTGTTTTGACATGCTATTACCAATGACTTGTTTCCTACACAACTCACTAGCTTGCACGTTTGTAACCAGATGCTAAAATGTGCAAGCAAACTCTTAGCTTGCTCTCATTTTCCAAGTTAGGGGTGAATCAAATCACCCTGAGAATTGGGGTCAGCTGCTTTACTAGGGATTTAAATCATGACAGAGAACTATCCCGGGGTAAAGCAATTAAGTCTGACCAGTCATGATGGCCACTTAATGAGCCTCCATGTGGCAGAAGCAAGTTCACTCTACCTGTCTGAAATAGGTTGTGATATGCCATAAAGCTAATGTAATAAATAATTGAAATGCAGAAATATTCCAGCAGGAAGGCTTTCTTGCTGACTGTGTAGTACCTGACTATACTGTCATAAATGGAGACAGTGGTTAGAAACCTGCCCACTGATTGGTTAACTAAGGGACAGAAAATATGGCACCTCTTTTTATGGTGAAGAGTTAAAACACTGGTTAAGAGTGGAGGATATTCGTGCTTGTATTTAACATCCATTTATCAGGCACAATGGACAGGCCCTGTCTCCTGTGTCAGGCACCTAGAAGGCATGGCCCTGAGACTGAATTAATAGCAAGAGGGAGGATGTCCTATAATTACACAAGAAATCACATACTATGCCATTTAGCCAGCAAAGCCGAGCGGTTTCTGTAGATGGTAAATTAACCCAGTGGGGATTGGAAGAATATTTCTGTGCAAAAGATTTCTTTATTCATGAGAATAATTGGATATTGAAAAACCATCATGTATTGTATCTTGATTTGAAACTGTCAACTGATATGTGAAGCCCCCTCCCTCCCTGCCCCCCTCCTCGGTCCTGTGTGTCTTTGCTCAGCCAATTATGGAGTTGCCAAGATGTAGCGATGCCCAGAGCCCGGGACCCACAATGGCTCCCAAACCACAGAGGTTGGGACACAAACCTTCCAGCTCGAGAAGCCTGTCCTGATCTGCATTGTCCATTCAGGTCATTAAAGTGACCCTGGGAAGAAGAAGAAGAAGAATATTTGGAGGAAAAAAAAGAGAGATAAAAGAACAGCCCACCGTTAATGCGGAAACATGGGCATTAGCTTCGAGGTTGCATCCTCTAGGAATTAAGGAGAAGAGCCTATTTTTACACTCTCTGGATTTTTCAAGCATTCTCTTTCCACATCCACATTCCAAACATATCATTTAGAGAGAAAACACCAGACAAATGCACTGGAAGTTCACAAGTTATGAGGTAATTGCATTAGCACGGAGAGAAAAGCGAAAGTATGTGCAAAACCCTGATTGGCACTTCTCTGTTTAAAAGGCATTATTTTCCAATACCTGAGCATGCCCAGAGGAGCTGTCTCTGAGCAGCTGTGAAACAGAACCTTTTTACTTCAGGGTTAGTGCAGGGAGCTCATTAGCACGGCTCTACCCTTAGCTAAACAGCCTTGTTTGCATATTGAAGCAATAGAACGTGAAGGTGTTAAAAAGGAAGAATTGCTTGCCGCTACTCCTGACTGACATGTCTATCTGGGCTCTTGTGTTTACAAGAGAATAACGAAGCTGCCCCAAAGGCCCTACTGGGCCTGATTATTATGCAGAGGCTTCTTAGATTATGTATAATTGATATCCTTTTTCCCTCCAGCTAACCAATGGCAGCTCTCAAGAGTAATGCTAATTCTCCCTCATCTTACCATCCAAGCAAACACTGGAAATAGCTATCTTTCTCTCTGCTTAATAATTTTTAAAGACCAAAAAAGTGACATTTACATTTTTTAGAAGCGCAATGACTGCACGGTTGGTGTGGGTTTACTGCTTAATAACAATCACTGGATCAAACAGTTGCGAGACAAGATTCAGGACTTGCGTAGCCTCTGAGCATGTGCATGCGTGAGAGTGTGTATTATGTGCTTGATAGAAATATGATGAACAACAGTCACTCTGTCTCTAGGCAAAGTACTGCCTCTAATAATCCCCCTTCCTTTTGGGCAGGGGAGGGCCAGCAGGTTGCGTAAGTTAGTGAGCTCTGTGCATTCTAATTCCGGTTTACATTTGAAACACTTCTGATGCAGCCACTATTTCTTGCAGTTTCTAAACATACCCATGCCTTCACATCATCTTCCACTGGGAGTGGTTCTTTGGTGCTTTAAGTCCTGGAAGTTAGTTTTTGAGGAAAAAGAAAAGTATCAGATATGTGACAAAATTAGGCAAAGGGGATACAGTTCAGGGGTTGCATCTCTGATCTCAGTTTGTAGGCTGCATGGAAGGGAAATGAAGGAAAGGAGGGTGAGCTGTATGAAGTTCCTACACTCCAGCCTCATGGAGACCACTCAGTCGCCAATGCAAACTTCCTAACCTCTTATATATATAAAGATTAGTGTGCTGCTTGGAGACTTGAGTATATCCGCTTAAACATGCCCACCAAAAGGTACCATGACAACCATTTCAGCTGAAGTGCAGCCCCGAACATGACTTGGTACCTAGGGAAGTGTCTGGACAGTGTAACACCCTCACCCACATACAAAATTCCAACCCAGCTCCCACAGCAGCTTCCAGCAGCCTCCAAGGCAACAAGGAAAGTTTGGATTCAAACTGGAGAGACTCGCTCATTTTATAAACTTTGTTGAGCAACTATTAGGTGCCAAAAATTATCCAGATGCTAATTGTGAGTGAGCAAGATCAGGTCTCTGCCTCATCGAGCTCACTGTGTAGTGAGCAAAAGAGATGATGAAGCAGGCAGTTGGAATAAACTGGGGCATGTGCTAAGCTAGAGGAGGCACAGGATGCTTTGAGAGCACCTGGGGAATAAATCCTGGGCTCCAGCTACCTGTGTAATCAACTTCTACTCCAAGCCAGGAGACCCAGAAAACCCCTCATGTGTCCAGAATAACCCAATCTCAAGAACTCAACTTGTAGGAAATAACATACAGGAAAGAATGAGACTAGTCCAAACTCAGAGAGGGGTCAGCCTAACAGCCTGTCTCCACTGTACCATGGAAGAAGGTTACGGGGAGGCCCGATTCTCTTTAGTGGTCAACTATATACCCCCAAAGAGCTTCCCTACCTCCTTAATTGCTTTTTGTGGACTAATCATAAATTTTACTTTATTATTTGATATTGATTTGTATTTCAGTTGGTACCATTTTGGGGAACTGGGGTTACAAAAATTCCATGGTTATGTGGAGTGGGGTGACCCACATGAACAGAAGGGAGCTTGGGGGCAAAGGAGGGACTGATTCCAGTTGTTTGATCCCCACCACTGATGCTTGTTACAATCTACTCGGAAATGAGAATTTAGCGTCGGGTACAAAGGCATGGATAGCTCAACTGAGCCGAGTGATATGGCAGAGAAAGAGCTAAATGATGAGAAAAACAAAAAAATCAGGAAAGATAATGTATTTTCTTAGCCCACAGTCTTTGTCATAAAGCACCCCCAAATTGCTGGTTTTTAATCACTCTGAAGTTTACAAGTAGGCTAGATCATTCATCTTAATCATGACACACACCAATATGCACGCAGCTTGAGGAAATACTAGCATTTTGTGCTTCGAGTTGGAATATTAAGAAAACAGCCATTCCTAGTGCTGTGACAGGTCATTCTTGCTGTGGAGACTTACAACAACTAGGTCTCAGGCTGGCCTTAGGGTGAGGCCAGAGGGAGAGCAGGGCTCTTTGAAATAGCGAGAAGCAGGTCAAACCTGGCCTAGGTTTCCCCAAAGCATATTCCCTTTCCAGGACTCCCTTTGGGGGGAAAGAAAAAAGGAGAAGCTTGAAGCCTGCAAGTTGCCAGTTTTTACCCAATTCCCCAACATCCCCAGAGTTTCCTCCCCCACCTCCAACCCGGCTCCAGCAGCCAAAGCTGCAGAGCCGATGAAATCTCAGCAAAGCCAGAAAGTTAAAGCCGCTGAGAAAACAACCCAGGTGTGTATTTCAGCATTTGCCACGCTGTCTCCTCTTGACTGTTGGTCACTGTCAACAACTCTGTATTCTGTGAGCAGGGAAGTCTGCCTTTCTTTCCTGCGTTTTAAATGTTCCTCCCTTTGAATGAACTTCTTTAGGGCCAAGGTCAACGGATATTCTATTATGTAGCTTTTATTTTTAAGTTGGTTTACTTTTTTTTTGCCTAGATTTTCTTCTAGATCTTTTCCCTCCAGTTATCCTCAAAAAATAAGACAGATTGTCCCTGACCAATTACAAAAAAGAACTAAATAATCAGATGTGTGTGAGCTTCTGTCTGCTCCCTGTCTTCACTGTGTTGCGCCAGCGAGAATATCAAAGCCCTTCTCTTTCCATCACTATAACTAACAGAATGTGATGGTCTGATTCAGACTAATCCCTGCCAGCAGCGCGTACAGTCGCTTTGGAATTCCTCCATAGCATTTCTTCTAGAGAGGAACAGAAGGGAAAGGTTGCCTCTATTTTAATCAAACAGAAACAGCAAGGATCGCTAGTTATTGTAACCAGTGTGCAAATTGCCTGACACAGAGAGTTCCTTCCGGAGCAAAGAAATGAAGCAATTTGAGGACCCTGCTCTGCCATGAATGGCAGAGACAAGGAAAGCTGGCGAGGAGTTTAAGACAGTTGTGCATATACTATCAGGACAGTCCCATGTAGGAACCATCTACAAAGTGCCAGAGCTACCAAAATTGAAAAAGCTGGAGTTTCTGCCCTCTGGGAATGTCCAGCTTGGTAGGGGAAAGCATTTTGCAATGAAACAAAATATAGAGTAAATGGTAGAGAGGAGCTCAAAGCCTGTAAGCAGTCAGAGGAAGAGGAGGCTGACATTCCTTGGAGATACTTCTGATAGTTTCACAGAGAAGGCAAGAAGTGAGTTAGGCTTTGAAGTATGAGTAGGAGTTTGCTATACAAAAGAGAGAGAAGGCAGCCTTAGCAGAAAGAGCAGTCTGTCAAAAGGCAAAGAGACATTAAAGAAGGTGAGCGATAATGGAAACAGACAGCCTGACAGATGTAGCGAGATATGGCCATTACATTGTAAGCCTGCCATCACGGAAACGCCTTCTTGAAAATTCGTAGATATTCCAACAGTAGAGGGTTCTTGGATATTTGCCCTAAAGAGAACCTCCTAAAATTCAGCCAGCTCCCACCAGTCAGCTTTACTTACTCAAAGGTTCATTACTTGGTAACCTCAACTCTTTAAAATAGAGTCAAAATCTAGAAAGACTTCTGAGAAATTATATGGGTTTTCCCAAAATTGCTTGTCTAAAACTCTTGCATGGTCTTCATAAAAGACAGCTTCAAACTCTTACTTATAGTCTATTTGTGGTTATGGCAAAGATAATTCTAATAAATTAGTCTGTCTTCAGGAATTTGACATAGCAAATTGAAGGGATGGAGAAGGCTGTTAAATTGACTTTGACAACATTGATAAATAATATTTGAAATCGAAGAAAGCAAAAAAAAAAAAAAAGAAACAAGAGGTGAAAACACCCAGTGGCCCAGTGACGTGACATAACTCTTAATTTTCTTCACCAATGACTATCCAACTTCTAAGGTTTTAGAGGAGTAGGGTGCTAAGTTTCAGTGACAAAATATGGATTAATTTAAGTACCTTACTTTCGTGATGGTGCTGATAAAAAAGTTGGACATGTTATTAGAATACTTCTCTAAACACTAAAAAGTATGAGCTGCTATAATTTAACTATTAAATTTCTAAGAAATGGCATGTTATCAAATGGTACTATGAAAACAACTGTTTAAATTCGTGATCCTCACTCAGAGATGAGTTTTGTCTCCCGGGGCCATTTGGCAATGCCTAGAAATACGTTTGGTTGTTCCAACTGGGGGACGGGTATGCTACCGGCATCAAGTGGGTAGAGTCCAGTGATGCTGCTTAATATCCTATAATGCACAGGCCAGCCCCCGCTCCACAACAATGATCCAGCCAAAAATATCAATAGTGCTCACGTCAAGGAATCCTAATGTAAATGAAGGAAAATGTTAGGGTCCTAACAGTTCCATATTTACGATATCAAATTTATTTTCTCCTGGAGAACTTCCAACAATAAAAAGGATTAATGTTATGTAGAGGTGTGTATACATCTTAACTACTAGCTAAAATCGTAAATTATTTATCAGAAATGAAAGAATAAGTCTAAATATTACTAAGCAAACAGCCATGGGAAGCAGCACATAGACCAAACCAAAATCAATGAGTTCATCAGAATAAGTTGCAGCGTAGTTCACAACCACCATGATAAACAAAATCGGCACCAACTCAGAAGGCAACCATGTGTTCTTGGCTACAATATGCAACAGCTTTGTTGCCTGCATAGAAAGGGGCTGGTCCTCAATGACTGAAAATGTTCCTATAACCAGTAATTACCTCTAGAGTATGTAAATTGTGTCACTAATTAATCAAACTCTATTTGGTTATGAAAATTTGTGAAAGTGGAAGAGATGGCGCTCCCATAGACTGCCCAGGGAGGAAGGTCTCAAGCTATTCTAGGGCTTAATGGAAAATGGAGGTTATCTACTTCTATGACATTATATTAGATTCATATAAACATCTCCAAGGTCATCTGGTACCAGCTTTTTAAAAAAAAACCCTGAGATTTCAAAATATCCTCAAGGCAAAAAAAGGCAGTTGTGAGAATCATCTCAATTAAAATATTTCAAGATTTATTGACTTTTAAGATTTTTGATGAAATTTAAAAGTCTTTGAAAGTATGGAAATAGGCTATTAATATACATTCTCATGAGAATCATGCATCAGTCCACAACAATCATTACTAACCAAATGTCCTGTTTAATTTATTTCTCCACTGATTGCAATAGGGTGCACCTTATTTTGTAGAAAATCTAAGGATGCGATAATACAAATATACCCAGTGTATTAATATGTTAATCACTTTATTCAATATAGACCCAAAAAGGTAGGCATGAGGGCAGGCTGAGTTATTCTCCCAGGATGTATTGGATACATTTTATTGGATAAAAAGTCAATCCAGGATGAAGTAAGGGGTGTTTTATGAGATTCCCTAAAGTCATAATATGTCCCTAAAGCAAAATCTAACAGCCCAGAAGAAACTTGTGATATTTCAGCATGTTGGCAGGGCACAGGCTCATATCATAGACATGCCTCCAGATGGTTTCCTAAATGACATCACAAACATCCTGTTTAGTGGACCATAGCCAGTTGTCCTCTGGTACCAGAACCACTGGACGCTACGCTAGGGAAGTGAGGGATTAAAGGGTGCTGGAGGATGTCATTTTATCCATGTGCTGATAACTATGAGTTTTATGGATTCCATTTATTTTTATGGACCTAGCATCCTACTATTCATGAGGTCAGAAAGCTTTTAACCACAAACCATTAGGACTTCAACTTCCGTAAAGACTGAAACTACAGCCATATTCCTCTAATAATTAATGTTGAGTTCTGCCTTTACCCTCTTTCCTAATATGTGATATAAAACATAATATTAAATGACATCACAATTGCTCATTAGAATTAACTCTCCTCTCCTAGTCAAAATCCCCAATAACATACAACTATTTAAGTGAGTAACTTATTTGGACTTCTCCAAATCTTTATGATTGCTCAAGATTTCTTGGGAACATTGGGTTTTTATAATATATTTTCATAATATGCCCTCTTCAGAGATAAGACAATACTTAGAAATGAAATTTGAGTTTTTTCATTTTTAAATGAATCAAGAAGGGTGTCTCCGTTTTGTTAACATCCAACTAGTTTCTAGTAAAACAACCTTATCATTCTTTTCTGAACATGTATGCTACTACCATTTATATTAATATTTATCTCTTGTTTGCATATGGAAGTTTTGCTTCACCCTCACAGACAAAAGGATTAATGCTCCCGTTAAGAATTGGTATTGATTTGGATTTGTCTCAATTTCTCTCATTGCAAACCAAAAGCCCTCGATCAATTGCAGCCATGCTTATGATAACTTTGGAAATAATTATTTGGTAAAGCGCAGTGGTCAATGTGTCACTGAGACCTCCTTTCCTTTTCTTGTTGTTTCTAGTATTTTAATTAGGCAACTTGCAGTAAGTTTTCTCTGATATAAAAGTAAGAGGTATATAGAGATGGTGGGTTTCTTAGAGATTATTCTTATTCACATTTGCATTATTTTCCCTGATCACAAAAAGGAGCTGGCATTTGGAGAGGTTAAGTGACAAGCAGCCACTGCTAACCAGCAGCACAATCACAACTCTGGTGTCTGACTCCAGTCCTGACTCTCCCAGCTGTGCCCCACCTTCCAACCGGTAGGTTATTTTCTTATACACCTGGCAATCTCTTAAAAGAAGAACCACCTTCCCTGCAAGTACCTAAATCCCCAAGGACGTTAGGGGACAAGGGAGCAAGAGTACAAAATGGGACTCTCCTCCGTGTGGGCACAGCTACTCACTGGGCAAGACAGAAAAGCATCTTCTCAACTGTGCAAGGTGGCAGGGAAGAGAACCAGGCTTCTCTGCAGAGCTGGGTTGTGACAGACTCATGCTCAGCTCTCGGGGAACGCTGTCTGATCTGTCTGTAATGAGTGACAGGTGTGACAGGTGTAAATACTCCGTGTTGTGAATGTCGTGAAATCAATACACCTGGGCCGTCTGGCTCAACACCGCAGCCGCCTGTGTTCTGCTCCTCGACACCCCAACTGCTGGGGAAAGCACAGTGCAAAGCCCACGCCTCACCAGGGAGGGAAGAAGGGAAACAGCAGACAAGGCCTCCAGACCAGCAAAATAATCACAGCCGCTGTGTTGGAGCCCTGACCATGCAGCAGTTACTGCCTAAGCGAAATTTTGTCATATCAATTTATTTACTCTTCTGAATTTTCTGAGAAATTCATATTACCAAGAACAACACAAAGAGGTTGGATAACTTGCTCAGTGTCCTGAGTTAATCAGCAGCTGATCCATGATTTAAACCCAGATCTATTGACTCCAATGCTTACAATTTTTATTACTGTACTAAAACATTTTTATCCTTTGTTTCCTCCCTATGTGCCTCTGCTGCATGGCTCTAAGAGGTGGTAATAAGGGTTTATTAATGTAAGAAAAATCGGCGATCTGTAAACTCTCAGCCCTAGAAAGTCTAAGCAGAACGTTTTCTTAGCCTTTTAGAGGCTGCTGTGGGGCCAGACATAATAGTTAAACAGCTGGAAAAATTACTTTAATGACTCACCACAGCTGTACTTTCTTTCTTCTTTTTTTTTTTTTTTTGGCACTGGCTGTTTGGATTAAAACATGGAAAATGTAATGAAATCTTGTAAAGAGAAGAGTAAAAAAATTACAACAGAAGCTGAATTCTGAAATGCGCTGAGATATGATGACAGACAAAAGCCATCATAGGGGTGAAGTCCAGGCGGGTATTACACTGCATCTGTTGAAAAGCAGAGCCCCGAAAACCATAAGGCACTTCATGCCAAACACCACCAAGCCTTTACGGGATTGTGCCAATGTGTTTAAGCGTTAGTCACCGGGTCATCTGGGTCAGCTGTGGGGCTGTGGAACTGACTTTTCAGAAGAACTCTGTCTCAGAGAAATAAGGCTATGGCTATAAATTATCCCCACATATGATTCAGGGTTTGTGTGGCATTAGGAAGCTGTTTAAAGCAACAAGACTGACAAAACTAAGAATAAAAGACAACTTTTAAAAGCATTTAATTTTTAAGGAGTTCCCAGGAAAAGATCATATCCTAAGAGCCCATTATACAGTTCCAGCTCCATTTTTATGGATCTGATGGTGACAACGTCCATTTCTACATTGCACACGTCCAGACAAGAGGGGATCATTGAAAACATGGTTGTGTGATTTAGCAGTGGTTACAGTCCATCCTCCTCCCCTGCCAGTTGGTTTCCCCCAGTGTCCTCTGGGCTGCCAAGAGTGAGGCTTGGTTGTCAGCGTCAGGTTCAACTCCACCCAGTCCCTAAGCCGATCCTGCCCAAGTCTTATAGAACATCAGAGCCTACCTCATCTCATGGAGGCTTTGGGAAATGTCTTATTAGTTCAGTAATTCATGTTCCAAAATACCACTACTGAGCCTACCAACCCATGTGTCAGTCATCTATTGCTATATAACAAGTGACCCCAAAACTCAGTGATACAAAACAACCACCCATTTATCTGTTCACAATCCTGGGCATTCACAGTGAGGCTGCAGTGAAGCAGGGACAGCTGGGGTCTGCTTATGTGGTATTAGCTGGGCATCTTTCTGCACCTGCAGGGAGTTGGCAGCTCAGCTGGGGTCTGGCTCATCTCAGATGGCCTCACGTGGGGTTGTCCGCTAAAGCACCTCTGTTCTCTTCCATGTGGCTTCTCATCCTCCAGGAGGCTAGACAGAGCTCTTTTTCATGATGGCAAAAGCATTCCAACAGGGTAAGAGCAAAAACCAAAAGGGATCTTGAGGCCTTGCTCTGAAGTCATGCACCATAACGTCCACTGTGTTCTACTGGGCAAAGCAAGTCACAAGACCAGTCCAGATTCAAGGAGAGGGGACGTACACTCCACCTCTTAGTGGAAGGAGCCTCAAAGAGTTTGTGGACATTTTTAATCCACCATAATGTGCTTACAACATTAGGTAATACCCTCTGCTGTGTATATCCACACCCTTTAACTGAGATATTGAATCCATTTTCAATGGACGTTGGTTACTTCTCTGGGTCTAGAGTACTTTCCTGAACCACAGCCTTTTGGGTCCTGGCTGTCCCGTTCCTCAAAGAGTAACTGTGCTCCTAGTCCCTGGCTAGAATCTTGTTCCAAACAGAAGCATGTTCTAGTCATGGCAAAAAAGCTCTGTGACTTCCATCCTTATTCACAAGATCAGAGCACCTGTATGTTAAAAGATCATTTATCCAACAAATATTTACCAGGCCCCTGCTATGTGTCTCTAGATACTAGATACTCGAGGAGTTTCTGGTCTTTTGGAGAAATGGTTATGTGCACAGGTAAATTTCATTGTAATGTAATAGTTGTGCTACAGAAATAGGAACAGCAAGCTGAAGGGCACCAAGAGCTAGGGGAAGCTTGACAAAAGAGGGGATATTTAAATTGGATTCTGAAGGATGAATAGGAGTTCACCAGTTGATGATAGAGAAAGGACTTTCAGGAGAAAGAAACTGAAATGTTATGGTGAGAAGCTAGGTCATATTTAGAAAAGCCCAAGTCCTGCTTTACGTGGACATGAAGGCAGACACAGGGAGATGAGGCTGGGAGGTTGGTTAAGTCATATGGGGAAGCACCGAAGCAGAGGGGTTTGGTTCTTATCCTGCAGGCGAGAATCCAGCTGCTGGGTGTTTCCAGACTTGGCTGATCCTCAGGATAACCGGGATGTCAGCCCAGACCAGTGAATCAGGACAGCCTTGGAGCCTGGGAGTCTGAGTTCTGAAAAACTAGCCCAGTTCCTCTGATGCCCAGGCTGGGAAGCATGGCTGTGGTCCAACAGGGGAGCCCACAGGAGGGTTTAAAAATAAGGAAAGCCATGCAATGACATTTAGATTTTGGAAAAGCAACCGCAGCAGCAGTCTGGAGTTGTGTGGCAGCATGGAGAGGGTGAGAAGCCAGCTGGAAGCCTGTTGCAATGACCCAAGGAAGAGAGCAGGGGTAAGGGTCTGAACCAGGAACACGGTTCTACAGAGGAAGAGAAGGGCCAGCTGAAGAGACATTTCTGTGGAAGAATCACCCGAATTCTGTGGGAAGGAAGGGGTGGGGGGTAAATAAGATAAAGAAGATAAATAAAGGATAACACTAAAGTTTCTAGCTCTGAAGTGTAGGTAGATAGGAACACCATTTGCCAAGGCCGAGTATTTAGGAGGAGAACTGATTTGGGGGAGAACAATAAAGCATTTCACCCCAGATGTGTGGAATTTGAGATATCAATAAGACACCAGGGTGGATCTGTCCATATGATAGTTAGAAATGTGGATTTGAAGGTTAGAAGCTAGGTAAAGATCCATAAATGTAAAGACATCAGCAAAGAGATGCTAGTCAAAGTTTTGGCATGGAGTTGACCAGGCACCATGCGAAGGAATAATTCCCAAACTTCAAAGTGAACAAGAGTCATCTAGAAGGCTGCCTAAAGGCACAGACTCTGTGAATGTTTCCCCAGAGATTCTGCACCCAGAGGTCTGGGATGTGGCAAAGGGATGGATATTTGTAACCAGAAGTCTAGGACCATGTTTTTGAGAAACGCTGATGTAGACAGAGCATGAGGAATAGTCCGACAGTTGCTGACAGTGCCCACAAATAAGAGCGACAAAGAAGGAGAAGCCAACAATAGAAACTGTTGTGGGCTAAATTATGTCCTTCCCCCCAGATTCATATGCCAACTTCCTCACCTTTAGTCCCTCAGAGTGTGACTATATTTGAAAGAGGTGATTAAGGTAACATGAGGTTATGTGGTTGGGCCAGTATGACTGGTGTCCCTGTAAGTAGAGGAAATTTGGACACAGACATGCACAGAAAGATGACTACGTGAAGACAGCAAAAGAAGACGACCATCTACAAGCCAAGGAGAGAGGCCTGAGCAGACACTTGGCCTTGGACTTCTAGCCTCCAGAAGTGTGAGGACATAGTTCTGTAGACCAGAACCGTGTAGGAAATGGAACGGTTGCTTAAGCCGCCCAGTCTGTGGCATCCTGTTATGGAAGCCCTAGTAAACTGTGACAGAAGCAAAGATGGAATAGCAGAAAGGTCAGAAACAAGAACAAGAGAAAGTGTACCGAAAAGATGAAGGAAAGGGAGGCCCTCAGTGCCTCGTTCTACAAAGGGATCAAAGACGACCTGGGAAGAGGATAATTGCTGAGTCACCTTCGCAAGGGCAGCATCAACAGAATGACGAGGTATAAAGCAGGTGGCACAGGTCAGAGATTGACCGGAAACACTCAAGTGTCGACTCCTCTTCCCAGAAGTGTGGCAGTTACAAAGTGGGCTTTAGGCTGATGCCTTGAAGGGGAGGCACATTCGAGGGAAATATTTTTAAGGTGGAAGAACTGAACACATTTGAGACAAAGAAAAAGAACAGCAGATAAGGCTATGTGGAAGGTTTCTTAAGAAAAAAAAAATTAAGGCCAGGGACACCTAGAAAGGTAGAAAGAACCTAGAACACTGGTTTAAATAGAGGAGGAGGAGGAGGAGGAGGAACAGATGAACGAAATGATAAACAAATGTGAGCTGGAAGATTGGACAGGGAGGAAGGTGACACTGTGCTTCTGAAGACAGGCGTGTATTGTCCTAGTAAAGTAGAAGTTCTGGTTATCAGCAGAGAGAATCACTTTGGGGATAAGTTGATTTTTATTGAGATTAACTGAACGCGTGGGGTATTCTGTGCTTCCAGTGTATTAAGTGTGATGAGACAAGAACAATCTAATTTTATCCAACTCACAAGATAAACAGAGGGGCCTTGGAGCCAACCTCCTCCATCATCCTCTCTTCAGTTGAGTTAAAGCATCTGAAATTCACTGAGTCAGGCTTCACAAGGAACTGCTCTGTCAACCTAATACCGTACTTAAAATTTAGGGTACGAGATGAGAAAAAGAACAATCCAACCAACTGTGACTTGTGTAACCATTTTATATAGTTGGGGATTGGCTTTCCTGCCTTCAGCTTACAACTCTCTTTACTGAGTTTCTTATATATGTCAATATGGTTACTGGTAGTAATGGGAGACACAAAAGTGAATAAGACATAGTCTTTGATCTTATATAGATCATAATCTAATAGGAAAAATTTTAAAATTGCATTCAGCATAAGGGCTGTGCTGCAGGAAGGCACAAGGTGGAGAGGGAGTGGGGAAGGAAGATGAGATTACTCTGTCAAGTGAGGTCAAAGGCAGGGGCTCCTCAGTGGGTCCCACGGGCCTGATGCGCGTTCACCAGGGAGATAAGGCCGGGAGGAGGCGACTCCAGGCAGCAGGGACACGTATACAAATGCATGGCGGCAGTGAGTAGCATGACTTGTGCAAAGAACAGCAAGTAGTGTCAAACCACGGTAATTTGGAGCATGAAGCATTGAATGGCGAGAAATAAAACTGAAAGTCAGACAGAAAGGCAGGATGTGAAGCTGAGGGCTCCAGCCTCACGTAGAAGATAGGAGAGGCCACATTCACATGTAGGATTGCTTGGGACAGGAGGGAGAGGAAGGGGAAGAGACCCAACAGGGATATACTCCTAGGGAGTGCCGATATTCAAAGAGTACAAGAAAGGAAGCCATAGAAAAAGAGTACAAGAGAAGCCATCTACACAGCCAGAGGGGACCTGGGAGAAGGTGGCTTCGAAGAAGGAAAGAGAGAAAAGAATTTAAGAAGGGTATGGTCAACAGCATCCTATGTCACAGAGAGGTCGTTGAAGAATAGGACTGCAATTCTCCTATTTAGGCAAATAGGAAGCAGTAGGTACCTTAACAAGAGCAGTTTCAGTGGCATGGTGACAACTAAGGGGTCAGGACCCATGTGGCTTTTTCTGTTTTCTCCAAGTCTTCATATGAAAGTCGACATCAAGTGCCACCAGGTAAGCAATGCTTTCTCTCGGTCTAAGCCATTCGCTTCCCATGGACACCGTTATCTGGAGCAGAGAATACAGGACACATTCCTACCAAAAATGATTCCATGAAGAATATTGAATATTCAATTAATAATCCATTTACAAAAAGATTTTTAAGAACACACAGGTACAATTAGATAGATTTCTTACTGATCTAAAAAATGTTGACATTTCCATTTTGGTCTGCATTTACCCTGGACTTCCCCGGGTCTTGATTCAACTAAGGCCTACTGAACTTTTCTTGGACTGGCAGGAATACATCCAATAGTGAGATGTGCTTTTTTTTTTTTTTCAAAGACCGTCTACTTAGCCCGTGATCACATATGTCCAGCAAGAGAGACCTAACCATTTCCAATACATTGAAAGCCCATTAGCTTTCTGAGCACCCTACCTGACTCTAGTGCAGTTTCCTTTTGCCTTGTAGCAAAGCAGAGAGAGCAGAAATGAGGTAATAGCAGAAATCAAGTCTAGAAAGACATTTGATTATATCCTTTCAATCAGTCATTCATTTCCTGTCCTCTAGTTCCGAAGTCTCTTCCAAGGACCCAGAAATTTTCTTATGATCACTATCTGGATTACAAGGAGCCCTAGAGATTAACCTCTTCTGTTTTCTAATGGTAAAGGTACCACATATGGTCTAACATTTTTAAACACAATATGCAGTGTTTTAAACATAATAGAACAAGATCTTGCATTATCTCAATAACAATACTTTTGCACTCTATTCATTTCAGTGAGGTCAGCGAGTCAATTAGAATGGCCCCGCAAGGTGTAGACACAGACCAGGCTTTGCCTGAGATCGAGTTTTTCTTCCACTGTCCATGCCTTCAGTGGTTTCTTCCACTCCTGATACCCACACACCTCTGATAAGAGCTTCATTCTCACTTAGTCACTACCTACAAACTCGGCTGTTTAAGGGGGACCCCTGGAAATTTTACAAAAGGCTTCCAGACGACACAAGTAGTGAATTCCTAATGATGGAATTTCAGACCCTGTGACAACTGGGTGCCATTTGGAAGAAACAGGTGTTGCTCATTGCCTGTTAATCAACATCTCTGTGTACACTGATGTGTCAGGACACAGGGTTTGACTGATCTGTCCCATGATCTGACAGCGCCTGCAGTGGTTGAAATCAGGACCACCCAAGCACACCCAGGATACGTTGGCGTCTTGCCCTGTCAGAGCAGCCACACTTTCCTTGCCACGCAAAAGGCATTCCACTCCTCAGACCGACCCCATTTGTAGCTAGCTGATCTATTTCTTGGCAAGCAGAAGGCAAGCTGTCGAGTCTGCCGGCCTTACCCACCTGTCATGTGTCTCGTTCCCCAAACAGCTGGTGAAAACCAATATCATACTGAGCACCAGCCCCTGCTGTGGTGGGGAACTTGGCCAGAGAATGAAACACACACATGTTCACTCAAGCTCCTTCTGATTTTACAAACACATTGTGACAAGTAGCACACCATTCTGAGCAGAACCACAAAGCCTTTGGTTTTGATTACGTGAAACGCCTCTAGTAAAAAGCAGCTATTTTTTTAGCGACATGTGGTATCTGACTCCAGATTTTGGGTGGAACCTGCAGAGTCTATGTGCCCCACTCTTAAATACTCTGAGCTGAATTCCACCCTGGGTTAGGCCAACCCTTCTAGCAGCAGGGAGCTCGAATGGGAATCTTTTCCCAGACACAGCCCAGCAGGGCTAAGATTTTCCCAGGCAGAGGAAAAAAGACCTTCCCTTGTCACTGGCTCCATTTATCTGTAAGGCAACTATTTGACATGTTGCATTCCTCTGTTGTAAATAAATCCAATGATGTAAGGCTTCCAGGTTACAGCTTTACTGTCAAGTATCAGGTGTCATGATCCATATCTTGGTACAATAAATTTAAGACTCTAGATCTAGTTGGACCCACCTGTCAAAAGAGCCTGGCTGTTCCAGATGAACAACCTGGCAGAACTGGTGCTAAGGCCTTAAAGAGAAAAGGAATGTAAAAATCAATAACAGAGTTTTTGTGTAGTCACCATGATTTTTAGGGTGCCTTGCAGGGAGATAAGGAAAGGGCAAAGGGCAGACATGTGGAAGGCCTTTTTGTCACTTCCTACACCTAAAGCCCTAAGCATCCCACCATTCTCTGGCAAAACATGCTTATTTAAGTATGTTTTCAGTATTCCCAACCTACCCTTCTTGAACCTACCATCACTCCTCACACTACTTAGATTTACCTGTGGTGTCTTTATTCTGGTCCCAGAAAACGTGACTGTAGGGAAGTATCAGTTACTGACACATAAATATGCAGGTAAGCCAATGTGATCCCTGTTTCCATTGCATTTTAAACCTGATCTCCAAGGGGAGGGGGGAGAGGAAGACCTTGACCTTGTCTCACTAACCTTTGATTACTCTCCTTTACCTATGGAATAAAGTCCAAATTCCTTAACATTCAATCAACAAATATTTGAGCCCCTGACGTTAATATAGAACAGCCCCCATATATAGTATAGCGCTATACGAGAAAGCATCCCTCAGCAGAGGATATGGTGGACAACCCATAAATGTTTGCCGAAAGAACAAATAAGTGAATGGACCAAGGGATGGACAAAGTGCACCTTATCATCCCTACTTGGGTGTGTGGTCTCATTGCAGAGCTAAAATATTTATTTGAGGTTTATCATAACCATGTTTGAATCAATTAAGAAATAGGCCAAGAGCAGGAAGATGGAAACCAAAATAATATGTTCATTAGTGAGAAAGGCTGTGTTGGAAAACGTATAGTGCAAGGCAATAATGGACTTGCTAACACGAAGCCCCAGAACTAGACAAACCCACCTAGTCACAGGCACGTGTTGAAGCTGTCCCCGGGAAACTTCTCGAGCAGAGAGGCAAGATACACTGTATCTGGGAGGACGAGGCGGGAAGGGCCACCCGATCTCTCTCCCCGACTCACCAATCAGGGCGGGGAGCCAGAGTGTTTAGGGAAAAGTCCTCCCTCCTGGAAACAAGAGGAGTGGGAAATAAGTGCTCCTCCCCCTTTACAGTTCACCATAAAGGTTATCCAACACAATATGCGATTGCATGACACGGAACTAGTGTGGACAAGAATTTGGGGGGAGGTAGACATCATCTAACACACTGGAGGAAGGGGACCGATCTGGGCCTGTGTCTCAATAGGAGGACGTGACTGGAGGAAGAGGCATTCTCAGGACTGGAGGGAATGTACTGGGATGGTGTCTGGGGAAGAAAACCATCGCAGCACAAGCAAAGCTGGAAACGGGCATAGAATTATCCAACCTTACTTCTCCTCATCCCTATCTGACGATACTCCAGCCACGTGATCGGTACTCCTCATGCTCCACACATGCCCCTCATGTTGCAGTCTCCGTATCTCTGCTCGCACTGGCCTAGCTGGCTGACTGCCCGGCCGACCACCCTCCCAACCTGACCTACCCCAAGGTATCCTAAGGATCTTGCGACATCCACCTCAAATGCTACCCTTCCAGAAAGCCTTCCCAGACCTCCTTGCCACCCTCTTACCAAATGGAAATCTCTTCTCCAATCCTTGATCTCTCCTGGCTTTTTCTTCTAGCACTTAGCATATTCTGCACTATTTCACAGTCATTTTTGAGTGCACCTGTCTCTCCAACAAGACCATAAAATCCATTAGGACAAGGAAACCGTCTTTTTATCCCTCAGAAGTCTAGGGTAGCCCAACGTGTTCAATGAATGTGTTTTTCATCATAGCAATTTCAAGCATTGGGAAGTCTTATTTCTCTGGATAAAATTAATATCCTTAATTTTCTGAAAAATCCTTCATAACCACACATCTTAAAAGAAGAAGAGTAGCTTTATCACTCCAGTTCTGTTTGTGTTATAATTAACAAAGAGCAAGTAAGGCCTTTTTTAAAAAACTGCTAGTTGGGTTCCCACACTCTTAACTGCTATCACTACCTCTAACTCAAATGGCAAAATTAATTTAGATGTCCTTGAGGGTGGATTTCAGGCACAGGAAATACTCTTTATAGTTACTTTGGACTTTAAAATTATTATGATTTATTAAAGTTACTAATTCAGAACTCTATTTTTTACCTAAGCATTTAAGTTTAATTTATAATTTTATAAAGATTTTAAAAGAGTCATAATCTTATATATCTTAATTATTTATAACACTGTATTATTTATAATCTGATAAGATTAACAATCATTTATAAGGGGTCTTCTACAACTTAGTTAGTTGCCTTAAACTGCACCATAAATTTGATATATTTGATTTCTTTTAATCCTTTAATTCTCATAAATGAAATAAATTAAATGCATAAATTTGACAAATCTTAAACTTTATTAACATTTTAATACTGTTTACATGCTCAGTAAACTCAGAACTTTTGATTTAAAGTCACAATAATATCAATTATATTTTAAATTTGAATCATGAGGCCCATTTGTTAGGTATCCTGATTTGCCCAAATGTATGCAGATAGATGAGTCCTAAACAGGATATTGTGGGTCACATTTACTTCATAATTTCTGTAACTTTTCTCTTCATTCCCAGGGTTAAAAGATGTTTATGTTATCCCAAACAAGTTGGAGTTTACAGTTTAGTGGACGAAGATTAAATATTAACCAGAGAAATTTGGGGTTGAGTCTCAGAATTCTATTCTTTCCCAAGAAACTGATGGGACATGCTGAATCTTAGTCGTCATATCATTGAATCCATAACATATAGAAGGACCCACCCCCCAGCCTGCCACCCTGGATTGAAATGTTATATAACTTAATTCTTCCTTCTGATTTGAGCCCATTCTCCACTTTTCAGGCACAGTTAACTTCCTTCTCTGCTTGTTTGGATTTGAAGAGTTTGTTTGTTTTTTGTTTTGTTTTGTTGCCCTCCCATGACATTTTAATATCTTTCTGTCCGATTCTAAAGACCTTTTCAAGTGCATTCTATTTGAGCCTTTGGACTCTAATGTATTTCTTCCATATGCTTTATCATCTGATTTGCATAGAGTGGATTCAATACTATTTTTTTCTCTTTCATCTTTTCCTATTCTACGAAAGCCACAATTCTTAAAGATAGTAAGATAACACCCCATTGGGTTCTGTGTCTCTCGTGGCTTTGTGAAACTCTTTAGTTATGCTGCTAAAGTCACACTGTGACAACAAACATGTGGAAAAGTCATCTTACACTGCAGCTCCTGACCTTACTTAAATTGCCCCCCTCTTTGAGTACTCCTGATCTACCTTATCTTGCTCTACTTTTTCCATAGCACCTGTCACCTTCAAACATTGTATATTGGAACTTGTTTATTATGTCTCCCCCACCCCACCAGCAAGAATAGAAGCTTCATGAGGTCAGGGAGTTTTGCTGTCTTGTTCACTGATGTATCCCTGCACCTGGAAAGTGCTTGGCAATTATTAGGCACTCAACAAAGATATGTTGAATGAACGTATGAATAAAAGCTGGACTGGCTATGTAATTTGCGGGACCCATTGTAGAATGAAAATATAAAGCCCTTGTTCAAAAATTATTAAGAATTTCAAGATGGTAATAGCAGAGTATTAAACCAAGCATGGCCCCATCTAACTAAGCACAGGGCCCTGTGCAACAACACAGGTCACACACCCATAAAGCCAGCCCTGGCTGTAAGTGTGCATGCATACATGCTAACGTGGCATATAGTGTGCTGAATTGTAATCCTGTTTGTGCAGAATCTGTCCGACCTACTTGGTTGTAAACTCCTTGTGAACAGGGTCTGTACGTTCTTCATCTTTCTGCATCCAATACTCAGCACAGTACCTCGCAATAAACAAATAGATGTTTGCAGAATGCACAAAAAAATGTTCACAAAAGAATGCTCTGACAAAGAACAGAGCATTTCCAATTCAGAATACTCTTTTATCCTTTGTGATAACATGGATGGACTACAGGCATTACTAAAGGTGTTAGGTACTTTCAGTATTCATGTTTCATTTAGGAATCCTTGGGTCTGGAATCGTTCTCAAAAATCTGTCCTCAAAAATAGTCATTAGCTCCTTCTTAGAGCATCTCTATTTTCACAACAAGAATTGTCACACCAAGAGTGAGGAGCTAGACACCACCTATGAAAAATGTATCCTCACATCACATCATGGGAGCCTAACTCACAAACACCCCCAACAGAAGTTGCAGAAATAAGTCAACTGCAAAAGGGGTCATAGGGGGCCACATGCTACGTTATTTCTCAGTAAATAAATTACATGTAAAATGCAAGAACATGTTTTCATCCACTAAGTATTTGTGAAGGTAAATTTTAGCTTATGCCATATCCCTAAGTTGGTTGGAAGATACTTTATGAACAAGTCAAGGAGAAAAACAATTGTTGCTGACATTTTGTTTTGTTTTTAAACACAGAACTCAGTAATATTTCTTTCTATTACAATTATATCCTCTATATCCTTAAAACAATCTAAATCATTTAATTACAGAATTAACCAGTAAGGAATTTGCAACTAAGCTGTAAAGGCGTAGGACACTATGGATGGAGCAGAGCGATGCTATTCCCCAGGGTGACAAAGAGAGGAGGGTCTTGCATCACCACGGGAGAGTCTGGGTGACTGAGAGGTCACCACTTGATGAGTCATGATAGAGTGAAGACAAAAATATAAAGTCAGGAAAGTCAATGCTGCCGGCGAAACAAATACACAAAGCGTAACTCACAGTTTTGGAAAGCCCCCAACATTTGCAGTCTCCATCAGGACATAAATCACATTTGCAGTTCACCATCTGACCACTCACCTGAAGCCAATAAGTTGCAGGGTTTCAGGGAAAAGCATGTCCACACGTGCCCCTCAGTGGGTTCTAGAATCGCCTGTCTTCCGTTTCCCAAATAGGTATCCTTCTAATGTCTGAGCAGGGAATTGTAAAACAGGCAAGAAGTGTAGAGAGGCCCCAGGAAAGGAAGTTTGTGCATCACTGGTTGTGTCACTGAGAGTCACAAGACGTCCCTGTGGGTCAGGTTCCTCGCCCATCAGATGGACCAGGAGCTGCATGTGTGATCTTCACTTACTTAACGCTTTGACTAGACTTTACCACTAAATACAATGGGTTGTTAAGTTTCTCCTTTGAAAGTAAAGTATTTTCATAAAACACAAGAAAAAAACTGCCCTCTAGTTGATGGGAGAACACTGCATTAAATACTCTGCAAATCCTAAATAAGTGAAGAATGTTTTCTAAAATGTCTTTTAGAACAAAATTCAGCTCACAAATAAAGTTAAGCAAGATTTGGAAAAAAGAAGTCAAAGCCTTGACATAATATAACGCAGATAAATTTTTGGCAAGCAGAAGGAAATGTGGAAGTACTTTGTCTCTCTCACAACCCAGCCCTAGGCTAGACATGAAAATCCAGTAATGATGAATTAGGCTAACCCAATAAGTGGGTGTATGTACACCTGACATTTGTATCAATAGGATATACACTAGACACAAATTATCCAGGCTGTAGTTTTGCAAAGACTAGTTAGAAAAAAGATCAAAGTCTATTTGAAGTGAAAGAATTATAATTTTAAAATTAAGGGAAAGGACAACAGATTAAATTGAGTAGTTCCTGTTGCCCACTATGATAAACCCTTCAAAGTCTTCATTACTCTTTCTTCTAAAATCAACAAGCAGGACAACAAAAGAGAAGTTGGTGGGTGGTGTATTGCCCCTGCCTTTAGTGGGGAAAGGGAATTCTAGTGGGAATAGGAAGCAAGTTCTGAATTTTCTGGCCCTATGAGAATACAAATCACTCAACATTTTTGGCCATAATTAACTTAGTTAACTTGTCCAAATAAGAAGATTTCCATGCTTGCCAAAGCTGGTCAACTCACCTACAAAACAATGCCTCTCTATTCCACTCCATAAACAGTTGTGATCCAGAAAAATAAGTAAATGTGTCTCCATTGTCCCACAGTTCTTAGCATGCTTGGGAGTTCTTCCTTTATTCATTGTAATATCCTTAAAAGATACTAGGGCAGTGCAGCAGTCCTATACTTAAGGTAGAATAAGTATCTGATGAGTGAATGAACAAACAAGCCAAAGAAGAAATGAACCTGTGAACCAAAAAAAAAACTCATGGATGATGACGGGTTACAGGAATGTCTAAATCCATCCTCTGGCTTCTCCTCATTTCTCCAGGTTCCCAACCTTGCCCACTTCTCCAGTCCTCCTCCAATACCTCCGCCCCAGTTGAATTTCTGGCCTCTTTTGTTAAGGAGGATGGCAGAAAAAAGGATGCTTAAACCCACTGATTTTTTTATGTTTAAGAAAACTTATCAAAATCGATGAAAAATTTTGTTTAAACTGAGGCTAAATCAGGAATTTAAGTCTTCTCTCTTCCTTTAATTCTTTCTCAGTTTCATATTACTAAAATAACAAAGAAATGGCTGTGCCTCTATTAACCATCTTTGGTCCTTCCATCCTGCCTGCAGCCTCAGCTTGTCTTCTGCATTGCAGCAACACACACGAAAACTTGTGCCACTACAATCTGATTTTATCCTACTTCCTCTCTTATTTAGTTTGTATTATTTCCCTACAGAGCCTATCCTTACCCTGGCCAAGACCTTAAAATATTTTTCTCATAACCCCCTCTCCTGCTTGGCCTCTTGAATGTCCCATTCAGATGCTACCTGTGATTTAATGACTCCCACACTCCTTTCTCTGACTTTCTGCAGCTTTCCAAGGAATACAGTGCAACCCTTACTGTGCTAACTTCTCTATATTTTCCTCTGATTTTACAGTAAGTTTTTTGCTTTGTCTGTGCTTGAGCGCTGAGCTCGTGTTTATTTGCTCATCTATTGGAACCACAGATCTGTCTCTGTTGTCTAAGAGGAATATTCTCAGTGTTTTAATTTGTCGTGTATCATATTGCTTCATTCTAGCAAAAATACCATCAAAGGTCATGGCTTTGCAAGTTTCTGCATCCCTAAAGCTCTGATACGCAGCACTTGTGCATTAAAAAGATCAGTTATGTTTCTAACCAAATTAGGATCCTCTCTCTTGAACAAAAATTGTACAACATTCTTGTATCAGGCCTCATTCATTTTGCTTTGTCATTTTCATTCATTTGTTTATCTATATATTCAACAAACAATAAACACTTGTGTGGTAGGCACTTTTTAAAATCATTTCTCATTTTCTTTTACTCAGGAGAATGTCAATACACTGAAAATGATTTTGTCTGATATATATTGAGCTGCATAAACACATAGGTGCCAACGACGGCACTGGACCTGCGGTGTGGTTCTTGGAACGATCTCACTGCTTTAAACTTCACACGTTCTGAGTTTATAGCTGCACTGGCTAAGTCCGTGTGCAGCCCTCACATCACTGGTGTCTACAGCAGAAGGTCCCACAAGAGTATGTTGACAAAATACGTTCAATTAGGTGGGTTAGGTCCATTTGGTGCTTGTTTCTATTTGTGTCTGCCTTTTGATGTCTAAAAAAGTGCCACTTGTTAACCAAGTTACTCTGTTTAAAAGAAACTCCCTCTGATTTGAAACCTTGCATGGCCAGACTTGCTTTCTCTCCTCTAACTCCACTTAAGTTAGGTCTGGTCTCTAACTTCAAGGCTGCAAACTTCAAGGGGGTTGACCGGAGAAGTAAAGGAAGCAAGCCTGGGATTGTCCCCTCTTTGCTCTCGAATGCCACTTCAATGGCTTCTTGGTCCATTAGTATGTTTGTTTTCTGTTTTAAGTTTCCCTCTTCTCTCTCTCCCTCACCTACTATTTCAGGGATCACTTGAAGGTGGAGTTGCAGTTTTTAAGAGTAATCCCACTTAATGCTTTTATGATCATTGAGAATCTAACCCTGGAGGAAGGGAGTGATGCAGCCGGGGTCCCAGCCCTGGTTCTGTCAAAGTTAGCGACAAAACAACAGCTAAGGCAGATATTACCGCTAGATGTCATTTAATCATTAATTTAATATTTCTCTGTTAAAAACAAAATCAAACAAAAAAGAAAAATAAGAAACAGGGGATTTACAGAGATGCATACAAGAGGTTAAAAAACAACATGGATAAGGAAAACATTACATAAACAAAATGAATAGTACACAAAACATATAACCATGGTACCAGTTAGGGCTTTTAATTAAGTGCTGAGATTCCTAGCTTTCGAAGCAAGCAACATCATCTACATGCCATTTTTTCGACTCTCTTATTTATAAAATCAGAGCAAAAAAGACACCTAAATTATTAGACAATCATGGGTGTAAACATTTCTTACCTAGCATCTAACATTGACTAAACACTCAACAATTAATTAAATTTGAATCTAAATATTTCTTGAGCACCTGCTATAGCAAAACCATTTTGAGTTTAAAATTCTATACAATGTTAAGATGTTATTTTATTAACCTATGTATCAGAGCTATAATGCGCTAAAAAGGGTTTATTGCCTCCAATTATCTCATCACCGAAAGTGGGTAGAAAGCAAATCTCAGTATGAATTTTTATTTTCCTGTGAAGAATTTGAAATTTTTAAAAACACTTTCACTCTATCTATAAATCTCAGAAAAATTTGTACCAATGGACACTGTACAGCAAAAATGTGTGGTCTTCAATGTGGTCTTCCAGGGTACCACATATTTCTAATTCATATTAGAGTTGGAATATATTTTAATATAATATTTATTAAGTAATTAATAATTCATCATTTATTTGATACACGCAAAAAACACACAATAAATATATACACATACACATAAACACACTGTAATGGCTAGAATAGGTGATTAAAATGTTCAAGGATGAAGAATTACGAGTTTTCAATGACTGGGTTTATTTACATTGCATCTGATTCATGTAAACACTTTGCTTCACACATCTCACAGTAGCCTTACTATATCTTGCGATTGTTTGAGGTTTAATCTACACATTATAAACATTTTGTCTTTGTTGCTTTCCTGAATTTTCACATGTGCTGAACTTAGACAGCTGGGCAAGGTCCTGTCAGATCCTATCATGCTTTGAAAAGAAACTTTCACAGTCCATAATGAAAGATTAAACTATTTCTCATTACATTATGTAATTTTTCATATTTTTGGAAGAGACCACAACTTCAGAAAAGTCTGAAAGGGGTGATTGTTAGACCTAGAAATTGTACCTTTACTGCTGGGAAGCAGAGGGTGCTGCATAATCTTCCTTTCAACATGCTTCTCAGAATATCACCCATGCTGTTTGGTAATGTCCTTTGGTTCTCATTTTTTCTCTCTTGACTGGCCTCAAGACTGTGTGACTCCATTTAATAAGCATAAGATAGTAGCAATCACACCAGATTGTTCATCTGTAATTTGAGATTCCTGGAAGAAAAGTAATACACAGTAGCTTATGTTTGACTTAAATAGTTGAATTTCTTTCAGAGTATTGGTGACAAAGGAGAAATTTCTTATGCTCTGCCTAAATGGCATGTCAAAAGAGTTAGGCTTTGCAATCAGACAAGTGAATGTTCAAACCCCAGGACCATCACTTGTTAATAGTAAGAATATGGGCAAACAATTTAACCACACTGAGCCTAAACTTCCCCATTTTTAAAATAAGGATAACACCATATACCCCACAGGGTACCTTTGAAAGTGACTGGCTCATAACAGACTCTAAAAATTTTAGTTTTATTTTTTCAACTTATTATTCATGGTATCAAAACATTTATTTCAGG
This sequence comes from Daubentonia madagascariensis, assembly GCA_023783475.1. Lineage (NCBI taxonomy): Eukaryota > Metazoa > Chordata > Mammalia > Primates > Daubentoniidae > Daubentonia > Daubentonia madagascariensis. The sequence continues at coordinate 1,071,723 of JAKFHU010002239.1, forward strand.
GAAACTAATATCTCATACAGACAAAGAAATTATTTGATTGTCTTTTACTTTTTAACTATTTGCTTTAGTAAATTATAAGGGGTCTTAGAAAAGATTAAGAAAGGTTCCTAAACTGAAATCATATTTTTATTGATCACAATACTGTTATTAATTAATAACAGCATCTTGATCAGTTCTGCGTTTTCTCCCAGTAGAAAATGCATCAGTTATTTATTGAACAAGAAGTTAAAAAGAGCGTGTAACCCCTTACCAGTCTTTGAGCATTTTCCAGCTGTGAGTTTAGAATGAACATCACAGAACTTTTAACCCTGCCCCCTAGCTATATACAACCAAAACACAGATAATTTTGGCAACAGGTAAAGGCAATGTTTGTAAATTGTGTTCAAGTCATAGTTTTGACTTGGTTTTGGTTTGTGCTATATCCGTTTCCAAGTAAGAGATATCTATAGTCCATCTGAGCGTGTATGACAACCCATCTGAAATCTGGCAGGGGCTACAGCTACAGCAATCTTCCCAAAGACAGCAGGGACTTCCACTGACAGCATAGCAACGATGTCTTCTCACTTACTTGGAATTCAGCTGTTCCAAGTGGTTGAATTTTTAACCCCCAAACTTGAGCCAATAGTGTAGTGGGTAGACTTAAATAATAGCAGTGCCACATATTCACGAGAACTTTGATGAGGCTCCTCTTTCCTTGAAACTGTTATTCACTCATTTGATAAGTAGCTGGTGTGTGTTAGGCTTGATTTATGCTAAAAATCAATTCCATTATTGTAATCTATTATATTTTATATAGACGTTGACATCTACACAATTGTCAAGTACCCAGAGAAAGTAAAAAACTTTAGATAGGCAATCAGATGTTTGTTCTATATCCTATTAAATGCTCAAACACTTAGTAAACACATTTTGTCAAATAATCAGTTTAGAAGAAACTTGCATGTAGAGATGTAGTCCTAGTCAACTGCAGATGCAATATAGGGATACACATTGACTCAGTATCAGAAATTAAAAGGGATGTAAAAATCTGTGTTTATTATTTTTAGGAAGTAAAGGATCCAGTTTAAGATGTTTCCCCCAGATGCCATGGAAAGAGGCAAACAGTGACAAGAAAAATCTAACTCTATCCAAGATAATCATTATTAAGTAATGTGTCTGGGAATGTGCACCATTACCTTGCAAAAATTAAAACCATTATAGACTTTTCTGTAACTACTTCTTGCATATTTCCTTTACTGGAAACTTTCAGTTTTTTGTGACTTTGAATTTCTGTGGTTTAGATATTTTTTTCCTTTCAGGAAAAAAAAGATGAGAGAAGATAAAAATTTTATATATTTCTGTCTTAATTCCATTTAAATTTTTAGAATTCAATCCATTGTACATCCTAAAACTCCAAACCCACTTACTATTTCATTCACATTTATATTATAGTTTCCACTGGTTTGTACATTTTCCACGGTTACCTGGTCTTTCTAGCCTGTTAGCGTCAGTAAGCACAACTTTTTCCCTCTATGAAACTAAACTCAATAAGATTTTCATCCACCTCACAAATCATTAGCAGGTCTTCAGTGTTAATCGCATCAGACTCCCGGAGGAAAGTCAAGTTGTGAAGCTGACACAGCTTAGAAAGATGAGCCAGAAACTTGGGTCTGTAACACCAGCCCCATCACACACAGCAGCACCTTGATGACAGAGATGCCACCAGCAGCACATCAGCCCAGCAGGAGCCACCTCCCTGGGACTGTATGATCAATTACATCATTTAAACAAGAAGGAAGGCCCAAGGTTGTCCTGCAAGAAATGCCAGAGGTCACGTACCCAGCCCACCCCACCCCCATTTTGTACAAAGGGAAAGTAAGACCTGGAGAAGCGTGGCACTAGACCACGTGAGCAGCGCCAGCACTCAGGTCCCATCACTGACTCCTTATTCTGTCCCCAAGAGCCCCGTTTAAAACAAAATGGAAAATCTTGGCAGTGGTGTTATCACCTGAAAAGCTTAACTGCAGCATGGAATTCTCAAGACTGTCAGGACTGGATATGTGTGCTGACAACTGTTGGGCGCCCAAAAAACAGATATTCCTCCACCTGCTTCTCTCCCCAGAACCCCTCCACTTGCTTCCTCCCCAGACACTGCTTCAGCTCAGTGTCGACTGGCCACGTGCTCAGGGTAGATGGGCCTTCAAAGAGCCACTAAGTGAGTCATAAAAGGCCTAAGTGGTAATTCTGGCCCACGAGACACAAGATTCCCGTGATTTCTTCTGGGACATTTTCTTCTCTCTTCAAGTGAAACATGAGAAAGGATGAGCTCTCTTTTTTTCCTCTGGCCTTTGGGAAATGTAGCATGAAGACAGGACATTTTGAGCTGCCACCAGCCATCTTGCAATACGGAGGAGCAAATCTCACAACAAAAGGCAACATGCTGAGGATGGCAGAGAGAACAGATCGGGGGAGACAAGGCCCTTGTTCATTCATCAAGCCACTGAATGAACTTCTCAGGGACCTGCTCTTCCTCCAAGCTTCTTATGAGAAATGACAACTTTTCCTTATTGTTAGACCATTGGAGTTGAGTTTTCTGTTGCTCACATCTGAGTACATTCTGTGACAAGGCATTTCAAATAACCTGTTCTCCTATGAGACCAACTATTGAACCGTGTGCCCAATTTTGATGTTGAAAATATATATACGTGGTCACTATGCTTGCTATGACATAAAATGTGGGACTCTGGAGTTGCGGAGATAAGAAAAAGGGTAATTGGTGACATGACTAAGAAATTCAAAGTTCCATCTTCCCCCTTAGGACACTGGAATCACAGCAGAATCCACGAGACCCCACAGCTTCACGTGGGACCTTCAATAATAAACCCTTATACCACACGGTTTCACATTCCCTCCGCCTTACTCCACACAGAGTAAGCGCGGTTGCTGCGATTATGGTATCTTACCAGTGTGAATGCCCACACTGACGTGTTAAGTTGCAGATTCAGCTGCCAACATTAGGAAAGCTTAGGAAGCAGGTGAAATTCATATGTTGCTGGCTTTTCAATGACCACGTTAGGACCCCCTCACCACCTATGGGACCCACACATCAGTCGCCAGTTTTCCTGCTACATTTAATAAGATGCTACCTTCCTTTTTTCTGATAAGGGCATGAGAGATTATTTGAATCTATCAGACCCTACCAAAAGGTGGACACACAAAAGAACAACATACAAACACTGCTGTCCTGAGAACAAGAAGTTAGGAAGATAGTTGGGGTCTGGAACCCTCCCACTGCCCCGAAGTTCACCCTACTAGACAACTGCCTGATGGCCCAGAGCAGCCAAACACACTGGAGAATGTGTGTGTACCACCCCTGCCTGACCTTGGCCTAGAGGGAGAGCCCTCAAGGAACATTCGTACACCCACATATTTCAAAGGAAATCTTCTGTAAGTCTGTACTGAGCCTTCTCCTTTGGCCTGAGCCAAAGTGGAAACATGATAAAATCAACTATTGTCTGGGGTGGTTTCTTAAAATTCTGTTATGTGAATAATCAAATTGGATCAATCCACTTTAAAATAATCAGTTCAACCATGTCATAGACTGACTCCCTGGGTTTAATATATACTACTAAAGACAAGAATAGAATTATAACATATGGTGTTTATTTGGGGTAAATATGAAATATTTCAACCATTGGAGAAGTAAATACATTTTCCGTAGAATTACCTAGATAACTGCCCCACTTCTACACCTCTTCCCATTCTGCCAAATCAGAAAAGGCCAAAAAGGAAGATAAGTATGTCTTTTTTAGCAGAATAATTTTATCATGTAAACAAGGCAAATGTCATATGGCACTTTTTTTAAAATTCTGGAATGTAGATGTATTTCCACAATACTAGCAAAATAGAACATTTCTTAGGTTCCTGCATGGATAAAGAATATTTTGCAGAGTCCCAGCCTAGAGACCACATACTGACATGATACATTTCCAGAGTGTGGATCCAAAACACAAAACAAAATACTGTATTCTAATTCAAGCTTTGTGGCCCCAAACAGAGCTGGTAGATTTGCACTGACATATTCTCATCAACCTCCAGATTCCCCTGGGATGCTTAAGGATGTTCAGTAAAAATCATTTTTTAAATAGGATTTTCACAAACCTGAACTCAACCCAAATATTTAATGTTAAAAATTCACATTTTTTTCAGCAACAGTGAACAAGGAGATTAAAAGGCAGTTGGTGTGCTGCAAAGATCCTACCGAGAGGAAAGGTTCTACTTCCAGTTCTGTCACTCATTCCCAGGGGGCCCCTGGGGAGTCATATGAGCTCTCTGGGCCTCGTCCCCTCACCTCCAAAGTGAACAGGATGCTCTCTTGCCTGCCTTCCACGTCTATCACACTGTGACTGTACTCAGTGGTCTTGGGTGTAAATGTAAAAAGTTTGAGTACAACTCTGTGAAATGCCTCAAAACACCTTAAGGTCAATGCCAACATCTTTGAGGGCAATCTATGAAACTTTTCAAGAAAACCTTACATGCGTGCTTACCATGATTTTCAATATCCACCTCCTTAATGTGATTGAGCCCCACCGAGTTTTTAGACCTGATCATTCTGCAGTATTCTCTACCTCAGAGAAGACATGACACCATCATTCACCCCCTGGCTCAAGCCAGAAATAAGGAGAAATCATGGGCACCTCTTTCTCCCTTATCCTCCGACTCTGCCCTGTCCCCAGGCTTCCTGCGTATCTCTAAGTCCATTGCCTGCACTTGAATGTCCACTTCAGCACCCTTGAGGTTCTGATCCACTCTGGCTTTTCCCCAAACTATTCACCCAACTACAGTTAAAAGGATTCTTTGTAAAAGTTGATTCTGATCTTGTCTCTTGCATACACGCACCCCCCTTCATCCATTCTCTGCAATATCAGCATTAACAAGCATAACAGAAGACACCTCCCTCTTGTCATCAAGTCAGTGCTTCCTCCTTCCTGACATCCCAGGGCACAGCCCGCTTCCTCAGAGAAGCCTTCCCTGGCCAGTGAGATGCCTCTATTATAGGTCATCAGTTCTTATGCGTTGTAGCACTTGCCACATTTGTAATTCCACCTCTATTTTTGTGGTTCTTCCATCACCCCAATGAGACTGCAAACTCCATGAGAACTGAGACCACGCACACTTTTGTTCACAGCAGTAGCCCTAGCAGCTAGCACAATGTTTGACATATGAGCTTTCGATAAAATACTAATGGAATGAATGTTGAATGCTCTATCACAAAGGTGCATTTGCTAAGCCCTAGACACTCTCACAGTGATCTATGGATCACTGTTCACAGCCAATCGTCCAACAAATATTTATTCAATATCTATAACATCTAAGCAATGTTCCACGCAATAAGGATGTAATGATGACTGTAACATGTATCCCCTGCCCCATGGCGCCTACATTCTTGATCACTGGATTTTGTGGTGTAGTTTCTACCAGTCAGTAGCCTGGATTGCAAGAATCCCAGCACTAATCAGTTCTACAATCTTGGACAAGCTGCCAACCTCTGCAACTTCCGTCTCCTGTCCTATTACAGGAGAAATTTGGATAAGATGATCTAAGTTCTCTTCTGTTGATTCATTTGTTATTAGTGCTTTCTAAATGACATGGTTCTCTTGGTGTTGCTGATGTAATGGCTTATCCAAGATAATCATCACCTCACTGTGACTCCTGTATAGTTAATGAGTTGCTTCTCTTGAGCCTTTAGTAGCACCAATATGGCCCTTGAACCAAAAATGGTTAAAAACCACTTCCCTAAAAACTTCTGTCTAAAGAAGATAAGGCTGCTCATTTGTCTTAATAAGGGACTTTTGTCCCCTAATAATGAACAAATGAGCAAGTATGTAATATGAAAAATAAAATGAAATATGTGTTGTTTCCTTCAACCAAAGGGTAAAATTACATATTGTTTGGTGAGGGAAGAATTAATCATGAAAAATATTTCATCAAAAATTTAGGGAAGATGTCAAAGATAAAGAGGCAAAAACTAATCACCCAAAACTACCTTGTGATAGTTATTAAATTTAGAAATAATGAAAAATTATTTTTACTCTACATCATGTTTCAGTATGGAAATGACTTTAGAGACCTATGAAGCTCAACTTTTTGACTTTTCAAAATGTAGAAACAAGGACCCAGAGGTGAAATAATTCAGGCAAGGTCAAAGGTCAATGACAGTGTCTGGCATAAATTCCTCCAGGTGCGCGTACGGGGACAGCAAAGGGCACGGACTCCCACATCAATAACAAGTTTCCTTTATCCATTGTACCAGTTAGTCATTAATTTATTTGATAAACTCCATTCTGAAGATGCAAAATTATACTGAGAAGAGTGAAGTTAACAAGCAATTTTCCAGCCTGTGGAATTCTATGGGGTGGATGAAGAGCAGAGAGACAGGAGCTTCCAGAAGGACAAAACCGGAGGAAGCTGGCAGGGCAGCTGGGCAGGGCCTCAGAAGCAGGGGGCCTGCTCTGGTCTGTCAAGGATGTTTATAAATAAGTCCTTAAAATTAAAAGGGATTTTCTCCATTTCCATTTTGATTGATTCTTGTTTCTTTGTAAATTTGAAAAATACCAAAATTGGAAAGAAAAAACATCAGTTATAGGTCACTGGAAACCAACCACCACTCTTAGCATGTTGGTGTATTTTCTTCAAGCCTGTGCATATATTTCCATAGAGTTTTGATCAAAGGGTTGTGCTAGTTGTTGAGCAGCAACATGTCACACTAAAATGTTGTTACTTTTTACTAAAATATAGGGTTGGGTATCAAAAACAGTGCCACAAATTTTCTGGCTCTTTAGCCTGGAAGTCTCAGAACTTCATTCCTGTGTTTCCCTCATCTTATATCACTGTTGAGGAGTCATAGATGAGGGTAGGAGGACGGTAAAAAAAAAAAATAAAAAGTGTTTTATTTACATAGAAGCAAAACTTGAAAATAAATAATATAGTGAGTTTTAAGTGTAACTGACCCCAGCTAATTTATTTCCACTTTCCAAACACGTTGGAGGGCATGTGATTCACAAACGAACATCACAACTTATACTTGAATAAATTTAAGAGCAATTAAGGACAAATCTTCCCCTGTGAAATATCATAATGTAAATGAATTAATCCTAGTTAATAAAAATATTCAGTTAACCAGAACAACACATTAGTAGACCAGGCTAAATTGGAGGTTTTACCCAATGTAATTTTAATTTCTTTAAGAATAAACTAAGCTCCCAGATCTTGGATTCTAATTTTATTCTCCAATCAAAGGAACCAGTGTGCCTTGGAGAAATGATTCCAAAAAATAAAACAAAATCCCACAGTAATGGGGGTACTTCCAGGATGGCAGGAGCCAACTAAAAAGAACTCCCAGTGGCCAAAGCTGGAGCCATTTGAACACCAAAATAAATAAGGCAGTATTGGATTAAAACTCAAAGTATAAAATAAATATCCATAAGACCATGCTGATATAAATAAATAATCTGATAAATTAATAAACAGGGAAATAAAAATAAATCTCTCATGCATAAAAATTCTAAATAAATTATACAGATACTTCACCCTAGAGGAGGGAGAATATAACTCTCCACTTCTTAAATGTGGACTTCCCTTGAAACCTCCTTCCAAGGAATATGATACAAAAAAGGGGGAGGAGCACAGAATATCTTTGAAGTAGAGAAATCTGATAAAGGCCACTTCAGCCAGGCAGTAAAGATCAACACCAACAATTGACATTATGTCCCCTTGATATGATGTGATGACAATGGCTCTTAACCTTTGTGTTCTTCCTCCTCAAAATCCCCAATCCCAGTCTAATCACAAAATAAACAATAGGCCAGATGCCGTGGCCCACACCTGTAATCCCAGCACTTTGAGAGGCCGATGTGGGAGGTTTACTCAAGGCCAGGAGTTCGAGACCAGCCTGAGCAACATAGTAAGACCCCATCTCTACAAAAAATAAAAAAATTAGCCAGGCATCATGATGCACACCTGCAGTCCCAGCTACTTGAGAGGCTGAGGCAGGAGGATCACTTGAGCCCAGGAGTTTGGAGTTGGAGTGAGCTATGATGACACCACTGCACTCTTGCCTGGGCAACAGAGCAAGACCCTGTTTCAAAAAAAAGAAAAAAGATAAACACCAGACAAATCCCAATAGAGGGGCATCCTACAATATACCTGACCAGCCAGTACGTCTTAAAACTGTTAAGGTCATCAAAAACAAGTCTGAGTAGTTGTCTCAATTGTCACAGCCAAGAGGAACCTAAGGAGACCTGATGCCGAAAGGTAACATAATATCCTGAACATGATTCTGAAACAGAAAATGGGCATTAGGTTTAAAACTAAGGAAATCTGAATAAACTATGGACTTAGTAATGTATCACTATTGGTTCATTCATAGTAACAAATGTACCATATTAATTTAAAATGTTAATAATAGGGAAAAGTGTGTGCAGGGGAGTGCATGGGAATTCTCTGTCCAATCTGCTCAATTTTTCTGCAAATCTGAAACTGTTCCATTAATTAAAAGTAAAATGAACAAATTGTGAGTCATTGTAATTTTTTATTTATCTAGGCTACTCCTCATAACTGGCTCCTAAAGAACTGGGCAGCTTCAGGTCAGGGGTGTTCTAGGTGTCAGTGGCTCTCAACCCTGGTAGTGCATTTAAGTCACCTAAGGTATTCTAGTAACAATAAATCAAAACCTTTGCTGGCTGGCAGCAGTCACTTTGTAAAACCCTATCATACAAACAAAAGTCTAGTTTTACCAACAGAAATATCTCATATAACCAAATCATAAAGTTGCACTTTTTAGCCATCTGTGTTAATTGTTCCTTTCTCATAATAGAAAGCAAAGTTGCTACCTTTTTCTCTCTCCTTTGAGATACCTAGGGGATTCTGGCAATATAAAAATAAGTAAAATAATGACCATAATTGACTAGGCAAATTTGGGAAACTTAAAACAGCAAATTACAAAATTGCTCTTGTTTTATTTCTCTTTTATTTTCTTGGGAAACCATTTCTTAGGATATTGAAACATAAAGTGGTTTGTAGAGAAAGATGAGTTTGAATTAAGAGAAGAAAACATGAAATCTTTTGATCTTAAAAAATAAAATATAAATTCAAGACATCTAAACTTCATATGGGTACAGAAAGAATCCCTGCTAGGTCTAGGGAAGTGCTATCAAAACCATCCTTCAGTAAATCACAAGATGAGCCCTAAGCCTTAGCATAAAGCCTGCAAGGTGTGTGAACTCCAGCTCCCCGCTAGGCCCTGCCTGACAACAGGGGCTTTCCAGACACTTGGATAGACTTGCCAGGCTCAAAGACCTTCTCCACTTGTTTTTTAAATTCTATTTTAAGAATAGGAGCCCATCTTGGCCGTTCAACTCAAAAACGTGTCAATTATCTGCTAATTGAAACTCTCCCGTGCTATGAAATCAGGAAGCTGCAAAGCACAGGAACACAAATATGAAGAAAGGAATTCGGGGCTTGTTTTTTCCTCTGCTGCACTTCACACTGACTGTCTGATCTGGAGAGGTCAGTCAAAAGTCTGCAAAGCCCTGGGGAAGACAGGGCCTCTCTGACAACAGGCATAAGCTGAGATTTTCTAGGAAAGCAAGCGGGGGTAGTAATTCTTCCTTAATCAGGGGGGCTTCTGTGAGAGCACTGGTTGCTTAAGATAGCCAAAGAACACCTCAAGGTTTAAGACAGTTCATTCCGAGTCCCTAGATATAGAAATCGCCATAGGCCCTCTCTGCATGCTTATCTCAACAGATTGAAAGTCTGGTTTCAATACACTGTGGTGAGATGGAAATTATGGGACTTTTGGAGTCAGAAGACATTTGGGTTAAGTGCCTGCTCCACCATGACAAGCTGGTAGTCAGGCTATTTGAACTTCTGCGCTTCAATTTCCTCATGTGCAAAATAAAGCTAAAAATACCAAATATGCATACAGTTGAGATTCTTAATAGCAAATGGATAACATATGACTTCACTTTATATTGTATAAGTAGACAAATGGTATACTTATTACTGAAAATAATATTATTAATAATAATATCACCGTTATTAATTATTTTAAGGTCTATGAACAACTGATGCCCTCCCCTCACCTGTCACTATGTTCAGCCTTACCTTAGGTATTTTTTCAACCAGAAAAATTTACCTTCCACCCTCACATGTAAGGTTGCGTTTCTTTGCCATTTTCCCAGCCTCATGCAGTCTTTAATAACCCACATCCCTCCTCCCCTTCAGAGCTTTGCTCATCTATACCCTCTACCTCCCTCAGGAAGTTAGTCCATTCAATGCCAGTCAGTCACTTTGCTACAAAGACCCACAGGTTCCCTTGCATGTATAATCAAAGAGCTTCCACATACCACTTGTCAAAAAAAAAAAATCACAAATTCATTTTAGAGCTGTAAAAGACTTTAGAAACCATCTAGTCCAATGTCTTAATTTTACAAATGAGGAAACAGAGCCTCAGGACATTTAAATGACCCACTGGTTGGTGGCAGAATGGACTAAAGTCTAGACCTCCAGAGAATAGTTGCCAGCATTTGGATCCGACAACATTAACCTCTGATAGTGTCAGCATCATTTACTAAAAAATACAAGCAGAGTTCCTTAATACAAAGTATAGCTCCCCAAAATCTCATTGTGTAAGCAATAGTTAAGTCAGGCTGCTAACGACCAAGTAGGATGGTTGGTTCATGTAAAATATGTGAGTGAAGGGGAAGCTTGGAAATGTTCATTAACAACACATAGTACTGTCCTTTCTACAAAGCAGGTGCTCAATTATTGCTTGGTAAGTGGGTGGGTTCACGTAGGAATAGATGAAGACTCATGAGGGATGTTTCTCAAAACCGTCATCGTAGGCATACCACAGAAGAATTTGAAAACTGGATTTTGCACAGAAATTCATTCCTTCTGTAGAAATGTGAACTTTTCAAAATTAGCTTTGTAGAGTTCATATGCTACCTGGAGACAGGATTCTACATATACTGAGATAAAAACCAAAAAGCTACCAAGGATCATATTAAACCAACAAAGTTCCAATTAAAATCTCAGATGGATTCTGAAAAACAAGAGTCGTGTCAGTAGAATTACCCTACCAGCTATTAAGACATGGCACGTGCCATAATGACTAAAATATTACATTTCTGGTCCAGTTATGGACAAATGGAGCAACAGAACAAAATAGAGAGTCTAAAACCAGACTCATACTCATATCAAAAGTGGGGAACAATAGAAGTGGCATCACACATAACAGAGAAGAAACTGGATCATTTAATTAACGCTGTTGGGAAAATTAGCTCGTCATAACGCAAACGTCCAGTTATAGCCCCACCTCACTCTATAAGCAAAAATAAATCCAGATGGATTTAGAACCTTAGTATAAAATAAGCTATTGAGGGAGTAGGGAGTAGGAGAATAGCTTTATGACCCTGGGATCAGGAAGGATTTCTCAAGTATGTCAGAAAAAGTATTACCTCTTGCTTACAATCAAAATTAAAGATTTCTGCCCCACAAATACATTTCAGTCAAAGTTAAAAGACAGGTTACAGATAGAAGATATTTCCAATGTATATAACCAAGAAAGGGTTAATATCTACGAAACTCCTACAAATTAGTAAAAACAGAGAGGACACCGAACAGAAAAATGGACAAAGGGTATGAATGTTCAAATTGCTGAAGGAGAAACTGGATGGATGATGTGAAGAAGCGTGTTCTTATTGATAGGTCATCAGAAAATTTCAAATTGGAGGTATCAATTTATAGCTACTCTGATAAAAAATAGTAATTCAGATAATAGCCCACGTCAGCAAGCATGTGGGGAAATAGGAACTCTCACATGTGCTATTGACTCTGCAAATATTTATTACAGCCATTCTCGTGAGCAATCTAGCAATAGACAGAAAATGGTGTAAGCACATGTCCTATAACATGGGAATCTCTGAATATGTACCCCCAGGGAATCCAAGAAACACAAAGACATATAAAAAGATTATTATAATAGCAAACTAAGGGGGAAGTATTTTTCAAGTGTGGTTTATGCATATGCTGGTTTATTATTCGGGGGCCAAAAAGATGATTAACTATCAAGGACACACAATGAAAAACAAATGTTGAGTAAAAATATATAGGGAGTGCAACCCGATATACCACACAATAATATTTAGGTCAAGTTCAGAGTATAAAATAGCATCATATATTTTGCATAGATATTTATATGTAGGAGGTGGATGCCCACTGAGCAGATGAGAACGGGTTTCCTATGGAGAGCTAGACAATTGGTAATGAAGTTGGGAGACAAAGGGGGACAAAGGGGGGTCTGAGACTGGAATTACTCTTTTAATGTGGCACACACCAAGGAGCAGCTTTGGTCGTATGAATGCACTTTTCTGCACTTAAAGGCCAAAACAGTTATAAATAATATAGAAAATGTTTTTAAATTGGGCAAAGGGGATGAAAAAAAAAATAAATTACCTGCCTTTAATTTATAGATAGTTCATGTAAAGAAAGGGGTTAACCTAAAATTCTCTGAAGTCAGAAATTTATTGGTATGAATGGCAACCCCCTTTGAAAGCCCTTTCATAGTCAAGGGGTAATTGAGTGTTAATTCCATTGACCTTACTTGCAGTAGCTCCTAGGTCCCCCCAGCATCCCTGGCTGTCAGGCAGCATGCTTTACATAGCTGTCTACTTAATGTTTTTCTTTTGACTGAATTTTTTACCTGAGGCATTTCAGTCCTGTAACTTCAGCAATCAATTTAAGCCCAAAGCAGCTGCAGGCCTCAGTCCCCTCAAAGCAGGTATTTGCATGCAAGCTAACAGCTTAAGCACCAGGGAAATGAGCTAGGTCCAAACAGATGTCAGAACTAGAACTATATGCTAAATCACAACACAGTCAGCTAATTTGCCTGTCACACTATTGCACTTTGTGTGTAAAAGTGGGAGTATGCACGTGTGTGTGTGTGTGTGTGTGTGTGCAGTATGATCAGTTAAGTTTTTATCCTATTTTTTTAAGGTTGGGAGCTGTTTTTTAATGCTGTTTGCTTTAAGGATCCTAAACCAATGTTTTAAGAAGTAATCATGAAATTCTAATGGCTGGCTATGTCATAAAAGGCAAAATGGTTTGAAACATAATTTGAATTGAATTCTACGTAGAAAATTCAAATTTTGTTTTTTAATTTTTTAGACAACCCAATTTCTTCAAAAGATAGATATGTGCTATTAAAAAGCAGAATATAACTTGCACTGAGAATTTGACATTACATATTTTTTAAAATTCTCAACCTTTAAAATGACATAAAAGCCATTTTTTTACTCACTGCAAGGATACAGGATGGAACATTTGCTGGGCTCATGGAAGCAAACCAGTAGCATCACCTGTTATATTCAGATCTTTTAATCAACGGAGAAATTGCCACATTCATTGCCGTTATTTATGAAAGAAGTGGCCAGTTAGAAGTTTCCTGTATCTTCCCAGATATAGCACAGACTAAAAATAATCAAGCCTAAATGTGAGTGGCACATAAAGAACCTGAGACCCAGACATTTGCGGGTGTTTGGAGAGAGAACAGTTCATCTCTCAGCTGTGCGGGGGGAGAGACAACTGCATGATGCATCCCAGCTAGCCCTTGGGGTGACATGCAGTATTCTTAGCCCCACCTTACATAATGCAGGAGGTGATCCCCTAGCTAACAGTCAAAACAAGATGATTTTAGTTACCCCATCAGCCTGCAGGTCAGTACCATGAAAAGAAGTAATTCCTTAGTAAAGAAGCAACACATCCATTTACATAAGGCAAGAAGGACCTAGGAGAGTATGGAAAAAAAAACCACAAATCATGTAAAGAATAATAGGAAACTAAACCTAGCAGGTTTCAGTGCAGTCCATTGAGAGTAGTGACAGAAGATACAGAGAAATAAAGGCAGGCATTCTGTAAGCCACAAAACACAAGGTAAATGATGGGTATTCTTAGCAGCAGCTTTTGCTCCAATTATAGCAGGAAGAAATTCATTTAGGAGTAATTATGTTCGGAGGGCAGAAGACTGCCTTTAGAATGTGCAGCAGCTCCGGACCCCAGGCTTGCTCTGCAGGTGGCATCTGTCAGAAGAAATGAATCCTGACCACACTGTCCTTAGAGAGTGTCCCTCCCTCCATGAACCATCGAGGACCGCTGAAGGTGATCAGCAATAGGTCTCTCCTTGCCATTTGAATAGCTCATGCCACATCGCCACTCAGGATGCTTCACCAGGCCTGAGTACGACAACTGAAGATCAGAAAGAAGATCCTTTTCCATTTGAGATTTCAATAAAGTTACTAAGAGGTGGGCAAAGATGGAGGTGGAGGAGAGAGACCGGGCAGTTCTATGGTGGGGCTTCTTATCCTTTAACGTGTGTGGAATCATCTGAGGATTTGGTAAAATGCAGATTCTGGCTAAGCAGGGCTGAGGTGGGGTGGGAGGTTGTGCACCTCTAACCAGCTCCCAGCCGTGGGCCACACTGATGGCCCCACCCTGCTTTGAGTAAACAAGTTTGAACAAAATAGAGAAAGAAAGCACAAGGGGGTGACAGGTGGCAAAACTCTACTGTGCCACGCGAGAGGCCAGATGCTATGAAGTACATGCTTGTGCACACTCAGCCTCGGGGAGAACGCGTGTGTAAAGGTCCCAAAGTCCTTCATGTGCAGCCTGGAACTCTTGATTGTCCCCACACCTGCTGCTTTCCCCACGTGCCTACATGTGCTAGTGCCATCACCTGCCACCCAGATCCTTGAGATTTATTCTCGACTCCGCCTTCTCCCTCGACCTCCACGCCAGACCCCAAGTCCTGCTGAGTCAGCCTTCTCTGTCTCTCCTCCCCTACCCTCACTTCTACAGCGGAAGGTTGGGCCTTGTCGTGTCTTCCTGGAGCACTAAACTGCCCTCTGAACAGTCGTCCTCGCTCTGTTTCCCTTCCCTTTCCCTTCCAATAGTCTCCCCTCCCTCCACATAGCTGTTAGCGTCCTAATTCTCAACCTCCAATGTGATCCACATCTTTTCCCTGTTCTTCCCATCTCCATAAGGACAAAGAGCAAAGCCCTTAGCAGGGCATCAAAGACCTGTCACAGTCTGGCCCCAGCTTCTTCCTCTGGCCTAATTTGCTGTCTTTATCCCCCCACACCCTTTGCTCCATCTCAGGGACCTGCCATCACGTGGATTCAGCCTGGCCATTTCGTCCTCCTGACATGATCTTATCCTAGCCGTCGATCTCCACCACCCTGGGGGCTGGAAACCACCTTATCCCACAAGATGAATTTCTAATAATAAGTGTCTTCTCCTCTATGGAACCTTCCAAGTGTGATACCTCCTGGCACGGAGTAGGGAAGCAAGAAATACTGCTAAATCAAGGCACAATGCTACAGAGCTGTGTGCCATCTGATCAGAATGGCTTTCTGTAAGTTGCTTCAGCCACACAGCAAGGATGCTGGAACAGTTTTGGAGACAGCAGAAGGAAAAATCGGATGGAAATTCTCATGTTCTACTGATTCCCACTCTAACCATCAATACATGAGTGGATTAAGAAAATGTGGTATATGTATACCATGGAGTACTACTCAGCCACAAAAAACAATGGTGAACTAACGCCTCGTATTATCCTGGGTGGTGCTGGAGCCTATTGTTTTAAGTGAAGTATCTCAAGAATGGAAAAACAAGCACCACATGTACTCATTGGTCAACACTCATTGATCAATCATTGGTACTGACTGACCAACACTTATGTGCACATATGCAAGTAGCAATCAATGGGTGTTGGTCAGGAGGGATGGGGGAGGAAGGGAAGGGAAATTCACACCTAATGGGCCCTGTACGCACTGGCGGGGGATGAGCACGTTTGTAGCTATGACTCGGTCAGCACACGGGCAATGTATAAAACCTCAACGTTTGTACCCCATAATATTCTGGAATAAAAAAAAAATCAGATACACGCCAATATAAGAAAATATGGATAAATGCTAAATAAGTGAACAGCAAATGGAAGTGACTAAAAAGAGGGAGTTTGATATAGTTTGGATACTTGGCCCCTCCAAAGCTCATGTTGAAAGTTGAACCCCAGTGGTGGAGGGGAGGCCTGGTGGGAAGTGTTTGGGTCATGGGGGCAGATCCAGCAGTAATGAGCAAGTTCTCTCTGTTAGGTGGCAGGAGAGCTGGTTGTTTAGAAGAGCCTGGCCCTTCCTCCTCTCTGGCTCTTGCTCTCACCATGTGTCACACCTGCTCCTCCTTCGCCTTGCACCTGGATTGAAAGCTCCCTGAGGCCCTCACCAGAAGCAGAAGCTGGCGCCATGCTCCTTGTACAGCCTGCAGAGCCATGAGCCAAATAAACCTCTTTTCTTTATAAACTACCCAGCCTTGGGTATTCCTTTATAGCAGTGCAAAACAGGCTAATACAGAGCTCTTAGGAGCTGCACAATTGGGGAAAGAGTCAGTAAGGACGTAGGATCTGGGCTGAATGACCAGGATTCATGTGAGTAAGAGGTATGGGGGGCGGGAAGAGCATTTTATGAGTATGATGAGGTGGCATGAGCTAGTTGGGAAGAGAGGAAAAGAGCAGGAAAATCAACAAGAGACTGGCAAGAGAGGCTCGTGAAGGTTATAGTAATGGTTTCAAAGGACTAGACTTCATTTTCTAGACAAGAGGAAGGCACGGAAGGTTTACAAGCCATAGATTTGCCGTGGTGAAAAGTACAGTTAGCCCGACAGTGGCAGGAACGTGGATTGATGCATTGGAATCACACCAGAGACAGGCAGACCAATCAGGAGGCTCTTGAAATAATCTTCAAACATGGTAAGAAAGGTCTTTTGCTCTGCTACCTTCCTCTCCTGTGACACACCCCAAGCCCCAGCTCTTCCAAAATGTCATTTCTTGCTACCCTGTCTGTCTCAGCACTCTGGTCTACGAGGCCATGGCATTCTCTTAAGGACCCACATTCCCTTGTGCTGGGGATCCCAGCCCCTCTCAGCTGAATGGGTGGCTCATTCCATCACCAGCCTCACTGACAGCTGCTTCCTGGTGATCCAAGCAATTCTTAGCGCTTGTTGTTTGTTTTGACCGTTTGATCCTCAGTGCTCTACACGGTATCATTAGTTCACTGATGCCTGACAAGTTTTATCCTACAGTGAACGATACAAGTGAAGACACGTTCAAGTATTCCCTGAAGTAGAAGCATTCCTGGTTTCTGGAAGAGAAGGTATGTAATAACAATTATATGGTGCTTTCATCTTCAAAGCCCTATGCAAACATTATCTAATTAACCCTCACTGCATACCTGGAAGGCAGGGAAGCATCATTAAACCTGGCTTTCAGGAGAGGAGACTGGAAACTACAAGTTAAATGACAAAGCCCTCCACCAGAAAGGTTCAGCGTTGGTGCCAAAACCCTCACTCCTAAGCTGAGGCCAAGGAAGAAAATCAACACTGAAATTTTTAAATTTATTGCAAGGGTTGTATGCACTATCTCCTAGTAAAGCTTATCAGAGAACAGGGGAATAAATTGTATTCATACAGGGAGGCAGGATTCTGGGGTGCCGGCACTGGATTTTTCCTGTCGAGTCTTGTGACCTCTCCATACTTTGAATTCCTCATCTGTCAAAGGAGCCCTATTAATCTGTGATTCCCAACACATAACAGCCCTAAAACAATTCACGAAAAAAGTGCTCAGAAAATGAACTCTCATGAGCTCCTGCGATACGGATCTTTTTAGCAGCTGGGAAAGATTGTAAGACAGATGAGTCTTCATCCTCCCTTTTTACATAATTTGTACTTCATCCTGCCACATCCCCACCAGAAGCAATGTCCCTCATTACCTCCCCAAGCAACAGCCTCAGGCCCTCTCCCCCTGTCCTCCATCAAACCTTCCAATGCACTGACACTAAGGCTTGGAAGTAAGTTCAGGTTTAATGTGAGCCGTCCCAGGGGCACTTTGCATTTTAACAGGGGGCAAAAGTCTTATTCAGCCAAACTGAAGTCCTGACTGTGGTGTTCCCCCCACAGGGAACTAGCTTGCAGAGGGGGTACCTCGGGTGATGGGGCCTGATACCACCCCACCCCACACCTACAACAACCGCACTAGCAGCCAACATTTTTAACGCATTTACCAGGAGCCAAGCTCTGTTTTAAAAGAAGTCTGGTGTTGTGGTTAACAGCATTATGCTTGGTTTTTCTACTGCTATGAAATGACTTCATCTCTCTGTGCCTCAGTCTTTTCACCCCTGAAATAGGAATAATAAGTATACCTACCCCCTGGGGTTATCATGATGATTAAAGGAATTAATGCTCATAAAGTGCATAGCACAGTGCCAGGCGCATCATAAGCACCAAAATGTAGTTGCTTTTATCATAGCCACACACTTGCACTAACAAGCGTGTGTTAATACAGCCTTATGAGATGGGCACCGGAAAGTGGACACTAGTCCCATTTTACAGATAAAGAGGGTGAGGCACAGAGGTGAACACACTCATCCCAGGTGAACAGGCAGCAGGTAGTGGTGTCAGGACTCTCACGGGGCAATCTGGCTGCAGAGCCCAGACCTTAGCACTGCACTGCACTGCACTGCAGGAGCCTCACAGCTCCCGGGACCTTACAAGGCAGCGATCCTGGGCTGGCCATTGCCAGCCTGGGTTCAAGCCAGGATTCATTCACATCAAACACATGAACGAACTTCTCTCTCTTCACCCTGTCCTGGAATCTTCATCTTTAAAACAGACATAATATCCCCCATACAAGTTGGCCATGAAGATCAAATAACTTGTGCAAGACAATTGTGAAAATTCTAAAATGTTCTCTCTTCAAATGTAAGGGATTATTATTTTCTACTGCAGGGTGAGCTAAAGCGGAACAGCTATAAGCAAGAGCTAAAAGAACCCCGGTTCCGAAGGCCTCAGAAGATCACCTGTGCCTCGGTGGATGCTCAGTTTGTGCAAACAACTGGCAGCCAGAGAAGCTGGTCAGAGCTGGGCTCAGCAGGACCCCGGGTACCAGCAGGGTGGGGTACCTGAGGGCAGACCCCGTGCTGCAGATGCTACTGCAAGCCTCACCACCAAGTCATGAGGTGGTAAACCTCCACTCAGCCCGTAAACCAGGAAGCCCGTCATCTCTCACTCTGTCCCTAAAGTCCCTAAAGTCTCACTCTGTCCCAAGGCCAGGCACCCACAGGAAGGGGCCTTTGGGACTGTGGGAATCTGGAGGTCTCTGAGGAAAGTAGGATGAAAGGGGGGCATTTTCAGGGTCTGCAGGGCTCCAGTGTCCTCGGCTCCCATGACAGGGGCTTTGCCAGCTCTCCTGTTCCTTCTGTTTTATGGCTGAGCCATGCTGAAGTCCCCCAGATGCTGTGGCCATTTCTGCTCAGGACCCTGCTAAGGAAACTGGAGACAAAACACACGCAGGCCTTTGGAGAAACTCACCCCAGCTCTCTGGGGACCTGTTGTTCTCTGTGTGGCCTTTTAAATTCCCAAGGGTGAAGGATCCAAATTACTACCCAGGGATGTTAGAGGATGCAAATATGTATTTTTGAATTCCTGATTTTTTTTTTTAATGGTAGCCAGTCTGCTTTCAGAACTAATCAGAATGATGTCTTTAAAAATTATTATTTTCCTAGCTTGTGTTTTGGTTAACAAGGGCCACAATCCCTTATCCCAGGAGGAGAACAAACCAAGGACAAGGGGCAGCACTGAAAAGACAGTATCCAGCCAGCAGCCCACATTCCGTCCTCCATCTGCAGCCACGGCCCAGGTGCCACGCCGGCTAAGGTGACGAGGTCCAGGGATAATTATGCTGGCAGCTTCCACACTGCCTCTGGGATCTGTCACTGTGTTAGGCTGCTCACTGGCTGCCACACGGCTGGCTCCTGTCCTCCCAGCATGATCTCGCTACAATTTGCACACACTTCCCCACTCATGAATAACACCCACATTCAAATCCCCGTCCCGGGATACAGTATATTTTGGAAACCACTTGATGGCAAAGGTGAGCAGCTTGCCCAAGCTTATGTATGTTTTCACACTTCTCCTTCCCACTGGTTTTCCCAGTGCCACCCCTGGTTTGCAGTCTTTGCCTTATTGTCACGGTATTATCGTTTAACATGTATCAAGTAGGCTCCGTGTGCCCAGTGTGCTAGCAAATGAATAGAAACATAATGTTCCTGCCAAGCTGATTTATCATTTAACCAGAGTGAGCAAGAGAAGAAACAAACAGTAGGAGAAGATGTATAACTCCCACTGAGGCGAGACCATGGCAAAACTGGGCCAGATGGCTTTGTTGTGCAGCCTGTGATCCCTCCCACGGACAGCTGCTTCTCGGAGGGAGACTATTGTGGGGTGAGCTTTAGGGAATTTTTTTTTCCTGAAATAAGGCTACCGCTCGATTTGGGACATCTCCACAAAACAGGGCCCTGGTCCTGCTCCAGGCGGCGTACCCACCTGACCCACAACCTCTCGCCCCCGTCCTACTGGTTAACCAGGAAAGAAGGCAGGTTTGAGAGCTCTTTATACTCACAAGGGGAATATTTATCACACCTTTTTTGTGCGAGCGGACTTTCTGTATGTCTGGGTCCCCACATCCAAAAGCAAGCCCATGCTGCCTGCTAGCATGGCTCTCCTTGATTGGAAATTGGGTGGCATTAGTACTCTCAGCTACACTAACTTTTATTTTAAAGTAAATATTGATTGCAATTATGAAATAAGTCTAAAAATGAGGAGGTGGGGGAGAAGAGTTATATCAGGCAAGATCACGCAAGGATAAGGTCGTAGATAAGCAAAGTTTCAGGATTGGCGTGGAGCAGGGGGATCGCCAAGGGCTGGGAGGAGCTGGCAAGCACTTTGTCCCCCAAAGCCACAAGGAAGAGTGTTGTCTAAAGCATTTCCCCACGAGGGCAGAGACAGACACCAGTGTTAGAATAGGCACATCAGGAAAGACCTTCCCGGAGCTTGTTGGCATCCTGGCCTAAGCCCTAAAGTTTATCCCAGCCTGACCATTGATTCCAAATTGTCGCGTTGTTCCATAACAGGCCTCAGTGGCATTTCCTACTCTCACGGCCAAACATCTTAGCAGAACACGAGCAGTGATGATTCACAAGGCAAGAGGCAAATGGGTCTCAGGGCGTCTGCCAATAAGCAGGTGTCTCACGTCTGGTTATCTCAACTGACCAATTCCCACCCGCTTTGGTGACTCTGTGCCCTGGCAGAATCCACTTTGCTTTGACAACCTCTCCTCTGTGTGCTGCTTTGGGTAGAAGCTGGAAATGTTCTATGTACATCCCTGCAAGGAGAAAGCAGCTGCTTCCTGAGAGTGATGCTTCAGCCAGCCAACTCAGTAGCCCTCCGTTTTGCACCTGGAGTGGGTGCCAACTGCCAGATATCTAAGCTTGATTCTCCTTGGAAGCTCTGATCTTCTCTGCCCAGAGATGCACTCCCCAGTTAGTCCCGGAGAAGGGGCAAGCATGTGTGTCCTCTGTGTCTAGCCTTATCGTTTATAAACACTTACAACAACCTATGAAAGAGAGACTATTAGTTTTAGCTCCACTTTAGAGGTATAAAAAAAAATTCTTTTTACAGGGAAAAATTAGGACAATTCTGAGGTTCTCATTAAATATATTTTTATTTGCTGACATTGTTTGATCATGTTCTTAAGTCATCAAGTCTGTTTTATCTCCTTATTAGACTCTTAAGATTCTCAAGGATAGGAACCACATTTCCTTTTATTAATAAATCATTTTCTTCCTTGCTTCCCTTCGCTAAGGTAATTTCCAGCTTCATTAAAAAGTGTCCCCAGTCTGCCTACACTGGCAGGGCATGGCTTAGAATTCACACACTGGATTTTGTTCCGTATTTTTTTCGTAACATTTCTATTGAGCCAGCTGAAGCTTCAACATGACACATATCACTTCCGAAGCCAAAGTCTGTTCCTAATGATGCTTATACACTTATCACCAAGATGATCCAGGTAGAGACTTAGTCCCTCAGACAGAGGGGGAGCCGGGAGCAGACCCTGAACAAGGTACTGTTATTAGAGCCACGTGCCCCCATACCTGGTCAGCATGTGTGCCGTGTGTGGCCAAGACTCCATTATTAACATACTCCTACATTTCCACTGAATGAACCTTCATGATATTCAGTGTTGCCATCGTTTTCAAAATACATTTATGCTCCTACCCATGCCCGGCCATGAACCAAGTCAATTTTGCAGTCTTTATCTTAGAACATGCAACATAAATGTGTTAGGTCAAGGACTTCAGCAAAGGCACTCAGAGTGCCCTCAAAAAATTCAAAATGTGGATTTCGAAGACAGACTTTGATGTACCACATGTCGTCTGGAAGAGAGCAGACGTGTCATTATCATGTTAGAGTAGCATGTAATATTTTTAATGCCCCATCAATAAGTTAGAAAAAAATTCAGTGATCCCATGGAGTATTGGTCAAAAGCTTCATCAAAAGTCACCAAAGAAGTCATTTCACAAAGATTATTTTTGTCTTGACTTACTTCTCACTCACTCAGAAATAGAAATTCTTGCAAGATACTATTTTAATTGAGGACAAAGGGCATTATTCCCAAAGTTCAAGTCAAATTTTTAAAAAAGTAAAGTAAAAGCACATGTGGCACTAAAAGGTCCTTGTCCCAATTTGAAATAGACTTTCTACACGCATCCTCATTGTCAATGACGCAGAAATACCTGTCCTGTTGACCAAAGGGAAGGCCCCTTAATGAGCCCTAGCAAATCTCAACATGAGAATACTGAGTAGAGTCCAATTTGACCACGAGTTTTCGGATACTATACCCCGGATAAAATTCAGAGAATTCGTACATCATTTGAATACAGAAGAGCAGGAAGATCATCAATACAAGGCAAATAAAGCAGCTATAACTTTCACAGAAGCAGAAAAATACTATGCCAGCAGGTCTACACTCTATTAGATGGACAATTGGTTGAACATCTTTCTAAGGTGTCAGCATAGCAATAATTTTTTTCCTCATCTGAGTATAAATCCCTCCAATATAATTCATATTTATTTGAAAACATAAAAATCTAAAAAGACAAATTTTTAGAAGTGAATTATTCTCCATATAAAAGTGCAAGTCTGCTTTCAAATAACTCTAAAAGTCTCCTAACCATGATTACGTGTAGAAAAAAATATTTTTTAATGTCTACCCCTTGGTTCATTTCTCTGTCTTGTCAGGTACCGGATGTCCTATGAGAGCTAGATCCTTGAATTAGAGGGTGACATTACTTTCCAAATGTCTGGTGACTCAATATTTCCCTCTTCACTCATCCTGTGATGGAGGTGAAAAGGAAACACACCTGCCTGAATATTCTTGCCACTTGCTGCATGCGATCCCTTCCCAAGAGGAATGGGCGGGAGGGAGAGGCAGCAACACTGTTTCCAGGCATGTAACGTGCTTCTAGAATCTTCTTTTACCGCCTCTCTTTCTGAAACAGGGTTCTGGCTAATGAGTCAGTTTGGGGTTTGAATATAACTTTTTGTATAAGACTTGACATCTCAGTTCAGAGAGTAATCTTTCATTTTTAAAAACAAGCAAGAGGAGGACAATGTTTTGACCAGTTACTTGTAGGTTTACATTTCTTCTCTGGACTATAGGGTAAAAAAAAAGAAAAGAGAGAGAAGAAGAAGTAATACTTCTTGGTTATGGCTGTAACTGCTCATTATCTTTATCATCAGAATGCACTCATTAATCCCTAATTGGGCCAGGTGCTTCAATTAGAAATGGCACCATTAGATTTAGAGTTATAGAAAGCTGCTCATTGTACTCCTAATGGAAAGACGCATGTGTCTGAGAATGGTTTAACTTCGTGTATTTGAAAGCATGTTCAGTCCCGAGGGATTTGTTTTGTGTGAGTCTCTAGATAGCAAGATGCAAGATGAGAGAGGAAAAGGGGGGGATGGTATATTCCCTTGCTTGCAAACAGACACTGGTGTCTATCACTAAAATATAGATATGCACATATCTATATTCCCTTGAAATGAGTCCGTATAATGAAGGCATCTCCCCCTGGAGAGTAGCATATTTAATTAGAATGGATTTATGTAAGGCTTGGCTCACCAGGGTAGCCTCAAGAGATGAACATCTTGTTACGGGAAAGCCCAAGAGGTGTAGCCACAAATCTTCCTCCAGCAGACTCGGCACAATACAAAGAGGAAAGTATAGAACATTCTGCCTCTAATAAAGGTGCAAAGCTGGAGTCACTGGTTTCTGCTCAGTTTTCAAGAATAGGCTCTTAGAACCCAAGGGTCCTACCTTTCACTGAAGTAGGGAAACCTACTTCTGTGGTCAAAGTTGAAACCCCGCGAGCCTACCCCTTGGCCTCTTAGCTGCTATAATTTAGCAAGAACTTCTACCCAAATTCATGGCATAATGGACTCCTAAATATAAAGCACACAAATCCTTTAAATGCAAATATTTCATTTTTTCCTCTACAACCCAAAAGTTACTCTTGGTAGTGCCCCAACTAGGTCTGTTTTTTTCATTAATCTCTTCTAGAAAACAGTTTTCCTTTAAAATAATGATTTTACATGCATAAAGAGAAAATCGTAGTGATTATAAAGGGATGGCAATTTATATCGTTTCAATTTTTAAAACTAAAACACAAATAACGGGTTAACATGTTATTAAAATATTAAATAATGGAATGTCAAGATATCTTATGTTTGCACAGCTCCTTTTAGTTGACAAAAAAATCTTATAACTCTTTACATCTCTTTGAGTAAGGCAGGAAAGATAATTACCATCACTCACATCCCACCTGCAAATCTTATTGTCCTCTGCTGAGTTCACAAACTATGAAATAATTAGAGACCACAGATCTAAATACTATAATAAGAATTTTAAGTTAAATTGGAGGTTGTGTTAAATTGAAATGTGACTGAAACTGCCATTTATATATGCATCTATCATCCTAACTTCTGACCTTTTTAATGGCTGACTAGAAATTTCTAATCCAAAATGTGTCTAATTGTTACTAGTGTTGACTTAAAAGTGACCACATGGCCATGTGAGAAGTCTTGGGTCATCCCTCTTGTTCAGCATGTGTAACCCATAATAACCCTTTGGTAACCCACCAATTTAACAGAAACATTTCATATCGAAGAGAGTTTACCAGAATGATTTCTATCTCATATTGTGCTATGCTGGTGACCATTAGCAATTCTCGTAAGTTTTTTTTTATGTTGTTGTTTTATTTCAGAGTAATACGGGGGTACAAACGCTTTGATTACATATAATGCCTTTGCACCGCCCGAGTCAGAGCTGCAAGTATGCCCATCCCCCAGACAGTGCGCATAGCACCCATTGGGTGTGAATTTACCCATCCCCTCCTCCCCTCTCCCACATGCCCAGCACACAATGAATGTTACTTCCATATATGCACATAAATGTTAAGCAATTAGTACCAATTTAACGGTGACTACATGTGGTGCTTGTTTTTCCATCTTGTGATACTTCACTTAGAAGCATGGGCTCCAGCTCCATCTAGGATAATGCAAGAGGTATTAGTTCACCATATTTTTTTATGGCTGAGTAGTACTCCGTGGTATACATATGAAACATTTTATTAACCCATTCATGTACTGATGGGCACTTGGGTTGTTTCCACATCTTTGCAATGTGAATTGTGCTGCTATAAACATTCGAGTTCAGATGTCTTTATTATAGAATGTCTTTTTTTAATTTGGGTAAATACCCAGTAGTGAGATTGCTGGATCAAATGGTAGGTCTACTTTTAGTTCTTTGAGGTATCTCCATATTAGTTTCCATAGAGGTTATATAAATTTGCAGTCCCACCAGCAGTGTATGAGTGTTCCTATCTCTCCACATCCATGCCAACATTTGTTGTTTTGGGACTTTTTGATAAAAGCCAATCTCACTGGAGTTAAGCAATATCTCATTGTTGTTTTGATTTGCATTTCCCTGATGATTAGAGATGTTGAGCAATTGTTCATATGCTTGTTGGCCATTAGTCTG
Source organism: Daubentonia madagascariensis (assembly GCA_023783475.1). Taxonomy (NCBI): domain Eukaryota; kingdom Metazoa; phylum Chordata; class Mammalia; order Primates; family Daubentoniidae; genus Daubentonia; species Daubentonia madagascariensis. The sequence goes on from JAKFHU010002239.1 coordinate 1,097,743, forward strand.
TCTTCTTTTGAAAAGTTTCTGTTCATGTCCTTTGCCCACTTTTTAATGGGGTTGTTTGATTTTTTCTTGTTGATTTTCCTGAGTTCTGTATAGATTCTAGTTATGAGCCCTTTATCGATGTGTAGCATGCAAATATTTTCCCCCATTCTGTAGATTGTCTGTTTACTCTAGTGATAGTTTCCTTGGCTGTGCAGAAGCTTTTTAATTTGATCAGGTCCCATTTATTTATTTTTGTTGCTGCTGTGATTGCTTTTGGGGTCTTCTTCATAAATTCTTTGCCTAGGCTGATGTCTAGAAGAGTTTTTCCAAGATTTTCTTCTAGAATTCTTATGATTTCATGCCTTAGGTTTAAGTCTGTTATCTATCATGAGTTGATTTTTGTGAGAGGTGAGAGGTGTGGATCCTGTTTCAGTCTTCTACATGTGGCTATCCAATTTTCCCAGGTCCATTTATTGAATAGGGATTCTTTTCCCCAGTGTATGTTTTTGTATGCTTTGTCAAAGATCAAATGATAGTATGAGGATGGTTTTATACCTGGGTTCTCAGTCCTATTCCATTGGTTTATGTCCCTGTTCTTATGCCAGTACCATGCTGTTTTGATTAGTATAGCCTTGTAGTATAGCTTGAAGTCTGGTAGATTGATGCCTCCCAATTAGTTCTTTTTGCTTAAGGTTGCTTTGGCTATATAGGGTCTTCTCTAGTTCCATACAAAGCATAGAATTATTTTTTCTAGATCTGTGAAAAATGGTGTTGGTATTTTAATAGGGATTGCATTGAATCTGTAGATCACTTTGGGTAATATAGACATTTTAACAATATTGATTCTGCTGATCCATGAGCATGGTATGGTTTTCCATCTATTTATATCCTCTGCAATTTCTTTTCTCAGTGTTTCATAGTTCTCCCTATATAGGTCTCTCACTTCCTTAGTTACATATATTCCTAAATATTTTATTTTCTTTGATGCTATTGTGAAAGGTATTGTGTCTTTGATTTGATTCTCAGCTTGACTGTTATTGGTGTATATGAAAGTTACTGATTTGTGTGCATTGATTTTGCAGCCTGAGACTTTGTTGAATTCACTTATCAATTCCAGCAGTCTATTGGTTTAATCTTTGGGGAATTCTGAATATAATATCACATCATCTGCAAAGAGTGATAGTTTGACCTCTTCTGCCCCCATTTGGATACCTTTGATTTCCTTCTGTTCTCTGATTGCTCTGGCAAGGACTTCAAGCACTATGTTGAACAGAAGTGGTGATAGTGGGCAACCTTGTCTGGTTCCAGTTCTAAGCGGGAATGCTCTCAATTTTTCCCTATTCAGTATGATGTTGGCTGTAGGTTTGTCATATATGGCATTAATATAATAATTTTGAGGTATGTCCCATCTATGCCTATTTTGTTAAGAGTTCTTATCATAAAAGGGTGCTGAATTTTGTCAAATGCATTTTCTCCATCTATTGAGAGGATCGTATGGCCTTTTTTTTGCTTTTATTTATATGGTGAATTACATTTATAGATTTGCATATGTTGAACCATCTCTTGCCTCTCTGGGATGAAGCCTACCTGGTCATGATGAATTATTGTTTTGATGTGCAGTTGAATTCAGTTTGCTAAGATTTTATTGAGGATTTTTGCAAACCTACAAAGAAGAACTGGTTAAGTTTTTAGAAAACTTCTTTAACAGGAGGCTTAACAAATAAAGCACAGATTATTTAGCAAAACTGAATCAGAAAGAAACTTTCCAGGGTTTAGCAAAAAAGATACAGGCAAAGAATACAGGCAGAAATTAACGAATAGACAGCTCAAGAAGAGAGAGAAAAAGTAGCAAATGCCCTCCCAGGGTTCATTATGCCTCTTGAACTGCTGGTAGTAAAGTTAATTTTTAAATGCTTTGAGGTGATTAAGAAGCTGAGCATCACTCTAAATGTAAATAAGTCCCGTTTCATTTCCTGGAAGCTGGCTCTGATTGGGGCAGTCACCAGCTACTTAGCCTGCTGATAAATTTAAGATCCACAGTCTAGTTCATAATTAACCCCATCTTCTTATGAAGTCAAAGCTTAGCAAACTCATTTGTAAATACAAGCACACCCAGAGACCTCGTCCGCCGCAGGTTCACTGGGGAAAAGTTGGTTTGTCATAGAAAGCCATATTAAAATCAGAAAGCCCTATTGCATTGATGATGGATTGCTTACCAAATATTTGGTAGCAGGTGGTGTTATTTCCTTCAACCAACAAATCTGAAAAGTAATTTGAGAGAACATCCTAGCACTTGAATTTTGGTCCTTTCTCTGATAACAGGATTTCTGTCCCTTCAACTTAGAGCTTCTGGAAGGAGTCAGATGAATTATTTATTCCCTCTCACTTGCTCTCTCTCTCTCTCTGTCCCTGCGTAGGCTCTATTCATTCCCCTATCTTATCGTAATAAGCCAGGTCACCACTGAACTGAACTTAAATCACGACTGCTTGGCGTTGCCTGTTTTATGGGCCTGGATGGCCTACTTTGTATTGTTTGTACTTCACTGAAGTTGGTGTGCTGGTGTAAGATTGTATAACTGCTTTACCCCAGGAACCCTCATAAAAATGGGAGGGCTGGCTCATAAAACTATCCCACTGTGCAAAACTGTAAATAGCTTCCTTAGAGTCAGGACGAATGCAAGGCTCAAAAAGTGCACACCCTCGGTGCCAGAGAACAGAAACAGCCCCTCTTAGAGTTTGTGCCTCGACAATCCGGTGGCATCCTGCTTGTCCTGGGAATCTGCAATGCCAATTGTTCTATCCATGTTTTGCAACTCAACACCATTTCCTCACTCTGATTTCCCTTCTGTTTCCGCTTTGCCACTGTTTGCAGACACAGGAAGAGGTCAGTGGGCTCAGATGAGGACAGAGTCCCTGCCAGAGCACAGTGGTGTTTACAGGCCAAGTGATGATCCATCATCATCACTGTGTTTACATGAGGGATTAAATAAATAAACAGTCTCCTTACAGCTGCCGCTTTTGCTATCTGCTTTTGGGATTCAGAGTGGTGTTCTAGAACAACTAGACTCTGACCCCCATATACTGAGCAGAAGTGAATCTGGGGATGATTTACAAGCCCATATTTTTTGCAACATTTTCATTACCAGTGCACTGGAACACGCTAAATATCTTCTTCAGCCAGTTGCCAAGAGCAACCACCACCTCAGTTTAAAATAGTTTTCTCCTTACAGTATTTTCTTAAGAAGCACAGAGAGAACAGTTGAACCCAAGGTGACTTCACAACTATGGACATAGCACAGGAGAAAGGCAGCACTGTGGAGTTCTGGCTGGGAAGTACAGCTCTTCCATCTACAGGTAGCATGAATGAGCTGCAAATTAATTGCAAGGTGCTTTTCACCTTTCCTAAAGTAACCGGATCTGAGGGAGGCTGCAAGAGCAGTAGGAAAGCCTAGAGCGGTGGTCCTTAAACCACCGTGGGGTCCCCATTGACATCATCTAGGAATTAGTCAGAAATGCAAATCCTCAGCCTTATGAATAGGATACTTTGGGAGTAAGGCCTAGAACTGTACGTTTTTAAAAGCCCTCCAGGCAATTTGATGCAGCTAAAGTTTGCGAACCACTCCTGGAAAGAGTATAATATATAGCAAGGCTAGATAGAGTCTATCATCAAACTGCTGTGTGCAAACCCTACCTCTGCTCACCTTGAACAAGTTACTTAATTCTTTAAACATCGATTTCCACCTGGAAAGCAGGCAGTAACAATAAAGCTGTTCAGACCATTTCGTGAATGTATTTTACTTACTAAACACTTAGTATAGGGTCTAGTAATAGAAAATAATAAGTATTTGTTATTATTGCTTCTACTGTTTTGGAAATGCTAGGACTGGACAGTATAAGCTTAATAAATGATATGAACAAACTAATCATGAATGAAGTGTCAGGACTAGCAGCGGTTAGCTTGTGTTGAAAAGGAAGACGCTAACAGCACTATATAACTAGACCTCTGCTTTTGAGAGAGCAAATTAGAAAAATAAACGTACCGTTCTCTGAGTACGAACATCAAATGCATTTAACAATTGGAAAAAGCAGAAGGAGAGGGAGGGAAGAGAAAAGAAAAGAGAAGAGAGTAGAAAGGGTAGGAATGAAGGCTGCTTGGTCGCATCACATTTTAAATGCAGACTGTGGCCGGAGCATCTACCTCTCCAAGTACCATGCGCTAGAGCCGGGAAACCCGTCGCGCCTGCAGGGTCTCCACTCTCTTTCCTTCTATCCTGCTTCTTCGGTATAAGGTAACTTTTTCCTGATGGAGAGCTACTTTTGGTTCCCCCGATTCTGCTGCTGGCTGGGGAGGAGCGATCCAATGGGGGAATTGACAAGAGGTTCCGAGGGTGCCGGTAATGGAATTTGAAAGGGCGGGGCCCAGGAACCGTTCAGGGGAGCTCAGAGGGCATCTGCTCATACGACCATAGAGGGTGTTTGATCAGGAAATCATAGGGGGTGTCTGATTGTGACTTCAGAAAACAAAGTCACCACACCCACCCCACGTTTGAAGTTAGATCAGATGAGGAGAGGAGAGCTACCAGCTAGAAATCTCAGCTGAATTGATCATTCTACTGCCTTCACTTTGCCGTGAGAAAAATCTGCAGGGGCTTGATAAATTGCAAGAGGATTTTTTTTTTCTTGACACGAAGTCATGAATCAACTACTAAACTCACACTGAGAGTGGGGGAGACTACCTGTCTATCAGTCAAGCAGGCACCGCATTTCCTCTGCTGGATGCAACTGCCAAATTCTTGAAAGTATAAGAAAGCAGAGAGGCGGCTGGAGAATGTTGAAAGGTACATCTCAAAATGAGTTTAGCTGGGCATTTCTTCATTTCTTTCCCCAAATCAAGCCTATCCAAGAGGTCAAAAAACAGCAAAAGAAAAGAGCTTATATTAATTGCGAGATAAAGACATTTCTTGTAAGTCAGAAGCGTAGCACCGCTCTGAAGGAAGATCCACAGGTTTGCCTCCAGGCTCATGGCAACAGAGTTCCCTGCTTTCGATGATGTATTTGCAGCAGTGCCTTTGTGGCTGTCAACCATCTGTAATGACCATTCCTTCCCCAACCCTGCCCTGAGTCCAGTTTCCTCAAATAAAGCACCACAACAGCCATGACCTATTCTGAGCAGATTCCTTTCCTAAAGGTGCCAGTGTGAGTCAGGATTTAAATGAACTTCAAGTTAGGTTCATTGTAAGCCCATATGACAGACACAGGATGCCGTTTATCTGCCGTAGAAGGAAGGATGTCTTACTGAATTTCTCCCCTCTGATCACCAAAACTTTAGTGTTTGAAACTATTTGACCAAAGTCTTCTCAGTGAAAGAGATTTCCTCTTTTCTCCCCTGAAAGTCTTGTGTCCTTATCTGGCCCCAGTGAGCAATTTCTACCCCTTCACCCTCCCCCTGCCCACCATTTTCTCACGAGAAAGGGAGCTCCAACCTCGAGCTTTTGACATCCCTAGCGCTGACAGTGCTGATGGTGTACAATAAACCCTTGGCTGGTTGTTTGATCCCTAGAGCACAAATCACTTCTACTGAATGAAAACCCATTTCTCTTTCCTCCTAATCATTTTCGTTCTTACTCCAACCCTCTTATTTCTGGTGTTTACTATTCTCTATGCAGAGTCATCAGGTCTGTACTACATAGAAAATCACCCCTTGCTTCCCCACCAATGCTACCAGACATAGAGAAAGAGCTGTGAGAACCAGGAGGAGGGACAAACTTCCAAACAGTTATCAACTAATAACAAGAAAGTGAATTCTCAAAAGCCAAGATATTCAATAAATAGATACATTAATAAATACAAAAATAAATAAGTGCCCATCTGCAACTGAGAAATTCAGACCTCTATGGCAAAAATCTTTTACCAGAGCTCCTCAGGTAATATATTTGGGTTTCCTTTTGTACTCCTTCTACAAATGACCAAAGGCAACAGAAAGGAGAAAGCATTCACTGCGCTGAACGAGGAATCTCGTCAGTGATAAATTCACTTCCCAAAGATCTTGATTCAGAATATATTCAGAATTATATTCACATATCCGGCAAGGATGACTCAATAACTGTACTCAAGCTATAGAACTAACTCATGAGGGTGTGGGATCAAGTTTGCTGAGTTCTTCTCATGACATTTTAAGGAGTTAAATAATAACTCCTTAAAATTGTACAAAGTACAATTATAATTGGGGGATACATAAGGTGGTCTGTAAAGGAAATGTTATCAGGTCAACCAAAAGAAGCTGTATCTCTGAGAAGATAACATCCTCCCTGTCTTCATTATGTCATTGTCACTTGCTGAAACAATAAAAATAGCAAAACAGTAATCCATGGCTCTGTAGATAGTGACTAAAAATGAGCTCAGGAGTCAAACACGTGTGTTTGAACGTTGGCTCCACTAACCAGTACATGGTCCACTTCTCTGAGCCTTAGTTTTCTTACCTGGAAAATGGCATAATAACATTATTTCCCTCAAAGAATCATTGTGATAATTAAATAACACTTTGTGTGCATGCAGCACAATTCTTGGCACCTAGCGAGTACTTATGTATGACTTAGTACCTTTATAGTTTTACAAAGAACTTGTATCTATGCTGTCCTGTTTGCTCCTACATCAACATGAGACAAGTGTTCTTGTCACCCCCATTTTACAAATTAAAATAAAAATGGGATCAAATGGATGTGTTGACCTGCAATTGATCACATAGCACAGGACAGAGACAGCACTAACTCCAGGGTTCCTGACTAAAATACAGGCACCTTTTTTCACACTATTTTATACTTTTGTATTAATATCAAGGTATTTTATAATTAACATAAAGTTATCTTACCTGCTTCTAGCAGCAATCACATGAAACAGGTGGGGCAGACGTTTTATTTTTGCAATTTGACAAGTGGGGAAGCAGAGGGCAAAGGCTCGCTAAGGGAGTTGCATCTGGTTAGAGGCAGGGCAGTAGCTAAAACCAAGTCTGCCGGCTCTTAAGCTAGTTCTCCTTCCACTAAACCAGCCAACGCTTCTGAAAGAAGAAACAAGCTCTTCCTTAAACTAAACAGAATCAAGTATTCCAATTAGTTGACCCCTGCTCTAAAAACTTTCAAAAATGAACTGTTTTCAATCTACAGAAGGTGTTTCCAGCAAATCATTTCAAGAGCAGTTCAGAACTCTTTTAACGGACAATTGATAGGCAAAGGTAGAGACAGGTAAATACGTGTCCCTCCAGATTCCGCCTGTCTCTGTCTCTCTCATTTTGCAGACCCTGGGGTTGGGGGCCCTGGGATTGGGGTTGGAGGTGTGGCAAGGTACACAGAGGGAGGACGGGCATCTGCAAGGTGTCACCCACACTGGAGGAGCGCAGGGACCACAGACAAGGACCTGACCCTCCAGGCCCTGCCACCAGGAGCCCTGGGCAAGAGGCCGCCGGCTCAGGAGTCTCCCGATAGCCATTTTCAGACAGGACCCGGGCACTTGTGCACACTGGCCCAGGCCTGGGGAGAGGACAGGCTGTGACACTGCAGGAGTGCTCGTCATTTTGTAACCAGCCAATGAAAGGGCAAAGGAAAATCACCAGGAAACCTTTCATTCCGAGGTATCTTTAATTTGTGCAATTACGTAAATGAATTACGCAGCTCTCCTTAGATTCAGTACTGCCATGAGACAAAGGATATTAAAACTGCCTGACGATGCAGCCTCGGACTATTTGTTCTGGGTTTAGTCGGAAAACGGAGGGTGACGGGGTGGGAGGAGGACTTTGTTCAATTCAAATCATTCATAGTTTTGGAATCTTTTATTTCTGCTCCATTTTCTGACTCTTAGACCGAAACAGAGTGGGACATTAGTTCTGTACCACCGTCTAGTTTTGAAATAAATTTTATACAGACTGACAATCCCTAAATAGAGTTATCTCTCTGCAACAAGCAAGATCAAAGAAGGCAAGTGGCTGATTTGACAATAATAGGGAAAAAACAGGACCCCACACCCACCGGAGGAAGGCTGGGGAGGGAGGGTGGGTAGAGTTCTGCATGACCAAGTGAGAGTCAGATCACCTGGCTCTTGGCCACCGTGAAGATAAATGTCTGATTCATTCAATACACTCACTTCTCAAGCGATTGTGGTAAAATGTCAAATTGAAACTAATATAGAAAATAATAATAAGCCTTTGTAATCATTTTGTAATGGAAATTACTGGTTCTTTACAATTTCTTGGCTTGAGCCTCGTTTCTCTTGGGTGGTCAGAAGTATCAGAACTATATTTGATGTTCGAGTAAACCAAAATCTCACCTCTAGTGCTAAGAGCCACCTTTCTTCCGTATGTATGATTTCTAAACAGTTTTTCTGATGTAATTCCCTAAAGTGTGAGCCTAAGTAAAGTTGGAGGTCAGAGAAAGGAGGTAAAGTTTGACCTGGAAGTGGGGTGTAGGCAGGCCTTCCAGAGGCAGCAGGCGCTAGAGCCCTGGGGCGGTGGTCCAGGCGTCTGTCTAGTGAGGATGGTCTGTAGTGAGGGGCTGGGCGTAGACATGTGGATGAGGGTGATTTAGGAGCTGGATTGCGAAGAGAATTAAGAGCCAGGCAGTGAGTACAAGAAGGTTTACAATTATTACATTCGTGTCTCAAAACATCCCTGAAAAGCATTTTATTATCTCCATTCTGTAAGTGAGGAAAAGAAGTCATTTTATCAAAAAGACACCTGCACTCTAATGTTTATTGCAGCACAATTCACAATTGCAAAGATGTGGAATCAACCTAAGTGCCCATCAATTCATGAGTGGCTTAACAAAATGTGGTATATGTATACCGTGGAGCACTACTCAGCCATGAAGAAGGATGAATTAAGGCCTTTTGCAAAAATTTGGATGGAACTGGAGACCATTATCCTAAGTGAAGTATCTAAAGAATGGAAAAACAAACACCACATGCACTCACAATTAAATTGGAACTAATTGATGAGCACATATATGCATACAGGGAAGTATAACTCAGTGGAAATCAAGCAGGGGGGAGGGGGAAGGATGGGATACCCAAAAACCCTACGTAACGGGTACAGTGAACACTGTCTTGGTGAGAGGCACACCTATAACCCTGACTCAAGCATTACAAAAGCAATCCATGTAACTGACCAAAAACATTTGTACTTTGAAAAAGAAAAAAAAAAAGAAAAGGTAAGGGATTTGCTCAAGGTCATGCTGCAATTGTAGGGTAGAACCTGGACTTGATCACAGGCCTAAGTCCAGTGCTCTTTTGGAGTAGCAAGACAGTGTCTCAGGAATCAGATGGCATATTCAATTCCAAAAGAATTAAATAAAGGGGCAAATTACCGAGGTGTAGGCAGGGTTAAGAGAGCCAATAAAAAAGTGGCAAAGCTCCCAGGGGACTAGTAATTGTGGGAAGCTAGTGCCCTCCATGCGCCTGAGGGGCACTGGGAGGGAACAGTGTTATTAAGACACAAGAGTTGTAGCCATGGGAGAGATTAGCAGACAGAAGCTCTGGCCAGGGAGGGACACAAAGCTACTGCCAGGCAGGCAGGCTGGTAGGAAGAAATACCCCAAGATCTCTCTTCTCCCAGATGCCTGTGGGCCTCCCGAGGCTGAACTCAAACAGAAGCCGGAGGGCAAGGAAGGCCAGGTGGTTGCGGAGAACAGGCAAGAGAGGGAGGAGGCTAGTTCCAGAGGGACAAATGCAGATTCATCAGCACAGCAACAGAGCAAAATCTGTTTGGAAGGAAGGTGGGGAAATGGCAGGTGGGTGGCAACCTCTGTGTCCAGCATCTCCTCAGATCCATTTTCTACCCTTGGGGCAGATAGATCATTCTAAAATGCAAATGTAATCACATAATTTTGCTGCTTTAAATCTTTCAAAGATTTCTTCCTGCACCCTTAGGAGAACATCTCTAGTGTGCACACCAGGACCGTCGCTGTAGGGGTCTCGTTCCCTTGCTAGAGCCATTTCTCACCTCTTTCCTTCAGCTGCCCTGAGCTCCAGGAATCTCAAATTCCTTCAGGTTTCATCTTCCAGTGTAGCTGGTCCGTTACCTTTGGACAAGTTGCTTTCTCAGCCTTCCCCGGTCTCAGCCTGGCTAGCCACTGTTCCCCTGGGAGTGGGCAAGCATCCCCTACTCTGCACCCCTCTCTCCTAGGTTGGGAGATCCTCCCCTGGGTCCCATGGTCCTGGGGTTTCCCTCAGTCTCAGCTGACTTTACCAGGGGGCGGCGGTTTACTCCTCTGCCTGTTTACAAGACTGCGAACCCCTCCAGGGTAGGGATTCATTATTTTTCTTCCCATATCAATGAGAATCTTTTGAATAAATGATTTTTTGCTATTCCTTGTTTTACCTACAAAGATTTCTTAAAACAGAACACAGCTTTATAAATCCAATCTCTTGAAATCACATTGTTCAGTAAACAATTATTTATTGTTTATGTGATATTTTAAGATATTTTTCTAAGTCCTAAAAAAGTCCTTTGTCAACAATACAGTTGAAAGAGTACAACACATAAGCTTTAATAGAAACCAAATAAATATGATAATAAGTGAAAAATGCATTTAAAAATGCTACAGAGCACAAGATCCCTAGGACTTCGTAGTAGGCAGAGATTACATGGGATTAAGGTAATCAAATACGGCACACGCTATGGATTGACTTGTCCAAGTCTCTTTCCACTTGCCTTCTAGAACGTCAATGCCAAAGATACAATCTGCATTTCCCAGACTGTTCTGCAGCTATAGTTCTGGATATGGTCTAGGTGCTGTGAAACAACCGCAGCAACATGGGAAGGCTGCCCCATGAAGAAGCAATCATACACACAGTTGGGCCGTCCTTACTAACATAATGGCATGAGTGTCGGCTTCTGGGAGGAGACTGGTTGAAGTTTTTGTGTTCATTCCCCATTATCATAGGTGCTAAGTGACATTAGGCTGCAGCAATGGTGTTTCCACTACATTCCTACAACTCCTGACTACTACGGTTTCTAGCTTTGTAGCATCCAAATCTGCTTTTCTAGCCCCCTGGGGATTCTGTAAGCTATCTAATACTCACTAGTAAACCTCTTTCTGCTTAAACTACCTAGAGGAAATCAAAGAACCCTAACACATGAAGTCAAAAAAGACTTTATAGAAGAGAAGGAATTTGGCCTGAGCATTTGAAATCTGGGTAGAATTGAATAATATTACTGGAGTTGAATTGAATAATACCAGATAATTGAAAAAGAGAGAAGAGGAAATTCTAGGTGACAAGAGACCCAAAAAAGCAGGGAAGAAAAAGACATGTGGAAAACAGAGTAGTCAATGAGGCTGGAGTAGAGGATTCACTGCGAAGAGTAGTAGTATTAACACGGAAAGAAGGGTCAAGCTCAGACTGGCTCCCACATCCTCACCCGACAGAAACCAACATGGGCTGCTTGTTCCTACCCTAAATCCAACATTTAAGGTACCAAGAAGAGGTGGATATGATGTACAGCCATCAAACTCAAGAACAAAATTGACCTGAGACTAGAAAGCTTTCAAAAAGGGAAAAAAAATAGATGGTGCATAAAAAACACAAATAAGAGAGAAGTAAATCCCAATCAAACCCTAATTATAATCCAGAGCCCCCATAACATAATGCTTAAACATGTTAATCCAGGACCAAATAGCGTGAGCTTGTATCTTCCCTCTTAGCTCTCCCACTTACTTGTATAACCTTGATCAAGTTCCTTAGCCTATTTGTGCCTCAGTTTCCCCATTTGTAAAGAGAAAATAACATCATCTGCCTCAAATCGTTAATGTGAGGATTCAACGTGTTATTACATGTAAAGCCCTTGGCATGCAGTAAGCACTATACAATTGTTTATTATAATTAAAACATAAATTTATTTAACTCACCAATCAAAAGAAAAATTTTTGCTCAAATTAAAGAGACAAAACAATCCTGTTCTCCACTTAAAACTTAAGAATACAAAGGTTGAAAATATAGAGATGGAAAAGAAAATTCAGGTGAATATGTAAAAAATCATGGAAGAAATTTCAATATTAGACAAAAGCAATTCAAGGTGAAAAACCTCATAAAAAACAAATATATATTATGTATACATACATAGAGAATGACATATACTCTTTTAAAGGAAAAAATAGATCAAAATGTTTTAATAATCATGAGCATATATACATCTAACAATATAGCCTATATATTCAAAGAGATTCAACATACTCCTCTCAGAAAGGGACAGATCAAGCTGTCAAAAATTCGCACACATAGAAAATCTAAATAGTATGATTAATATGCTTGAAATATTAGATAAATGTAGAATCTTATACCCACCAAAAAGAAAAATACGTTTTCTTAAAAGCACAGGTGTTATATTTATAGAAATTGATCAGGTACAGACCACATAATAATATCCAATAAATTGTAGGAAAAGAAATAGCATTGTATAAGCAGGGTTCATTTATCACAATGAGGCAGAAGTGGAAATTATCACCAAAAATGTTAGCTAAAAAAGAATTAAAAGTATATATGTCTGGAAACAAAAATACACACCACTAATTACATCTCATTTGAAGAGGAAATCACAGGAGATTTTGAAGTATTTAAAACTGACCATCAATAAAAATACTTCATGTCAGCACTGTGGGATGAATATGCTCAACTATAATTTATTTTATATCTTCAAAAAGCTAGAAGAGAGAAATTTGAATGTTCATCACCCAAATAAATGATAAATGTTTGGGGTGATGGATATTCCACTTAACCTGATCTGATCATTACACATGGAACACATGTATGGAGACATCACTCTGTATCCCATAAATATGTACAACTATTATGTGTCAACTGAAAATAAAAGGAAAAAGTACTTCATGTCAATTTGTATGTGATAAATACAGTACTCAAAAGGCAATTTATAATTCCAAATACATTTATAGGAAAGCAAACGAGATCAAAAACAAATCACCTAAGCGTGCACCTAAATGTAGAGTTTATTTGTACCGAAAGCTTTTCTCTGCAGCCTTAATTCAGTGCAGGAAGATTTAAGGAGATATACCACCTCCTAAATTTCTTCTTATCGAAGATGTCAACTCGTATTCTTCTAGGGACTGGCAAAATCCTGTTCCCGTGAGTATTTATTTTCCATAATTCTGTCAGAACTCAGAGGTATGACTGATTTTGCCAGCACCCCACTTCCACCTAGCAATATGGCACCAGCTGCTAATTTCAGTATCAACTCCCAACTTTCCACCTGCGGAGCTCCTGAGGATCCTCGCCCCTAGGCATCCGTGCCAGAAACCCTCATGAAATCACCTGACTCCCTTCTCCCCAGTCAGCCCCAGATAAGCAAGACATGCATGGACTTGTTGGCCCTTTTTAATTCTCCTGGTCCTAAATCTTTTTATTTTCCCTTGCTCGTCCAAATATTGATTTGGAAATACAGATGCTCCTCAGCTTACGATATAGTCAACATCCCAATAAATCATATCTTGAGTTGAAAATATAGTAAGTCAAAATGCATTTAATACACCAAACCTGCCAAACATCATAGCTTGGCCTAGCCTACCTTCAACATGCTCAGAACACTTACATTAGCCTGCAGTTGGGCAAAATCATCTAACACAGACGGCTATTTTATAATAAGGTGTTGAATATCTCACATCATGTATTGAATACTGTATTGAAAGTGAAATACAGAATGGTTGCCTGGGTACCTAAATTATGGTTTCTACCGTATTGATAATTAGCACGATAAATCATCTAGTTACCACTTATGTGAAATTTCCCCCTTTTTTTAAAAATTAAAAAATATACAAAATATAAAATAGGACTAAATGCTCTGGGAATAAATATATAGACATATAAGGGCTGTCCAGAAAATATCCACACATTGTTAATACTATTTTTCATATTACATGGCTGGATACTTTCCAGATAGCCCTCATATATACAGTATTTATATACATATACTTATACACATATATATGACAGACAGAGAAAGAGAACATTTAGTCTTGTTTTACTCTAGGTTCTGAGGACATAGCAATGAACCAAAATAAATATCCTTGTCCTGGGACTTCGCAATCTAGTAGAGGGAAAGGCAATAAAATAAATAAGTGTATCATATTACATGATGATGCTGAGAAAAAAAGTAAAGCAAGTAATAGGAAGTGGGAGAGGGTGGGTGTTATTAATTAAAGGACAGGTTTGCTTATTTATTTATTTTTATTTATTATTTTTTAACTTTTAATTTTTATTTATTTTTGTTGATTGACTGATTGATTATAGAGGCAGGGTCTCACTACGTTGTCCAGGCAGGACTCAAATTCAAATGATCCTCCTGCCTTGCCCTCCCGAATAGCTGGGACTACAGGCACGTGCCACTACATGCAGCCTAGGACAGATTTAGAGCTTACATCTAAGTCCAGTCAGAAGGAGACAGTATCATTACTCTCTAGTTAAGCAATACCGAAATTTTTGTCACTGTAGACTCCGCCTTTTCTTCATCCCCAGCCCCATCAAAGCAGCCACCAATCTCTTTAGCGTCTTCATGCCTAATGTCTTTGTAATCCACTGTTCCTCTACCTTGCCCTGCATGCGGACACCCTTGTCTTGCCTTCTCTCCCCAAAGCCCCGCTCACACCTTTCCCCTTCCAGGAAGCCTTCCAAGCACCTTGTCCAGAGCCGCCTCTGTGTTACTAATTATCAGCAACTCTCTTTGGGCACTTAGCCCTCGCTGCCATGAACTCTTGGCTGTTTGAGTTCAAAGGAAAATCTCAATTACAATGCTTTGGGGGGGTGAAACTTTCTCTGTATCAAAGTACATGAATGATAAGGAAAAAATGTATAAACTGCCAAAGCTGTGCTACAAAAGCCTGCAGCTGGCATGACAAAATACTTCATGGAGCCCCCAGGAACTCTGAGCGGTTTCACTGGGTAGCCACAGCTTACACATCAATGAAATGGGAGTGAATAATCCCTACTTCATGGGATGGTTGGGAGGACTAAGTGGCATTAAGTCCCTAGATCATGCTTGGCACAGAGTAAACCAATAAACGTTTCTATGGCCAGCATCTCTTAAGATACAAGGTTTCTCCTCTGCTTCTCCTTTTGGTAATCCCTTTTCCTGAGTCAGATTCCCAGGGGTACCCTGAACTACCTTCCTCCACCCTTCCCTATATTAAGGTTTACAAAGCAAGTCTACTACTTCTCATGTATACTTGACCAGCAGTGTGATTTTGATTTACTGGGCATAAATTTCAGTGTGTCACCTCAACTAGTATTTGCATTTTAAAACTTCAGTCTAATTTGGGAGAAGCTTCTGGTGTCACCAAGTAGGTTGGGAGAGACGTGGGCAGTTAAGGGGGTTTCGAAATTTCTCCTTCCTGCTTCCCTGTAATGGAAAAATTAAGAGTTCACTCAGTTGCAGCTGTGGAAAACGGCCTTTGATGGTCAAGGACATTTTCCAGAATCTGACATTGAGCCCCTCAACTCTTCTTCCCTTCTCGTCTCTTGTCATGAATCAGCTGAATACAAGTTTTAATTCACAGCCACCCAGGGGAGTCCTCAGCACCCTGAGGAGACATGATCCCTTTTGAGAAATGCAACAGAGAAAATTTACATTCTTTCCCAGGAAGAACCTGCCTAGGAGAGTGACTAAATTTGAGGCCGTTTTAAATGGTATCTCAATCTTTGCAGTTAAGTTTCTCAGCATAAATGAATATTCAGCATCAGGTTTATCAGTCCCCTTTTTGGTGTGAATTTGGGTAGCTTGAACCCCAGACACAGAAGCTGACAATTCCCCCTGGAGAAACTGCCAAATGAGTTCCTTAATCTGCTAATGGTCAGAGCCAGTGCCTGGATGGGCCTCGGCAGATACCAGCAATGCTCTGCTGAATCTCGCCGTGACCCCACATTCTTGTTACAATAGTAAGATAATGAAATCCATTTGGGATTCATTACATAACAGGGCCTTGTCGCCCCATTCCCAGTACAAGCTCCTTCAGGGAAAGACGAGTTTCCTATAAACTGTGTGTCCCATCAGGCCTTGGCACCTTGTACATGACATGATTTTTTCTTCACATTAATTAATTAAATATGCCCAAGTACAAAAGCAGGGTTTCTCCATGCTCCACATCCCATAATACATTGTCTGTGGATGGGCCCCTGCTGAAAGGACAGCAATCTCATAGTGTCTTCAATGCTGTAGCTTTAGAGTTATACACATGATTGAAATCCAACAATGTCACCCCATGGCCGACTAGAGGGAATTCGAACATCAACAACAACAGCAAAAAAACCACAATAAGGTTCTGAGATTAATGTCTAGTGTCTTTTGTGAAAAGGGACAAGACTTTCATGAAAAGTTTCTACCACTCGAGCCAGCTTTTCCTTATAAATGACTGATTGGAAACATGAAATTGTAAATTACTTCAAGCTGGTGGGGCCAGTTTTTAGGGATGCCAGTTAGGATAGACTCTAGATTGACAAGGCTGAGACCTGTGTGTGAGCAATTTAACTCTCTGCAAAGCTGCCAATGATGAAACTGACCCTGAGGGGGAAAGTCACTAATCAGTGGAATTATTAGCTACACGGGCAAGAAAAGAGAATGCTTAGTGAAGAAAAAAAAAAAATTTTTTTTTTTTTAGAAAAGTCACCTGAGCAATAGAATTTCTTGTTTTGTTTTGGCAGCTGTAACGATGTCTACAGCAAGTACCAAGCAGCCATGACTTGTTACTCTCAGCTGCATCTAATCTCACACCTGTTCATACTCATTAACCATTAACATTTTAAAGCATTTGCATAATGTCCATGGAAGGGGCATCTTCTCCTCATCTCAGCAATTAGCTGTGCAGTGCATGCATCTAAAGAGAAAACCAGCAAGTGCCCAGGAATGACATGCAGAGTCAGAGGGTCCAAGCTGAGCATGGGGTGAGTGCCGTGGTCCATGGGGCCCTGGGGAGACTGCAGGACAGTGGCACTTCTCCCTGAGCCAAGAACAGGAGCTCTTTCCTCACCTAATAAAGTGCATTCTTATCACAGGCCTGATATTATTAATATTTACAGATAAACAACATTCCCATTATTTAATTTTCTCCCTGGAAGCCTAACCCAGCCTGACAATAATCCTGGTTAGTAGAGTGTCCAAATTAAGTAGGATTTGAAGGTTTCAAATGACCTAAGCAGTCTAATAAATACTTGTACCCAAATTATCAGAATTATATACAAAGTTGCAGAGATATTCACAGCCACGTGGAGTGATTTTTTATTTTTAGCAGGAGGAGCACAGAGACAATAGAAGTTATTCCTACAATGCCCTTCTTGCAATGACTCTGACCCAGTCACTCAATGTGTATTTTTAAGGATCTGTTTTATTCTAACGCTGTTCTTATGAATTTCTTTGTCAGTGTTCTTGGAGCCCCCGTTAGTGCTAACTTCTGGAGAAGGCCTGTCGTCTATGTGAACGTGAGGAACGTCTGGGCACTGGCTGGGGTTCAGTAAATGTCATCTGTGCCTGACGCTGGAGAGCAGCCTCTGCTGGGGCTCGGTGTCACGACTGGCTCTGCTCTCTCTCCTCGTTCTTGTTCTTTTCCTACCTGGAACAGAGAAAAGCAGAAAGGAAATGCCTCCAAGGGAGCCGAATTTGGTCACCACTGGGGAAGTTTGGCCGGGGCTGAAGCACGATTACTGGAGAGCTTGCTCTCCACTTCTGGCTGGGAGCCAGAATTTGCAGCCTCCCTGAATCCCCTGCCGGGGGTGGGGGGGAACAGCTGGGAAGAGACCGGTGTTCCCAGCCAGCTGGCCCTGGAAACCATGCCCCGAACCAGCCCACGAAGCTCCTCGCCGTCAGAGAGCAAATGCTGCTCCTAATTTCTCATCTTCGACGCATCTACCTGTGTGTCTGTCTCCCAAACTTAAGGACTCAGCTGGGGAGCACAGGGCTTTCTCTCGGGTCACATTGCATCCTTGGACTTTGCCCGTGACCTGGCACATAGTAGGCATTTAATGGATGCCTTTTGAATAAACAAGCAGATGTATCGGTGTGTGAACTGCCTTCCCCCGTGTTCACTGTTTCTCAGGCTTCCCTTTGGCTTTGTATGACTCTTCTTTCCCTCTATTGCCCACCTGGCACTCTGATTTTACCCGGATAAAAATGTTGGGGGAAAAGCAGAAAGCACCCTGAGATCTTCCCACAAAACCTCTTCCTGCTGGCCCCAACCGACACAAACAGTTCAGAGAATAGTCCTCACTCCCGGACGTACTTGACGTACGATGCATGATCACCTTGCACAGCACACATTCCCCACCTACTATGGTACGACGTGCCCTGGACTAGACTCTACTACAAATTACGAGACCCTACCACAAAGACCCAGAGACAGCAGACAAAAAATGGTCCAATTACATGCATTTTTTTTTTTTTTTTGCTACTAAACCAGTTACCAGATTTCATGGAAAAATCTGGATCTCCTATCACTCTACCAAATGCTCCCAAATTTAAGTCACCTAAGCTGGTCCAAAACCAGGCACTGACTTAAAAGACTTGTGGGGAGAGACACTCCAGAGTGAGGCCCTCTTCCTCCCCTTCCCCTCCCCACTTCCTCGTTCTGTGACTCTGAACACCTCAGTAAACCAAGTTTTCTCATTTTTCAAAAGTGGGATGCCAGCACGTGCCCTCGCTTTCTGCTGGGGTGCCTCTGGAGAGCCCAGGAAATGGTATGTGAGGGGACTTTGTAAATGTAAATTACCACCCAAGGGGAAAGTATTGTTTCATAGTCTATTTACAACAGGCAAAGATTTGGGATTTTGTAGTAAATTAGAGGGGACACTGTTATGTCACCTTTTTGTGCTAATATTTTTTTTCCCCAAACTTAGTTTGTCCTTTCTCAGGGTTTACAAGCAGGAGCTAAAGGTTTTAGGTCCTTAGCTGCCACCTTGTCATTTTACTCTGGATCCACTTGCCTGTATGTTTTCCTGCTCCCCAAATGCAGCAGTTGCAGCTGCTTTGAATAGGGATGGAGCTCACACCCCATAAACTCCCTTAGGAGGACATTTGAACAAGATATTATGTATCAGGTTGAAACAAGGAGATGTCATCCATTACAGGATGGATCTAGATAGCCTGCGAGTGTGAGTAGGAGCCTCTGGGAAGTTTCTCTTCCCCCATCATTCATCAGCAGCTCAGAATCCCTCTTGGCCTCAGACAGCAAAGGAAGCTTGGAGGACAGAGTGGGTAGAGGGGTTGAGAAAAGACCCTCCCAATGCCAGGAGAACAGACAGCCCCAGCAGGATCCCTGCCAGGCCTCATTCCTAAACCCAAACCCTGGGCTCAACTGGCCCTGAGAGTGCTGGGGAGTGGGATGGGGCAGAAGGGGGTGCATTAGCAAAGAAGAACAACGCTGAAGGGATATTTAAAAATAAAGAGTGAAGAATTTAAAAAAAAGCAGCAAAGGAACAAGAGCAAATGCCAGAGACCAGTGGGGAAGCTCTGCTGGGAATACAATGCAGACACTCCCCTCTCATTTGAAGGAAAACCCCTGAGGGTCCCAGCAGCTAAATGCAAGTGATTTCCACCTCTAACCCCCAAGTCCAAGGCAAGGTCACCTCACCTGGCATCTGAGATAGCCTTGGAAGCTGCCTGTTCACTAGCGGGGCCCCTCAAACTATTTTACACAAACAGAAAGCTCTCCTTTTAAAACATAATTCTATTCCTGTCACTTCCTAATGAAGACCCATTCATGGGACGTGCCTCCCCCAATCCAAATACAGAGTAAAAGCAGATAAAATAGAAACGCAGAAAACTGAAGGCATAATGAGTCTCAAAACACAAGATCGGTCTCTCCGTGAACCAGGAACAGAAGAGAAGCACACGTCGGTGGGCTCTGCTGGGTGCTGGGTGCCCATTCTGGGAGAAGGCGGTGGCAATCTGCGGTTCTGTTCTGGGGGACAAAGAGGGTGAAATAGACTCCACCCAAGAGTTATGATTGGGGCTAGCATTGCTCACCAACTCCCACCCAACTCCCAACACCCATCCCTAAAAGAAACCAAAAACTGTAGCTAACCATCCCCTGGGGGCTAGGGTTCTGAATAAGCTACAAGCCTAGGAAGGAAAAAAAAGACAGAAACACAGTCTCCAATTTAGACAGGAAGGAAGCCACAATACCCCCAATGCCACTGTGGGACAGGAGTTCTGCAACACCACCAGGTTTAGGGCAGGGAGTCCTGAGCAGCTGGGCAAAGGTGACCACAAAACCACTGGCCCAGGAGGGGTGAACACAGAAGGAACCAGAGAGAAGAAAAACAAAAACAAAAGTTCTCCCACTCAAAATAAGCCTGCAAAGCAAAATTCCAAAATACAGGAAGAAATCTAATACTGAGAAAGACAGCCAACAAAATCAACATTCAAAGCATAAATATGTACCAGAGGAAATTAAGTTTTTGGAATCATCTGGCAAAACTTTAAAATAGGTATGTTTGGTTACCCAATGAGATAAATGAATAACTTCCATTTTTAAAGTGTGAGAGATTTTTAAATAAAAACAGACATAAATGAAAATAAAACTTAAGGCATTAAGTTTGAAAACTCAGTAGATGATATATGCCCTCACCTGGCACAGACAGAAGTGGAGAATTGCAGGGAATCTGCCCTGAATGCAACACAGAGAGATTATATGCAATTAAGATAAAGAGATTATATGCAATTAAGATAGAGGATGATTAGAGGTTCTAAATGTCCAGCAGGAATTCACAAACAAGGAAATGGACAAAATGATGAAGATGCATTGTTCAGACTTTAAAATTGTCCAGATTTAAAGAAAGATATGTATCCTCAGATGCACAGTACACTCCAAGCACCAATCAGAATAAATAAAGCTATTCCCAGGATTATCATAGTAAAACTGCAGAACATGAAGCGTAAAAAGAAAATGTTTACAGCTACCAAAGAGAAAAGACAGATTATCTAGGAAGGAACTACAGTTAGAAGTACGATGGAACGTCTCATCAGCAACAATAAATTACTGAAGACAATGGAATTGTATCTTCAACTTGATGAGAAAAATTAGTAACTCTCAACCTCAAATATTATACACAGATAAACTACAAATCAAGAATCATGGGGGGAAAATATGTGTTTAGACATAAAAAAATTTAAAGTGTTAAATACCCACAGATCCTCACTAAGAAAATAATTAAAGGATTATTTCAGGAAAAACTTGGAGAATATACATAGAATTTTAAAAGTAAAGGTGATCAGAAAAAAAGATAACATGTCTTGGTAGATGTATTTAACGATTAAATGGAAAAAGAACTTTTTTAAAAAAGAAAATTAGAAACAAAGATAAGACAGACAGAATATTCCATGGATAGTTGATCAGTGCCCACATCACATTGACGGGCAGGATAGAAACCACTGTGTTAGAAAAATTTACAGCTAAAGGTATTGGTTTAAAAGAATAATTACTTGAAAAATGAAAGTACAATGTGTAGCATCCAAATCAGTACAGATTAAAAAGGGGAATCTAGAAAACTTTGTGAATCCAACCGAGAGGAGAAACAAAGGTAGGAAAAAGCAGATAAAGGGGGTGGTATAAAGAAAATTCAAAATGAGATGGCAAAAAATTTATCCATAATTACAATAAATGCAAAAGGATTTACCCATATAAAGAAAGAGATTTTCCAATGATTAAAAAATAACCCCTGCTATTAATATATGCTATTTGTATGAGAACATCTAAAATAAAAGACTCTGAAAGATAAAAATAAAGGAGAAATAATATGCCATGCAAATATGCTTTTTAGAAACAAACCAATTACTGCAATTTTAATACCAGGCAAAATATAAATTAAGAAAAATAAGAAGGGATAGAGGGGAGGAAAGGAATAGAGTTATATATAATTCTGTACATCAAAGAACCAGCAATATACAGTCTTTTTATGTCAATTGTTGTTTTAATGATGATATTTTAGGTCACAAAGAAAGTCTCAATGAAAATCAAAAATTTAGTATAATATAAACCACATTTTCTTACCAAAATGCAATTAAATTATGTGAAAATATAAAAAGATAGCACCAAAAAAATGTGATTAGAAACCTCAAAGTGCACAAAAAATAACTCATAAGTAAAACAGAAATTCACAATAAAAATCAGTCATGTTTAGAACTAATGATGCTTAGTAATAATGAACTAACTGCATATAAAAACTTGTGAGTTTAAGTGATAAAGGTATTTAAGGATAAAATTATAGTGTTAAATGTATTAATTTATAAAACAAGTAAGATCAAATGTAGATGAGTTAAGCATTCAGTCTAGGTGCTTGGTGGGGAAGAATATATCTCAATAATAAGAAGAAGGAAATAATAAAGATGCAAAAATAATAAAATAGAAAACAAAGAAATAACAGATAAAGTGATCAAGCTGGTTCTTTGAAAATGATAATGAAATAGACAAATCACTTGCAAAACTGGTACAGAAAAAATTAGAAAACACAAATTAATAATATTAAGAATAAAAGGAAGCCATGATTTACAAGCATAGAAATTTTTTTAACTGAGAGAATTCAATAAACAATTTTAAGAAAATAAATTTGAAAACTTAGAGAAAATAAAAATTACCATCATTGACTAAATAGATAACTGAATAAATCAATAATCTATTTTAAAATTAAACTAGTAATCAAATCTCTACCTTCAAAGCTCACCAGATTCAGAGTGTTTTAGAGGAGAGCTTTACCAAACTTTCATGGAATAGATAATTTCTTTTTCTCTAACTATTTCAGAATTAGATGAGGAGAAAAAGGTATCCATTTTGGGGACCTTGATACCCAAAATAGACAGGATCAATACCATAGAAGAAAATTATGTATGAATATCATGTGTGTACATATATGCAAAAATCCTTTAAAAATTAACTATTAAAAGGCAAATCAAATTTAGATGTTTGTAAATATAATATGCCATATAACAATATAATCATGACTAAGACCAAGTAGAGTGCATACGGATTTTAAGGATATTTCAACATCAGAAAAATCTATTGATGTAATACAGCATAGTCAGAGACTAAAAAGGAACAAAATCAGATTGTCAACTTAATAAATTAAGAAAAAGCATTAGATGAAATTCAACTTTTCATTATTAAAATATATTTTAAAACTAGATAGAAATAGGAAAATTCTTAAACTAAAATAATTTACCACAAACCTACGTAAATGTTACACTTAATGGTGAAATTTAGAAAATTTTTATTCAAGTCAAGAATTATTTTAAAGTTACCAGTTGTCACCCTTTGTATTCAACATTACACTGAATGTCCTACTCAATTCAATAGGACAGGAAAAAGAAATAGTAAGTATGACAATTAGAAAGGAAAAGACAAAATTTGCCTTTATTGGTAGGTGCAATCATTGTCTGCAGAGGAAATCCAAAAGACTAGAGTTATTACTGTAGCCTTTCATATGTAATATAGAAACTTTGCCATAATATATATATACAGTGGCCACACTTGATGTTATAGTTGTTATATGTATCTGCATATGTCTATAAACCCCACAAGACATTGTTGTAGTTCATGTCTTAAAAAAGAATATGTACTTTAAAGTAGTAAGAAGAAAATAATAGACTTTAACATTTGTTTATTCTTTTAGCCATTTTTGGTGTTCCCCTTTCCTTCCAAAATATCTGGTATTATTTCCCTTCAGCATGACAAACTTCCTTTAGCATTTTTTATACCTGAAACATTTCTTGAAATTTAGCATTGCCAGTTCTGCTGGGCAGTAAACTTCCTTAGTTTTCTTTCATCTGAAGATGTCTTTTGTATTGTTCTTATTATTACTATTCAGAATATTTTATCTGGACATAGAATTCTGGGTTGACAGATTTTTTTTTTCTTTCAGCACCTTAAATTTGTTATTTTACTGACTTCTGGACTATCGTTTGATGAGAAGTCATCAGTGATTTGAACGATTGCTTCCTTATATACAAATGTATTATTTTTCTGTCTGTGTTCAAGACTCTCCCTTCATCTTTGGTTTTCATTAGTTTGACTACAATGTGTTCAGGCATGTTTTTCTATTTATCCTACTTGGGATTTACTGAGATTCTTGAATCTGTAAGTTTGTATCTTTCACCAAATTTGGAAACTCTTCTGCCATATTTCTGTAAGTAATTTTTGTGTCCATTATCTCTCTCCTATACTTCTTAGAACCCATTTATGCACATGTTAGAGCTTTGATATTATTACACAGTTCTCTGAGGACCTGTTCATTTTTTCTATTCTTTTTCTCTCTTTTCTTCATATTGGATAATTTCTATCAATCAACCATTAAGATACTTGTAATTTCCTGTCATTTGCATTCAATTGTTAAGACTGTCCAGTGAATTTTTTTGTTTCATTTATGTTATTTTTCACTACTAGAATTTCCATATTTCATAGTTCTTATTCTTCTGCTGAAATTTCCTTTCATTTTGTCCATTAGTTTCCTTTACATCATTGGGCATTATTATAATTGCTGCTTTATAAGCCTTGCCTGATAATTTCAACATCTGGGAATGTTCTCTGTAGAATTGGTCACATATATTTGTGTCTTTGCAAGTCAAATAATATTGGATTGTATCCTGAACATTGTGAATATCATGTTATGGAGACTCTGGATTCTATTATATTTCTCCAAAGAGTGTGGATTGTTTTTATTTGTTTATGGGGCAATTAATACAACTGGATTCAAAGTGGAAACACTGTGTGTGGGATGGCAGTGAACGAATCTCAGTTCACTTCTTTTATCTTTAGCTGAGCTTCTTGGAGTCTGCCTTACACATATGTGGTTCAAGGATCAGCCAAGATTTGGGCAGAGTTTATACAAAGAATTTGGAGATTCCCTCTATGGCTCTTGCCTTTCTGAGATTCTTCCTTAATTTTCCAGAGATGTGGTTGCCTAAATTTGTCCTCTGTTTCCTTCTGCCTGAAATACTATAGATTTTCTCTCAGAATTTTAGCTGCCTCACATGGTGCAGAATCCCCTCAGGTTGCCTAAAAATGGGACATTGATCTAAAATCGTGACCTTCTAAGTGACAACTCCCTTCCATAATATTCCTGTTTTGGTTCACCTTACGGTGCCTTCTAGTGTTGCTTTAGTTTTATTTTTTCTTATTTTATTTTCTCTTTTTGTTTGCGTTTCCAATGTGTATAGTTATTGTATGTGGGAAGTTCAGTCTGATAGGAGCTCACTTGGCTATTAGAAGAGGAACTAATATTTAAAAACCTTACAAACTGAATGT
Organism: Daubentonia madagascariensis; assembly: GCA_023783475.1. Taxonomy (NCBI): domain Eukaryota; kingdom Metazoa; phylum Chordata; class Mammalia; order Primates; family Daubentoniidae; genus Daubentonia; species Daubentonia madagascariensis. The sequence goes on from JAKFHU010002239.1 coordinate 1,122,993, forward strand.
TTAAGAGTACAGCAATTTGCTAGATTCACAGTCAACATATCTGTATTATACACCAGTAATGGCCACTTAAAATGTAATTAAAAATGTAATTCTTTAAATTCCCATGTAAAATTCCTATCAAAATTATAAATACCTGGTATTAATCAAACAAAAATGTGTAAAAACTTTACGAAAATAATTATTAATTTCGTAAAATAATTATTAATTATTAATGGACATACAAGAAGTTTGGAATAAACCAGAGAGCAACCATATTTATGGATGGAAAAACTCAACAGAGTAAAAATATCAGTTCTTTATAAATTAATTTGTAAATTTAAAGCCATTCTGATTAAAAGTCCAAGAGAATTTTTCATTGACAAGATGATCCTTAAATCCCCCTGGAGAACAAATGTCAAGAACTAGAACAACTGACCATGTCAGATTCCAGGACTTTTTATAAAGTTGTATATTGTATACTAGTGAGATCTACAAGTTAACGAATGGAACAGAATGGTGCAGAAAGAGGAGCAGGCATATATGAAAACTACATGTATGTGATATCATTTGGATATTCATCCCCTCCAACTCTCATGCTGAAGCTTTATCCCCAGTGTTGGAGGTGGGCCTAGAGGGAGATGTTTTGGTCATGGGGTTGATCCCTCACAACCGGCTTGGTGCCACCCTTGCAGTAAGGAATAAGTTCTCGCTGTATTAGTTCACGTGAGATCTCATTGTTAAAAAGAGCGTGGTGCCTCCCTCCCCTCTCTCTTCCTCCCTTCCTCTCGCCATGTGATCTCTGCTCCATCTCACCTTCCACCACAATTGGAAGCTTCCTGAGGCCCTCTAGAAGCAGATGATGGCTCCATGCTTCTTGTACAGCCTGCAGAACCATGAACCAAATAAACCTCTTTATTTTATAAATTACCCAGCCTCAGATATTCCTTTATAGCAACGTGAAACAGACTAGGATGATATGGCAAAAGCGACAATATAAATCAGGGGTTGAGGGAGGGTGAAAAATTCAAATGGCACTAGAACAATTGATTATTCATAAGAAAAATAGAGTGAAATTACATCTATATGCAAAAATTAATTCCAGCTGGAACTAAAGACCTAAACGGGAAGGGTCAGACTTCTAAAAATTTAGAAAATAATATGGGAAAATAAGATGTAATATCATCTTGGGTAATGATTTCTTAAACTAGACAATGAAAAGTATAAACCATAAATAAAAACATGGAATATTTTGACTAAATTAAAAGTTTAAAATTATTGTGTGTCAAAAAACATCATAAATAAGAGTGAACAAGAGAAATCACTGACCTGGAGAAGTTATTTATTGTGCATACAACCTACAAAGGATTAGAATCAGTATGTGCAGAAAACTCCTATAACTCAATAAGGACACACAACACCGCAAAAAAAACATGAGCAAAGGGCAGGAAAAGTAAATCATTGCCAAGCTAATCCTTCAGTTCATGTGGTAGACAAATTTAAAGAACTAGAATGAGGACTTGCCATATAAGATACCAAGACCTATGATTAAGCTACTGTGTATGTTGCACAGCAATGAGATTGACAAATGGAAAACGGAACACAATCTGTTGGAAGTTGCACATATCAGTCAACCCAACAATTCCACTGCTAGGAACATTTCCTAGAAAAACTCTTGCTTATTTACACAATGAGCCATGCACAAGAATGTCCTTAGCAGCATTGTCTATATCAGCAAAAATGTTGGGAAAGCCTTACGTGCCTATTAATGGGAAAATGAGTAAATAAATGGTGGTATGTCAATGAAAATATTACGTAGCAATTAAAAACAAATAACCTGATATACCAAAATGTATAAATCTCGAAAACATAGTTTTGTAGAAAAAGCAAATTGCAAGATCATACACAGAGTATACAGTGTTAATTATATAAAGTTTTAAACTTTGCAAAACAATATTGTATATTGTTTATGGCTACGTAAAATTTTAGTGGGAGTATAAAAACCTGAATGTGAATGGTGAATACAAAGTCTATAGGGAAATTATCTCTGGGAAGAGAAAGAAGTCAGGAAGGCATGCACTAAGGCTTCAAGAGCTTCTGCAATGTTACATTACTTTAAAAAGAGAAAATTATAGCAAAATGTCTGAATCTAATATAGCTGAGTGGCCAATGCAGAGATCTTTATTACATTCTGTAACTTTCAGTATGTTTGAAATACGATATTTCAACACAATCATTTTGAAGGTCATTTCGTTGCTGTTCACTGTCCTTGGAATAAAGATAAAAATCCCAAACTACTCTCCTCCCAGCTCCTTCCTATCCAGACTCTTTCGGTTCCCATTGTCCCTTACTTTTCCTGCCTCAGGACCGTCACATAATCTGCTATTCCCTCTAATAAGAACACGTGCCTCTGCCCTTCACTTAGCAAACTCCTCTTCCACCGCCAAACTCAAATGCCATCTTGCCAGAACCATCTTTCTTGCCCATCCACCATAGAACAAGTTAGGTCTCCTGCCACAAACTCTCACACGCTGTGAACTTCTCTTTCACTGTCCTTTGTAAATGTTAAAGTGAATTATTTGTATACTTTTTTAACTTCCGCTCTGTAAATTCCATGAAAGCAAAGAAAATGTCTGTTCTATTCACCACTTAATCTAGCACAAGGCTTGAGGCATAGTATGCCCAGTTGATGTGTTGGAAAAAGGGGGATGGAGGAACAGGAAAGAGGGAAGGAAGGAAGGAAGGAAGGAAGGAAAGGAGGGAGGGAGGGAGGGAAGGAGGGAGGGAGAGAAGGAGAGAGGGAAGGAGGGGGAGGGGGAGGGGGAAGGGTTCTAGCCATTATGAATTGCCAGTTGAGATAACTTCAATTCCTTAAAGCCTATGTTGAAAAGAGCTTGGGGGCTGGCTTCCATTGGCATTGGCCTGCGCTCAGTTTTCCAGTGCTCTGTTATCTACAATTACTTATCTGTGATGATGTGTTTCCATCAGGGGCCCAGTGGCAGGAAGCCATGATTAAGGGTTCCTGTTAAATTGGCCCCTTGTGTATTAGTGGTCATTTTAACATTCACCATAACGACATACGCAATAGTGTATCCATATATTTAAAAGAGGGGAAAGGAATTATTCTATGTTAATACCAGGTGTTAGTTCAGCAAATGAAGCAATAATTAAGTGGATCAAACAGACTTTTCAAAAACTGGAGCTACTAAAATGCAGGCACACTCACACTCACCAACACTCACACACTAACACTCACACTCATGCTCACACATGTACATATACACCACTTAATTTGTTACTGATGCAGTAAATACCTATTAGAAGACAAATATAAAGAAAAAAGCTATTCCTGAAGGGTTTAAAATCCATTTTGTGTTTTGAAATAAGATGATAAAGATGATGATGATGATGACATTGACAAAGAAGAGTGACTAACATTTATTGGGTGCTTATTATGTGCCAGGTACTATACTAAGTAGTTTACATGCATTAATTATCTTATGTAATCCTTTTAAGACCTTATGAAATAGGGAATTTTATTACTGCATTTTACAGTTGAGAACAGCAAAGTATTTCTACCCCAAAATTACCTAACTTGAAAGCCTAGGTACCTCGCCACTTTGCTTTCTCACCTGCCCCACTCCACTCCCCACAAAATTGTATCACACACATGCCACATGCCACATGCCACAAATATACACACATACATACCCCTTAAAGTTCCATTTTCACAAATATATAGTGGAAAGTAGATGTGAAAAACTTTCACTCAAATGTTTGAAAATAGAGGCATACACAGTCAAAGCAAATCTACATCCTGAATTCCCCAAGTTATAGAATGGTTAGTCTAATGCCCTGCTCCATGTTTGAATTCTGAGCAGATGGCCACAAAACCCGTCTGGCCCAGTTGGTTATTATGTATTATCCAGTCAATGCAAAGTCCCAATAAATGTTTGAGCCTGAGCATCACAAATTTATCAACAAGCTTTTTTCTCCCAATTTTGTGTGCATTACAATCACCATATCCAGCATAGCTGGTGTGTTCATTTTAAAATAAGTGGAGTTGAGGGTTTTTATAGCAATAACACATTAAATGGCACATTTTCAGTTTTGGTGATGACATGATTGTTAAAAATGAATGGAGATACAACAGCCCCTATGTGAGAAGGAAAGTAAATTTCATATGTTTTCTATGAGCATTTAGAGGCCATCCCGATAAAAATAACATGTTTATAGGATTAAATAAGAGTTCAGGTTCCCTAATTGGGTACTAAATGTCCAGGATTCTAAAACAACCTTCATAACCTTATAATACCCAATTTGAAAGGCATCCTGAGCTCAGATGGATTTTAAAAGCAAGGCCAGTATCTGTCCTTACATATCAAAACAGAATTTTAGGAGTGAAAGTGAATTTTCTTTTGGCTTTAAGTAGAATTGGAGCAAACAAAAAATAGGATTAAACTTGTGGAGGAAATAAAAACATAACTAAACAGAAGAAAAATCCAAATACTTCCATGATTTTTGAAATATATTTTTTCTCCTTTTTGCTCTTCTCCCCTCCATACCCCCACCAAAAAAAAAAAAAAACCTCTTATTTGGGGAGAGATTCAAAGGGACCATAATTACTACCTTTGATTCTCAGATCTCAGAAACGATGATCAACCCTTCCAAGCCAGAGGCAGTGACTTTACTGTCAAACAAAGAATGGTATTCCCAACATCATTTGCTGACAGCTTTTGATACTCATCACTGTAATATTGAACCCTGCAATAGGACAGGAAGAGTTACCCAGGCAGATTTCATTTTTCCTACTCTTCCCCTTTCTTAGCTGCTTGATCTTGGACAAGTCATTAATCTCTCTGAGTCTCAGCTCCTTTGGCTATAAAACAAGAGCACTTTTACCTATCTGATAACAAATGGAAGCACCCAGAATAAGGCTTGACAGACACACAGTGTACTGCCAACAACAACGAGTAGCTCCTGCGAGTAGAGTCAATCCAAGGAGTAGAGTTGTGAGTGAGTACCACAGAGAACGTCTTCACGGAATCAAAGAATCTTCGAATCAGAAGGAAACCCTGAGTGACTTAATGGGAGCGCAGATTTAAAATGATAACCAATAAAAATGCTGGTTCTCAAAGATGGTTCTAACACACAGTAAAGTCCCCAGCAGACAGGGCAAAGCAAGAGCTCAATATACGTCTAGTGGAAGAATGACTTCATAGGAAGACTTTGCCAATACAAACCTTATAGTCCCTGGTTTCTCAGAAGAACTCAAGGTCAGCCCATTGTTTTTAACTTAGGCATCTGGCCACTTGGCTTCCACTTACCTGGCGCTTAAATAGGGGTTCTTTTTCCAGTGGCTTGCTTCCAGCCCTCCCTGCCAGAGCCCAGTTATTACCACTACGCAAAAAAAAAAGTCATTATTTATTCTCAGTGCTGAATTTTTGTCTTTTTAAGTTGGTTCTAATTCTGAGAACTTAAGGAGTAGAACATAAAAAGAAACAATTGCCATTCAGTTTCCTTCCCAGACAAGGCATGCCATTAACCATAGAATAACAGTCTATGAGTAGCACCTTATTCCAATCTCCTAGTCATTGAAGGAATCCCACTTACAACACTGATGACCTGATTATCCCATCGCAGAATACTGCTGGGTTCAGGCATTCTCGGTGTGACAAAGATATCCATTTCACTTTTGGATGGCTCTATTTCACAGAAAGATTTGTATTTTTTTCCCCTAAAATCTGCCTCCCTAAAACTTCTTTCCAAGGTTCCTAGTTCTTCCCCTGGAGCGACAGCTTGTACCCTGATGTATTAATCATAGTTTCTAGTTTTTATATTTTATGATGTTTTGACATCTTGGGGGACCTAGTTGGACAGGAAGAGACTGCCACTCCCGGGACTAGCTAATTCCTAAGATAATAAAATAACTTGCCTACAAACACGCCTTTCATATGCAAACCAACTACTCCCCAGTCTATATTCCAGCCACCTTTTTTATCTAACTCTTACACACCACACCAATATTTTCCCTGCCCTAAATCAACCCAGGGACATTCAACTAGGGACAGCCCCTCTGCCCCCAAACCCACCAGCATTATTCAAACTAGCCAGTCCTACACTGTTTCCCCTGCCCTGCCTTGCCTGTCCCACAGAAAACACAACAAAGGCTGCAGCCTGACGGACACTGGTGTGTCCCTATGCGGCCCCGTGTGGTACGCCATGCCCCTCCTCTGGGGAACTATAACTAATGAAAATCTTCTTCCATTGGCTTTAGCCACTCAGTCACCTCTATAAATTAAAATCAATGTGTGTGATTGTCAAGATGCCTGACAATCCACTGAAAGCAGTTACCCTATTACTTCCAAATCCTCACTCTATGCCTTTGACTCATATCCTTTACCACCTTCTACAAGATTCTAGAGGCCTCACTAACCCACCCATCTCAGAGTCAGCCATTCAGAGCTGAGCGCATCCCTTCTAATGGGATCTGGCTATTTCAGGGCACTAAGGGACTTTTAACTTCTTTGACCTGGGCGATATGCTTTTATCCACTCAACCCTTATCTTTGTTAATAGCGTATTTACACTACTGGCTAAAATGAAGCTTTATTGTTAATAAAAAACCTTCACTTCATTTCACATGAACATTTATTACGCTAGACTTCTCTAATCCTTTCTTGCACAACTGACTGTTTAAACTAGGCGTTAAAATTCATCATTATCTCCATTAAATTTGCAGTTACCTACCAGGACTGGATACCTGTACTAGAGTATTTATTATTCTTAATAATAACTATGGTGATAGTAATATAATAATGGCTTAAAAGTACTGGGTGCTACTATGCTAAGTATTTGACACGTACTATCCTATTACGTTCTATTATAGGTGTTATTATATCCCATCTTATAGATAAGAACACTGAGATTTTTAGAGACTAAGAGTAACGTGCTCAAGATTATGCAAATTAGTGTTAGAACAGTGGTTCAAATCCAGGCCTAAGTGCACATCTTATTTATTTCATCTTATTAATATTTTAGTTGTTTACGCTTCTATCTCCCACTTAAATTGTGAGATAAACATACTTAAAGATAAACATACCCAGTCCCTAGTATCTGAACGGTGAGTGCTCAGATATGTGTATTCGTGGGATTCCATGTTAGATCTTGATTGTTCCATCAGTCTTGTTGGCTACTGCACTGGGATTTGCACACGAGTCTTCTTTGCCTTCACGCAGCCGTGGATAAACATCTGGAAACATACGAAACTCTGTACCTTTCCCCTGAGGGTTTCTGCTCTTTGGGATAGTATTGGAGACTTTTGATAAGTGGTTGTTCACAAGCTACGCATCTCTCTCACTGGAAGATCACTTCCTTTCATCTTCTCCCGCATACAGCAAGTGCTTGCCGACGTCGGCTGCCACATTTATTTCTACCTGAACACCCACGTTCTGCCATGACAGCGTTTTTCAAATGATTTTTTAAAATCATGATTACATCAAGTTTACAGCAATCCACTACTCTAACAATAATCACTTTGTCCAAAAAAGAAAGGAGTTTACTTCCTTTTCTTCGGGTGCTAAGGCAGGCTCACAAGAACCGGCCGTTCTGTTCTCAGCGCTCTCTCCTGCATTTAGTAATGTATTATCACCTCAGATTGATGCAGACTGTGGTTAAATTCACAAGAATGACTTTTCCACCCTTCTAACACCTCCCTCTCCAATAGTGCTTTGCAACTTACAAAAAAAAAAAAATCTTTCACAAAATGTGAGGGTGCAGTGAACCCCCTGCTTGAAGAGGTCAATCTAGAAGGCGCAGTAAATAGAATTGCTGAACTGAAACCAGGTCTTCTGTCTCTGTCTAGAGGCTCTTGCGCTCTACCACAGCAGAGTGGAAACAAGACAACAGTTCCGGCTCTATGATTTTTTTTTTTTTAAGAGGCCTCTAGAAGCCATCACCCGGAAGTGGAAATGGAGTCCATTTTAAGTGTCTGGGTGGCTCTTCCAGTCATCTCCTCGTCCCTCCTGCGTTTTGATCCCCCCCTTGTGATGTTTGTTCTCTGCTTTCAAGTACAGAGGTCACAGTCCTTGATTCAAAAGATGAAAGCAATAAAATATATATTTACATCACGAGATTTTGCATTGCTTTCAATGTTCTTATACCTGCAACTTTTGACCTAGAAAATCTCTCCAAAAGATGACTTTTAACGGCAGCATTCAACGTAGAAAAGATTGCAGAAAGCCTTCTAAGAGCTATAAAAGTAGAATTTGTAACATTTGGCTTGCAGGGAGGGCTGTGTGTTTACCAGCTTTAAGGTAGAGCCGAGCAGAGCGGCTCTGTGCATTTTCTCACGGGGCACAGTTTCAAAGCCTTTCCTTCCTGTGTGCCTCCAAACCTGTTTACAACAGTCTCTCTCCTCCACGGTACTTGCCACAGGTAGTTAAGTGTGAATAATGACAACCCAAAAAAGAAATAAAGCTAAATTCCCATTACTAAAGAAAAACTCAAGTTAGCCCTCTGGGGGAGATGCTCGCAAGGATTAATTATATTATAGGAGTTGATATCTCTCTTCATTTTCCTTTCCAGCAGTTTTGCAGATACATTTTTTCCACAGTTTTAAAGAAATGTAAGAACTCCCAAGTTCCACAGCCAGAAAATGCTGACAGTGTCTGATAGCTGAATAATGGATGAAGCTCCACTGTTTACTTAGCAGGGGGAGAAAAAAAAGCGATAGAGAAGTCCAGATAAAGTGCAGGAATCTGACATCCTCTTGTGCAGAACAATGGTGAGAAGAATATCCTGGCTTTTTTTCTTTTTTTTTTGTCCATGTGCAAAATGTATATGGAAACAACAGTTCAGTATGAGGTTTATTATCATTTCACGCCTGTACCTAAGAGTTAATCGGGCAGTTCTCCTCTGTGTCAACGTGGCTGCTTCCTTCAGTCAGGGGATAAGACCTGGAAAACAGATTACTAAGCATTTCCACCCCGACAGCTTCGGATGCCCTATTGCGTTGTCACTCGAGAGAACTTTCCCTGAAGATATTGCATCATTTTCCCAGCTAGGAAATATCTCCAATATTACCACACATTCATTTACTGGAAAGCTGGTGAACACATTAAACTATAATTAGCAAAGTTTAAGGTTTTCTTTTCAATAAAGTTCAGTTTTTCATTGCCGATTAATCCCTATTCCCGTACTCCTTTGTAGGTCCAACCATACCAAGTCAGTCAAGTTGAAGGCTGTCGGGGTGTTTGTCTTCTGAGAGATCCCCCTCCATGAAATCTCCCACAATGCCTGTCACTGGTACCTAAAATTCCACCATTAGAGATTCACTCTGTTGGTTCTGGAGGCATTTTAATCCCTGGGGGCCCTATTAAAATGCAAAAACTCTGAGAAGAATAACAGCATTGAAAGCTATTATTAACTGACAGCAAGGAGGCCCTTGGGAATTGGACACAGGCTAGAGCCTGAGGAACAACCACAGGAAATCAAGACACAAGAGGAGGGAAGGTAAGATGGTAGCAAAAAAAACTTTAGCTACTTCACCATTTTTCAGGGACAAGGCAGCCCTACTGCTGATAGTCCCTCTGCTAAGGGAATTTCATTCAAGGTGAGATGATGGACACAATGCAAGCAATGTTTTTTTCAGCTTTACTAAAGGAGAAAACCAACATAGTATTTATGCAGAACTCTGGCTTTAGCTGAGTATGTTTAATCAAGATGTTGCCGCTGGACTTTTTCCTCCAACACCTTGAAGTAGTCACTTGGACTTGTTCATAAGAGTTGCATCTAAATCATTCTCTTTGGAGACAATATGGGAGCTTTTCCTTTTTACATGTTTTTAAAATTGTATATTTCACATATGTTGGGAGTGTTACCATAGAAAACACAGAAGTGACTTACACTAATAAGGTAAATGACTCCAGTAGAGAAGAAGTAGGACTCTATCGAAACTGACTCCCGGATTTTGGAAAAATCTGTGTTTATCCAGCAAGTTGCTGATTTGCATCAGTAAGAGCTGGTCCCAGAGCAAAGTCTCCTAACCCCTCAGAGATGCTTCCTATACCTTGAAAGAGTATTCCAGACTCTGCAAGTTTTTAAAATGCCAGAAAAGATTGAAATTCTTTGTTACTATTTTGTGGTGGTTGATACGTGTGTATGCATGTGTGCATACGTGCATACATTTGTATGTGTTGAACGATGTAGATGCACAGTGGTAAAAATCACGGTGGGAGATTGAATTTCCCCCAGATACAAACTTAAAGTATTTAAAGGTGTTATGACTGTAGGGGGAAAAGAATAGGTTGATGCAATAAGTTTTTATACTTTTCTTAGGTACCTGAAACAAAAAGTTACGGAGATATTTTTTGTGGTTTTTTTTGTTACTGGCAAATTACTGTTGCTGCTGCTGTTGTTATTGTCATTTTTATATGAACTATTTTATCCAAACCCAGATCCACCTGAAAGAACTTTAAAGTGCGGTCAAGGCTGCTCAATGGAGTGTGATGAGGGTCAAGCCAGAAAAACAGGATAACAAAGGGCTTCTGAGCAGAAGAAGAGAGGCATGGCCTAGGAAATAAATTCCTGGGGAAATAAAGTGTGTAGGCCTTTAGAAAATTGTGGATTTGAGAAGGAAGAGTAGATTGATTTCTTTAAATCTTGCTTCAAATAGTGTTTTCGCTGTAAATGAGTAAGTGTGTAACTGCAGTTAATTAAGGATGAACGGAATGGACGGTTATACTGCGCTAACAAACAGCGATACCTTTGTAGAGGAAGCTTAAGCAAGGTATCGCTACCTGTCACTCACCTCGGTCATCTGAACCTGACCTGAAGATTCTCTACTTGCCTACGTTACACCACAACCTGCATTCCTCAAGCAGGGTGTGCTTCATTTCTGATGCTCCAGAAGAACAAAACACAACACTCAGAAGCATCTGCAAAGAATCCAGGAAAATTCTAGCCAATATGAAGCTTTCGAAGCCTGCATGCTACAAGAGAAACCAGAAAAATGACTGTCCTTCTGACCACAGATCGATAATCTTCATCTACAAGCATCTACAAAACAGCAGCTCATTTTCCCCCCCAAACATCATTCAGTGGCTTTATTCTATACTCTAGTCTTTCCAGGATAAGGAAAAAGGCACAAGGACCCACAGGAACGCCCTGAAGTTGTCCTCAATAGCCACTTCTGAAAGAAGTAAATAATGAATCCAACGTCTTGGGATTATAAATATTTTGATCACAGATACAGAGGCGCATGAGTATGCACATGCACACTGTGTTTTATCACTTAAAAAAGGAAGTTTCACTTGTTGCTGATAGCATTCAGTCAACAAATATTGAGTACCTATTGGGTACCACAGCGTGTGCTAGATATTAAGAAGGAACAAATAAATGAGGGGGAGTTTCTGTCATTTAGTCTAGACTAAGAAATAATTCAATAAAAATAATTACAGTACAAGGTATTAAATGTTGTAATAGATGTATAATGAAGTGCTATGAGTTTTGAAAGCTGTCACTGTAAGAATTATGACCATAGATTGTGGTTAACTTTTTAAATAATATATGAATAATAACCATTGAATGAACAGTCACTATGTCGCAGGCATGCATATAATATCTCTGTTACTTTTTATAGCTCACTACTGGGATAAATATTATAGCAGAGCCGAGGAAACTTGAGTCTCCCGGGGTTAGCTTACTTTTCAAAATCACACAGCTATTGATTACCAGAGGCTAGTGGGGTGTGGGGAAATGGGACAATGTTGGTCAAAGGATACAAAGTTTCAGTTAGGCAGGAGGAATAAGTTTTTGAGATCTGCACAGCATGGTGACTATAGTTAATAATGTATATTTCAAAATTGCTAAGAGAATAGATTTTAAATGTTCACACAACCAAAAAACTGGTAAATATATGAGGTGATGGATATGTTAATTAACTTGATTTAATCATTCTGTAATGTTTACATGTATCAAAACATCACATTGTACCCCATAAATATACAGGCATACCTCATTTTATTGCACCTCGCAGATATTGCATTTTTAACAAATTGAAGGTTTGTGGTAAACCCTGTGGTGAGCAAATCTACCAGTGACACTTTTCCAACAGCATGTGCTCACTTTGTGTCTCTGAGTCAGCATTTTTTGATAATAAAGTATTTTTAAATGAAAGTATGTACATTGTTTTTTAGCTATAATGCTATTGCACACTTAGACTACAGTATAGTATAAACATAACTTTTATATGTACTGGAAAACCAAAAAATTCATTGACTGGCTTTATTGTGATATTTACTTTATTGTGATGGCCTGGAACCAAATCTGCAATATTCTGCAAGGAGCCAAATACACCTGTATACAATTATTATTTGTCAATTAAAAATTAAATTAAATTAAAAATCACACAGCTGTGGAAGAGCTGATATCTAAACCCAGATCAGTCTGGCAATGGCCATGGTCTTAACCACTAAGCCATAGCAGTTCCAAATCCAAAAATTCATTCTGTCCTCTTTGTCCTGGTCAGCACTACTGTCCATTGCTCCAAAGTCTTCTCTGAAACTTGTCTTTGAAAGTTACACCCACTGTCTTTAGTACATATTTTTTAACCTATTTGAAATGGGTACAATATATCCCCAAAGAGATGTCTCTGGTACCTCAAAAAGGAAACAATCTCAAGCAACTAAAACAAAAAGTCAGCAAACTTCAGCAAAGTATCCCAGTGGAGAGCCCTGTGCAGGGAAATATTCTGAGGTCATGTAGGAGGCAGTGAGCTTTGTTTGGGGGCCAAAACACACTTCCCTAGTGAGGCTGCAGGAGAGACATAAATAATCCAGCCTAGAGAAAGGTCACCTCTGAGGCTACAGCCAGGGTTAGCAGCGACAGCTTGAAAACCAATTGCTCTGAAAAGCTTCAACAAATCTGGCTAAGTACCAGAGGGAGAGTGGTGCCGAAAGCAGATAAGACTTAACTTCTCTGCAGGAGGAGCCAACCTTGAACCTTATTGTTGCCCAGTAAATTTTATTAGGCATCACACTGTATTCCCTGCAGCAAAGGAAAGCATGGAGCCGACAAGTGCACTCCTTGAGGGACGGGAAACACAGGCCACGGGGCAGGCAGGGAGGTCACAAGACCACAGGGCAGCAGGCAGGAATCAATAGTGCCCAGCAGAGTCCAAGGGGATCGGTGACCTCCACACTTTGTGGCAGTTTAGCAAACTTGATTAACAGTGCACGTGGGATTCGCCCAGGGCTGTGCAGGCAGTCACAGACACCAGTTGTTACAGAATCAGAGGAATAACACTGATCTGCACAGTCAAACAGATCTGTAGAAGGCACGGCTCCTAAGCAGGGATGCTTGGCAAAGGCTGACCATTCAGTCACTTGTGTATGATTTGAGGGGCCCAGGAAAGCATCCTTCCCTGGTACCTCAAGATCTGAAATTACCATTGTCTATTCTCTAGGATAAATTGTTTCTCCCTCTCTGTTAACTTATTTTTATCTGTTTTACTATGAGAAATTTGAAACATATACAAAATCAGAGAGAACAGTATAATAAACCTCCGTATATGTATCGCCCAACTTCAACATTTACCAACTAATTCACGTCGTTCATGAAACTTGTTGCTCTCTACCTTTCCCCTCCTCCTACCCACACACACTGTACTGGATTAGTATGGGGCAAATCCTGGATATAATAATATCATTTAATTTATAAATACTTCTGTTTGAATCTGTAAAAGGACTCCTTTTTAAAGCATACCATACTATTATCACACCAAAAATAAATTGAACAATGGACTCATTAGTATACCGGACTTGGCTAAGGAAAGAATCTCTGAGGTTGAGGATATGACAATTGAAACTTTTAAAACTGAAAACCAAAGAGAAAAAATACAGAAAAGGACAGAATAGAATATTCAAGAACTGTGTCACAACTGCAAAAGGTGTAGCACACCCAAAATGGGAATACCATTACGAGGGGAAGAGAGGAAAGAACAGAAAAAAAAATATTTAAAACATTAATGACTGAGAATTTCCTACAAACTAATGTCAGACACCACACCATGGATCCAGGAAATTCGGAGAACACTAAGTAGGATAAATGCCTAAGTAACCACACGTAGGTATATTATATGAAAATTTCATAAAATCAAAGGTAAAGAAAAAAATCTTGAAAAAATCCAGGAGGGGAGGAGAAAAGCCTTCCTTCTGGAGGAGCTAAGATGAGAATTACATCTGACTTCTCCCAAGAAAACAGGCAAGAGAGAAGAGAATGGAAAAATAAAGAAGAAGTAGAGAGTGGCATGAAATATTTAAGGTGTTGAGAGAGAAAAAAGAACTATCAATGTAGAATTCTATGCCCTGTAAAATTATCCTTTGAAATTGAAGGAGGAATAAAGACTTTCTCAAACCAATGAAAATTGAGGGAATTTGTTGCCAGTAGACTTGCCTTGCAAAACAATGTTAAAGTAAGTTCTTCATCTAGTCATCCCTCCCCACGCCTCCAACCACATGGCAACCACTGATCTTTTACTGTAAAGTAAAATTTTATTTTACTATAAATAGTAAATATTTACTGTAAATATAGAAACTAGAAAAAGAGCAAATTAAAATCAAACTAAGCAGAAGAAAAGAAATAATAAAAATTAGAACAGAAATCAATAAAATTAAAAATAGCCAAAACCTGGTTTTTTGAAAAACTGATAAAATTGATAAGCCTCTAGCCAGGCTAACCAAAAAAAAAGAGAAAGACAAAATACAAATTACTAGCATTGGAAATGAAAAAGGGGACATCACTACAGATCCCATGGACATTAAAAGGATAATAAAAGAAAACTATTGTGAGCTCTATGCTCACAAATTTGATAACTTAGATGAAATGGACCAATTCCTTGAAAGACGCAATTTGCCAAAACTCACACAAGAAGAAATAGACCATGTGAATAGGCCTCTATCTGTTAAAGAAATCAAATCAATAATAGTAATCTTCCAAAACATAAAGTACAAGGCCCAAATGAGTTCACTGGTGAATTCTACCAAACATTAAGGAATAAATGTACACCAATCTCCCACAACCTTCTATAAGAAGCAGAGAAAATAATTTCTAACTCATTCTATGGGGTCAGCATTACCCTAATACCAAAGCCAGAGAAAGACCTTATAAGAAAAGAAAACTACAGACCAATATCCTCCCTGAACATAGATGCAAAAATCCTCAATGAAATATTAGCAAATCAAGTCCAAGAATGCAGAAAAAGAATTATACACCATGACCAAGTGGGATTTATCCCAAGCATGCAAAGTTGGTCCAACATTAAAAAATCATTTAATGTAATCCATCCCATCCACAGGCTAAAAAGTAAAAGTCACATGATGGTATCAAAAATGGAGAAAAAGCATTTGATAAAATCCAAAACACATTCATGACTAAAACTCTCACAGAAAATTAGGAATGGAAGGGAAATTCCTCTTTGTAGAAAAAGAGTATCTACAAAAAACCTATAGCTACATCATATTTAATGGTGAGAAACTCAAAGTTTTCCCACTAAGCCCAGGAACAAAGCAAGGATGTCCCCTTCTTACTATTCCTTTCAACATTTGACTGGAAGTCTTAGCAATAAAACAAGAAAATGAAATAAAACTTATACAGATTGGTAAGAAAGAAATAAAACTGTTTTGTTTGAAGATGACATGATTGTCTATGTAGAAAATCTGAAAGAATTGACAAAGAAACTTTGAAACTAGTAGGTGATTATAGCCAGTTGCAGGATACAAGGTTAAAATACAAAAGTCAATGAACAAGTAGAATTTGAAATTAAAAACACATTACCATTTCATTATCACCCCACAAAAATGACATATTAAGTACAAATCTAAAAAATATGCACAATATCTATACAAGGGAAACTACAAAATTCTGATGAAAGATACCAAAGAAGAACTAAATAAATGGAGAGATTTTTTATGTTTGTGGGTAGGAAAAATCAATACTGTTAAGATGTCAGTTCTTCCCAACCTGAGCTATAGATTCAACACAATCCCAGTAAAAATCCCAGTAAGTTATTTTGTGGATATTGACAAACTGATTTCAAAATTTGTATGGAGAGGCAAAAAGACCCAGTAGAGCCAACTCGATATTGATGGAAAAGAACAAAGTTTGAGACTTGACAGTATTTAACTTCAACAATTACTATAAAGCTACAGTAACCAAAACAGTTTGGTGTTGACAAAAGAATAGACAAATAGATTAATGAAACAAAATAAAGGGCCCAGAAATAGACCCACATAAATATAGTCAACTAGTCTTTGACAAAGGAGCAAAGATAATACAACTAAAATAGTCAAAGAGAAAAATTAGTCTTTTTAACAAATAGTGCTGGGACAACTGAACATTCACATGCAAAAAAAATAAATCTAGACACAGACCTTATATCCCTCACAAAAATTAAATCAAAATGGATCATAGACCTAAATGTAAAATACAAAACTATGAAACTCCTTGAGGATAATATAGGAGAAAATCTAGATGACCTTGGGTATGGTAATGAGTTTTTAGACACAATACCAAAGGCACAATCCATGAAAGAAATAATTGATAAGCTGGACTTTGCTAAAATTATAAATTTCTTCTCTGCCCCCCCCAAAAAAAAAAAACCCTGTCAAAAGAATGAGAAGACAAGCTACCGACCTGGAGAAAATACTTGTTAAGACATATCTGATAGCAGCGGTCCCCAACCTTTTTGGCACCAGAGACCTGTTTCATGGAAGACAATTTTTCCACAGGATGGGGGGTGGGGCGGGAGGGTAGGCAGAGGCAGAGCTCAGTCAGTGATGCAAGTAATGTGGAGCAGAGCAGCTGTAAATACAGATGAAGCTTCACTTGCTCACCTGCCGCCCACGTCCTGCTATGCAGCGCACCCCCCTTCCTAAGTTTCATGAAAGAAAATTTTTCCACAGGTGGAGGTGTCGGGGGGATGGTTGGCATAGCTCTGCAGCCCAGTCCATAACAGGCCACAGATCTATATGGTCCACGGCCCAGGGTTTGGGGACCACAGTGATAAAGGACTTATCCAAAATATACAAAGAACTCTTAAAACTCAACAAGAAAACAGACAACCCAATTAAAAAACAAAACAAAAAGACCTGAACAGAAACATCACATCAGCAAAGAAGATGTACAGATGGCAAGTAAGCATATGAAAAGATGTTCAACATTCGATATGATTAGGGAATTGCAAATTAAAACAACTATGTGATACCACTACACACCTATCAGAATGGCCAAAATCCAAAAGCACTGACAACACCAAATCCTGACAAGGTTGTGGGAGTAACAGGAATGATAATTCATTGCTGGTGGGAATGCAGAATGGTACAGCCACTTTGGAAGACAGTTTGGCATTTTCTTACAAAACTAAACATACTCTTACCATACAATTCAACAGTCACCCTCTTTTGTATTTACCCAAATGAATTAAAAATTTATGTCACAAAAGCCAGCACATGGAAGGTTATAGAAAATTTTTTCATAATTGTCAAAAGTCAGAAGCAACTTCAGTTGTCCTTCAGTAGGTAAATGGATAGATAAACTGGCAGGTCCAGGGAATGGAATATTATTCAACTCTTTTTTAAAAAATGAACTATAAAGCCATGAAAAGACAGAAATTTAAGTGCATATTACTAAGTGAAATAAGCCAATCTGAAAAGGATACATACTGTAAAATCCCACCTATGTAACATTCTGGAAAAGGCAAAACTACGGGTATAGTTATATAATATCAGTGGTTGGCAAGTATAAAAGGGGAAGTTGGGATAGATAAATGCAGAGGATTTTAGGGCAGTGAAACTATTCTGTACGATGTTACAACACCAGATACATGTGACTAACCCCTTGTCCAAACCCATAGAATTTGCAACACCAAGAGTGAACCCTGATATAAACTACTGAAGTTTGTTATTTTTAAAAATTTAAACAATAATTTCTCAATATCATAAAAGATTTTTATCAAACTTTTTTATCAAGAGTTTCCTTGATTGTCTCAAATCAAGTGTTCAAATTTCTTGATTGCCTCAAATAATTTTTGCAGGTTTTCTTTAAAATCAGGATTTAAACAAGAACCATACTTTACAAAAGATTGGTATGTCTCTTAAGTAATTTTAGAATCTGTATGTTTCCCCTTCCCCTCTTTATTTTTCTTTGCAATGTATTTATTGAAAAAGCTGGATTTTGTGTCCTGTAAAATTTCTCAAATTCTGGATTTTGCTGATTGCATCCAGATGGTGTTACTTAATGTATTCCTCTCTCCCCTGTATTTATTGTAAACTAGTAGTATGATCTAGATACTTGATCAAGTTCATATTCTGGGTTTTTTGGCGTTTTTGTTTTTATTTTTGTTTTTGTTTTTGTTTTTTTGGCAAAAATACCTTCTAGGTAGTGTGTGTACTTCCACCAAGAGGCGCACACCCCACGATGTCTGTTTGTCTCTCATAATTTAACCTTAGCAGCCATTGATGATTATTGTCTTGATTCATTACTTCATTTGGGAGTTGAAAAATCATATTCTGATTCTGTTATTTCTCTTTTATGTCTTATGTGGAATACTTCTATAAAGAGAAACCTCGGCTTTTCCAATATTTGATTACTGAGAGGCACTGGATAAATGTGCCTCTAAGTAACCAAATGTTCTTGATTTTTTTCCTTTATTTACTAGTTTTCACAGTAATTATTTGTTTCATTAGCAACCTTGGTAGATTCTCTTATTAGTATCATGATGATCTCATTGATTTATACATATTTGATATATTTGAATTGATTACAATTATTATTATTATTAATACTGAAGTTGTCCTATTTTTCACTATTGGTAGCCTTTTCAAGTTGCCTCAGTGATTTTTTTCATGTAACTTCTGATACCTTACTTGCTCATCTGATTCCCACCCCAGGCCTGGAATCAGCTATCCATCTAAGAAATGTGAATTGTGAGCTCTCTGATGTGAGAAGTGATATTAGAGACCACAATGTGCCCACTAGAGGCACTCACTGATACTGAGTTGATCATTATTTCTAGGTCTGGAACAGAAAGAGAAACAGAAGTACATTATTTCCCAAGAGAAAACACATTATGAGTTCATACCAAGCTTGGCATTATGGGGTTTTTACTTAACCCCTGTGATTTTATATTTGCATACCTTTTATCTTACACAGTTCCTAATGGCATTAACAAAATTATATAATTGCTTTATCTGATAATATTCTTTAGTAGCTTTAGACAAGCAATACCAATATTATTACTATGAATACCAAAAACAGTTTAATTTTTTTTTATACTTTGGGGTTTGGTTTTGCTTTGTTTTATTTTTAGGGTATACTTCTCTAGGGATGTATAGACAAATTATTCTGTTTAAAGCTATTTGAAATAATTTCTCTCTCTGTGTGGTTAATGCCACCAATCTGATGTATTGGTTAGGTTCACTTGTTTGTTTTACTTTTCTTTTTTCTTTTCCTTTTAGGAATAATTTATTAAATTCAATTTTGTTTTATAACTTGATAAAACAATTACATGGTTTCTCAATTGCAGGTACAAGACAAAGTATATTCAGAGAGGTCTAGCTTCTCTCTGTATCCTCTCCATTCTGTTCCTTCTAGTATACACTGTATAGTATATATCTACATCTATATATTTTTAGTATAGTATGTGTATATATGTATATTTATATACTCCACTTTAGATTATAAGGTAGCATATTATACATAGGTTTTTTGTAACCTTACTTTTTCACTTAATAAAATATCATGGAGTTTAATTCATAACAGTGTATGAAAAATCTCTTGTTCCTTTTTATAGCTGTATAGTATGCTTCATTGTGATGTGTCATAGTTTTCAACCAGCCCCATCTGTATTGATGGATATTTGAGTTGTTTCCAATCTTTTGCTACTCAAATAATGCTCCAGTGACTAGTCTTATGAATATATCTTTTTCCTTATTTCTTTCTTCCTTTCCTTTTTTAAATGTTTCTTTTGTTGTCATTGCTGTTATATTATTTCTGGGATACAAACTTAATCCCCGATGCAACAGTGTTGAATGGCAGGGCCTAATGAATTAACATCATTATCGTGGGAGTGGGTTTGTTATTGTGAGAGTGAGTTGTGATGAAGCAAGTCCAGCTCCCAGTATCTCTGTCTCATGTGCTGCCTTGGCCTTCCGCCACGTTATCATGCAGCAAGAAGGCCCTCACCAGATGTTGGCACCATGCTCTTGGACTTCCCAGCTCCAGAACTATAAGAAATAAATCTATTTTCTTTATAAATTACCCAGTCAATGGTATTCTGTTGTAGCAACAGAAAACAGACTAAAACAAAGGCTCACAAAGGAGATGTGAGGGGTTTATAACTAACGTACTTTGTAATTTTGCCTTATCAGGGGATTAACTGATAATAAAATGCTCCCATGAAATGACAAGGTACTTTGCAGATAGAATATAATTCACTCGAGGTTATTTTTTTTTTAATTCAGCAGAAATCAAGCATATGTTCCTTCTGGTAATTGTTTAGTATAGTATAGTATATTCATGTAGATATACTAGCAAGTATTATGGCTAAGACTTATGGCATGCATTTCCCCCTCAATAGCTACCAAGAAAATCTCAGCAGCTTTCATAAATTGCATCGTCCCCTTTACTAAAGGATCACGGGTCACCTACCGTTGCACAGCAAGCACGGCAAAATAATTGAAATTTCCATGTGCCATTTCTCACTTCTTCAAGAACCCTCCCCTGAATTCCTGAATAAAGCCACTAAGACAAAAGAATTTTAAAAGCAAGCCACTAATTTTTAAGAATGAATGAGAGAGAAGGAGAAAAAAAGACAGGATTTGCAAAGTGATGATTATTTTTTCCCCCAAATTTCAGGTCTGAGGCGTAAATACATCTCTGCTAAAAGAAGACCAGAGAGGGAGGTAGAATAACAAGGCTCATTTACCCATCCTGATCTCTGCTGGAGGTTAGAGGGTCTTTGGAAATTTAGCCAGACTGAATTTCAGCCCAAGGAAAATTGCCAGGTGACAGATTGATAAAGAGAGACAGGAAGAATGCACAAGTGCAAGGCAGTATAGAAATGAGAAAACACAATAAAAGCTTTTAAGTGAAGCATATGACAGATCAACTTTATTTTTGAAGGAGACTAAACTAAGAAACCAAATTCCTGGCCAATGTGCCCCAGATGCTGGGTGCTAGCCCAGAGGTTTCTGATCCTCTGTTTGTGTTCTGTCCCATGGGGACTCTTTCTTACCTTCCAAGACTGACCTGAGCATGAAGCAAGGTTTGTCCCTAATTTCCGGTAATTTACAGACACTCTAAACCATCGCTTTTTTTCTAGCATGGCTAAGTTTAAATTCTATTGGATATTTCTGCTATGCTGTTGTCATAGCAACCTTCCCATTCTAGACCCAGGCACTCAGGGGAGGGGATGATTATATCTGGAAGGTGAAACATATTTAACTGGACCAGGAGGGAAGGATGAGTCCCGACTGGGCAGGCTGGTGGGGGGTGGGAGAGAGGGAGCCAGCACTCTGAGTGTCCTCCAGAGAGATGGACATGTTTGGATTTCCTCTCTACAGGAAATTCATTTCTAAGCATAGCCAAAGCTCTCCACTGCCCATCCCATAAAACCCTAATGTCCCAGTTCACCCCCGGATGCCCTCCACAAATACCCAGTTCCCTTTTCACTACAGCTATTTCTCTTTAGCCGCTCAGAAACCCTCTGCTTCAACCAAACCTGTATGTGCATGGGCTCCCTAACTTCACTTGCCTGTTGCCACATCCAAAGTAGAATCCTCATTCTATGTTTCTCGCCACATATTCGAGGACAAATATTAATCACTTTTGAATTAGCCTCACTTTCAGAATGCTCACCTCAGGGTTTCTCTCCACCAGCTGCCATGCCCTTCGTTCCTGGCACGGCTGGCTCCTTATTATCCAAGACGAAGTGCAAACAGCACCTCCTCATAGGAGCCCTCTCACTTTCCAGTCTGAAGAAACTTCCCAGTCATTCTAGCTGACATTGCCCTGTTTGTTTTCATTGTAACGCCAGTGATTTCTTGCACACTCTTGCATTATTTCTTTACTATCTCTGTTTCCTCACTGGAATCTAAGACCCATAAGAGAAAGGAACTTACGAGTCTGTCCTGCTTACAACTTGCCCCTGGAATAACGGCTGGCATATAATGTATAATCAATAAGCATCTGTTGGTAAATCAGTGAACTCACATTCTCAGAATGCAGTGGTGATTTTTCTTTAATTATTTCACCCATTTATTTACAAATAAAAGAACCACCTGATATCGAGGGAAGTGTTCTAATTCACTTCGTGGAGGTTCTGCTCTTTTGTCATTGCTAGAATGATACCAGGGCAGCAGCATTATCAGAGCTCTTGATACGGCCTCTCTTCCCTCCACCCTTCCAAACCACCCCTTTGCATAGAGAGTACCTACTCAATGAACTTAAATGCAAAATGCAGCTAACTTCAAAATTTTTAATAGCTTTGTGGGTTTTATTGGGGGATAAGGAGATCTTTACAAGCTGTCGTTGTGCATTGTTTTTATTCAGTCCTACCAGTGATCCCAGGAAGTAGGAATCATATATTCCCACATGACAGAAAATGGAACAGAGGCTCAGAGGCCTGAAATGCTCTGGTTGTATGAGTAGTAAGTAGCCAGACCTGCATTCAGACCTGGGTCTTTTGGCCGGGCATGGTGGCTTGCGCCTGTAATCCTAGCACTTTGGGGAGTCTGATGCGGGAGGATCACTTGAGGGCAGGAGTTTGGGATCAGCCTGAGCAAGAGCAAGACCCGTTCTCTACAAAAAATAGAAAAATTAGCCAGAGGTCGTGGTGTGTGCCTGTAGCCCCAGCTACTTGAGAGGCTGAGGCAAGAGGATCGCTTGAGCCCAGGAGTTTGAGGTTGCAGGGAGCTATGATGACACCACTGCACTCCAGCCCAGGAGACAAAGCAAGACCCTGCCTCAAAAAAAAAAAAAAAAAAAAAAACCTGGGTCTTTTGATTTCATGTCAACCACATGTTCCTCCAGATCTCCTAACACCAGTTTCCACAAAGCAGCGTTGTGTCATGAAAGCAACCCTAGACCAGGAGTTGGAAGATCTCTCCTTATTGAAAACTTAGCTTGCCATTTGCTGGCTGCATGACCTCCAGCAACTTCTCCATCTGTAAAGTTGGGATAGCGAAAACCATGCCTTCTCTGCCAACTTCCTATGGCAGCTGTGATGAGCACACAGGATGACGTGTGTCCAGACACAACACTCCCAGCGAAGAATGGTGTTCCAGTAGATTCCTGTCTGGGCTGCTTCAAGTCTACTCCCTAGTCTGCTAAAGCAAGGGAGGGGTCCCAGATGAGAAACTCCATGAAGTCAAGGGTTTGGCAGGGCCAGCTGAGGATAACTGACCTAGAAAAACCTCTTCTGGAACAATAAATATGTAAATAGTAACCAGTGCTCAGGCAACATTGCCCTGAATATTAGCTGGAGTTCTCTTGGCAAGTCCTGGAGAGATATTTCACAGTGAGAACAGGAGTTAAAGGTGGCGTGCTCCAGCTAGCACATTTCAGTAGATTTAACACAGCAAACCCAAAGGAAACAAACCAGCCCCAAAGGGGAGTAAGCTCATAGCTCTGCATCCGCATAACTGACAGCTAATACTCAACATGGCAATGGGCTGGGGACATGCAGCAAATCCATCCAGTCTGCGGCTAAGGATTCAGATCTGACAGGTCAACTAAATCAAAATCATCCTTCACTCCCTGATCAGGTTTTCCAGAGAAACTGGTGAGAACACAAAAATACATCCCTAGAATAATCTTTCAGAGAATCCTTCTCAAGATTGGAACTAAACTAAAACAAAAGCCAATAAAAAAAAAAAAACCTGTGAGTTCTTCTCATTTTAGTTGCATCAGAAGGATCCATGTTATGACCTAGATAAATGGGACTTATATATTTTTTCATTTGACTTATGACACTATTAAAATGAAACTCAATATCCTATCATGAAAAGCCTTGGACAAATCTATAATTTATGTTATGATTTTTGAGAAATTTCACCTGAAGGGAAATGCCAAGGCTATCAGAGCTCTGTCACTCTCCTTGAAAATGCTTTCCATTACTAATAAATAGAATCTTTTCTTTTTACTATTTATACAAGGATTTCTTTGATTTTTCTGCGTGTGACACTTTGGAATGAAAATCTGGTGACTGCATTAATTAAAAACAAAGATGAGATGTCTTATTTTTCTCTCTCTCTCTCTCCAGAAAAATCCTAGTCAGAGTCCCTGCAAGCAGAACCCAGAGTGAGCCTGCAGCCTGCCAAGCAGGACCGAGTGTTCAGGTATCTGTCATTTGATTTCATACAAGCTTAAGTCACTGATTAGAACGGTTATTAATTGGACAGTACCACGAAGTGGAAGAGGCGGAGGCAGGCAGAGGTGGCAGTTTGATCGGCCGTCTCAAAACCTAAAGAGAAAAGGTGACTCCACCTGCCTCCTGCTACCTCCTTCAGCTCTCCTCCCCTCCCACACCCCAATCAACTCTCATGGTCAGACGCGAGAAACAAGGAACCCTAAGAAGAACCCGTGCCCCACTTTTCAGTACTTGAAGGAAGAGGTTGCAGTTACCTGAGAGCGGTGAGTGTAGGGGAAGGGAACAGCATCAGGATGCAAATCACGAGATCAAGAAGTCCCATCTTTCTCATAAAACCACCCCCAGTAAATGACAATACCCATATACGAGAGATGCACGCAAGCTTTCAGTTGCGTCATCCTATTTGGACCATACAAATCCCCATTGGGTCAGTAGGAGACTTTTGCAGTTTCAAGCATGAGGAATTGGTCGGCTTGCCCAAGATTCCCCTGCAGGAGAAAGAAAAGACACAATACCACAATTGAGGTTTTCCAGCTGAGTCGGGGCTCTTTCTTACCTCTCTGACTCTTTTAAATGAGTAACTATTATAAGGCAAAGGACCATTATGAAATACTAGACTTGATCTCTATTGTCAAAGAGCTTCTTGTTCTGTTTGAGAATACAGGATGTCACATGTCTGTGAGTTACAAACTATAATATCTCAGTGTAATCCCTGGGATGTCACGTAAGGGGAAATGAGTTTACACTTTCGTTCTACGGATAGTCAGTTCCTATGTGCTCTCTGGAATGCCCGGTCCAGAGGGGGCCGGCAGCACTTAATAAGAAAAGCACACACTGAGGCAGCAAATATAAGTTCATCTGTTACCATTATTGTCATCAAAAACTGATATTTTGCATAACAGTATGGCAGTTCCTCAAAAATTAAAAATAAAATTACCACATGATCCAGAAATCCCACTTCTGGATACATACCCAAAAGAATTGAAAACAGTGTCTTGAAAAGATACTTGAACACCTATGTTCACAGCATCTTTATTCACAATAGTTAAAAGGTGGAAGCAACCCAAGTGTCCATCAGAGGATTAATGGATAAATGAAATGTGGTATATATGATACCTGTGGTAGAATATTATTCACGTAGAAAGTGATGACACACACCACAACATGAATGAACCTTGAGGACATCATGCTGAGTAAAATGGGACAACCACAAAAGGACAAACATTGTATGATTCCACTTAATGAAGTACTCAAAGTAGTCATATTCACAGAGACAGAAAGTAGAATGATGATTTCCAGGGACTCAGGGAAGGAGGGAACAGGGGGTTATTATTTCATGGAGGCAGAGTTTGTGTTGCAAGATGAAGGGTATTCTGGAGACAGATGGAGGTGGTGGTGGTCACACAACGATGTCAGTGTATTTAATGCTATTAAACTATACACTTAAAATGGTTAAGATGGTAAATTTTAATGTTGTGTGTATTTCCCACAATTTAAAAAATAATGACAATAAATAAATTTATAAAAATGTTTAAAAACTAATTTTGCAAAGGAACATACTAGGTGTCAAAAATGGGTTCTCCTTGGTGAGAATAGTGACTTTTCAGTAGCACAAGGACTATGAGCAATTTTCTTTCACTGGTGAAAAGAAAGGTATTCAGAGCATGTGGATTCACTAAAATTGTTTAGAAACACTCCTCAGCCTTGCAGAAACTGAGCATAGAAGAGAATTCCACCCGTAGTGGGTATCCCAAGGATGACACTCAAAGTCCTATCCCCAGTCAGGACGAGGGTGAGGAGTAGTCAGGCTGCTTGGTGCCAACCAGAAGACAAAAGAATCCTACTTCAAGGGTGTTGCTGGGCTCACCTTGGCAGACCCCGTGTGGCTGGAACATGAAGCTGGAGCACCTAAAAGGCCAGAATCTGGGGATGCACTGAGTCACAGAACAGGTTGTATAAACTGTTTGTGCCTACTTGTGATGTATATTTGGCAAAGAAATGTCTGTACAGAAATGTCTGCTCATCATAACCACCCCTCACCACCTCAAAATCTCTGAAGGCTCTTTACCAAAATTAAGCTAAAAACTGTGTGGAGAGGCAGAGTCATTGTGAAACTGATGACATTCAAGTTTTAAAGTCCCACGCTCATAAGGACCTCTTCTTAGGCTCTGTATCTAATTTTCTAGTCACAGTTTTGTTAGTCTTTATCTTTAAAAGGGCCCCCAAATTAAGTACATTTCAGGCCCAACAATCCTTAGCTAGACCCCTGACTGGGGAATGACTAAGTTATATTCAGCCCATTCCAACGAAGGTTATCTGGAAGGAGTACCCCGATATTTCTGTACATTTCCCTCCCCCTCTTCTCTCTTCCTTTTTCAGACCCCAAGAACCATTTTCCCTTCCCCAGCCCATGAGAGGATTAAGGGGAAAATGCAACCTGAGTTCCAGGCAAGATTGTGTTTGCTGGACTAGATTCCGCCCCCTGCCCGGCCCAGGGCTAGATAGGACATGGCCTGGGAAGGGGAGGAAGAAATCAAAGGGCCACACAAGGAAGGACCCGGGAGAGTCTCCAGATGACAGAGAAGATGAAGCCAGCTGGCACAAGGATGGGTAGTAAGGTAGAGGACCCAAAGGACAAAGCTGCCTTGAGGCATGGAAACTCCAGACACCTGTGATGACTGATGTTTGTCCCTCTCCTGAAAGGGGGCAGGGAACTTGACCTCCTTGTAAAGCAAGGAGGAGATGTAGGGAGAACCCTGACCATGGCAAACACAGATTTCACCAATGGAGAGTTTCTCTAACAGCTGGGCACAGCGGGGCCCCTTTTACACCTAGGTTAAAATGACAAAGAGTGTTGCAAAGCAACATCCCTGAGTAGTAAAGACATCGGAGAACCAGCAGACACCCAGGCTTTGGAATTGGGTCTGAGTTCAAATCTCTCTCCCGTTGCTCACTAGGTATGGTGTCTGGAGCAAGTCAGTTCCATAAGTAGAGCAAATAGCAATTACTTTTTAGGATTGCTTTATGTCTTACATGAAAATAATACATGTGAAGTGCCTGCATGGAGTGGCTACTGGATAAGTACCAGGAATTACTATTCCAATGGCCTAGAATGATCTGCTTCTGGAAGCTACACCAGCAGACTGATCAAGGTAGGGTCACGATAGCAGGAAACAGCTTTTTACTCTCCACAGTTGAGTTACTCAATCCATCTATTAGGCATTATTTTTCTGTGTCACAAACCCAGAACTTTTTTATGGAGCTAGAAACACTACATTAAGTATTTTTAGGTGAAAACTAGACCTCTGTGCTGCTATTATTAAATTGCCGTACTTGGAGTTTGGAACCAAATGTGTGCCTTTTCCCACCAGCCAGCATCTCCATTCCAGCTTTTGCATGTCAGGACCTGCCCAAGCCTCCTGCCCTCCTCACTTGCAACCCTGTTTCTGGGTGGGTGTAGATTTTGTGCTAGCAACTCATTATGCGCTTCCCCTTTCCTGTCCCCTGTGTGTACTCAGCCACCTGAGATGCCACAAACAGTTGCCTGGGGCCACGATATGACCACCCAAGACCAGAAAGCAACAAGCCAGAGACAGAAGATAAAGGGCTTCTTATAACCTCCCTGACAGCCCAGGGAACGTGGAGAGAAGTCCTGGCAGGAGCCCCCTAACCCTAAGACCAGTCTACCTCCTCCTACCCCCATGTCTTCCAAGAAGGAGAAAAGTAAAGCACAGTCTATGGTGTGACAGGCCTGGGTTCAAGCCCCAGCTATTCCATTTAAAGCTGTGTGATTTGGGGCAAACCACCTAACCTCTCTGAGCCCCATTTACCTTATTTGTAAAATGAAGAAAGTGGTACATATGCCACTGGGTTCCGGTAAGGATTAAATAATCTGTAATGTGCTTGATAAATACCAGGTGCTTAGACAGCACAGTATCCATGGTAACTTTTATTATCGAGAATGTTCCAGACTCTTCCACAAGGGGTGCCTGACTTCTCAGTTCCTTCTAAAGCTGTTCTCACACCAAGCAAACTGCCACAGCCCAGAGGTGTGAGGCACGGCCGTGAGAACTGGGGACGAGAGGGGGACAACCAGAAAACCACGTGCCATGAGCATGGCACAAGGGACGAGAGAACTGGCATGGGAGCAGGAGCCCAGGAAGGACAATGAGGGAAACAGATGGTGCCTTTTGTCTGGGGTTGGTTATAGTCGCTCTGTAGCTACTCTGCTCATCAAATGCTGCTGGAGCAGCACGGACAAAAAGACCAACGATCGCCATTTAAGCTTGACAAGCAATAGTTGCACAACTAGCAAAACTGACTTCATAACACAGCCCGTGGAGAAACAACTACGCTCTATTTTTCTCCTTTGTAAAAATGTGCCCTATGCTATTTATCAATTCCAGGCAGCACAGCCAACGTTGCTGATCTCTGACAGACCCTGACAGGGCTGCCTTCCCCAGTAGCAACATAATGTGATTCTTTTTCTCCCTTTGGTGCCCAAACCTGCATTCCAAACCCAAGCAAAAAGCCAAAAAGCCTATGTTCTACCAGGGGTAGCAAAAATAATGGAGATGCATCTTGCTCAGTTTTCATATTCTCTCAATTTCTAGGGGATATTTTTTTTCCTCTCTGGCTACTTCTCTGAAATAATTTGAAAACTGACTTGTTTTGCTTTTGGCTTTCCCAGGGTCAGCCCATTCCCAGCATCTGTGCAGAGCATTCATACAGAGGAGGAAGGGGATGTGCCTGGCTTTTCCTCTCTTGCCTTTGTGATTTCTTTCTGTTTGGGGCCACAGAGGGCTTTGCAGGAGAGCAGAGATGGAATCGTTTCTCTCTCTTTTTTTTTTTTAAACTTCACCTATTGAATATTCATCAGGTGATGGATTCTACCTCAACGATCAGCCAAGGGAATAAAAATAGTTTGCAGCCAGCTCTCTGCCACAGATAGAGTTCCAAACCATTGTAAGGTAGAGTTTTTTCCTACCGGTGAGATTCAGACAAGCAGCTGTGATTTCCCCAGACATAGCCCCTTGCTCAGAGCAGATGCCTGTCAAACCAGCCCCCAGTAAGCAGCAAGAGTGATCTCCCTCCCTTTCCCTAAAGGTAAC
Source organism: Daubentonia madagascariensis (assembly GCA_023783475.1). Taxonomy (NCBI): domain Eukaryota; kingdom Metazoa; phylum Chordata; class Mammalia; order Primates; family Daubentoniidae; genus Daubentonia; species Daubentonia madagascariensis. The sequence goes on from JAKFHU010002239.1 coordinate 1,152,506, forward strand.
TGTCCTCATTACTCTCATTACTGAGCTGAATGAACCTTGGGTGCATAATAGAATTTTCTTTAAAATATTCATCATCTGACAGTTGATATTTCAGCCATATTTCACTTGAAGACTACATTGGGAGAAGGCTGTTGAGTAGCAGTGCTCAATTAACTTAGTATTTTGCTCACCTTCTGAAACTACTTTTCAAGTCCGAGTCATTAAAAATTCATGGGGCTGTGTAACATGTTACTCTCCCGTGAGCTCCCTGGGCAGGACAGAGGTGGGCACTGATGGAGCTGCCCTGCCTACGTGCACATCAGCGGCTTCTCCTGCCAGGGAGAAATGGAAACTCTCCCTGCCCTTCTCCACCTTCCTGCCCTCCCCAAGGGCAGCACTTTGTGCAAAAAGAATCAACACCTCTTTCTAAACCCTTTCTGGGTCTTCTGATTGGGAAGACCAGCTTTTTTTTGTGGTTTCCAGATAGAAAGGGAGCCATGGGTACACAGGCACACATTTGAAACACAGAAAGTAGGCAAAATTGGAGACAGACACACTTGGATTCATGTCCCAGTTTTGCCACTTGCTTCTTTAAGCCTTGGTTTCCTCATCTGCAAAGACACGCAGAGTTATAGTGCAAGGATTGGGAAGAGCATAAAGAATATGTACCGAACAGCACCTGCTGCATCATCAATGCTAAATAAATGGCCTCCGCTGTCCCCATCATGGGGGTGGAATACTCAGTTGCATCTGAGACTTTACGCTTAAGCTGCACTGCCCCTGGCTGCCAATCTGTCTGCCTCTTCTCCTGCAATGGAAGCTCCCTGAGGCCAGGGCCCAGGTCCTATGTGCCTCTATCCTCTGTCCCCAACATGTGTCTGGTATGTAAAAGGTATTTAGTAAATAAACTTCTATAAGATAATTATAATCACATGTAATTGCAATTATTCTATTAGAATTATTCATTAATTTATACAATTATTGTAATGATATAATTATTCATTATAACCCCATGTTATAACTTTAGAATATATAAGAATTATTAGGAAGTGAGCTAGTCAGTGCTAATGCAACCATTTTTAAGCAAAATTTTAAGAGGGAATCTGGCAAAAATAAGTCGTCCTTCTAATTACTACTGCTGCCAGGTCCTCGGTAAGCAGGAATTGCACTTCAGAGGAGAACAACTCAAAACCAAAAGTGAACCTTTGGACGTGGGCTAAAAACAAGCCTGCTAATTGCACCCTAGTTGCTAATGGACATTTGCCCGTAGCCCCTAAACCATCCCATAATTTGAAAATTTTCAGTTTGTTTGTCATTTCTCAGTTTGCTGAGGTTCGGTTTCGTCTCTGCCTCCAAACGTTCGGAATCTTACTCAACATGATCCAAACCACTCTGGTCTAGAAATAGGCCTTGACATCTAGCCAGCCTGGGGTTTTTATGCAATATTTCCAGTACTTCTGCTTTCAAAACAAGGTGGTGGAAAGAAAACATCCAGACAAGCCCTACTGTGGTATTCTAGAACTTTCCCAGTTCAGCCTGGAAATTTCAGCCTTCTTCAGAGAATTATTGTGAGGTACAACCAAGAAAAATAAAAATAATAGTACTTTACCTTTGTTTAACATCTGATGGTTTATGTGTAGCTAATATTCAACTCATTGTGTCTCACATAGTATCTGTCGACTCCTCCAAACAAGGGAGTTAAGTAACAAGCCTAGGGTCTTGGTTTTCTTGGAGCTTCCACATAGCTCTTATTCAGTCACTTGGGAAGTGGGGACGACAGGTAATGGCAGCTCTGGCGTGCAGAAGCTGGGGCAGGACAGCGACTTTCCCAGGGTCACGCAATCAAAAAGCAGCATAGGTGGGACTAGAACTAATCGTCCTGACTTCCAAGTCTGTGTTCCTTCCACTGTATCATGTGAATTCTATATAGGCTATAAATGCTATTACATTATAAATGCCATTGTAACACTTGGTGTCTTTATAAATTAATTCTACAAGTACAGGTGTACCATATGTCACTAAAGGAAGTAACTTCTGTTTAAGTGAACTTCTAGTGTCTCCCAAAGCAGTTACCGTACCATTTTATCAGCACCATGCAATGAAACAAAAGTTCAGCAATATTGATACTATGTGTACATCCTCAAACTAGATGATGAATAACAATTTACATTGACTACAAATTGCCAGGAGTTAATAAGAGTTGACAGATTCGATATATTCAAAGTCTCACTACGTCTAAACTATTATTTGAGAGGCAGTATAGCACAGTGGCTAGTCACAGCCTCCATAGACAGACTGGCTTTCTCTTCTCATCTCCTCAATGGTTGGTGATGTTGAGCAGTTACTTAAACTCTCCATGTCTCTCTTTCCTCATCTGTAAAATAGAGATACTAACCTACTAATCTCTACTAGTACAGATTCCCTACTTCATGTAGGTGTTGTATTAACTGAATTATTTAATATCATATGTAAAGTCATGTAATAATCCCTGGCACATAGCAAGCACAATGTAAGTTTTTGCTATATTATTGACTACATTGAGCCTCTAAATGACTAATTGCTGCCTTCTCGTTTTATGTGGTGTAGATATAATGATGTCTGTTATTCATATGTGCATATTATATGCCCCCAGTGAGATTATACACTCCTTGAGGGCAGGAGTGGTTTGTTATTAACTTGGTTCTCCACAATACCTCATAGAGTGGTAGACACATAGTAGGTGATTAATAAACATAATGGAAGTGGTAAGCCAGTTTAAAATTTTTTTTTAATTTTTTAAACAGAGTCTCGCTCTGTCACTCAGGCTAGAGTGCAGTGGTGTCATCATAGCTCACTGCAACCTCAAACTCCTGGGCTCAAGCAATTCTCCTGCCTCAGCCTCCCCAGTAGCTGGGACTGCTGGCACCACCATGCCCAGCTATTTTTTCTATTTTCCATAGAGAGGGGGTCTCACTCATGCTCAGTCAGGTCTCAAACTCCTGGCCTCTAGCAATCCTCCTGCCTCGGACTCCCAAAGTGCTAGGATTACAGGTGTGAGCCACCGCGCCAGGCCCAATTTTTTAAATTCTTATGCTGCCACACAGCTCAAAATCTCCAGTGACTTCTGTCGCCTAGGAATCAAGCCTGACCTTAGCCAGGCTGCCAAGTCTCTGTTCAAGTTCATGACCTGATGGTTCTTCACACCCTACCCCCATTGTGCCCCAACGGATTCACTCACCACATTCCAAGCAGGGATGGCCGTTCCTACCTTGCTGCTTTTGCTGATTTTTCCTCCTCCGCCTGGAGTGCCCTTCCCTTTGTACATTTCCTGTCCTAATCATACACCCCCTTCCGTTACTATTCAACCCTCCATCCTTCCAGGAGTTTCTCTCCAATTCCCCAAGCCAAGCAGTCATCTTCCTCTTCTCTGGACTCCTATAGCTTATAACTACAACTCATTTGAAATGTCTCATATCCAGTCTTAATTATTATGTATGATCCTATCATATTTACTCTTTAACTAATGATCTCTCTGATAAATTATAAGCTCTGGGAGGCCGCAGACCTTGCCAATCTTGCTCGCCACTTTGATCTCCAGAATAGCACCTGGCGTTTGCTAGATACTCAATGTATTAGTTATCTATTGTTGTGTAACAAAACACCCCCTCCAAAACTTGGCTTCTGGAAATAAAAAATAATTACTAATTATCTCTGCTGGTTTCTGTGGGCAAGGAATTCGGGAGCAGCTCGTCTGGTGGTTCTGGCTCAGGGTCTCTCTTGAGGTGGCAACAGATGTCAGCTGGGGCCACAGGGATCTGCAGACGCCACTAGGGCTGGAGGGTGCACTTCCGAGGTAGCTCACACCCCGCTGGCAAGTTAGTGCTGGCTGTTGGCAGGGGCCTCAGTGCTTCCCGCATGGGCATCTGCTAGAGTGTTCTCTCGGCAGAAGGCTGGCTCGACTCCTACCCCTTCTTCTCCCACCCGAGTGAGGAATCCACAAGACCAAGGCAGAAGCTTCAACATCTTTTATGACCCAGCTTCAGAACTCACAGTGTCTAGAAGTCTGGCTTTTACAGTCAATAGATAATTGCTTTTTGTTAAGTGTCTTCTTCACTGGTTTATATGCTCTTTGAAAGAAGAAACTAGCATACCCTCTTTGCAGTATCTTTGCAGTGCTTTGTATCTGATAAGATCTTTAATGTATTTGCAATTAATAGGAGGCTATTTGCTGGTAAATATCATCAATATTTTCATAATCAGCCACATCATGACTTAATGCTTAGGTTTTCATCAGACAATTACTTTATTCAGATGGAGAACGTTTAAGGAAATAGAATTCCCGTCTTCAAATTTCTTTCAACAAGCGGGAATTTTGATGGACACCATCAGGAACAAGTCAAAGATAATCTCCTTTAGCTACTGAGCACAACACTTTGTGATTTTCTTATTTAAGTGTTATGTCTACATGTTTGAGGTTTTCATTTGCTTTTGTTGGCATAAACTCACTGTTTCTAGACCACCAGTACTCCTAAAGACCAAAATTAATTGCTAGTTTTATATGTCTAAATGATAGGGATGCCAGATAGTTTCAGAATGAAAACACATCCAAATTTAATGAAGTTCAAAGGAAGAAATGTTTATTTATGGATTAAAGTATAAAACGATCTGTTGCTTGTAGTTACTGAAATAGTGACAGCTTTTCTTAGTGGGGAGGGGGAAAGGGGAGGGGAGGGAACAGCCAGGGAGGAAGTCCTTCTGTGAAGCTGAGAGCGAAACAACAATCCAAGAAGACAAATAAAAGGTACGGGTCTTTTGACACCAGTTGAGAACACAAATGATATACAAGTGAAGTCTGAAGAAGAGAGAGGGAGCCCCTGGTAAGAGGGCAGAGGTTTTGTTCTGTCAGCTCATCACACATCTGCACAGGCATGTCTTGACATGTCTTCAGGAATGGGGCATACTTTGTTCCTTTGGGGCACAGCTTTGCTGGTTGTTGAACTTCAATGACATCATTAAACATTCTCAGAGTTGTTGGAATGGAGAACACAGAGAATCTAAACTATAAGGCCACCAAAGAGACTTATTTCCACGTCTTTTATGACCGCCAAGTCCCTGCAGATGCATTGCTTCAGATCAAGTCATTGGGTACCATGTTTGCTGGAGCAGAAAGAACTGGCTAGATTTTATAATGGAACAGAAGTCTTCAACTCATCTCTACAGCATTTCATTATTTCCAAGGACTTAAAAGCACCTGAACAAATATTTCCCCCATAATGAGGTAGATCAATATCTAATTATACTTATTTTACTCAGGAAGACACTTACACTATTACATCCCTCATTTTTGTTCAATCTGAACTTGCACTAATTCTAGAATTTGTGACTGTTGCACAATGATTCATCATTTTAATATTTAGGTAAGTATTTTTCTGTTCATTTACTTTTAAAATCATCCAAACTCTATATCAGCTTTCTTTGAAATGAACTGCAGTTTGGTTATAGTACAAAGAACGTTAGGTTTGGAGTCAGAAAATCCAGGTCCAAATCCCAAGTCTCCTGCTTAGATTCTGTGTGATTATGACTTGACTTCTCACAGTTTCATGTCAGTTTCATATGCAAAGCAAACATATCCCATCGCCCTCTGAACTTCACAAGGTTGCTGTGAAAATCAAAATCACTGATGTATGTACGTGAAAGCCCCTCATAAACAGAAAAGTTTTATGAGAGTGAGATATGTTAATATTTTTATCTTGCACAAAAAATATTCAAGCCCAGTGCTTCTACGAACAGCCAGCATCTCCCTCTGTTTCACCTTCTGCCACCACCACCACCAGCAGCGCCCAAAAGCTAAGTTGTTGTGTTAACTCATCTATTATAAGCTTCTGATTTCATAGACGGAAGTTGTCTGTGGGTCAAATGATGTGTCATAGTATAGATTATTGGCTACTGATGCCCCTTCGAAGGCTGGCCATCACACATGACCAAAAATTTGAGAGGGTAGGAATGATTTTCTCCCACATCCAATTTTAACTCCAAATGGTGTCAGATGAGGCTGTTTTCTAGCCCTCCTCTTCTTCCATGTCTAAGTCATCTGACGTACCTTTTAGATGGATCAGAAACATGTTTTTTCAAAACTCCCATGCTGATCAGTAGTGGGATTGCGCCTGTGAATAACCACTGCACTCCAGCCTGGGCAACATAGAGAGACCCCATCTCTTTAAAAAAAAAAATTTTTAATTAGAAACATGATTTACTACATGTTTCTAATTGCTACATGTGAACATGAAATGGTTTCCTATTGGACCTGATGTCTACCACCAAAAAGAACAAGTTAAAAAAAAACAATACTAGAATCAAAAATCATGATGGAGGGCATACCATCTTCATTGTTCGAATTAAAGAAATTACATAACTCCATCCTACTAGCTAGTTGGTTACTTGGGAGCACACTGTGTAGCTAATTCCCAGCAGAGGAAGGCCAGAGTCTTCCAGACCAAATGTTCCGCAGGAATCATGGCAAGATTCTTGCACGATAAAGCTGGCCAACTGGCAATACCCGCCCTTGACATTTTCCAGGCCCGAGTCACTCCTCCTGTGATCTCCGGCATGGAACAGTGCAGTTTTAACTAAAGAGGCAGAACCAAAGACAATACCCACCAGCCCAGTACCACACGGGATGAGAAGGGCTTTCTCAGCAAGGAAGTATTCAGCCAGGGCTCCTTAGTCTTCACAAAGAAACGCCAGCTTTTCCACCTGTGGTCTGGTGTCTCATATACTAAGTTGTCTCTTCAATCAGCAGCAGAGGCTCTGCCCTCCAGGCACGGGCCAAAGAAACCTTGCCAGTCTTGAAATCTCCATTCTTGATGTTGCTAAAAGCCAGTGGAGACAACCACAATTCGGAAAGGAATTACTCCAAGTCCCTTAAATAGTGATCCACACGATACATTCCATTTAGAATTCAGTACCAAGAAAAAGTCTGTTTCTCCTGATGAATTTCCTTGTTTTATTTTATCAGGCAAACAGAAGTATGAGACACGTCTCTGTATTTTTACTATAAATTTTAATTTTAATTCCATACCCCCTTCTCACTCTATGGTGTTATTAGATTTTCCTAGTGGAGATAAATGTGCACACACACGCAGACACACACAACACCATCATCACCATTATTCAAGTCGAGTGATATTTGGAAGTAGGTAAAATATAAATTACAAATAAATAGATCTTACCAATTCCAAATCTTTACCAAACATGGTACAGCAAGGCCTGAAAACATAAGATCAATGAATACATTATTGGGTTAAAAATATCCCCAGTGTCTCCTTAAAGCAAACTCCTAACCCTAATCTGACTAATTCCTACTCATTACTCAAAAATCATCTTTGAAGTTATCATCTCTGGGAAACTCTTCAACCCCCCCAAACTCCAGCCTTAGTTGGAGCTCCTGCCCCATAGACAGTGGGGTCTATCCAAACCCTGACTGTTCTCTACTGTAACCTGAGAGCTTCCCGAGATCAGGAACCATTTTTTAGTTCTGAAGTCCCAGCATCTAGCAGAGGGTCTTGCATATAGTAATGACATAAAAATGTTTATGGAATAAATGTGAAAATACACCACTCCCTTTAGCAATAAGAAGCTACTTTACAAAGAAGATAATAGATCAGAAAACAAAAATCTGGTTTCAAAACAAAAATATTCTTTATAATTTTTTTTTTTCTTTTGAGACAGAGTCTCACTCTGTCGCCCTGGGTAGAGTACATTGGCATCATCATAGCTCACTGCAGCCTCAAACTCCTGGGCTCAAGCGATCCTCCTGCCTCAGCCTCCTGAGTGGCTAGGACTACAAGTATGCACCACCACGCCCGGCTAACTTTTGTATTTTTTAGTAGAGACGGGGTCTCGCTCTTGCTCAGGCTGGTCTCGAACTCCTGAGTTCAAGTGATCCTCCCACCTTGGCCTCCCAGAGTGCTAAGATTACAGGCGTGAGCCACCACGCCTGGCCTTATAATTCTTTTTTAAAGTAAATTTAATTGGATATACTTAGGATATACAACATGATGTTATGGGATACATATTGACAGTAAAAAATTACTATAGTGAAGCAAATTAACATATTGATCATCTCACATAGTTACCCATTTTTTTTCATTTTTGTGGCAAGTGCAGCTAAAATCTACTCCTTTAACATGAACCCCTACATAGGACAGTTTTATGGCTTACAGTCCTCGTGTTGGCATTAGATCACTAGACTTGTTCATCTCACGTATCTGCCACTCTGTATCCTCTGACCTGCATCTCCCCATTTCCTCACCACTCCCGCCCCTGGTAACCACTGTTTCCTTCTCTGTCTCTGTATATTTGATTTTTTTTCATATTCCATATATAAGTGAGATGGTGCAATTTTTTGTCTGTGCCTGGCCTATTTCACTTAGCATAATGTCGTCCAGGCTCATTCATCTTGTAATAAACAGCAACATCTCATTCTTTTTGAATGCTAAATAATATTCAGTTTGCGTATGTATAAACATACACACACAAACACACACACACACACACACACCCCACAGTGTCTTTATCCCTTTATCTGTCAATGGACATTTAGGTTGTTTTCATATCTTGACTATCATGAATAATGCTGCAACAAGCATGGGGGTGCAGATATCTTTATAAGGTGGTGATTTCATTTCCTTTGGGTATATGCCCAAAAGAGGGATTGCTAAGTCATGTGATAGTTCAAGTTTTAATTTCTTTAGACTTCCATTCCATTTTCCGTAATGGCTGTACCAATCTACACTCCCACCAACAATGTACTCAGGTTCCCTTATGTCCACACGCTCACCGACATTTATCTTTTGACTTTTTGATTTTCACCATCTTAACAGGTTTGTGCTGGTATCTCATAGTGGTTTTGATTTGCATTTCCCTAGTGTTTAATGATGTTGAACACCTCTTTTCATATACCTGTTGGACATTTTTGTGTCTTCTTTGGAGATATGTCTATTCAGGTCTTTTGCACACTCTTTATTTGGGTTGTTTTTCCACTATTGAGTTTTATGAGCTCTTTATAAATTCTGGATATGAACCCCTTATCAGATATATGGTTTGCAAATGTTTTTTCCCAAGCTGCAGGTTGCCTTTTAATTTTGTTAATTGTTGTTTTTGCTGTGCAGAAGCTTTTTAGTTTAATATAGTTCCATTTACTTGTTTTTGCTTTTGAGGCCTGAGCTTTTGGTATAATATCTAAAATATGATTGCCAAGGCCAATGTCCAGGAGCTTCCCCCCTATGTTTTCTTCTAGGAGTTTTATAATTTCTCATCTTATATTTAGATATTTTATCCATTTTGTGTTGACTTTTGTGTATAGTATAAGATAAAAGTCCAATTTCATTCTATTGTATGTAGAAATCCAGTTTTCCCAGCTTCATTTATTGAAAAGACTATCCTTTCCCCATTGTGTTTTTTGGTGCCCTTATCAAAAATTAGTTGACCATATAGATTTGAATTTATTTCTAGACTCTCTATTCTGTTCCACTGAGCTATATGTCTGTTTTTATGCCAGTGCCATATTGTTTTGATTACTATAGCTTTGTAACATAATTTTAAATCAGGAAATGTGATGCCTCCAACTTTGTCTTTCTTTCTCAGAATTGTTTTGGCTATTCAGGGTCTTTCGTAGCATGTAAGGCTTGTTCAACATATGCAAACCAATCAATGTGATGCATCACATTAAGAGAATGAAACCAAAAACTACATGATCATCCCAACTGACACAAAAAAAATACTTGACAAAGTTCAACATCCTTTCTTGGTTAAAATTCTCAACAGTTTATGTACAGAACAAAAGTTTCTCAATACAATAAAGGCCATTTATGAAAAACCCATCATAATCAATGGGGAAAAACTGAAGAGTTTTGCACTAAGATCTGGTACAAAGCAGGGATGCCCACTCAGCATTTCTATTCAACATAGTACTGGAAGTACTGGCAAAAGCAATTGGATAAGAAAAAGAAAGAAAAGGCATCCAAATCAGAAAGGAAGAAGTAAAATTACCTCTATTTGCAAATGACATTATTCAATATCTAAAAAAATTCCCCAAAGATTTCACAAAAAAATAATTAGAACTAATAAATGAATTCAGTAAAGTTGCAGGATACAAAATCAACATACAAAAATTAGCATTTTTATACACAAATAATGACCAAACTGGAAACGAAATCAAGAAAATAATCCAATTTATGATAACATAAAAAAGACCCTGGGCATAAATTTAACCAAGAAGGTACACTGAAAACTATGAAATACTGATGAAAGAAATTGAAGACACAAATAAATAGAAAGATATTTGTGTTCATTAATCAGAAGAATTAATATTGTTAAGATGTCTATACTACCAAAAGCAATACACAGATTCAGTACAATCCATATCAAAATCCCAATGGCATTCTTCACAGAAATAGAAAAAAAAAATCTTAAAATTAGTATGTAAACTTAAATTATTAAATTAATATACACTGAAATAAACAAGCCTTTTTGTATGATATCCAAACATCGACTTCAGTCTTGTTGTTTTGGGAAAGGAGAAATGGCCTTAGTATTAAGTGATACACTCTTAACATATCTGTAAACTGATACTACCACTGTACACATCTGCATTAGTAAAAGACATAAGATAAGAGCTGTCTAGTTAGAAAAAAATGCATTTATAAAGAGATCATTTTTTTAATTTAGAAAATATTATAAATATTAAGCCTCCTGCAGATACTAAATGAAAATACTTATGCTAGATTCTTTGAGACAGATTGAACCTCACCTCAGTGACAGTTTAAAATACAGAATGTTGGCCAAATGTAGTCCAAACTCCAATGTAGAATTACCCAAGATATAATATCTTAATATTAACCAGAAAATCAGAAGTATACTTGATCATTAAAAAACACACATAAGGAGCCAATGAGCCATGGAAAAAGAGTAAGATTGTTAATCGAATGGAGAGGTAAGAGATGCTGAGCTTCTCTTTATTTCCCCAAGCTTTTGATATCAAACATTCAAACTTCGACAGAGACACACACAGAGAAATGCTCATACACAAAAGCACACCCCCTTGCTTCCCCTTGTTTATGAGAGCTCACAACCCTTTTTTTTTTTTGGAGATACAGTTTCTAGTCTCACAGCTACAATGTTCCTAAAGACGTTCAAACCCACATCATAGGAAAGAGATGATTTTTCTACCATCTTAGTTACGATTCTGTCATCAATGTGTCCATCAAATGTGCCACCTCAATGGAGAGATTCAAGGGAACTAGAATTGGACTGTCCTAAGTCAGAGCTCAGGGGCCAAAACTGTCACTAGTCAAGAAAAAGGGTAGTGACAGGACGTGGGTGAACACAGAGCTGGCACATGGCATAGCACAGTGTCCCCCAGAGCAGATGACTGCAGGCAGCTCAGATCCAAATGATGTACTTCCTTAGATATTTTGTGTAGATACGCACAACACTTGATACATGTGGCTGCATCTACTTGTATGTGTGAGAAGAGAGAAAGGCTTGTATGCCTTTAGCGTGGCGCTTCCTTTAGCTGAACTGAGCTCATGTCAAAGAAGACCTGGAAGCTGAAGAGAAGATGAGGTTGGAAAAGTTGGTCACGTTAATGGCACAGGAATTTCTCCTCCTGAATTTAAACTCTAATGCCTAAAATAAAATAAGAGAAACAGCATACCCCTTACACATCTGGCTCTGAAAGTATTGCCTTTTCTCTTCTTCTCTCTTGCTGTGTCTATTTGTCTTCCTTCCAGCCCTCCTCACACACCACCACCACCACCACCATATACACATACACATTTTCCAAAAACTTACTTATTTTCTTTGTTAGTCCATGGAGTGTCCTGTAAACAGCAGGCAGCTGCCTGAGAAAATCCGTGCAGCTTTGCAGAATGGAACTAGAAGGAAACAACTGCAGTATGTATATGTGCATATGTGTGAATGTGTATGCTGTGTGTGTATGTATGTTTTTGTGTGTGCATTTGTGCACTGTGTGCACGTCACATGTGTGTGTATGTGTGTTGTGTGTGAATGTGCGTACATGCATGTGCATGTGTGTGTTGTGTGTGAATGTGTGTACGTGCATGTGCATGTGTGCTTGCGTGTGTGTGAGTGCACCTGTGTGTGTGTGTGTTGACGAGCATAATACAGAAAAAGGGAGGAAAAGGAACAAGAGAAAGGCACTCCCCACACACCTAAGGAATCACTGACTAAAATGGAACCAGCTTTGCAATAACCCATCTACCCACCACCCCCAACAAAAACAAAGTCAAGTACAATTGGGGATGGGAGAATGCCTTTTTATCTAAGGCAGGGTGCATAAAACAAAAAGTAAGCAAGCTAAGAAAAATAAACCTCCACTTTAATTTTTTTTTTTTACCAAATCCAAACTGTACTGCCTATAACATTGGCGGTTTACAATGGCAATTAACATCAATCCTAAGGTCTAATTAACCTCAATCAACAAGTCTAAGTAGGTTAATTAAATAGGATTTGGCTAAGCATGAAGCACAAAAATACAGCTGTCTCATTTAAATATAATTTACTAAGGAAAGTCATCATTTACCAAAGTTTTTCAATTTCTTTTCGGGCAGCAGAGCATATTAGGGGCTGGGGTTGTGCAGGGGTGGAGATGGCATTCAGAGACTGGCTCTTTGGGGGTTTCTTTGGTAATAGCCACCCACACGTAACTCAAATATTTCAGCCTGATTATCCGCATTCACCCCAATCTAACCTTATTTTCCGAGCATCGACTCATCCCTTTTGTTGCTTATTTTGCGTCTATCCCGCCCACCCCCACCCCCTTATGTTATAAATCTCTTCAGGGTACAGAGCCTATTTGATTCATCCTAGTCTCCTTAAAATCATCAAGCATGTTGCTTTGTGAGTAGTAAGGGCCCAATTAATTGTTCCTTTAATTGGATTTTCATCAAAATGAACTTTTTTTCTCACCACAACCCCAAGCATAATTTGGATTCCTGGGTTTTAGGATAAGACCGTGGTTGCCTTTCTGGTCCTTTATTCAGTGGCCTGTTTCCTTCCCGACAATCCTCTGCCTCCACGTACTCCATCATTCACCATGGTGCCCACTAGCTGATTCAGTCAGTCATTGTGTCAAAGGTTCTGAATGTACTATTTTCAAAAGGACCCATCAGTATCTGTATTAGGGGTTTCATGAACAGAGGCCACCGCTGTGGCTTCCCAAGGTCAAAATGACCAATTCTTATTCCGCATCGATTCCGCCATTATTCAATGCGTACTGGATAGACGTGTGGCCCTCCAGATCCCCAAGTGTGACCCCTCGAATGAATCCAAACTTCACGGAACAAAAACCTTTAAAAAGGATTTGTTCTGTAAAATTTGGATTCAGTCAAAAGGCCCCATTTAAGGATCCAGAAGGCCACATGTGGCCCCAAGGCTGCAGGTTCCCCACCCCAGTCTAGATGCACACATGATTTTTTTAATTGGAAGCATTTCAAGTTGCATAAGCATAGCTGCCTTCTCCACCTCAGATCCAATCTGATACGTGACAATCTAAAAGTGAACATAAGCTCCTTCCTGGGCCTGAGCACTGAGATCACAGACTCTAGACTGGAAGGGACATTAGAAATCAATCTGTTCAACTTTCTCCTTCTATAGATGTGCAGTAACCCAGTGGGCAGGTCACACTGCAGGGGACACAGAAGCCAGAGTCACTGGCTGCAGCTCAGAGCTCACTCTACCTCTGCAGCTTCTTGGGTTGGCAGGGACCTGCTGTCACTCCATCAGGAAGGACAGCACAGTGACACACAGCTTGCTCCAGCTCCACTGGAGACACACAGCTGCAGAATCCAGCTGAACTACTAGGTATTCATCAGTAACTTGCTGAAACAGGAGCGCGCCACCCCGTATGGATTGCCCAGCCGGGGTCAGGAATGGTGCTAGGTGCTTGTGACCACATTTAATCTTCATAAAAGCTCAAAAAATATGTATCACTTTAATTCTTATTTTTTAATTTGAAAACTAAAGCTCAGTTTGGGTTTTCAAACCTAGATTTTCAAATCCTACATTTTTAACACAGATTGAGCAAGAAAACCAAGCAAGTTAGGCTAAAGATGACACAGGTGATCCTGTCTAACACTTTGGCTGGCTAACTCAAAAAAACCAATTATCCCAGACAAAATAGCTGTATCCTCATTGTCTCTCTCTCTCCCCCTCTCTCTCCAACCTCTTATCTTCCACTGTCTGAGAGGCATTGGTTCTTGCTTTTTCGTTTATTTCTAAACAGAACCCTGTCTAAACTGTTCTCGTCATGTGGCCCCTAAATCTGTTCCTCTTCTTAATTCCTCAATGCCTGTCTAAGGTGACACCACCCTCTGGGAACTCAAGAGAGAAGCTCAGAGCATCATTGGTTGCTGCTGTCACCTGCCATTCTGTCCCTTCTGCCTACTGCAAGAGCCATCTCCTTTCCTACAGCTTCTGCCCTGGCTAAGAACCCTTCCTAGGTCAAGCATTTCTTCCAACTCCAGTCTATCAACTGAGACCAGGTTATTTATCTTAAATACAGCTTTCAACTCAAATATTACACTCCTGGCCAATGCTGTCCAACAGAATTTTCTGCGATGATGGAAATGTTCTATATCTGCTCTGTCCAATATGGTAGCCACCTGTTATATGTAGCTGTTGAGCACTTGAAATGTGGCTAGTCTGACTGAAGAACTGAATTTGGGGGGAAGGGGATTGCTATTTTATCTTATTTTAGTTTACTGGATTTAAATTTCAATAACCCCATGTGGCAAGTCACTACTATATCAGATAGCACCGTTCTAGACAAAGGTCCTGCTGTCTCTAGAATATGACTTGCTATTTCTCTATCCCCACATTTCCATAAAAGCAAGAACTGTGTCTGTTTTGTTCACTGCCACAACCCCAGTGCCTATATAAGGGCTTGAAATGTGGTAGGTGCCCAAGAAATATTTTTAATGATCAAATCTGTCTCTTACACCTGTCCAACTCTTTACTATCATTCAAGCTCTGCTAAACTTTACATTTTGCCAAAAAAAAATCGAAAGCATATGATATTACATAACTCACGTGGCATATGAAATACTTACATTGTTTAATGTATTCTCATGTGCTCATTTGCCTTATTTTTTCAAGTTTCTTGAGGGCAGAGACCAGGTCATATGGCCTTTGGATTCCACCACACCAAAAACTGAACACCACATATAGCAGGTGCCTGGTCACTGCTGGTTGAATGGAGAGAGTGTTTTCCTAATTCATTTCTCCCACAGAGGTCTAAGGGCACCAGCACAGCACTTTCTTCTCAACTTAGGCTCTGGCTCATCCTAATCCCCTGCTCCAGTGGACACTGGAGATATTTCTTCCAATACGTCTCGTTCCCAGATCACAAAGTTGTATCTCAGCGAGTCCCAGCTCAGCAGTGTCTTCTCTCAGCCAGAGATGTACCTTATCTTGACACCCAAGAAAACATTAGGACGGTGTAGGGAGAAGACCAGTGAAGGAGGCATCACAAGAGCCATGTTCCCTGTCTTATTAATCATGTGACCCAAACTGAATTTCTTCAGCAACAATATCAAAATAATCAAAGTTGCCACACCTGATTCCCGGGGTTGTTGTGAGTAAATATATGTGAAAGTATTTTTAAAAGCATAAAACCCTGTGCAAATGCAAAATATTTAAGTCAGCACATAGCTGAATCACTGAGATTTTAGGCAAATTATTGGTAAAATATGTAGTTCATTCATTCAACAAATATTTCCTGTGCTAAAACACTGTGCTGGACAGTGAGGAAACCACAGTGCATAAGACCCACACTGTCCTAGACTGGAAGAGCATCATTCTGGTACTAGAGATATTTTTAAACAATAAACATAAGAATGTGTGTAATATTGTGACATAAACCGCAATGCAAGGTCTTACACGCATGGACAAATGTCAGAGGAAGAATGAACTCGATTAAGCCAAGCAGGGCAAATAGGATGGCATGTGCAAAGGCCCTGGGGCATTGGGGAGTGTGGAGTGGAAACTAGACATAATGAAGGAGCAGAGTAGCTGCAAAGCAGGAGTTAGGGGTAGTGAGCTGGAGGGGCAGGAAGGGGCCAGGTCAGGTTGGGTCTGTAGATGGTGCTTTTATCCCAAGAGCAATGGAAAATCACTGGAGAGTTTTAAGAAAGTAGGTGATATAAGCAGGGTGGCATTTCTGGAAGATTCCCCTCAGAGCACTGTGGAGAGCGAATTGGAATAGGGGAAGAGCCAGCACAAGACCAGCGAGGAGGCCCTCACAGTACACTGCACAAGCAGTGGTCTTAATTGCACTGGTGGTGTCAGCAGAGAAAAATAGAAGTAAAGGTACAGATTCCAGAGCTCTTTAAGAAATAAAATCGTAAGACTTCTTGACTGATTGGCTATGAATGAAAGTAAAAGTAATGATAATAATAATAACAATAAAGCACACAGTAACATAACACCTATCACATGCCAAGCACTGTTCTAAGTACTTTTCATGCATTGTTCATGTATTAGTGCCTCCATCTTACAGACCAGGGCACTGAGGCACAAATGATTGATTAACTCACCCAAATCCCCAAGGGAATAAATGGTAGAACCAAGCCTTGAATCCATGCCGCCTGGCTCCAGAGCCTGTGAGGATGAACTCCAATGGTAACGCCTCTCCTAACAAGGACAACCCCCAACTTTCCACTTCCCAGTCGCTAAGGTAGGAACACTGTATGCAGATCAGATATGGACAGAAGACAGTCGCCAGTGTATCTCGGAGATGCAGTCACCATGAGATATTCAAGAAGCAATTGGACATATCAGTCTAGAGTCAGACCATGGATACAGAGGGTTGCCCACACATAGGTGGTAATTAAAGTCATGGTTTTAGATCAGGGTCAACAAACCCTGATCTAGCAAACCCACAGGCCATATCCAATCTGTCACTTGTTTTTATAAATAAAGTTTTATTGGAACACAACCAAGACCATTTCTTTACCTCTCGTCTACAGCTGTTTCTTGCTACAATGGCAGGGTTGAGTAGTGGCAACAGAGACCCTATGACCCACACAGCTTACATATTTACTACCTGGCCATTCACAGAAAAAGATTGTCAGCCCTGGTTTAGATGAAATCACCCAGAGAGAAAGACAGCAGTGTGAGAAGCGAATTTGAGCACCATGGTTAAAGGCAGGATGGGGAAGAAATAACTAGCAAGGGAGAATGAGAAGGGCACCAGAGAATGACAGAAAGGAAATAAGAAGAAAGAGGCAATGGCATGCACCCAAAGCGCCAAGTTACAAAAAGAAAGCGTGGGCTACTGCATTAAATGCTGCTCAGTAATCACGAAAGATGATTGGAAAGTGCCCATTGGATTCAGCAACATGGAGGTTATTGATAAATTTGGTAGACAGTTCAGGGCAGCGTAGGGGCTGGAAGCTGGACTGGAGCCAGTGGAGGGAAAGTAGAAAGTGAGGACAGCCCAGCGCCATGTGTAAGTGGAGTGCTGAGCAGGGGAAGACAGTCAGGCAGTGGCTAAAGAGATGAGGGCAGGACGGATATTCAGTTGAATCAAGAGTTTTGCTCTTAAGCCTAAAACTGATCTGATGAATTATCTTACAATCAAAGCAAACTTGTCTATTTTTTAAATGTTTGTTAACTCTACACCAGATTCAGAAAATTTTTCACTTTGAAACCAATGTGGGATACTCAGCTTCAGTTGAGTGCGAAGAGAGAATTTCACTTAGTGAATATGAAATCACAATCGTTAGCTTGTATCATAATTATACATAGAGATGATAAGTTTCAAGTTGTTAGTGCTTACTCTGTGCTTACAAGTGTCCCAAGTGCTTACAATCATTTGAGTGTTACAATAACTCCATGGAGTGCGTGTTGTTGCCTTCCTCATTGTATTGGTAAGGGATCTGAGGCACAGAGAGGTCAAGTGATTTACCAAAGGGTAAACAGTATTCAGTAAAATAGTGAGAAGTTCAGTCCCTCTGTACTATACTTCTTCTCTGGTTAATAAATGGGACAAATTTTACATCTTCAACTAGATTTAAATTCAACCTACATTTGCATAACATTTTACAGTTCTCAAAGCACTTGCATATTTGTCCGTCATATAATTTTATGGAGGTAAACTACATCAATATTGCTCTTGTCTTACTATGATCATGCACAGATGGGGAAACTGAGGCTCAGAGAGGTCAATTACCCAACTAAGGTCACAAGTCAGTCAGTGACACTGCCTGGACCAGAAGCCAAGTCTTCTGACCCCTTGTCTAGTTCCTTTCTATTAGCTCATTGTCCTCAGGGGAAGGAAACAATGTTCCAATATTCTGAAACTAACAAAAAACGTCTTTGCACTTTCCATGTCCTGATTCCAGGCGTCACCAAGCATACTGCTCACTTCCCCAAGGTTTTCCAGGAAAAAATATAGTCTGATTTTTCAGATCAGTCGACACCAGCAGAGTCCAATAGTTTGCTAACTCTTTTAAAAATTATTAACCTGTAGCTTATTTAAGTGCCTTAAGTTTGTATGCTACTCTTACAAAATATTTTTACTTCTCAATGCAGAAAACATTTACTTAAGGACATGTTGTTTCCTTTGAATATGATGCAAACAAAATATTTTCAAATGGCAACTTCCAAGTCAGTTATCTTGAATAAAACTACAGTAACATTTTCATTTTGTTAGTAACATGTTTTTCTCTGTTTTAACACCTTGCCTATATGGGCAAGAGCTAAATGGCTCCAAAGGCAATTAGCATGTTGTTCCTTTTTATGTTCACCAAAGTTCACCTAGAATAAGAGGATTTCTTTCACAATAATTCTGGGGTTCTGAAAGAGTCTGTGCGTTAAAGACCTCTTAACAACCTTGGTCTCATTGCATAAGATGCTCAGCGTGGTAATAATCTGTTCCTGTGAAGCGTGCTCTGGCCCCATATTCAGGGAGCTGCAGGAATGTGGTGTGGTATTCCATCTACTGCAACATTCCCAAAGTTTGTATTATCAAATATTGTCTTCAGCCCCCAAATTAAAGACAGAGATTCCCTTGATCCACAAATGCCTGTTGAATTTATATCTTGCTGCTTCTCTACATAGTTTCAGATTCAGAGATACAGAACAACAAATTCAGAGACACATGAACAACCTTCAGTTTCAAAATCCAGTCTGCAAAGGCCTATGATGCAAAGACCAAAAGTGTGCTAGATCTATTCTAGAAAAGAATTTTCAAACTTTATGGAAAGATCTCAAATTATACTGAAGAAAAATGGAGAGGCTGTCAGGTTCCGCACAAGAAGATTAATATTTTAAGTGCATCTCTTTTCTCCAAAGTCTACGAATTAAATTAAATGTTAAATGATACCTGTATGTGCATAGCAGTTTATAGTTCTGAAAGCTCATGCATGTTTGATCTTCAAACACCGGGGTATGGGCAGGTTTGCAACACAGAGATATTGTTACCCTCTTATTATCTTCATTTTACCAATGAAGAAACTGAGGTTCAGATTGCTATTTCATTTGTCTTAAGTCAATGAGTCAGTAAGTAATACAGCCAGAATAAAATTCAGAGAGTACTGATCAAAATTCCCCAAATTGTGTTGTTATTTTTGTTTGGTTGGCTTCATTTTACTTGACAAAGTGGTTATAAAATTCATCTGGTAAGATAGCTAGCCAAAAACTTTGGGAAAAACCTGAGGAGGACTTTCCAAAACATTAAAAAAAAAGCTACAGTAATTAAGACAGTGTAGAACTGGCTTCAGAATACCTAAACCGGTTTAGGTTTCCCACTGGCATGGTACGTGAAATAGAATAGAAAGTCCAAAAACAGGTAAGTTTGAAATTTTCATATGATAATAGCCTCATTTAAAATTAGTGGGAAAAGGATGAAATAAATACTCAAAAATTGGCGTTGAGACCATGGGATAATCACATTTTTTTAAGTTAGAATATTATCAATAAAATATCAAATAAATTAAAAATAGATTAAAAATTTCAATGTAAAACACAAAATTATAGAAAAAATTTAAGAGAAATGCACCTCGGGGGTACAAAACACCTTTTTTAGCATGCTATCAAAGTCAGAAACCAAAAAAAAAAATACTCCTTTAGGAATAATTGCACTACTGGGCAAAGATATTTGTTCAAAGATGTCAGTTGCCAAACAGTCTTAATGTTAATAACAGGTAAAATACTTAGCATATAATTTTGTATGATTTTTAAAGCAGCATATAAAACTGTCTACTCCAAATTCTATATTATTTTGACCATGTATGTTAAAATATCTACCAGAAGGAACTACACAAAAATATTGTCAGTAACTATCTCTGGATAGTGAGATTGTATTTGGTTTTTATTCTGTTACCTATATGTTTGTAGTTTTCAAGGTTTCTTATATTTGTAATCTTTTTATAGACAGAGAAGGATAAAATACATATAATGGAATTAATAATTGTCAAAAGTTTGCTATTTGTTTCGTAATTTTCTTGCCTATTAAAAACTTATTTTTGTAAATAATAATAAGTTGTCCTCAGCCAAACATGTAATGCCCAATTTTGACACCCTTCAACTCTTTGTCTTGCCAGGTCAGCCCCTCCCCAAACCAGCTGTTAGTAAATATTCTGTATCAGTGTCCTCAGTTAGACTGCAGATCAATTTTTAAATGCATATGAGCCTTGAATATCTGTGAGCCCTAAGAAAGGAATGGTGTTGCTTGTACATTGTGCATATCAATGCAGCCATCCGAGTCAGATGAGTGTTCTTAAACATTCTGATTTAAAGTTTAAAAGACAGAGCTGGGCTTTCTGCTGGGCAAAGGTGCTGCAAAGATTCTGGGAGCTTATGGTCTCACCTTCTGCAAATCCCACTAAAATGAAAATAAAAGAATGAAAATGGCAACATTTAAAATAAAGCAGGAGAAGGGATGCGAAATTTCAACAAATTTTAGATGGAATACTCAACAGAACCGTGAAACCTGCCTCAGTGAATGCCTGCCTTTGGAGACCCTTGGGAGCCACAGCCTAACGGGCATGCAATTAGCTCTTCCATCTGGAAAAGAGCGATCTCATCCAGCAGAACCCCAGACAGACTCAGGAATTGGTGGTGTCAAAAGAGGGGACAGCAGTGTTGAGGCCCTTTCTGCACCCTCCACCCAGAGCTCTAGCACCCAAGTGCTGCCCGTTCCACCACACCACGCCCGGGCAGGAAAAGGGAGTGGTGCTGTTGGGTTTTGTTTTTTTGTTTGTTTTTTCTGCTGGGAAAGTTAAATGAGAGAAGCTAGGAAGTGCCAACCTTAGCTGAAAGCAGAGGTGAATCATGAGAGCGGAAACGGCAGTGTTTATTCAAAACATGCACATCACACGGCCAGACCCCGGGCCCCTGGCAAAGACACTACTCGGGGTGCCCAGAAATTTCTGCAGAAATAGAACAGCTACAGCAAAGGACCCCCACATTCTGATTTGTGGAATTCCTTCAACAAAACCGCCAGCTCATCACCAGTTACCCCAAAGTGAGGTTCTCCAGTTGGTAATGCCCATCAACGTCTGCAGAAGATGTCAAGAAGAAAGCCCACATGAGGAAGAACCCAAGATAAGCAAAGAAAAGTGAAGCCAAATGAGATCCCAATAAGGCAGGAGCTAAAAGAAGAAATACAGAGCATTAGACTGCATCAATCAAACAAGAACAAGATGCTATAGTAAAAGAGAAATCAGAAAACAAGAAAGAATTCCTGAAAAATTAAAAATATAGAAAACATTTTTAAAATGCAAAAGATGAGTAGAAGATAAAGTTGAAGAAATCTTCCATATAGAAAGCAGAAAGAGAATATTCATTGAATACCTGCTGAGTACCTCCCATGTTCCAGGCACTGGCTGAAGTAGTATGAATACAAAGGGAACAAAACTGACAGGAATCTCTGCCCTCATTGAATTTACCTTCTATAAAAGGAAGTGAAATATATGACCAAAAAATAAGGAAATAAAGGACCAATCCTGGAGACCCAATACCCTAGAAAGTTCCTGAAAGAATAAACACAGAGTAGAGAGATGGAATGAAATTAGCAAAGAAATAATACAAGAAAATTTCCAGAACCAAAGCATACTACTCTCTAGATTAAAAGGGCTGAACAAATGTCTGCTGCAGCAAAAGAAAAATGGTGCACTTTATAATGATGGGTCAGGAAACCGAAGATGGTGATACCTAAACAATAGGTTACATTCAAAGAAAAAGAACCAGTATTCTCAATAGAAATAATGAACATTATAAGGTGCCACATTAAGGCCTAAAATATTATGCAGAAAATTCTTTTTAACCTAGATACCTATAACCAAATTACCAAGTCAATTGTGAGAATAGAATAAAGATATATTCAGATATTCTAGTACTTAAAAATATTAACTTCCACGAATTCTTTTGTACTTGGCTACTGGTGAACATTGTGCAGGATAACAAAGACAAGAAACCCAGGAAATGGGAGAGTTTCAAAAAAATAGTTCAAGGCTCATGGTGGTACAGAACACCTGAATAATGACCAATCTAAATTAAAACAAGAAGATGAAGGGTCCACGGAATATAATCACGAACATTATAATATACACTTGAATATCAGTGAAACTACCCACAGTGCAGCCATACATTTCCAGCAATAATTCGTATGGCACATCAAAAGCCCAGACCTGCTCTGAAGAAGAAAAAGCCATTAAAAATGATCTTTATTATATAAAAACTTGAAAATGCTAAGCTGAGAAGTTGTCTGCCTGACCGATTGTGTTCCATCCATAACAAAGATTCAGCAGTGTCATAAAGAATGAGGTAGTCTGGTTCATGCCTGGAGTCCCACCTATTGGGAAGGTTGAGGCAGGAGGATCACTTGAGTCCAGGAGTTCAAAGCTACCGTGAGCTATGATCGAGACGCTGCACTCCAGCCTGGGTGCCAGAAAGACTGAGGTAGATCGACATGTATATATGGAACAATCTCCAGATATATTGGTAAGTGGAACAAAGAAAAGTATGGAATCCTTTGCTGAGCACACTAACATTTCTGTTACAAAAATGAAAGGCACATTTAGAAATATGCTTGTATCTACAGAGAACATCTTTGGAGAAAATGCAAGAAACAGAGTAGTTTTTCTGAGAAGGAAAACCAGGAACCTGGGAGACAGGAGTAGAAGAAAGATTTAGTCTCACTAAATTTTTTACCATACACGTGTTTATCTAATCAAAAATTGATTAGTTAAATTTGTAAACAAAATTAATAACTACATTATTTAAACAGAGTTCAAGAGACTAAGAGCCTTAGAAAATCCTATCATAAATCTGCAAAAATTTTTTGTTAATTTCTCTCCCACCACAAAATCATTTGTATTTTAGCCAAATCATTTTACATTTGGTTTGCAAAAATACACAAACTTGACTTTTAACCACAGCACTTCCACATCACTACTGGCTGGCATATTTTATCAATCTCCATTAATATTAATTTAGAGACACATCTGTATACTTATATTTGGTTCCTAAATTTTATTTATTCATTATTCTTCAAAACATTTGCGTGGGTTAGTTTATCATTATCCATATTAGAAAAGAGAAAGTAAGATATTGGGCAATAAGTCAACTTCCTATTGAAATGAACAAAGTCAGGACAATGAAATGTATATTGGAATCTAAAAATTGGGGGTTTTGTCAGTATCATTAAATTTCATGGCCTTGAAAATGAGCCAAACTTTCCAAATATCAGGCTTCCGGCAAGGGCTCATTAAGCATCTACTGCACAGAACACAGTGCAGGAAGCACATGAGGAAAAACGTTTGTAGCATGATCTCTCTCCCTCTCTAAGAAATACGTCTGTTGGGAGAAAGGGGATGTGTGTACTCATGGAAATAATTACGTGCAACAGAGCTCCATGCAATTAGTTTCAAGTGAATAATCTGTCAAAAATGTAAAGAGAACTAAAAACTTTTCTGGTTGCAGTGCTTAGAAGAGGTTTTGTTGAGGAGATAAGATTTAAGCCAACATTAAAGGGTAGATGAGATTTCTTTTTTTTTTTTAGTCAAACTGATGATCCAAGTATCCAGTATAATTCAAATAGGAAACAGTTTACATAAGTTTATTTGGGCCATGTTATTTCACCCACCTACTGATCTACTCAGCTCACTCACCATCAGTCACCATTTTGTAGCAAGGAATTGTTACCAAATCCCTTCCCTTCCCCTTCACTCACCACCGTTCCCTGTTCCTGCTCTCACTGTCTTCCCCTCTCCTCTCTCTATCCCTTCACCCCACCCACCAGAAATGAATCAACTGCAAAGTTGTTTAAAAAAAAAAAATTCAAGGGTGTTATTCTCGCACGTTCTTTTAACAGGCTTTTACATGGATACAGGTATAGTCAAAGTCCAGCTGCATGTCCCACAGAGTTTCCATGCTTCCTCATATCAATAGGACTTTCTTCACCCTGAACTTCACCCAATGGTGTCAGCTTGAGCTCTTCCAAGTTCATCAGGGAGTGCACATTAAACCACGACACGGGGCGAGGACCTTTCCTTCACTTGCCTGCAAATTTTTTCAAAATTCCCCCCTTCATTTAGGGACCTGCGGTAACAGAGTCCATGTCCCCAAAACAGGCCCAACATAGGAGCATAAAGATGTCAATTGTCAAACTTACCTTGGCTGCCACCCACCCGAGGGGCCCAGTTGAGAGAAAGACTATTGGTGTCGGGGGTGCTGGGGTGGCAGCAGGACATCACAAATCCCTCAACCCTTCCAAAAATGTTTTGTTCTCCCCTTATTGCTGTAGTCCTGCGTTCTGCCTTCCCAGAGTGAACACTCTTTGCTTCAACAGATTCATCTTAAAACCAGTTGCTGCCTGTTTCAGGGGTCATTTTCCATGACACACAGTTGTGCTGCATCAGGCCCCATGGCATTTTTGCCCCAACCCAATCGCGTCAATTCACCACCAGATACCCCTTACTAGTGTGTTGGTAGAGCTGCCTGGGGGAGCATATGGTCCCCTGTCAGAGAGAAGTCATTCCAGAAACTTCCCGGTGTCTTTATCCTGTCTTTCCTTGTGTATACTAAGATTCTGGCTAATGCTAAAGACACTTTTTCCAGAATTCAGAAGTGCATCTGTTACTTGGGATGGTTGTCAAACTAACAGCCTTTTGATTGTTTCAACACTACCGCCAGTTTCTTTGTTTTTGTTTTGTTGTGTTGTGTTTTTGAGGAAACTTTGGAGGTTGGCTACTACCACTTCTTCTTTCTTAGTGATACCTGGTATTAGGGTGATTTGGGGATGGGTATTAGGGTCAAGGGTGAGAAATGCTTAAATTCTGCCCTGTCAATTTCATGGCGAAATTTCCAAAGATGTGCTCTTGTAAGAAACTCCAGTCAATGGGAAGACTGGAGGGCTCCCTTATTGCTATCTGGGCTTGGAACCCACAGCCAAGGCCCGGCCTCTCTGCTAACTCAGACAGAGTTGGAGCGCTCGGCTAGGCTCAGACTCCAAGCAGGATATTTTTCTTCACTTCCAAATCCCAATCTTGAAAGTGACTGACCACAGGTACAAGCAGCATCCCCAGACCTCCAAGCCCACACTCAAGAAGGGAGAAGAGGGGCGGAGACTAGCAACCTCCAACAAAGATGGTAGCACACGGGTTCTTGCCTTTTCAAGCATGGTGACTTTGTCTACTTGTAAAATAGCCGATCAGGGTCTCGGAATTTGACCAATTAATCAATGACCCCTAAATTCAGGGAATAAAACTGGGAGGGAGGAGAAGACTCAGAACTTTACTCTCCCTTGTACAACTTTTAATTACTTTCTAATATTTGGTATGGACGTGAATAATTCCTCTCCAAGAAATCACAAGCTTTTTGAGCTCAAGAATAAACACATGTTCCTTGGATTTCTTTGAATTGCCAGATGCCACCATGGCTTCCTGATCACAAGCCTAAATATATTTATCAGTTGGTGGAAAGATAGCTCAACCATGGGGCACAGATCCGTGTTCTAGTTCTGACTCATCCAATAATTAGCTACTTGATCTCAGGTCACTGATTAGCTATTTGATCAGGCAACTTGGTCTATTCAGGCCTCATTTTCCTCATCTATTAATGAGGAGGTACAAGGTCAAAGGCTACTTTCATCCTCATAAATTTACTAAGTTTGGAAACATCCAAGACTTTTAGCTAAAAGTATGATGAAACAATTTATTTGTGCATTGGAACATTTATAAATGTAAACTGGTCTTTAAGGTGAACAGTCTTGGCCATGAGGAATAAAACAGTCTCTCTTCATCATTTTACTCAGATAAAGTTAAAAATATTCAACATCTACACAGGGCAATTTTGCATGAATAATTTTAATTTGCTTTCTTTTCTTTCTATTCTTTTTTAGAAATAAGAAAACCAAGTGGTGGGAAACGCTGGTAATGTGAAACTACGATCAACGCCAATAACAACATTGTGCTTGCGGCTGTAACCTTAAGTCACCCTCAGGCCACGTAAGTGCTCCTTGGAGTAAACGGCACATGAGAAGCACACATTTCACGCAATGATGGAAATTCACAAAAGTGCACACGTATGAACTTCAGCATGTCTGCCCTTGGTAAGGTTATTTGATACATTTAATCTGTTATATTAATTTGGAGGAAGTTGCATTTGACAAATGTACTTGTACAATGTATTTGGAGAGGTTAGTTTGGGTAAGAAAGGGGAAAGGGCTTTCTATCTAAATATTATACCAACAGAGAATAAATTATTTTATTTTCTCCTAAAGAATTATAGGTCATCAGGTTTAATCCATAATAAAAGTATCTGGCTTCTATCTAAAATAGTTGTCTGATTCAAAAACAAAAAATTATTTATTCTGCCCTTAACAGTGTCCAGGAAAATAGACTGGCAAGCCAGGTATGTGAGGGGAATCACCAGCTTTCCCGTGAAGCCACTTTATTCCCAGCTGCTTTTTGCTGCCAGAGCCATTGCCTTTGACATCTCTGACATATTTCCATCATTGCTGCAGGGAGAAATCATGACGTGCCATCCAAAGAGACTCAGGGAAGTGCAAAGTGACAGCAGGGAGAGCAAACATCACCACACAGGCCCAGAAAGGCAACAAGCTCTGCAGGAGTGGAGGAGTTCTAGCAACTTCTCCGTGCTTTCAACAGCAAGCATGCCACAAACTTAGAGGTCCTGACTTGGTTAGGAATTAAACTGTTCCCACCACTGCTCTGCTCCTTTGGGCCACAATCATGTTGGAGGATGATTTTGAAATTTTACTTCCGCAGCAAACTCTGCCTGGAGAAGGCAAATATGCAAGAGAAAGTGGCCTTGTGCAAAGTGTTGCAAACTTTTCAGTAAGAAAAACGGAGAGCAGAACCTCAAACTACCTCGGGGAAGTGTGCGATGAAAGAGTATGGACATAGGGTAGAAAACGGCTCATCTCGGATGAGATTTGAGGACAAACGACTGGAGAATAACAAGAAAATTAAAGATTCGGGTGAGGTGGACCATCCCATCAGAGATGGCTGGGAGCTCCAATTCCAAGAAACAAAGGCTGTAACATACACAGATGTCAAACTTTCAAAATGAGTTTTGGGCAATAAGACAGACCTGCGTTCAACTTTTTCCTCCAAACTTTTTCAAACCCAGGCAAGTGTCCTAAGCTCTCTGAGCCTCTGTTTCCTCATCTGCAAACTGATGGTCATAATCCCTACTTTTTAGGTCTGATGGGCATTGAAGATAATGTACCTATAGGGTTTCCAGTAAGCTCTCAACAAAGAGCAGTGACTATTATCTTATTGTTCTAATCACCAGAGAAGTGGAAAGGCTTCTCGAGGAAGGCGGCGTTTGCCTTGGCTGATGCTCTGTGGTGACGTGAGCAAGACTTTTGGATTTAAAGAAGGTCACCTGGCGCCTGGCACACATGGAAACCTCTCCCAAGACCTATGTGTTCTGGCGAGCTCTCTCCTGCTCTCAACATGCAAAATGTTATTCTACCCTGGTCCTGCACAACCCACAACTGCAGATCACTTTCCTGCAAGGTGAGTCACGGTAACACGAGAGCATAGAGAAAATAGCAGCAGACAGAAATTATGTAAACGACATTTCCTTCTCCACAACAGATTAGGCGTCGCATTGGCATGGACACATCCAAATTGATGGTTCGGGCTGAATGTCACGCACAAGCTGGCGGCCCCCGAGGGGCCTGGCCAAGCAGAGGAAGCTACCCAGCCTTGTACTTATTTACAAGATTGACTGGCCCTGGCTCTTGAAGGGGGAACATGGCCGGGGGTGTTATTCTCTGAGGGACCCTGTTGTTTTTTCTATCCAGCCAGGGCCTGCTGTCCTGAGACTTTCTCCCCTCCAATGTCATTGTAGTCCCTCAGGGTCTCTTCTCTGTCAAGGTTCTTGTGAAACTCTCCGTAGTGGGAATCAGAGTCTCTGCAGAGACTGACCGACTGACAAGACTCCCTGAACAACTGCCAAGCCAGGCCAGGGCTTTGATAACAGAATAGGAGGCTGGAAACAGAGGGCCTGAGCCGGGCCCAGCTCCCTCCGCTAAGATGGGCCTCTGTCCAATTTACACAGATCCAAAAACACTGGCCATTCAGCCACCCAGGAGTTCACTTCCAAATGATCCTTCCCATGACCTCCTCGGAGTCCCCGGGCACAGCCCTGCAGGGGCACCTTCCAGAGGCAGCACCCTGGGCTGAAAGCCCCCAGCTACCAACTTAGCAACCTGCTGCCCTCCTCCCTAGGCTGGGCTCAGGAGAGGGACCAGGGTGGAGGGTGGGGGGAAAACTGTGTGGCCGTTCACACTCGGCCCTCAGCCAGCCAACAGAGAATTCTCTGGCTTCCGAGGAATGTGTGGTCATAAAAGGCCACTGCCTGTCCGGCCCTTCACAGATGGGACTTTCCAAGGCCATCTCTTGCAGCTGTGACAATTCTCCACCTTTAGGGCTTTCACTTCACCTTCTCCTACATTTCCTGCCGTCCCCAGACAGGTGTTGCCTGGGGGGAGCCTTTCCTGACACCCCCAAGCAAATCTGACCCCTGGTCTATTCTCCCTGGAGGCCTCACATCCCCGCCGTATTGCCTGGCCCCTGCTAGACAGCTTGTTCCTGGAAGGCAGAGTCCAAATGTATTTTTCTCTGAACCTTTGCATCTGGCATAGTCCCTGAATTAAAATTTAACATTTTTTAAGCATCTAATATGTAGTTGACGTTCTACATGTTTAGCACACGTCATTCTCACGATGATCACTTAATTGCCCTCATGATTTAACAATGAGGGAAGACCCAGAGCCATCAAGTAATTGGTGCAAAAGCACACCAGCAACAGACTGATTCCAGAGTGGGGTGTTCCCATGAACGGCTATAATTGCACATAGTAGGCACTCAACAAATGGCTGTTAAGTTGATAAATAGATGCACAAAGGCATTTAAATGTTATCTACCTACCACACACTCCGAAATTCATTTAATGTAAATTTTCTCTATTTTAGGGGAAAAAATGCAAAGGGAGTGGAATTAATAAGACTGTTTTTCTTAAGACATCACTGATGATTACCTCGCTCTTTTGCAGAGGAATAAAAAAGTGGGAACAATTGTTAATTGAAGCAGGAAAAAAATTACCCTCAGAGGGCCCTACCACCGAAATGAGATATGATATTTGGCAGGCTCCAACTCAGGAGATTTTCAAAGAAGGGAATGGAGAAACCAGCTATCTTGGATGGCGTAGACATCAAGCCTTTAGTCATTTGAAAGGTGGCTTCCGTGTGATGACAGCAGCGCCCCCACTGTTACCTCACACAACGCCCCACACGAGCTGCATCAAAGTACCCTTGTCACCCTCCAGGCAAATGAAAACACGGCCTCTTCCCCTTTCTGGTAATCATTTTATTTTTCAAGGCAATTGTTATTCATTTAATCTTTACTTTTATGAATAATACCTTACACAAATCCTCATGCAAGATCGGAAATCAAATTTATAAGAGAATACACAAAGACTTCATCAGAAGCTTTTATCCCGAGCTGAGATCATAATTAAGTACTGTCACGGAAGTGAATAGTTTGAGTCTGATCTGGTAACGGCTGCGCTCCCATTTTGAAGTGAATTTATCTAATGCTGAATGGTTATGTTTGTAAAGTAGGAAAGATAAGAGGTGTATCAGCTGCTGCAAGCAGGTGCCACACTCCTAAGAGAGGCCCACTTTTCCCTGCTGGTATCATTGTGGTACTTTCTAATGCTGAAATGATGCATTTACTCAGATCATGTAGTATATAAATCTTACCGAGATATAAATTGGAGTCAGCTATGAAGAGTCTCATTGTCACCTACACGTTCATGGATCCAGTTACGAGAAACCACTACAATTATTTCTCTGTCCTCTTGTGTCTCTCTGCCCCCTGTCATGGGGCTCTGTGGTCACAAACGACCCCAGGACTCAGCAACAAGCCAGACAAGTAGAAACACAGACCCAGGAGCTGGTAGTTGGTAGCCTTCCCGATGATAAATCACTTGTTCTACCATCCCTGTTATGACTTTGAATTTGTAACATCTTTATACTGGCAAGTCCCAGCTAGGTTAAGTTTAATTATTTATAGCTGCTGCTAGATTCAATTTTTGTAAGATTTGAACATATGTATAAGTATTCTATAGTCAAAGAAGCGAATAAGGTAATATATCAGGATGAATATAATGTAAAAGGACTTTATTATCGTTTAGAGAGAAAAGCATTCTCCATATTTAACCAAAGTCCACTGTCTGCTATGAACTACTGCATCTCTGAATGCTCATCTTCCCGGCACAGCTACAACACAACATGAAACAGAGTTAGAACAGGCATCTGGTAGCACAAGTGAAACACAGACTCACAGCAAAGCAAAATACAGAATTTTAAGTACAGCAAGACTGATAATGCCCTCCTGGGTCACAGCTACTGCCTGAAATGATGAAACCAATTCTTTCTGCCAATTCGATCTGTACACCCCTATGTCTATAGGACTGCTTGTTCGTTTATAAATGTGCTGCAAAACATTGCTATTGGATCTGTGACATGGTTTACAATGGTTATGGAACACTCCTGATTAAGTACTCTACATATTCTATTATATCTGAAAACAAGTTTTTAAAAATGGGTTAGCGTCATTTGGTTTGGAATTTCTACTGTTAAAATGGGAGAGGAAAAATGAGGACTTCTACTTACACAGTGTTACTGATTCCCCTCACACAGTGAAGTTAGTTAGCTACCTGATTTGAAAATGTCATTTAAGTCATTATCGTTTTAGTTTTGTTTGTTTACTTATTTACTTTTTTAAATGGCTACACTTAATATCTCTTCAATCTGTGACAAGGCCCAAGATCTAGGTAAAAGTAAAAGCCCTATTAACTAATTTGTTCAATTTTTTTCCTTCAGCAAATATGCATTGAGCGTTTACTACGTGCAGGACACTCTGATAGACACCGGCGATTCCATAATGAGGCAGGACTGATCCCTGCCCTGGGAGAGGGGTGGTAAGACACACAAATAAGGACCCGAATAAATCATTATACACATTATCATAGAGGCACAGGTACAAAGAGCCACAAGGGGGCCAAAAGAGAAAATAGTTAACTTCATCCAGGGTATTAACAGAAACTTGCCCCTGGAGATAACTCACTGGATTGACCCTGAGGTATGAGTAGGAGCTCACCGGGAAGACCAGAGCAAGGTGATTTATCCCAAAGGAAGTTGCCACACGAGGGCAGGCACAGAAGGCTGGATGCCAGAGCCTACACTTAGGGACTGAAAGGTGTGCCCTGAAGTGTCACGTGCAGTGTGTTACAGTGAAGTAGGAAAAGGTAAGGAAGGGAGGGCCAGCCATGCAGGGCATGACATGCTGTGACAGACCCTGAACATGAAGGGGAGGTTTCACTGAATTGTAAACAAAGGAGGAAGGCTATGGGCCGAATGCTTGTGTTCCCCCCAAATTCCTATGTTGAAACCTAATCATCAGTGTGGTTGTGTTAGGAAGTGGGGCCGATGGGAGGTGATTTGGTCATGAGGGCAGAGCCTTCAAGAATGGAATTAGCACCCTTGTAAAAGAGGCCCCAGAGAGCTAGCCCACCTCAACATATGAGGACACAGAAGATATCATCTATGAGGAAGCGGACACTCACCAGACACCAACTCTACTGCTGCCTTGATCTTGGCCTTCCCAGCATCCAGAATTAGGAGCAATAAATTTCTGTTGTTTATAAGCCACCCAGTTTATGGTGTTTTGTTATGGCAAGCGGACAAATAGCACACTCATGTTTGCATTCTGTGAGGGCAGAGCTGAAAGCAGTGTGCAAAGGGAGGAAGACAGATTGCAGACCATCACAACAACCTGGGTGGGACCCGTGACCCAAGGCCAAAACAGAGGTGATGGCAAGAAAGAACGGAACCAAGGTGTCCATTATTACTCTAATGTGCCAAGAAAGCGTAGCTCCTTTATTTCTTCTACAGCATGAATTCCAACATGTGTAGGTGGCAAATTTCTAATTGAAAATGGTACAGTCCCTTATAGTTTGAATATTGTTTTCAAGGTAAGTTTTTAATCAATTCAAGATTCGACTCCCAATCAGCACTGGTTTAGATAGACTATCTCTTTGAGATAATGCCATCCCTTTGGGTAAATGTTCGGTCATTTAACTGTCCAAAGTAGGGTCTGGGTGGGTGAGAGGGAATCTCGTCTTGGCAGAAGATAGAGGTGTTACGATCCACACGTTCACGGCCTCTGCTGGGGCGTTTTTTGCTCATCAAGTCTCATTCCCTGGTCCCATCTGGCTTTCCAAGGTATCCAGCTGCTTCCTGTCTCTAGTGTCCTGGCCAATTTCCTCTTTGCAACAGAAGGAAAGACATGATATACTGGCCCAGATGCAGGTCAGTAGGCAACAAAGTGAGGGGAGCATGTGGAAGTTCTCTTCTGATCACCTTTGCTTTCTTGGTTAAATAGGAAGCAAGATCGTCAGTTGGGTGAAGATGGTACAAGAGGAAACAGGAGAAAGAGTCATGGGCCAGGGCCAGGAGAACTGAACGGGCAAAGAAATGTAGTCTGATTGCCACATGCACTCAAGGGCCCCTGGAGGCTCACGATCACCAGTTCAAGTCAGACCCATCAGCCTGGGTACGTGGTTTTCTCTGGACAGTTTTCGCTAAGTGGTGCAGGCACAAAGTGGGTAGAAATTGGACTTGAGCAGCGTTTGCATTTTGCAAGGTAAGACTGATAAGGAGAGGGGAAAAAGAGTGGAGGGTGGTGATTCAAGAGGACGGTTATAACGATGCAGCTGGAATCTCAGCTGGGTGAGGAAGGGAAGAAAGACATGAGAGCGAGGAGGGACAGAGGAAGGGCAAGAGGACTAGTGGTGGTCAGAGCAGCCTTGCGGACTTGGCAGAGGAGGGGAGGTTGGAAGGGGACGGTCGCTGGAGCCCGGGAGGCTTGACATGGGAGGTTTGCAGTTTATAGCTCTTGCAGGATGTGACTGTGGGATGAGGGGCTGAGGTGGTGTCTGCAATGAGATCTTTAGAGAAGAAGTCAAGGGCCTGGGTGACCAGTTCATGTACAGTACATGAATATTTAAGTCACCAAGCATGAGGGTTATAGTTGTGTGTCGGGAAGTCCAACAGGGAGCTGGGGGTGACTCTGGGGTTGTTGAGGACGGTAACAGTGGCTGGCTGGGTTCACATTCAGATCCCAGGGTTCTAGACAAGAGGAAGGGAGAGAAAGGAGTGTCTCAGTGGAAGTGGCAGTGCAGAGAGGAACAAGGTGGTCACCTTCCCCACCCAAAGGCTCAACATCAACAAGAGTATAGGACATAAAACGCTGCTTTTTGAGAAGCAGCAGGAAAATGAAGCATTCACCTAGGTAGCCAGAAATCTGGTACTTGAGACATTTCCTTTTTTTATTGCTGTATAAGAGTTGTGCACATATTTGGGGTACATGTGCTGTTTGATGCCTGTACACGACGCACAATGATCAAATCAGAGCAATTGGGATTATCCGTCACCTCAAACATTTATCTTGTCCTTATGTTGGCAACATTACACTTGTCTTCCCTCTCAGCAAAGCACCTTACTCACCGTGCATATTTGGGAAGATATAAAAGAGAGTGATGTTTTAAGGTAAAAAGACAAAATGTGTTAAAAGTTAGCTTTGTGGAGAAGGGCATTATCCTAGCTCACAGCAAACGTGAGCGTCTGTTCATACCGAGCTGTGCCTACTGTATTTGGCTGCAGAGGCAGGAAATCTAGTGCGACAGACCTGAGCTTCCCACTCCTGCTTACTTTGGTCTTTGTCCTGAGGAAACATAATAGGCAGCTTGGAACAGTGCACTATTGTTCACATTATATGGGTGGGAAGATTAAGCTTTTAATTAATCAGGGAATGGGTAATTGATCATTGTTAAGTCCCTGAAAGTAGTCACGATTACATATGACCCCATGAAATTGATAATTGTCTTTTTCTCTGAACATGGTCATGATCGTACATGAGTCATTTTGCAATGAACGCTGAATCATTGTTCCCCCGCCTGGGAATGGTGATTAGTGTTTGGTGGAGCTCCGGATTTTCTCAGTGTGGAAGCCTTCCCACTATTCATATCAGCCCCCTCTGAGAGGGAGATTTCCAGATTTAAATACACCTGGAAGAGTAAAGGAGCAACAGAGAGAGAGAAAAAAAAAAAGAACAACAAAAAGAAGACCAAACTTTTCAAACAGAAGTGCTTTGAATTCAATGCTGAAGGAAACCTGGTGGCAAAGTTACTTTAAGGATAAGAATTCAGAATCCCAATATTAAGCCTTGTTTTCAACTCTTCCCCCACTGGCACCATCTTTGTGGGAAAAAAAGAAAGGTTGGAGAGGCAGGGACATGATTACAAGCATAAGTACAGAATAACTGCCAACAAGATTTTAAAATGCACCTCCATTTCCTGGCTTTAATGGTCTCAAGTTAAGGATTAACTTTATCCGTGTTCTTCACGTTACTGTTTTCCAAAAAATCTTCCTTCTTGGCTATGTTGAGCCAAAGAAAGAATCAGCAGGGTTCTTTCAAGTCACGGCATCCGTGGGGCATCTTCGGCAGAAAAGTTCCTCTCCTGCCAAACCTGCTGTCACCCTGGTGCTAAGAGCATCCATATAAATAAACAGGAACAGATGCAAGCACGTAGCTGCATTTTGCAAACACCAACAATACTTCCTAGTAATGTCATAGCGTGAACTACAAAAATGAAAGGTTCACCAGGAGAATCTTCAGGAAAAGGTTATGTAAATTGTCAGCACTGGATGTGGTAGTTAACACACAGAGCCTTGATCAGCCATTGGACAAATGTTTATCCAAACAGATCCAGTAGGAGAATTATTTATTCCGCCAACTGCGCTGGCCTGTTTGGTCAGGCAGCAGTTACCTCGGATTGTGTGAGAAACTCGAGAGCTGCTCAGATTACTCTGACCTGCTGAACTAGAACCTGGGCTAACTGCGCACAGCACGTTCGCAGAACACAAAGGGGTCTATGCAGGTGTGCCCAGCAACCCAGACATGAGGCAATCAAGATTTACGGAGCTGATGCAGTAAGGTAATTATTCATGCAACAATCATGCAATGACAAAGGATCGTGTGCTTTATCAGAAACCGACTCACCACATTTATTTGAATAACAACATCTCCTAAAGCAATTTAAAAATTAGCTTTTTATTGAGAAGATTTTATTGACTAATGCACAAAATGAAGCATCCTTGTAAACAAGATCCTTCTGCCTTCACCCTTAGTTCCACCTCACCCACTGGCATCAGGAAAAATAAGTTGTTTATTATTATTATTTTTTTTTTTTTAGAGAGACAAGGTCTTGGTGTCTCCGAGGCTAGACTGCAGTGGCATCATCATAGCTCACTGCAACCTCAAACTCCTGGCCTCAAGTGATCCTCCCACTTCAGCCT
This sequence comes from Daubentonia madagascariensis, assembly GCA_023783475.1. Taxonomy (NCBI): domain Eukaryota; kingdom Metazoa; phylum Chordata; class Mammalia; order Primates; family Daubentoniidae; genus Daubentonia; species Daubentonia madagascariensis. Next base: position 1,188,450 of record JAKFHU010002239.1, read on the forward strand.
CCTAAGTAGCTGGGACTGTACGCCCGTGTCATCACACCCAGCTAATTTTTTCTATTTTTTGTAGACACAGGGTCTTGCTATGTTGCCCAGGCTGGTCTTGAACTCCTGGAACTCCTGGCCTCTTCCCACCTCGGTCTCCCAAAGTGCTGGGATTACAGGCATCAGCCATCACACCCGGCCGTGAAAAATAAGTTTAAACAAAAGCTGAATTTCCTTGTCCCCCCTTTCTGCGAGCATATAAGAATTCTTCATTCATACAAATCTTTACCTGGTTAAGACTATGTAATCTTTTCACACAGGGTCTGTTCAAACATGTATTTTAAAAGAGGAAAACATTTGGTTTAGGTGTCCCTTCCACCTGTCTTCTTTTATTCTCCTTCCTTGGTCCTTTGGTCCCTCCCCCTTATCTCTCACAGCTCCCCCGATGCCTCTCCCAAGCGACAGGGACCCACACTCGCGTCTGTCCCCCACCTCCTCCCCGGCAGGACCCGAGCTGGCCCATCAACACTTGCCAGCCCTGTGCTCATCCTCCCAGCCCCAGAGTCTGTAAGCCTCATTTTGGAAACAACTCCATGCCTAGGTATTAATGGATAATAATTTTTCATAGCATTATCCCTTTCATGTAATATATTTGCACTTAAATTTGACATCAAGCCAAAGAATTAGAGACTCAAATCACCCCACACAAACATCTTCTCTCTTTCTTCTCCCAGGACAGATGAAGCATCTCCCAGCAGTAACCCAGAAGGTCACTTCTTGTGAGTCATGAGATCCGAAGAATCTGAAGCTGCCGGGCGCGTTCCATGAGCCACGTGCAATGATTTTGTGATCCTGCCTTCCCTGATAAACACTGAACTGTGATAGAATAAAGATTTATGTAGTCGTCTTTATCAGACTTGGGACCCCAGCTCAAATGAATAAAGGCTGATCCTGTAGGAAGCTGCCACCCAAGAATGCTCTCCCCAAAACAGATCCTCACATCCAGCACTAAGGTGGAGTATTAGAGAGTTGAAAGTTCAGAACAATTCTAGAGAGATATATGGGGGTTTTTTAAAGTGTTTATAAGGGGAAGTTAAAGGAAAACTACTAAGAAGAGGTATAGAAGGATCTGATCAAGGTGGTTCTAAGTGGAATAAAGGTGATGTTGGAGAACCAAGGCCAGGTAGACGTCAGAATGAGAGGCCCCCCAGAGGGCCCTTCCTGGAAGACTTTGGACACAAGAAACAAGAGATGGAGAAGCCTCTCCTGGACGTGCGCTGAGTGGTCAGGGGACCAATGTTCTCTTTTCTCCAGGAATATGAGTTGCAAGAAAAATGCAAAGCATTCCCACATGAAAGAAAACATACTTTTTAGGTTCATGACATAAGTAATGCCTTGAAAATGGGTCCTCATTAATACGTGTTAAATTGAATGTCCAGTGGATACTAAAATGGGATGTTGGGAGGTGACTGAGTCCATTCCAGCTGCTATAATGAAATACCTAAGACTGGGTAATAGATAAACAACAGAAATTTATTGCTCACAGTTCTGGAGGCTGGGAAGTCCAAGAGCAAGGCAGATTCAGTGATGGGTGCGGGTTCTCTGCTTCACAGATGGCACCTTCTTGCTGTGTCCTCACATGACAGAAGGGGCAAACAGCCTCTTTTATAAGGGCACTACTCCCATTCGTGAGGGACCTAATCACCTCCCAAAGGCTGCACCTCTTCCTACTATTGCCTTGGAGATTAGGTTTCAACATACGTATTTCCGGGGGCACACAAACATTCAGACTAGAGAAGGAGGGATGATTTTTCTTCCTTCCTGATTTTCTTTTCAGGAGGTGGAACACCACTTGTTGACGCTTCTCACTTCTCTCTAAATCTTTGCTCACTTTGTTCCTGGGAAGGGTTGTACCATTTACCTGAAAATTAAATTAGGGATAAATAACTTGGTATGCACGGCTCTTCATCTTAAAGAGGAAAACCTGTGCTCAGAGAGCCAGTGTTATCTGTGTTCATTGCCGTAAGTTGTACTGAGACTCACTCTTACGGGTTGAATTGTATCAAGTCCTAACCCCCACTACCTCAGAATGTGGCCTTATTTGGAAATAGAGCCTTTGAAGATGCAATCATTAAGATGAAGTCCTGAGAGTGGGCTCTAAATCCAGCATGACTGGCACCCTTATGAGAAGGAAATTTGGACACATTACCCAGACGAACAGGGAGAAGTCCATGTGACAGCAGAAGCAGAGGTTTGAGTAAAGTGGCTGCAAGGCAAGGACTGATAGCAATCACCAGGGGCGAGGAAAAGCCAAAAAAGGAAGCATTCTCCCCTACCAGTTACAGAGGGAAGAAGACCCTGTCAATACCTGGATCTTGTACTTCTAGCCTCCAGAACTGTGACACGATAAATTTCTGTTGCTTTAAGCCATCGAGTTTGTGGTACTTTATCATGGTATTTGTAGCAAATGAACACACCCGCCCTCCATGGAGGGCTGCTCTGGCCAACGCTGCCTGAGTTGGGGGGTAGGGGGGCCTGCCTCTGGGCCCAGTGCTAGCAAGCCCACTTGGCTGTTAGACCTAAAGCCACATCCTGCAACTTTGCTCTTTTTAACTTGATATTGTGGCCCCCATCTGCCCCTCCTAGTTTAAATTTTCAAATTCTTTCAATCCCCAGCAGGGTTGAAAAATGACATTTACTGGGAACCCTTCAAAAACACCAATCTCACACAGCTAAATAAGGTATACCACAAATCTCCACACCGGGGAAAATCTCTTTGGAGACAAAAATTATCTTTTCAAGAATACGTTTCTTGTCATCATGTAACTTCCCTAGGTATTCCTTACATTTTCCCAGCAACACTGCTAAATGAAAAATTGTTGAAAGAAATAAAGTTAATGAAATCAAGAAGCTGCTGAAATAAACAATGCTGACCACAGCCGTCACGCTATGATATAAAACCCAATATTTAGGTTGTACCGAGCATTATAATCAGCCTCAGGGTAGAAAGGACTGACAGTGTCAAAGTGAGCAGTTAATGTTCAGTGTGCGGTGAATGCCACAGGTAGAGGGGCAGCACTGGAGGGACAGTCCTCACTCCTGCAATTTTATATAATGCCTGTATTTAGAGATGAGGATGTGGGATGCCCAAAGGAGCAAAGAGCAGAGCTCGTTTTCTGATTCAAAGTCCAGTTAGACCAAGTTGTTATAGTGAAAATGCTTAACTAGCTTCCAAGGAAAGCATTTCCATTTTCCATGGCATGTGACTTGTTTGCAAATGTTTGCTTCCCACATCTTCCTGCAGCCTCAGGAAATGAGAAGCAGGTTGCTCAGGGTCCTTTTCAGGCCAAAACATCGGGACAGGGCCAAGGAGAGATACCAGGAACTAGCAGCCCAGCTTCTACAGTGACCACCATAAAGAAACCAGTGGGGAAATATGCATCCATTTCTGTTCTGCTGATTTTTAAGCCGACCTCTTCTCTTTTGTCAGAGGCATCCTCCTTAGCAAACTGGGTAAAGCCATAGTTCATTGCTGTGTTCACGATGGTGTACTGCATTTCCCCACCTCTGATTTTGAAAGCAAGCTCTCCAGTACTTTCCATCTGGCCACAGACTTCATGAAGGGTGAGCAGCTGGAGGATAATTCTATGCATATCCGGAAGCTGCTCTTCAACCAACGAGGAAGGACTCTGAGGCTTCTAGGGAGGCGTAGCAAATGCATTTCCCTACTTTTCTATTTCCATCATAAATAATTATTGGCAGCACAGCATACACACTTTATTTCACTTTCAGAGCTGTATATGGTTCACAAGTCATACCTTCTGTGTTTTGCACACTTCAGCTTTTTAAAGTAGATATCCTTCCAAGAAAACAACTGTTTGTTCAACTACAGGTGTGCCTCATTTTTATTGCTCTTCACAGATGCTGTGCTCTTTACAAATTGAAGGTTTGTAGCAACTTTCTGTTGAGCAATTCTATCAGCACCGTTTTTCCAACAGCATGTGCTCATTTCGTGTCTCATCACATTTTGGTAATTCTCTCAATATTTTAAACTTTTTCATTATTATTGCATTTTTTACGGTGATCTGTGATTAGTGAACTTTGACATTACAATTATACTAGTTTTGCCCTTGTAAAGCAGCAAGCTTAATCAATAAATGTGTGTGTTGTGACTGCTCCACTGACAAGCTGTTCACCTATCTTTCCCCCTCTCCTTGAGCTTCCTTGTTTCTTGAGACACAAGAATGTTGAAATTAGGCCAATTAATAACTTTACAATGGTCTCTAAGTGTCTGAAAGGAAGAGTCAAACGTCTCTCACTTTAAATCAAACAATAGAAATGAGTAAACTCAGTGAGGAAGGCGTGTTGAAAGCTGAGACAGGCTGAACGCTAAGCCTCTTGCGCCAAACAGTCAGCCAAGTTGTGAATGCAGAAGAAAAGTTCTTGAAGGAAATTAAAAGTGCTACTCCAGTGAACACACAAATGATAAGAAAGTGAAATAATCTTACTGCTGACATGAAGAAAGTTTGAGTGGTCTGAATAGATCGAATCAGCTGCAACATTCCCTTAAGCCAAAGCCTAATCCAGAGCAAGGCCCTAACTCTCTTCAACTCTACAAAGGCTGAGAGAGGTGAGGAAGCTGCAGAAGAAAAGTTGGAAGCTACCCGAGGTTGGTTCATGGGGTAGAAGGAAAAAAGCCATCTCCATAAATAAAAATGCAGGTGAAGCAGCAATTGCCAATGGAGAAGCTGCATCATGTTGTCCAAAAGATCTAGCTAAGATCATTGATGAAAGTAGCTAAACTAAGCAACAGATTTTCAGTGGAACCACTTTTTCTATTGGAAAAAGATGCCATCTAGGACTTTCATAGCTAGGGAAAAGAAGTCAATGCCTGGCTTCAAAGCTTCACAGGTCAGACTAGCTCTCATATTAAAGGCCAATGCAGCTGGTGACTTTAAGTTTAAGCCAATGCTCACTTACCATTCCAAAAATCCTAGGGCCCTTAAGAATTATGTTACATCTACTCTGTCTGTGCTCTAGATATACAACAACAAAGCCTGGATAACAGTACATCTGTTTACTTCATGGTTTACTGAATATTTTAAGTACACTGGCAAAACCTGCCCAGAAAAAAAGAGTTCTTTAAAAATATTACTGCTCATTGACAATGCACTTGGTTACCCAAGAGCTCTGATGGAAATGTACAAGGAAGTTAATGCTGTGCCTGCTAACAACATCCACTCTGCAACCCATGGATCAAGGAATCATTTTGACTTTGAAGTCTTATTATTTAAGATATACACTTCACATGGCTATAGCTGCCATAGAGATTCTTCCAATGGATCTGGGCAAAGTAAATTGAACACCTCTGGAAAGGATTCATCATTCTAGATGTCAGAAAGATCATTTGTGATTCATGGGAAGAGATCAAAATATCAGCATAAACAGGAGTTTGGAGGAAGTTGATTCCAGCCCTCATAGATGACTGTCAGGGCTTCAAGACTTCATTACAGGAAGTAACTGCAGATGTAGTGGAAATAGCAAGAAAACTAGATTTAGAAGTGGAGCCTGAAGATGTGACTGAATTGCTGTAATCTCATGATAAAACTTTAAAGAAGTTGCTTCTTATGGATGGGCAAAGAAAGTGGGTTTCTTGGTATGGAGTCTATTCCTGATGAAGATGCTGTGAACATCATGGAAATGATAATAAAGAATTTCGAATACTACATAAACTGAGTTGATCAAGCAATGGTAGGGTTTGAGAGGATTTACTCTAATTTTGGACTAAGACCTACTGTAGGTAAAATACTGTCAAACAGCATTGCATGCTACAGAGAAATTTTTCATAAAAGGAAGAGTCAATCAATGCAGCAGACTTAATTGTTGCCTTATTTTAAGAAATGGCCACAGCCACCCCAACCTTAGGAACCACCACCCTGATCAGTCAACAGCCATCAACATTGAGGTAAGACCCTCCAGCAGCAAAAAGATTACAACTCAATGAAAGCTCAGATAATCATTAGCATTTTTTAGCAATAAAATATTTTAATTAAGGTATGTACATTGTTTTTTAGATATAACACTATTGTACATGTAATAGGCTACAGTATAATATAAACATAACTTTTATGAGCACTGGGAAACCAAAAAATTCACATGATTTGTTTTATTGTGATATTCATTTTATTGCAGTTGTCTAGAACTGAACCCGTAATATCTCTGAGGAATGGCTGTATTTGAGAATACTCTCTCAAAAGGGAAAAAATGCATCTGTAATTAAAGTTAAAAATACATTTTGCGTCCTTCTTTCTGCTTCCATCATTCTCTAAGACCAGCAAAAACCCAGGAGACCCAGAAGCTTCCTCTGACAAGGAGGACGAGATGCCCTTCAATTGTCAGCTGGCTTCATATAGAGCTCATAATAGTCAATGTCTCATCTTCAAGCAGATCTTAGCTGAGAGGTAGCACAGACTGAATTTAGACACTTCCAGGTTTGAATCCAGCCTCCACCAGTTATGAACTGTTTGTTATAATATTTAAGCCTTCTGACTTTTAAATTTTTCATCTCTAAAATGCAAACAATATGTATCTTTAGGCATTATTGTAAAATGAAATAACATTGTGCAATGCACCACCCTCTGTGAGTGAGTCCGCCAAATGTAACGCTTTTTTGCCCAGGCTACGGCATCCTTGGAGAAGAGTCAAGAATGGGGTGATGATGATGAAGATGATGATGATGGTAAATGCTTATGTAGCATGTACAACATGACAGGCACTTTTCTAAACTCTCAATGTACATTGACTTACTTAATCCCCATAAGGACCTATAAGGTATTCTATAGATAATGAAGTCAAGACCCAAGGAGGGTAAGTAACTTGTCCAAGCTCACACAACTAGTAAGTAGTTGAGCTGGGATTCCTACCCAGATAGTCACGCTTCAGTCCACACTCTTAATCACTGCCCTGTACTGCCTCTTGCCTTGTGATGATTACCACAGTGGTCTTGACTCCCAGTTTTCCCTTCTAAATGAAGTTATTTAGTCTCCCTTTTCCTGTTGGCCTGGAGAAGGTGCTGCCCATTTCCCAGATCTCTTGTGATCACTGGTCTTTCCACAAGGCTCTGAATGGTCTCTTCTCCCTCTCTTTCTCCTCATACACAGCACTCCCTCCCTCTCTCTGTGCCCCAGCCACATTGGCCTCCTTTGGGTTCCTCACACTCCCCATACTCCCTCTTCTGCATGGAGCACTCTTCTCCCCTCTTCTCCTAGAACACCCCCTGAGATCTCAGCTTAACCATCTCCTCAAGGAAGCCTTCTTGGACTTTCCCCATATGGGTAGCTCCATGGACCTCTCTTACTCTCCCATGCCACATGTACCTGTGAGAGCAGGGACCATGTGCCTTTTTTGCTCACCTTGTGCCCATAAAGCTTGGTCAAGTGTCATGCATGTACTAGGAGCTCAATAAATATTTGGTAAATGAATGAATGAACTTTTGCTCTGTGTTTGGAAGTGGCCAGAGATATCACTTCCCACAGCTTCTCCTAATTCACCTCTGCTGCCACTCATGGGCTTGGGAAAACCTTCAGAACATCCTTGGAGATACAGAAAGTGTCCTTCTATTGCAGTAGAGGACTCAGGAGTCACTTTTTTTCATAATTCAAAATATAACTCAAAATACTATTTGTTGGGAAATGCAAATTAAAACAACAATTAAACACTATTACACCCCTATTAGAATGGCCAAAATCCAGAACACTGACAACACCGAATGCTGGCAAGGATGTGGAGCAACAGGACCGCTCATTCATTGCTGGTGAGAATGCAGAATGGTGCAGCCACTTTGGAAGACAGTTTGGCAGTTTCCTACAAAACTAAGCATACCCTTCACATACAATCCAGCAATCATGCTCCTTGGTATTTACCTAAAGGAGCTGAAAACTGATGTCTGCATAAAAACCTGCACATGGAAGTTTATAGCAGTTTTTTTCATAATTGCCAAAACTTGAAAACAACCAAGATGTCCGTCAGTAGGTGAATGGATAAGTAAGCTGTGGTACCCAAACAATGGAATATTATTCAACACGAAAAAGAAGTGAGTTCTCAGTCCATGAAAAGACATGGAGAAAATTTAAATGTCTATTACTTAGTAATATGTGAAAGAAGCCAATCTGAAAAGGCTATCTACTGTATGATTCTGACTACATGACATTCTGAAAATGGCAAAACTATGAAGACAGTAAAAACAGTACTGGTTGCCAGGGGTTGGGGGCAAGGGGTGGGAGGGATGAACAAGCAGAGCACAGAGAATTTTTAGGGCAGTGAAAACACTCTGTGTGATACTATAATGATAGATACATGTCATTATACATATAAATGTCATTATACAAATATAGTATATTTGACAAATATATATATTTGTCAAAACCCATAGAATGTACAACACCAAGAATAAACCCTAATATAAACTATGGTGATAATGATGTCTCAATGTCACTTCATCAATTGTAGCAACTGTATCGCTCTGGTGGGGGATGTTGGTAACAGGGAGGCTGTGCGTGTGCGGGGAGGGTATACGGGAAATCTCTGTACCTTCCTCTCAATCTTGCTGTGAACCTAAAACTTCTCTAAAAAATAGTCTCAAAATATTCTCTTAGTTGCGACCTTAAAAGCGTTATAATAATATTTAAAAGGCAATACAGTGCATACACATGAGGCTGTATCCATGATCACCTGTGGCTATACTGTAATCAACAAATCCTCTCCCAACATTCAGTAGCAATTGTCCTGATTTGAAATGAGTTGAATATTTGCAGATCCTTTACAAGAGAGTTCCCTGGAGGGTTTTATTTTCCCCCAGCTTGTACCGGAACACTATTGGATTTCAAACCTCTTGAGCATGGTTTAGCTTGTAGCAGGCAGCCGCTCTCCATTCTGCTCCAATTTGTTGTATGCATGTTGAGAAACAGAGATGAAATTCCAGCTAAGAAAATACTGTGAACCCTCCGCCTTCTTATATTTACCATTCTCTTGACTTGGGCATCTTTAACTCTAAGTACTCGGCAAGTAGTCTATTCTTAAGAGGTATTTTATTTTTTATTTTACTCTGTGTGCTTTCATATTCCTGACCAGGGAGTGCGTGCTCTCTTATTCAATCACAGGGAATGTGGCATATAAATATTTTAACGTTTTAATTAATTGCACTTTCATTATGCTTGTTCTGAGGCTTACCTAGGCCTAAGAGGAAAATGTAATAAATGTGAAATAGAAAAACCATGACTTCAATCAGTTCCTAAGTGGGATCAGTTTCAGTTTTAGATGGCAGAAGCTATTTTATTGTGACCTCAGTGGCACAGATAGCCTCTGTAGGGCTTATTCTAATGACATTCCAGGCTCCTGGCCCCAAATTAGCAAATAGCTTCCCAACATGCACGTGCACTCCTCCACGCGTGCAAACACACACACACGCACACACACACACAGTTAATGCCTGTCTTTACTCCACTATTTCTTTAGCTCTTGAAGGCTTCCTGGTCTTTTAAAATGCCACTTGAAGGTATTAAGTCTTATCAGTTCATAGCTTTGTTATCAGCCAACAAACACCTTGGTTGACAACCAGCTGAGAGTCAGAGTTTGCCAAGAATGTGACCTGGATAGGTGCTGGGCTTGAGGGAGGGAAGGTTTGTTAGGAGGGAGAAGGAAAGTGCAACAGAAGCGCAGGGAAGAGTCTAGTGAGGACCTGGGTCAGCCTGCCGCTGGCCTTGCTGCCAACAGCATGTTTTGCTCAGTGCTACAGTTCAGCTTCCTGGAGAGAAACACCCCAGCCTGGGGAGCTAAAGAGCTGACGGAGGAAGAGATCCCCCACTCCTGTCCCTTCTCCAACTCTGCTCCGCCAGAGGCAGAGCTAAGGAAGATAACACAGACCCTGCTGCAGTCACTAGACAAATGGTTCCTCACATTTCTCAGACGATTAGTATCAATAGTCTGATCTATACTGACAGTGCAAAAATCTGTATCATCAAAATAAACTAGCTCACAATGGGGTAATATTTATTGCATCTCAAACACCATTCTGACTGCTTTGTGCACATCACCTGAATTAATCCCCACTGCAGCCATGTAAGTGACAGACTACAGTCGACCGTGAACAACATGGGTTTGAACTGTGCAGGTTGACTTATACCTGGATTTTCTTACGCCTCTGCCACCCCTGAGACAGCAAGACCAAACCCTCCTCTTCCTCCTCCTCCTCAGCCTACTCAAGATGAAGACGATAAGGATGAAGACCTTTATGATGATCCACCTCCACTTAATGAATAGTAAATACATTTTCTCTTCCTTATGATTTCCTTAATAACATTTTCTTCCCTCTAGCTTACTTTATTGTAAGAATACGGTATAGAATACCTAGAACATACAAAATACGTGTTAATTGGCTGGTGATGTTACTGATCAACGGTAGGCTATTGGTTAACTAAATTTTTAGGGATTTAAATGTAATACAAAGATTATCAACTATGAGGGGGTTGGTGCCCACAACCTTCATATTGTTCAAGAGTCAACTGTATATGATTCACGTTCCTCTACAGATTAGAACTGAGATTTTAAAAGAGTAAAGCAATTCACACAAGCTCGTAAATGGGAGAAATCCTATTACATAGGATTCATACCCATATTTGTCTAACTCCAGAACCTTGGATTTTAACCATTATACCTTTTAACTTCTTTATGTTTATGAAGCACTTTTTTAAAAGCTATTATTTGACTTACTATCAAAATATTCTGGGAAATACACAGGCTGGGCATGCTCTACTCTTTCCATTCTAGAAATTAAAAAGCAAGGACATAAGTTAGTGGCCTTGGGCCTCAGTCAATTGCAGAATATGAACAGAAACATGTTCCCTAGGTCCCATTCAAGACCTCTTGTAGGAAGAACATGTCTTTCTTTATCTCCATCAATAATGCAAGTCATATTTTCACCCTGTTTGCTTTTATTTTAGCTTTTGTTCTATACAGCAATCCCTCGGTATCAGCAGGGGTTTGCTTCCAGGATCCCCACAGATACCAAATCCACAGATGCTCAAGTCCTAATCTAAAATGGCATAGTATTTGCATATAACCTGTGCACATCCTTCTGTATACTTTATATCATCACTAGATTACTTATACTACCTAATACAATGTAAATGCTATGTAAAGAGTTGTTATACTGTATTGTTTAATGAATAATGACCAAAAAAAGTCTGCACATGTTCAGTACAGACCCAGACCCAACCATCCTTTTTTTTTTTTTTGAGACAGAGTCTCACTCTGTCACCCTGGGTAGAGTGCAGTGGCGTCATCATAGCTCACTGCAACCTCAAACTCCTGGGCTCAAGTGATTCTCCTGCCTCAGCCTCCCAAGTATCTGGGATCACAGGTGTGCACCACCATGCCCAGCTAATTTTCTTATTTTTTGTAGAGATGGGGCTTGCTCTTGCTCAGGCTGGTGTCAAACTCCTGGCCTCAAGCACTCCTCCCGCCTCGGCCTCCCAGAGTGCTAGGATTACCGGCATGAGCCACCGCACCCAGCCCCAACCATCCTTTTTTGAAAAAAATATTTTCTATCCACCATGAGTTGAATCCACGGATGTGGAACCCAAGTATACAGAGGGCTGACTGTATCTACCATTGGGAATATGTCTTTGACAGATGTAAACCTACATATCAAAACTTGATCTGCTCCATCTGTTCATAGACCTAACTGTGTGTTTTTGAATACCATTTAGATAAAAATTATTACATTGGGAAGTTCTAATCAGAGTAAACCACACCAGCCATGATTATCCTAAGTGTTCCTGAGAAAGGCCATGGTCATTTAGACTCAGGACAGTCCTCGGAAGATATGGAAGAGAAGGCCCACAAAGGGGCTGCCAACAAAGCCTTCTAGAAGTTTTAATAAGCAGTCCTAGTTTTTTATTGACTTAAAGGGAAATGGAGTCAAGAGAAAAATTCCAATAAAATTGTAGGTGAGTCAAAGGTTTGTTTTTGTTTCTATAGATTAGTTCTCACACATTTCCTGTTACTAGACTTAATTTTGGTGATGTGTAATTATAACCACAAACCTACCATTAAGCAATGAGCTCTAAAGTCTATTTCCTGATGAACTTGAGAAAGGTCAGAGGTTAATTGGGCCATGCCTAGTTAAAATGTCACAAGCTCAAAGGTACAGCTTCTCACCTTCACATAGGGCCTTACAACATCATCAGAACCAGGGACTGCTCAGTGGTTTAGTAAAAGGTAGACACACAAATGTCTTAGTTTCAGAAAAACCCATCTAATTTTGTCTTAACTGTGCTACACTAAATAAACTACTCAAACTTCCTGAAACCTTAAGAAAGGACAAAAGGCCCTTAGTCTTGGAGTCTGGGCCTCACCAATGTGACCTTACATCCCTGGCCTTGCTACAAAGAACAGAAGCAACTGAAATTTACACTCATCATCAATTATACAGAATCAGATCTGTCACCAGGCTCCAGAGCTGAATTTTCCTGGGGAAAATGAATAGCATATATTAACAAAAAGTCTAACGGGGATGTAAAAGGGGGTTGAGGCAGGGGAGAGGGAACTCCAGAAAAGAGTTACAAAAGGTCCTGTGTGCGACCACAGATTTGTGCTGAAAAGTGCGTTGCAAATCAGACTTAGCTTTGCTGCCTGGAAATTCTACTGATACATCTAAAGAATGCAAAAGAACAGTTCTTCTGAAACACAATTATTGATTTCCATTTAGAATTTCAGTGAGAAATGGTGAAGATGATCATCGCTAGCTCAGATAAGATGAAGAGAACAACTCGACACCTAGATATTTTCTTTCCAAGATTTTCTGTCTTGAATCAGCAAAACTTATAGGCAAATGCTAACCAAATCATAATAGGCAAATAGCTGCTTGGATAGGGTATTTATTTATTAACAATTTACAAATAAGGTAAACCAGGACAACCACTATACAGACTTCAAATCCTATTTCTATTTTAAATTAATTTTATAAGTTCTTTATTTCAGCTACAATTTAAAAAAAAAAAAAAAAAAACTTGCCCCAAAAGCATGGATCTGCTGAGAACTTTCAAACCTTTCTAGAAGCAGCTCAGCATATTCCTGGAACCCATATTCCGAGGACCAGAGAAGAGTGTGTCAACAGCAAAGACTTGTGAACTAATTTCTCACATTGACAAGCTAAGAAATGTCTTTATCAGAAGAGACCCACAGCTAAAGGAAGATTTTTTTTTTTTATGTTGCTGGCATATTCCCTGACTACAGAGCTTTGGAGATAATCTTTCAAACAGAATATCTTACTTTCCTTACTGAAAGAGAATCTGATATTTTAAATTATTTGAATCTTCTAGTTTAAAAAAAATTCCATTTTAACCAAACAAGTTCCAAAATGCTTGATTGGGGAGTGGGGGTGGTGGCAATGTTTTTCGTGTTTGAGAAGATAAACCAAAAGGTATAAAACAAAACTTTTCTTGATTTATATCTTCACATGTTTTACTCTAAGGATATAAATCCCTTACTCCAAAGAGCAGTATAGTGTTTAAAATGTTGCCTTTGGGTCTCATTTGCCAGAGTGAGTTCTTCTAAGAAGGAATTGTGTTCAGCCAGACTCTCTTAGCCGGTAAATTACTAGAAGAGGACACTTCAGGAGGCTATAGTCTCACTCTATGACACTTTCTAAAATAACATTGAATTTTAGTTGTACACAGTCAAACTGAGGATGAGCAGACTTCCCAGGTCATCTGAACACCCAGGACTACCTTCCAGAGAATAAATGAACTAACCAAGGTGAAGCATGTATCCTGCTATGCATCCTCCTTCCAAAGAAAAGATTTCTCTCCTCAACAAAGTCCATTTAAATAGAAAGTTATCAAAACAAAAAGGCAGAACATGTCCATTATGTCAAGCCAAAATACAGTATGCAAAAATATTTCTTAAAAAAAAATAGACACTGAAAAATAAAATGGGCAAAAAGAAAATATGCCAAAACATTATCAATGATTGCCACAGGAATGGGTAATTTTTTCTTGACACTTTCCTCAAATTCCCAAATTTCACACAGTGAATAAGTATTATTTTGAAAGCCACTTAAAAACAAAATAGGATACAAATCCAGAACTCCTAGTCAAGATGGCCTTGTAAGGCCATGATTTGAAAAATTCCCTCTGCTCTCTATATATGACAATCACAAATACAATTTTTAAAGAGAAAATTAGAAAGACGCAGCAATACTCCAAAAGAATAAAAGATGAGTGGTCGTAATATATAAAGAATCATACATAATAGAAAAGTAGATGAAGAATGCAAACAGGAAATTCACAAAAAGATACCCAAACTCTCTGATAATGAGGAAATTGTAAATTGAAATAAGATATCAGTTCACTTCCATAACACTGGGACAACTTTAAAGTATTCAACTTCCAAATATTAGCAAGGATGTGAGGAAACGGAAACGTTCATGTTGATGATGGTTGCATAAATTGAGACACCACTTTGGAGGCAATTTGAGGTTGTCTAGTAAAGTACAGCTAGTCACAGTCTATGATTTGTGAGTGCTGTCGCTAAGCATGGCTTTACCACCTGGGCACAAGATGCATGCACTAGAATGTTTACTGCAGCATTGCTTGAAATATTGAATGACTGGAAACAACCTGAATGTGTGTCAGTAGAGGAAAAGACAAGGCATAAATAAATTGCATATATTTCATAACATAGACCACCCTAGAGAAATTAAAACAAATAAAATATAGCTGTATGAATACAGATAAATATTGAAAACATTAATTTGAAAAAGAAAAGTTACAGAATAGTGTGCTGTATATGTCATTCTGGAACTTGCTGTTGGTACGCAGTGCATTCCCATTGGTGTGAATTTTTAAAACACATAAAATAACACTACATAGCGAATAAATGCCAACTTCATAATAGCTAAAGAATCAAAAAAAACCCTTTACATCTTATTGCTAAATAAACAAACAAAACACTTTAAATATCTTAAGCAAACACAGAGTTTTTATATTTGGCCACTGGGCCCATGAGAGTATATCCTACTATTAATATGTACTTTTCAAAATGCTTGGTATATTTCATAATTTTGAAAATTAAGTGTCTGCCAGATTCATCAATCAAGGGGTCATTGTTGATTTTAGCCAGAACAAATTTCTGGAGTGGCGGGGGAGAGTATTTCAGAGGCTAGAGAGGGAGATGGAGCTGAGACACAGGTTTGTCGTTTACTGGATGACACCTTCATTCATGTGTAGACACCATGTGGCTAGAGGAGCTAGTGGAGAAGGCAGGTCGGAGGGGGTGGGGGGATGTGAAGCAATGACTGGCCCCCGAGCTTAGGAAGAAGAATTGCACCGGGAGGCTAAAGGGGAAGAGAGAAGGTCCAGAAAGTGGAAGGACTCAGGATCTGGAACGTTCTCCAGTGCAGAAGAGCAGGTGTCACGGGACCAGGGTGGGGTAAGCATGGGAAGGTGGGCTGTGGTGGTCAGATTATGGAAGCCGGAAGCAGAGCGGTTCTGGAGGGTGTCTGGGTCTGGGAACACACACAGTAAACAGAGTTGAGCAGAAGAGGCTGGACTGAGCAGGCAAGGCAGCGGAGGAACTTGTCTAGAAGTTCTAGGACTGAGCTGCGACTAGAGGAGGCAAGGAAGCAGAGGAAGGAAGACTGAAATGCCAAGCGCCTCAAGGTAGCTGATGGGGAGGGGGTGGGCAGGGGGTACATGGATGAACTTCCTGAAGAAGATTGTCGGCCAGAAAAAATTGTCATTAGGAAAAGTAAACATTATTGGCACAGATGGCTTCACCATCATTCAGATGCCCCCTTCCAAGGCTGGCAAGGGCACATGTTTTTGTGTCACTTACAGAAATAAGATATTTTAACTGCAATCAGTTGAGACTTATGTCTCTTTCCACCCCAACTCCCCACCTCTGTCACACTTACCATAGTGTCAAGCAGAGTTTTGGGGGCCGTGGGCATTTTTGGATTCTGGTTAAAGAGAGGAGGGTACATTTAATTGGGATCTGGAAGAACATATTTATATATTTTGTAGTCTCTTCCATGCACAGGTATCGCCAGCCATGAAGAGTAGGAATGGCTTCTAGATACCATCCTGCCACCCACCCTGTGGCCTCACTTGGCATTGTGACACAAGGGTGAGGGCCAGAAGTCTCATTGTTGTGAGAATGAGTCCCATGGTATTCAAAGACAGAAAAAGAAAATGTTTGAACCGGATGGAGGCAGAAGGTAGTCTGTGGAAAATCCTTCAAACCTTCTAACATATAAAATTATAAATCAAGGAAATGTTGAGGGAAAAAGTCTTTTAGTAGCATGTCATGGGTTAGTCTAAAAAGGATATTGTTTTCTGTTTCCTGCATTTCGTCATGTTTGTGGAATTTGTCAGCTTTTGTAAGTTTGTGATTTGATGTGATTTTTAAAATTCTAAAAAACATTCAATTTCATACCTAATTATATTTATAATTTAAAGAGGGCCCTCCAAAACTGTATAAGTTTCAGGTCTCCCCCAATTTAGATCCATTTCTGGTGGTTAAAAGTTGGATTCAAAACAACAATAAAGAGTAATTAAGAATTAAGTTTGCTTGTCCATCTTCAGTTCACAAGGCTTTGCCTTTTCCCCAAGAAATACAAGTTAAGATTCAGCTAAACATCATTTATTTCATTAAAATGTATGTAATCACTGTTTTCTTAAAATGTTATCCAAAGACCAAGGAATGTGACCAAAATTTTGAATATAGCAATTCTTGCCAAGTTTAATGACCTCTTAATGGTATGAGAGTTTCCATGATTTTATATTTCTAATTGCTTTTTTATTCTTGTTTGGACAAAGCTCTGCAAAAAGCAACAAAAAAATACTATCAAGGATAATCATAGCCTTTTTTCAAAAATGAAGATGCCAGAATTGTCATTATATAACAACTCAAACAATTAACTCCGTAAAGCACTCTGTCCATTTGGAAACCATCCCAAAGCAGGAGTCATAGGATCCCACAGAGTATATGTAGAGGAAATTAATTCTATCCATACAAAAATGAAGAAAATGGCTGCAAAACCCAGAAATAATGAGAAATTGCTCAAGTCTGTATATTCTTTAACAGAAAATGGAAACTGCCTCAGTAAATTGTGGCCATCTGACTTGTAGAATCATTCTGCTACTTAACACCATGCTTTTAAATGATCTAGACATTCCAACTGGAAATCTGTCTTAGAATGTTCCATTTAACAGCACCTTCAGATAACTTACTCACCCTCAACTCTCAAATGGCTGATCATTTTGTCTTTCCAACAGATATCCCTTCACGTTTTAGAGGAATCTTGTGAAGTTTGTTGGCCTTTCTTCTTAAAATGTCCTCAATTCTGTTTTGTTCTGTTTCTTAAGATAAAGTAGTGACTGGACTACTCAACAGAGGTATAGGCTGCTCTTTATGTCCATTTTCAAATTCACCTGTGCCTCTCCTGCAAAACACATTGGAACATAAAGCTGACCAGAGACTGGCCTAAGATCTCCCCCACCCACGCTCTACTCTTAGGGTCCGTGGTGAAGCTCCCTTTGCTGCTAGGGTTGGAATCAGACCACAACCCAACAAAATCTGCTCCAAGACAGAGGTCCTTTGGTGAACAGATGTTTTCTCTGACTGCTGTTTGCCAGCCATTGGTATTTGGATGTCAGGAGGTGTCAGAATTTACTAATAACCAGAAGAATATTAATTAAATGGGTTTTTATTTTCTCTTGACTCACCTATTTCTTTTTTTCTTTCTTTTTTTAATACAGAAATGAAAGCAGAAATCAGTGACTCTGATTTCTCCCGATTACGAATAATTTACTTTCCAAAAATGACCCACTTGTGGGATATGGAGCCGTATCACCCAGGATATTTGGCAATGGGCACAGAGGCAACAAGATCTCAGGACTGCATGAGACCTAAGAGGCCACCCGTTCCTGTGCTTGGGTTTTACCTGAGGCCCAGGGGGAATGGGATTTGCCATGGACCAGCTAACAGCAGTGAACTCCAAGACCTATAATTGCCAGTTCATTGGTTTTCCCATGATGCTTGGCTACCCTTGCAGGTTTTTTAAAAATTAATAATTATATAGTTTAAAGGAAAAACTTATTTCTACTTTTTTTGAGTTGTGTGTCCTTTAAGAGATATGTAATCTAACTTTATCTCTCCAGTCTGGCCCCAGGTATCTTCCCTTCCCTCCTCCCTCCCTTTTTCTTTTACAAACCCTGTGCTGCAGCCCAGCTGGCTTACTCTTCAGCCCCCGGGCTATCTGGGTACTTCTGGTCTTCAGGCTTTTGCTCAAGCTGTGAGTCCTCTCTTGACACCTTTCCTACTCCTCCATAGGGCAGGCAAACCCTGCTAACTCTTCCAAAGTCAACCCGATTCCTGCCTCCCCAGTCCAGTGGTGGTCCCAATGGTATAGAGACATTTGTTTCCCTGAGTCTCTCTCGGCATGAGTCCCTCAACACTGGATCTATGACACCACGTGGAAATCTTCCACTGCCATTTCCAGCTGTTATTATACCACTTCTATTTTTATTTAACTTTTTGCATATTTATGTCTTAATTTCTCAAAGAAATTGGAAAACTCTTAAAGGCAGAGCTCTTTTTGATATAATTCTCTGTACTCTGTAGAAAAATATTTAGTACAATTCCTTACTTAAAGCAGGTACTTAATAAATATTAATGTAACTCAATTTGTAGACTGGATTGGATGGTAAGTCAACGAACATGTATCCATGCGTAAATCATTGAGTTTAGGTCTATGAATTCCAAAACAATGTTGTAACCTGTAGTGTATCCAAACAGAATTCTACTTAGTCTACTTTTGCCCATCCTAATACTGATTGTAGATTCTAGATTCCACTCACTCAGGGTATATATATTTAACTATATCTAGAGGGGTTTTTTTTAATCAGACTATTATGAAGATGATAAAAGAAGTTACTGAGAACTGCTGAACGCACGGTCTACAAGGAGAATCCCGACAATTTACTAAGCACAGTTTTATATAAGGACCTCAAAGGAAATGCAGTTGTTCTGATGTGAGTCCCAGTTCCTCCTGACTAAGAAACTGCAGATAATCTTCCCCAACAAGGCCAAGGACATCATTCTGTCTGTGTGACTCTTCTGAAGGCCTTGCATTTCTCTTACACCACAACTCTCATACTGGGTTTCCTACAAAGACCGTTGTAATTAAGTGTTTCCTACAAGGACTATAGTAATTAAGTGTTAGTCTTTGTCCATGCACTTACTTTAAGAAGAGCGGTAAATGCTAAATCCTCACCTACTTTACCAGCTACAGAAGATTCTATATATGCAGCTCAAAGCTGAGTGTGGCTGGCTGAGACTGCAGCTACTGCTCCACACCTAGTGATCTGGGCCTGTAATCGTCTTTGTGCCTGCAGTGTCTCCATGGGTCAGATTTCTCTCCTGCCTGCTATCCGTGGAAGAAAGGCCTGAACACAAAAACTCCAAATGCTTGAATAAAATTTTCTCTTTCATCGTGAAATCTTGGTGAAAATGCCAAGAAAACCCCTCAGACCTTGTAAGAGTGTTTTCATATCCAAAGAGTCCCTTAAAGGCTTTTTTAAAGCTTCCAAGGTAAACGAGCTCCATGAGAAATTCAGCATCATGTTCAAATTATAAATTAAAAGTTTCCAGATAAGCCCTTTATAATATAAGAAATACACACTTCATTATATGAAAAATGAATAAAGTTACCTCTTTATAAAAGAATCCTTCTCACCTCCTCATATTGAAACGTGAACTGTGTTCCAAGAGTCTATTCAAACGTCCCTGGTGCATATCTTTTGTGGTACCCAACGTTTCATACCTAGTTTGTGGTTATTTGTGATATCACATAACTCTCCTGGGTCTCCCTTGAGGACCACATCTGTGTCAGATTTATCTTACTGTCTTACATAGTGACCAGCACTGAGCTTTGCACATTGCAGATACTCAATAAATATTGCCTGGATAGATAAACGAATCAATGCTTTCTTATACTTGGCAAGGCCAGAAGAAAAAGAGATATTTTGGTGCTGGAAGTAGGATGTCCAGGGCCAACAATAGTCGTCACTCTCATCGCCTAATTCCTGCAAAGGAGAGTTACACATCTGGACAAGTTAAGCATGTTCAAAACATGCCAGAACCCAGCAGCAGGCTAAGAATACTCAACCGGTGAGCCTACCTCTACTCCAGAGAAGGGTGTTCTGGAAGTCACCTTCATTTATTCATTCAGTCATTCACTCACCCAATAAACATTTGTTGAGGACATGAAAAGTATTGGGCACTGTGCAAAATACTGAACAAGTAAAGCACAGACTTTGTCTTCAAGAAGCTTACAGTCTATTGGAAAAGAGAGACATGCTGGAAATAATTCCAGTTCAAGTGACAGATCAAAAAAGACCAACTGCTGAGGGATTCCAATAGAGGAAGCATTAGAAAAAAATGGAGTTTTTCTTCATGTAGAGAAACAGGACAAGCTTCCAAGAGGAGATAGTGTTTGAGCAAAATTTTGTAGAAGTAAAATTATGCCAGACGGAAAAGCAAAGAAAGGATATTTTAGGATGAAGGAATAGCCCATATGCACTTTGCAGGAAGGTTAGGATAAGAATAACAAAATCAGGAAGGAAATGCAATTATTGTGGCTGGAATATGGAGCGGGGCAGAGGGATGAGGGCTAAGGAAAAAGCTTCAAGAAATAAGTTGGGGCCAAATTGTGGTGAATACACGACAGCAACATTCAAAAGTCTTGGAAGCTGCCAAAAAAAAAAAAAAATTATTGAAGGGCTAGAAAAACTCAATGAAAGGAAGAAAAGATATGAAACTAATAAACAAGAAGGACAGATCAAAGAGAGGCAGCCCATCCTAAGTGTATCAGCTATGTTTCTTTGGTTGCTTAAGTTTCCGAGAACCGGCTCTGGTTAACGTAAGCCCAAAGGGAAGCTACTGGCAGGATCCGAGGAGCTCACTGTGTGTGTCATCCAGGCAAGGCTGGGGATCCAGGCTGGGACAGAGAAGAATGCTTGCCCGGGTCAGGGGAGCAAGGACTGCACAACAGTCTCATCCTAACATCATCATGGAAGAAAATGAACTCCAGCCACGGTCGGACTTTTTATCACTCTGCTCAAAATTCAAATTCCAGGGGGAGGACTCACATTCCTTGGCTAGGAGAGGGCAGAACTCCCAGATAACAGTCCCACCAGACTGCACCCAATGAGGGAAGTGCAATTCCCCAAAAAGAAATCAAGCCAGGGTCAATGACGGGCAGCCAAAAACACAAAGACAGAGACGAAAAGTTGACTGCAATAAGCAATACTCCGCAAGGGGAAATCAGCACAGAAAGAGAGGAAATACTCAAAGAGTTGGGAGGAAAATATTCCCAGACTAAAGAAAGACCTGAATCTGCCCATCTGTAGCTCACAACAAGTAGCATTAAAGAAATAGTGCAACACCCAGATATATCTCACCAAAATATTCCTAGTGGCCCTGGATCTTGCTCTTCACAAGGGGAGAAATGAAGGCATCTAATGTTCCCCTTACACTCAGAGAGACGAGCAGGAGGGAGGGAGCAGTGCCCAAAATCTAAACAGAACTTAAGTGAATAAAAATGAAAGAGGTGCTGTCCATTTTTTGGGTGTCTAGTGGTCGTGGTATGCTATGCTACCTGGAGCTCTTCCGAGTCTTGTCTCAGGATGTTGAGAGTGAAATGATTTGGGCAAGACTTGGAGGAGTCTGGAAACAATCTAACATTTATTTCATAAGAAATACCTTTTTAGCTTATACCCTGTTGGTGGGACTGCAAATTAGTGCAACCTCTATGGAGAACAGCATGGAGATTCCTCAAAGAAATAAATATAGGCTTACCATTCAACCCAGCAATCCCACTACTGGGTATCCACCCAAAGGAAAAGAAGTGGTTTTATCAAAAAGACACCTGCACTCGAATGTTTATTGCAGCATAATTCACAGTCTCAAAGATGTGGAATCAACCCAAGTGCCCATCAATTCATGAGTGGATTCATAAAATGTGGTATATATATACCATGGAGTACTACTCAGCCATAAAAAGGAATGAATTAATGTCTTTTGCAGCAATTTGGATGGAACTGGAGACCATTATCCTAAGTGAAGTATCTTAAGAATGGAAAAACAAACACCACGTGTACTCTCTAATAATTTGGAACTAATCAATGGGCACACATGGGCACAGAGAGAAGTAAAAGTCATTGGAAATCAAGAATGGGGAGGGGTAAACACCTACCTAACAGGTACAATGAACACTTTTCAGGTGATGGGCACACTAATAGCTCTGACTTAAGCATTATAAAAGCTGTCCATGTAACAAAAACCTTTGTACCCCCTTAATATTTTGAAATTTAAAAAAAGAAATACCTTTTTAATACTTGATCTCCCGGGTTTATCGATTAATATTGATTACCCATTTTTTAAATTTTATTTTATTTTTTAATTGATACATGATAATTGTACATATTTATGAGGTACATAGCAATGTTTCTGTACAGACAATGTGTGGTGATCAGATCAGGGTAATTAGCATACCCATCATCTCCATCGTTTATCATTTCTTTGTGTTGGGCACATTCAATATCCTCCTTCTAGCTATTTGAAACTATATAATATATTACTGTTAACTACAGTCATCCTACAGGACTATAGAACACTTAAACTTATTTTTCCTACCTCGCTGTGATTAGCCACTTTTTAACATTCACTTCTCCCCACTGGTAAGACTGCCGTATCAGCCCCTGATGTTAATTCAGCACATACTATATCATGAAAACGATGCTGACTTTTATGATCTCATTCAACATGCCATCGGTTTGGGGCTCGCTCTTTCCTGAAGTAGTGCCGTTTCATGGAGTCTCCCTTTAGCCATGTGCCTTAGTCACTTTCGCTGTCCTAGCAATGTTGCCCACAGATGGAGTGCAGGTGCATCTTTTTAAAAATCTCAGCTTAATATTAAACAAAGTTTATTGTTCACGTATGTCAATGACGTGTCAGGAGAAGCGGGCCATGACATGTTCCGGTCCAGTTAGATCTGAACCAAGAAAGCCAGAGCTCAGCTTTACCATCGTTGAACAACTGGGGCAAAGTTGATTGAGTAAAGCCCTCATTTCAATGTCATTAGTTGTTCATGAAAAGGTGGGGGGAGCTGAAGTCAAGGTGGGGACATGGAATTATCCTCAATTAGAATTAGATTCCATGCATTTTTGTTACTAAAGCTCAAATTCAGACTCTGCCAAAGAACAATCAGGCACGTGTCCCCCAGGACTTACTGAACAATTAGAGGAATAGGCCAGGAATGTTTCCTGGGAATATATGTTAGTGCCTTTCTATCGGGGGAGTTGACTTACCTTGGTTTCTGAAGTGGAACCCCTTACCTGTGCCAGCCCCTACAGCACCTGTGTACAATTACAAAGATCTTCCCTCCCCAAGTCATTTTAAATGAAGTGATGTTAAATTAACTTTTATTCTAACTGGGATTACTGTAAGTCCAAAAAAAAAAAATCACACAGAAGCAATAGGTCTTCTAAATTCACTGTAGAGATGAACACAGCCTGCGTCAGAGTCCACGGCTCTCTGGAGATTTTAGCCCCAGCTTGCCTGCTTGGCCTGGTGGTTTTGTGTGGGCACAGCCCTTACCCCTGAGAGCCAGAAAGCACCAGAGCACCAAGAGACTGCACTGGGCACAGTTTTGTTATTTTATTAACATTTCATGCTAAACTGTCACATGTGTTCTCTCTCCTGACATAACCCAAAATCAAATTATACTTAAACGTCTAGATCTAAGTCAAAAATGTTATTTATTTTTCTATTATCTTCAAAAAAGACTGTAACAAACCGCTAACATAAAAAGTACTACCACACCGTCACCATGCCCTCCACACACATACACATGCACAAGCCCTATATTCACAAGCTCAAATTCCTAACTAGGGTAGAATTTGCCAGAAAAAAGTATAGAATCTAATGGTGAGTAAACGACTGTGCCGCAAGGAAAGGCACCCTGAAGAGATTGGAGAGGCAGGGAGAACCAGTTGGGGTAGTCCAGGACACAGAAATCACACTAGATATTTTGAACAGAGAGGATTTAATAGAGTAACCTTCCTACTGGACCTTCTTATTGGACAAACAAGAACAGACCAATTAGCCCAGAAAATAGTAATTTTAGGAAGCTTGTTGGTGTTTCAAAGGCTACTCCTTTGGTTACTCCATCTTTCTAACAGGACCTCCTGCTTGTTGACAAACAGGGTCCCTTTGAGGAATGTCTTTCAGTGTGACCTTCATGCCACAGTTCACTGTCATCTTGGGACCTTGCCCAAGTTATGTAAGCACAAGGGATATAGCAGAATGAGGGGACAATATGAGAAGAATGTGGTCAGTTCAGTGTGTGATGAGGGTCCCCTGAAGAAAAGCAAGATACTTCAAGAGAACAGTTGAAAAACAGACTGACTTTTGGTTGAGAAGACACGAAACACGTACTGGAACATCATCAAATTAGTAGCACTTTTCTTTGGACAGCTGTATCACCTTATGTTTTGCCAAACATCACCCACCCCATTTAGATTAGAGGGCACTGGAACAGAGATGGCTAGAGAAGAGACAGCAGAGGATGATGGAGCAGCTCAGAAGGAATAGGAAGAGCTTGCAGCGTCCCGGCAGAGAGGGGAAGACAGCATCAGGAAGGGTGTGGAGGTGAAATGCCACCAAGACACCACGAAGAACAAGTCTGTGGAAAGGCAGGAAAAGAAGCCACTGAAAACCCTGAGAAGTCAATCCAAGTGACCAGAGAGGACAGCAGCTGGGGGGCAAAGGCAGAAAGGCAGTGAGGATAAACAGAGGTGATGGATCTTCCTGATTTTGCCATGGACAAGGCAGGACAGGAGACAATATTTCACCGTCTATGTGTTTTGGTTTTTGTTTTTTGTTCTTTGTTTTTTTAGTGAAAGATCCTTACTGCCTCAGGTTATAATAACATTTACATTTTGACGTTTTGAAAAGTGAGATTCAAATTCTCTCCCTCCCTCCCTCTGTGACCAGGGATGGACGAAGGGTGGGTTCCATCCAACCGCACACAGTGTTTTCTTTTCTCCTTTTGACTTCTTAGACTTTTTACGTACAGAGAGAATTCGTCAACAAATTTAACCTTTTAATTACCAAAGGGATTCAAGCCTTAACATAAGCAGTATCTTTTTTGATGATAACAATCATTTGATTCCTTGCAAAGTTTTGAAGTTCTCAATTCTCCTATTAGCAGCTCACATACAAGGACACAGATCCTACTCCAACAATCTGTTATCTACAGAAGCATTCCAAACACCACTACCATCTCTGGTAAAAAATAGTAAGTTTAAATCTAAAAGAGGGCATGTAAATAGACTCCGGTTTTCTTTTGCTTATTTTAAAAGTGGGCGTGAGGTGCTGGGGAAAGACAGTCTTCAGACAGAGAGGACAGGAGGCCTAAGTCACTCTTGTTGGGGTCTTCAAATCCCTGCAGATTCACTGGGCCTCACCCAGTTACTGAGGGATGCGTTTCCCAGTCACTAAGGACTCAGAATTTGGTTTCATCTACTCACCAGATTCCAGGCCATTGTGCCATGGCAGCATCTCCTAACTTCAAATAGATGGGTTTCCTGCCAGAGCAACATTATTTCCCCAGAATCTGCTCATTCTCCCCCAGGGATATTTTCCCTTTGCTTTTGGTGGACAGTGTGGCCCAAGGTAAAGTTCCCCTTCAGACCAATGAATTTGCCCCTGCTCATTGCTTGAAAAATAGAGTTCCTGCTATACACAAGTCCCTTTTCCATGACCTCAAGTATTAAAATATTCCACAAGCTGCATCAGACATTTGCCTGCCTAACTCTATGTTTGCTGAGACATTCTGAAGTAGCTTCATCCTCATTTTACACAATAGGCCAAACAGGACTCAATCAGTCATGGCCTAACAAAGGCCTGCGGGAGATAAATAGTATAAAGCTTGCCTTCTGGCATTATCTGGAATCCACCTGATTCCATTAGCCTCACCAAGTCTTCCCAGCATGTTAGTCTGTGTCATACTGTAGTAGCTGTTGTCGTGGAAGGGGAACCACAAACTATAGAGTCAGAAAAGTAGGTTGAAGCTAGTGCTCCTGAATCCTAATTTACCTCGCTGCCATCATGCTCCAGAGCTTAAGTTCTCTGCGTCGTTAAGTTATACTGTCACTTCAAGAATCAGTTTCAAATGCCACCTTTTTAGTGAAACCATGACCAATTGCACTAGGTCAGAGTAATGTTTCCCAACTTGGACTTCCGGTAGCTATTCATCTGTCCTACTCAAGAGGGATGAAGTATATTGTCTCCACATTGCCATTTATATTTTCATGCACTGCTTCCACACCCAAGTTATAAATACTTTGAGGATGGGGGCTGTCTCCTTTGTTCTTACGATGGGTGTTGCACTTGGTTGTTACTCAAAAAATTATGGTGACAGCTCCACGTTTACCAGACTGCCTTAGTCTGTCTTTGAAGTTACTAGGCATGTGTTTTAGATCTTTTACCAAACCAGAACTTTTCAGAGGACAGGACTATTGTCCTACCCTCTTTGGTAATATTCATAGTACTTAAGACATACTCGATGCTGTCCATAAAAATGTGTTGCCTGGCTGATTGATTCATTGCTACAGCCTTCTTCAGCATCCTATCAATTTTAGTTGTCCTAAAGATGTCCTGGTTCATGGTAGAACATGATTTGAGCAGACTCATCACCTCTATTTTCTTATTTTGGACCTCTAACAGGTCTAAGATCAAACACATTCATCACAAAAACCAGTTGGTCACGGTCTGACTCAGGGCCTGAAGGAACATGTGCAGCTGCAGGTTTCTGTATTAGGAACCAGCATCCAGAATGTCTAATTAGAAATAGCTCAAACCTGTGCCTTCTGTACTTCAATTAGCATTTTAAGCCAATAAAAAAACATAAATATACTAGTTCTAACCAGTATTTGGGGGGAAAAAAGATGCAAATATTTGAAGTGAATAAATTTAGACTTCAACTATGGATACTGTGAACTCAATTCCCTAATTACATATATAATAAATCATTTTCCCCTCAGCAAGAAAACTAATTAATGAGCAAAACACAGGCAGACTATCACCACCCTCAACAGCTGCTCACTTATAATTGTCAGGATACCAGAAAAGATCGTTTTCAAAAGAAACAAATTCCAATTTCTTCCATTTCCGGTCTGCCTGCTCTGGTTAACAATCGCTATACTTAAAGCCAAAACTCCCCTGCAGGAGAATAATCAGTGCACTGGCAGCTTAGAAGCCCAGGTACCAGTTAATAATTCAGGAGCAGTAAGCTATCAAGTTGTTCTCGTGTGCTTTCTCCGCAGAAATTTTTTGTGGGAGGAGGCAAAGGATCTCTTGAAGCGATTTCCTTCAATTCATTTCCACCACAGAAGAGACAAGGCGAGGAAGAAATGCCAAATCCAGAGACATGGAGTGAATTCAGAGACACACTGCAGACCTTGCAAAACAGAGCCCATACTCTTAAGGATTTTACTTCTCTTTTTTATTAACTAGTCAGTCTCAAAAAAAAAAAAAAAAGGTCTTGAATTTGTGCTTTAATTTGAATGATAAATACTTCTTGCACCTGCCTGGGCTCTTAAATGCTCACGAGAGACTTAAAGGGACTGACTGACTGATTCCTTCTAGCCGTCCAGGCCACTCTACCTGAGGATGGTCTCAGGGAGCTCTACACCCTGCCGCCACCCCAGCCCCCACGCCATGCTGCGGTTCAGCTCCCCTGCAAGGACTCTCAACTCCTTATCAGTGCTCATCTTTGGCCTCCTTCTGTTAGTGAACTCTGCAGTATCATCTAGCTATTCATGCATTTTATGTTTTGGCTCCTTAACTGGACTGCAGATCCCAGTAGGCAGATATTATACAAGTGGGTCTATTAGTTAGCATCTGTTTCTTCAGTCTAGTTCCTAAGAAACTGGCACTCTTTTTCAATGGGCAAGGGCCTCTCCTTGGCAATTCATAGCAAATGGCATTCTGTGCAATGAACAAGAGCATGTAGATGCACGTGGGGTGTTCTAGAGATGGATAGGAATCAAAATCTCAGTATTGTAAAAAGAATTTGCTGCTAAGGATAGGAAGTGTGGCTTCAGATCCTTCTAAAAGTTCCCTGCCTAAGTCTTTGTTCCAGCCAACATTCTCAGGGCACTCAGTTAATACAAAACAGAAATGGCCCCTAACTGACTTTAAAAAAAAAAAATTATAAAATAACTAACATTGACCGCACACCCACCAGATGCTCAGCACTGTTCTAAGTGCCTCATAGGTATAATCTTATTTCCTTCTCAATGACTCTATCAAT
Source organism: Daubentonia madagascariensis (assembly GCA_023783475.1). Classification (NCBI taxonomy): domain Eukaryota; kingdom Metazoa; phylum Chordata; class Mammalia; order Primates; family Daubentoniidae; genus Daubentonia; species Daubentonia madagascariensis. The sequence continues at coordinate 1,216,870 of JAKFHU010002239.1, forward strand.
AGATACAGCTGTCTATCTCTATAATCACCTCTGTTTCACAGAAGAGGTGACTGAGCACTCAGCCATGCACAATATGCCCACTGTCACGGATGCTGGGCCAGGAAGTCAGCCCTGCACAATCTACTCCTCGCCTACGCACCATGCCGCCTTTCCTCCCCCTGCACCAACCCCTTTCCTTATCCTAACGTATCTTCTGGAACAATTATTCACCACAGGCTTGCTGGAACTTATCAAAATTTCCTGGGTGGAAGAAAGCAGAATTTTTTAAAACTAGTACCCCCTTTCTACCCTAATAACTCCCAATTGTAATGCCACACAACTCCAGGGCCACCTTATCTTCTCTATGGATAGCATCCTCTAGATTGGTGCAAGGAAGCAACCCAAACTCCTGCCATCCTGCTTTCCTCTTTCCTGTTTGAGAATCAGTATGTGTTATTCATTGGAACATTGTAGAAGTATAAAAATGTTTGAGATTCCTGGGTTCCCTGGGTGCTATATAACTTAGGATTCTTTGTGTTGTAAGTAGTGGAGACTAACTCCAACTAGCTCCAGCACAAAGAGAACTTAATGCCTCAGGTAACTAGGAAGGCAGCCAGGGCGTACACCTGACTTCAGGCACAGGGAGACCCAGACATTCAGTGTCATCAAGATGTCATCTTTCGGTTTGCTCTGGTTTCTTCTGTATTGACTTCATTCTCTTAAGACAGTCATCAGAAGTTTTAGGCTCAAAGCTAGCAATTATAGAGACAGTACCACGTTTATACAGCTCTAGCAACAGGCCTGGAGAAAGGTCTGATTGGTCGGTCTAAGTCACTACCCATCCCTGAACCAATCATTTGGCCTGAAGAACATGAAAATCCAATTGGCTAAAATGTGTTTTGGCCAGCTGTGGGGAGATCACCTCCACCGGAAGTCACAGGCAATGGGTTCTTCTTAAGAAAGAGAAAAGGGATGGTGAACAGAAGAAAATAACAAATCCTAATAGAGATCTCATCAACACACACATCAAAACACGGTTAAAGGGCATTCCCAATTGCGATGTTCTCTGCACGCAATACTTTGTTCTTTGCAGAATGCAGTATGCCAGGCAAACTAAAAAGAGGTTGAAGCAGGTTTGTGACCATGGATAAGTCAAATACTGTCTCTAAGCCTCAGTTTCAACTGACTAAACTGGCCTAAATGACCATTAAGAACCTTCCTTCTCTTAAAAAAAAAAATACATAATTTAAGTAGTTTTCTCCATTAGAAAAATACCCACTCAAGGCATTACTATATTGTACTGGCAATCAAAACTACATTTTGTCCCAGCTGCTAGATCACAGAATTATGTAAATTCTTTAACGACTTCAATAATCCAAATCACAAGTTAACACAATAACTTTCCAAGCAAAATACTGCAGTTGCTCATTACAAAGGTTTTATCTATCTAGGATCACACACCGCAGCTGTAATTTACAACCTGACTTTGAAATTTTGGAAACCTATATGTTTCCTGGAAAGCTGCTTGGATTTTAGGGCATGACAATTTTGCTTTGTAGATCTGTTCATCAAATGAAACCATTTTCTTTGGAATGTTATTTTCTGAGAAGAAAAATAATGATATGCACCACATTATGTTCAAAAAGTTTTTCATTTAGACCACATTTCCAGTCAGTAGCTCAATGAATTCTAATGAGGTAGACAAACTCCTATCATGAGATAAAGGGCTTTATGTACACAACGGAAGTCAAATGCAAGGACGAGCCGTGTATATCAAGGAAAGTCGCATCTTTGTTGATTTTGACCTAAATTGTTGAAATAGTGCTTTTAAGAAATTAAGCAGGTCAATTTATTTTTTTTCTGTAAATAGCCATTCAAATGTGAAAATCTTTACCATAACTCAAGAATGTTTGAAAAATAAATTCTAAAGCTCTCCTTTTGCCTCTAAGTTTTCATTACACCATTTTATAAACAAATCTCATCACTGCTTAAGAACCACAGATTCCAGACGTATGATAGATAGATAAATCCAGCAAGAACACACAACAATATCTGAGCAAGACGTGAGAAAATGAGTCAGGCAGCTGGATGATCTGCTTCTTCAACAAGCACTAATGACTATATTTGGAAACTTCCAGAAGTTCAGGGCCATATAGCCAGAGTATAACTTCAATCAAACTTGCTTTCTCTCCTTGGCCTGTAAACCCCTTCAAGTGTTCAACTCTTCTGAGTTTTCATTTTCATTCCAGTTACAATATTATCATGTAATGATTTAATTTTGAATTTGACTCTGTATTTCCATTTTCTAGAGCATGCTTTTTAATATTCTTAAATGAAAAAGGTTTTAGGAACATAATCCACACCCTAGGACTACAGTTTGTTTATCTTCTTGAAATATTCAAACTGGTAATATTCAGCTCATAATCATTCTCTAGCATGTTAATATTTGGCTACTTTGTTCCATGGTCTATAGAAAATGTAAGAATTCACATTGACCTACAGTTGAGAGATATGTTGGCATTTCAAATGACAGCTCAGAAGCAGTAGCCTTCAAAAAGGCCCTCTCAAATCTAGAAATTCAAGCTTTTCTTACAGGGTTAGACAAAAGCATGTCATGAATCCATGGTTCTTAGGCTGTGAAGATGGTTGTTTTACCTGCTGCATATAGGAAACACACTCACTCTTATTCACAGTATGGAGTCTGAGGATAAGTAAACTGCTCTAAAAATGAATAGTTTAAGGCCGGGTGTGGTGGCTCATGCCTATAATCCTAGCACTTTGGGAGGCCAAGGCAGGAGGACTGTTTGAGGCCAGGAGTTCGAGACCAGCCTGAGCAACATAGCAAGACTCTGTCTCTACAAAAAATAGAAAAATTAGCCAGGCGTGGTGGTGCACACCTGTAGTCCCAGCTACTTGGGAGGCTGAGGCAGGAGGATCTCTTGAGCCCAGGAGTTTGAGGCTGCAGTGAGCTGTGATGACGCCACTGCACCCCGGCCTGGGCAACAGAGCGAGATCCTCTCCCCACAAAGAAAAAAAAATAATAGTTTAAGTACACGAAACTGATTGTGAGTTTTCAAATAGCATTGAAGTTATTTTAAAAATAATCGTTGATATGTGTTACTTCAAGTCCAAATTCCCACAAAAGAAAAATTATTCTCATAATGTTTCCAGCTCACTTCTCACAATATCTGCAGCCCTTATGTAGCATTTCCTCTTGAAAAATGCTAGACAACTCTTTGTCTTATTAACCCCTGAAATCTGAGTCTGGCTCATGCCTATTCTTTCTACCCCTGTTTAAAATATGTAACAGCAGATTCTTCCCCAATGCTGAAACATAAGCAGTTTAGATTTTTTACAACTAATCAAAATCCAACTGTAACATGAAATTGAGATTGTTTGTAGTTTCATGATTATCATTAAATCTTATCCATTCTAACTTCTAATCATTTCAATCCTGCCTCTACTTCTTAGCCATAATCGCCACTGCCCTAGTTCAGAACCATTTCTTGCCCAGATTCCTGCATCAGTAGGTTAATCTACCTGTCCATAGTCTCAACCACCTACAATCTATCCTTCTCACCTTCCGCAGTTGGAAAAATTCCTTTAAAATCCGTCTAGTGGGGTCCTTATTTATAAAATAAGTGTTAGGAGTTGGGCACATACTGCAATTTGCCTACCCATTATTCATTTCCCCTTCATCCTTACTAATAAAAAAATCTTAATTTTTATAGGGTGGTAATGTGCCCATTTAAAAATACTTATTTCCCCAGACTCACCAGAGCAAGTTCTGGCCAATGAGATGTAAGTAGAAGTCTCTGAATGGCACTTCTGGAAGGCTTTATTTTCCTGATCAAATGGGAAAGTTAGCATAGGTCTTTTGCTCTTTTCCCTTCCTTCTCATTCTTACCTGGAATGCAGCAACAAGGGCAGGAGGCACGGCAGCTGCCTTAACACCATTAGGAAGAAAAACACCCAGCAAAGTGGAGAAGCAGAACAGTAGAAGAATTGGGTCCCTGAAGCACTTTTGGGATGTCACATTAACCCCAGCTGCACTGCACACCTCTGGCCTTACTGCCCCCTTCTTATGGGAGAAAGATAACCCTTATTCATTTAAATCACTGTTCTTTGAGTTTCTGTTCCTATGGGACAAACACAGTGTAACAGATAAAGTAGGTCAGAATAAAAACTTCATAAAATTCCTTCCAGGTCAAATGCTCCATGGTTCCAGGATCAATGCAAATTCACCTCATCAATAGGATTTAATCAAAGAAAATTTATGCCAGGTTATCTTACCTCTAAAAACAAAATGCCCCTTTCCTCACTCCAGGGTAGAACATCTAGAGGCTGTGTCCTGATCAAATGGTTTCCCTAAGTAGAGCTCACAAACATTTGCTTTTTATTATTCTACATAATCAGTGCAACAGAAATAGCGAGAGCATTTATTTCATTCAAAGTTTATTCTATGCACTGTAGAGTAATGAAGCAAAATACAGAGCTCTAACACTTAAGAAACTCACAATCTAGTTGAAATGATAAAAAATAAGCATAAAAAAGATTGTAATGAAAATGATGAGGATAATAATGATAGAAAGATATCATAAATCAGAACACAGATTAATTTTTTAATTATATAGACAATGTGTATTAAAGAAGTTTAAATCAAGAAGAATCCCTTCAGCTGAATACTGAAATAATAAGCATTAGAAATTGTTTTCTTAATTTTAAGTCTACTAGCCACAATAGTGTGGGTGAATTTACACTTTGAAGTATCCTCTCTCTTTCAAACACATAGCAATGATAAATAAAATATAGAAATTAAAAAGAAAAAGACATAATCAGCTTCAAAAAACAAGAAAAAGATATCCACAGAAGAGGGAAACCAAACAGCAATCCACCAGCCTACTGGAGGTGGCAGTTTGGTTCCTGTGGGTTCGCAATGGTTCCCGATCTTTGTGGCACCAGGGACCACTTTCATGCAAGACAATTTGGAGGGGCAGGTGGAGCTCAGGCTGTGATGCAAGTGATGAGGAGTGGCTGTAAATATAGATGAAGCTTCGCTCCCTCGCCAGCCACTCACCTCCTGCAGGGCATCACCCCCCCGCACCCCCTAGTTCCTAAGTTTCGTGGAAGAGAATTTTTCCACGGCCGGCAGGGTGGGGGTGGGGGGATGGCAGCTGAGCTCTACAGGCCCGTCCCTAACAGGCTGTGGACCGGGTATCAGTCCGCAGATGGACGGGGTTTGGGGACCACAGGGTTAGAGGAAGCCAGACCTTCTCCAAGGCACATGGCTGACAAGGGCTGAGCCTGAAGCCGAGGCTGGGATGGCACTCTGTGCTGGAAGATAAAAAAACAGTACCGAACACTCCCTTAAAAACATATTTAAACAAGCTACCAGCCTAGAAGAGCAGGAATGCTTAGACACAGCCTCATAACCAAAAATTAAGCAAGCTACCTGCTGGCCCGGGGACTAAATCCATACTATCCTTAATATGACGTGGGATGGGAACTCCCAAAATACCATTACAAAACCTGGTCTGGACTGGGGCCCAGAGATCCCAGGGGAGAAAACTAAAAAACCAATAGACAAGGAGGGGTAAGAATAGAGAAAAGGGGAAAAAAAATTAAACCTAAAACTTAGATTTAGAAGGGACCTGAAAATCTAAATTTGAAAACCTATGAAAAAGTCTAACACAAATAAGACAGTCATGAAATTTTTTAAATGGAGGTGCTATAGACTGAATGTTTATGTTCCCCCAAGATTCATATGTTAAAATCCGAACCCCCAGTGTGGTGGTATTTGGAGATCGGGTGTTGGGGAGCTTATTAGGTCATGTGGGCAGAGCCTTCATGAATGGAATTGGTTCCCTTACAAGAGACCACAGACAGTGCTTTTCTCGGCTTCTGCCATGTAAGGTTACAGCAGGAAAACACCCACTCGTAAAGCAGGAAGCAGGCCTCACAAGACACCAAATCTGCTAGTGCCTTGGTCGAGACTTCCCAGCCTCCAGAACTGTGAGAAACAAATGTTTGTTGTTTATAAGGCACCCAGTTTAGAATATTCTGTTACAGCAGCCCAAACGGACTAACACAGAAATTGGTATAAGAAGCAGGGCTGCTGTAACAAATACCTAAAAATGTACAAATGGCTTTGAAACTAGGTGATGGGTAGAGGTTGAAAGAGTTTTGAGGTTTATGCTAGAAAAAAGCCAACATTGGCATAGATGATCCTAGTGAGCACTCAGAAAGAAAAGGAGAGAGCTGTAGAGAAAGCCTCCATCTTCTTAGAGAATTATGAACAGAATGTTGGTAAAAACATGGAAGTAAGAGCCATTCTGATGAGGTCTCAGAAGGAAATAAAGAGCATGTTATTGGAAGTGGGAAGAAAGGTGATCCTTGTTCTGAAGTGGCAAAGAACTTGGCTGAATTGTATTCTTGTCCTAGTGTTTTGTGACAGGTAGAACTTGAGAGTGATGACATTGGATATTTGGCTGAGGAAACCTCTAAGGAAAGTGTTGAAGGAGCAACCTGATTCCTCCTGACTGCTTATAGTAAAATATGAGAAGAGAGAAATAGCTTCAAGGCAGAATTATTCATCAAAAAGGAAGAACTTATGGGTTTGGAAAATTCCCAGCCTATCCATATTGTAAAAAAATGGGAAAGTGTATTCAGGAGAAACACTAAGGGTGTGCCCACAAGACCATTTGATAAGGAGATAAGTCAGTGATCTCAACAGAGACCAGAAGCTATTGTTCAAGACAGTGGAAGAACGCAAAGGAGGGGCTTGCAGCGCCTGTGGGACCTTGGCACATACCGCCCAGCACCACTTAACATCCCAGGCTCTATTTCCCACATTCCAGAAACAAGCTCCTCAGCCACCCCAGGTGTGGCTCATGTAGACCCAGGGACAGCAAAGACCATGGTTGGTCATCCCTGTAGAGGGCATGGTCAGCAATCTTTGGCAGTAAGCAAAGAGTGTATGAGCACAGGGGATGTGGCTGCCTCCATCTAGATTTCAAAGGATGAGACCAGCATCCCTTGTAGCCATGGGGGTAGGGTCCAGGCAGCAAGCCACTGTGAGGGAAGGACCTCTCAAAGCCATGGGGACTGGCCAGCCCAGAGCCTCGGGGCTCTACTTCTGCCTAGAAAAGCTATGGAAGCAGGACCACCACCCCAGTGTGTCCAGGAGGCAGGATGTACACCTTCATGGATCTGGAAAGTAAGATCTCCTCCCCAGTGGGCCTGGAAGGCAGAACATCAAGCCCGAGAGGATTATGCTCAAGGCTTAAGGCCTAATGGAATTTACCAATGTAATGATATTAGAAGGTGGGGCCTTTGGGCGGCGATTAGGTCACGAGAGGGGAGCCCGCATGAATGGGACTAGTGCCCTTATAAAAAAGACCCCTTGCCCTCTTCTGTCATGTGAGGACACAGCGAGAAGACAGCCATCTCTGAACCAGGAAGTGGGACCTCACCAGGCACTGAATCTCTTGGCACCTTGGTCTTGTATTTCCCAGTCTCCATAACTGTGAGAAATAAATTTCTATTTTCCCACAGGTAGACCGAGGTGTGGCAAGTCTATGGTATATTGTCTATAAGCCACCCACCCTATAGTGTTTTTGTTACAGCAGCCTAAATGGACAAAGACAGGAGGTAAACATGTTCTGGGTGAAAATAATGTGATGAAACAATATAACACAGACTTTAAAATAATTATGTTTAAGTGCTTAAAGAGATAAATGGAACAACTTCCATTAAAAGAAAGCAAGAAATTATTGGTGGGAGGGGAAGATGGACAAACTTAAAGCAAAACCCAAAGCAAATTACAAGAATCACTCCAAAATCTTGGAAATAGAAAATATAATAAGTTTTAGAAAGACAACTAGATCAATGTTAAAATGAAAACAGTCAGAGACTAAATGAGAGAACTAGAGCACAGTATTGAGGAAGTCACCTAAAATACAGTATAAAGAAAGAGTTTTCTAAAAATATATGAAAAATCAGCTTAAGATTTGAGAGTGGTTTTTAGATGACTTCCTCAGCCAGGCACTATTGACATTTTGAGCAGGATAATTCTTCATTGTAGGGGGCTGGCCTGTGCTTTGTAGGATGGTTAGCAGTGTCCCTGGTCTTTACACACTACAAGTCAGTAGCATCGCCTAGTTGTCAGGACAAAAGTGTTTCTGGACTTTGCCAAATATCCCTCTGGCAATTGCCTCCTTCTGAGAACCATGGTTCTAACACACGTCTGAAGTGAGCTACAGAAAAGACATAAAAGGAATGGCAGACAGAAATACAGGAAGAGATAATAGCTGAACTTCTCAGAAATGGGTGCTCAAATAAAAAATGCATCCCACATACTCTACAGGATAAAGTAAAGAAAACCTACATATAGACATTATAGTAAACGTTAATGCTAAAGAAAAACCTAAAAAACCATAGAAAGAAAAGACAAATCACCTATAGAGGAAAAATAATTACACTGACATCAACAACAGTAGATTTCAAAAGACAATGGTATAAATGAGATTAGGTGAAGCAACTCTCAGTCTAGAATTTTACACCAAACATCCTTCAAGAGCAAGAGAAAAATACGGGTGTTTCCAGACTTTCAAAAACTAAGAGAGTTTATTTCCTTAGGTTTTAACTTAATGAACATTTAAATGATATAAGAAATTTTCTTGAGCCCAGCAAATGATAAAAACATATCAGTTAATTTAATTAAAATTTACTGAAAAATTAATTTTACTTTTTTTGTTTTAAAGGAACACATCAAAACAAAACTCTAGGTAGCAATCAAAAAAGGAGAATTAGGAAGTGGTGTTGATGGAACAGTATACTAAGATGCATGTCATGTTCAGGAGGAAGAGAAAAACTGAATGACTTTAAGCCTAGTCAAAAAAAATATGATTTAAGATGTGGGTTTTTTTAAATTATATAAAAATATAGCAATATAATCTATAGCTTCTAAGTCAGCAGACATTAAAGAAATAATAATTTTTATCAATTTTTATTTTGCACTAGGACCTGCAAATTACATAGCCAGACCTGGTAAACAGAGGGGGCTAGTAGCTCTGCTAACCTGAGGATGCGGTTATGGTGGAGGGAAGCAATTAACTAGCAGACTATTCAGGGATTATACGAGGAATTCCAGGAGGTAAGACCACCATAGGGGGCTTCATAAGGTCTTCAATACATCCCAAGTTGTCCCAAGGCTTTATGCATGAGCAGCAAAGACCGGGGGAAGTCCAAGCCACCCAGATATCCCTCGTTGATGGAGTCCTACACATGCACAGAGGAGAAGCAAGAGAGCTGGCACGAAATAAAACCTAAAGTGGGTTTGAAATGGGCTTAACCTGAATGTGCTCCCTGACCAGCATACAGGTCACACATAGCAGAGAGTAGAAAAGCCTTCCTGGCCTAAGGTGTTTGAGCACAGCCTCTGACTAATCTTTGACTGAATGCTAAGCCAGGCAGACACTGGGACAAACACGAGGAAACAAGGCTTAAAAATAAAAAATTAACTGCGAAGAGATATTAGCACTCACACATTTTGTGGAGACAGACTTCTCAGATTTAATCCAGTCAATTTATTAAACAGACAGACGAGGGAGAAAAACCAGAATCTATAGTTGCAACAATGTATTCTCTAAATGTCTAGAATTCAACAACAACAAAAATTAGTAGACATACAAAGAAACAAGGAGATGTTTCTTTAGAGAAAAAGCAGTCAATGGAAACTGAGTGTCCCCAAATGTTGGGTTAATAGACAAAGACGTCACAACAGCTGTTATAAATATATTCAGAGAACTAAAGAACACCACGTTTAAATATTAAAGTATGATAATAATGACTCAACAAATAATCTGAATAAAGACAGAAAAATATTTTTTAAAAGGAACAAGTGGAATTTCTAAAGTTAAAAAGTACAGTGAGAAATTGGTGAACGGGTACAACATAGTTATTCAGGTGATAGATACCCTAAGAGCCCTGACTTCACCACTGCACAATCTATGCATGTAACAAAATTACACATGGACCCCATAAATTTGTACAAATAAAAAAGGGGGATAAGTATATATTATGCAGATATAAAATTTTTAAAATTTAAAAATAAATAAAAATTAAAAGTGCAGTAACTGAAATGAAGTATTCATTAGGGAAGTTCAATGGCAGATTTGAGAACCAGAAAAAAGAATCAGTAAACTTAAAGATAGATCAATAGAAATTATCCAATCTGATGAACAGAGTAAACAAGATTGAAAAAAAAGTCGTCAAAGCATCAGAGACCTGTGGACCAACATCAAGTGCACCAACATACTTGTTTTGGTATCCCCCTCAGGAGAAAAGGAGAAAGAAGGGACAGAAAAATATTTCAAGAAATAATGGCCTAAAATTTTATAAACTTGATAAAAAGAGAAGACAATCTACAGATCCAAAAAGCTCATCAAAACCCAGAAGGATAAACATAAAGGGATAATATTACAGTCAAACTGTTGACAATTCTTCCCAAATTGATCTCTAGATTCAGTGCAATCCCTATTAAAAGTCCAGTAGTCTTGTCTGTGGAAATCGACAAGCTGATCCTAAAACGGGAATGCAAAGGAGCTATCAACATAATTCTGAAAAAGAAGAACAAGTTGGAAGACATACACGACTCAATTTCCAAACTTACTATAAAGCTACAATTATTAAGACTGTGTGATGTTGGCATAAAGGTAAGTAAGCACAGATCAATGGAACAGGACCGAGAGTTCAGAAATAAACCCTTACATTTATGGTCAATTGATTTTTGACAAACTGCCAAGACAATTCAGTGGAGAAAGGGTAGTTTTTTCAACAAATGATGCTAAGACAATTGGCTATGTATATGCAAAAAAAAAAAAAATGAAAAACTTAAACTCTTACCTGACAATATACACAAAATAACTCAAATTGGATCCTAGAATCCTAAACCTAAATTAAGAGTTCAAACTACTAAAAATTCTACAAGAAAACACAGGGGAAAATCTCTGTGACCTTGGATTAAACAAAGAGCTCTTAGATACAGCAGTAAAAGCACAAGTCATAAAAAAAATTATTAAATTGGGCTTCATTAAAATTAAAAATGTTTTGCTTCTAAAGACACAAGTAATTGAAAAGATAAGCCACAGACTAGGTAGAGGAAAATATTTGTGAATCACATACCTGATTTTAAAAACTTGCATCTAGAATATATAAAGAACTCTTTCAACTCAATATAAGAAGACAAAACAAGTTAATATTTAAAATGGCCAAAACTTGAATAGACATTTCACCAAAGAAGACATATAAATGACTAATAAGCACATGAAAAGATACTCAACAACTTTAAACATTAGGGAAATGCACATCAAAACCACAATGAGGATACCACTACACATCTACTAGAATGACGATATTCAAAAAGACAGATGATGCCAAGAGTTGGTGAGGATGCAGAGAAACTGAAACCCTAGTTCATTGCTGATGAGAATATAAAATAGCACAGACACTTTGGAAACTATTTGTAGTTTCTTAAAAAGTGAAATAGAAAAGTACCATATGACTCAGCAATTTTACTCTTAGAAATACACCCAAAAGAAATGGAAACATACGTCCCACACAAAGATTTGTATGCCAATGTTTGTAGCAACATTAGTCATAATAGCTAAAGACTGGAAACAATCCAAGTGAACATCAATCAGTGAGTGGATAAACAAAATATTCAATAGCCACACAATGGAATACTATAGGGCAATAAAAAAGAACAAAATGCCAATACATGGTATAACATGGATGAACCTCAAAAACATTATGCTAAGTGAAAGAAGTCAGACTCAATAAATTACATATTGTATGATTCCATTTATAGGCAATATCCAGAAAAGGCAAATTTATTAGACACAGAAAGTAGATCAGTGGTTGCCTAGGGCTTGGGGGAGGGAGTATGTAGTCAGCAAAGGCTGACTACAAACAGGCTTAAGGGAAATTTGGGGAACAATGGAAAAGTTCTAAAACTAGATTGTGGTGATGGTTGTGAAACTCTATAAATTTGCTAAAAATCTTTGAATTATGCACTTAACAATCGTGAATTGTATGGTATGTAAATTACACCTCGATAAATAAAAGTAACTAGAAGAAAGACCATAGGCAAATCCAAAGGAAGCAGATGGAGGGAAATAATAGAAGTCTATATAGAAATCAATGTTAAAAGACAACAAAAAATCAATAAAGAGAAACAACACAAGCAAAGGTTGGTTATTAGGGGAAAAAACTCAAAATGGATAAACAGATCAAGCAAAAGATAAAAGACACAAAATTAAACAATGCTGGGAAACACAGGCACATTAGAAATAGGTAGAAGAAGGACACAGACTTACGCATAGGCCAGGGAAGAGTATAAGCATGAACACCAGAGTGTTCATAATAGAGAAAGTAAATCAATTTGACTACTCTAGAGAGAATAGTGAGAAATAACAGTGTGAACATAAGTAAGATATTATATACTTTATGGGTACCAAATTAAATTCACTAGAAAAAAAGACAAAAACTTTTACAAAGATTACTCATCTGGCAAAAAAGAAAAAAGCTAAAATATATCTTAAAATATGGTAAATATAGTGTCTTCAGTCTATATATATACTACCCACAAAATACTTTCTATAAACAGAGCAAGCTCAGTCCTTAAATCCTAGCAAATTTCATGTGGCATCTGCCACATATGATTTCTGTGGAAAGAAAGTGATGTTCAGTTAGAACCACAAGCCATACTGAAGCCGTATGTAGAAATTACATCAGAATTCATGGCCCACGGTGAAGTTTGACTGTAGGAAGTCCACCCTGCATTTCCAACTGGATCAAGGTTTTCCAAATAAGCCATCACTTTTAAAAGAGAGCCAATTCTAGCTTGTTATGATTACCGGATATTAACATTCATCTATCAAAACCATCAAGTGCAAGAAGAAAGTTATATCAGTTTATTCATTACCATAATTAGTAACAAGCTGAGCCACCTAAACTGGAAATCCACTCACCCCTGGGAAGCAAGACAGCCTTCTCTCCCGCCCGGTTCATCTCGTCTAATGGAGATGCTACTGCCTCCCGCTGCATGACATTTACAGCAAACCCACAATCATCACAAATGGCGTCAGTTTTCATCCTTGATAGTTAGGGATGGCTCCATTTCTTCAATTCAGCCAATATTTGTTGAGTGTATCTTCTGGACAACACTTTGGGGTCTCTACAGGGGAACAAATGACCCATGATTGTGACACGGCTCCACCTTTTAGGTCGCAGTCTAGTGAGAAAAACCACCCCATAAATAAACACTCAGATACAAGGTGAACGGTGAGACATCTGGCAAACGAAGTTCAGTCGTGTTGAGAAGACCTGGGAGGGCTCCGGAGGGGCGGCATGGGGGGAGGGAGTTGGAATTGAAGAAATGGATCTGACAGGGGACAAGGCAGAAATGATGATATTCAAAGAAGACGGGACCACTTGAATAGCGGCTCAGAGGAAACAAAGTGGAAAAAGCATATGAGCAATAGTGAGCAGATTGATAGGGTTAGATTCTGGGTTCAGAGGTGAAGGAGGTAAGAACTGAAGGGAAAAGCCTAGAAAGTAGAGGGATGTGGACACCGAGCAGAGAAGATGGACTTTGGTCTCTGAGCAATGGGGAGTCATCCAAGGTGTTTAAGAGAAGCCAGGGGAGCGATGCCATCAGATGGGGTCTTCTGCAGGTCTCGCTGGCTGGGCGAGCAGAAAGACTGAGCAGGGAGCTTAGGTCTCCAGCAGTAATCCAGGAAGATGGCATGCAAGCCAGAGCAAGGACACTGAACATAGACACAGGAGGTTACGGGGGACAGATTTCACAGGTAGAAACTCCTCTTCCAAGGTCCAACTCAGTCCCTGCTTCACGACGAGCCATCTTTGTCCGTTTAGATCAAAATCACAACTTGGATCAACCAGAATTCCACTTATTACCTGAAAAAAAAAGTAACTTGTTTATTTATTTATTTATTTATTTATTTATTTATTTTTGGACATAAATAAAGTAATACTATCGAATTTTCTGTCTCTTGTGTAGAGAATTCTCCCAACCTAGATGAGAACATCATCTCAAAGTTAGGAGGCATCACTTGCTTTGAACAAACCCCACACTGTACAACTGAGTGCAGATATTTTACATGAAAGTCTTTGATGACACAATCTAGTCTAGTGCAAGACTAGAAAACCCATTCTCCAAAGTTCAAAAATTGAGTTTGAACATAAGCTCCTAAGTTTCTAAAGGTGGAAAGCGGCAGGCATAAAAATCTCAAAGCTCACATCTCTGATAAATTCAAAAAGCTAATGAGTATTGAATCTTTTACCTCTGTTTCCTCAGGTCAGCTTTCTACACTCCTAGCGTGCACAAAGCGCTTGGGGAGCTCCCAACTTTGTCCCCAAAGCGCTTGTGGCAGGAACAGTAATGCAATATAATTATAATTCAGACTTACTGGTGTGCAAAATTTATTGAAAGATTTTTATCAAAGAGACTCACAGCATATTGAGTATCTTTGGAGCACTTCCCAATATTAGGCATTTTACAATTCTTTCTGTGGATCACTCTCAGTGTGACCTGATGGGAAAGGGTCTGCAACTATATTCCCATTTTACAAATAAAAACAAGGCTCATGTAATAAGGCAGATCAGCAACCCTCTGCTCAGTTTTGAAAGTAATGATCACTCTTCAACAAACACAAAATTTATGTCTCTCTATTGTTATGAGCTAAATTGTGTCCCCCACCAAAATTCGTATGTTGAAGTCCTAACCTCCAGGACCTAAGAATGTGACTGTATTTGGAGACGGAGTCTTTAAAGAGGTAAGAAAACTAAAATGAAGTCGTTAGAGTGGGCCCTAATCCAACATGACTGGTGACCTTATAAGAAGAAATTTGGACACAAACAAGTGGAGAGGGAAGACCGTGTGTAGACATGGGGAGAAGACAACCATCTACAAGCCTAGGAGAAGGGCCTCCGAAGAAACCAACCCTGCCAACACCTTGATCTTGGACTTCTAACCTCCAGAACTGTGAGAAAATAAATTTCTGTTGTTTAAGCCACCCAGTCTGTGGCCCTTTGCTATGGCAGCCCTAGCAAACTTTTATATACATACAATATAAATTATAAAAAATTATAATATTATATATCAGGTCATTAAATATGATATGTTCGATTTTGAATCAAAACTGTAGTTTATTATATATCAAACAAGAAGCAGTACAAGTAATCAAACTATGCACCTAAACTGTCGACACAGTTTTGGCATCTTAACGGTAGCTGGTTTATGCCAGCAGCGAAGAAGCCTGGAGAGAGAGTGGAGATGACAGTGCAAAAGGCGTTTCCACAGCTTGCTGAGAATTGAATATTTTTCCTTGCAAGAAGTGGTCCAAAGCCTGGAAGAAGTGGTCGTCAGTTGGTACAAGGTCTGGTAAATATGGTAGATGACAAAGAGTTTCCAAGTCCAGCTTCTGTAGTTTTGAGCAGTGTTGTTTGTGTGACAAGTGGTCGAGTGTTGTTTTACAAGAGGATTGGCCTGTCTCTAGTGACCAATCTCGGCTGCTTAATCACAAGCATCCTCATCATTTCATCCAGTTGGTTGCAGCAGACATCCACTGTAATCAATTGACTAGGTTTCATGAAGCTGTAGTGGATAATACCAGTGCTGGACCACCAAACAGAGACCAGTAGCCTTTTTTTGATGACTATTTGGTTTTGGACTGTGTTTCTGCACTTCATCTTTATCCAATCATTGTGCCAAATGCTTGCAATTGTCAAAAAGAATCCATTTTCATCACGCATAACAATATGGTGTAGAAATGGTTTGCATTTATGTCGTGACAGCAAAGAAAGGCAAGCTTTGAGACGATTTCTCTTCTGACACTTGTTTAATTCATGCAGAATTCATGTTTCAAATGGTCCAATATTGTTGGAATAGTAACGTCAAACCTTGCTGCTAATTCACGTGTCGTTGAAATGGACTTGCTTCCACTACAGCATTCAGCTCATCATTATCCACCTTGGTCTCAGGTCGCCCACATGGCTCATTTTCACGATTAAAATCACCGGAACGGAACTTCTCAAACCATTGATGTACTGTGCATTCATTAGCCATATCCTTCCCAAACACTTCATTGATATTTCACGCTGTTTGTGCTGCATTGGTTCCATGACAAAACTCGTATTTGAAAATAACTGAATTTTTAACTTATCCATGGTTTCACAAAAACTGCTCTAAAAAAAATTTGAAAGATAATCACAAGCCAAACCATGCATTTGAAAGACTGAGGATGTACCTTCACAATAAAAATAAAACAAGAAGTGTCAAAGTGAAATGTTAGAGATGTAAACTGTCAAATTTAGTAATTAAGGAAATCGGACATTTCATACATAATAACCTAATATAATATATAATATATTTTTAAATTTTATACAATATATAAATAAAATAATGATTTATATGTATTATATATTAGCAAATTTGTGTATATATGATTTTATGATGTATGTCAATAGACCATACAGATATAATTTGGTGAAATGGGAAGAGCAATAAAAAGTGGTTTAATTGTTTGTCTACTGTTTTGGAAAGGCACAGAATTGGCAGATGTTTGTTTGTACCAGCCAGCCATGTGATCCTAGGAAAATCACTTAATCTCTCTAAGCTTCCATTTTCTTATAGGTTGACTAAGGAACTGTTAAACTAGATGAGTATTTTTCAAACTATGTTGAGCAGAGTCCTGGGGTTTCAGAAAAATGTCCCAGGAACTACCTGGAATAGCAAGAGCAGTTGCACCTCTCCCTCTTTATTCTTTGGTGTTTTGCATAAAAACATAAGAATTTAACTCTAATGAGAGAGCTTGAAAGAGAAAACACCACCAGATGATCTTGAAAGCTGCTCTGGCCCTTATGATCTGTGTAGTTCTATTAACCAGCAGAAGCATCTCTACTCATTAGTTCTATGTTTATATAATATCCAAGTATTCATAACAAAAGTGCAAATTTCTCAACTAACTTTAGGAATATTTATCACAATGTTACACAGGGTTTCTCAACCTCATCGCTATTGAAATTCTGGCCTACATCATTCCTTGGTGTGGGAGGCTGTCCTGAGTATTATAACACATTTAGCAGCAGCGCTGCCTCTACCTTCTCGATGCCACGAGCACCACCACCCTAATCCCACTTGTGACACCTGAACATGTCCTGGGATTACTCCTGCCATGTTTCCCTGCCTCCAATCCCATCCTTCAATCTATTCTCCATGTCAGAGACATGCCTTTCCAAAGGTGATTAGATCTCCCTGCTGCATAAAACCTTTCCACAACTCTTGATCCCATTTGGGGGAAGAATTACTAGTTCCTTCCATTACATGTGAGCCCTTTCGGCATCTGGCCCTGGCTACACTTCCAACCCCAAATCTCACCAGCCCTCAACACAGACCTTCCTGTACTAACACCCTTCATATAAAATTCTGGAAGTTCCCCCAAATGTATCATACTCTCTCATGCCTCTCTATGCCTTGCTTGCGTTGTTTCCTCTGCCCAAAGGGTCTTTCTCTCTGCCAGTGCCCACTCATGCTTCAAGGCTGAGCTTAAACATTCTTTTCTTCAAAAAAATCTCGTACCACCCACCAAGACTGAGTCACCTGCCCCACCTTTACAAATCTCTTGCACGTGTTCCTCCATCGGCTGTAGCTCTCATCCTAAAGCATTTTAATGGCTAGTTTACTTGTCTGTGAGTGTCCCCAGTGCAGAGGTTGTGTCTTGCGCACCTCCATATCCCAGTAGATAGCACAAAGCCTGGCACACGCCAGTTGCTCAGTTGTCCTTGATGACTAAGTGATGTGATGAGAGCAGATGAGTCACAGATTATCTGGCTGCCTCCAGCCTCACTATACTTCTCCTAACTAGATTGCTTTGTAATCTTTTTTTTCTAGAATATTTCTAGGTGATTAACTAGTTTATTCTGTTTTCCTGAGAATCATGGCTAATTAAGTTGATGTTTTCCAGAAACATTCTTTTCCCTGTAAGTACTAACAAAGTGTTCCATGGGCCCAGACAATGCTCGCTTTTGTCACCTGTGTCCACTGGAACCAGCAGAGTGTCTGGAACATCTTAGGTCCTCAATAAATATTTACTGAATGAATGAGTGAGCCCCACCCTGCACTGCCCAATTTTACTCTTCAGGAAATGTCTTAGGCTTTATAAGTATCCTGTGAAAAGAAGCAGGTAAAACTTACAATGCAGAATTATTCTTATATTTGGCTCAAGAAAAGCATCAATGGCAAAGCTAAACATGAGAGGCATTTATTTAATTCCCACACACTGCAGAATAGGGGAAAATACCTTTAAAAATAAATCCCATGAACACTTTAATTTTCTGCCAAAGTCAGAAAATACACCAATGAACTGGGATACCACAAAAGAAAGAATGTGTTCATCTCTAGAATCCTAGTAACATCTGCATCATGTTAAAACTTGGGTCATGGTTTTGTAGTGATGGGCTAAACTAAACTGTTGCAACTGAGATTAATTGACCGTTTTCTCTAACAAAGTGCTCTCAGTACTACTAAAGCTCGTGCAAAAAAAAAAACCCCATGTGGTTGGAGTTCCACAAGGAAGTTCTTACTGCAGATGGACAGAATTGTAATCAAGTTCTGAACTGGAATAAACTTTATCATAATGTTCTGTACAATTCCTAAAAGGTAAAATGTTCATTTTATAGGTAAATAAGCACTGTACTTTTTTACCCCGGGAATTTTCCAAATGGCTATTAATGAACCCAAAGCATTTTTCCATTATTATTAAGTTGACTGATGTGAGTCGTGCAGCAATAGGTCAATGCTGAATTAAATCTGAAAGCCAACTTTTCACTGAGGAGTAAGGAAAACTGTGCAAACACTGCTCACCTTATATCAACAACAAAAGCAATGAAGTTTCCTACCATCCAAGTTCACCAAAGATTAGACCAAAAAGACCATACCTATTAGGGTCAGTTCAATGTGCATTGGAATTCTCATAGGCAAATGTCTGATTCTAGCATATGTTCATGTTCAAAAGACACAGCAAATGCAGATCCCTCTCAGTCTAACAGATTGCCTCCCAGCATGGTAAGAAGGAGAAAAATGGAATTGTACCAAATTTACCTCTAAAAGGCATTTCTTTACACCAAAAAAGTGAGTGGCAAAATAAACCATTTCAGCCCAAGCAGCTGCTTCAACAGACAATGAAATAACTCCTCACACACAGCGGACGTGCAATCTGTTGTGAGTTGGTAAATAGCAAACATGATTTTTTATGTATAACATGGAAATATCAAATTATTCCTGGTAAATAATATTTTGAAAATTGACAAAAGTCTCTGACTCATTTCAGCGCCATTTCTACTATGTATTTTCTCATAATGGCATTAGAAAAATCTCAGTAATAAACCAAAACGACAAACTTGTTATTAAGTTGTTGTTTTTTTTTTGTTTTTTTTTTTGTTTTTTTTTTATAATTTATTTTTTAATTTCAGAATATCATGGGGGTACAACACTTTGGCCATACACATTGCCCCTGTTCTGCCCGTGTCAGAGCCACAATCGTGGTCGTCTCCCAAACTGTGCTCCCCACATCCATTCAGTGAGAGTTTTTCCCATCCCCTCCACCCCCCTCCCGCCCGCCCGCCCTCAGATGAATGTTATTGCCCTGTGTGATGCAAGTGTTCATCAGTTAGTACCAGTTTGATGGTGAGTACCAGTGATGCTTGTTTTTCCAATCCTGTGACACTTCGCTTCGAAGAATGGGTTCTAGCTCCAACCAGGATAATACCAGATGTGTTAATTCACTGTTGTTCCTTATTGCTGAGTAATACTCTATGGTGTACATATACCACATTTTATTGATCCACTCGTGTATTGATGGGCACCTGGGTTGTTTCCACAACTTTGCAATTGTGAATTGTGCTGCTATGAACATTCGAGAGCAGATGTCTTTATTATAAAATGTCTTTTTTTCTTTTGGATAAATACCCCGTAGTGGGATTGCTGGGTCAAATGGTAATTCTACTTTTAATTCTTTGAGGTATCTCCATATTCTTTTCCATAGAGGTTGTACTAATTTGCAGTCCCACCAGCAGTGTATGAGTGTTCCTACCTGTCCACATCCCCGCCAACATTTGTTATTTGGGGATTTTTTGATATGAGCCAATCTCACTGGAGTTAAGTGATATCTCTTTGTGGTTTTGATTTGCATTTCCCTGATGATTAGAGAAGTTGAGCACTTTTTTATATGTTTGCTGGCCATCATTCTGTCTTCTTTGGAAAAGTTTTTGTTCATGTCCTTTGCCCATTTTTTAATAGGGTTGTTTGATTTTTTCTTGTTGATTTTCCTAAGTTCTGTATAGATTCTGGTTATAAGCCCTTTATCAGAGGTGTAGCATGCAATATTTTCTCCCATTCTGTAGGTTGTCTGTTCACTCTAGTGATAGTTTCCTTGGCTGTGCAGAAGCTTTTCAATTTGATCAGGTCCCATGTATTTATTTTTGTTGCTGCTGTGATTGCTTTGGGGGTCTTCTTCATAAATTCTTTGCCTAGGCCAATGTCCATAAGAGTTTTTCCAACATTTTCTTCGAGAATTCTTATGGTTTCATGTCTTAGGTTTAGATCTGTTATCCATTGTGAATTGATTTTTGTGAGAGGTGAGAGGTGTGGGTCCACTTTCAGTCTTCTACATATGGCCATCCAATTTTCCCAGCACCATTTGTTGAATAGGGAATCTTTTCCCCAGTGTACGTTTTTCTGGAATTTGTCAAAGATCAGGTGACTGTATGAGGTTGGTTTTATATTTGGGTTCTCAGTCCTGTTCCATTGGTCTACGTGTCTGTTCTTGTGCCAATACCATGCAGTTTTGGTTACTATAGCCTTGTAGTATAGATTGAAGTCTGGTAGACAGATGCCTCCCAATTTGTTCTTTTTGCTTAAGATTGCTTTGGCTAGACGGGGTCTTCTCTGGTTCCACACGAAGCGTAGAATTATTTTTTCTAGATCGGCAAAAAATGATGTTGGTATTTTGATAGGGATTGCATTGATTCTGTAAATTAATTTAGGTAGCAAAGCCATTTTTACTATGTTGACTCTGCCTATCCAAGAGCATGGTAAGGTTTTCCATCTATTTACATCCTCTGCAATTCCTGTCTCAGTGTTTCATAATTCTCTCTATATAGGTCTTTGATCTCCTTAGTTAGATATATTCCTAAATATTTAATTTTCTTTGTTGCTATTGCAAAGGTATAGCATCTTTAATTTGTTTCTCGGCTTGATTGTTATTAGCATATATGAAGGCTATGGATTTGTGTGTATTAATTTTGTATCCTGAGACTTTGCTGAATTCATTTATCAATTCCAGTAATCTCTTGGTTGAATCCTTGGGGTTTTCTATGTATAATATCATATCGTCTGCGAATAGTGAAAGTTTGACCTCTTCTGCCCCTATCTGGACGCCCCTGATTCCTCTGTCTTGTCTAATTGCTGTGGCCAGGACTTCCAGCACTATGTTGAAAAGAAGTGGAGATAGTGGACACCCTTGTCTGGTGCCAGTTTTAAGGGGGAATGCCTTCAATTTTTCCCCATTCAGTGTGATATTGGCTGTGGGTTTATCGTATATGGCTTTAATAGTTTCTAGGAATGAGCCATCTATGCCTATATTGTTAAGAGTTCTTATCATAAAAGGGTGTTGGATTTTGTCAAAAGGATTGCATCTATTGAAAGGATCAATTTCGGTGCTTGATATTGGTCTGTTTAGAAATTCAGTTTCTTCCTGGTTGAGCCTAGGGAGGTAATGTGTTTCTAAGAATTTGTCCATTTCCTCCACGTTTTCGTGTTTGTGGGCATAGAGATTTTTGTAGTATTCAAAGATGATGTTTTGTATTTCCATGGTATCAGCTGTGACTTCTCCTTTTTCATTTCTAATTGAGCTTATTAGAGTCCTTTCCTTTTTGCTTCTGGTCAACCTGGCAAGTGGCCTGTCTATTTTGTTTATCTTTTCAAAGAACCAGCTTTTCGTTTCATTGATCTTCTGTATTGTTCTTTTGTTCTCGATTTCATTTAATTCTGCTCTAATTTTGGTTATTTCTTTTCTTCTGCTGGTTTTAGGATTGCTTTGCTCTTCCTTTTCCATTTCCTTAAGATGATTCATTAGTTTACTGATTTGTGACTTTTCTGTCTTTTGGATGTGGGAATTTAGGGCGATAAGTTTTCCTCTCAGGACTGCTTTTGCTGTATCCCACAGATTTTGATAACTTGTGTCCCCATTATCGTTTAGTTCGAAGAATCTTTTGATTTCATTTTGAATCTCCTCTTTGACCCAATACTCATTCATCAATAGATTGTTTAGTTTCCAAGTTTTTGGAGGAAGATGTGAGTTTCTGTTGGAATTGATATCTAATTTTATTCCGCTGTGGTCTGAAAAGATACATGGTATGATTTCTATTTTTTTGAATTTGTTTAGATCTGTTTTGTGGCCTAGGATGTGGTCAATTTTAGAGAAAGTTCCATGAGCTGATGAGAAGAATGTATATTCAGTGTTATTTGGGTGGAGTGTTCTGTAGATATCTGTTAGGCCCAAATGTTCTAGAGTCCTGTTTAGGTCTTTTATTTCTCTATTTAATTTTTGTTTGGAGGATCTGTCCAGTTCCATCAGTGGGGTGTTGAAGTCCCCTGCAATTATGGCATTCCTGCTTATTATGTTGTCTAGATCTAGCAGCATTTGCTTTATGTACCTGGGTGCTCCTGTGTTGGGTGCATAAATGTTTACGATTGTTAAATCCTCTTGTGAAATTTTTCCCTTCACCACTATATAGTGTCCATTTTTGTCCTTCTTTACTTTTATTGCTTTAAAGTTGATGTCATCTGAAATGAGGATGGCTACTCCAGATTTCTTTTGGTTTCCATTAGCCTGAAAAATTGTATTCCATCCTTTCACCTTGAGTCTGAATGCGTCTTTCTGTGTAAGGTGTGTTTCCTGAAGACAACAGATACTTGGTTTGTATTTTTTAATCCAGTCAGCCAGCCTATGTCTCTTCAATGGGCAGTTCAAGCCATTTACATTTATTGAGAGAATTGATATTTGGGGTAAATTTCTGATTATTCTGTTGGGTGGTATCTTTTGTTTTACCTCTTGCGTCATTGTGGAATCTGGTTTCTGGGGTTTTAGCCTTTGCATAATTTTACATAGGTGGGTGTCTGTTGCGCTGGTTAGTGTATAATGCAGGTCTAAGCATTTTTTGCAAGGCCGGTCTGGATTTCGCAAATTCTATCAGTGATTGCTTATCTGGAAAGGTCTTTATTTCTCCCTCATATAAGAAGCTTAGTTTGGCAGGATACAGAATTCTGGGTTGACCTTTGTTTTGTTTTAGGAGATTGATGATGTCTCCCCATTCCCTTCTGGCTTGTAAGGTTTCAGCTGAGAAATCTGCAGTTAATCTGATGGGTTTCCCTTTGTAGGTTACCTCCTTTTTTTGTCTTACAGCTCTGAGGAGTGCCTCTTTTGTGTTTACTTTGGTCAGTCTAATAATTATGTGGCGTGGTGAATGCCTTTTCACGTTGACTCTCCCAGGAGTCCTGTATGCTTCTTGTACTTGGATGCAAAACGACAAACTTGAATACAGCGATCAGAATATACAAAATAGTCGCTCATGGGAAACAGGCAGTGCTAAAGGGCTATTGAAAACATAAGTATTCTCAGCAACTTTTTGTTCCATATTGCTTATCTAAAAATGTGCTGGAAATGCATTAAGAACAAAAAATTCTGCCTTTCTCATAATTGCACCACCATATGGTACCAAGCCCAGGGCCTTGCACATGGTGACTGCAAACAAAAATTATTTAATCAAATTTTACTTCTGGTCATCACCACAAAAAAGAAGCTCCTATAGGCAAGGGTTTCTTTGACGGGAAGTAATAGAAATCTGAAACAAAGTAACTATAACTACAAAGATGTTTTGCTAAGTTTTACATTATGAAGTTCAGAAGTAAGGAGGCTTCCCGGTTCTCAGCAGCCTGACAATCACACCAAGTATCTAATTGCTTTACATGTCTCCATTTCTGGACCCTCAGCCCTGGTTTATCTTTAATGGGTAGTAGTTCATGACATCATATTCAGGCACAACAGTCCAGAGAAAGAAAGGAAGGATGCTATATTTTTTATATAATGACTTATTTTCCTTTGGGTAGATACCTAGTAGTGGAATTGCAGGATAGACTGGTAGATCTCCTTTTAGTTCTGTGAAAAATCTCCATACTGTTCTCCATAGGGGCTGTACTAATTTACATTCCCCCCAACAGTGTATAAGTGTTCCCTTTTCACCACATCCACACCAACATCTATTGTTCTTTTACTTTTTCACAATTTACAATTGCAAAGATATAGAACCATCCTAAGTGCCCATCACCTGATGAGTGGATAAAGAAAACATGAGGTAGGTAGATAGATGATATCTCATGGAATACTACTCAGCCATAAAAAAAATGGAATAATGTCTTGTACAGCAACTTGGATGGAACTGGAGGCCATTGTCCTAAGTGAAGTAATCCAGGGACAGAAAACCAAATACTGCATGTTCTCCTTTATAAGTGGGAGCTAAACCGTGGCTACATAAGGGCACACAGAGTGGTATAATGGACATTGGAGACTCAAAAGTGGGGAACGTGTGGGGCGAGGGATGAAAACTTACCTACTGGGTACAACATACACTACTTGGGTGATGGGTACGCTGAAAGCCCAGACTTCACCACTGTAGAATTCATCCATGTAACAAAACTCCCCTTGCACCCCCTAAATGTATTGAAGTTTAAAAAAAGGAAAGAACAAAGAGTGAGTACCTCTCGTGTAGCTCTTTCTTAAGGGAAAAAAAACCTTTCCCAGAGATCCCCCAGCGGACTTACCTTCAGATGTCATTTTCTATGGTGATTCACAGGCCTTCTTTACACCAGGCACTAGAAAAATGAATCTGATTAGCTCAGATTTCTTTTCTGAGGCTACACTGCAGGGAAAACTTTGCCTCCCCATGCAGCCTCTCAGTGAAGACAGCTCAAACCCCTAGGACAGGATGGATCCACAAATGACAGGAGTTGGGTCCTTGAATCACCGTGTGTCAGGAGTGTCCCTGCTAGCTGTGAACACCTACATGAGACCATTCTGTGAGTGAGAAACTCCTAGTGTGTTGAGCTCCTGAATCTTGGGTGGTTATTTGTTGCAGCAACTAATGCTAGGGTGTTTATGAAGGATTTTTGAGGCAACACGAATTTGTTGAGGACGACTGAACTCATACTCAGGAATCCATGTAACAAAAAGTACTCTCTATGTCAACTGTAGTCATCGTACCCCAAGGAATTTACAGTGGGTATTGACATGTCTCCAGTTCTCCTCAGGAAAAAGCCTGTGAAATCTCCCCAGGGTGGCCGAGGACTGAGTCCATGGCCCATGGTCTCTCTGGAACATCTGCTTCTTGAGTCAAGGAGCCGGTTACTCCTCAAATCAAGTAGGTCCCTGTGTGTTCAACTGCTGCATTTTGTGTATGGATTCCTACAGAAGTCCCTGCTCTCCTCTCATACCCTTGCAAAATTCTGACCACAAGCCCATATTGCTGCATCCAACTGTCTCTCTAACAGGAGGACGTAATGTGAATGTGTCCGTGTTCTCCCTGTCTAACTGGACTCTGCCGTGTAGAAGTTGGAAGGGGCCAGAGAGTGGAGCAGACCTGGTGGGAACCAGGGCGTGGGATGGTTAACATCATTTATAGAGAAGATTTGTGTCCTGCTCAAAGTTGGAAGCTAAAACTTCTCCAATTTTTACAGCACTGATCTGTTTAACACTACCAAGCAGCTCTCCTATAGCAGCCATTTGAGATATTTCTTATTGATTCACACCCTGGCCAGCATTGTCTAGTTTATGATGGAAGAAAAAAAAGAATCTTTTTTTATACTCTCGGATATATGCAGATTAAAATTGAGTAAGGCCAAAATGTGGGGTTTGGGTAACTCATTTTGGAGAACACACTTCTTGAAAATCCAATGGAAACATTCAAGGACATTTTCCTCAGTCTTAGTGAGATATAATCCAAAAAGAATAGGGCACAAGAATGGTTCTTAATCTTTCAAAAGCATTGGGGTGAATGAAAATTCTTCAAAACAAAATGAGTGTATTATTTCCTCCTTTATTCTATTCCCGTATCAAGACCGAGGGTTGGAGTGAAGTGGAAGGGGAGAGGGTGTTGGAATGCACCAATTTTTATCCAATTGACTGAGAACGGTTTTGTGAAAGAAGGAAAGTTTTAGGAGTTTAGGTAATGACACGAGAAAAAATTGAGCGCGTCGAAGTTGAAGGTGAGAACTGAAGAGTAAGATGTCCTGACGCAGGCAAAGTTCAGAGAGGAAACAGAAAGAATAAATCAAAAAGTCAACATTATTTTCTCTCATCTGTTCAATCAGAAGCTTGGATTCGGACACAAACACCTATTTTCTGAGTCTACAAAAATCTGTCTTATGCCAAAATCCTGACTCTCACTACGATTTGCCACAAACTGTTTATCTCTTTAGCAACAAAATACAGCAACAAGATATATCTACAAGGCTGTCATTATTCAACGAGTTCATACTTCTCTCCTAAAATTGAATTAGAAGATGACAGTTGTAATAATTTGCAAAAATTTCAAGAACAAGGGGGATATAGAGGGGGAAAGGCAGAGAACTTTGGTTTGCTTTGGTTCTAAGAGGAACCTGGGCAGAGGAAGAAATTAATTTGTAGCAAAAATATAAGTTCACCAGAAGAAGAAATTCATTATCTAAAGCAACTCACTCCCCGCGGAAGTTCCCCTAATTTTCCATAATCGTCCCACTTAAGGACAATTCATCCTGGGATGCCAGAGGGACTGTGGAAGGTTTCTGTGTCACCCACCTTATTTTACAGATAAGGAACCAAAGGTCCAGAGTCAACCCATGACTTTCCTAAGATTAAATCAGGGAATCTAAAGCCTCTGACCAGGATTTCTGACTTGAAGGCTTTCTGCTTCAGTAAACTCTGCACTCGTGGAAGATGTTTCTCAGTCACAAAAAAATACCCACTTGTCATCTCTAGGATACTTTTGACCTAGTGGATTTTAACCGGCAGAAAGAATAAACAAGGTCATTGGCATTTGAACAAGTTTGAAAGCTGTTTGCTTTTTCTGGGTAAAGTCTTGCTGTTGGTCCACTTGTTAGGAATGTAATTAGTATATCTACATTTGAAAACACAGTTCTGTTATCTTAAGCAAAATAATGCAAATGTGCACCCAGGTTCCTTTTTATCTTATGAACTAAAACATATTCTCCTTGTCTTTCACAAGAATTTGTGAAGGCTGAACCACTTCCTTCAGAGACCATCCCAGTGTGGTAAATGGAAGTTTATACACTAACTCCATTGTGTCTCTAATTCCATTAGCAACTTTATATGCACAAAACCTGTGATCCATGGCACAGAACTTTGCCTTTAGTTTTCTACTTCTATGTAATTATTAAACATGTAGCCTCACAACATGCAAATGTGTAATGGTGAGTGGAGGGGGAGAAAACACAGATGGAAACTCTGCAAAACTCGTGGGGAAGGAAAAACAGAGAAAAAGGTTTATTTTAATAGCTCTTCCATATTGGAATTTGCTGCATTTTCTGGACAAATATTTATTAAAACATAATCAAGACTATTTCAAACTTCCTGCTTCCTCTTTAACATTCTTTTCCAATGTCTTCATCATCAGTTTCGCACGACACTCATTTTCCCACCTTGGCTCTTATTTTAAAAACCATTGAATTTACATAAAGGAAAATCAGATTGATATTAGCAAATTTTGGTATTTGTAAGTGAAAATAAAAATAATGGCTATTTGGAAGTGAGGAAGGAAATTAGGCAGGCGAGTGGATCAGAGGACAAAAGAAATGAGTAATGCGAAAGTTAAAAGGGAAATAAGGGGAAATGCACAGTCTTGCAGCAAGGGCAAAGGAATTTGCTAAAGAAAACTACCGTCATAATCACAGAAAGGACGAGGTTATAGAGAGGTTTGGTTGGCCTTTTTAAAACATTCACGTGCGCTAAAATATAATGCAAATATTGAAATGATTGTTGCAGATGCATCAGGTGACATCAATATCTATTTCAATGTTAGTTTTCTGTTGTTACTAAATTGTTACTTCCACTTTTTACCTGCATAGGTAAGTTGGGGCATTTCAGCAATGCATGCATAGTGCTATATGGGGAGTTGTAATGTAAATAAAACTTTTTGGAATATCTTTTTCAAAAAAAAAAATGAAATTAAATAGGTTCAATAGGGTTTTCTCCAGAAATAAAGTCTCAAATTTTTTTAAAAATCCCTATTTCAATAAAAACTGTAAAATGCAAGCATTTTCTGGATTTCATTATGGAAATATTGTAAAGCAAGGCAAAGAAACTGTGTACAAATCACACCATTATTCAGATTGCTGTAGCAATTAGTTTAAGAATGTGGGGAAAAAAATCTATAATAAGACCAGAGGCTGACAAATGTAAGATTTACAAAAGAGACTATTAATGTTAATAGCAGCCTGGGCTGGGCGAGGTGGCTCACACCTGTAATCCCAGCACTCTGGGAGGCCGGGGCAGGAGGATCACTTGAGGTCAGGAGTTTGAGACCAGCCTGAGAAAGAGCAAGATCCTGTCTCTACAAAAAATAGAAAAAATTAGTTGGGTGTGGTGGTGTGCACCCGTAGTCCCAGCTACTCGGGAGACTGAGGCAGGAGGATCGCTTGAGCCCAGGAGTTGGAGGCTGCAGTGGGCTGTGATGGCACCACTGCACTCTACTCAGGGCAACAGAGCAAGACTCTGTCTCCAAAAAAAAAAAAAAAAAAATCAGCCTGAATGAGCGTCTCTTTCTAATCCAGAAAGAATTCTGGGTTAATAATACACCAGTGATTTTACAGAGACTTCAGGGTTTTGTTTGTTTAAAACACTGCAATTCTTTCCCAACTTCTGTCAAAAATATGTTGCCCTGTCCCTATGTTCACTTCTCTACTCTACTACTTGCCTTTTTCTCTGCACCCATCAAAAGAATATTATTATTAAATAGGGAAGAAGAATTTAATGGAAACTAAGAATGAGAGAGAGAGAGAAGGAAGAAGAGAAGGAAACCCTGAAACTAAGTAATTCTGTATAATGAACCTTCAATTTAATTTGCTCAGCTTTTACAACAGTGAGTGACCCATCAGATCCTATGCAGTCACTCTAAAATGACCATTTTGTGACTGATGCATTAGTAGGTGATCTGATTGGCCATGTAAAGTGGCCCCAGAGAAATAGCTACTGAGCTAAAAAGAGTGCTGGGCTTATGTACCTATGAGTCCATAAGGAATATTCAGTTCTACTTGGCAACATAAAATGGAAAAACAAAATTATTAAAAAGGTCATCACTCAAGCAAATGAACACCAACCATTTAACTTATTCCCTCCTTTCATTAATTCAGAAATTTTATACGAAATAAGCAGTCATCTTGGCCCTTGGGAACATTGCTTCTTGAGTGGTACTTTGGTACCAACTATACACAAAATATTTTTTGCATCAGGATATTAATAAACCCTACTACCTCAGGATCCTTCTGTTTCCCTAGATTTAATGTTCTTCATGTCTGATTTTTAAATTGACCCAATTTATTGAACACTCACACCCAGCCTTTCCTCCTTCTCTATGGGGATTATTTCTAGTTTTCCTCTCTCATTACCTCTACTAGTGGTTCTCGACCAGGGTAGTTTCACACCCTAGGGGACATACTTGGCAACGTCTGGAGACACTTTGGATTGTCACTGTGAGGGAGGGTGCTACTGGCATCTAGTAAGTAGAGGCCAGGGATGCTGCTCCACATCCTACAATCCATGACAGCCCTACAACAGAGAATTGTTTGGTCCAAAATGTCAGTAGCGCCAAAGTTGAGAAACCCTTATCTATATGGTGTCCTTCATCCAGCCTTTGAGACCACAACCCCACCTTGGCTCTCCCAGCAGCTACTCAAATGCAGACCAGATCTACATCTTCCTTTTCATCAGCATGTAGATGGAATTTAAAGTCATGAGACTGGATGAATTCTCCTGGGAAATGAGTATAGATAATAATTTTTTTTTAATTATTTGAAAAGGTCCGAGGACTGTGTCCTGGGCCATTTGAACGTGTAGTGGTTAAAGAAAGGAGAAAGAACTAGCAAAGGAGGCTAAGAACAAGAGGCCAGAGGGCCAGGAAGAGAACCAGGGCAGGGATGTCCTGGAACCCAGTGCAGAGACAGCAGAGACAGTAAAGACAACGTCAACTCAACAAATGCCTGATAAGTCAGGCAAGATGAGGATGGATAAATGGCCAATGGACCACCTCATGGAGCCCATGAATGACTTTGATAAGAGTGGGTCCGTGAGGCAGCAGGGGCAGAAGCTTGGTTAGAAAGTATTCAAGAGAGAGCCAAAGTGAAAATTGGGAGGAACATAGACAATTCTTTCAAGAAGAATGTCCCACCAAATGCTTCTGTTCCCTGGAGTTCTCTTTGCTTACCCTTTAGTTGCATTGAAGGATGCTTTCTCTCCATCAATTATTTCAGATGTTTCTCCCATAAGCACATCTTTGAGTTAGCCTGACACTTTAGGAAGTTTTTCCCAATGACAGCAAAAGAAAAGATATTTTTCTTAAAATCCTGCTATGACCCAATAGCTTGGGAAATCTTTCCAGATTCCATATCACAACCTTCACACTAAATCCCTTTGTACTTGTCACATGACTTTGATATCTGTCCTGTTGACTTATATCTACATTCCATCTCTCTGTCTAGCCTTTTGGAACAACACTTTGTTTGGACTCTGCCTACATTTCTGTTTTCATTTTTTATCCTAAGTTTTTGTCTCTTGGATTACCCCCCAACTCCTGACTCTACAACATGTGGATGAATCCAACCCTATCTCTGTGCCCAGCCCAGGCTTCCAGATACCCCAGCCCTAAGGCAGCCTCCCAAATTCCTCTACTCCAAGGCTTCTTCAAGACAGTATGGTCAAATATAGTTTTTAACTTAATTCTGGATCAGAAATCTTTTAATAAGTCCATCTTATTTTAGATTATTTATAACTGTTCAATTTGATCTTATTTATGTCGTCTTGCTTTATACTTTTATAACGTTTCTTTAGGTTTTGGGGGGGGGTGTTTATAGACTGTATAGTTTGCTTTTCTTCTGCAATGATTCCGAAGGTAGATATTCTGCTTTTAATTCTTATGATGGCAACCAAGTTTTCCAAAATAATTCTTAAACATGCACTTAATTATCAACAGCAATAACAGAGCAATAATTTTTTTGTCGTTACAGAAGATAAGAAACTTGGAACTTTTGCCTCACTCCATCATCCATCACGACCTTTGCAAATTTCATTTCAGTGTATAAATGCCATATTTTATGAAATGCAAATTGCCTCTTTATACTATCTTTGTATATAAAACTCTCACCAGGAATAGCTCTAACAGGCTACTTTCTGTCCTTTCCAAATAAAGTTCTTAATTTTCTTTTATTTTTCACTGCTCTAGAAAATGTTTTTGACTAATTTATCTAGGGAAGTAGGTGGATATTTGCTGGGTTCCTGTATTTTTTATTAAAATTTTTACTGAGATAATTTTTAATTTTTACTGAGAATCACATGCAGTTGTAAGAAATAGTACAGAGTAATTCTGTTTACCCTTTACCCAGTTTATCCTCATGGCAACATTTTGCAAAAATTATCCTACTATATCACAACCAGGATAGTTATATTGATACAATGCACCAATCTTATTCAGATCTCCTTAGTTTTACTTGTACCCTGGGGGTGGGCACAAGCACACTCTGTACAAATTTATCACGTGTAGATTCATGTATCCACCACCACAATCAAAATACTGAAAAGGTCAATCATGACAAAGATCCCTGGTGTTGCCCCTTCCTAATCACATCCCTCTCCCTCCCACACCCCATGTGATAGCTAACCTGATGTGTCAACGTGACTGGATCACAGCGTGCCCAGATATCTGGCTAAACATTATTGTGTGTGAAAGTGTTTCCAGGAGATATTCGCCTCTGAATTGGAAGATTAAGGAAAGTCTATGGTTCTCCCCGGTATGGGTGGGCATCATCCAATCCATTGAATGCCTAAATAGAGCAAAGACAGAAGGAGAGAGGATTCTCTTGCTCTCTGTCTGGCTGCTTGAGTAGGAACTCTGATCTCCTGCCCTTAGTGCTTCTAGTTCTCAAGTCTTCAGACCCAGACTGGCATCTATCCCATTGGTGCTCAGGCTCTGACTTTCAAACTACACCAACAGCTTTCTTGGGTCTCCAGCTTGCAAAGTACAAATCATGGGACTTCTCAGCCTCCATGATGAAGTGAGTCAATACCTTGTAACAAATTTCTCTCTCTCTCTCTCTCTCTCTGTGTCTGCCTGTCTCTCTGACTCTCTCCTTCTCTCTCTTATTCTCTGTCTCTCTCTGCTTCAGACTTTCTCTCTGTTTCTGTTTCTCTCTATAAACACACACACACACACATACACACACACACACAGTTTCTCTGGAGAACCCTCACTAATACACCCTGCTCCTAACCCCTGGCAGCCACTAATCTTCTCTCCATTTCTAAATGCATTCATTCTAAAATGTTATATAAATAGACTCTTCCAACCTTTGGGAATCGTCTTTTTTCACTCAGCATAATTCCCTGAAGACTCATCCAAGTTATTGAGTGTATAAATAATTTGTTCCTTTTTATTGCTGAGTAATGTTCCACAATATGGATTTACCACAAATTTTTTAACCATTCACTTGTTGAAGGACATTAGGGCTTTTTTCAGTTCTGGGCTATTACAGATAAAGCAGCTATGAACATTGGTATACAAGTTTTTGTATGAACATAAGTTTTCATTTCTCTGAGATAAATGCCTAAGAGAGAGATTGCTAGCTCGCGGGTAATTACGTTTAGTTTTTTAAGAAATTGTCAAGCTGTTTTTTAGAGTTACTATACATTTTACATGCCCACCAATCTTGTATGAGTAACCCAGTTTTCCCACATCCTTGCCAACATTTGACA